>CM028131.1:640882500-642132500 GCA_016271365.2 Neoceratodus forsteri
TCACTTTAAAGGAGTTACCCCATATTTTGTTCCATTCCATTTATGATAAATGGAAATCTGCCTCCCTTTTCCACTTTGCCATGGTAGGCTGGGCCACTTCCCCTTTATGTAAATTTAAAAACCTGTATATTTTGGATATAGTCTGCTTAGGTTTTGTAAGGGAACAAAAGTTCTATTAACATTGGACCTGATGTGATTACATTCATTTCATTAGGGGTCTTCCACAGTTTCTTCTGTATATATGTTTGCATTTGTAATATATTTCATCTCGAATGGTCCACCCCAATTTCATCACACTCCTCAAAAGGCAGAACAAGGTCTCCTCTCATTATCTGTGTTGGGCTAAAGAAGCCCCGAGTTGCCTGTCTCCTATACCATGAGATCTGTCTGGCCTGGTAGAAAATCTGGGGCTTTAGTGAACCAGCACAGTCTCCAGATTTCACTTTTAACCCTGTTGTAAGTTCTAAATATGTCCCAAGCTGTAAGAGTCACCTGTATAGCTTGATATTCAGTCACCTCAGGAGGCCGTATGGGCAAATAAGTAGGAAGAAATATGGGCAAAGCCAGCCCTTTTGTGAGAAACAATATCCAGATTGTAATGTTCAGTGAAGCTAAAGACAGTACTCCCCAGAGGCAGCTGCACAGATTTCTGCAGCTGACATATTTCTGCTGCATGCAACAGATGTGGCCATGCCTCTAGTGGAATGAGCATGAACAACCCCAGGAAACTCTTTATCATACTTCCTATAACAAAAAAGAAAGAATACAGTTTGCTAACCATCTAGACAGGCACGGTTTAGAAACTGGAGCGCCCTCTTTCCCAGAAGTGAATGAAACAAAAAAGCATTGAGCATTTCCTGTAGTCCTTTGTGTGGTGTATACAGTACTTGAGTATTCTATGTACGTCTAGAGTACGGACCAATGCTTCCCCTGGACTGGCGTGCTCAGGAAAATAAACTGGCAGGTGGATGGTTGGATTTAAAGTAAACTCAGACACCACTTTTGGTGCAAATTTAAGCTTAGTACGCAAAGACACCCGGTCTTTGTGGAAAATCAAATAAGGAGGCTTACACATTACAGCATGCAGTTCTGAAATCCTTTAAGCAGAAGTAATGGCAACTAAAAACAATCCTTTCCAGGAAAGAAAATGCAAGCCACAAGTCACACCTGGCTCAAAAGGAGCCAAGGTAAGCTTTTCTAAAATAAAATTCAGGTCCCAGGCCAGGACTGCATTGCAGATGGGACGCTTCATGTGCAGAATGCCTCTCGCGAATGTACAGGCCATCTCCAGCTGTGCAGCCATACACCCTCAATAGGCAACATGGAGTTGAAATGGCAGCTGAGTGCACTTTAATAGAGGAATACTGCAGGTCCGCATCTGACAAGAACAGCAGACACTCTAGAACCTGATTTACTGAACATGTAAATGGATCTAAGTTATGAGAAGTGGCCCACAAAGCAAACTGCTTCCACTTCATGGAATAAGTGGCCCTGATGAAAGGCTTTCTGACAGCCACCAGAACATCAGCCACCTTTTGGGAAACCAAAAATCTAGCAATGGCTAAGTTGCCAGGAGCCATACATGAAGATGAAACAATATGAGGTCCAGATGGACCAGAGTTACCTGTTCCTGTCACAAAAGGCACTGGCATAAGGGCAGGGGTACTGGTGGTTTCACTGCCAGCTGTTGCAGTAGAAGCAACCATATCTGGTGAGACCATAGGTGGGCAATGAGGATCAGAGTTGCCCCCCTCCATCTGGAGCTTGAGTAGCACCCTCTGAATGAGAGGGAAAGACACACAGGAACCTCGTAAACTCCAGGCTCTGGAGCAAGTGAGCAGAAAATCAGCAGTTTTGCGTTATGTGGGGACACAAAGAGGTCCAACTCTGGATGATCCCATCTGTCCAACTGATTTTCTATCACCGAGGTCAGCAGTTCCCACACGTGCTCTCTGGACTGTGACCTGCTTAGCCTGTCTGCCAAGATGTTTTGGGTGCCTGAACATGTACTGTTGACAGATCTAGACCATGTTACAAAGCCCAATACCAGACTCCCATTGCTTCCCTGCACAGAGGGTAAGTGCAAGTCCCCTCTTTGCTTGCTGATGTAATTCATTATACCGATTTTGTCTGTCTGTACTAACAGAGGACTGGGGACAAGTGAGCCTGGAAGGCCTGTAGGCCACACAGGACAGCTCTAATTTCTGGAATATTTATGTGCTGGGTGCTCTACACTGTGGTCCATATACCCTGCGTCTGATGGGACCCTAAATGTGGCCCCCAGGCATCTGTAGTTAAAATCTGGTGAGGGGAGAGGATCAGGAAGGGAACCCCCTTTAACAGCTTGCTGGGTTCCATCAACCTCTTGAGCACTTTAAGAGATCCTCATATACAGTCTGGCCAGAAGTACTGTGACAATGGCCATCAGGCCCAGGAGCCGAAGAAATGTCCTGGCTATAATATACTTGCTGCTGTGAAACATTTGGGCTTGTGCAAGCAGACATTCGGCCCTGTCCAAAGGCAAAAAGGCTAAGCCTTGGGCTGTGCCCAAAACTGCTCCAATGAACCACAGGCACTGACAAGGTGTCAAGACAGACTTGGGTACATTGACAGTAACTCACAGGGCATCAAACATCTACTGCGTTTGGGCTAGGGTGTGCAAAAGCTTCTCCTTGGAGTGGATTTTCAGTAGCCAATCGTCCAGGTAAGGAAATACACAGAGATATTCCCTATAAAGGGCTGCTGCCACCACTGCCAAACATTTGGTTAATACCTGTGGCACAGAGGATAAGCCAAAGGGCAATACTCTGAATTGGCAGTGTTCCCCCTGAAACAGGAACCTCAAATATTTTCTGTGATGTTTGCAAATTCTGATATGAAGGTAGGCATCCTTAATGTCGAGGGAACAGATCCAATCTCCTGCTTGTAGTAGTGAAAGCAGGCCCTGTAGAGGTACCATTCTGAACTTTTTGTACTCTCTAAAAAGTTCACGTCCCAGAGATCTAGAATAGGCCACAGCTCTCCTGTCCAGTTTGGGACTAGGAAGTACTGAGAGTAGAGCCCTGTGTTTCTCTGTTCCAAGGGCACAGGTTCTATAGCTCTCTTCTGAAGCAAAGTGTGGACTTCCTCTGGGAGCAGAGGAATATGGTGTGGAGGATAGTGTGTTGGCATCAGTGGGTGATCGGGAGGCATTTCTAGAAGTTCCTGAGCATGACCTTGTGCTAGGATTTCCAGAACCCAGGCATCTGATGTCACCTTCTTCCACCGATTTAAGTGATGAGAGAGACGAACCTCAACAACCACCCCTGGAGGAAAGGGTGGTTGGGGGGTACAGAAAGAGTCAGCTGTGGCAGCTCCTGCTGCGCCCTACCTCTAGGGGATTTTGAATGGGCACCTAAAGTGGTTTACTGGGGTGGGCAAGGCTCCTGCTCTCTTGCCCTTACCATGTTGTCTGGTACCTGGATGGTGTCTAGCACCAGCCAGATGAAATGGTATCCTCGGTCTACCCCTTGGTTGGGTAGATAGAGGAAGTATACCAACTTTAGGCTCATATCTGAGGACTGGCGGTTAGAAAGGATATCCTGTACATTTGAGCCAAATAACTTGCATCCTCTAAAGGGGTCACTGAAAATGGACTGTTGTACATAATTCACAAAGCCTGCCACCCTAAGCCAGGAGTAACTCCTTAGGCATAATTCTGAGGCAGCAGCCCTGGCCAAAGCATCGGATATATCCTAGGCCATATGAAGTAGGTGTTTTCCTACATCAGCCCCAGCTGTGAGAGACTGCCTCCCGGTACATTTGGCCTATGCCAGACGGCAAAGGTGGCATCTTCCAGAGCAAGAAGGAGGGGTGGTATCACTATAAGGGAAGCATCAGGTAACTCCAAGAAACCTATGAGGTTTTTCTTGGTGGTAACCTGTTCCTCCAAATCAAACCCCATGCAGCCTGTAACTGCTGCATCATAGTTATGAAAAAGGGGTCCTCTGAAGGGGACCATGGGGTGTAAACCACAGAGTTCTCACTGCAGGTTGAGACAATGGAACTAGATCTTTCATAAGGGCTTTCCACATAGTCTTCAGCCACCTCCTCCTCATCTAGCATCTTAAAAATCAGGATTAGGATTATGGTTGAAGGGAGCGTGCTGGCAAAGCCATCAGAACTTGAGGAGGTGGCTGAGACGCAGCCCTAGGATGTACTGTCATAGGATTGTGAATTGCAGGCCCTATTGATGGCCCTCCTGATACAGGAGGAGGTGGCAGCAGCAACAGACTCCAGGCCATGTCCATGAAGGATGACAGCACCACCTGGATATCAGTGCCCATGTGGTCAATGGGTGTACTGGTGGAAGTCAACTGAGGAGGCAAGGCCCCCCCCCCCCAGATACCGATGGCGTCACACCAGTCATACCAGGCCTGGAGGCGTGTCTACGGCCTGCCCCGACCTGGAAGTTAGGTCAATGGTCAGAATGGTGACAAGTGTTGCCACTGGAGTGGTCGATGACACTGTAGAGGTCATATTGCGAAGAGGCAACCTGGAACACATTGGGAAAGTTTTCTCCTTCCCTCTTTCCTTCTGCCGGTGTTTGTACTTGTGGGTCCTGCATGATTTCTCCATAGATTTTGACGCCCTGGACCTGGAGAAGTGGGCTGCCAATGCAGCAGAACTCTTTTGCTGGAGCCTCTTACCCATATGGGATACCTACTGTTTTAAAATATGCTTCTCCAAAGTGCCTTTTCGACTTGCCAGGTGGCTGTGTTCAACCCTCTGCAAATTGAGTAGGCTTGCATGTTGTGATCTGGGCCAAGGCAACACAGACTTTGTGTGACTCACCAGTCTAAATCTTTTCACTGTATTCACAATAACGGAACAATTTTGACGTTTCCTTCAATGATATACATGCCGTGGAAAATCACTTAGAAAAGTGATTACTTAACTATAGGAAGAAAATAAAGAAAGCAGTGGCTATAGCAGCAGCGTTTCTATGCACAATCCGATGAGTATGGTTGACAGCGGGAAAAGAATTGAGGAGGGAAGGGGCCACCCACGTTTATAAAGTAGCAGACATCTGATGTCGTTGTGGGCAGCCCCTGGTGGACTACTTGCAAAAGTTTCCATGTGGTCCAAGGTGCCTGGTAGCTACAAGTTCCATAGGTGTGATCTGATAAAAGAGATATCCTCGAAGAAGATCATGTGTCCTGGACTTCAAAAGGGTAGACTTCACTAACTGGGTAAATCTGGGAGAGTGCCTGACAAAGCTCAGGTTGGACATAGGAGTGGAAAAGAAATGGTCCTTAATTTGAGATGGGGTCCAGGCAGTCACAGAAACTGGTCTAAAGCAGAAGGGGAAACATATCAGCACAGGAAATTACTCTGCTTTACAGGTGAGGTTGGCAGTGCAGTGAGGGGAAACAAATATGTTTTCTACAAAAAATATAGGAAGACGCAGTGGTAAGTGGACAGGGTCAATTATATAAAAAAAGCTAAAGACAGCAAGCAGGGTAGTAAGGCAGACCATGGCAGGGACTGAGTTAAGGACAGCAAAGGGGGTCAGAGAAAGAGAAAATACATTTTTTTTGAGTGCATCCGGGAAATAAGGACAATTAAAAAAGGTATTGTAAAGCTGAAAAAGGGAAAGAGTGGGTGGAGGAAAACAGAGGAAAGGAGGAGCTATTAAATTAATATTTCTGCTCAGTATTCACAAAAGAGAATGATGGACCAGTTCCACAGGGAAAGCTATGGTAAGAGAGGGAAATCTGAAAGAGAAGGTGATTACGGAGGACAGGGCCTCAAGGGGCTGAAGGCCCACAAAGTGCCTAATTCCCCTGGACCAGTTGCACGCGCTCCAGAGTGCTGAGAGAGCTGACTGCAGTTCTTGTAGCCCCCAACTGAGCTGTTCAAGTACCCCCTGGATACTGGTGTGGTGCTACACGAGTGGATGATCACTGATGCAGTACTCCTGCAGAAGAGAGAAAAGGTGAACCAGGGAACTACAGACCACTCAGTTTGACATCGACAGTTGCCATGCTCATTTAAATCATTCTCAAAGAATGTTTGGTCTGGTCACAGTCATGAAGGCAAACAGGCTCCAGGATGACAGGCAATATGGATTTATATCACGGAGGTCATAAGAAACAAATCTGACTAATTTTTTTTAAACAGGGCTACAAAGGAGGTGGACAGGGGCCAAGCAGTAGACATACTGCTGTTCCTTGACTTCAGCAAGGCCTTTGACTCACTCTTGAGATTGATCAAGAAGCAAGAGGATCTGGGAATGGGTGAAAAGTTAACCAGGTGGGTGGCAAACTGAGTAGGCTGGAAGACCCAAAAAGTGGTGGTATGAGAGGGCACTCAGGGATGAAGGAAGTCACTAGCAGGGTTCCACATGAGTTGGTGTTCAATCCAGTGTCCTCCTGTGCATTTCTAAACAACACTGGGGACAGTATAAAGGGCAAAATATGCGCCTCTGCAGATGACACAAAGCTCTGTGGGTGGGTGTACACAAAAGGAGGGAGTCAATGGTCTGAGGGCGGATCTACTGAAGTTAGCAAGATGGTCTGGAATCTGGCAGCTCAGATTAAATGCAAAAAAACATGAAGACCATGCACGTAGGGTGCAAGAACCCCAGGGTCGAGTATAGACTAAAGGGTGTGACACTGTCACGGTGTCAGAGGAAAAGAAGGACCTGTGGACTGCTATTACAAGTCATCTAAAACCTCTATTCAATGCAAAAAGGCAGCAGCAAGAGCAAATAGGAAGGTGGGTTGCATAATAAGGGGGTTCACCCAGTACAAGAAAAGTGGTCATTCTGCCGCTATATAGATTGATGGTGCGACCACACTTGTAGTAGTGTGTGCAGTACTGGAGCTCCTACCATATGAAGGACATCAACCAGCTTGAGATGGTTCAGGGAAGAGTTGCAAAGATGATTCAGGGCCAGCAGAGACTGTCGTATGTACAAAGGCTGGAAATTCTAAAGACGTTTTGGCTCGAGGAAAGAAAGAAGCGAGGGGACGTGACAGAGACTTTCAAGTACCTCTAAGGTATTGGCAAGGTTGAGCTTGGTGATCATTTTAGGTTCAGTGAAAACAAGAACACAAGGAAGCACAGTTGCAATCTTGCATGAGGAAGGGTCTGGAATGAGGCCAGGAGGCACTTCACAAAAAGAGTGGTAGCATGGTGGAATGAGCTACCAGAGGAAGTGATTCACCAGAAAATGGCTGAGAGATTTAAGAGGGGGTGGGAGAAAGTCAAGGGGAGGGCAAGAGTGTCAGGGATTGGGGTGGCGTAGCACCATTTCATCACAAATTGCAAGAGCTCCGCAAAGAACAGACTCAACAGAACATGATGGCTTTCTTCTGCTGGCAGTTTCTCATTGTTTGTAGTTCTGACCAAGGTTTCTCAAAAATGAGACATGCCAATCTGACTGGGAAGCAGCTGATGATTCCGGATAAAACTAGGCTACCATTTGTTTTTAACTTTATGTTTATTAACTTCTGGAAAACAGCAAATAATAGCCATACACTCATACAAGACAGTAGAAATACATCTAGAGTATGCCTATGTAAGCATGATCTCCCCAACAATAGGACATAAACATATTTGATCTCTCTGTACTCTTTTACAATAGGAAAGTAGGGGGGGGATTCTAAAACTTATAAACCCCTTAGTATAGTTACCAAAAAATTGCCAGCCTCTTCAATGGCTTTAGGTGTTACTTTAGGAAGAACAGACAGGTACAGTCATCAGAATCTCAATGGATTTCTATTTAAACCTAGAATCTAAGTAAGGAGGAACGATTCTGATTGAACACCTTTTAGTAAGCTCACCGCCACAGATCACTATACTACCTTTAACAATTATAAATCTATATAATTCTTGTAACTTGTTGATTTTAAACTAGTGGTCCTTCCAGACTTTAATTTCTGTATCCATTTTTATCTGACATTTCTGTCAAGATGGGGAGGGGTTAAACCTAGACGGAATGGCTATCCAAAATGGTGGTCTTACCCACTTTGACCACATGGTCCATAATAAATAAATAAATAAATAAAAACACACAGTTACTTGAGATAGTAAGCCATCCACCCGTGTATATCACCCCTCCTAGACTGGAATAACATTCTACAAATATAAAGCAACATTAGATACACATTTTGAGCTATATACTGTAAGGTGCAGAAATCATGAACTCTCTAGATCTTATGGGATATCAGACTTCTCAAAAGTCCAACAAACAGTCACTCGACTTCAGAATCTGCAGATTCTGCCCTCTCTCCATTCTTTGTTCCAAATTCAGTCTCTGCCTTTTCCAACCACTGACCAGCATCTTTTGGGTCATTAAATTGCCATGTTTTGATGCCATAAGCAATTCTCAGCCTAGCTGGCAACAGGAAAGAGTGACTAATTCGTAGAGCTCAGAGATGCTGCCTCATGGCATCAAACTGTTTACGATGGGCCCTGGTCTGGTAAGAGAGGTATGGGTACAATTTAACGTCTTCCCATTAACATTGATGGGATAAGCTACTCTTGCTGCTTGTATTAAAATGACACGTACCTCAGACCCCGATGTTTTAAGAAAGATGGTTCGAGGCTGGGCAGGAGAGGAGGGTCTAATGCGTAGGTTCACTCTGTGTGTTTTCTTGGGTGATCCCCAGTCAAAATGCTCTGGTACAGGAACAGTCTGTGTCAGCAATTGCTTCAAAAACTCTTAATATTGTAGTGCCTTCAGCTCCTTGGGGTACTCCTACTAATCTGACGTTCCCTGCTCTGATTTTGTTTTCTAGGGCCTCCATTCTCCCTCTCGACTGCTGGTTCTCCTTCATTAGGGAGCGGGCTGCAGTTAATGCTTTCGTTGAGAGTTTTTCTGATTCAGCTACTGCTTCCGTTACTTGCTGAATAGCTGCATCATGTGACTCCAGTTTTTGTGGTGTCTTTTTCCATTTTTGCATCCATAGTCCACATGGTTTCCACCATGGCTTGCCATAGCGGCTCCAATAACGTAGAATTGCTGGTTCCATGATTTCCCACTGCATCCATGGCCTTAGGAGGATTATGCATTGGCTGTTTAGATGGTCCTGGCAATTGATTTGTATTGTACGTCTTATTGTTTATTTATTCAGTTTTTGTTGACGGGGTAAGTGCACTAGACAAATTCTGCCTATTTTCAGGCACGACCTAGGAGAGGGGGATACAGATGAATGCCAACTGACCCTGAACCAGATTAAGCTGTTGGCGGTAAGTTTAGTGCCACCAATACTGGTATCAAACTCCTCAGAGTACTTTGCTGAGTACAGTTATGACACCTTAAAGTCTACAAAATTGACTTTGCTCAGGTTATTTAAGAAATGCTTTGCTCCGATGTGAAGGGCTAATAAAGGTGGTGCCTGCTTAGAAGATAGCTCTCTAGTGCCCCCTCTGGGCTACAATTTTAATGCAATACTGTCTTGACTCTCAGGATATTGAGTGTACACTTAATATGTATGCTAAAATGTTTTGCTTTCATTAGGTTTTTTCCTAAAAATAACTTATTTTTAATGTCATGTCATGCACTGCACAACATCTGTATTAAGTATAGTGGGTATTCACCTTCATGCAACCTTCCACTCTTCTTTCAAGATACCAAAAATGGCCAGACAGTCAGGGGGACACCCTGCTGCTAGTATTGTTTATTACTGTTTTTCAATGCACTACTACATGGACTATTGGGAGACTGAGGGGGGACTTTCAATATGTGTGCTGAAATGTGCTGCTCCTTTCACGGCATTTTCTCAAAATGACTAGTTTTAATGTTGAGCCGTCTGCACTGCACAACAGTATGGCAGTTTCCCTCCTTCTTGCTACCCCCACTTTCTCGCAGGCTACATGACTGACTGTATGATCATGGAGGCAATAGATCTTGCCCTTGGCATTATTTTCACTGTTATTTATAATTTAAAAGAAGGTAACGTTCTCAGACAAGCCCTTCGACACTGGAGAATATAATTAAGTATGTTAAATGAGAAGTGTTCCCAACGTCAAGGTGTCTCAATGGGTGTCATCTTTTTTCCATATTTAAAATCTGGAACATTTAAAATGTTACAAAAGTCCTAGAGCTGTTGTAACTCAGTACAGCTGCTATCTTGATTTCTTTATAGATGTTACGCAACATAAAACTCTGCCTAGTGGGAGTACTACGAAGTCACTGTTTTTTGTTCCAGTTCCTGGCAGCACTTAGCCTTTTTATAATGATGAGTTACAGAGCTAAAGTAACCCACCAAAGATGTACTAAATGTAGGAGACTTGACTATCCTATCATTATATGCTGTTTGACGTCCTGTATGGGGTAATAACCAGATTGAGTGTAGACTTGCAGTGTTACTGCATTAACTGTACTGAAGTGGAAAACTCAATAAAACATAAGTTAAAAAGCAGGATAGTAACTTTTGTTTGTCGAAAACTTGGGAGTCAGGATTATCTAAAGACACTGGGGTGTGTTCCGTAAAGGAGGACCACGCCCTTTTTACTAGTTCTTTCATACAATAAAAACTAACCTTGCCTTAATTGTTATTCATTTTTAAGGAACGATGGCGCACTGCAAATCCATACAAAACACAATTGGATTCTTTTTCTTACTGCAAAAAAAAAAAATCTATAATAAGCGGAAGGAGACATGAGAAAGAAAGGTTTTAACCCAGTCAACATCCCTTATAGCATGGGGTATATAAACTATGCCCTCTTGTGACTTATTATTCCTTACATATCGACACATCAAAAGAGTATTGGTCAGACTTGTTTATATCACTCTAACTCTAAGATTTAATTTAAAAAAGTTCCTTTTACTCTGTGCACTGGTATTTCTTGGACTATATGGATTTTTTTTTGTACTTTTTTATATATATATATATATATAGTTTCATTTTTTTATCTTAGCAATTTGGGGTCGCATCAGGTACACTATTTTCACAATTACCTGACTTCATATTGATTTGTAAGCATTTGTATTAGGAGATGAAATTTTTCCATGCATGTAATTATATCATTATTTTATGGTGTCTTACTTAGCCTTCTTGCCTGTGCTAGGTTAAGTGTTCAACAGCCGGTCTGATGCTGTGTTTATTGTTTAACAGCTGGTCTGATGTTTATAATCCAAGTTGGCATTCCCTTGTCCTGTTATGTCTGTGTTATATTAAAAATTCAATATTATACAAAATTATACAACAAAAGTTCCTAGCTTTACCATTTCCAAAGTCAACACTTTCTAAAAAATATTTCAAACTGACTAATTTTGAAACTATTAAGGCTCCAAACCCAATTTTTATTTTCTTCTGATTAAAAGCCGGAAGATTATGGATTATTTAAGGGGAGAGTGAAACGTGTATAATTTAATTAAAAGGTACAAGATGAAGGCATATAAGGTTACACATTGCATAAATCATAATGAGGTAGGCAAAAAAGGTAACCAAAATGCAGCAAACGTTTACATTTTGTAAACTTAAACATGTTTTTTTTTTTTTAATACAAGGCAAAAAATAAGCAGGTTTACTTTGCAGTTTATGAACCAAAAATGTTATGCACAAATCAAATACAGCCTTTATTGGCTGCAGTTTAGCAGTTTTTAATCAGTTGATTTGCCACATATAAAATTTGTGGTTGGAAGATACTACTGGTTTGTTGTACTAAAGAATAAACACACCCGTTTTCAAGTTTGGAGCATCTAGATAAATCACGCATACCTCTTAATTCAGAAGCGAGGCAAGTTTGCTATTCCTTGGGCTCCTGCACAAGCAAGGTATAGAAAAAAGGTGGCAAAAAAGGGATAGTGGTGCAATAAAGGATGGTAGTAAGAGAGAACTGTGGATGATTTAAAAAAAAACATAAATTTAACTGCAAAGAAATGTGCCATGGTGGTCATGGATGTCATGGTACCAAAATTTAATGTTATACCATGGCATCACATAGAAACTTAGACTTTGACAGCAGATAAGGGCCACCTGACCCACTCAGTCTGCCCATTTCCCTACCTAACCTGCAGATACTAGTTATCCAACAGCCTACTTCCTCCTACCCCACACCAGAATTACCTTATGTCTGTCCCATGCATTCTTGAATTCCCCCACTGTTTTTGACCCCATGACCTCCTCAGGAATGCCTTTCCAAGCGTTCCCCAACCTCTCTGTGAAAAAATACCTCACACTGCCCTTGAGACGTCCCCCCTGCCCCATCTTCAAATTGTGCCCCATTGTTCTTGCACATCTCTTTTTCTGAAATATCCTATCCTCTTGGACTTTGTTAATTCCCTTGAGGTACTTGAAAGTTTCTATCATGCCTCCCCCCCCCCTTCCTCGAGGGTATCCTCCTTTAGTCTCTTCTTCTGGCTTCTGGTGCAGACCCTGCACCATTTTAGTTGCCCTCCTCTGGACTGCCTCCATCCTGTCTATGTCCTTGCGGAGATGGGGTCTCCAGAACTGCACGCAGTACTCCAGATGGTGTCTCACCAACTGTCTGTACAAAGGGATAACAACCTGTTTTCTGCTGGTGATGCCTCTCCTATGCATCTCAGTATCCCCCCAGCCCTTACTGCCTTCTCACATTGCTTGCCTACCTTTAGGTCATCTGATATGACTACCCCCCAGGTCCCTTTCCATTTTTTTGTTATTAGTACCTCCCCACCACCCCCATTGTGCACTCTTCCCCTGGGTTTGACCATATTAATACAAACAAACAAACAAAAAAAACATAAATCACACATCCATCCCAAATCACTGACCCCCACCCCCACCCGTGTTGTGGCTGGGCAACAAACTGCGCAAGACATACAACACAACCAGCCAGTGAGTACCAGTCGCAGCGAGTCCAGTGCACTGCTCAACTTCTACTGGAAAAGCCAGCTCAGTACTGGCCCTGTTGCACTTCTTGACCACTCTTAGATGGTCTTAAGAAGCCATATAGCAGCACAACAAAAAAGCAACACTACACCTGACCGTACCAGCTCTGGATCATAACCAAGCAGGGGTTGGGCCTGGCGATGGTCACTTTCCAACCCAATCTTTCTCAGGCAGTGCGGCAACATCAATGAATGTCTCACCCACCCACACCACAAGTGTTAGTTCCAAAGAATAGAAATCCATCCTCCGATTTTGCATCAGCCTCACACCTTTAAACCAGGCAGGGCAGGGGCAAGACAGACTCTGTCACAGCCCCCACCCCCCATGCCAAGTATCCCTTGCCTTGTGCATTACACGCACACACACAACACACACACAACACACACACACACACACACACACACACACACACTCACCTCACACAGTTAATCCCGTGGTCCCCTGGAAACTATCTAGTACCACAGCAGCTTCTTTCATAGTTCAAACTATTTTTTCCTCAATCTGATCTCTTGCATATCTCCCAAGCCAAAGTTGCCAGCGGTCCCACTCACATATTTAAAATAACGGAACCAAGATCGGGATGGCCTCCTCGGCCTCTCAGACACTGAAGAACCAATAAAGCACCAGGGTGGGTCAGTATCTAGTGGTGAACATCAAATTGGTGCAACTGCAGAATGCGATTAAACCTGCTCCGAATCCAGTGATGACATGCACAGTGCCACGACAACCACCCTAGTCACAGATTCCTCTGAGAAACAACCAAACACCTGGCCGCAGCTCTCGGGCCCAGGCCCAGACTGTCTGTACACTACTGCCTGAATCTACATAGTCAGAGACATAAAGTAGCCCGGGCAGCAAACTTACCTGAAATACATACTGCAAAATGGCAAAGCAGGCTGCATTAATTTAACTGCCAACCAGGCATGTTCAGATCAGCCCCACAAACAAACCCGCAGTAAAAAACCTGTCAGCGTAATGAGCTTGGCCATGGGGAGAAAAAACATAACTCAGAGGGGAACAGAAAACTTGGCTATGCTCAGAATGCAGCATCACCGTACCATAATTTAGGGCTCAGCACAGTCCGATCCATCAAACATACACCTGACCATTGTTCAAAAGGCAGCAGTATGTGCAAGTGAGCCCCTAACCCTTTTTTACCCACCTCTGTCTGTCCTTCAAGCCAGCCAGTGAGCCATGGGAGGAATATTCTTTCCTAATTCAGTCCTGCTTCTTCAAGCCATCTCCAGCAGAGGTGGATTTTCTTAAGGAGACAATATCTGCGTCAATCGTCATCCGGTCATTGCACGGTTTACTCTCACAGAGACCATCCCCCTGTAATGGCACATAAAATTAACACACACCGGTAGCCAGCAGAAACAAATCAGAGGGGGGTCATGGAGACGGAGGGAGGACGTGCAGGGAGCGAGTCAACGACCAGTGGGGGGGGGGGGAGGCAATGCCTGGAAGAAAAAAAAAACGCAAGAAAACCCCACTTATCCAAGGGCTAAAGTCGGCAAATGAAAGGGTCTGCTCGACAGTGAAATTAGGTCAGCCTTGGTCATCAGGCAATGCAATTTGCACAGCCCTGCCTTCTCATCCTTTCCAGCCCCCTTGTATATTAACCCTGTTGTAGATCTTTGTGTCGTCCTCAAAGAGGCATACTTTTCCTTCCAGTCCCTTCACAATGTCACTTATAAAGACATTAAAGAGGACCAGTCCCAGTACTGAATCCTGCAGTACCCCACTAGTAACCCCCCTTTCTTCGGAGTGGACTCTGTTTACTATTACCCTCTGTGTCCTATTGTCCAGACAATTTTTTTTACCCAGGCTACCACACTGGGACCCACTCCAAGGCTGGCTAACTTGTTTATTAATCTTTTATGTGGGATTGTGTCAAATGCCTTGCTAAAGTCTAGGTAGGCCATGTCCATAGCGCCTCCCTGGTCTACTACTTTGGTGACCCAGTTAAAGAAACCTATGAGCTTCATCTGACATGACCTTCCCGCTGTGAATGCATGCTGCCTTGGGTCCTGTGCCCCGCTGGCCTCTAGGTACTCAACACTTATTTCTTTCAGAAGTGATTCCATTATTTTCCCTACCACGGAGGTCAAATAAACATGTCTATAGTTTCCAGCGTCTGCCTTGATTCCACTTTTGTGAAGAGGAATCACATTCACTCTCCTCTAGTCCTCAGGTACCATACCATCCTCCCATGATTTGTTAAAAAGGGTAGTCAGTGGTGTCACTAGTTCTCCCCTTAGTTCTTTTAGAACTCTGAGGTGAATCCCATCAGACCCTACTGCCTTGTCCACTTTCAGTTCTAGGAGTTCTTTCAGGACCCTTTCTTCTGTGAATGGGCTGGTATCAACTCTGCTATCCAGAGTGCTTCTACTGACTGGTTTAGGTACCGCCCCTCCTCCTCTTTTGTGAATGCTGAGCAGAAGTATTTATTCAATACCCCCGCTTTTTCACTGTCACTCTCTGCCCAATCCCCCTCCCCTTTATTAAGCCTCACTATCCCTCCGTTGGTCTTTCTTCGCTCCCTAATATACCTATAAAAGGTTTTATCTCCCTTCTTAACTGATTTGGCAATTTTTTCCTTGGTTTGGGCCTTTGCTATTCTGACTGCCTTCCCTGCCTCCTTCTGCTTTAACTGGTACAGTTCTCTGTCCTGCTCCTTCTGTGTTTCCTTATACTTCCTGAAGGTTACTGTTTTCTCCCTAACCTTCCCCGCCACCTCTTTTGAGATCCAGTGTTTTTTTTTTCCCCCTTCGTTTTGATTTATTTGCTTCACACAAAGGCTTGTTGCCTCTGTGATGGCAGTTTTGATTTTTCCCCATTGTTCCTCTACCCCTCCTTCTTGCCTGTTTGTTAGTGCTTTTCTGAGGCACTCTCCCATGCCTTGGTTTTGATACTGTGATACTGTGGTTCACGTTACACCATTGTTTTCAGGCCTTTCATCTAACTGTGTGTTTTAGGGAAGACTGTCCATTCTACACCAACTCTGGCCTACACCAGAGTTTGAAAAGACTTCATACAAAAAATGACTATGGTTGTAATGCTGCAGTATTACAATAACCATGGTATTACATGAGATGTATATCATAACATAGACATTTTATACCATGGCATCTACAGTAAAATAATGAATGGCAACACAGAAAGGGAATCCCCTTTTCCAGCCCCCGTTCTTCAGAGGAAAGACAGCAGGGTATTTATTTAGTATATTATGTTGAAGGGTAAGCTTCTTTAATCTAGGGCCCAAACATCAGCCGATGACTGAAAGTATGCTTCAGTGCCTGGGTGGTCAATTTAAAAAGACAGTAGCAAGTTAGTCAAAGGTAAACAGCCAGCCATAGCCATGGCCTGCGTGACAGAGAACTACACTGTCACACACAAGGGGCAAGATTCCGAAAGGAGCCCTCAGAGTGACGCAAATTGCATCGCTCCAGGGTTGCAGCAATGCCCGGGTGTGCCAGGGACCCTGCGCCGGATTCCGCAAAAAAGCAGGGTCCTGGAACCATAATCCCCAGGATTGCCGCAAGTGCAGTAAAGCGCCCAGCAGCTGAGGCACATGCCACAAGGATCTGGCTTCCCCCTCGCTGGCACAACACTGGACAGGCCAGCATTGGTGGTGGTGAGGGGGGTAACCCATGCCAGGAGTGATAGGGAGGGTTGGTGTGTCAGTGGAGAAGTACAGGATTGTGTTAGAACCAGGCAGAGTACATATGCCTATGTATAACATATACAGAGTATGAACCCTGCCGTGTGCCAACACAAACCCATACATCCCCGCTGGCACACCAACTCTCCCTATGCCTCACTGTGTCCCTTCTGCTCATCAACCCCACATGTAGCTCTCCCACAACAGTGTCCCACTCAGAAGCAAAGGGCTTAACTCACCTCCTGGCAGGTCTAAGTGGAGCCCCTCGCGATGGCTACGGCGAGGCTTTTGGTATCGGAAATGTGAGCCCCGCTGTGGTGCTAGCCCCCTTGTGACCTGGCATGCCCAGATGTAGGTCGCAAGGGTGGTGCAGTGCCCATTTGGCACAGCGGCTTCCCTGTCCGGCGCAGACTATGTGCCGGAATGGGAAAAGCTGCAACAAATGACGCAAGGTGCAACTTGTGTCACTGCTGTTTGACACAAGCACCCTGCATCAGGTGGAACCCGTTCCCATTTATTTTACCTCTGGGTATTTCCTCTTCCCCAAGTGGTGCACGTCTTGATTAGTGGATAGCAACCTTTCCAATAAATGTAGGCAGGAATACTGAACCACTTTCCTCATTCCAATCTAGTATACTTAGCAGGACACCATCCTGACTATCCCAGTATGAGCTCTTCCCCTGCTAACATCCAATGATGGACAGCAAACTTAGTACTTAATAAACAGAACCTGTTCAAAGTCATGAAAAAAAATGTATTGGTGTCCAAAAAATGTCAGCCTTGTAGGACTCAAATGTATTTGGAAACCCACGTAAAAATGGTGAACAAGTGACAAGTGGCTTTCTTACACCTCAGTCTCTTGTTGTGCTGCACAAATGAACCGTCTGATTGCATTATAGGTTATGTGCGATGCAGATAATACTTGAGAGCCTTTGAAAGATCTAATGAATGCCAATGATGCTCTGCATCAGGTTTCAGAACAGGACAAACAAAAAAAAAAAAAAGGAGGACCAACGCCTAATTGAGGTTAAACAGACTGTTAATTTTAGAACTGAAATTGTGAATGGGGCAAAGGGCAAAGTACCACTTCATCCTTTTGAAAAACAAGGTAAGGGTCCTTTACAGACAGAGGTCCAACTCACTGATGCTTCTTGCCGATGTGATGGACACCAAGATGGCTACCTTAATTAATGGATACTTAAGTGATCTTGATGAAAGGGTTTTGAAGGGTGTCTTGGTGAAAGCCTTCAGTACTAGATTTACAATCCATGATGGTAGCGGCACTTGGACGGGAGTCACATAATGGCCAGTCCACACACGTATGCTGCTGGAGAAATGGAAAAGTGGCCAGTGTTGTCCCCATCTTCAAGAATGGGGCAAGGTCTGCCTCAGCAATTACAGTCAGCCTGACTTCTGTGTTGAGCAAGATCCTGTAAATCAATATCAAGGACAGAATAAGAGCATTTTGTTGAGGCCAAAGTTCTTGCCCCTGCTCAGCATGGCTTTAGGCAGGGCAGATTATGACAAGCCAACCCGATTACCTTCCTGAAGTAGGTGGATAGGGAGGTGGGCAGGGCCATATAAGGTCTATTTGGACTTCAGCAAGGCCTTTGACACTGTAGCTCGTGATACGCTTCTAGGTACAGTACACCAATGTGGTATACTTAAGCAATAAGCATGACAGGGTGTGTGTTACTGTGGGATAATGGCACACCTCGGGAAGTGAAGCCAGAGGCAAACCCGAGGCTTTACGCACCCGAGAAGTGCAGTTATCCCCAAACTACGCACACCCTGGAATGCCTTACTGCAATTAGGCTGGCAGTATAGCCTAAAGGCTAGAGGAATAAGGTATGAATGAGCTTGATACTTCCAGCAGACCAGACCCGAGTTTGATTCTCACAACTTCCACTTGCATACTGTGTGACTCTGAGCAAGTCACTTAACCGAACAGAGCTCCCAGGTCGCCCCTGAAAACAGGCACTTGTGTGCCTAGTGGGCCTTACCCGGTTACCAAAGACTAAAATAAAAAATAAAAAATAAAAAAAAATTATAAAATGGTTTCCCTGATTATATTATTTTAAGACCAAGTAATGGGGTTCAGAAAGTTAAGCATTTCTGACCTGTGCTGTTGTGCTGGGATAACAGCACGGTCATGCACACAATACATTTTTACCCATTTTATAATATATGCTAACTGGCTTAGACAGGAAGTAATGGACGGGCTCTGAGAGAAGAGGGGTTCTTAGCGGCATCCCTCAAGGATCATCTGTTGGGACCACTTCTGCTCAACATTTTTTTTATTAGTTATCCGGAATCCGAGATCTCAAGCAGGTTGATTTAGTTGCTAATGGGAATCACCAGATACCTGTGGTAGCAGAGTGCGAATTAAGCCACTATAAGTGTATGTTCACAGAGCTTGCTTATTGGTATTTTCTTATGAAATGGAGAGGGCACAATGGACATGAATTCCTTTCTGACTTAAAATTACTATGAACAATCTGCATATACGAGTGTGAACTTCAAAGGATTGATTGGACAAAGCACAGCTCAAAATGCTGCAGCCTGCATCTCCTGTGTCACCAGACTGAGACTTATAATCAAAACTTCCATGCAGTAAATGCTTATCACATCAGTCATGCAAAACCAAAAAGAGCACCATCTTCTAATCACCCAAGATAAGGTGGTCCCCTCTAATTTACAGAGCTAAGTCCAAATCTGGAGGTCCCCTCTACTGGTGGAAGGTTTTGTGAATTTAATAAGTGTTATTGACTAGGGTCACCGAGTATCCACTGAGTTTCAGAGCTCTCATTACAAGTTTCATGCTGTGAGGTTGATGCTGTCCAGGTTGAGGTGACACAACAGGCCCTGGGAGAGCAGATCTGGTCTATTGGGTAAATGTCATGGCCTGGTTACAAACCATTACAGACAATCTTAACCAGGCTGTGAACCACAGACATCTCAGCCAGTATGGAATCACAAGAAAAACCTGTGCCCTGTCCAGACTTGTTTTCTTCGCCAGCCAGTAGATTAGCGAGATCAGTGGGTAGGCATTATACATCTCTGTGGACCATGATGGAATAAAGGCACCCATCTGATATGTCTCTTAGAGCAGCACTCTGGAGTAATACCTGGGGAGCTTATGGTAGTGTTTGGAGGCAGAATGAGTCTGTGAAACATCTGGATGCAAAAACCATTCTTCTGGTCTTACAGCTGTGCAATTCCATCTAGCAATGGAGAGCACTTTGAAGACAAATAACTGCCATGGACAAGTGGCTCAACTCCACCCATCTGAGAAACTTGAGTGTTTGCAGAAGTGAAGTGCTGCTCTTCATGCCCCATTGCTTGTTTACGCACAGTAAGTTACCACTGCTGTTGTCACTGACCACTAATACTGCCAGATTCCAGAGGAAGGGAGGAAAATGGCAAAGTACCAAATGTACCACATGACGTACCACTGTTTGCCTGATCTCCTCCAGTGTCCTTGCACTGCTTTGTCACCCATATGGGCTCCCTAACCCAGGAGAATGGCATATATGGAAACTTAAGACTGAATTTTGTGAGATGATTGAAAAACTCTTCTTCACATATTTCCTGCGTACCCACCATTGGTATGACCTCAGAACAACCACTAGCAGTGCCCAAGTGCTCCCAGGATCCCCTGTACTCTGTCTCCAATTCATCAATAAGAAATACTAGAGAGGGTTAAGATAAAGAGTCATCCACGGTACTACCTCTACTGATGCCAGCACTCCCAATGTTTGTAAGATTTCTTGGCTTGCTGAGACTTAAATTGAATTTAGAGCCTCTTCCACCTGTCCTGACAGGAAGACAAACCACATGCTGTTGCTAAACCACATGCTTACGTGATACAATTGTTGCTGTGGCTCCAACTTTGCTGTATTCTCCCAGATCATGCCTGAAAATAGGCCAATGTTTTGTCTAGTGCACCCACCAGGTAAGTAAAAACTAAATATATAAACAACTTCCCCATCCAGAATCTGCAGAACTGCCAATGACAAGGAGATGATGAACGGTGGCTATCACTCCTTTGTGGCCGGGGTGACATGTTATTTGTGGAGCTGGATAGCTTCTCTAGGAACATGGGCAAACTTAACTGAAGAACACGCAAAATTTCCATCACTCAGGTGTTCACCTGGACTGGTTCCCATCCCCCCTTGAAACTCTAATCTTCTTCTTATGCTTGATGGAGGAAGGCCATATCCTGCTTAGTATGCTAAAGTGGGATGGCAAATGCATTTCAAGATTTTTGCCTAAAGTACACCCAGCAAAGGGTGTGCTACCCCCTACAAGAGAGGGGCAGAAGCATTCGCTACACTGGAGATGTAAACTGTATTCATTTACTAGTTACCAGTCAACTCTATTACTGTCTGTCGGGGGTGAACACAAGTAGTAGCCAGCAGAAGGAGACCTCCTGGTCTATCTTGTCTGCCCAATTTATGTTGGGTCCAGTGACAGCGCTAACATGCACCAAAAGGGCAAAAGTTGCATCCCTTCCAAAACTGACCCCTCTTTCTTTTGCCAGTGGGTCCAAATTGATGCGCCTACTCCATGACAATATCTAAAGGAAGAGAATGTGAATTGTTCAAAGTCTGCCACTGATTATGTTTTGACCCAGTAGGTTCCTCTTTAGACCCACATTTCTTACACCAGTGGGTCCAATTCGACCCATGTTTTAAACCCCCCAGTGCTGTCATTGGTTGGGTCTTTGTATTTTACCCCTACACCGATGCCTGTGTCCCTTTCCCACCCTCTCCCCTCCCATTTCTGTGGTCCTACGTCTTCCCTCTGTGTTTGTCCCAGGCTCTTTTGAATGATCCCACTGACTTAGATGCCATGACCGCTTCCAGCAGCTCATTCCATGGTATCACCACCCTTTCTATGAAGACGTGCTTCCTCACATCCCTCCTGTATTTTCCTCCCACCAGCTTTAGGCTGTGTCCTCCGGTGGTGGTATTTTCTCTTAAGATGCCGAGACCCTCCCATTCTACTTGGTTTATTCCCTTTAGGTACTTGACGGTCTCTATCATATCCCCCCTCTGTCTCCCCTCCTCCAGTGAGTACATCCTTAAGGATTCCAGCCTTTCTTCGTATGACCTGTCCTGCTGTCCCCTGATTATCTTAGTCGCCCTCCTCTGCACCCCTTCCAGCAGTTTAATGTCTTTTTCGGTATGGGTGACAATACCTCACTCCATATTTCAAGTGAGGCCTTACCAGTGACCTATACAATGGCAGAATAACCTCACTGTGTCTGCTAATGATTCCCCTCACAATGCATCCCAGCATCCTGTTGGCTTTTGCTACTGCCTTTTTGCACTGTGTGGACTGCTTTAAGTCACTAGTGATTGCTACTCTGAAGTCTTTTTCTTTCTCCAACTTGACTACCTGCACTTTTTCTATATACTGTAGTACTCTGCTCTTGGGTTTCTTGCCTCAATGTGCATCACCTTGCACTTTTTGGTGCTGAAGCCCAGCTGTTAAATTCCTGACCATTTCTACAGTCTAGCTAGGTCTTCCCTTAGTTCCTGTATCCTTTCCTGGGTGTCCACCCTCCCACAGATCTTGGTGTCGTCAGTGAATAGGCACATCTTGCATTAATACAATTCCCAATGTCATTTATAAATATATTGAACAATACTGGACCCAAGATTGACCCCTATGGAACCCCACTAGTGACCTCCTTTGTATTGGAGGCTACCCCTCCGACTACCAACCTCTGCATCCTGCCCAACCAGTTTTCTACCCATCTGATCAATCTTTCCCCCTCCTCGAGCTCCCTACAATTTTATTAGCCTTCCGTGCGGCACCGAATCGAAGGCTTTACTAAAGTCCAAGTATATAATGTCTATTGCCTGACCCTTGTCTACAGCCTTTGTGACATAGTCAAAAAACTCAATTAAGTTTGTTCGATAAGATCTTCCAGCCACAAACCCATGTTGCTTACTATCCTGCAGACCGTTGTCTTCCAAGTATCTCACCAGTCCCTACTTTAGTATGGACTCCATAAGTTTGCACACTGTAGAGGTTAGGCTGACTGGCCTGTAGTTGCCTTGGTCCTCTCTGGGACCAGTTTTGTGGAGTGGCAATACATTAGCTGTTCTCCATTCTGTTGGCACCACCCCTAAGTTCAGGGAACTATTGAACAGAATTGCCATCGGGCCTGCCAATTCATCTGCCAGTTCTCCCAAGTACCCTGGGGTGTATACCGTCCAGCCCTGGGCATTTATCCATTTTCATTGCCCTCAGTCCCCTCTCACCCTTTCTATCCCAATGACCTCTACTGGATCTTCCCCTGTTCCCTCCTTCCTGATCCCGCCTGTGGCTTCGGTCCATCTTTTTCTTTCATAAAGACAGAGCAGAAGTATTTGTTTAATACTTCTGCTTTAGCCCTCTCTTCTGTTACCCAATCTGTCTCCTGATTGAAACTCACAATGCTGTCCTATTTGTCCCTTTTTTCTTTTATATAGTTAAAGAAGGCCTTTTCCCCCCTTTTTATCCCCTTCGCTATCTGGAGCTCTTTCTGCACCTTGACCTTCTGGACCTCCTTTTTCGCTATTTTGGCCAGTCTGCACAACACCTCCTCATCCTCTTCCCTAGCAGTTCTTTTGCTTTTCCTATATAAGCTGCCCTCTTTGCCCTTATTGATCGAGTGACTTCCTTACTGAACCAGCTACTCTGTCTTGCCCTCTTTTTCTTCCCTTTCATTTTTATGCAACTGTCTATGGTCGTTTGAATGGCTCTCGATGTTTCCCCATATTGTTTCCACCCCATCCCCTCTTCTATGTTTCCTAGTTGTTCCCTGACCATTTCCCTCATCTTATTAAAGCTGACTGTCCTGAGGTCCAGCACCTTAGTCCATGTTTGGATACATCCTCTTTGCCCATCTCTATCTTGAACCTTACAAAACTGTGGTCACGTCCACCTAGGGGTTCCCTGATGTCAATTTTCTGGATGTGCTCCCCATTAGTAAGCACTAGATCCAGGACTGCTTTCCCCTGGTTGGTCCCGCCACCAACTGCGTCATGAAGCCACACTGTATCACAACGAGGATTATCGAACTTCTGGCACAGGTCACGGCGGGAGTGTCCCAGTCTATTTTGGGCAGGTTAAAGTCCCCTGTTACTGTCGTTTCCCCTCCCTGCTATGTCTCTCAACTACGCCACAGCACCCTGTCCATTTCCTCCCCCTGGTTAGGTGGTCTATATACCACACCTAACCTAACTTTCCTACCCATGTTGCTCTGTATTTGTAGCCACGATGCTTCACTGCCCCCCCTTTCCATCTCATCTTCCCTCACGCACACTATTCCTTCCCTGATGGAAGCAGCACCCCCTTTTTCCTTTTCCCTGTCCTGTCTGTAAAGTTTGCACCCTGGGATCGAGCAGTCCCAATCATGACGTACTGTGGCCTAGGTTTCAGTAATGGCCATAATGTCCACTTTGCCTTCTGTCAAGAGGGTCTGTAAGTCCTCCACCTTGTTCCCTATGCTGCATGCATTCAGAGGGACCACCATCCACCTTGTCCCTTTTGCCTCCACTTTCAATTGCTTCTCTGGATTGACCTTGTCCATCTCCCCCTTCCCCCCACCCCCAATGTTCACCCTGTTACCTGCATCCCCATCCCATCTGCTTCTCTTGCCTACATGGGGGGAGGTGTTTTGTCCTCCCCTTTTCTGTCTCCCCCTTAGCAGTTTAAACCAAGTTCCTCTGCCATGTATACCTCCACTATGTCCTTTAGCATTCTTTTCCCTGCCTAGTTAAGGTGTAGCCTGTCCTGGCTTTATCGTTCTTTGTTTGACCATGCGTCTTCCCTTTTCCCTATAAAGCCATGCCCCTCCTCCCTGCACCATCCACCCAGCCACCTGTTAAAATCAGCAATTCTTCCTTTCCTTACTGTACTAGCCCTGGGGACTGTGATTATGTCAGAGAATGCCACTGAGTTTACTCATTTCCCACATGCCTTAGACATGTCCCTGAATCTTTCCTGAACTACTTCCTCCTCTTCTCCAGCTAAATCATTTGTACCAATGTGCAGTACCAGGTCTGGTCTCCCCCTTACCTTATTTAATAGCTCCTTGACACAGAGTAGTGCTTTTCCTGCCTCCATCCCAGGTCTATAAGCTACTATCGTCCTGTTGTGTGGGTCCTCCTTACTTCCCCATTTTATACCCTTGATAATTGAGTCTCCGAAGACCACTATTTTTGTGTCCCTAGTGTGCCCCCTCTCTGCTACCGAATTCTCCATGTTGGTGCTTTTACCTACTTGTTCTCCTCTCTGTTCCTTTACCCCTGTTGTTGCACTTGTTTCAGTTTCCCCCCCATCCTTGCAACCATTCCCTCTCGTCTTCTCCCCTCTTTGTATCCTTGACTCCTACTGTGCATGCTAGCCTCTTGCTGGTATGCAGACCTTTGCATTCTATTTTTAACTGGTCTCTCCTCCTCCTAGTCTTCCTTGCACCCCCCCCCCGCTCACCCATTCTACCATGGTTTCATCCTTCTGGTCACCCCATTCGCCATCTGTATATCCTTCCCTACCCATCCCCTCTTCTCATTTGTCTCATTCGTCTCCCCTTGACCCTTGCCTCCCTGATTTCAGTATCTTGTATTTATCTGATGTAGGTAACTGGAATTGCAATCCATTTCTTGCCTCCTCTATACTTTATAAGCTTGCTTTTTTTCCCTCGTTCCATCCTGCTAGTTGCCCCTCTACTCTCCGGCTTGTATAATTATTTAGAATGTTGCCTTGCCAGTTCCTTCTTTGCCCCTGTGTATCTTCTTGCTCTCCTCTCCTCTCCTGCACCTCAATATGTTATTTTGTTGTCCCTCGACTTCCCACCGCTTAATCCTAAGGTGATCCTGTGTATTTGCACCTAGCATCCCTTGTATGATCCCATTCAGCCATCTAATTTCATTCTTTAGAGTATTATACACTCTGCACACTGGACATTCCCCTAGTTTCTATAGTGCGCCCATGAACACTGCAGCTCTACATGTGTTACATCCCACTATCCTTCCCCTTCTGCCCCGCTTAGATAGCCATTCCCCCCTCCTCCTCCTCCTCCCCCCATTTAGTGCCCTGTCCCTGCTCTTGTGAGCCCACATTTTTTCTTGTTCCTGTTTCAATTTTGGATCAGGTGCAATACCCTTTAAATTACTTGTTCTGCAAATTGTTTCTGCCCTTTTTCCTTAGACCAGCATAATCTCCTTTAGTTTTTTGCTTGTATGGGACCAGAGACCAACACAGTCCTTAGACCATCATGCTCCCCTTTAATTTTTTACCAGTTTGGGACCAGTATCATTTCCTTCAATACATTTTATCCTGAATTTCCTTTTCTATGACATGCAAGTTGAATGCCCCCAATGTTCCTTACTATTGCAGTGACAGCTCCTTCAGAATTAAGTTAATATAATGTCACAGTTGGACTACCAGTTCAGTTTGTCCCTCTGATGGTCACTTGCCTGTAGAGCGCTCCTACTTCTCTGAAGTGATCAGCCCTTGTCTGAAAAGTTCCTCCTGTGCTCTTTCTTTGCTGCACTGACCAGCTCCTCCTCCTATGCGTTTTTAAACCCTGATCAGATGCTTTAGAACTAGAAGGTGGAAAGTCTTGACGGTAGTGGGTTTCACCCTGCCTCATTTTAGTTTATTTTTATATAGTTTTCTATAATTTATATTTAGTTTATTTTTTTACTGTTAGTACAGTAGTAGTGCTCTGCAACTATCCTGTCTCTAAACAGAAATATGCCTAAATGTGCTAAAATCTCATTTGCTCCAGAGAGTTAAATCAGCAGAGAGCAAAAGGTCACTGTGCCAGTTCAGGCTATGCATCACTGCAACAAGTCTAAACACACACACAGAGTGAAAGCAATTTACAAGAAAAAAAAATACTGCTCTACCATTCCTAAGAAGTATTTGAAATAAAGTGAAAGTACAGTAAATGGGGCATTTCACATATTTTGCTACCTGTTTTCCTGGAAAGACAGCATACTGTAAAGGCAAAAAGAATTTGACACATAATGTTCTCATGTTAGTGTGGTGCCAAGAGCAAATAAGATTACCAGCCAAGATTTCAACAATCAGAAAATGGAATCATCAAAGATAATACAGAGAATTACTACGAACTCAAAAAATAAATTAAAACAAAGTTCATATTATTTCCACAGTTACAGAAACAGAGTTGACTGGTGGTAAGGAAACATAAAAATGTTCAATATCTGACAGTGTTATGCTAGGGCCCAAACACAAGCCAGGAAAAGTAAAGAAAGAGAAACTACAATAAAATTAAAGAGATGCTGCAGCAAAGACAAAAAAGAAAATAACACTAGTAGCGCAGGGACCCTCGGGACCAATACTGTATTTCGTAAGAAAAATCAAAAAACTCCACAGGTTGTGACTAATTTTATTTTTGAAAGAATGTCATAATACTTAAGGATATCCAAGGTATTCTTGTCTGTTCCTGCAGATTTAATTGGCAATTAACTGCTAACAGGTCGACTAGTACACTGTATACTGTATTCTACTTGCACTTTGGATTAGAAACTCACAAATTCTGGAGTGCATCAGTAACTAAGTGCTCAACACCTGCAGCAGACCAATGATTCGACAGTTGCCTAATAATGCTCAAATGATGTTCAGAACAAAATAGCAGCACTTGTGACTGACAACACTCAATAGTTAAGATTTTTGTTTTAAATACCACGTGTCCCATGCACAATTTCCCATTAAATTACTTTTTTCCTTATTAATTTTGTTTCTGAAATTTTCATCAGACAGACAGCAGAATGGCTGCATGAAATACAATACAGAACAGTTATGTAGGAGCTTACTATAACAATATATCTTCGAGAGAATATCTTTCATCAGGTCACACCTCAGGAATTATACCCGCATCAGCGCTAGGACCACAAGGAATCTTTTGTAAGCAGTCAGCCAGGGACTGCCCAAGGCAACATCATGTGTCAGCATCTACATAAAGGTGGGTGTCCCTTCCCCTCCTCAGTTTCCTGCCAAATATCATGCTCGGAGAATTTCCCTCTTGGGAACAAGGAGAGACCCCAGCACTCCACACACTAAGTGGCACAGAGTGCTGGAAAAGTCAGCCACAGAGACAGCAGTACAACTATCCATTGTCACAACCTCTAAGGGGGAAGGACTGTGGAATGGCATGGCCTGATTAAAGAGATTCTCTCGAAGATCTACTGTTATGGTAACTTCTTATGTAACTGTTCTATCTTCTTTGAGGAGATCTCCTTCATCAGGCCACACCTTTGGAACAAGTCCCAAGTAGTACCAAAAGCGAACAGTCTGGGTGGCTGGAGTCCATCAGATTATTATAGCAGTCCTTGTAGCACAGCTAGGCCAAACCCAGCTCATCTACGAGAAACAATGTCCAGACTGTAGTGCTTAGTGAAGGTGTGGACAGTACTCCAGGTGGCAACTGCACAGAGTTCTGCAGCAGAAACATTCCGAAAACAAGCTACAGTGGCCATGCCTCTGTGGAATGACTACAAACCGCACCAGGAAGTTCCTTAAAGTACCTCCTGCAACAGAACATAATACAATGCGCTAGCCATCTGGACAAACACTGTTTAGAAACTGGAGCGCCTTCTTTCCCAGGGGTGAACAAAACAAAAAGCTGCAAGGACTTTCTGCAGTCCTCTGTACGGTGTGTATAGTACTTGACTATTCTATGCACATGTAACCCCCCTGCAAATGGGGGTTCCCAAAAGACTTCCAGGAGCTTGCTTGAATGGTGTTTGGCGTTTAAGCCATTTATCAGTGAGTGTTTTTAGAGCCTCTGGTACTGTCTCTTTAAGAGCTGTCTGCTTGCAGACATAATTAGTTTGTATGGGGGGACTGTGTGCTTCTCTGAGTACCACTCGAGCTGCTGCCAATTCACTCCATTTTGCAGTCACTAGAGTGCAAAGGAACCTATCTGAAAGATGTAACTGTTTGCCAGAAATCATTTACAGTAATAATGAAATTACAGTTTGTCTAACCTGCTTTCTTTGCAGTCAGAACTGTGTCTGCCTAGTTCCCCATTCTGGTTTGAACTGCTGAACTGGACCAATCAGTGTGGGGTAAGCTAGCTCTAAAATGGTGCCTTGGACGAATCAGAACTTGGACTCATAATCTGAGCCAGCCACAAGAGGATTGTATGGGCAGTGACTCTGGGAGATGTAGTTTAGACTTGGCGCCTTTTTGGACCAACAGCAGCAGTCTATTGTGAGTGACAGCCAATCCAGTCAAGAACTGGGAGGAACTCAAAGGAAGTGCCGGTTTGTCTGTTAGAGTTTCAGTTTAGATCTGGCAGTGAAGGGAAAAGAAACCCTGTGCTCCTTCAGTGCACAGTTTCAGTCAAAAAACATGTGTAAGGCCCAGAGTTCCGGTCTGCAGCTTGTGTAACTGCTTGTTAGGACTGAATCCGTCCTGTGAAAAGAATCAAAGGATATCTGAAGAGTAGAAACCAGGCTCACCCTGTAGAAGACTGGAGAAATTGTTGAATTGCACTCGGTCTGTCAGGAACTGAATCTGCTGTGTGTTCTCCGGTATTGTGCAGTAATTGCAATCGGGATAGAGAAGCAGCCTGCCTGGTATAGTACTTTTTTTTTAACCATATAAATGTGTGAAGAGTCCTCGTGGAGCTCAAGAGTAGCCCTGCTGACGTTGAAGGACCCTATCTTGTTTGGAGGTCGTGAGTACTAATTCAGGGTCGCTCCCTGTTGAATTGCCACATTAAATCCAAATGGAATCACTGTACTGCTGACTGTTTAAACTAATTTTCTTTTCACTGTGTGAAAGGGCCCTACCAGCTGCCACGGTTTGGACTAGCCACTAGGGCTTGGGTACCCAGGGACAGTAACTGGTAGGGATAGGCCTGTGCACAGAGCCATAGGTAGATAGTAAAGTGATAAGCTAATTAACCTGATTTCCTCCTGTCCTTGTTATATCCCTAAATAAATCAGAGCTGCTTGTTTCAGCAAAGTTATACTGCCTGAGGTATTTGTCTATGTTAAAGTACTGTACTGCGATTGTTGCACTGTATCTTATTTCACAGGAGGTCCCAGTGCGAGAACTAGTCCTGGGGGTAAGTGTATACGGTGAAGGTAATTCTGATATATTGTGTGGGCCACTAGTGGGAAGAAAGGGGGGTTGCAGTGTCCCAGAGGGCTGTGACCAAGTAAGTTTAACTACTGCAAACCCTGACCTCTGGGTGGAGGCACCCGCCATTGGATCCAGGCCCCTCAACCTGTTAGTGGCAAATCAGGCAGGGGTAGTAGCCCCTGGGATAGCGCCATCTAGGGGTTACACACATCTAAGGTATGCAGCAATGCTTCCTCTGGATTGGCATGCTCTGGATGATACACTGCTAGGTGGATCGACTGACAAACTCAGACACCACCTTTGGTAGAAGCACCCTGTCTTTATGGAAAATCAAAGATGGAGGCTCACACAGAGCCTGCAGCTCTAAAATCCTTCAAGCAGAAGTGACTGAAAATAAAAATAACACTTTCCAAGAAAGAAAGCATAAGCCACAAGTCGCAGCTGGCTCAAAAGGAGCCAAAGTCAGCTTTTCCCCACAAAAAAATTAAGATACTAAGCTGGGACTGGATTTTGAATGGGACGCTTTATGTGTAAAATACCTCTTTAAAAAAAAAAAACAATAAAAAAAAAAAAACCACATACGGTATACCTCCAGTTGAGCAACCATAAGGCCATCCACAGGCACGTAGAACTTTGATACAGTAGCCAAGGGCACTCTGATTGAGGAATACTGCAGGCTGGAGTCCGATAAGGACAGCAGGTACTCTAGTACTTGATTGACTGAGCATGTAAACAGATACAGGTTATTTGAAGTGGTCCACAAAGCAAAACAGCTTCCATTTCAGGGAGTGGACGGTGGACGTTTTTCTAGCAGCCACCAGAACATCCGCCACTTTCTGTGATACCCCAAAGCGGGCTATGGCTTCAGGTCTGCATGGACCAGGGTTCCCTGTTCCTGTGACAGTAGGCCTTTGCACAGCGGCAGAGATACTGTAGGTTCCACTGCCAGCTGTTGCAGCAGTGGATACCAGATCTGTCAAGGTCACAGTGGGACAATGAGTATTAGATTTGCCCCTTCATCTTAAGTTTAAGCAAGACTTTCTTAATTAGCAGAAAGGGAGGGAAGACGTACAGAAACCTCCCTTTCCATGAAAGGGACAACGCAGCTCACCAGAAAACTCCAAACCCTGAAGCAAGCGAGCAGCAATGCGGCAGTTTTGCGTTGTGTGGGGATGCAAAAAGGTCCAACTCTTACGACCTCATCTTTCGAACAGGTCACTGACCACCGAGGTCAGCAGTTCTCACTTGAGCATCCTGGACTGTGACCTGCTTAGTCCGCCAAGATATCCGAGTGCCTAGAAAATGTACTGCTGATAGTTCTAGACCACACTTCAGAGCCCAGTACCACACTCTCATTTCTTCCCTGCACAGTGGGTAAGAATGAACCCCCCTGGATTGCTGCTTTAATGCATCACACTGGCATTGTCAAGCTATAGGAGCAGTAGACCTGGGGACAAGTGCTTCTGGAATGCCTGGAGTCCGTATACGACACTGTCATTTCCAGAACATTTATAAGCAAAGCACACTCCACCTGGTTCCATGTACCTTATGTCTGAGAAGGACCCAGGTGGGTTCCCCCACCTGATCCCAAAGCATCCGTGGTGAGGATCTGATGTGGGGAAGGACCCAAGAACAGGACATCCTTGAGCAGATTACCAGCATACTAAAATGGCAGCAGAATAGGCCTAATGGTCTTTCGTGTCTGCTCGTTTGGTCAGCCCCCACCCTGGGAGATGACCTTGCTGCCCCCCTCGCCTTCTCTGGTTTCTCCCTTCCCAGTTCCGGATAGTCTCGCTGCACTGGATTTGGCTTCCAGAACCCTTCCCCTGTACCTGTCCCACCCCCTCTTGAACCCCTCCACCATCTCTGCCTCCACCAGCCCCCTGGGCAGCGCATTCCATGGCCCCAACACCCTCTCAGTGAAGTAGCACCTCCTCCTTTCTCCCCTGAATCTTCCCCACTCCAGCTTCCACCCATGCCCTTTAGTTGCCTCCTCCTCCTTCCTTCGAAGTACCCTGACTGCTCCTCCCTATTTACCCCCTTGATGTACCTGAAGACCCCTATCATGTGCCCCCGGTCCCTTCCCTCTTCCAATGTGTACATATTTAGCTCTTCGAGCCTCTCCCCTTAGGTCCTGTCCCCCAAGCCCCAAATTATTTTGGTTGCCTTCCTCTGGACCATCTCCAGGAGTTTAATGTCCCTCTTTAAGTCTGGCCTCCAAAACTGCATGCAGTACTCGAAGTATGGCCTCACCAACCAGTTATACAGAGGGAGTATCACTTCCCTCCTTCTGGAGGTGATCCCCCTAACGATGCATCCCAGCATCCTGTTGGCCTTAGCTACTGCCCTCCTACAAGTCTCCGAGTTGTTCATCTTGACATCCACCACCACCCCCAGGTCCCTCTCAGCCATCGAGACTTGTAGCATTTCCCCCCCCAAGATTGCTGAGGTCCATCCACCACTTTGCTCAAGGAAGATGTTACTAGAACCATCTGTTCTAGATCGTCTGTCAGTTGGTCCCACTGAACTCTCAGGGTCCACTGTGGAATCTACATGTGCATCCTGGCCACTGGCACTGTCACAATGGCTACTGCCGTAAGACTCAGAAAGCACAGAAACATCCTTGCTGAGACATAATGGCTGTCGTGTCCCAACTGTGCTTGTACAGTCAAACGTTCTGCCCTGTCCAGCGGTAGAAACGCAAAACCCTGGGCCATATCCTGAACTGCCCCAATGTACTGCTGTTGCTGGCAGGGTGCCAGTACAGTCTTTGGTATGCAGACTGTCACCACCAGAGCATTAAACCACTGTCTAGTTGGAACTACAATCTGCAGCAATTGGTTCCTGTAGTGAGCTTTTAATAGCCAGTCATCCAAGTAATGAGAGACATGCAGGACTTCCCTGTGAAGAGCTGCTGCCACAACTGCCAAGTATTTGGTAAAGACCTGTGGTGCAGAACATAAGCCAAAGGGCAAAACTTTGAACTGAAAATGCTCCCCCTGAAACAGGAACCTCAGGTGTTTCCTGTGAGGCTTCCAGATTCTGATATGGAGGTAAGCATCCTTCATGTCCAGGAAGCACATCCAGTCCCATTTGCAATAGGGGAAGAAGATCCTGCAGAGAAACCATCTGGAACTTCTTGTATGCTTTTTTTGTTTGTTTAAATTTACATTTTCTCCATGTTTTCTCGTGCCCCTGGTCACCCACGCACCATGCCATGCACGTGTGGAGGCATGTGCATGACGTGGTTCCACAGTGCCTTCCCTCTCCGTGCTACCCACCCACCTACACTACCCTTGGGCTTCCACCTAGGAGCAGCAGAATTATGGGAAGCAATGGGATCCATCCCCAGGAGAGGAGAGCTTGCCTTGCAGCTGCTCAATCCCATTCACTGCCCTCCCTCCCCCCCCCCCCGCTGGCTCCAGATGATCCTGGCTTGTTCCCGAACCCAGGTTGCTGGCATGGTGCGAGGTAAGGCATCTAGCACGTCAGCCCTCAATGCCTGCAGGCCGGCAGAACTTCTTGTTGTCTAAGACGTTTAGATCCCTTAGATCCAGAACAGGCCTCAGATATTGTACCTGTCCACTTTGGGACGAGGAAATATCTGGAGTAAAAGCCTTTGTGCCTCTGTGTCGGAAGTACGAGTTCTATGGCCCGTTTTTGAAGCAGGGTCTGTACTTTCTCCAACAACAGGGACATGTGCTCTGGTGGGTATACTGTCACAATTGGTGAATGATCTGGAGGACTGTCCAAAAGCTTCAGAGCATGACCCTTCTCTATAATCTCCAGAACCCATTCATCTGTAGCTACCGCCCCCTACTTGAACCAGGTGGAGGGACCGGCGACCCCTACAACCACCCCTGGAGGTAATGGTGGTTGGGGGGGGTGCATAAGGAGTAATGATGAGCCAGGGGAGGGCGCAAAGCCACAGGTTCCACTACCTCTAGGGGATTTTGTGTAAGCACCTAGGGTTGGGAAGGGGACTGGCAAGGCTCCCCCACCTCTGCCTGTACCCTGATGTCTCAAGGCCTGACTGTATCCTCTGACAGTGGACTGGCAAAAATTTCCCGTGCTCCTACCCCACTTCTGGGTGTGGTACAGGGATTTCACTGATCTCATAGTCTTGCCAGATGACTGAAGGTGTCTCACAGCTTCTTCTACACCATGGCCAAACAGTTTCAAACATCTGAAATGGGCACTGAGAACTGCTTGCTGCACATCAGTAGCAAAACCTGCTACTCTGAATCAAGAGTAGCGCCTGAAACAAATGCCAAAGGCCGCAGCCCTGGCAGAGACATCAGAAATATCATATGCTGTGCTGATCAAATGCTTCCCCACCTCAGCTCCAGCATTAAGAGTACTGATTAACTCCTGTTGAGCAGCCTTAGCCTTGCTCCATAGGATGTTCTGGTATTGTACAGATGCGGTCGCACCTGTGTATTAGGGTTCAACAGTCACTGCTATGTTAAACCCCAAATTTAGAACTTTAAAAACTTTGCCACCGTTCGACCAATTCGCAGGACATTATGCATGCACTTTTGGGGACCAAAGATCTCTAGGTGTGGCAAGTTTCATTCTAGTCAGATGTGGGGGTGCGGAGAGACGCAGTATCAAAAAATGTGAAAAATTACCACTTGTCAAATTCTTTGTCATGCCGCTGTGCCAAAATGGCTTGGGGTTTTGGTCTGAAATTTTCAGTGTATATAGGTCTTAGGTGTGCCTTTCGAAGGTTTGGTGAAAAAATAATAATCAATCCAAAAGTTATTCAATTTCAAAGTTTCCCATTATTTCCTATGGGAAAAGTTACATGTGTCATGCAAAACAGGATTCTTATTTCGCGAAACAGGATTCTTGATCGCAATTTGTGAAAAAATAAATTTTACATAGCTGTTCCTTTGTCAGTTATTGCAAAGAAACAGTCTGAAATTTTGGACTGAACGTTTCAGGGTAGAAAGAGCTTGCTCCATATTTGTGCCTTTTGCTGGTTTGGTGAAAATATATTACTTTGGCTTGGAGTTCTGCAGATTTGAATTTTGGTTGATTTCTCATAGGATAACATTGTACTGGAAGGTTTACAGAACTGTTTGTCACTATGGTGTTAAGAAATGGCTTGCAATTTTGCTCTGAAATTTTCAGGGTACTGAAGGCTTGCCTCACTAATGTGCCTTCTGCTGGTTTGGTGAAAATATATTACTTTGCTCTGGAGTTCTGCGACTTTACATTTTGCCTAATTTCCCATAGGATAATATTGTAATGTGAGGTGTATCCAAGTGTTTGTCACTTCATGTATACTCCCATACAGACATACAGATATTATTAAGGAATAATGCATGGATGGCAGTGCAGGGCCCAAAAGGCACTGCACTCCCAAAAAGAAATACTGATACTACTAGGGAAATGTATTATAGTAGGCCGATCACACAATACAGAGAGAGTGATGGGGAACAAGGGCCCTGTGCTCCTACAGGAAATAAGGTTACAACTGCAATCTCTTAAAAAATTATGGAGGTTAGGGGTTAAGAGAAGCTTAGGAGGGCGACCTGCCCCCTCCACTTTGTGTGGCTTGATGCACAGAGGAACATACATGTTGACTGACACTTGACTCCTGGTAGTTTAGGAATTAGGGTTAGGGTTACTGTTATACTTTAGGGAAATGTGTACATTTAGGAAAGAGTGGGGGGGGGGGGCTCTGACCCCTCCAATCTATGGGGCTTGCCCCAAAGAGTAAACATAAATTTAGGTTTACATTTAACTCCAAGCGGCTTAGGAATTATGGGTACAAATCTTTTGGGGTTTTTAGGGCATAATTACATTAATTTTCAAGTGAGTTGTCTGAAACTTGGTGAGCTTGTAGTCCAAGAGTAAGTACATGTGTGTGAAGCTTAGTGAAGATCAGCCTTGAATTCTGCATTTGCCACCATTTTTAATTTTGGGGAAATATCAGGGTGCTGTGGGTACCCTGTGATGACTGTCCTTCGTATGATAAATTAACACCATAGTACTCAGTGAGATCTTTCATTTCATATATAGTGTTAAAGTTAACTTTAAATATTAAGCAAGCTATGGCCTGTGAAAGTTCTAATGTTATTCTATAGGAATTTTTGTGTTTGCACAGGTTCGGGTTATATATCTGTTGGAGTTAATGGGCGGCACATAGCTGATACTGTTCAGGGTGCCGAGGTACACTTTCTGTCATGTGTGCCCCCCATTAAATATTACTTGTTCCTGCGTTAGGGTTAGAGATAGCTGTTCGGGTTAGTATTACAAAGACGTTTGTGGCTTAGGGTACAAATACTACTAAGGACTGATACATGGATGTGAGCAAATATGGATACTATTAAGGAGTAATGCATTGATGGCAGTGGAGGTCCCAGAGGGCCCTGTGCTCCCAAAGAGAAATATGGATACTACTGGGGAGTGGCGCACGTGCATACACACACATATTATTTATTTATTTCAAAGTTTCACCAGGAAAGATATGCTGAGCTGACAGCGGCTCATTTCCAGATGCATCTTGGGAGAAGGGTAGTGGGGGATATATACATATTATTTACAGTATAGTATGTACTCGGATAAATTATACAATGAAATGACAGAGCATTTACAAAAAATAACAGTGCAAACTCAACAGCAGTAATTAACAGTATGCCTTCATAGAAGGAGAGAATACACAATCAATAGGAGAAATTCATAACCAATAGGGCCATCCATCTCTGGAGAGATCAACTCAAAGAAATTGAAGTAAGAAAGGAGCGGTTTAGAGAGGTAAGAAGAGAGGAGCAGTTACAAGAGAAACTCAAGACGTGTTGGTTAAAGTAAAGGAGGAAGCAGAGGGAGAGGAGAAAGGTCAGGAAGAGAAAGGAGGAGGGGAGAAGGTAGAGCAGAGAAGCAGGGGAGGAGAGCTCAGAAAGAATTACAGGAGGGAGCGGTAAAGTCATGAAGACTAGAGAAGGAACAGATGGAGGTGGCAGTGCAGTAGAGAAGGAGCAGATGGAGATGGCAGTGCAGATGGGGAGGGCATTCCAGAGTTCTAGAAGTCAGAAGGAGAATGCAGCTTGGCCAGAAGAAGGCAGCCTAGCCGAGACAGAGGCTATGGTAGCCAGGCCTACGAAGGGAATAGGAGGAGCAACGAGGAGAAAAAAAGATTGAGGTAGGAGGGAAGGGAGCTCAGCCAGTATTTAGCAATAATGGGAAAGGGGCAAGCCATCTGGCTTCGAGAAAGGGTAGACAGAGTGAGGTGTAGGGGTGGCAGTGGTTGGTCAGCAGAGGGCAATCAAGAGCAAATCGGCAGAAGAAGTGAAAGAGGGGGTCCAGTCTGGCCAGGGTGAACTTAGCAGCACTGCCATAGATGGTGTCTCCACAGTCGAAGAAGGGGGGAGACTCATTCTCTGTACAATGGCTCTATGTGCCGGCAGTGGGATGCACCCTCAGTTCCTATACAAAGCACCTAGTTTTGGGTGTAGTTTTCTGTGGATGGAGTCCACGTGTACAGAGAAATCTAGGCACCAGTCAAGCCACACCCCAAGGTACTTGAAGGAGGGGAGGTCTTCAAGGAGGGAAGAGCAGAAAGTCTAGACAGCTTTTGCCTGGCTCGGAAGGTCATATAGATGGTTTTCTTTGCATTCAAGGAAAGCTGATAAGAGCGGAACCAGTGCTGGATGTTGTCGAAGTCCAACTGAAGTCTGGTCATCAGATCAGCAGGGGAGGAGCCAGAGGCAAATAAAACAGTATAATCTGCATACATATGAATGGATGAAGATTAACATGCAGAGGGGAGGCTATTTAAAAACAATGGACAAAAGAATGGGTCCACGCACCAATCCTTGGGGGATGGCAGTGTGGACTGCAGGGAGGGGGGGGGAAACAGTGATTTGCCAATTTTTATAGATATAGTTCTGCCCAGGAGGTAAGAATGGAACCAATCTGTGGCTTGTGAAGAAAGTCCTGCAGCAGAGTGTTTAGCAAGGGAGAGGGGTGGGCTACTGTGTCAAAGACTTTGACCAGGTCGACAAAAATTACAGAGGCGAACAGACCCTGATCCATGCTGGCCAGAATGGAATCAGTCAGTCTGAGAAGAGAGGTGGAAGTGATGTGGTATTTGCGAAAACCAGAGTGGAAAGGGGTAAGGTAGGAGGAAGAGTCAAGAAAAGGAAAGCGTTGAGAGAGAGAACCTCATGTTCTTTAAAAGTTTAGTAAGGGCAGGAAGTAGAGAGATAGGGCAGTAATTCCCAGGAACTGAGGAGTCACCACCTTTACGAGGAGAATGGCTGTAGCTTTCTTCCATGAAACAGGGATGGAGGCCACGGAGAAGGAGAGGTTAAGAAGTGATGTGAGAGGGAGGCAGATAGCAAGTGCAGAGAAATGAAGGAAGTTTAGGGTCCAAACCACCTGGACTTGTATCCTTAAAGGGGGTTTAGAGCAAGGAGGGCTTTGAGAGTGGCGGCTGGTGAGACAGTGGAGAAGGAGAAAGGGAGGGTAGTAAGGGTAGGGTGGGGATCATGGGGAAAGGGGAGGAAGGAGGAGAGGAGGAAGAGGCACAGGAAATGAAGAAGTCATTAAATTCAGCAGTGACAGCAGAGGGGTCAGAGACGGTGGCCTCCTCATCTTGAGAACAGGGCCAACAGACTGGGTGGGGGGGGGGAAGGGAGTGGATGACCTTCCAAAACATAGAGAGGTGATCATTATTGTTTTGGAGGTGGAGGAAAAGTATTCTGCCTTAGTATGTTTGGTAGCCCTAGCGCAGGTATTACATAGAGCTCGATACCTATGATAAATCGGCAGGGGGATCCAGAGGTTTTGTGGGTCTTCCAAGCCAGATCATGCAGACAAGCTAGCAGTTCAGCAGAGATCCAGGGGAGATGAGAACCTCAAACCCTAGTTTTCCTAAGGGGGGGCATGGCGATCCCAAATGAACAGGAAGTGCGTTGAAGAAATTTATCACCGAGCCCATGTAGCTAGCAGTAGAGATAGATGACCGATCAGTAGCTGCTAAGTCCTCATGAAGGGAGGATAGGTCCAAGGACTGGAATGATCGAATCTGTATAAGTTTGAGTGGGGTTCAGTGTACCTTGCAAACACAGTAAACCATGTGGTGATTACTGGGGGCATCCAGGAGTGTGCCTGATGCAATAACTCTGTGTGGGTGGGAGGTGAGGGCCCAGTCCAAAAGGATGTGATTTAGTGATTTGATGTTTAGGTGGTTAGGATCAGAGATTAACTGAGTAAGATTTAGGGATCTGATATTATCACAGAATTTGGATAGTGAGGGGAGGGTAAATTTCTGTTAAAGTGCCCAAGTACGAGGAGTTCGCTAGTTGCAGCATGAGAGGAGATTGTGGAGAGAAGTTCAGTAATAGTAGAGGAAGGCAGGCCGGGGCAGCAATACACACTGGGAACAAAGAGGGGGGAGTGAGAATTTGATGAGGAGAAGTTCATAGGCTGATGGGGAGGAGATGGAGAAAATAGGGACACACTGAAGGACAGAGGAAAGGTAAATGGCAACTCCGCCAGCCTTAGTGGCACAATCCTGCTGGGTAAGTGAGCAGCCAGGGATGGCCACCACCAAGTCAGGAATCCTGTGGGAGAGCCAGGAATCAGAGATAACAATACATCAGAACTAGGGTTGATCATGAGAGGCTGCAGTAAGTCAATTTTGAGGAGGCGGCTACGGATGTTAACATATGCAACATTCAGACCTTTGGGGAAGTTTGATTGTGGGAGGGGGGAGTGCAGAGCCAGGATTGGACTCAATGTCACCAACAATCAGCAGCAATATGAAAATAAGGAACTTTGTGGGTATATAGGGGCATTTTCATAGTAGCTGGGTGAGGGAGCGGGGGTGAGGCTGATGGCAGGGGAAAGAGGCGAGTATGATGCGTACAGTAGGAAGATGCAGGTTAGGGGTCAGAAGAAGAGAGCAAGGTGGAAGCCAGGGAGAGTGGGAGACAGTGAGAGAGTTTGAGTAGAGGAGGTGGAGGGGGGGATAAAACAGAATGGGTGAAAAGAGGGAGAGTCAGTGGGAGGGAGTGAAGCAAGGGTAAATAGCAGGGGGAGGCGTGATAGTGAGAGAGTTAACATGATAATACTACAGAGGCAGGCGGGGAGTGTAAAAAATAGGAGGTGGGATGTGGAAAATAGGAGCACAGAAAGGGTAAAGATTATAGCAGCAGAACAGAGGAAGAACACAGGAATGAACCAGCAAGGTAGGACACTGAAAACAAATGGCATAAATCATAGATGGATTAAGCCATGGAACGGCGAGCAGTGCATGACTTTATACCGCAGCTCTAGGAATACAAATATAGCAGCTGTACTAGAAGCCTAGCACAGCTTACAGTACAAATTAAAGTAGCCGTACCCATACAATCCCAAAATATATCTTGCTGTAAGATAATTAAGATTCAGTTCAAGTTAGTCACACGCAACACATTTACAGCACAGGTGAAAGAGTGCAAAACATAAGCACACAAAATTCATCCTACAGTTGTAACATAGCGGCTCTTGTATACCTGTACTAAAGATACACCATAACTGCAAGGAGGGAAAATGGGGGACAGGGTTCAGTGTATCAAGGTCGTTAGAAGTATGAGTGGGTAGTGGTTGATAAGCAGGAGAGTAGATGTAACTGCAGTGTACTACAGTACTGCATCTACTGACTGGCAATTTATGGCGACGGGAGCTATTATATGGGAAATACCAACTGCGTTAGTAATCAGGGGATGCTGGGGTGTACCACTTTCAGGTAACGTAGGTGGGCAGAACTTCACTGATTGATTATTTTCCGACCCACTACCTCTATAAAACTAACACCACCTTAGGGTGGCATGATGGCTAGGGAGGGCGGAAACAATTTAGCATTGCCATGCAAAGCACAGCGCTACGCTACCGAATTCCAGAGTGCAGAGAGAAGTTCAGATGAAAAGGCTAATGGCGTGGGACGCCAACCCTCACATGGCCTCTGGGAACAGAATTACCTGGATGGCATCTGTGGAGTATAAAGGGTACAATGGAGGGTCTTCACGACCCTTAGCTGCACCAGAAAGTGTAGAGGAAGTCACTGTGGAGGAGAATAAATCAGGCAGGTCAAATATGCTGATGAGTATGGAGTGATGGTAGTGCAGGGCTCAAAGGGCCCTGCGCTCCAACAAAGAAATAAGGATACAATTACAATCTCTCTAAAAAATTATGAAGGGTTGGGGCCCTGCTCCCACAAGCAAATAAGCCTTTGATTATATTTTCTCAAAAAGTAAGGACATTTTCTGCAAAAACTCTGCAAATGCACCATTAGGGTTCCAGCATCAAAAGTAGGGAAATTACATCTTAGGGTTCCAAACCCGAAGACCCCACCCTCATCCTCGGTTTCCATGCCGAGACACCCCACCACCTCTATGCAGACAGAACAGGGTGGAGCAGTATTGGGTTGCAAATTTAATACTCACCCCATTCTCTTACTGTGCAACCATCTTAGATTGCTTACTCTTGGAATGGGGTGAGCATTAGAGTTTGCAACCCCAAAGCACACTCCTCACACCTGTTCCTGCATGCAAGGTGGGGGCGGGGTGCTAGGGTTGGAAACTGATGTCGGGGGAGGGGTCTTGGGGTTGGGAACCCTAAGATGTAATTTCCTTAGCTTTGATGCTGGAACCCTAATGGTCCATTAACAAAATATTTTTTGCAGAGAATTTTATCATACGAGCCTGGTAATTGGCAATATACAGGCCCAGCGAGACAGAGGCATATGTACGTCTGCACAGGACATCCAGCCTCCAGGATTCTCTGTCAGGAGGAAGGCAGCCTAAGTTTCTAGTTGCCCTGGACCCAAGGCTCCAGATAACAAATTTTGTCATGAGTATTTTACTCTATTTTTAAAATGAGGTGAGTAAAACCAATTTCAGATGTGTACAAATGACTTTATGCATCTGGCTGAGGAGTACATTTATAGGAAATAAGAATTTTTGACACACTGTTAAAAAGCACATACTGAAAATACTGCATATGTGTTGTGTATTTTTAGTCACCTCTTGCTCTTCCTTAGTGCACAGTACAAGTTGTATCAGCAAGCAGTAGTAGTAAAAGTCTGTAGGGCAGAGGGCTAGCCTTGGATGTTCCCAGTCAGCATCTTCGCAGTCTAGTGGTTGCAAAACAATCTCCACCCATGGGCTTTGCTGACATTACATTTCCTAGAGCTGTAGGCTGAGGAGTAGTAGGTAAGGGGTAACACACACAGACACACACACTATGGGAATATGGGAAAGTAACTAAAATCCTTTATTTTGCAGTATGTACTTTACTGAGGATGGAGTTGGAAATGCAGATCAAAAACTACGCAGTCAGCAGGACATACATACAGTACATACATACATACATGCATACACAGACACACACTACTATGGGGCGAATAGCAATAGATACACAGAGAAAAACGCAATTTTAACATCATTTATTTTGAATCTGCAGTACAAGAATGTACTGTGGATGGAGCTGGAGCTTGGAGTTGCTCGCTCTTGTTTATAACCACTCTTTAAATGCACACACAGCATGCAGTCATTTTCAACACACTACAAGTTTGAATGTCATGTGGTGGAGTCAGAGAAATTCTCCGACTCCACAACAAGGCATTCAATCTTGTAGTGCATAGAAAATGACTGCATGCTGTGTGGGGGGAAGGATACTGACTGCAAAGTTGGAAACAAATGCAGTTCTCCAATGTACAACCACCACCGTATGTCATCAAGGACACACCATTTTTTTTTTTTCAATGGCGACTCTGCAACAATCCTAGGCTAGCTCCACAACAAGCTGGCAATCACCTGCTGCTGCTATGTTGCTGCAGCTAAACTACATCTGTAACAGCAGCCCCCAAAAGAAAACCTTACATACAGACTGTATGCAGCAATCACTACAAACACCATGTGGTGGGGGATGATACCAGATAGGCCCGTCACCCGCCTGAGTGCACCAATGCATAAATTAGCCAGCCCACAGCCCACCGCATGGCACGGTCAACGATAGACGCACATCATTATGTTGCTGGAGGCTAAACTATTGTGATAGAAGCCACCCCCAAAAAAAAAAAGTATCCACTTTGCAGCAATTACTACAGACACCATGTGGTGAGGGATGATACCAGGTGGGCCCACCACACGCCTGAGCATGAATTAGCCCACTGCATGGCACCACTGACTAACACTACTTACTATTTTTAAAGGGACACTCAAAACCAAAGGTTTAGCATTGTTTGTGTGTTTTAAACCATGCATTTCTTTATTTTCCAACCAGGTTGACACTCAAGAAAACGAAACCTTTGATAAATAATGACTCCTTCCTTCCCTATTCAAAACAGTTCTGAGTTGGCACCAGGTGGTGAGGACTGATAATGGCAGATGGAGACGGGGGTTCAGAATGTGCAAATCACCCACCGTATCCATGCCACTGACCTCGCAGCATCCACCACACAAGTCACAGGAGAAGTTATTAGAACAATTACAATAGGAGGAGCGAGGAGGAACAGTCTAATCTGGGGAGACAAGTTTAAAAAGCTATATTATTCTGGAACAGAGGACGAGACCATTCATCACGTATTCCCAGTCTAATGGAGTGTTTTGGTCTAGGTTCAAGAGTTTAACAAGTTCTATTCCATCGTCTGACTTTTATTCCTACTGCCAGTATGAATAAAAGTCAGATGATGGAACAAAACTTATTAAACTCTTGTACCCAGACCAAAACACTCCATTACTTTATCAGACAGACCACACAGAAAGTGACTCAACTACTCTAACTCGGGTCATAAATTGGTTAAAACAATTAGGGCCACACGCCTGCTCCAACAGAAAGCATTTATACTCTGAGCAGACTATATGCACTTTAAAGCCCAGATCTGTAATAAACAGTACATTTAGTAAGGTCACAACTCAGAACGCAAGTGTTCTTTTTCACAATCCAGTGAGATAATTACCCATCTTCACAGACATCCTAGTTCAGAAAGGCATCCAGTGTTCTCAATGACTGCAATCAGCCATTGCCTACAACTGTTCCTGCCAGCCTGCCACCATCTGTCTGCCACGGTACGTCTGGAGTTCACGGAGGATCACAAAGTGCACAGCTCTGTCTAAGTAAAGCAGCCAATCGCATAACAGCATCTGGGTGGGCGCTGAGCAAGCTGCAAATACATGCATTCCTGACACGGGCAGCGGGAGGCGGAGAGGAGAACTTTTTTTGTTGAAACACGGAACGGGGATGCAACTTCACAGTAAGATTGAGAAAAGGGCACAGACCATGGCAAGCTTGTAGGAGCGTATCTGATATGCAATACAAGTTAAAACAGGAGCGTATATGCAGTTTTTCAATGCGTAAATGTACCCTGTACGCTGCTTATCTGGAGCCCTGCCTGGACCTATCATGGGCAGCTGTAACCACCACTGAGTCAGCTGCATGCTGGTTAGCATAAAAGGGTTTTCCAGAAGGGGAAGAATACATTTTATCTGCCTTTCTGGGTACAGCTGGTATGTTCTTTGGCCTATACCAGGCTGCATAAGTAGCATCCTCCAAAGCTGAAAACAGAGGAGGAGGAACAAGAGAGAGATTCTGACATCCCAGACATTCCAGCAGATTCTTCTTGGTAGAAGCCTGCTCCTCCAAGGCAAAGCCCATAGCAGCTAGCATTTGCTGCATCACAGCAAAAAATGAGGGCTCCTCTGGAGGAGATCTTGGTGTATTCACCACAGAGTCCTCTCTACAGGAGGAGATTGTGGAGCTGGTGCCATGTCCACAGTGGCCATCCTAAGCATAGTCCTCCTCCTCCTCCATCATTATGAGGTCAGGATTATACTCATATTCGTCAAGTCTTTCATTGATGGAAACAAAGGACCAGGCTGGCGATGTTGGCAGTGGCTGAAGAGGTCTGTTCTGCAAGGTATTACTTTGCAGTGTCGATGGGGTAGTTGCGGAAATCCCCACCGATGGGCCCCTGCAGCAGGTAGGCCTGGCTGGCAGTAAATGCTGCATCATCTCTGAAAATGACAGGAATACTGCCTGTACATCAGCGTCGCTTTGGGTAGTGGGCGCAACTGCAGTAGTTGACTTTGGACGTGGAGTCTCCTTCAACGATGGCAACGTACCAGATGTATTAGGCCAGGTAGTGCCTATGCCAAGCCCTGACCTTGGTGTCTGGTCGACAGTTCGGGGGGGGGGGCGGTCAGCATGCCAATAGAGTAGACAAAGTCGTAGCAGATGTAGTACCTCTAGTCTGCAGAGGCGACCTGGATCTCATTGAGGAGGCCTTGTCCCAAAGCTCGTCTTTATGGTTCCCCAATGAGGATTTTTCCCAGGACTTCGACAACTGCGATTTGGTCAACAGGGATATTGATGCAGATTTACCATGTAGCTGCTTCTCCATTGCTTCAATGGTCTTCTGAAGGAGGAATTTGTCCAAAGCCCCCATCCTGCATTGCCAGGTAGTGAGCTGAATCCCAGACAGATCTCAGAGGCTTTCACACTATGAGAGGCCTAGGAAGCAGACATGCCGACACACACACACACACACACACACACACACACACACACACACACACACACGTGTCATCCTTGTAGATTTTCTCTCTGCATTCCTAGTACCAGAAAAGTTTGGATGGTTCTTTCGATGAAGTATAGGTCACCAAAAAATCACAAAGAAAGTGATTACTTAACTAGCAAGAAAAAACAAAAATGGCAGCTTTGTGCAGGGACATTTCCGATGGAGTGTCTGACAAGTCTAATCGATGACAGGAAAAGAAATGAGGAGAGGAGAGGAGGGGCTGCCCATGTTTACATAGACACTGATGCATGACGTTCTTGTGGGCAGCCCCTGGTTGACTTCTTGCAAAAGCTTCTATGTGGTCCTAGTGCTGACAAGGGTATAGTTCCAAAGGTGTGGCCCAACGAAAGAGAGAGATCCTCGGAAGAAGATCACTTGTTCTTCAGCGTCCCTTAGTACATCTGGATTCAAGAAGTCCATTGTTTATAGTGTAGAACAAGATACACAAATGCTACTTCCAAAAAGGATATGTAAAGGGAACTAACTTAATAAACCTGATGTATGGGGTGCCCAACTGAAGCACACTGTGTTTCCACGACAGCAACCTGAATCTGGGAGCAAGCTCAGAGGCTGGCACTCAGGTAGCCAGCGCTGTCAATGGCAGAGTGTCCCAGCCAGGGTGCGGGAAGGAATTCTGCACACTCCAGTGCAGCAGCAGTTCCTGATGGTGGTCTGGAGAACCTGCTCTAACAGCAAGAGATCAAGGCACACCTCCCTTCCAATGCTGTGCATATCACCTGGGGTTGAGGGAGTAAATAATAAGCGGAAAGATAGCAGACTTTAGCAAGATATGGGCCAGCTCCCTACATGCCCCACACTGCCAACTCGGCTACCACCTTTCCCAGATGCAAAACCTGGGAGGCTTCGGATGCCTCACAAGAGGAGGAGAACGTTTTTGCAGGGGGAAGGGGTTCACAAGCTGGATTGGCAGGTGGTGATCAAGTACCTGGAGATGGCAAGTGACTAGGCTGGGAGGCAGTCTAAAAGGGGCAAGCCACAAGGAGGAGAGTAAACACAGAATAAAAAAAAAAAAGACTGCTGAAAAAACTACTGTGCCAAATACTTCCATTCAGCACTTTCTTATTATTTAGGTAGTGGTTGGTGACCTGGCATGTTCACTAGCCAAGTAAAGCACTGCACGTCACACCAAACCCAAAATGTGTGATGTGGGAGCCACTGGTTTAAAAATGTTGCACATCCAAGACCTATGTTCTGCAATTTTTTTGTACTGTGATGCTAGAAAGGACTCAGGTTCATCTTGTTCACCCACCTCCAAGGACATACTGGGAAAACTTTTCCTGCGGCTGTTATGTTGACAAAATCGTCCACCAAATGCAGGCTAGAATTGGAGAGTATATGCTGCTATACAGAATAAGTACCTGGAAAATGCCCTTCGCTCAGCATATCTGTACTCTCAGTACTATAGCAACCAACAACAAACAGGTTTAGGGACACTGAAGGTGAGAACAAAGTCAAGAGGCAGTGACATTAATCAGCTGAACAGAACATGTCTGGATTTTTAAGTTAAAATCAACTGATTAGCCAGGTTCCAATGAAAGCACTGAACTGGTATAATTCTTAAAGAATACAATTGGGGGTTAAAGGTGGAAAATGTATATACGTTTTTCAAGTAGTGATTTATTAACTTCACTTCCCTGACCTTCTTAAACAGCCCAAAAAATGAAATGACATTTCAAGAGAAGGTCCTGAAGACCTATCATAAAGTTAGAGCTGAACAGGTTTCTAGCGATGAAAAGAAATGAATAATCTTTATGAAGTAAAGATTGATGGAAATAAAAAAAAAAAAAATTTTTTTTTTTTTTTTAAAGCAGCAAAGCTAGCATAGTGGTCCAGCCACTCTATAGTATATATATTTAACATTTGCAATATAGCACGTGTTTTTGCACTAGAGCACTTTCCTTTGGAGAAGGTCACAGTGCACCCCAGAGTACACAGAAGTATGCATGCCTTTAAAAGGTATATAAGGAAAGACACTAGGTGGGACACAACTTTGAGGAAGCCCCTACAGGAAGAGTGTGAAACATGTTAGGTGACCAGTGAGCACTTCTGTTTGTTGGTGCATTGCTGTGTTTGTTCTACAGATTTGGTACAATCTGGGAGATATGCTTCCGTATGCTACGCTTACATGTACCACCTATGAGCTGCAGGGCATGTCCCTGTGTCCTACTTGAGGACACCAGGTCAGACATCTCTGTCCAAGCTTAATGCCCTTGAATATGCAGGGAAACAGATTATCTTAAATGTAGCATGAAACTGTGCTGGAGACTCATGTGGCCAGCACTAAACAGCATCTTATTCAATATTAATACCAGATGTCATTTGAAAGTGTGTATACATATACTGTATATGTATACATATAGAGATATATAAGGGATGCACAGCAGGGACCTGTAGAATAAACGATTTATTTTCAAGAGTGCTGTTTGACTGTTTGACCTTGGGTAGCCTCACAAGTGGTGTAAGCCACGAGTGATGTGTCCAAGGTCAAATAGCACGAGTGAAAATAAATTGTGTATTCCACAAGGTTCCTGTAGTGTATTCCATTTATGCAACAGGCAGAGACCTTGTGTTTCCTTTTTTTTTTTTTTTTTTTTTATATAATTTAGGTTATGTTTTTCCGTTTCAAATTTTATAAATGTGTCTTTTTTTTTTTGAAGTCCTCTGCTTTTTTTTTTTTTAATTTGCCTTTGGTAACCAGGTAAGTGTATTAGGCAAGGAGCTGCCCATTTTCAGGCACAACCTCAAAGACCTCGTTTCCACAGGCACACTGCCATATCACTGCGGTGAGATGGGGAGCAACTTTTGAAGAATACGCAGGAAAATATGGCAGTTCAGTTTAGCGGGGGAGTGAGGGAGCCAGCATGCATCTCCACTATCGTCCCAGCATGTATGTTTCTGTTTTATTGCAGTTATGTGTGTAGGAAGAGCTGTGGGTAGGGATTTTTTTTTTTTTTTTTTTAATAAGAAATGTGGAAAAATCTGAATTATTTTATTAACTGCTGCAGTTCGATGCTATGACAGACGCCGGGAGTGCAGGCATCGAAACTGCTGGACAGTGAATTTAGAGCATGTGGTCAGCTGAGAGTGTGTAGGAGATTTACAGAGCATGATTTTAAGATGACACAGGCTGAAAAAGATGGGTGCAGGAGACAGATTCCAGAGCGTGTGGTCGGCTGACAAAGTGTGAGGGAGAAGGGATACAGTGCAGCATGTTAAGGCTGGTATGGGAGACTGCAAGCAAGTGAGCATACGAGCGGGCGTCTGGGAAAGCCAATCATGTAGTGGCTAGGTGAATGTATTTATTTATTTATTTTTAAAGAAAAAGAGGTTTACATGGTGTGAGTTCCGTGTTCTGTAGCTAATTCAAATTCACAAAGGGATAACTGATGCAGTTTGTTTCAAGGCTACAGCTGTTGCTGTGAGATTTTCAGTGGCAGACTGAAAGGTGTAGAAGTAGTGCTGGCAGGCATCTAGGATGGGGAAGGGGAGAGACTGATGACATGTTCACATATGAGGAGAGGTTAAGGGCACTGAACATGTACTCCCTGGAAGACAGGAGAGAGAGGGGGGACATGATTGGGACCTTCAAGTACTTGAAAGGGATAAATAAGGTTGATAAGGAGTTTAAGCCGAGTTGCAACCATAACATGAGGGGGCACAGTCTTAAGCTGGAGGGTGGGAGGTTTAGGAGGGAGGTCAGGAAGCACTTCTTCACAGAGAGGGTGGTGGACACTTGGAATGCACTGCCAGAAGAAGTAATCTTGTTGAAGACAGTGGGCAGTTTTACGAGAGGCTGGGTCAGGTCATGGGTAGGGAGGAGTGGGAAGAGGGGGCAGGGACAGTAGTTCAATGTGGACCATGCAATATGAGCAGACTTGACAGACCAAATGGCCTTCTTTCTGCTGGCTTCTTCGTATGTTCATATGTACATTCACTGTGTGTATAAATCCGTGATGATGTGTCTGCTATGTGTATAAATGTGAGATTTCACATTTATACACATAGTAGCTCAGATACACAGATTTATCACACAGCATGCATGTTCACGCCTGTTGCAGAAACACACACACTATATATATGTTTAAATTTTTGTTGACTGGGAATTGTCTAACACTTTTTGTGCAATTTTGAAGACACAGCTAGAGAAGAAACTTGTTTTCAAGTGTTCTTTCCTGTTTTTGTGTTTAAACTTCAGGTTTATTTACAGTAGTTTCAGTTGTAAAATGACAAGAGTAGGATACTTCCTATTGCAACACTGGAGAACAATTCCAACAGTTGTCACTGAACAGTACATATGGAACAATCAACAGTAACAACTAACATGTAGCACTATGGTTCTGTCCCCAGAATGCCTACAACATTGACATCTGAGGATATTAGTACTAGAAAGTCTCTCAAAGTCTCAAAAAAGAAATCGCAAAACGAAAGTCCCATCTATGGTATGCAGTACATAGGTCAGCTGTGAACACAGGGCCATCGAGGGGTGACCGCACTTTGAGATGTCATCTTCTGTCCAGGGTGTAATGGTGCCAAGCGGCCCATATCACTAGAAGCTTCACCTCTGCCAAGCTGCAGGTCAGCTGCGATTCATTCCATAGTCTCAATTTCCATTATCCCAGTGTAGGTACCTGTGGGGATAACTATTTTAATGTTATACATTTCAGGGCACTACCTGGAGCATACTGTACAGCCTTTACTGAGTTTTAGGACACCTCATCAGTGTAGGAAAGCCCGGCACCAATTCTGTAAAATCTCTGGAAAATGTATGTCCAAAATAGTTTGTATCGCCTGACGAATCAATGACAGAATGGGACAAGAGGGCATGCGAAAATATATGAAGTGGGATCCAATTCCCACACCGTTACCAACAGTCTGCTTAGAAAGTAGTTCAAACATGTTTCGTGACCCATCGGGGCAAGGGGGGGGGGGGTCTGAAAAACCTGGTTGGAATTTTCCAACTGAATTCTCTCCAAAACAGATAGGCCGTTACCCTATACCTCTTGTTTAAGCATGTTTCCCCACTGCTAAACAGGGATTTGGGCACCCCTCTCCCGGTCCTACCTTATGCACATGTATTTTAGAATCATTTACTATACAGTAAAGCTCTGCTATATATCTAGTTTTTGCTCTTAATGTAATGCCCAAATAAATAAAAAAAATTGGCCCCTGTTTTAATTGCTCTCTGGTTATTTTATCTAGATTTCCTGTTTCCTAGATAAAATGTCTAACTTGTAAAAACCTGAAATAGTCTCCCTGTTTTTGATTAAACACATTGTTTTAAGGTCTCAAATGCGAGACATTACTGGGAAACTATACACTGTGCAAAACGAGTTGGCCTCTGATGTTCACAATAGCCATAAACTGGGTCCACTGAGGTAGGGAAAAATGAACTGTGATGCTGAATCTAAGACAAAGGTCCCAGATCACTGGGAGTATGTTTTAGTCACCATCATTTAACTAAGATTTTCAATGTATTTTCTTAGCAAAACAATTTTTAATAATCAATTAAGGTTTCAAATTTTTTTTTACCCAGCCAAATGCCATCTCCGAATGATTTCTCTGTACCCCACCCCAGTACAGAAATCTATCACAGCCACACGTGTGTGTGCGTGCGCATCATCTACATCATCCACCACAATGTTCCCATCCACTGGCTTGTACAAGTATGGAAAAGGCAGTCCTCTCCAACTGCAGAAATTACCTTGCCATTCTACTCTTTTTGTTAGCATTTTGAGTTGAGCTTTTTCTCACTGCCCAACTTGCCCTGCAGCATAACGAATCTTCACATAGGACTTGCCGGTCAATCATCGGTTACCAAAACCATAACAGTGATTGGTGGCCTGCCATATTGGCAGTGCGTGGGCATGCAGGGGATCCTAGTGCAGTGGCAGACTAGACCTTTTCCTCCAGCTCCTGTTTTTTCTCCCCATGGGTGCTGGCATACTACGACATGTATCCATGCATGCAACTGGCAGCTTCCCCTCCCCTTGCTGTGGTCCTAGTGTACATTCTCCTGATCTCCACCAGGCAGCGGACGAACAGCGGAATGCTTTGTCCTACCTCCCTGAGAGAAGACAGCTGTCCCTGGAATGTTGGATCCTCCCTCACCTAGCCAACCACCAAGCAACTCAAGTCTGTTCCCAAACCCAGGTCACTGGCATTGGAAACAGCTCTACTGCTGTGCTACTGAGATGGCTAATGGCTTATGTTTGACCAGAAACTCTAGGAATTATTTCTACATCTAGCATGTTGACTAAGCCAGAGAGACCATTTCTTCTGTGTTTGCATTTTTTAGTATTGTACTATTCAGGATACAATAAATCAAATGAAGTTGACGTCTACTCTTAATCCAAAATGTCCCTATAAAGCAAGGTCCACAGTACGTTTAGCTGGCTATTTTGTATTTATTCACACAATTATGAGGCTATACTCTTTTGTCACTTCACTTAGAATGGTTCAGATCTCATATAAGATCAAGGATTGACTGCCTAGCTTAGCCTGCATCAGGAAGTTTTTTAAGCACATGAGAAAACACTGCATCATACTGACTTACCTCCAACAGCAAATCCAAAAGTAATTTCCCTGAGTCTTTAGTCTCATGCAATCAACCAAGTATTTTTTATCTACAGGACCAAAGACTCCTGAATTATTTTGGGATCTGCATGTGTTCTTGTATGATGGTTTGTATTTGTACATTACTGCTTGGTCTGGGAGTGCATGTTCATTATCTATAGTTTTAATCCAACTTGCCAGGTTTTCTGTTTGAGATATTACATAATAACAAAGCAATTAAAGGTCCAAAGAGACACATGGTCGGATTCATGAAGGATGACACTGTGGTCAGAGCAGCTGCACCAAAAAAGACTGCTGCAGAATGTGCCCAATTCAAGAAGATCGGCACATTTACAAAAATTTTCCCCGATTTATGGCAGCTTTCCCCAAATATTTGGTGCAAGCCCATAAAATGGGTACCCGAGTTTGCGACAAGCTAGAGCAGAAAAAAGCTGGTCTAACGTGTGGTAATCTGGGCACAGGGTCGAGAAACTTGACTGCTAGCTGGGGAATGCCGCCCCATATGTTTGGTGCCCCCGGGGTTTGCGTCATTCTCAGGACTTTAGAGAATCTGACACACTAGGATCATCATGGGAGTTCCCCTGCTTCATAAGCAAGGATGAAAAGAAAGTATTCTGTGCAAACATCAATAACAGGGATTCCCTACCCACTCTACTTTGCAGGGTATCACGGATTCCCTCGGTAAGGCAAGGCAAGGCACCATACAATCCATGCACAGTTGATAAAATAAAGAAAAACACAATAAACAAATCACTGGATAATAGTCAGTAAACAAGAACACAATAAAACAGTTAAATAGTAAAACAGATCTAAAGCACAACAACCTAATAATAAGCATATTTGTAAATCTAGCATAAAATATTTTAGTCAGGTCAGACAGTATGTCAGTTTTTTCTAAAACTCTTCGAATAGATACAAACATTCCAATGCAAAAATTCATATATTAGCTGCTTATTCCCAAAAATACAGAATATAGTATCAAGACTCAGCAGTGTCTTCAAATAACAAGCATGCATGTGCATACCTGCATAACATTTGTATTAGTTATCTGCATAAGGCTGCAGTAACATAACTCCAATAGAACCATGTGTTGGAGGTATGGGCCCAGGGACAACAGATGATGGCGGGGGGAGAAGAGGGACGATGACTGTCAGGCAGGGAAGCACAAAAGCACAGTAAATTTAAAAAAAAATGCGTATAACAAAGAAAACTCAACTAGCTGTGCACACGGCTGTGTGTGCGTGTGTGTCTTTGATATACTTGGCAAGGTGGTTACAGAGGGAGGGGGAAGGGGGATATCCTTAATTTGACAACAGGTGAGGGGAGTAAAGGTAAACCCATCACTCACAGCAAGGAAACTTTTTCTTAAATTGCCCCCATCAAGTGCTGGCCCACTATATGTTACTCTGACTCAACGGAAGGTCCCTCCCAAATGCATCCTTGGTATTCCACTGTTGCCAGGCCTGCCACCTATCAAAATGTACGTCTTCCCTCAAATGTAACTTAGCTGTGGCTGGTTCCATGCCATGCATCTCACCCACTATATTGTGCCATTCTGTCAGAGAAGGCGGGTCTACTTGTAGTCATTGTGCTGTGATGCATTTTAAGGCAGCCACAATAAACGTCAGGGTTAGGGCAGCAACAACAGACATGAGGGTTATCTGGCAGGGTCCAGCAGTCATACAGGCAGCCGTGAGGAATCCAAGTAATCAGTCTGTAGAGGTGTTTGGGATACTGTTTTGTAGAATCTGATGAAAACTCCTGTAATTGTCCCCAAAAATGTTGTAGCTCAAGGCAGCTCCAGAAAACATGCCAGTGTGACCCCCCACCCATCCACCCACCTCCAACAGTCTGCAGTATTAGTAGCTCTACAGTGCTTGGTAATAGTGGGGGGTTCTGAAATATCAGACCAGTATCCTACAAGAAAACTCCCTTCATGTTGGAAAGGCGGTTACCCTCCAGCGTTGCTGCAGACACCTGGTTTGGTCCTTCGCACTAATAATACAACCAGCTTCAGCCTCTCATACAGATTTAATCAAGGCTAAGGAATCCCCTTTGACTGACTGCAACAGCCTGTAAACACCACAAATATACTTCTGTTTCCCTCTCAGAGATACCACCCAGAATATGAAATCCTCCGAGGTGGTCATATTTCTAGTAAACTGTGTTTTGTTGTTACCAGAGTCAATAAAGTGTCTAATCTGGTAGAATCTCTGCAAGTTGGTGGTACTGTAGGTTAAATTTCGGTTTCAAAACTTGAAATGTCTTAAAAGACCCATTTTTAAGCATCCGAGAAAACAGGTAAGCCCTTTTCTCTCCCATCTGGCATATCCTTGGGTCTAGCCTGGGGAAAGGAACTCTTGAGTGATAGCTTATTAATGAGGTGGGCCCCAATGGCATGTTTGAGGGGCAGCTATTTTCTTATCTGCTGTCTCAATTTCAGTATGTACTTAATCAAGCAGTTATAAGATATTTTTGGCAAATTCCAGAGACACTAGGGTCTTCATCCTTCACTGCAACAAGGAGTTCCCACACAGTGTGTAGGCCCTACCTTGGATTTGCCCAGTCAAGGTGAAAAATACTCCCCACCCCCACGGCCTGCAAACCCTATCTGGCCAAGCTCTCATTTGTCTTTCCACAGTCCCTCCAATAACATTAGTTAAGGGATAACCCTGAGCAGGCCTTAAAGAAATATGATCTCTTAACTTTAACAGCTGGTAACAGCCTATCTGAGGACATCATAGCAGTCACCAACAAAACCAAAAAAAAAGTGATCGGAACTCCCTCTCCCCCAACTCAACAAAATAGGAGGCAAAGACACCAGCTCCAGCCCCTTGCATAAGATGTTGGGGGCTGGAACAGGAAATCTTCTACTGTGACTGAGGAAGAACGGATATGTTAGACCAGAGCCTATAGCTTTATCATCTGCCCGCAATGGCATACAAAACATGTATAGTATGAACCAACTGTCAACTATATGCCCTACTAACAAGGATCCATTTGATGCATGTCCCATTTTTGCATCAGCTATTATATCTGGTGATAGAGAATATCCATTACAGAAACTGCTGCTTAGTCACTCCGCCCTTTTTTGTAGTGTCTCACGTGTTCAGTCAATCAGTATCCAAGTCTCCTTGTGGATTCTGCCAGAGGACACATCTAACATGGCTTGCCTGTTCCACGTTCAAGTGGGAATAGTCTAGCCGAATTACATTTACTCCTTGCATAAATTACAGTGCATGTTATTGTTCTGAGCTGAGGTTGAGGATTTAAGTGTGAGACAAGAGGATGCTATCTGTCGGTCAAATGAGTGCTGTGCCCGACACAATTTAGGGGCAGGGGATTACACAATCAGAGCCCTGACTAAACCCCGCCAACTGCCAACTCATATCCCTATGTATAGCTCCTGAGCGTGAATGCCATGGACACAAATTAGCAGCATTTAAACATATGTACATTTCATTACAGATTACTTCACGGCTGCAAGGGAACCAGGCCACTTAATATACCTGTGCCCTTAAAGGCACAGCAGGTGAGGCCTATACTCTTCTGGATATTAGGCCACAGTACCCAGATATGGACATCTTATGCATCTGAGGTACAAAAGCCCCTGCCCCTTGCTTGGGCCTCAGTGTCTAGAGGTTTGAGGATTACCAGGCTCACCACATCTTGCCCCCTTGCTCTCTAGCTTCAAGGTCATGCTGCCACCTCCTCTGGTCTTCCATAGTTTGGACTGTTCAGGTTTGGCTCCTGGGCTAGGTGAAAGGAAATGCAGGATACCTTCTATTGCTGGAACTGGACATTTGGGGCAAAAACCATCAGGTAACACAAGGAGGGTTTCCTTGAGAGTGAGCCACCAACAGGTATTTGCTGTCCCAACCTCAGACTCCTGCTGCAATGTGAGCCTCCGGAGACAGAGCCACAGATAGCCAGCAACACTACGGACCAAGGATCCTGTCACCATCCTGAGCACACAAGCTCCCTTCTAGCCAGTTGCAGCCAAAGGATGCACTAACAGGTGCCTCAGGCCCATGGGCTCCACTGCAGTGCAACTACAGCCCCTAAAGAGCTTGAACTAGAACCTCCTCTTTTTGGCAAGACCAGGGCCACTTCATTTATTTAAAAGTTTGGGTCGGTTGGCCACTGACGCAGCAGAAAGATTAAGCACAACTCCGGTGACTCAGGTTCGGAAACGGACTCTGGCGGAGGGGAGAGGGCTTGAGGGACAGTCTGTAGGTGCAGTGGAAAGATTCACATCTGCGACACCGGCGACCCAGGCTCAGCATCATAGGAATGGCCAAACTGCACGCATTCTCCAAGGGGGAGGGAGGGTCTTCAGCACAGCACTTGCAGACTCCTGGCAGAGGCTGGGAGAACAACATTGTGTAGGGGCCCCATAGCCTAGCGGAGCGTGATGGATATCAGCATATGCCCCGATGTCAGTGGCACGTCACACTCCCTCCCATGTGAAGAAAAAGCAGAAACGCGCCCCGACTGACCGGAAGACAGTTGCGGACTCACCGCCGCAGTGCCACCGGACAGTCGGATCACCCTCAGCAGCACACTGGGACAACAAGTAGAGGCGCTGGCCTGTCCCACTGGCGCTCCCCCTTCACATGGGGGCACACATCCAGCGAAGGGTTATGCTGGGTTACCTGGTGAGGGCTGCAATGTGAGGCGGTGGTTGGTGGTGGGAATGAGTGCCAGCGGGGTCCATGGTGACCCAAAGGGGTGGCCAGTTGGGGAGCAGGGAAGGAGCAAAAAAAAAAATTGGGGGTAGCCGGGAAAGGCACACAGAGCTCATGCTCAATTCCAGGTGTGACCCGGGGAGAGACAAATACAAGAAATGTACAAAGCTCATATTATAGATACTATGAGCATATTGTGTACACAAATACACAGATTCAGGAGAGACAATAACTAGCAATCCAACAAATTACAGTATAGTGCCCAGTGGAACATGGGAGGCAAGGAATTAGTGGAGGAGAGTGGCAGAGTGCCAGACATGATGGAGAAAAAGAGGCTTAGTGACAGAAGGAGAAAATCAGGGAGAAGGAGATGGAGGGAGAGGAAGGGACACATTGGGAATATCAGAGGAGAGAGAAGGAAGGCCTACAAAAACAAGAGGGTTGGGTAGAAAGTTTGAGTTGGAATTTAAGGGAGGAGAAGGAGGAAGAAAACCAGAGAGAGAAATTGAGCTGGTTCCAGAGGGAGGGGAGGCAGTAAGAAAAAGTTGCTTGACCAGCATATGAGTACACTTGGGGGAAGGAGAAGGTGCGCGAGTCCCTGGAGCAAAGCGGGTAGGCAGATGCACAGACAGAGGAGAGAAGGGAGGATAGATAAGTTGGAAGTAGGTTGAATCAATATTTGGCAATGAAGGATACACTACGCAGCTGACGGTGCAGGGGGAGAGGGAGCATGGTGAGCGAAGAGTACAGAGAATAGTGGTGGGATAAGGGAGGTAGATTAAGGTTGAACCAGCAGAAGGCATTGCACAGAGCGTCCAACCTGGCAAGAGAGGAGGAGGAGGGAGCAGAATCGTAGACCACGTCTGCGCAGTCAAAAATGGGAAGAATCAATTTGGTAACTAGCTTGTGGTCTAATGAGAGGGTACGGCAGTTCTTGTGGAGGTATAAGGCCCCAGACATGGGACAAAGCTTTGCATGTAGGACGTTAATGTGGTGGGAGAAATCCAGCTTGGAGTCCAACCAGACACCAAGGTATTTGAAAGCAGAGACATGTTTCCAGGTGGACATCATCAAGGGTGTGGAAAGTGGGGTGGGTGCAAAGTGAGGTGGGTGGGAGGTGACTGGAGTTTAGCTAGCTTCTGGGAGGATTCAAAGGTAATCAAAATTGTCTTTTTGGTGATCAGGTGTGAACCCATTTGATTTAAACTAGTTTAAAACATTAGCAAGGTTAGCAAGAAATGCAGAAGGCAGTAGGGAGGGCTGGGGGACAATGGGATGTACAGAGGAGGCATCACCAGCAGAAAACAGGAAGTTATCTCTCTGTACGGACAGTTGCTGAGACCCAATCTGGAGTACTGCATCCAGTTCTGGAGACCCCATCTCCACAGGACATAGACAGGATGGAGAGGCAGTCAGAGGAAGGCAACTACAATGGTGCAGGGTCTGCAAGAGAAGCCATACGAGGACAGGCTAAAGGAGCTTAATATGTATACCCTTGAGGAAAGGAGGGAGAAGAGGGACATGATAGAAACGTTTAAGTACCTCAGTGGAATCAACAAAGTCCAAAAGGGTAGCATCTTTCAGAAAAAGAGATGTGCAAGAACAAGGGGACACAATTTGAAGATAGAGGGGGGACAGCTTAGGGGCAATAGGAGGAAGTATTTTTTCACAGAGAGGGTAGTAGATGCATGGGACAGCTTTCCTGAGCAGGCTGTGTGGTCTAAAACTGTGGGAAAATTCAAGAATGCATGGGACAGACATAAGGCAATTCTTGTGGGTGGTAGGAAGAAATAGGCTGTTGGCTAACTAGGATCTGCAGCTTATCCTGTAGGTAGGGAAATGGGTAGACTAGGTGGGCCAAGCAGTCTTTATCCGCCGTCAAAGTCTATGCTTCTGTTCTTTCTGAAGCCTGACTGCAAAGGGGTGAGGAAAGAAGAGTTGTCGAGATGGGTGGTGAGCATAGACAGCTCAAGGTTTTCCCGAACCTTAGCATGGGCAGGGAGAAGGGAGATAGGTCTATAATTCCCTGGGGAGGAAGGATTGCCACCTTTGACAAGTGTCAGGACCGTGGCCATTTTCCATGACAGGGACAGCAGAGAGGGAGAAAGAGAGGTTTAGTATGTGTGTGAGGGGAGTGACAATGGCTGGAGCTGAGAGTTTGAGAAGCCTGGGATCTAACACATCAAGACTGTGTTTTGAAGGGCTGAAGGAAAGGACAGCATTGAGAACTTCCTGAGGGGTGACTGGGGGAAGGAGAATAGATATTTGGGAGAGGTGTGGGCAGCAGGTGGCAGGACTGGACTAACCTGGTTAGGATGGGGGCAAGTGATGAAGAAATTATTGAAATGGGATGCCACCATGAGGGTGTCAGACTAGTGCACTGTCAATGAGGAGGGAACGTGGGAAGGACTGGATAGGTGGGTTGACAAGGGAGTAGGGCTTTCCAAAAGTTGGCTGGGGAACAGACTGAAGTTGAGGTTAGACTGGTAGTGGAGGGCCGTAACGGTACGGACTGACTTGGTGCATGTGTTGAATATGGTTTTGTAGTGTTGTACGGCAGCTGGGGTGTTGGAAGACTTGTAATTTTCCCATGCCTGGTTGTGAGCTTTGAACAGAGCAATCAGGTTTGGGGAGATCAAGGTGGTGTAGTCGTTTCACTCATAGCTTCCTAGCCGGCTGATGTCCCACACCCTGCTGAAGATATGAGTAAAGACAGATAGGGCCTCATCGATGTCGTGAGCAGTGTAGATGGGGTACCAGTTGAAGGCTGTAAAATCAGAGACAAGGGCGTTGAGGTTAAGGAACCTGAGGAATCTATGCTAAATATACTTAGGGGAGGATCAAGGAAGGTAGACTTTCCTGACATAGTAAGTGAGGCAATGATCACTGAAAGAGTCAGGTATGGTTCTGGCAGCAATGATACTGTGGGGACGAGAGGTTAGTACCCAGTCGAGAAGAGAATGGTTTCCAGTGTGGGGGTCAAGTCTGGTGGGTTCAGTGCTAAGCTGGGTGAGGTTCAGGGATTCTACAGTTTGTACTGTTTGGGTTTAGGGGTACAAGAGCCAGTTCATGTTAAAGTCACCAAGGAGGATAAGTACTCCCAGGTTGGACTAGGAGACAAGGGATGACCGGATATTTAGGACGGAGGTAAGGGGAGATTTAGGGGAAATGTAGAGAACATCGATAAAAGTGGGGTGGAGGAAGGGAAGGAGATTTTCAGGAGCAGTTTATTGGAGGAGAAGACAAGACTCTTTGTGAAGGACAAAGGGAGGGAGGAGCGAGTGCAGATGGCAACACCACCTCCATGCTCGCCTCTATCCTGGCAAAACAGTTGGTAGTCAGCAGGGATAAGAGAGAGCCAAGATTCTGATAAGCAGAGGACATCACAGGATTAGGCTCCTTGCATTCAGGTAGAAAAATCTTAGACCCTTTGGTAGGGAGGAGTAGGGAGGGCTGGGGTTTTGTTCAACGTCACCAGCCAGCAGAAAATGGAGGAGGGGAAAAAAAAGCAGTGTAACATCTGTGCTGTTTTTCCCTCGGTGAGGAGGGGAAAATGGAGAAGAAGGGAAAAGGATAAACAACAGCAGTGGAGGGATTCCAGGCTTAGTGAGGGGAAAGGAAAAAGGCCAGGGTGAATAGGGATGAAAAAGGCGGGGTTGAGGGAAGGCTAGTATGGCAGTGGCTGTGAGGGGGGGATCGTACCAGGGGGAAGGGGGAGGAAGGAGGGTAGTAAAGGGAAAGGGAAGGATAAGAGTGGAGGAGGGGATGTGTGGGTCATGTTGTAAGAGTAGGAGATAGGGTTGTGCATAGGGAGAGAGGGTGTGAAAATGAAGAGGAGGGGTTGAGGCGACGAAGAGTTAGGGAAAGGAGGGTAAGCCTGGTAGTTGGCAACAGGAACATGGCAGAGAAGGGGAGAAATGGGCAAACAAAAAGCCAAGGGAAGGCAGACTCAGTTTATTTAGGGAAGTGGTGTGAGGGATGAGTGAGTGAGAGTATGGCAGGAAGGAACCAAATGGTGATGTGAGAGAGGTAGAAGGGATATACCAATAGCCCAAAGTGTTGAGTAGGAGAAAGTAAGCTGATTAGTTCTGGGCAATCGAGGGTGTGTAGATAAGCCACCCCTCCCTGGGTGGGTAGTACCAGGCAGTCCCATGCAGTAGCACCACAACCCGACAAACAAAGGAGTTGGCTGCAGTACCTATATGTGTTCCTGGGGAGGGCTGTGCTGCTGAGAGCCCTCATGGCCCTGTCTGCTGGGCGGGTGTATTCCTAGCGAGTAAAGCTAATCTCCGAGGAGGAAGGGAAAGTGATTAAAATGATTTCGTCAGGTTTGCCATAGGAAATGGGAGTAGTAACCTGTAGGAGTTGTGAATCAATCTCATACCATTCAAACTGCTAAAAAGTGCTGTTTTCCATGAAAAAAAAAAAAATGCTTTTATTTCTGGGCTTCGCTTCATTTGCATTAACATTGCCATTTTTTTTCCCCTCAGTGCTGCAATCCCCAACCGTAACATCATGCAAAGGAAAAGTTTTAAAGCACTGTGTTGAAACACAGACTTCTGTTGGTCAGTCTTGGTATTGCAGACATCCCTTTCCTTTCACAATTTTGGACTTAAGTCATAGCAGAAGCTGGACACCTAAGGAAAAGAAAAGTAGTCCAACCCATGATTACACTTAGGCGCGAGCGGTCACTTTTGATTTGTTAAAATCTCAGTTCTAAATGCTGTTATTAAAATGCATAGAAAAATGTTCCCTTTGAAAATCAATGGAGCACACACACACACCGACTTCATTTTCTTACATCACAAAACGGGGCTGCGTGTGCCTGTGTGGGGCATGTCGGCAAGTTCAAGAAATGGCTCAGTTTTCCCTGGGGAGCTATTTACAAGTAAAATAACTTTCAAACAGGGCTCAGATATATATACTTAATGATACCCATCAGCTCTGCCACAGGTGAGGTATCATTTACGTTTGGGGGACTGGAAAGTAGGAAGGGCGAGAGCTGCTCTTTAAGAGAGTGCAGCTGTAACCTGAAACCTCAGGGGAGAAATTGCAGACAGTATCATGCTGCTAGTCTAGCTAAACCTACAGATGGAAAAACCCAGGAAATCACCAAACCAATGAGTACAAGGTGCACTCAGCACAGAGGCAGTACCTTGTTGCTGGGACATAAAACTGTAACAACAAACAAACATTTACTTTTTCAGAACAGGCTGAGCATTAACCCTTTTAGTGCAACTTATTTCCAGAATCAATGACCACCTAGTAACCCTCTTTAGCAATAGGCAGGTTGCATAAAGAAAATAAACACTGCAGTCCTAAAAGTTTAAAGTGAAGACAGAACAATTCGATTTGAAGGCCAGATGTGTACAACAAAGCTCTATCATCATGTGGTTACAAACACCTGTCAAGTCATTTCAAAAAAAGAAAAACAGTACTTGTTTTTCTGAGAATATTCTTAGAAAAAAAAAAATCACTCAAGCTATAAATTCAGCATTAACTTAGGAAACTTGAAGTAAATGTTAATTGCCCATTTTATAATTATTTCAAATGTCACACAGAACAAAGGGCACTATTCTCAAAGGGGAAATCTGCCAAGAAATAATGCCCAGTTTAACATCAAACAGATGGCATCTGTCAGCCTGTTAATGCAACAGAGATGGGAGCCGCTTACCAAGCCAATGATCAGGGATCATGTCCCAAACCTGGAATGGTAGGATAGATACTTCATAGTGGACACTCTTCTTTTCTGGAAGGGACTACTTCGCTGACCCCTTGCTGGTCTACAGAGGTGGTGGCAGGATAAGCAAGTGACATTTGGGGAACAGGATAGACTGAGTAAGCAGTACACCTTCTATCAGCCCTTCCAACTGAAACATAGAAGCAGACAATGACGGCAGAAAAAGTTAAATAGTCCATCCAGTCTACCAAAGTTCCCCAAATCCCTGGAACCTTCCATGGAACCTAATTTTCCCCCAGGGTACTATCTCTTCTGGTCCTTTCCCTATTTTCTTCCCTGATCCTATTGGACCAGGTAACCACTATTCCCTTCATTCTATCCCAGCCCTATTTGAACCCCCTCACTGTATTCACTCCCGCCACCTCCCTCGTCTGGCAGACTGTTCCAAAGTTCCACCACCCTTTCTGTAAACAAGTACTTCCTTATGTCTCTCCTGAACTTTCTGCCTGCTAACTTCCACTTGTGACCCAGTGACCATGAGTTGGTATAAAGGCTAAATAATTCCCCGCAGTTCACTTTATTAATTCCTCTCAGGAATCTGAAGGTCTCAATAATATCTCCCCTCTCCCTTCTGGTTCCCTATGAGTACGAATTCAGTGCCCCGAGGTGCTCCTCATAGGATTTACCATGCTGTCCCTGAATCATCTTGAACATTCTGTGTTGCACTGTCTCTAATCTATCCTTCTTTTCTGAGGGAAGGACTCCAGAACTGGGCACAATACTCCAGGAGAGGCCTCACCAGGGATCTGTAGAGGGGTAGTAGTACCCCTTTTCTTCTACTATCAATTCCCTTCCCAATACATCCCAGCATTCTGTTGGCCTTGCTATAGGCCTTGTTTGTTTAAGGGAGTTACAGAGGCAACTCCCAGATCCGGTTCCTCGTCTACAGTGCTAAGTGTTTCCCCTCAGATCCAGTACTCCATCATGGGATTCTTTTTCCTTAGGTGCATTACCTTGCAGTATTCTGCCTTGAATTTTAACTGCCAGACCTTTGACCACCCCTCTAACTTTTGCAAATCCTTCTGCCTATTCCTTATTCTTTCTTCACTATCCACCCTCCCACAGTTTTGTGTTATCCGCGAAGAGAGACAACCTGGCCTAGATTCCTTCACCAATGTTACTAATGAACATATTAAAGAGGACAGGACCCAAGCGGATCCCTGTGGATACCTGTTCGCTACCACCCACTCTTCTGATTTAACCCAACTGTCGCCTTCCTGCTAGCCAGTTACCCACCCAACTCACTAGAGTTTTAGCTGCACCCAGGTCTTTCATTTTCTTAAGCAATCACTTTTTCGGCACTGTATCAAAGGCCTTACTGAAGTCAAAGCACAAGTCCATTGCGCGGCCCTTGTCGAACTCCTTTGTCACCCAGTCAAAGAGAACTATCAGGTTGGTCTGACAAGACCTTCCTGCAACAAAACCATGCTGTTTATTGTCCTGGAGTCAGCTGCTCCCCAAGTATTGTACAAGGCCCTCAATTATCAGAGATTCGATCAGCTTCCCCACGATGGATGTCAGACTAACTGGCCTATAATTCCCTGGTTGCTCCCTATGCTCCCCCACCAATGTAGCGGCACAACGTCTAATAACTTTCAATCCCCTGGGACTTCCCCAGTCCTGACTGAGCTGTTGAACAGCTCAGTCAGTGGTTCAGGCAGTTCCACTGCTAACTCCCTCAGTATCCTTGGGTATAGCTAGTCTGGATCTGGGGCCTTATCTATTTTGGGGGCTGCCAGCCCTTTCAGGACTTTCACTAGTAAACAATGGCTGACTCATTTTCAGGATGCCTTTGTGGCTGCTTTGATGTTGATCTCAGGTAGGGGCCCGCCTTCCTCTTTAGTGAAGACTTAGTAAAATTAGTCATTCAGAACGGTGGCTTTTTGCTGATCCTCTTCTATCACACAACCCCCAACCACCACTAGCCGTGCGATTCCCCCCACCGTTTGTGTTTTTTTTTTATTAATCTATCTAAAAACTTGCAACCTTACAGGCATAAGGGGCAGGGACAATTAAGAAAAAAGAGGCTTTACATTCCACTGGATTTTTTATGAGCAGCTAAACTGGTTGAAGAGCAACTCTGCACTTCCACATGTATTTTTATTAAAATACTGCTTCAGTTATTAAAATTTACTAGGGAATACCAGTTTTTTTTGTTTTTATTTCCAGGATTTATATTAGCCACATTTTGGCAGCCTGTCTGAAATATGTCTTAAAAACATTTCACTGTCCCCCTCTGATCTCATAGTGCCTTAGGTTGTAACACCATAGTGCTCAGCATGACAGCAGATTGTGAAGTCATGTGGGAACAGTCAAGAGTCCTTTTCAAAGGGACGGTGAAATATAAGCTGTATTATCTGAAATATTTAGTTGTATACCTTGACAGGAGGAAACATTTTTTGTAACTATAATAGTTCTTAGCCGTTTATTTTAGCAACTACTTATTCTACAAGTGCTCCTGACCACAAGTAATACCACTGCAGCATGCTGCTGCACTTCAGTGCCCGTGGGGAAGCCCCTGATCATCTACAGTCCCCTTTTTTTCACCCTCAGAATGCAGCTTATCAGTAAGGTCCTCTTCCACCCAGAACGTTAAGATAACGACAGTGAACAGACAACTCAGGATGTCAAGTCTCCAGCCACTGGTCCCGCATTGTGGAATAAGCTACCGGAACGCCTCAGACTTGCCCCCAATCTGCCAAATTTTAAGGCAAATCTCTTCCTCCACTTACATGAACCTTGAAACCACCTGTAATTCACATGTGTTGTGTTAAAACATGTGTACATCACCAATTCTTCCTGTTCAACGTGTGTTATTGATCCGGCCCAGTGGCACTGAGGGTTGAGACACTGGATGCCACGCCAGCAACCTGGGTTCGGGTATGGACCCAGGTTGTCAGGAGTCAGCAGGGAGGGAGGGAAGGGATGGAGCATCCAGAGAATGGCGCTCCCTTCCTGGGGTGGGTACTGGAGTAAGCCTCGCTCCGTAGTGGCACCTGGTGGAGACCAGGTGACCCTGCAGGTAGTGAGGCTAGACAGAATGTCGGGAGACAGAGGGGTGGCGGTCGTCTGCATGCTAGGTGTGCTGATGTCATGGCACTTCTGCACTCCAGGGAAGAAACACATGCTGGAAAAACCCTGGCAGCCACTGAAGGCGAAGGGGGCTCCAGAGATGTGCCCACACCCCGTCGCCGGACCTGCCCGATGGATCTCCCAACAACATCCCCAGCCTTGCGGTAAGTCCCTCTAATAACAGACAGGCCACCAAGGGAGATCCATGGGGCTGGACAAGCCATGAGGGCTGGGTGGGGGACCATGCGGGAGGTTTCAGGCTGGAAGTAGAGGCACCATCGAGAGGGTACCCTGGAGAGATGCCCTGGTGTCATCAGTGATAAAAATAGTTCACAAAAAAAACTGCATGTTATGGTGTTGACTGTGATGAATACAATATTGGGAGAGGCAGTATAGCATGGTGGTTAGCTGCACTGTGCTACAAACCTGAAGAACTGGGTTTGAATCCCACAGCCACCTGCATACTGTGTGACCATGAGCAAGTCACCCAACTTCTCTGCTCCCAGGATGCACCTGGAAACAAGATTGGCATAGTGTGTCTTCATCCTGGCCAAAAATGGTTAAATAAAGTAAAATAAAAATGTTGGTTGTGTTTGTCTTGTTGGCTGCTGTCACTTTGGGAACCATATGAAAAGAGATGCTGGACCCTTATGAAAATGAGATGCTTGTATCCCATGAAATGATTCTGGTTGGAAAACCTAAAGCTAGGTACTGTAGAAGCGGAACCCTCAAGGTAAATGAGAGGACTGTGGCCATAACTCTCAACCTTCTAACCAGCTAACATGAAACAGAACCAAGGTGTGAAAACAAGTCAATTTAGATTTGCACTGTTACCAGATTTCTTTTGTCCCTTCCATCTCCAAATCCCTTATACACCGCTTTATAAATGGACAGGTACTGAGCTGCACATGGTTAATTACATATATTCACTTGACATAGTACACAACTGTGTACCATATCTGATATCAAGAAGTCATATGGAACCACTGAAGGGGCACTGTCAACACCACCACTGCCATGGGGCTACTTTTAGCCCTCTGAAGCAAAAGTGGGGGGTTGAGTCCACACACTACCAACACTTTATCAAAGACAAACAAAAAGTGACAGAAGGAGAGGGGAGTTGTTCCAATATAAAGCACTGCAGAGAAGAGACAAATCAGGCAGTTACCCTATACAAAACAAACTCTGGTCAGAGCCAATATGGCTGCTATGCTGCTTTAAAATGACAACAGTCAGTGGGAACTCCTGTTCATGCGGAGTTGGCATATTTTTCCGTAGTTAAAAGAAACAGTGTGCAAGGTGGTATTTCATTCGCTGCATTTTACAAAGAAAACCTAGTTAAAATGGAGCGCTCTAACCCAATACATTTTTATTTTTTTTACTGAAAGTTGAAGCCATGACTCAGTGCTAATGCGCATGTCCAGAATCACAGCTTCAACTTTCAGTGAAAAAAATTACATAGGTTAGAGTGCTCCATTTTAACTGGGGTCTGCTTTCTAAAGTGCAGCAAATGGAATACTACCTGGCACACTGTTTCATTTACCTACAGAAAAATATGTCCGATTCGTCATGAATGAGTGTTCCTAGCACTGCACTGTGAAACTGGAAGTGAGCGTATGGAGCAATAAATAGTGTGGGGGTTGGGACAGCACTGTGGTGAAAGTAGAGGAGGCAGACAGATGTGGTCCAATTCCACTCGAAGCACTCATTGGAAGGACAAACTATGGGTATCTGGTCATGTGTTTCCAGAGTCACTTCTTTCTCCTACCTCACAATAATATATGTCAGCATGGCTCTGCCCATGCAGCCATAAAAATGGACTAAGCAACTACAGTCAAAAATATTTAACTTGGTTAGATACAAAACTCCTTTTTTGAAAACTTCAATAAAGGATAGTGAGAAATGGTGTATAAACAAGGGCAGCGCGAGGACCAACAGCTAATAGTACAGACCAACATTTAACATAATGATGCACACTTTTTGAAGGTGTTATCTCACGTCCCCATCCCTCCTTTTAAATGACAAACTTGGACAGTACTAATTAAAGAAGGGGATAAGAATGACCTGGGAGCCTTTGAACAGACGGTGGAAACATACAAAACACATGAAAATGTATAAATGTACGGGGCCCATGGCCCTAGTAGGAATATCAATGATGTTCTTCCAAAGGGCTCCTTGACCTTATGATATCACAAGTGGTGAAGACAGGAGTGATGTCATAAGGTCAAGCTCCACGAGGGGAAACTATCATTGATATTCCTACTAGGGCCATGGCATATCTCATTTATGGCATACCTTAGATGTTTTCGAATAGTCTGATGCTTTTTTTTTTTTTATTAATTTTCTGTTTTATTTTTATTCTGTTTGTTGAGAGTAGCAGCAGTTTCTCAGGATAATCAAGCGGTTTGGTGGACAACACTGATGTTGCTCCTGTGCGTCTCTGCATCAGCACGTTGTGTGGGAGCAAGCCGGTGTTTCTCTTTTTTTTTTTATAATATATTTTTATTAGATTTTCGGAGAGTGAATAAAATTCCAATTACATATGCTGACATAACAGGCATAATTGCACATTTGATATCCATTTACATATTCACTCTTCACACTGGTGCAATGTATAAATTAAGAGGCTTATACAGCCTTTACCACCTGGCATATGCAAGCGAAGAAACACTAATAAAAAACAGCAAAGTCCCAAAAGGACTACAAACAACATTTTAAACTAAAAGTGGTAAGATCACACAATCTATTCCTTTTTTCTGTCCAGACTGCAAATCTTTCTTCACAATTTTGTTTTGCATGGTGCAGCTTCCTATATTTATGTCCCAATAATCTGCATCTAGTATCCTTAGGTTGTCATCTGGGGTGCACCCCTCTGGGCTTCCCCCCCTTCAGTTCAGCATGGGCCTATGCCACTCCCCCTTCCCTAAACATTGTTGCTCCTTCAGGGGTGAGGGCCATTAAGAATTTGCCCCAGTTCATAAATTTCTCCTCTCTGCCCTTTAGTATACATGCGAGTCTGTCGGTTGCCAGTACTTTAATGGCCAGTCCCCTACATTGCTCCACCGTTGGAACCGAGCTGGTGATCCACAGATTCTGTAGGCCTTTTCAGGCTACCACTAGCAAGACTCACAGCCACTGGGTTACAGGCCCCATTCCCCTCCTCCCAGATCCTCCACCCCTAGTAATAGTGAGTGAGGAATTTTCAATTGTTCACCCTTCTATCCTAGTTAATTCAAGTGCAATGCCACTCCAGTATGCTGCAAGATGGGGACATTCCCAGTAATAGTGGAAACAGGTGCCCTGGGCCGCCCCACATTTACCACAGCTTGAGGATACACCCGGGTAGTACCTATGGAATATACTGGGTTGGCAATACAGCCTATGTAGTAATTTGTATTGCATTTCTTTGAACTTATTGCAAAGGAGTAGCCCCATATGTGAGACCAATACTAGCTTCAATTGTCTTCTGAGATCAGAACACTAAAGTCTCGCTCCCACCATTGCTTCACTCGCCGAGTGTCCTCCTGAAAGAAGCTCCTATCCAGTTTGACCGCCCTTCCCATCAATCCCTTTTCATGCCTGTTGGCTCCCAAAATTTTTCTCTCCACCCATTATGGGAGTGTCTGCTATTGATGCCCTATTTAATTTTTGGCAGTAGTTCCTAATCTGAAAGAAGCTAAAAAAAGTGTGTGGTTGGCATTTCCAGCCCCATCTGAAGCTCCTCAAATGTGTGTATTCCCTCTCGGGTGAGGAGGCCCCCTATACATCTAACCCCCGTCTTGCCACATCTGGAATCCCTCATCTTTAAACCCTGGCAAAAAATTTGAATTATCTGCCACTGGGACCAACACAGTATATATTTGATCAGCTCCCCTTCTTTTCTTGTTATGTCCCCATGCTTCCAAAACTGCAACTGCTAATGGGTTTGGATTTTCCAATCGCCTGTAGGTCTGCACTCCACCTTCTCTCAGGTATGCCGACACTCGTCCTGGGCACTCATCCACTTTTAAATTAAGCAAAGTGGCTGCTTCAGTCCTGTTAACCCAATTACGTACGCATCTATATTGTGTAGCCAGGTAGTATCCTTTGATGATAGGGAAGTTCATGCCTCCATTTTCCCCTGAGGCTTTTAGCCTTTTCAGGCAAATTCTAGGTTTCTTGCCCTGCCAGACAAAGTCTGTGAACCCCTTTTCCACCCTCTGTCTTTATTAGTTGGGCATGTGGGCACCATCTGCATCATGTATAAAATTTTAGGGAGGGTATTCATTTTTAACAGGTTAATTCTACCCAACCACGAAATCAGAAGGGCCCTCCACTTACATAAGTCCTTCAGGATGGTTTCAAACATGGGGGTGTAGTTTAGCGCATATAGGCTACCCAAATCCCATCCCACTCTTATGCCCAAGCATGTAAATGCCTTATCCACTGATTTCAGACCCCACGTCACCCCTCTCCCCTCACGCCACCATTCAAATACATAATTTCTGACTTATTAATGTTCAGTTTGTACCCTGAGAATTTTTCAAACAGGTTCACATTCTCCAGGAGAGCCGGCAAAGAGCTCTCCGTGTTAGTTATAAAAAGTAAGATGACGTCTGCATAAAGTGTGATGGTGTCTCCCCCCACTTTTACCCCGACCCTCGTAATCTGTGGATAAGATCTAATTTTAATTGCCAATGACTCTGTTGCAATAGTAAAAAGGAGAGGATAGAGGGGACACTCCTGCCTGGTGCCCCTTTCAAGCTGAAACCCCTCCGACAGTAACCCATTAACTAGTACCCAGGCCTTTGGGGTTCTGTAAAGGCTCCTACCAAATCTATAAATCTCTTCCCAGTCTAAATCTGTCCAAAACCTTCAGCATGTATGGCCACTCTATCCTATCGAATGCTTTTGCAGCATCCATAGAGAGGACACATGCCCATCCAGGATGCCGAGAGCTCACCATATCACATTATTATGATATGACAATCTATCCTGGCGAATCCAGTCTGATCAGGGTGGACCATCAAAGGAAGTACCTTCTCAAATCTCAGGGCTAGAATTTGTTGTCAAGATCTTTCAGTCATAAATTAAAAAGGATATTGTTCTATATGAGGAGCACTCCACAGGGTCTTTATTCGGCTTGGGAAGAACACAAATATTAGCTTCACAACATGTTTTTGGTAGTCCCCTCTCACCTCCTCAAAAAAATCTCTCAATGGTTCAGCCAACTCCCCTTTCAGTTCCTTGTAGTATTCTGCCCCGAATCTGTCTGGCCCTGCCGCTTTTCCCCTCTGTAGGGTGTCTATGACTTTAGTTATTTCTACGTGGCTCTTCTCCCTTCCTCTAGTTTTGGTATTTGCAGCCCATCCATAAATGTTTCCATGAAGTGCTCTGAACCTGTGCATTCTGCCTGGTATAGCTTCTCATAGAAGTCAAGGAAACATTTCCGAATTTGTACATACTCCTGTACGTGGTTTCCTTCTTTAGCTCCAATATTTACTATCCTCTTCGTCGTTCTGCCGCCCTTCAGCAAGTGCACCAATAGGGGCCTAGGTTTATTTCCTCATTCATATATTTACTGTCTGGCAAAAAAACATTCTAGATTTAGCTTCCTCATCAGGCACAAATTCAAAGCCTTCCCAGCTCTCTTGAGGCCCCTATGTCCCCAGTGTCTATGGCCCTGCATTCTAAGACAGCAATTTTCATCTCCAAATCCATCAGTTTCTGTCTTTTCTCCCTTTTGGTCTTGACCATATAACCAATTATTACCCCACTCATGTAGGCCTTCCCAATAGCTACCCACTGTGTCCACTGTTCCCTGATTGTGTTCCACACAAGATTTCCACTGTGTTTTGAGATAATCCCAGAATTCTTTCTTTGCTAGTAAGTAAGTGGGGGGGAACTGCCACCTTCCCCTCCCCTCGTGAGAAGTACCTTTATTTGTACCTTAGCATGGTCAGAAACAAAGATTGGGCTATGCTTTGCATTTGTCACTCGTGGGTAAAGCTCTCTGGGGACATAAGCATAATCCAACCTTGACCAGGATACATGTGAGTGAGAAAAAAAGGTATATTCCCGGGCCCCAGGGTTGGCAGTCCACCATACATCCACCAGGTTCAAATCTGATAGACCCATTTGCCACTGCTGGACAGCCCCCACCATTCTAGACCTTGTTCCAGGACAGTTCAGTCTGGAATCAGCTACACAACTGAAATCTCCTTGTATTATTAAGTGAGGGAACTGCTCTCTTGCTAATATATCTATAATTGTCTGATAAAAGGCTGGGTCCAGTACTGATGGGGCATACTCTATTCCAAATGTCACTTCCCTTCCCTCAACTTCTCCTACTACAAAAATATATCTCCCCTCCAATGGGTCATTAACTATATGGTGTATCTGAAATGGGAAACTTTTATATAACAATATAACCACCCCCTCCCTTATGAGAGTTATATGATGATGCATGGCAGGCCCCCACCCAGTCTCCCACCAGTGTACCATGTTCTTTCACAGTCAGAAGAGTTTCCTGTAACAGTGCAACACTAGCCCCTTTTTGCTTCAGTGCTGTTAGCACTTTGATTCTTTTTGCTGGAGAAGTAAAGCCCTTTACATTCCACAATATAACCATTATAGGGTGGTCCTTTACAGTTTTTGTTTTTGGTAAATTCCCTTATTCTCCTGTTTATACATCAGCCAAACCCTATACTGCACCATAAATCTCAGACTTCTGAACATTTAACTTTCTTTACCAAGAGGCTGCACTGACATTTATCTAAGACTTTGTTGTGCTTTTAAATTCTTGTGGCTGCACTTTAATAACCTGCTGATTATTCAGGGTTCAGTGGTTAGCCGTGCAAGCTGTAATGACTTACTGGGGTTGGGGGCTTTCTCCCGATAAAACGACGTGCTGCCAGGGTGCGTGCGCCGGAAGAAATTTAAGATTAAGAAGAACGTTCATAAGACAGAAGTTAAGGTTTGAGTGAAATTTACCACGGAGTTGACTTTTTACTTAATCTTGGGATCTTTATTAGTTGGGATATTACAACGAGAGGTAGTTGGGTGCTGTCCTGATTGGGACTTGCAACTTAATGGTCAAATTCTTCAGACCCCAGCAGGTACCCAGGTGTGTACTGATTAGTCTAAACTGCGATACTTTCAACATGGGTTGGGTGTAACCCCACTACAAATGGGGGTTCCCAGAAAGTCTTCCTTGAGCTTGCCTAAATGCTCACTGCCAGACTTTTGTTCTGCATTTTAGTAGATTAAATGTATTGCCAGAGTGTGCCTGTATAGCCTCTGTGTACCCTCTCTTTAAGAGCTGCCTGGATTGCAGTCTTAATTAACCTAAAAGGGAGCTGTTAGATGATGTGCTTGTTTGCTGATCATTTGTTAGAGTAGTAATAATATTGCAGTTTGTTATAACCCGCCTTCTTTGCAGGAAGGACTGTTCTGTTTATCGCCACCAAATTGGCCCGGGACTGTCAGAATGGGCCAATCAGTACTGCTGGGACTCTAAAATGGAGCCTGCCTACATGGACTTGCTGGGGTCAAAACTTGTAGGAACTGTGGTTTTTGCATTTTGGCGCCTAAAATAACCTGAAGGGGGAACCCTTGTTGTGACTAACAGACAGATCAGCCAACCGAACCTTTTGGATCTTGGGGAAATTCTCAAGCTGCTTGCAGCTAGTTTCAGTTCTGAGTTGGGAAGTGAAGAAATAACATCTTGAATGATTCAAGCAGCAGCCCCAGTGTAGATTCACGTGGGAGAACTGTGGAAAGGCCTGAGTTTTGGTCTGCATGCCTGCATGCTGTCCCTGAGAGGGAACTTGTGCCTTTTTCGGACTGAATCCAAACTTGAAGAGCGAAGTAAGCCACTGAATTGTGACCAGGCTACTACCTGAAGAAGACCGAAGATTTGCTGAATGCGATTGGCCTGTCTGGACTTCTAGCCACTTCTGAACTCCCGGATTGTGCAGAGACTCTGTAATTGCAACCGGAGAGAGCCTTTTGCCTGGTACAGTGGAATTTCCTTACACGTGAATGTGTTGTGTACTTATAGTGGGTCGTGATTTGGTTCCCCACTGTGGTTTGAATTGTGTTCTACTTGCTGAAAGCTGCATTATAATTTCCTTACGTGTAAATGTGCTGTGTGCTGCTAGTGGGTTACGATTTGGTTCCCCATTGTCATTTGAACTGTATTCTGCTTGTTGGAAGCTGCATCCAGCCCCACAGACTGCATCCAAAATCATCTCCATTGGGCCTGGGCCTTGCCACAGTGGCCCAGCCAGACTACCCGCTGCACAGAGAAAACCATCGACGAGAGACCTGCCTCGGGATCAGCCCCCTGCTCAACACCTGAACAGGAATGACACCTTGGTGATTCATGTGGGCCCAGCTTCTCCGGGTACTCCAGCTCAACAACATGCAGTCTCGATTTCATCCTGCCTGTGTCCAGTATTGGGTATCATGAGTAAACATCAGGGTAGCTCCCTGCAACAGCAGCTAAATCTAAAGTGTTGTCATCTGATTGTCTGGTTGCTTTTTCTTTCACGAACTGAGCCCTCCGGCTCCAGATTATAAATAGTGTGTTTTAGATGTTGCTTTCTTTCATCACAGGGCCCCAACCAGCTGCCACTGCTCCTGGCTAGCCCATCATCTCCCTACCTGGGTACCCAGAAGTGTGACTGTGTGGGGACTTAAAGCGTACACATAACTGTTTGATTAATACAGCCTTTAAGCCAGTCGACCTGATTACGCCCCTTCCTTGTTCAAATCTCCTGAATAAATCAGATCTGACTTTTTTGCTGCATTTAACCAGACTGTGGTTCTAGTTTGTGCCAAGAGTACTGTACTGCTGCTATTCACTGTGCATAACCTTGTTTTACAGGGGTCCCCAGGGTCGAGCCAGAGAAACCAGCCTGGTGGTAAGTGCAAACAATGAGGGTACTGGTATGGTGTACAAGGGGTACTGCAAAAGTGATTAATGTATATTGCTCAGGCCACTAGAAGAGAAAGAGGGGGTTTACAGTGTCCCGGAGGGCTGTGCCCAGGTTAGGCTGACCACTACCAACTTTGACCTCTGGGTGGAGGCACCCGTTTCAGAACTCGGGCCCCTTAACTTGCTACTAGTCGCGCAGGCAGGGGTAGTAACCCTTGGGATAGCACCACCAAGGGGTTACAGGATGTTCTAAAGAATTGTGTTTAATTCAAAATTTCATTATTAATGAGAAATTGTTGCAAAGGGGTTGGTCTGAAAATTTGGTTGGGCTGAGAAACTAAGGAGGTGTGGACCCCATTAATACCTAAAGTTCTGAAGAGGTCTGTACCGACTAAGATTTGCATCTTCTTAATATTTCTTCAATGTGGTGATGTTACTCTAAATCCTGGTCCTTTATCAGAAGATCTAAGAATTTATAAATGTCAGCCAATTCTATACTCTAAATGTTAGGAACATTATTTCTAAAATGGACCCAATAAGGGATTTTACATTAGACTACAAGCCCATGATAATGGTCTTCATAGAAACTTGGTTAGGAAAGTCTCAAGAAGATATAGATTTGGAAATCCAGGGCTATAATTTTAAAAGAGCTGACAGGAATAAGAGGCGGGGGTGGGATTATGGTTTACTATTTGGAAAAATTTCTCCCTACTAAGTTATATTTTAACTTGGATACTGCAAACTGTGAATATCTGGCCTTGGAATTTAAAATTGATAAAATGAAGCAATTTTTGGTGGTTGGGGGGTACTGTCCCCCTAATAAACCTGTACAGGTTTTTGATTCTTTATATGATGCTTTGGCTCCATTCACTTTGTCTCATGAGATGCTAATACTTGGGGATTTAAATGCAGACTGGTTGCACCCAGTTAAATCTCAAAAAATTATTAATATGGCATTAGGGCTTGGGTTGTCTCAATTAATAACGGATCCTACACTAATTAACATTCATAAGCCTAGTGAATCGTCCCTAATTGATGTAATATTTACTAATTGCCCTTTTAATTCTCTCTCTTCTGGAGCTGATGTTGATATGTTTAGTGATCACAATATTATTTTCTGTATTAAAGGAAATGTTATGGTGAAAGGTCCACCTAGGCTATTGAGAACTAAGTCCTATAAAAGTTTGATTATTTTTCCTTTCTAGAAGATCTTAACAGTATTAATGGAAGTGTTTATATTTAATTCCCAACTTAAATATGGCTTGGGACTATTCTTTCTCAGAGTTTCTTCAGGTGTGCAATAAACACGTGCCTGAGATAACTAGGAAAATAAAAGCAAATTCTGCTCCGTGGTATACAACCAAACTTTTTAAACTGAAGCATGATAAAAATAATGCTTGGGAAAATGCAAGAACTTCTGGGAAGGCATATGACTGGCAAAAATATAGGAAGTCAAGAAATTTATGTACGTCTCAATTGCAGGACACTAAGAATAAATACTTTAAAGCCAGGACCTCGGAATCGGTAGGGAAACCCAGAAAATTTTGGAGCTTACTAAGGGACTTAAAGGGGCAGTCTAATTTAAAGACTTCTATTCATCTGTTTGGGGAGGAGACTTTTGAGAAAGAGTTCCCTTTAGCGGACAGGTTTAATGATTACTTTGTTGCTTGTGGTAACTTGTTTGACAGCCCAAATGAACCCTTATATAATCCTCTGGATTCTTGTTCCTTTGGGGCCCCCAAATTTGCTTTTGATTATGTAACCTGTGTCGAGGAGCAGGAAATATTACTGCAATCAAGAGTAAACGGGGGCTGTGGTACAGATGGTCTGTCACCTAGGATGTTGGAAGTACGCAGCTACTCATATTTCGGACCCTTTAGCGTGTCTGTTTAATCGTTCTATCAGGGAAGGCTGTGTACCAGGTCATTGGAAGTCGGCCAGGATCGTCCCTGTTTTTAAGGGGGGAGTGACCCTGGCCACCTATCCAACTACAGGCCTATTTCTTTGCTGCCTCTGATCAGTAAAGTGATGGAGAAGTTGTTGGCTAAACAGATAATGGAGTACTTAGAAGGTAAAAACTTACTGGATCAGTACCAATCTGGTTTTCAGAAATATCATGGGACTGTTATGGCTGTGTCGGAGGTCTTGGATGAGACTGGCACTTCAACTAAAGCCCAGTGTTACATTGGTGCTATCTTAGTGGATCTCTCCAAGGCCTTCAACACAGTGGACCATTGACAGCTACTTCTGAGACTAATCGGAGGTAGGGATGAGCTGTCTAACTTTGGATTGGTTCATTTCCTACCTTACAGAGAGATTTCAGGTCACAGCTATTAATGGTCTTATGTCGGCGTCACAGGTAGTATGGAGAGGGGTACCCCAGGGAACCATTTTAGGTTCCCTTTTATTTTTAGTTTACTTAAAAGATCTTGGTTCTCATGTGGGGGCATCTCGCTACCACCTGTACGCCGACGATACCATTTTGTACCACTCGGGTGCAGCAGTCCCAGAAATCCAACGTATACTCCAGGAAAATTTTGATAGTATGGAAATGTATTTTGTTAATTCCAAGTTAAAACTCAATTCATCCATAACTAAATGTATTTTGTTCGGGTCTTCCATCAAATTAAGAGAGGATTTGGATCTGGAAACTGTTGATAGTAAGGGGATGGGTTTGGAAGTAGATAATCAGTACAAATATCCAGGATTTTGGTTGGATAATTCTGGGTCAGGTATTATACATGTTGATAATCTAATTTCCCAGGTTAATAAACGTGTGGGTTTTCTTTATAGGAATAAAAACTGTTTTGAAACAGAAACTTTAAACTACTATTAAAGTGCACATTTTGCCATTGATAGATTATTGGGATGTTTTCTATGCTGGAGCTACTAATGATCAATTATCTAAATTAGATGTTCTTGTAAATCATTTAGCAAGATTGGTACTTAAATGCCCTAAAAACTTACTCAATAATTGTGAATAATATGAGAGACTAGGATGGACATCTTTAAGTAGGAGAAAAAAAATACATAAACAGTTATTTGCTTACAAATGTGGGTTGGGTATGGTCCCCTCATATGTAAGGGACAGAATTTCTTTTAGAGAAGTAGAACCATCCCTGAGGAAATCAGCTGAACTAGAAATGGTTGTACCTTTAGTCAAAACAAAGTGTTCCCAACATCTATTTAGTAATTATATACCAATATATTGGAATGGTCTTTCTCCTGAATATAAACAAAAGCATGGTAGGCCTCAGTCTATTTTTCAGTTAAGAAAATATCTGTATTCTTCACAGGACCCCTGTAAATGTTATGAATGATGTTTGTGTTTTATTTGTATTTATGTTGTGTTGTTTATGTATTTATTTCTCTTTTATAAGGTCACCATTGTGAATAAATTTTATACTCTACGGTTTTACCTGAATAAACAAACATTTGAATATATAAAACTGTGATCTGTATGAACATGAAATAACTATAAACATAAAACAAACATCCAAGCAAACCCCCCATCTTTTGCTCCAAATCCCTGCATGCTTGCCTACAAAACCATAGCTGCATTTCATCCCTTCTCTCATCCCCCCCCAAACTATCAATCTGAATTGCAAGTCTGATTATCTGCATATTCACACCCTACACCCCCTCCCTCCACATTACCATTTATAAACCTTTTATTTATGCATTCATTCTCACTCCCCATTTCCCCCCACTGCTGTCTATGACCAAAGCTTCAACCCTTTAGTCAAAGCCTAATTGAGTACAACCACATATGGTGCTATCTCTTTTCCCTTTTTGCCCTGTCTGGGGCATTATGAACCTATCCCCCCCCCCAGTGGCATGGTGTCTGCTCTCCCGGGTTAACTATGCCAAGTCTATCAGACTTTGACAGCCCCAACCGACCCTCCCAGAGCCCCAACCAACCCCTCCCCAGACTCATTCGGGAGATCCTCCCGGTTCAAATCTCTCACATGCGCCTTCCAAAGCAATAGACTGATTAATGCCCATTGTGTGCCTGGTTCACCTCACCCTTCCCCCGTCCCTTTGAGCAAGTGGGAAGAGGCCTATGACCCTTGGTTGCCCTATCTTTACATAGTCCATCTTCATTTCTATTATACCTCTCTCATTAGGGGGTAAAACAGACCCCCTAGGACACCCCAGGCTTCGTGCTAGCATCTTCTTCCTTCTCCCATCCCACATGACATCCCCCCTTGAATATATATTTCATGTATTAAAGCATCATGATCTATACAAAGTCCCATATGGCTCCACGAGAACCTAGAGCATGAAAGTCGGGTAGGGCCCCCGCCCCGAGAACTCACATTTCACTGCAGTGATTATCTCTCCCTTCTGGACACGGTCTTCCACTATTATTTAATGAGCACCACCTTTTAAGGCAGTCCATCCAGTTGGTTCCATGGGAGATACACAGACCTCTCAAACTGTAGAGATGTCCCTCTGAGTTGTAGGCCACAAATATTTAAGCCCAAGTCCCAGTGTTCACTTTCTGAGGAAGCTCAAAATACCTAATGTGTTTGTCACCCCGATTTGTTCCACTGTGGGCACAGGTGCCGGGGGTCAAAAAAAAGTTGTGGTCATACCAGCCTCTGGGTGTCCTTGTTATATGTCCTGGCAAGATGAGGCCAAATTCCCCCCCCCCACCATGGTTGGTCAGTTCCCCCAGAATAAGCGCCATGCCCCGATGGTGGGAAAAAAGTGTTTCAAATCAATGAGTTCTCTTTCTCTACTTCATCTTTTCTTATTTCATTTGTCCCATTCCTCGCTAAAGGCTTGAAATTTCCCCAGCTCCCAAAATGAATACATGACCCCAGGGTGTGAAATTCCTATACCTTAGGTGTCCCAGGGCAGGCACCATTGTTTTAGGACACCTAGTGCTGTTTAGTACCTGCCCAGTTGGGCACCTAAGGTAAAGGTGCAGGGCAGAGCTCCATTTTTTACATCCTGTGCATTCTGGCTGTCCTTTTTTTTTTTGGGTGTGGGGTTTCACTGATGTCTTCTGGGGAGCGAGGGTGCCCGAGACGATCGCATGTGCAGTGCTGACACAGTCGCGAGATCTTCAAAAGTGGTGTCAGCTGACAGGCATCCTGGTGCAGAGGAGACAAGCAGGCTGAAGTCCCCTCCCTTCCTTAGACTGGCATCTGCTACAGCGAGTCAAAACAGTTGAGAAGACCATCAATCAGACTGGAGGCAGGCTTGCAGCAGTGAGACCAACTGAGGACTGCAGAGCAAGGGGACTGTAGAGTGACAGATCGCCCACCACTTTTAGTCCGTGTGTCTCAAGGTCTGCCACAAAATGCGCTATTCTACTACTCCACAGAGGTAAGTCAGACTTGTGCTCTGCAGTAGTTACTCATATTAGAGGAGCATTTGGATTGCTGATTGCGATAAAGCTTGTGCACAAAAAAAAAAATAATAAAGAACTAAAAGCTCTTTTAAGAGCTCATTACTGCTTTAAGGGTGTAAAAAGTGGAATAAGGGGACGACTTCCTAGGCGGGAGAGGAGGTGTGTGTCACACCGCAAAGGTCTGCATCGGGGGGGGGGGATTCGATTCGACAAGCACAGCAGAAATGAATTAAGTGTTTGCACTCAATCGGGAGGATCAGGATTATGGGGTGGTGCAACGTCTTTATCACTTGCTTGCATCAAATTTAAAAAAGAAACTAAGTTTAACTGAGAGGAAGGGGGTTGGGTGAGGCTACTTCAAGCACCAAAAATTTAAGCTTTCAGCTCTTCTGAGATAAGCATTTGAGCAAAAGTGCTGGCCTGCTGCATAAAATAATAAATTATTAAGTGACTGTGTACTGCATTTTTGGGATCCTAGCAGCAGCTTCAGTCTCAAACTCACAACCAACTCATGCAGTACTTTAGGCAAGTAGACTGCCTTGAAGTTTCTCACTTCCTTCCTGCTCTAGTGGTTCCCCCCCCCACTGGATTACCCTCATATCTTGGTATAACCAGTGCTGCACTTTTCACCTCTTCCACCCTTCCTACATTCCTTCCCTCCTCCCTCTTCCTCTCCCTATGACTCTGGCACTTCTCATCAGTTGTCTATTTTCTCTGACAAATGCCGCTGGCTGCTGGTTACAATTGCTACCTTGAACTGTATTAATCTGTACTCTGTTTGCAATGTCCACATTGTTGTAATGTCTGTCTTGATGTTCCCGATAATTTGTGTTTCTCTGATGTGGAACCTTTGTAAAAGAGCCAAGGCTCAAAGAGATTTGTAATCCTAGACTTAATAAATAAATAAAATAAAAAGAGTGAGGGGGAGTAGTGGGACGCAGAGGTGGCCATTCCCAGTCAGTTTGCAGCCTACAGCAGTTTTTTTTTTTTTTTAAGTCAGTCACTGACTAGTTACTGAGCTGAACTTATAGGGAAAATCTATAGTCTCTCTCAGTCATTAAAAATCTAAACCGTCTACTCTACTGTTTTGTTTACCCTTACCTGCTAAAGGTTACCTTACCTAATAAAGAGCTAAACAAGCCTAAAGCCATGAAATAGAAAAGCTGTCTGAGTGTATAACTTCTTTGAGCTGAGCAAGGTACTAGTAGCTACAGTACTAAAAAAAAGATGAAGGGAACTACAGCCACTGTATGTGTATCTAAATTCTAATCCATTACCTTATAGATAAAGGGCAGAGGCACAGCCTAGGACTATTGTGAGGGTGCCATATAGCCTTTCTTAGAGTTTGAAGGCAGCAGTAGCAGCAGTATTTTCATTGGTACTCTGTCACTCTCACTAATTGCTTGGTGATCCAGTGAAGATGACACTTAAAATTATGAAAACTAAGGGGCGGCATGTAAGTAGTTTCTTGGGCATGTACTTTTTCTAATTACATGCCCAAGTGGGCATGTACTTTTTTTCCCACAAATTTCATACCCTGCGTGGCCCCTTCCGAACGTACCTCCACGGTGGCTGGGTACATCATGAAGAATTCCAGGCCTCTCTCCTTCAGACCATCCATCTGGTTATTGAATGCCTGTTGCTTCCTCTGAATTAGTGCCGACGTGTCCTGATGCAGCGAAACTGGAAAAATTGAAAACAAGAGCGTGGCTCGCAAACAGTTTTTTTTTTTTTTTTTTTTAAATATACGAACTGGGATTTAATGAATCTCTGTTCATGAGCTGTCAAAATCCCAGTTTGTGAGCCCAGATCCTTGTCTGAAGCTGTGTAGCCATCGAAAAGACTGAACTGAGCATGCTCAGAACCCAAAATGTTTTTATTATTGGGGGCATGGTCACGCCCCTATAGTTGGGGCTGAGTAGACACTTCAATGTTAAACTCAAAATTTTGCACTTTAATAACTTTGCAATTGTTCAACAATTTGCATGCAAATTGGCATGCACTGCCACCCAGGGTAGTTCTCTGGATGTGGCAAGTTACATTCCGGTCTGATGTGCAGTTTCCAAGATCCAGAGAGGTGAAAATAGCATTTTATTGCTCACTGACTTTGCTGGGATTTTTCTTTGAACCTGCCTGCATACTCTGTCCATCCTAAGTGAGGAAAGGGCGACTACCTCTAGGTATCGCGTGGCATAATCTATCACCATCAGGATAAACTTCTTCCCGGAGAAGCTGGGGGTACTGAAAGGTCCAACAATATCCATTCCTATCTTCTGGAATGGCTCCTCCACAATGGGCAAGGGAATTAGTGTGGCTTTGGTTTTACTACCTGCCTTCCCTATTTGTTGGCACCGGTGACAAGATCTGCAATATTTTTTTACCTGCTGGGTGAAGTTGGGTCAACAGAAATTCTGGGCCAATCACTGGGAGCTGCATGCGATTCCCAGATGTCGGGACATGGGAATATCATGAGCGATCTTGGGCAACCGCTCACAGCACCCCTGGGGAATGACAAGCTGCCTGCCCATCACCCTTCCCTCTGTCCCTACATCTTTCGGACAATGGACAACAGTCCATTGTCCGCAAATACTCAATGTCTCGTGTCACCTCCGTGTCCCATCAGATTCTGCAAAAGCCCTTAGCCTCTCCAAACTAGGGTCAATCCTCTGAGCAGCTGCAAATTCTTCACATTTTCCCAGGACATGGGATATATCCCCTTCTGTTCCTAAACTGGGGTCCACAGCTCTAGCATCAGGGCATTCTGGAAAACAGTCATCCCCAACCTTCTGACCACTGGTTACCCTTCCTTCTCCTCAGAGTAACCTTCTGTAGCTGTGTAGTGAATTGCTACTTGGGGAAGTCCTACCCCCCCAAGTACTCTCTCATATCAGAGATGCAGGCTGGCCGAACCAGCCTTCCATTGTTTTCCACAGGGGCTTTTATGGAGTCCAGGGAACTACAATCTGCCTTTGCCATCTGACTGAGGGTAACCGCACACACCACTCCCTTCTGGAGATCGTTCCCCATTTAAACCCGAAGCAGGGCTGTCTGCTACTGCCACCTTTTGCACCCTCTCTCCTGTCTCACCCCAGTCCAGGAGAACACTAGCCACTGGCAGTTTTCTCCTCCCCAGTAACTCCCCTCACTGTTACGAACTGATTAGGTATAAGCTGTTCAGGCTCAACCAAATCCCCTTTTATTAAGGTAAGAGATGCCCTCGTGTCCCTTAACCCATGGGTCTGACCCCATTTACCATAACCGGGCGTATGTGCTCCCTCATGTTCACAGACAAGCTTTCAGGGATATACAGCACACCAAACTCTGTTCAAGCACCACTTTGCCCACTCTTTGCCTTTTATGGACACTGTTTGGCTGTTTGCAAAACCGACAATTATCATTTCTTTTATCCTATCTTTTTTTTTGTAACCTGGAGCTTCCCCTTTCTATGGAGGCAGTGAGGGTTTTAGCGCCCTGAAGGTGCGCTTCTCCCCTTCTGCGCTGCCACACACGGCCCACTCCCTTTCAGAGCAGGCTTGTTCTGGCATAGCAATCCGAGAGCTCAGCAGCCTCCTGCACTGTTTTGGGGTCTCGGACCTCTAACCAGGTTGTTAGCTCTGCTGGGCAAGACCAAAAGAATTGCTCCAAAAGTACAACCTCCTCAATTTTTTCTACAGAGTTTGCTTTCACTCCCTCTCACCAATGTTTCAAAATCTGACGTTGCTTTGTGGAGAGTTCCTCATAGCTCCTGTCAGGGCTTCTCTGGAGCCTACTGAACTTAACCCTGTATGCTTCAGACATTAATTCATACTTTTCAAGCAATGCAGCTTTACATTTCTCATAAATACTACTGTCCTGATTATCCATTTTGCCCAGTGCTTCACGCCCTTTACCAGTAAGCAGTGGGCATAGCTCCAGGACTCCCTGGGTGTTTTAGTCTGGATTCAGACCTTTTCAAACAAATTCAAAAATACATCCACATTCTCCTCCTCTTTACATGCAGCTATTAATCTGAAATTTAACTTATACCCCAGCCCTGCAGATTCAGGTTCACCCCTGCTACTTAACTCCTCTGGCACTGGTCACTGGAGTTGTAGCTTTTCCAGTGAAAACTCCCTCTGCCGCTGTTTTTCTCTTTTCCTCGGCCTCTCTCTGAAGTGGTCTTTCTCTTTCCTCAGCCACTTGCTGATACTGCTTTTCCTGCAACTCCATCTTGAACTTCCTCTGCTCAAATTCCCTTTGCTGCTGGGCTTCAAACCTTCTCTGCTTGAACTCCAGTTTCCTCAGCTCAAACTGTAGCTCCAGCTCTGTGGTGACCTTCCTCTGGCGCTGTGGCTCTGGGTTCCGTCTGGTCTCGCTGTCCTCCTCCCCCCGGGACTGGACACTGCGATGTCCCATGGCACCCCCACGCCCAAGGTCTGGTCCTTCCCAGTCACCGGCAGTGACTTGAGGTCCTGGGCAGTCACTTGCTCAACAGCTGCCACAAAAGCCTCCATAAGGCACTTTCAGGTTCACCCCTCACACTGGACCCCTCTTTCCTGACAACTACTTTAGGTAGTCTGCAGTGTATTCACTGCAGATGGAAGCCATCTACTACTACTACTACACTAGCTTACACCCAAAGAGGAAAAAAAAAAAAAGGTTCAGAACTTATACTGTAAATCAAATTATTTATATTTATATATATATATATATATTTTTAAAAAAAAAAAAAATATATCTCGATTGTGTTTATACTGTTTTCAGTTTATTAATCTGATACACTGGGCTTGAATCCAACTGTGATTCCTGTGCCACCAATATCTCTCAAATCGCAACACTATGCAACCAAATCTCTTGGATCCCAATGCTCAGTGGTCCAGATAATTTTTAGGACTCAGAAGTAGTTACTACTACCTTCTTCCACCTGGTGGTATTTTCATCCAGATGGTAGTATCATCCGCTGACCCATCTTGTACTCCCCCGCCACTCAAAACATCTAAACCAAGTCTCAACACCACTGGGCACCTGCAGCTACCGACTGTGTAATACTGCTGTGGAGTCATACTGTGACCTTTTTAACACTGTCTTACTACAGCAGTCCTTCTGACCAGCCAGAAAGCAACTCTTGTCCCCACCCCTACAGGTTCCAATGTGGTGCCATGGCTGCTAAAAATCTCATGGTATTGCCAACTTTGTACAGGTGTGCCACATATTGTAAATCTGCAAGGTGGGAAACAAATTCCTCAAATCAGAAAGTGGGAGTACCTCAGTCAAAAATGGTAGTAAACTACTCCTTCACTCCTCTTATCCGTTTCCCTGCCAATGCTGCACACCAAATGTCACATACCCACTTCTGGGGTCAGGCTCACTGAGTTCACAGTGCCCACCCTTAAGCGCAATCCATGACGGGGTAGCGGAGAGAAACAGGGATACCCTCCTCATCTTTTCTCAATGTCACGATTACACCTCTGCCACAAGGATCCAGGGCATCCCTCTAACTCTGGATAAGAGCACACTACCAGTCTCGAGTCTTGTGGCCAAACATGAACCCTTTCCTTGGCTATTACACAAAGGAGGAAGACCCAGATGTCACACTCTCTTCAGTGCAGCAGCGTAAGCCTGATTTGGCCTTCTCGCTACAGAACATGCAACAGCCGGGTTCAATATTCATTCAAACTCGTCCCTGAGACTGTGATATTCTCCCTATGCTTCCAGATCCCCAACAGACCCTTCTCCCATTTTGATTGCTTATGGTAGCCCCTCTAAGCAATTAACAGTTGTCACAGATTATTAATAGACCTTCTACAGTCACACATACAATATAAGAAATTCTCGCTCAGGCAGATATTCTTTAGGAAAACAAATGTTTTACTAAAATGCTTAGATAAATACAGTTACAACTAAGAATATAGCAATTTGAGTTACAGTATGCATAAACAAAAATGGAAAAATATACAGTGAAACTCACTAAAACTGTTAGCTAAAAAGCCTACTTTATTATTGCAGTGAACTGAAGATCAGAAAAAATGGATCAGTTCTTTTAGTCCTTGTAGTAATACTGGGTTTCAACAGCTTGGCTTCTGGTGTGTGTCAAGCAGTGTTCAGATGAAAAGTGTCCAAATGCCCTGAGCTGGGGGATTACATAACCTTCTGTAATCTTGCAATGTCTTCAGTTCCCAGTTCAGAGCAACAACTCTGTTTGGCCAGATGTCTCTTTAAAGCCAGAAGATAGTACTACTGCAGAGTTTCCAAAATTCCTAAGCATATTAAGAATCAGATTCTGAGACCTATAATTAGCATGGATATGACATTTCAGAGTTGAGACCTATGAAGTCCCCTGTAGACCACTGGCATTCGTAAGATAAAATTCACACGAGTTCTCAAGGAAGCATGTTCCTCTCGTGGTACCTCATAATGTAGCATATTATAACCGCTTCCGTAGATCAAAGTATTTCCCTCCCGAGTGTATGGTTTTAGGACACACAACTGGATTTTGGCATATCTCTGTAAAAACTGGGAATGCAATTTTTATTCCAGTTCCTGGCAAACAGCTGGCTTCAAGGCAAGAGAAGGTAATGAAATGTAGTCTTTTCCATATGTGCCTTTGTGCGGACACTGGCATGTACAGTACATATAATTATATATAAAAAACATATTATGTTGTATATATCTACAAATAAGGGCTAGCAGCCGTGCAGCTCACCACACTGGGCACTAGCTTATCTAGATACGGAAGGGAGGATTGTTGGGGATGGTGTGATCAGTGCAGGCAGTGTGCGGTAGGCCGGTAGCCACCACGGACTCAAGGTTGGCACCAGGACAGATGTTCGGTGGGTTGGGGGGGCACCACTAGACACCAGGGACTACAATGCATGAAGGGCCAGGGGATTTGAGGTCGGAGCCCTAGACATCAGGGCATGCTCTACATTTACAGATAGAGGCGAACGGACGGCAAAGGTGCCCCTAGACACCAGGGAATAATCTACAGATATCAGGGAACAGGCAACTAGAATGTGGAGGTGCCACTAGACACAAGGAAGTACTCTACAATTACAGGAACAATGATCAGTTAGTGCCTCTAGACACTAGGGCATACTCTACAAATATAGGAATGTATGATCGGAGGATTGGGGGGTGCCACTGGACACCAAAGAACACTCTACACAGACAGGGACGGGCGACTGGCACGTGGAGAGTGCCACTAGCTCCTTCAGTCCTGTAGCTGCCATATGGCATCGGAACCATCCACTGTTGAACCTGACCCAAAATGGCCAACAGAAGAAAATGAGCTAGACAACAGGAAGGATAGCAGCATTGAGGAGACAGGTGTTCAGAGTGGGGGGACAGTTGCCACCATGCCCAACATGGCAGGTGGACACAGGAGGGGTGCAATCTGCTGCTGCTTCCCATGCAAATGAGCACATTATGGGCATGCATATAGCTCATTAGCACCTTGCATGCCCGAAGGGCTCATCTGCATTTAGCAACTAAACAGCGTGCCCTGGTTTCTGACGCTTTCAGGTCTGGGGTCACAGTTCCCTATGGGCTGCATACAGTCCAGGCCCTGTCAGGAGAGCAATACTCGACTTAGCACTGCGCTGACATAGTCTTATATTCATTCAGATAGCACCAGTGCACTATACGAATGAATACAGCAACCTCTGGGTCAGGTGCAAGAGCAGTACAAACTTTTACACTCAGTTTCTGCCCTTATTTGAATAACCAAGCCCTTATGTCTCTCTCAGCAGTTTAAAGAATAGCACAGCTTGTTGTCAATCATGCTGAGCACTTTTAAGTCATAACAAGTGTATTATGAGACCTGCAAACTTCATGAATAAGTTGCTAAAACTTTACTGCAACACCTAGGACACCCAAGGGAAATTCAAAAAACCAAACAACCAACAAAAAAAAAAAAAAAAAAAGGGGGGGGGGGGGCTCACTGGTAAATTGCTATAGTTAAAGACCTCAAGTTCATGCATGTATATACTGAAGGGGATACCTGCTCTTTGAAGTACAGTGCAGACCACTTTAGTGAACATTGGATAAGTGCACCTCCCGGATAAGTGCACACTTTTTCAATATCCCAATTTTATTCCTATCTTTGCAATGTTACATTAACCTGTTAAGTGCACACTGTATAAGTGTATATTTCAGTTAAGCGCACATTTTTTTCCCTGTTTTCCTATTCATTTTGGGTCCATCACACTTTAAATGCACATTTCAGCAAACATATAAAACTTTTTTTTATTGACAAAAAAAAATCTTAAACACATTCTGTCACAAAAGGTTGTGCCCCTCCTTCCCACATCTAAATCAGACTGCACTCACAAATCACTACCCAACTGCTAACCTATTGCAAGGCAGGGCTGACATCACCGAGTCCATCTGAGGGAACCAGGAACCCAGAGTGTACAACGGACACATGCTGCAGATTCCTGTTTGACAACTAATATGACTGCCACGTACTGCCAAGGATTTAATGGCAAACCTACTCTGAATTCCTTCTTATAGATGAATATATTCCCACAGTGGGACCTGTAGGTGAGGAGGAGATATGCAGGGGAAATCGGAGGGCTGCGGACACCGATGCCACAGACATAAACCAGGAACAAGTCAGAAAGCATACAACGAAAGTAAACAAGAGGAGCCCATGACTTCTGCCGAACCCATACAATGCTTAGAAACAATAAGAGCATATGTACTCTGAAAGAAAAAAAAAATGACTTGAGCACCTTGTTCATTCTGACTTCTGGATTTTGATGAGTGCACAGAGCAAACCGCACTGTAAGGTTGCTTTTTATTTATAGCTGCAGTGTTTAGTGAAACTTACTGCTACAGTATAATGTACTGTATTAAATTAAGAAAACCTTATTTTTTTAAATTACATTTACAAAAGTTATTTAATGAACTGTAATGTCTATCTGTGCTAAGGAATGCTGTTACTGTTTCTTCTGTGTCACCGATGTTGGCATTAGCACTGTACACTGCGCCCATATTTACCAAGTACTTAAACCACATCCAAAGTCTGGCAAAGCTATTTTCCAGTTAACTGCACATCCCGTTAAAGTGCACAAAATAACAATATCCCGAGGGTGTGCACTTAAGCGGGCTGCACTATAGTAGGGCCTGTTTATGGTTATGGTCAAAATGTTTGACCAGATCACCTTTTATTCCTGTCTTGTACGACCCCCCCCCCCCCAAATTTTGAGCCTGCTTTAACACTTTTTTTATTACATTTGAAATACAAGAAGCCCTCATTTTAATATGGCAGAGTCCAGGTTTTATTCAGTACTCAGACAGTGTTGAACACCTACTAACCCATAAGGTCAGGATGCAGTATCTACTGCATTCTAGCTCATTTAGTCACAAGACAGAAAAAAATGATGTTAACAATGGATGTTTCAAACAAAAAAGAATATGAATAAAAACAGGAAGGGGGCTGGACAGAATGTAGTGAAGAAAAGGTGAAGGTGCTTAATGGGTACGTCTGTTTGGTCTTAACTTGGAAGGACAGACCAGTACCACAAGGGGGTAGGGTTGGGGACTGGGAGAAGGGAAGTCACAGACAAACAGAATTCTAGCCAACAGGATACTCAAGGGCCAGACGGCATGCACCCGAGGTTCCTTAGGGAACCGGCAGAGGTTCTGGTGAGTCCACTGGCAGACCTGTTTAACACCTCTCTGGAGTCTGGAAACGTGCCCCAGAAATGCAGAATGGCGCATATGGCGTCTCTCCATAACTGCGGGCCAAGGAATGAACCAATGAACTACAGACCCATCACCCTTGTCTCAATGGTGCATAAGCTAATGGAGACCATCTTGAAAGAGAGACTGACCAGCTTTCTGGAGGAAAATGGGCTCCAGGACGAAAGGCATCATGGGTTTGTGTTGGGGAGGTCCTGCCAGACTAAACTAACTGAGTTGTTAGATTGGGTCACTAGGACAGTGGAAAAGGGCCAGGGGATTGATGTCCTGTATCTGGACTTCAGCAAGACCTTTGACTTGGTGCCCCATATAAGACTGGTCAGGAAGCTAGGACCTGGTGGTGAGGGCCAAGCTCACAGGATGGATGAGAAGATGGTTGCAGGATAGAAGACTGTGAAGACAGTAAAAGGATCCCGCAGTTTTTTGGAGTGCTGGGCTAAAAGTTATGTATGAGTGAACCACTTTAACAGAGGACTTGGATTTGTATAGCCACGCGACCCACAAAGGGGTTGGAAGCGGGGCTTGCTGGAGGGCTAGCCCATTGATCCTATTCTGTAGGCTCCTGGTGTAGTCAGCCAGGGGGCTGATTCAACCTGGAGTCGAGGTAGTGGGTCGCTAGTATAGCCTGGGTAGTCACCTCTTGAATTTCTGGCAGGAACCCAATGCCTGGTAGATGGTTCTTCTGGGATCTGGGTCAGAACTTTGATACTGGAATCCTTTTGGAACTCTTTGGCCTACTGGAGGTTTCCAATGATATTGGTGCTGGTTCTGTGATGCTTGGAACTTTAGTGTGTAAAGGTCACTTGTTGATGAACCTACGGCTGGGCTGGATGTTTTCTGACTGCAAGTACTCTGTGATTTTATTCTAATTTTTGGAAATTGTGTCGGCAGTGAGAGTGCTTTTAACAGCTGAGAATCTACCAATCTCAGACATATGTGAGAGATACTGTGGGGGGGGGGCATTTCTCTACACTATTTCCTTAGGTTCCCCTTTTAGTTTTACTATTTTATTAATATGTATTCATTGTTTGTGTTAAGCAGTGAGAGTGCCTACATTAAATGGCACCTGCTAGTGAGAGGACCTGTGTGCTGTTTAAATGCTTTAGGGTTTTAGTTAAATTAGTTAGCTTAGGCTTTGTAGGGCCCTAGGTAGTGAGAGGACCTGGGCTAATAAATGTTCTAAGGTTTGTTTTTTGTGTATTTAGTTAATTAAATTAGTTATTTAATTTAGTTGCGTGTTACTGTAAGTTTTGGGTGAGAATTGAGGAGTGGGGAACTTTAGGAAAGGGGGAAGATCTGTGGGGTTGTATCCTTTTTGCATTGTTGCGAATTTGTGTACAGCTGTTCCTTGAATTGCATTGGTTTTCTGCTCCACCTCTTGGGACTGGGATTTATGTTATCGTTCCACCCCCCCAGGTCATGCGCTATTCAGTCTCCACACTTCTCATCCTCCGCCCCTCTCCCCCCCACCACCGTTGTCCTTTTCCATCTATCAACGTTATCGGGATTTGGGTATTGCTCGCCGGAGGGGGGTGGGGTAGGGGGTGTGAACAGCGGATGCTGAAAGAGTGGGGCGCTCACATTGGGGTGGTTAAGCCCAGAAGACGCCCCGGGACGAAATGGAGTCTAGAGCGTGGGCCATCTTGCCTAGTCCCCATACCCAAGGGCACCTCTATTAGTGATGGGCAGGAGGTCAGGGCGGCCCAGGAGTCCTGTCCAACTCGGGCGGTGTTATGTAATGCCAGATCTGTCAAGAACAAGACTGCAATTATTTCAGATCTTGTCTGGACAACAGATCTGGCGTGCATCACCGAAACCTGGCTGGATGGTAATATGGGCCCCATACTGGAGGCTGCTATTGCGGCCGGGTAGTCGGTGATACACCACCTGAGACTGGGCTGCAAAGGGGGGGGGGGGTTGCAGTCTGTTTCATGACCGAATTGAATCTCACAAGTGTATCAGTTGAGGAAGTCAGATCATTTGAGTGTGCCGTAGTAGCAGGTGTAGGTTACAGGATGGCTCTCATCTACCATCCACCCGGAGATAGGAATTTATTCCTTAACGAAGTGGCGGACTTCGTGGTCAACCTGGCATTTGAGTCACCTAGGCTGATGGTCCTGGGCGATTTCAATGCCTAAATCGACGACAAACTCTCTCAATTTGGACAACACTTCCTCCAGGTGATGATCTCACTGGGCCTTACACAGGTGGTTACCTCTGCTACTCGTAAACCCGGACATTCTCTTGACCTGGTCCACCTCCTGGGGATCGAGGCCTTTGATGTAGGGGTGGAACCCGGACGGTTCGACCATTACACTGTGCGATTCAATTTTTGCATCCCTCCTCGTAGGCCAACTCCTGTGGAGATGGTCAAGTATCGCCCTTTACGGGATGTGACTCCTGTTGGTCTAGCGGCAGTACTTGATCAGAATTTCCTATGGCAAGCATGGATCCGGAGGTTTTGGTTTTGGCCTATAATCAGGCCATTGCCTCAGTGCTGGATTCTACTGCTCCAGTCCATATATGTTCTCTTTCCCTCCACCCTCTGTCTCCACAGTTCGATGGGACTTTGAGGGAACTGCGGCGACTAAGATGTAGGTTAGAGCGATGCTGACGGAAATCCAGCTTAGATGCCGGCCATCTTAGACTGCTAGAGCATTATCTACTCTATCAACTCAGCAATCTCCCATAAGAAGGCAGAGTTCCTGTCCGGGGAGATGGCTGCCTCTCAGAACTGACCAGCTCAGCTTTTTCGAACTGTGGACAGGCTGTGCAACCCAGCCTGTCTGCAGGTTCAAAGAGCGTTCTCACAATTGCAGTGTGAAGAGCTTGCTCAGTTCTTTGCTGATAAGGTGGCTGACATCAGGTTGGAAACCCGTTCAGCACACTGTATGGGAGTTGCTGATGATCGATGCCTGGCCACTATACCTCCTTTTTCCTGGAGTTCCTGCGACCGGCCGGAAATTGTGAATGTTATGTGGATTGTCCAGGGTATGCACCCTACATGCTGTAGTTTAGATCCGGGCCCCAACAGCCCTGATTATGGGCTGTTGGGATGTTATTGGCCCAGTTCTGGCACAGATAGCCTGGTGCTCCCTTGATTCTGGTGAGTATCCCTGCTCCTTGAAAGAGGCAGTGGTGACACCTTTGTTGAAGAAAGCTTCATTGGACCCAGACTCTCTTGCGGCGAACTACAGACCAATCTCTAACCTTCCCTTTGTGGGGAAGGTTATTGAGAAAGTAGTGGCTGTACAGCTGGAGAACCATTTGACCATCCATAGCATCTACAAACCTCCCTAGTCTGGTTTCCGAAAGAGGCACAGTACAGAGACTATGCTGGTTTGGGTGCTCAATGATCTCCTGATGGCGAGAGATCAGAAAAAAATGGTCCATTTTGGTACTTCTTGATCTGTCATTGGCTTTTGACACAGTGGACCATGGGGTACCGCTCGAGTGCCTGAGATTCATCTGTGGGCTCTCTGGTTTGGTCCACATATGGTTTACATCATTCCTCACTGATAGAACTCAGAGGGTGGTGTCGGGTTTTTTTCCCCTCTGAACCTATCTCTCTGTCATGTGGTGTTCCCCAGGGCTCGGTGCTATCCCGCATGCTGTTTGCGGTGTATATGATGCCCCTTGGAGACATTGTAAGACGGTATGGGCTGAGGTTTCACTGCTATGCTGATGATACCCAGCTCTACCTGTCTTTTGTGCCCGACCAGGATGGAAAACTCTTGGTATTTAACGACTGCCTCGTTGAAATCCAAGATTGGATGAAGTCCAGCTGGCTGAAGCTGAACCCTGGGAAGACTGAGGTGATTGTTTGGATCCAGGTCACTGGATAGGGGGGTTGCAGGCAGGTCAGCCCTTAGGAATATTCCTGGGGGGATTCAGAGCTCCATACCTCTGAATGGGTGCGAGACCTTGGGATGATACTGGATGAAGGGCTGACACTTCGATCTCAGAAGTCGGCTGTCGTTAAGTTATCCTTTTACCATCTGAAAAACATTGCAAGGATTAAGCGCCTAGTTCTGTCCACTGACCTTCCTACACTGATCCCCGACTTTGTGACCTCGCGTCTGGATTATTGCAACTCCCTTTACTTTGGGCTACCAGGGGTTGATATCCGCCGCTTGCAGCTGGTGCAGAATTACGCAGCTCAGTTGTTGATGGGGACTCCCCGGTCCTCTCACATCACACCAGTGCTGCAGGAACTGCACTGGCTGCCAGTTCAGTGGCGGAACACCTTCAAAGTCTGTTTACCACCCTGTGCGCCTGCTCAGATGAAAACGAGGGGTTGCTGGAGATTCCGAGGGTTTCTTTAAAATCTTTGGGGGCAATGGTATTTATATTCGTGGCCCCAACCCTCTAGAATTCTCTACCCCATCGGATAAGGGAGTGCATGACTGGGGGGGGGATTTAAACAGGCATTTAAGACTTATTTATGGAGCATGGCATACGGTAATGTGGAAAACAGTTTTTAAATTGTATAGTATTGTATATTTATTACTATGGTTCAGCACGGTTTTAAACAGTTTTAACTTGTACTGCACCTTAAAATGTGAAAGGCACATTAAAAATAAAGAATATTATTATCATATTATTATAGAAGCCAAAGGGTGGTAGTCGGGGGAGAATTCTCTGAAGCAAAGCCTGTGACCAGTGGGATCCCACAAGGCTAGGTGGTCGGCCTGGTGTTATTTAACATCTTCATAGGTGACATCATGGATGGGGTCAAGGGTAAAATCTGCATGTTCACAGATGACACCAGGCTCTGTGGGAGGGTGGGCATGGAAGATGGGAGACAAGAGAAGCTTACTAGGCCAGAAAGTGGTTAGGAATTTGGCAGCTGGGGTTTAATGCTAAAAAGTGCAAAGTTATGCACTTGGGAGCAAAGAACAAACCTGGGAGTAATGAGTAATAATCACAAGTGATCCAAACACTCTACACTCTGCACACTGCAAGAGAGCAGCAGCCAGAGCAAATGGGGTGCTAGGCTGCATAGCGAGGGCTGTTACCACCAGGATGATGGAGGTCATTCCGTCACTGTAGAGGTCACTTGGGAGACCACCTCTGCAGTACAGTACAGTGTGCAGTTTTGGTGCCCACATCTGTATCTTAAGAAGTATGTCAACTTGCTGGAAACAGTGCAGAGAAGGGCAACCAAGATGATTCAGGGCCAGCAGGGCAAAACCTACGGCGATAGGCACAGGAAGTTCAACATGTACTCAAGTGTCTCACGGATATTAACAGGCTAAGCACTGAGGGCCTCTTCAGCCTTAGCAGCAACAAGGCCACTAGGGAGCACAGTCTAAAGCTGGTGGGGTGTAGGTCCAGGAGGGAGATGAGCAAGCACTTTTTCACCAGGAGAGTGGTGGCCAAGTGGAATGAGCCGCCAGAGGAGGTGGTAGCCCTAAAAATCAGTGGACAGCTTCAAGAGGGGGTGAAACATGGATGGGGGAAAACTGTGGTGAGAAGGGGACCGAGTTGGGGGGGGATAGAGGGAGGTAAAAATGGAAATGGGGAGGGGGCAGTTCCTTTTGTAAATAAATAGGGAGCTGCACAATCAAGCAGACCAGAGAGACCATTAGGTCTTTATCTGCTGGCATGTTCGTATGATTCATATGTAAAATCTGGACTGAGCCATATCAAATGAAGTGCTCCTTTTATTAATTTAAAAGTGCTAAAGCTTACTCAGAATGTAAAGGGCCAATCTGAAACAGACCAAAAAGTAAAGGTGAGGACTGTCATTGTTAACAGCACTGCTTCTTTAAATCCCCCAAAAAAACAGGAACATTGTTGGTCCTTCAATTTACTGTACAAAGGGCTTCCTGCAGGCTGACTCATGATCACTGGTGATGAGATCCTTACTCGGGAGCAAAAAATGACAAGATTTACCTCTAATATTTACAAACACAGCACAGAAGGCAGAGCCCATGCATCACTGAGCTCTGAAGGCTATGGCTCCTCACTGGCAAAGTGACCCCACATTTAAGTGCAGATTCTGAAGAATAAAGAGCTCCCATTTCACGCATGTAATGTCAGATGTAATTTAAACCGTCTTTTTTTGTTTCTCTTTTGGGTGTGCGTAGAGGAAAGTCAAAGTCTGCAACACTAATGGCAAGGGGAAAAAAGTTGGATTTGTTTTATTCAGTTTATCTACCCAGCAAACAAGCAGTTTCTTGAAGTTAACTGCATAATAGTCCATCGTTCAAAATAATTAAGGAAAGAAAGCAATTTGCATCACAGACCACACACCAACACTGCAAGCTTATCCAGGTTTCCCAAAGCATATTTTAGCGCTGCAGACACTTTCAGTGTGAGTCAGTGTTTGTTTCACTCTGTGTTAGGCCTTGAAAAACGTTGGTAGGGCTGACACAGTGATGATATGTATTATCTTATTTGTTTACTGTCTACTGCAGCATTACTAGAGTGAGCACAGCCTCACTGCTTTATTCTTCTTGGTAGTTTACTTCCAATGAACACACAGCTGTACTTTGCACCCCACCCCCATACCCACCTTTTTCAGTTGGTTTATGGCATTAGAAAGTAGAAAACTTTAAAAGAACACTGAAGTAGAAGATGAACTTTGAAATAAAGTGGTGACCAGAATATTTTCCATTGCAGTAATACAAATTACTCATCACATCTTGCTTCCGTGCTATAAAATACACAGGCTAACACTGGAATGGCCTCTGAAACAATATACGTCTGATGCAACTCTGCCATTAAGTGTTCCAATTGTCATGTTTGACTCTCCATACCTTCACCAGAACTAAACTATATGAAACTGTCACTTAGTGCAAGCCCATCTTGGCATCAGCCAGTGTGGATTTCAGCTAGCATTAGAGCAGTAGCCAATCTCAAGATATGTGAGGAAAATACAGGTTACTCACCTGTAACAGGAGTTCTAGGAATGGTATATGTTGTTCATCCACACTCATTGGCAGGTATCCTTGCCGCTTTAAATCTTGCCGGAAGGTCTTCAAGCTTGCTCCTCCCACCCACCCGGGTGGTATAACTCTCGGCTCCGCCCCATGACGCCAGATCTGGCCGCTGGAAGCTCAGGTTGTGCGTCAGCCGGCGAGGTCAGGAAATGAGTGGATGAACAACATATACCATTCCTAGAACTCCTGTTACAGGTGAGTAACCTGTATTTCTAGGGACATGGATATGTTGTTCATCCACACTCATTGGTAGACTCCTAGCAGTTCTCCGGGAGGAGGGAGGCAAGACGACACCCCAATACTTACTTGGGAAAGAGAGACTGGAGAACCGAGGCCCCAAAACCAGCATCCCGGCATGACTCAAGGTCGATGTGGTAGTGGGTAAGGTGTTTGCTGACTCCAGGTAGCAGCCCTGCAGATTTCCTGGATAGGGACGCCCCTGGAAGCAGCCACTGCTAGAGCAGTATGGCGGTAGAATGAGCCTTATCCTCTGGGAGGCTCCATGCCCGCCAACTTATAGCAGAGATCTATGCAGGAGGTTACCCACCTGCTTATCGTCCGCTTGGCTGCAGGTCTGCCAGATGCGGCTTCAGCGTAGGTGACAAACAGCTGGCGAACCTCTCCCCGAATTTCAGCCGTGCGCTCCTTATAATAAGCGAGCGCCCTTCTAGGGTCCAGAGTATGGAGCCTATATTCTGCCTCCCGAGGTGACTGGGGTAGAACACCGCAGAGTCAACACCTGGTTAAGGTGAACTCCACACCACCTTCGAAGGAATTTCGGTGGGGCGAGGACAACCTTGTCCCTGTGGAAGACCAGGTAAGGAGACTCGATGGAAAGCGCCTGGAGCTCTCCCATCCTTCTGGCTGACGGATAGCCACCAAGAAGGTGGTCTTCCACGACAGGTGAGAGAGAGCACACCTGTGCATAGGTTCAATGGCTTGCCCATGAGCTTTGCCAGTACCAGCAGTAGATCCCACGGAGGTGGGGGTTCCCGAGACTGAGGAAATGTGATCAAGGCCTTTGAAAAGCGCCCAGACCACCTTCTCCTGCGCCATCGACTGCTTCCCGGCCCGCGCCCGGTAAGCAGAGATGGCTGCCAGGTGCACCCTTAGGGTCGTGCCACCCGCTCTCTGACTAGAAAGGGACCATAAATATCCAAGATGCTTGCCAAGGAACAGGAGGAAGGGTCCAAGCCCTGCTCCTGACACCAAATGGAAAAGGTTTTCCATTTGAAGGCATAGCATTTTCTGGTCGACTCTTACGGGACACCTCAACTACATTGAGGACCTCGTCGAAAGACCCAAGGCCTGGAACTCTAGCCGCCAGGAACCAGGCCGTCACAGGTGCAGGGATTGAAGGTCCGATGGAACACCTTCCCCTGATTGACTGTGAGCAGGTCCGGGCGAGCTGGAAGCTGCCATGAGTCCTGGAGCTGAGACTGAGGAGATCTGGTACCAGAACTGGCGAGGCCAGTCTGGGGCTATCAGAATCACCTGCGCCTTGTCCTCCTCGCCTTGAGAAGCACCTTGTGGATCAAGGGAAATGGGGAAAGGCGTAAAGAGGCCCGGGGTCCACTGCCTCGAGAAGGCATCCCCTGCAGCGAGCCCTGCTGAGGGGTGGGCATGGAACAGACTCAGCTTGCTCTCCTGAGGCAAACAGGTCCACCTGAGGTGTCCCCAATGGGAGAACAGATACTGTACTACCTCTGGCAGGAGAGACCACTGTGGGATGCAGCCCCTATCCGCTCAGGGCATCGGCCAGGTGTTGGAGGCTCCTGCCACGTGAATGGCTAGGAGATCCGCCCAGGCTGCGACGAGTGACCAAATGCGGACAGTTTCCTTGCACAGAAGATACGGAGCTGGCCCCGCCCTGGCGGTTTAGATAGTACATGGTCGTGGTATTGTCCGTCTGACTCGGACCACTTGACCCCGGAGGAACGGAGCAAAGGCGGTGAGAGCTAGGGCGGACCGCGGAGCTCCAGCAGGTTGATGTGGCATCGGGACTCTGCTGGGACCAGAGGCCATGAGCCCGGTGTTCCCCAGATGGGCACCCCAACCCATCAGAGAGGCATCGGTCGATAGAGAGACCGGCCTGCTCGGGCGGATCTAACAGGATGCCCTCCTGCAAATGATCTGGAACGGTCCACCACTGGAGAGCTGCCACATCCCCTGTGTCACCGCACAAGCTGGTCCAAAGGATCGCAGCGCCAGACCACTGGCTGGCCAGTCCCCACTGAAGGGGACGATGCTCCAGCGGGCCCAACGGACCACGCTGGTGCAGGCCGCCATGAGACCCAGGAGGCGCAGGAAGTCCCGGGCAGGGCGCAATTGCCCAACCAGAAATGATCGGGCAAAGGAGGAAAGAACCTCGGCCCTGTCCGCCGGGAGCCGCGCTCTGGCTCGAAGAGAGTCGAGCTGCGCCCCGATGAATAGAATCACCTGCTTCGGCTCGAGTTCTGACTTGGCCTCGTTGATAAGGAGGCCCAGTTGAGAGCAGACCTGGAGGGCCAGATCTCTGGACCACTCCACCTCCTTCCTGGAGGGAGCTGCTATCAGCCAGTCGTCCAGGTAAGGGTACACTCGGACCCCTCGGCGCCGCAGGAATGCTGTCACCACTGCCATGCATTTGGTGAAGACCTGGGAGCTGGAGACAAGCCAAGGGCATGGCTTTGAACTGAAAAGGGATCCTTCCGCTTCTGAAGCGAAGGAATCTCAGGTGAGACGGACGGATAGGGACGTGAAAACGCGCCCTGCAAGTCCAGAGAGCAGAACCACACGCTGCTCCAAGGATGGTATTATCTGAGCCAGAGTGACCATCCTGACGGTTCGAGACCTTAGGAACTTGTTTAGGTCGTAGGTGTTAGAACGAAGCCAGCCCCCGTCTGCTGGAACCAGGAAGTACCTGGACACAAACCCTAGGTCTGAAGGAGGGTCCGCCACCTCTCTTATCACCTCCTTCTGGAGGAGGAGAGCGATGTCGGCTCGACGAGCCGCCAGTGAGGCTGGGACTCCGAAGCCCCCCGAGGGGCGACGGCTCTGAAAGGTGGTGCCTGCTCGAATTCCAGAGGCAGGCCTCTTCCCACCACCTCCAAGACCCACCTGTCCGTGGTAACAGCGGACCAGGCGGAACGGAAGTGCCGGAGCCGTCCCCCCACGGGGGGACCCAGGGGTAAGGTGACGGGAATGGGGACGACACCCCTCAGCCCGTCACTGGGCAGGCTTGGAGGAGGGACCGGCCGAGGGACCTCCTGGGCCTTTCCTCCCGCCTCCTGTTAGAGGAAGCCAGCGGCTTGGGTTTGGGATGCCAAGGCGGAGCTTGCTGGCGCTGGACGTTGCTGGGTCAAGGCCGGGGCACAGAAGGACGAAAGGGCTTAGGCTGTGGCTTGCGGGCCTTTGTCCTTCTGAGCGGAAGAGACCGAGTCCAAGGTAGCATTGGACTTTCGATCCTCTGCAGGTGACCTTCCACCCCAGGGTCAAGAGGTCAGTCCCCAAAAGGGAACATCCGCCAACTTGTGCTGGGTATCCGGCAAGGTGGATATCCTCAGCCAAGCCACGGACGCGATAGCCACTCGGTCGCCACCGATCTGGCACATGAGTCCCCTATATCCAAAGCAGTCTGGAGCTGCTGTTTGGCCACTGTCTGTCCTGGTCCCGCACCTGCTTAACCGTAGTCTGCAGATCGGGCGGAAGATGAGGGATGACCTCATCCAGGAGCCCAACAGGGCATGAGAAAATGTGCCATGAGGACGGCTAACTGGCCTGACGGGCGTCGAGAGAGGATTTACGACTTTTCGCCCGACATAGTCCAATTCCTTGGACTCTTGTCAGGAGGTTTGTCCACATCCTGGCGCTGCCGGGCGCGCTGGAAAACGCTGTCGGTAACCAACCCTTCAGCAGAGGGTGTTCCAAAACCGGACAAGGAACCGTGGGACCGCGATACTTCCTGGCCATCCTGGCCGGGCGGCGAGGGCAGGAAGCAGGCGCTGCCAAAGCTCCAGTGCCGGACCCACTATGGCCTCGGCCACCGGAAAGGCCTCCGTCGGAGAATCCCCGGTCCAGAATCTCCGTGAGGGGATACCTGGCCCTGCTTGGAACGGGTTCGAGCTCCATCCCGTGGACTCCGAGATGAGCCAAGCAGTCCTAGGAAGGACGACGGGCTATCGCCCAATGACTGACCTCCTGAAGACTCCAAGTCCAGTCGCTTGAGAAAAGGAGGAATCATCTTCGACTCGGAAGAGTCCTCAAGAGCTGCCTCTGGCCTGAGCCACCCTTCACCTGCCGAGGTCGGTCGGGAGTGAGGGTAACTGACAGCCGATGGGTAGACCTCAGCCGATCGAGAATCCTTGGTCGGAGCCCCAATAGGTGGCTGTGGAGGCGGAGGTTCCACCGAATCGTGGAGCAGCTGGTTTTGCGTCAACAACCGCCTGGGTATAGGCTCTCGGATAAGTCGAGGGGTTGTGTCGGCCGCCCGTGACAGCCTTACTTAATGGCCGGAAGGCGACGGGCCGGCCACTCCCCGGCCAGGAGGAGCTGTTGCAACATGAGGTCCTCGCACCGCCGACGCACTTACACTCGAAGCCTGCCATCGCCCGAGGAGGAGGACGAGGACGGCGGTGACGCCGCTTATCACAAGCGCCGAGACCGGACCGCCTATGACGGTGGGATCGGGCTGACCATGAGGAAGTCCGAGACCGAGTCCCGGAATTTCCCGAGGTCAGTGCGGGAGGTGTCGGGCCGAACCGCACTCCTTCGCTCGGATGGTCCATCCGAGGGCTCCGAACCGAGGCACAGGCGAGCCCACGGATCCTCAACTCCTCCCGGGGAACCGGGAGAGGGGAATCTCAGCTGCTAAAGGCGACAGCCCGTCCAACGGGTCGAGAAAATCTCGACTTGGCCGGGTGGGAGTCTCGGGTCAACTGACCTGACAGGGACACCGTGAGGCCAGTGGCGGGTTCAGGGTCGACCGAGCCGACGGCCCACTACTCGGGAGAGGGACTTTTCCCGCCTCCCAAGAGCGACGGAGGGACTTACTCCTGTTCTTCTTTTGGACCGAGAATAAGGTCCAGCAGACGAGGCCCTTCTCCCGTAGTGGAGAGGGACAGACAAAGCTCCTTAAAAGAAGCCATGTAGGAAGAACCCAGAGAGCGGATAATGCCACGCCGAGAAGATACGGCCCGCGCCGCCTCCTCTTCAGGGCTGACCATCCGCCAGCTGATCCACCGAGCCCGCCGCCATGACACCGCCAACCGGGCCTCCTTGGACTTCACCGAGGGAACGCTCTCGGGACGGGCCCAGTTGCACCGGGAAGCACGTCTTCAAGGACGAGGCCGAGAAAGATGAGCACAGGCTCGCAAGCCTCAAGTGGTCGTGCTCAAGGCCTAAGCAGTAGACACACGTGAGTGTGGATCCGTCCGAGACATCTTCTGTCCGCATGGGCATCTCTGAACCGAGTCGATTTGTCCATCGCAGCCGCGAGGGATCAAGATCAAAGTCTTTTCGCAAAATTTATTTTTAAATCCGAAAACGGAGAAATAGGAACAGTCTCAAACGAGAGCGTTAAGGAGGGAACCTGAGCTCACTGTAAGGAAGATCTGGCGTCATGGGGCTGGAGCCGAGTTATACCACCCGGGTGGGTGGGAGGAGCAAGCTTGAAGACCTTCCGGCAAGATTTAAAGCGGCAAGGATACCTGCCAATGAGTGTGGATGAACAACATATCCATGTCCCTAGAATCAACACTTTCAAAAAGAAAAAAAAAAAAAAAAATAATGATTTTCAGATGCAGATTCAATATTCAGAAAACTCAGATTTTCAGGTAACCCGATTTCTTCAGAAATCAGTAAACTGCCTGTTGACATGTAAATGCAGTGACAGCTTCACACCAAACCAAGTCAGAATAAACATAACAAAAATCGAACAGCACTTCCATTTCTTAACATATGCCAAAGAGGAAAAACTAGAAGCAAAACGACCACAAAATCAAAGGGTACCTGTGGAAAACAAAAATCTCGGTTAAGTACCCCAGTCCTTCCCCCACTGAAATGCATTTGTAGGAATTGTTTTCAGTGTTTATCACTGAACGGTAATACAACTGAAAACTGTGGGTTCAGTAGCCACCACACAATGTGCAAATCAGTCAGGAAACCTGAAGTGCAGCTCATCTACCTTAATCTCTGGACCGCACGCGCTGCCAGTCTAGTATCCAGTTGATGATTTTTAAGCACAGAACTGGAAATTAGATAAATCGCAGGTTTGCATCCCACCACAGCAGTTGACTCAGTATGTATGACCTGCCCTAGCTGTGCCCCAGTCCTCTCAGCTACAGACACGAAAAGGAGTGGTTACATCTCAGTAGTGCTAGGATGAGATGTGTGCTGTAAATGAACAGCAGAGTTTACATAATGTCTTTGCAAAGGTGAACATCACTTTACTAATATTTGCTCCAGACAAATGTAAAACAATAGGGTTGTTTGTCAAGCAGCAAAGGCCTGATGCATCCTGCAGTGTCAGTGGCTAAGTTGGTAGTACTTTTGCCTTGATCAGAAGTTTGGATGGTCAGGGGTTCAAATCCTTTACTAGGCACATAGGCTGAAACCAAACACTGACACTGCAGTGCTGCATTACAGGGTACTGGACTGCTGGAGACACTGTCCTTTGGATGACATGTTAAACAGAGGTCCCTTCTGCCCTTCTCTGGTGGTTGCTGAGGTGTGACTTTACCCACGGCACTATCCAGAAGAGTACAGGAGTTGTCCTGGTCAACAATCCCAATCTCAACGATACAGATTCTAATATAAAACACATGCATCAAGTTCAAGTGCATGCACACAGTCCTTCACATGACACATTAAGCCAAAGTTCCCACCTGCTCCATGGCAATTCTTGAAAAGAAAAGGGGAATTTCCCCAGTGTCCTTGTCCAACTTCCCCAATACCCTAAAACGCTGACATATTAATCTGATTAACTATCAATCAGTTTGCATCTAGGCGCCGAGTAGGAAAAGCTGTTGAGTGATGTACTGGGCAGAAATGCTGCCCCTTTAAGGGTGTAAGATAAATAAAAATTAAGTCAAACTGAGCTGACCCAGTGGCGTGGAGGGCTGAGGCATCCGCCTTACCTCGCACCATGCCGATGACCCGGGTTCAGGAACGAGCTCGAGTGCCAGGGGACAGCGGGGGAGAGAGGATGGAGCGCCCTGAGGACTCCTCTCCCTCCTGGGAGGAAGGGTTGGGGACACCCGCCATGCAGCAGCTCCCAGCGGAGGCTGGGAGAACTACCACAGCAGGGACATACACTGGGGAACTGGGCTGGCATTGGCAGATGTCTGCGGGCGGGTGCAGGAGCATGCCCGCCACGCACTGAAATCATTGCACATCCGCGCCTGAGGGAGTGACAGAACAAGTCAAAAAACCCAGCCAGCAAGAGGACGAAGGACAGACCCATGAGGCAGTCCCCCAGGCCAATTGCCAGATCCTGCCTGCACCACAGCTCCTGATTTCCCTCCACCACTCGACACTGTCGGGATTCTGAGAAAGCATGCTGAAAAGGAGCGGCGGCCCTGCCATGGGGGGTATTGAAGCCATGGGGCTGGTAAGATGGATTGGTGTAGGGTCCCTGGGGAGGAGCCGAGGTGTGGGAGGCTCTCAGGCCTGGCGGAAAAAATGACAGTCTTACCTGGGTCTCGTCGGAGGGAGATCCCGCTAGATGGTAACCGGGGTGGAAAAGAATTGAGGGGAAAAAAAAATGTAAACTACTCAGAAAAAGTATCAAACATATAAAATATATATGTATACACACACACACACACACACACACACACACACACATATATACATACATTCATACACACTTAATATAACAAACTCATGTAATTGTATGTACTGATGCACAAACTGGTATTAATTCTGTCTATTAATACAAACATAGTATCAACATTGTTTACCACTTTTTGATTGTGTCACAACAACTGAAAAACATGCACTGATAATATAGGAAAAAAGCAGTTTCAAACTGTATTGACATAAACAGAGTAGTATCAACAGAGCTAATAAAACAACTAGACTACAGGCTTTTATTTAAAAAATAAATTAAGTTTCTAACCCCCTTGGCTCCAAAGTTAGACCTTTCAGAACATAATTTATTTTTAAAATGGGACCATTTTGGAACCGTTAGGGCAAGAAATGTAATTTGTTTTTAACTTTAAGCTTGGAGTCAGCCAAGTTGATCTAGTGACATAAAATACTGTAGTACCATATATCGCTATATAAAAACAAAGAAATGGTTCACCAAATTTTTAAAGTTCTGTTATTTTTACCAATGTATTATATTAACAGATACAGACATGTAACACATGAGAATGATATCACTAGGAACTATTTATGTTGATCGGAACAATTAAAAAACATTTTTATGCCTAACAATTCAAATGTTAACAGCTTTCAAAATATAGTTTCAAGCATTACAAAATAACATAAAAAAGATTATGTTTGGAAATGGTCAAAAGATACTACTGGTTGCTCTGTATGAGAATAAACACATTCTTTTCTAATTTATTTGTCATTTTTGACCAGGAAAGGCACGCTAGGCTGTGGTAACTCCTTTACAGGTGCATCCAGGGGATGGGTTACATGGACATGTTAAACTGATAAGGGGATGCTGGCCACGACACAGGGGAAACTCCCCTACTCGTCACCTAAATGGATCTGTGTGTACAGTGAACTCCGAAGCTGCCATTCTTGCAACTTTGGAATAATTATTTTTGGATCAAAGAATACTCGGAAGGATTGACAACTGGGTGCAACCCTGCATATTCAGGGCTCCCATATCTACAGGGATTCCTGTATTTTACAGGGATTTGGAGGCATCTACAGGAAAACTCTTCCCATAGACTTGCATTGGTTATACAGGAAAACAGGGCAATTCAGCTTCCATAGGAAACAATGTAATCTACAGGAAAACACAGGAATATCTCCTTGGAGTTACAGGGAAAATGCAAAAACAATATGGGAGCACTGCATATTGATACTATAACTAATCACAAGATGGGATGACTGCAGCAACTTGTTTCTCACGTACTCCGTCAATCTTTTTTCTTCCTGAAAACCTTCATTTGTATTGCTAATTGATGATATCTGATTACGTAGTCCTTTTTTGTGGGAGGGCTATAGCCCCGAGGTTCAATGTTTTGGGAAGTGGGGAACAGCTCCTCCTACAAAGGCCAGCCTCCCATGACATTCTCCACTTAATGCATAGTGAATATGGTGCCACCTGGGCTCCTGTGTGGCTCATGGGCCGAGCCTCCTTCCCTTCCCCTCATACTCCCTGCTCCTTGTTTGCTTTCCCCTTGCTCCCCCCATCCTTCTCTTTGCCTTTCCCCCCTTTGCCCTCCCGTCTTGTCTCCGCTCTTTCCCATTTGTCTCAGTTTCCCCTCCTCCCCTGTCCCTACCTCCTCTTCTGCTCCATCTCTAATCGGGGTTGCTGCCATCTGTTTCCTTCCCCATGGGTGCAGCATTATCCTTCTGCTGGCCATTGTCTCTGCTCCCAGTGCTGCTGCTCCCCCTACGAGATGGGACTACCTGTTCTCCTCTGTGGGTCGCATCCCTGGTGCACCTGCTTGTGTGGCAAGCAACCCTGCCCTGCTTTGGACTGCTCCTCTGCCATCTGCCACTAGCAGTCTCCCCATCCCGGCCACTTTGGGGTCGACCTGTTCTGGAGTCCTCGCTACTGTCTCTGGCTGCCTACTGCATGAGTACCTTTCTCTGATACCCCCCCACCCCGGTCCCTTGCCTTCACGGCTGGCCTGTATGGGTGGCTTGTGGCTCCTACTCCTCCCCTTTTGTCCTGTGGCCCTGCTTGCATTGCCTTTCTCCCCTACCTGTATTCCTCCATCCCAGCTTCCTGGGCATTCCATCTCCAATGCCCACCTGCTCTCCCCTGCTTGTTCCCTTGCTCCCTATGCCTTCGTCCTGCTGCGCCTACACTTTCTTGCCTGTTTCTCTTATTTCAGCAGCTATACCTTTATTTGTTTCCACTGCCTCAGTGCTGTACTGTATTGCTGCTCCTCACTGCAATCGTACTGTTTTGATTGACACTCTGTACTCTCCTGTAGTCTGACGCTAGTCACTATCTGTCTCTAGTACACCTACCCGGTGCTCATAAACTACATATATATGTTTAAATGAATCAGCTATCTCTTTGCTGTGCACTGTTGCTGCCTACTGCATTCTTGTAGCTTAGCCCTGCTGGATTCCTGCTACAACAATTCCCATTGCTTTCCTCTTGCATCCTTGCCCCTGTTTTTTTTTTCCCCCCTTGTTTTGCTTCCGCATTTCCCAGGGTCCCTTCAGTGCACCAGCCTCCTGCCAGCCTCTGCCTCGGAGGTAGCCCTCTTGCCTCTCCCGGCCCTGCCCTCCTTTTGTCCCCAGCTCCTCATCTGCCCCTGCTGTCTATTTCTGCACTCCTTCCCTCTGCTCTGCCCCCCCCATCCCCTACCCCTGTCCCGTGTTCCCCTGGTTTTTCTTTTGGGCTTTTGCTCCTCCTCATAGCAATCCATCCCTATTTCCACCCCTTCTCCAGTTCTAACCTATGCTACCTCAGCCCCAAACTGGAGCCTGCACCCCCTGCCATTTTGCTCATGGCATCTCTACTCTCCTACTTCCTATTTGGTCTCGAAGATGCTCTCCTTGCGGTTCCCCTGTTTTTCCACAGTGGGGGACTGGGGGCGTCACAGCAGGGCATCCTAGCTCAGATCCACGGGAACCTGCTTCGTGCTGGCCATATTATCTACCCTGCCATCCTACCTACATGGCTTCTGCTACCCTCGCATGGATCATTACCCTTACAGCCTACTCGGCCTCAGTTTCTCACTGCATTCCATAGCTACCAGTATGCTCCCCCTGGTTTACTCTAATTACCCCTTACTGGCATTTCCTGCTGCCTTCCTCAAGTTATCTCACTCTACCTTGCAGCCTTCTCCTTTATACTGCCTCCATTTACCCAACTATGACTATGCAGCCAGCTGCCAATTTCTTGCTCAGCCCATACCAGCAGTTTTTCTGGAATCCGTCCCTAACTCGTATCTTCTAAGGCACCGAGCGAAAGTGGGCTTGCCCTCTCTACCGGGGATGGGATTGCATTACCTCACTACTATTTACTACCTACAAATCCGACATCCTCTGTCCCCAACTCTGCCTGGTGGCATCGAGTGCTGGTCATCGCACCTTGACTACCAGGGATGAGAGCCATGTCTGCATTCTACTGTTTCAACTTTATGCCTTCTCTACCCGATACCCGGTTGCCACTTCTCTTCATGAATGGGACCTCTTTACCCCATATGCCTTCAAAATCCTACCTATGCCTAGCAGCCTTGAATCAAGGTCATCTCGCCTCAACTACCAGGAATGGGAACCCGAGTCTACCTTCGACTGTTTCAACATTTTGCATTCTCAACCTGACACCCGGCTGCCACTTCCCTTCGAGAATGGGACCACTCTACCCCATTTGCATTCCCCATTCTACTTCTGCCTAGTGGCATCGACTGAAGGTCGTCTTACTCAATCTACCAGGGATGGACGCCTGTATTTGCAATTCACTGCTTCAATTCAAGCATTCTCTACCAGAATATCCAGTTGCAACTTTCCTCTGGGAACATGATGACTTTACCCCATTTGCCTTCACGTCATACTTTTGCCTGGCAGCATCGAATTTTCGCACTGACTACCAGGGAAGGAATCCTGTGTCAGCTTTCCACCATTTTAACTGTGTACATTCTCTACTTCACTACCTGGTTGTCTCATCCCTTTGGAAATGGGACCGCTGTACCAACTGACTTCAACACAAACACCCTACCTTTGCCTGGCGGCATCGAATGGCGGTCATCTTGCACAGACTACCAGGGATGGAATCTTGTGTCTACATTCCACTGTTTTAACCTTGTACATTCTCTACTTGAATATCCAGCTGCCACTTCCCTTCGGGAACAGGATCGCTGTACCCATTTGAATTCCACATTCTACCTCTGCCTGGAGGCATCAACTGATAGGCTCCTATCCCTGGTATCTGAGGCAAGAAGACCATTTTTGCAATCCATTGTTTAACCCTTATGCATTCTCCACCCAATACTCGAATGCTGTGTCCCTTCGGGAATGGGACCCCTGTACTCTGTTTGCCTTCAGCATCCTTCCTCACCGGTCTCCATCCTGCACTTCCATGGACTCATCATACTCGCCCATCCTTGACCTCCTCATGCTCTAGATTTGGACACTGCTAGCTTGTTCTGTCTCTGCCTCCAGTCAGTTCCCCTGCCTCCTGGACGTCCTTGCTGCTGGTCGCCCCTTCCCGACAACCATGCGAGTTCTCTTTCTCCTTCAAAAGTGGTTCATTGCTGTGGTGCCTTCTGTCCCCTGCACTTGTTCCTCATCATCTCCAGACATGGGACTCTCGTTTCTCAACGCTGTGGCTCTCAGCACCTGGATTCACTTATTTATCTTCCGTGAATTCACCTCCCGACCTGCAACAGTTTTCTTCCATTTTAATTCAGTTTGCTGTGGTGCTGACCCTGGTTCTGTTCCTGTTTGCACCTGTTGCAGTCAGTACGCTTGGCCTATGCCGTCTTCTCCTCAGACTCCTTCATCCAATTCATGGACGTCCGTTCTGGACTTTCCCCTTCATCCTTTGACAGCTGCCTCCTCCTTACACGACTAAGTGACCCTGGTGGCTCAGGGCTCTTTCCCGATTGCTGTGCCTCTTTCGGGCAGTTACCACCTAACTCCGGCCAGTATTCCTATCCAGTGAACTATGCTTCCCATTCATCTATCTCATATTCCTACGTGACCATTCTAACAGCTCCCATCCACTACTCGCTGCAGCACTCGTTCATTTCACTTAAGGAAACTTCATCTAGCAAACATCCCTTGAACAACATGCCTCATAGACTCTTACATTACAATAGAGTTATCTATACTTCTCAATCATCTCCCCAGGATCCATTCTAGAATCCCAGTCAGCTGGACTGTAGAAAGATCCCATTCCGCCATCCAACTCTACTAGGATGCTCCCTCCGCATCCTGTCAATTTAAGCACTATGGCTTCCCTATCACCCATGTCTCAGAGGATCTAAGATTTAGTGGAGCTTTTTCCGCTCCTATCTTTTGCATGGAAAAGTGACCCAATTCCTTCCATCATGTACGGACTCTGTAATCATCATCACTGTTGTGGATAATGGGAACCGCAAGATACCTCACAGTAGTACTGACATCATCCATTGTACCTTTCCGTAGCTTCTCCAATGAGCACTGACCACGTTAATCATGTTACCTGATTACCATTTCCTCAATAGCCACTGGATGTCCTAAGACCTTCCCAGAACTCCCATCATTGGATCACCAATGCCTAGCTGCCTTATTAAAGTTATGCTATCCAAACCACTGTTTCTAGCCCCGGATGTCACCAGACTTCATCCAATCCTTTACATTCCTTCATTATATTATTGTCAGTCAGGTCAGTTGCCTATCCGGCAGTCCTTCTAGTTCATCCTCCATGATTCACCTCCCATACTCCCTCTAGTGAAGATTTTCTCTGAGAGCAGGCTTCCATAGATTCTCAGTCTGCACGTCTGCAAACAGCCTGGCTGGCTCACTATCCAGTCATGCCTCTCAACAGATCTATATCTGACTACAATGCTAGGCACCCCCGGTATTCTACACCAATCTCAACTTCCATTGCCACATCAGTCTAAAGACTCTTTCAAATACCAGTTTCTGAGCTTCCTGTAGCATTTAGACATCGGATCATCTGTAAGGCAAAACAGTCATGGCCACCTTAGCTCATGTCATGGGCAATTACACCACAGAAATACCCACAGCTACCTTTTTCTACCAGCAGATCAGCAAGAAACTATACAAGGATTATTATGGCGTCAAAACCGAAATCAACACTTGAATTCCTTGTACTGAACTTCAATTGTTCCATATACATTCAGTTAACATCTCTACTGCATATACCAATCTTCTTTCATTGGTCTAAAATCATTCACGTTACTACTCCTACCAGGTACATAAAGACTCTGTCCAACTTCTTCTTTCGCTTTATGGATGCTTACATTGCAACTTATTGTTCACCGCTTAACTCCTCACCTCTAGACTTTAACTTGAACATCAAACCTTCTACAAAGTTAGAACGTTTACCTTATGACTTCATAACCATCATATTCCTACTGTTCAAAGTCTGGTAGCATATTTATAACATCATGTTCTTCCTGCTCATTGGCTTCTGTAATCCCTCCAGACATCATCCATCATCACCTTGGAAACCTGGACTACATTCCCCCCTTTTCGACTGGACCTACTCCACTCTCAGGATTCGGACGCCCTTTCAGAATACACCTACCTCTTCAACCACAGAATCATCCTTCCAGAATGCATCATCCATGGATTTGAAGATGGACTGTCATCTCTTCAAGCAGTTCACCTTTCTCCCAAAATTAGCTTAAGGTTGCTAAAACCTAGGTTCATCTCCTCTTAGTTTGCCCAGACAGGTGGGTCAGTAGCCATGGGTCCTCAGAGGTTTCCTCCACCTGGGGGTTTTCCCTCTCCTGTGTGCTACTGGTCATACTCTCCATGAGTTGGATGAGGTAGTCATACTCTTCTGAACATTCATTAGCAATTCTTTTGGGCTTTCTATTCCCTAATCACCACCCCAGCTTACCTACCAAGGGCGGGAACAGAGAAAAGAAAGTAAACTACAGACAGATAAAAAGATAGATAAAAACGTTATTTTTATACAGGAAATTCTAATCATTAGAATTATACAATCCTGTTCTCAAGATAGTCCTGTTTGTATTTCACTAAGTTACATCTAAACATAACATAAAACTTCTTAAATAATTACAAAATATGCACAAAACACAATATACAATATCCAAAAATACATTGACAAATACAAAAATAGAAATACAGAATTTCACAATAAAAACTCCCTAATCAAACAGAGTCGTGTGCAACTACATTCTATTTTATAAAAATTTCAACATTTCATTTTTAAAAATCGTGTGGTCATCTAAGGATCTTATTTGTGGGGGTAGAATATTCCATACTTTAGCTGCCTGACATGAGAGGGAACCATTGCCATATTTATTATGAGTTTTTATGGGACAGACTCTATGTCTATGCACAGATCTTAACTCATGCTTGCCTTTATTAACTTTGGGAAAAAGTGTTTGTGTAATATAATGATCAGGGTAGTATATCACATATTTATGTATCAGTATTAACCAATTTTTTTGAGAAACCATTTCTAAAGACTGCCAGTTTAATTTTATAAGCATATTACAGTGATGAGTTTGATATGCACACACTGTAGAACATATCTAGCTATTCTATGTTGCACCCTATCCAATCTAATCAACTGTTTGCTCGCAGTTCTATAAATTAAATCCCCATACGTCAGTGTTGGCATAATCAGCTGTTCGGCCACTTTTTTCCTATCCTTAGAAACATAGAAACATAGGTTGTCGGCAGATAAGGACCGCAAGACCCATCCAGTCTGCCCATTTCTTTTTCTACCTTATAAATGTGCCATCGGCCTTTGCTCTGCCAGTGGCCTACCTATTCATACTCATCTGTATTGCTCCCTTATGCCTATCCCATGCCTGTTTGAAGCCCTGTACTGTATTCATAGCCACCACTTCCTGAGGTAGGCCGTTCCATGCATCCACCACTTTCTGTGAAAAAGAATTTCCTCAATTTCCCCCTTAAACAGCCTCCTAATCTCATGCGGTTTCCTCTTGTCCTGCTATTTTTCTTATATTTAAACATGTTAGACTCTTTCACCTTGTTAATGCCCTTAAGGTGTTTGAATGTTTCGATCATATCACCTCTCTCCCTCCTTTGCTCAAGGGTATACATATTGAGCTTCGTTAATCTGTCCTCATATGTCTTCTGATGCAGTCCCTGCACAATTTTGGTTGCCCTTCTCTGGACTGCCTCAATTTGGTTAATGTCCTTGTGAAGGTGTGGCCTCCAGTACTGCACGCAGTACTCCAGATGGGGCCTAACCAGTGTCTTGTAAAGAGGGATTATTACCTCCCTCTTCCAACTTGTGATACCCCTACTAATACACCCTAACATCCCCCTAGCCTTACCTACTGCTTTAGAGGTCTGCTTGGATGATTTCAGGTCATCGGTGATGATGATGCCCAAGTCTCTTTCTTCCTTTGTGACTGCCAGCAACTCCTCTCCCCTCCCAGCCTATAGGTGGCTTCAGGGTTTCTCTTCCTTATGTGCATGATCTTGCACTTCTTTGCATTAAATCCCAGTTGCCACTCTTCTGACCATTTTGCTAGTTTATCCAGATCTCTTCTCATTCTGCCCACCCCATCTGGATCATCTACTCTGTTGCAGATCTTGGTGTCATCTGCAAACAGACAAGCCTTACCCTCTAGTCCATCTGCAATGTCACTAATGAAGATATTGAAGAGGACTGGCCCCAGGACTCATCCCTGAGGTACCCCATTTGTGACTTGCATCTCTTCTGACTGTATACCATTTACCACCACTCTCTGTTTTCTGCCCATCAACTAGTTTGCCACCCAGTTGACCAACTTCTGACCCACCCCGAGCCTACCCAGCTTATTTATCAATCTTCTATGTGGAACAGTGTCAAAGCTTTGAGGAAATCAAGGTAGGACATCAACTGCTCCCCTTGGTCCACCACTCTGGTTACCCAGTCAAAGAAATCTATGAGATTAGTTTGACAGGACCTTCCTTTTGTAAACCCATGCCGTCTTGGATCCTGTGCCCCTATGGATTCCAAGTGTTGCACTATCCTTTCCTTAACTAGCGCCTCCATAATCTTGCTCACTACTGAGGTAAGACCGACTGTTCTGTAGTTCCCTGCCTCCTTCCTGCTACCACTCCTGTGGAGCGGGATCACACGAGCCCTTCTCCAGTCTTCTGTGACCTGTCATGTGCTCAGAGACTCACTAAACAGTTCTGCTAATGGCTCTGCTAGTTCCACCCTTAGCTCCTTAAGTACCCTGGGATGTAGGCCATCAGGTCCCATTGCCTTTGGTCACCCTGAGCTTAGTGAGCTCTTGTAGGACCCTTTCTTTTGTGAAGGGAGTAGTGCTCACCTCCCTCCCCCCCTGTGTCCATGGTGCTGAGCTCTGGGCCCTGCCCTACCTTCTCGTCAGTAAATACTGAGCAAAAGTATCTATTTAAGATAGATGCTTTTACAGGATCCTCCTCCTCACATGCCCCCTTTTCTCCTTTGAGCTTAGCAATACCCCCTCTGGACTTTCACTAATGTATCTATAGAAAGTCTTGTCACCTTCTTTTACTGTTCATGCTAGTGTTTCCTCAGTTTGGGACTTTGCAGCCTTACTGCCTTCCCTGCTTCCCTTAGGGTAGTTTGGTATGTCTCCCTATCTTCATCCTGCTGTGTTCCCTTATATTTCCTGAAGGCCAGCCTTTTGGCTCTGACCTTTTCTGCTACTGTATTTGAGAACCAAAGTGGTTTCCTTCTTCTTTTTGCACTTCCTTTTCTGTCTAACACAATGGGATGTTGCTTCAAGTATTGCATCCTTAATGCTTGCCCACCTGCCTGTACCCCTCACATGTGTTTCTTTTGCTAGGGCTAGCTTAACTCTGTTGGCCATCTTATCAAAGTCAGCTCCTCTGAAGTCCCATATTTTTGCCTTGGAATGGGATGATTTAGATGTAGTGGCCAAATTGAACCATACCATGTGATGGTCACTGGCCCCCAGGTGACCGTCTACCTGGAGATCTGTGATCCCTTCCCAGTTGGTCAGTACTAGATCTAGGATAGCCATGTCTCTTGTGGGTTATTGTAACAGTTGTTTGAGGCCCTCCCCCTGCAGTAGTTCATCTCAAGGCTCCCAATTTCTTGGTCACCTTTTTTATAGTATTATTTATATGAGTGTCAAAAGTTAGCAAAGAATCAAAAGTCACCCCAAATAACAGTAACTATCCACCTGTTCAATAGATTTATTTGTGTTTGTAACAATATGAATCTGTGATATAGTCTTATTTGAAAAATACATTAACTTTGTTTTGTTAACATTCATCAAGAGCCTCGACCTGGTGAGCCACTCCCCTACCTTGGCAAAATCTGTTTGAAGCTTTAGCTGAAGATACAAGACAGAGCTTCCGGTGGTGACAATCGCAATATCATCAGCATACAGCCTCATGGCTGAATGCCTCACCACCTGGGGCAGATCATTATTAAACAAGAGGAACAACGGCCCTAAAATGGACCCCTGTGGAACTCCTCTACTAACATGTCTAAATGTTGATAATGTCTGTGAGATCTCTACCCTACAGTTACATAAGCACTTCTAACCCCATACTCTATTCACCCAAACACTGAATGGGAGGGCTACAGCCAGAGGTTCAATGTGGGGGAATAGCTCCTTCCACATCTCCTACAAAGGCCAGCCTCCCATGACGATTCTCCACTTAGCACATTGTTTAACACCCACCATCCACCCCTACCTGCATCTGTCCAGGGGGGGAACCAGGATCCTAGGTGAGAGGTTTAAATGCTTCATTGGCAAGCATTTAAACTAGCCAAGGGGGGAGGCACTGAAAAAGAGCAGGGGAATCCCAGCCTCCCCCCACAAACAACAGTAATTACTGAGGTAAACACCAAGGCAGAGAAGACTTTAGGAAGCAGGCCAGAAGTAAATGTAAAAAAAGGCAAAGGCAGTAAGGACAGGAATGGGGCTAAAAGGGGTAAGGTCATCAAAAAGTGGAGGGTGATGAGTACCAATGCCCGTAGTCTGTGTAACAAGCTCCCTGAACTAGTGGCCTTGATGGAAGAGGGTTGCCTGGATATTGTGGCAGTCACAGAGAACCATGACTGGGATGTCAACATACCAGGATACACAATCTAGAGGAGGGACACGGAGGGTAAAAGAGGAGGAGGAGTAGCTCTTTATGTAAAGGAAGGGATCAAAGCAACAGAATTAAAGAGTAAACAGGGAGCAGATGAGACACTCTGGGTCACCCTAGAGACAGGAAATGGCACTACAATCCGCATGGGGGTTGTATACAGACCCCCATCTCAGGGGAGGGAATGGACAAGGAAATGATAGAAGGCTTCTTAGAATGGCAGAAAAGGGAGATATTGTTGATGGGGACCTGAATATGCTAGATGTTAACTGCAGCACCTTTGCTGCAGGCACAACCAAGACAGGGTCATTCTTGATGCCTACAGGGGCATGCCTCAGACAGCAGTACTGAAACCCACTTTCGGGAGGGGAGCAATCTTAGACCTGGTTTTCTCAAATGGGGACGGAGAAAGAATCTCAGATTTAGAAGTGGGTAGCCATTCATGAACAACAAGTGACCACCAAACAGTGTGGTTCACGATAAACACAGCCATACAAAAGCAAGAGTACTGGACTTTAGGAGGGCTGACTTTGGGAAAATGAGACAGTGCCTCAGAAAAGCACTAGCAAACAGGCAAGAAGGAGGTGGAGGAACAATGGAGAGTAATCAAATAGCCATCACAGAGGCAACAAGCCTTTGTGTAAAGCAAATCAACAAAACACAACGAAGGGAAAAAACGCTATGGTTCTCAAAAGAGGTGGCAGGGAAGGTTAAGGAGAAAAGGATAACATTCAGGAAATATAAGGAAACACAGACGGAGAAGGACAGAGAACTTTACCAGTTAAAGCAGAAAGAGGCTGGGAAGGCAGTCAGAAAAGCAAAGGCCCAAACCGAGGAAAGGATAGCCAACTCTGTTAAGAAGGGGGATAAGACCTTTTATAGGTACATTAGGGAGCAAAGAAAGACCAAAGGAGGGATACTGAGGCTTAATAAAGGGGAGGGAATGTGGGTAGAGGGTGACAATGAAAAGCAGGATACTGAACGAATATTTCTGCTCAGTATTCACAAAGGAAGAGGAGGGGGAGGTACCTAAACCAAACAAGAGAAACATTCTGAAGACGAGGGTCAATACCAGTCCATTTACAGAAGAAAGGGTTCTGAAAGAACTAATAAAATTGAAGGTGGACAAAGCAATGGGGCCTGATGGGATTCACCCAAGAATTCTAAAAGAATTAAGGGTAGAACTAATGACACCGCTGACTACTCTCTTTAACAAATCATGGGAGGATGGGGTGGTACCTGAGGACTGGAGGAGGCTGGATGTGATTCCTCTTCACAAAAGTGGGAGCAGAACAGAGGCAGGAAACTACAGACCAGTTAGTTTGACCTCAGTGGTAGGTAAAATGATGAAATCACTTCTGAAGGAAAGAATTGTTGAGTACCTAGAGGCTAGCGGGGCACAGGACCCAAGGCAGCATGGATTCACGATGGGAAGGTCGTGTCAGACAAATCTAATAGATTTCTTTGACTGGGTGACCAAAGTAGTAGGCCAGGGAGGGGCTGTGGACATGGCTTACCTAGATTTCAGCAAGGCATTTGATACAGTCCCACACAAAAGATTAATACACAAGTTAGCCAGCCTTGGAGTGGGTCCCACGGTGGTAGCCTGGATAAAAAATTGGCTAGACAACAGGACACAAAGGGTAGTAGTAAATGGAGTCCACAGTGAAGAAAGGAGGGTTACTAGCGGGGTACCGCAGGGTTCAGTACTGGGACCGGTTCTTTTTAATGTCTTTATAAGTGACACTGCAGAGGAACTGGAAGGAAAAGTATGTCTCTTTGCAGATGACACAAAGATCTGCAACAGGGTTGATACACCAGATGGAGTGGAGAGGATGAGAAGGGACTTGGCAAGATTGGAGGAATGGTCAAATGTATGGCAGCTCAGATTCAATGCAAAGAAGTGCAAGGTAATGCACCTGGGAAACAAAAACCCAGGGCAAGAGTACACAATGGGGGGTGAGATACTGACAACAGTAAAAATGGAAAGGGACCTGGGGGTAATTATATCAGATGACTTAAAGGTGGGCAAGCAATGTGAAAAGGCAGTAAGGAAGGCTGGGGATATTGGGATGTATAGGAGAGGCATCAATAGTAGAAAACAGGAAGTTGTTACCCTCTGTACAGACAGTTGGTGAGACCCCATCTGAGTACTGTGTGCAGTTCTGAGACCCCATCTCTGCAAAGACATAGACAGAGTGGAAGCTGTCCAGAGGAGGGCAACCAAAATGGTGCAGGGTCTGCACCAGAAGACATACTAAGAAAGACTAAAGGAGCTTAATATGTATACCCTTGAGGAAAGGAGGAGAGAGGAATCAACAAAGTCCAAGAGGTGGCATCTTTCAGAAAAAGAGATGTGCAAGAACAAGGGGCACAATTTGAGAAGATAGAGGGGACGGCTCAGAGGTAATGTGAGGAAGTATTTTTTCACAGAGAGGGCTGTAGATGCATGGAACAGCCTCCCTGAGGAGGCCGTGGAGTCAAGAACAGTGGGGGAATTCAAGAATGCATGGGACAGACATAAGGCAGTCCTAGTGGGGGGTAGAAGTAAGTAAGCTGTTGGTTAATTAGGATCTGCAGCTTATCTGTTAGGTAGGAAAATGGGCAGACTAGGTGGGCCAAGCGGTCCTTATCTGCCATCAAATTCTATGTTTCTATGTTTCTACCTCCTCCTTCTCCAGCACTCTACTGACCCTTGGTGCTGAGCATTCTGTTTCCTACTCGCTACCCAGCTTACCTACCAAGGGCAGGAATAGAGAAAATCCAAAGTAAACTAGTTACATAAGCACTTCTAACCCCATACTCTATTCACCAAAACACTGAAATAAAATATAGGTTTATTATTTCTGTATGTTTTGTATGTTCTTTTTCTTTTAATAAAAATTCCCCTACTCTTCCTCAATAAGTGCCATGGGATCTTTAACTTTCACCTGACCAGCAACCACAGATGGGCACATGGGACCTTAATTTACTGTTTCATCTGAAGGACAGCACTCAGTGGTGCAGCATCCTCCATGTACTGCACTACACTGTCAGTTATGGGTAGGGCTGTAAGTTTTTCATGGGGGTCACAGAATTCATGATTACCATGAAATAGGTGGTCCCCCATGAAAATTCTCAACTCTTCCTTATTTTTTTTTTTTCCATTGCTGTACCTGAGAACTGGGCGGCTAAACAGCTTATCGGTGACGGTCTGTCTCCCGGGTTGCAGTACTGCCGCATGTATCTCCTCTTTTAAATTCCTTGAGAGAGAGAGAGAGAGAGAGATGGACGCTCTTTAACAAAGCAACAGCAGGTCTCAGTACTGACATATACCTATATAGCGAGACCCGCTGTCACTACCTCTCTACACGCTACTGGGAACATTAATGGAGGGGATGCTTGTCTTATAGCGGGAGATGGTGAGCAGTAGAAGAACAGACTCCTGCCACGAATAGCACTAATGTCATCGTGCTGGACCGAGGGCACTGTCCAAAAATGGAGGACAGGGTGCCTACATAGCTCAGATACAACAGAGCAGGTAGGCAACTCAGATAGTACACTGCAGGGAACTAGAAGGCAGATCTGTCACAGTGACAGCGGGTCTCGGTACTGACGCATGCCTGCATATTGAGACCCGCTGTTACTACTTTTCTCCCCGCTACAGACAGACCCTGCAACCCTCAGAAGGCACATTAGAACACAGAAAACTTGGGACAAGGGCCCTCATTAGCTCTCCTAGTTATATACCATTGTTAAACTATGGTATATAATTGGGAGTCTATTGATACTGTGCTTTATCGTGAAAAACACAATTCGCACCGTGAACTGGCCGTGAAATTTGGCATATTTTACCATGAATTAATTACAGCCCTAGTTATGGGTATTAAACCAAGTACCTGGTGTAGGGTTAAAACCCAAGACTGTCCCGACCCCAGCAGTGAACGCAATACCCACAGAGTCACTGACAGTGATAAACCAAAAACAAACAATAACAAGCTACAATTTGCTATATCCAAACATTTGACAGAAAGTAATACTATAACTTTACATAGGACATTATAAAAACACTTGATCCAGAAACATGTTTTTCATCTTTGATTTGAAGGTTTTGGAGGGAGAGAGTCAGCTATCCAGAGGCCAGGGCGACCACCATGCAAGACTGATCTCCTGTGATAACAAGAACCCTGAAATCCACCCACCACCTTATTAACACTCAGCCAGCCCACAGCTACATCTTAAAACTGTGTGATGTAGTTCCATCTCTGTTAGACTGCTGACACAATGCATTAGTATTCTAGTATAGAATTTAGTGGTTGAAACAGATTAAAAAAAATGGTGTGTACCACAAATCAGAAACACTCTCAGAGTTAACTAAGGCACCAGTACAGATGGAACAATAGGATCAGAATCATTACTTAAAAAGCAGTTTCTACAGCAAAAATTTTGACTTATAGGTTTGGTGCAGTTCTCCTTTACTTTAACATATTGACAGCTTTGACCAATTTAGTGACATCAGACTAATTTTTGCCAACCCCATGTACATGGGCTGCCCAACAGAGGTACATCTTGTTTACAGTGCAATCCAGCTTTTACTAAGTTTCCAGCTGGGACTACTGAAGCACATGAACATTAAGCAACTTGCTCAAGGTCATACAATAAGTGAGTGGTTCTACTGGAATTCACAACTGGTGTCTTTTAGTTCTCAAGCATGGTGTCAGCGTGGCTTAGTGGGCAGCAGGGCCACCCTGAGCCAGGTCATGGGCTCTAGTTCCACACCAGGACTTGGGCCCATACCCCAAATGCTTGCACTCATGTGTTGTACTGGGGAAGGGGTCAGGGCTCTCAGAAGGATTTTTAAATTGGGAGTCCTGGACTTTTGAGGGGAAAATAATTAGGGTCCCGAGGAAAAGTTTGAGTCCCCCAGAATTTTGTGAGGCTTCTCAAAGAAGTGCGGTATTGTCATTGCCCCATCTCATCTGTCAAATTACAAAATGTGCAGTAAACTAAGCAAGAAATACAGTAGCTTGCAAAATGCAATCTATTTCTTGCTTAGTTTACAAGTGCCAGTTTGTCATTTCCCTTCTTATCTGTTAAGCAAGAGCTGCTGTGGGGAGACGGGGCAGGTGATTCCGGGGCCACATCGATGGCGGGAAAGGAAAAGACCATATCAGTGGTCGCAGAAGGGGCCTGAGGACAGGGGCCCGTGAGAAGCCACATCGGCGGAGAGAGAGCGATCAGAGGGCCACCGCCACTCAGGAACAAGGAGCGGTGGGACCAATCAGCGCTGAGCACACAAACTTTGACTGTGCGACTGGGCCATAAACGCCATTAGCCCAGTCGCAAGTAAGCAAGAGCTGCTGTGTCTCTGGAGCTGCTGTGGGGAGATGGGGCAGGTGATTCCAGGGCCACATCAGCGGCAGAAAAGAAAAAGACCACATCAATGGTCGAAGAAGGGGCCTGAGGACCGGGGCCTGTAAGGAGATGCATCGGCAGAGAGGCAGCGATTGGAGAGCTACCGCCGCTCAGGAGCAAGGAGTGGTGGGGCCAATCAGCGTTGAGAGCACAAACTTCGACTGTGTGACTAGGCTATAAAGGCCATTAGCCCAGTCGCAAGTAAGCAAGAGCTGCTGTGTTCTTTGTCCCACACCACCCACCCCGGACCCGACCTCTATTAAACAGTCAGTGGGGGTGGAGCCTTTGAGGGGGGAAGACTGTGAGTGGGCGTCCTGGACTGCTGCTGACTAGTGTCCTGGACTACTACCGATTGGGAAAAGGGAGCTGTACGCTGTGCCTGCATGGGCAACATTGATCAACTGCAAAGAGCAAGCTGAGAGAGGGTGATTTGGATTATGGCTGATTGAACGAAGGGGACTCTGTATGCTGTGCCTGCTTGGGCACCACTAACTATCTGCTATATACGGCTGCGGGATATGATAAATGTGAACTGTGATGACTGTGCTGAATTGTTTATTGCTATTTGATCTTGTGGGGTAAGCAAAAACTAAATTGGATCTGCAAGCGGTTGGTACTGCTCACACCAAAATGAGGGTGGATTTAGGGCTGGCCAGAGCAGACATCTTCGGCAGAGTGATTGGGTGTATGGGGTGTGGGGCAGCAATAATCTTAAACTGGGCATGGAGGTTCAGAGGGTGTCCAGTGTGTTTTCAGCTGACAGGACTTAGGGAGGAGGTTGAGGGAATCAGAAGACAGCTGGAAGGCATGAGGGGAAGGGAAGGAAGGGGGGGGAAGGAGGAAATGGTCCCATGGAAGGAGGCGAGGCCACTACAGCATACCCCAGGGAGCAGGTAGGCATGGGCCCTTATGGAAACTCTGGAAGGGGTAGGGTGGAATACAAGCAGCGGATGGAAAACACCTCACAGGAGGCGATCCAGGGGAGCAAAGGAGGGAGGGGGTGGGAAAATGAGCCAGTGCTTGACCCGCCAGCGCAGTGGCTGGATTTCTGCTTGTGATGTCGTGCACCCAGGTTCGGGAACGGACACAGTTCATCAGAGGGCAGCTGGGGGAGAAGGATTGAGCATCTCACGACTGCTTCCTCTGGGGGAGGTGCGGACGTCGTTGTGAATAGGACTCCTGGCGGAGGCCAGGGAGCACCACAGCAGCCATCGACAAGGAACTCTGGGGTGGGACAGACGCGACGCCATTGCGCCCCAGCCCCAGTTCACAAGGGGGAAGAAACACCTGCCTGCCATCTCCATGACGCCTGTCCTCGGCTCTATTTACACACCCAGCCGCCTCCCAACCAGCCACTAGGAGCACGGCACTGGTGCCCAGCGGTGCCATGACCCCGCCCTCTGAGGGGTAAACCAGGGGTAACCGGGAGAGCGCAGGCAATATGGGTGGTGGAGGCTTAAGGGACGCCGTGACTGGGGCAGAGATCGACAACCGAGGCAGGGGCAAAAAGAATTAAAAAAAAAAAAAAAAAGAGTCGGGGACAGGCATCACACTTAGCAATAGATACACCATGCTGTACCCAGGAGAGGAGGTGAATGAGGCTGGCGGGAGGGGGGAGCAGGCGGTCAGAGAGGGGCTGGTCAGTAAGCCAGGGGGTGGGGCAGAGAGGCAGCGGAACAGAAGGATGGCAGGCAGGCAGTAGGGTGTGACTAGCAAACTTGGGGGGTTGGGGGCAAGGTAGGTTATGGGGACGGGAGGGAAAACTGGGGTCGAGCAGGCATTCAGGCTGGGGAAGTCAGCCAAGAGAGGGGCGTGGTAGGGGTACTCTAGAAAGGCCAGCATCGGAGTGGGAGAAATCTGATGAGGAAGGGGAAGAAATATGCCAGATGGGATGGGGAGACAAGACTAGGGGTTGGAGGCAGGGATGGAAGCAGTAGAAGGGTATTGCATGGGGACCTGTGGATTCTGTCCCAAAAGGGAGCCTGGGGCAGCAGTGCCTCCCAGGAGGTTGGTGGGGCGAGGTAAACTGGGAGCCGCAAGCAGAAAAAAGAGCATGGTAGGACACGACAGACTAGTGATCCCGGACTGAAGAGGTGGGAGGAATAAGCTGGGGGTCAATGAAAGAAGGAAGAGCCTGGAAGGGATCAAAATGGCCAGTAAGTTGGGGGTGAAGGTGATCCTGCTGGGGACTCCATGACCAGGGCATCCAGTGGGGGAGGGGATGGGAGGAAAAGCAAGCTGGTCAGGGTTAAATGTATCCCAGGCCTATCCGTTCACAAGGCCAAATTCCAGCTATATTCATTAGCATTGGAATGCAGGGGATCCCCAGATTTCCTATTACACCTAGGCACAAATGATTTGGAAGGGAACAGCGATCTGGAAATCCAGGTGAGGTTTCGGGAGCTAGCCAGGGTCTGCCATTCCATAGGAAGTTCAATTTCCTTCTCGGAAATTCTGCCAGTACCTAGAGCATCCGGGGAGACCAAGCACAAACTCAGAGGTGTGAACCAGTGGCTCAGGGACTGGTGCAGGGCAGAAGGGTATGGGCTGGTGGGGGACTGAGGGGACACATGGGATGATAAGGGGTTATATGCTAGGGATAGAATACATCTTTACCTAGAGGGGAAGGAGATCTTAAAACTGAAACTTGCTGGATTCATAAATGAGAAGTGTGGTTTAAACTTGTAAAGGCGGGAGAGATTAGTGAAGAAATGGAGTCAGGAGGGCTGCCCAAGGTCCCAGGTCTAGGGCGGAAAATGAGTGCAGGTGACTGCGATGTAAACAAAGCAAAAGCTGCACAGGAAAGGGCAAACAGGGAGTGCACAGGGCCGAGTCAACTGGGTAGGGGAGGAGGGATGGGGTGGAGGACGGTCCTGATCAACGCTAGGAGCATGGGCAACAAAATGCCAGAGCTCCAGGCGATGCTGGCAGAGGGATCAGTGGATGTGGCAGTGATTACGGAAACATGGGCCACCCAGAAGAATGATTGGGACCTAAACTTGGATGGCTACACAATATTCAGGAGGGATAGAGAAGAGGGTAGAGGAGAGCTGTAGCACTGATAGTCAAGAATGGCATAATGGTTAGTGGAGTGGAGGAGGCAGATGAGGGAGTGGAAGCGATTTGGGTAACCCTGCAATCGAGGGGAGACAAAAGACAAAGTAGGGGTGGTGTACAGACTCCTCGCAATGGATGAGGCCCTGAAAGAAAAACTGGTTGAGAACATCAAGGGTCACCATGACCATGGAAAGGGAGGGTGGTGGTCATGGGGATCACATGCCAGAGATCAGACACTATGACATCAGCAGTGGCTGGGAGAGCAGAGACTGATGGATGTGTTTCAGGATGCCTTCTGGTCCAACAGGAGGGGAACCTACTGGACCTTGTCCTTGCAGACAGCGACCGATAAGGGGTCTGAGGTATGTAGCCCGCTGGCAGGAGAGACCATACAGTCTGGTTTCTGCTGCGCCTGGGGGAACCGCTTCAAACATGGTAGTAGTGGGACTTCAGAGGGCAGACTCGTGGGCATGGGCAGGATTCTAAGGGGAGTCTGAACAAGATTAGGCCAGACATGGATGTTGGTAGCTTGTGGGAGACCATTAAAAAAAAAAAAAGGGGTGCAGAGGCTAATAGCCATGTACAAGGTAAGGTAAACAGGTGCCAACAAGCCGTGCTGATGGACCAGGGAGGTGCAAGAGGTGGTAAAGGATAAAAAAAGCTGCTTATGCACATTTTAAGTGCTCCGGGGGGACAGGGAGAGAGGCGAGTATGAGTTGACAGCTAGAAGGGTCACAAGAGTGGTGAGGGGAGCCAAAGTGAGGATGAAACAAAACCTGGCTAGGGATATACGGAGGTGTGGAAAGGGATTTTATAGATACATAGGGAAAAAGAGGAAAGGGAGAGCACAGATCTCCAGGATTAGGACTGGGGAGGGATGGGCTCAGGAGGCGGGGGAGCAGGCAGAGGTACTAAACAAGTACTTTGCCTCAGTATTTATGGAAGGAGACAGGGGATCCATTCAGCCGGAAGGGAGAGGGGGGGAGACAGCTGAGAGGACAGGAGAGGACAGATGGAGATTAGAGGACCAGAAGAGGCTGGGGCACTGGGTGGGCCAGGCCTCGATGGGGATGGGTGCTTTGTTGAGGGGTTAGGGAGGAGAAATCACAGAGGACAGTGTGAGGAGGCCCTACAGGCACTGAAAACTGGCAAGACACTGGGACCGGATGGGCTGCATCCGAAAATTCTGAAGGAACTGGCGAACGAACTAGCAGCTCCACTAGCTGCACTTTCAACGCCTCTCTGCAGACAGGATGGGTGCCTCAAGATTGAGGGTGGCTCATGTGGTGCCTACCACAAAGAGGGGTCTAGGGAGGAGATGAACATAGGCTGTTAGCCTACCGGTGGTGGTAGGCAACTAATGGAGGGCTTCATCAAGGAGAAGTTCGGAGGCAACTGGAAAGGCTGGGGCATGGATGACAAACAGTATGGTTTTGTCCTGGCAGATCGTGCCAGACCAACCTCATAGATTTTACGACTGGTGTGAGGGACCTGGACCAGCGAAGACTGAATGGACGTCCTATCTGGTTCAGTAGGCGTTTGACTCGGTACCCCACATCGGGTTGTTGACAAAGCTTGGGGGGGGATGGGGGGGAAGACCGTTGCTTAGATGGGTAGAAAACTGGCTTACAGACACAGAGGGTAGTGGTTGTTGGGATAGTCTCCTCCCTAGGAAGGTCTTCAGTGGGGTTCCCCAAGGTTCGGTACTCGGGCCACGCCTGTTCAATGCCTATATCTCCGATACAGGGAGGGGGGTTAGGAGTGGGATGAGTCTCTTCACGGATGACTCAAAACTGGGAGCACTGGCTGATGGGGAGGAAGCAAGAGAGACAGTCCAGAGGGATCTGGATACCCTGGAGGGTTGGTCAAGGAGGTGGGGACTGAGGTTTAATCCAGGGAAGTGTAGGGTGCTGCATCTGGGGGTCAGAAACCCAGGTCATGTATACACCCTGGGAGGGGTCTCACTGCAAGCCACAAGGAGTGAAAGGGACCTGGGGGTGGTGGTAGACACCAGAATGAACAACACTGAAAACTGCAGAAGATCTGCAGCAAAGGCAAACAGGATTCTGAGCTGCACAGCCCTGGGAATAACGTCCAGGAGGAGGGAGGTGATCCTTCCTCTGTATAATGCCTTGGTCAGGCCGCATCTTGAGTACTGTGTGCAGTTCTGGAGACCTCACCTTAGGAAGGCCATAGCATTGTTGGAGAGGGTTCAAAGGAGGGCAACCAGGATGATCTGGGGCATGAGTGAAAGGACCTATGAGGAAAGGCTGGAAGTCCTTGAGCTGTACTCACTGGAGGAGAGGAGAGACAGGGGAGACATGATTGAGGTATTCAGATATGTGAAAGGGATTAACAGGGGCAGAGCCAAAGAAATGTTCAGGCTAAGGAAAGGGGGCACAACCAGGGGGCATGAGTGGAAGTTGGAGGGTGAAACCTACAGGGGAGAACGTAGAAGGCATTACTTTACTGAGAGGGTGGTGCAGCCATGGAATGCATTGCCTGGAGTCTAGTGAAGCAGGGCATAGTGGAGGGCTTTAAGAGGGTGTGGGACAGATGCATGGGTATACTGAAGCCGAAGTTGACCCTCTCAGGGGCCAGGGGGGAGGAGGAGCTAGCGCCCAATAGGGGCTGGCTAATGAGCAGACACGAAAGACCATTAGGCCTATTCTGCTGGCTGTTAGTATGTAAGCACTTCCCACAGTTCTTTAGTAAGCAGCCCATACCCACCCATCTCGTAGCACCCCTCCATAATAACACCCCCATCATCTGGGTCCCACAATCCCTACCCTGCCATTTATGAGAAACCCACCTAACTGAGTCCCGACTCCCAACCTCCACAACACACAGTCCTTTATATATTTTAGGGTCCATTACTTAACATTTAGATACAGATCCTAATGTCCTTTGCCATGCGCTGATCCTCAGCTTTCTTTTCTCACACCCGGGCCCAAATGCCGGAAGTCTTGTACAATCGTGCAAAGCAGGATGGAACGAGTTTACTAGCATTCAGGCCCGAAGAAAAATGAGGATTGCTGCAGGGGAGAGGGGTCATACATTAGGATATGTATCTAATTAACTAACCAGGTGGTAGAGAGGTAGTACTGGCCAATAAACCCTGCTTCACAGGGATGCGCAGTGGCTACAAGTGCACATCCTGAGCTGCTTGCTGAGTGTAAAATTCATAGCCACCTGTGTCCAACAGACCTGGGGTGCTATACTGCCAGGCTGTACCATCCTGCAGATTTATTCATTTATTTATTTATTTAAGAGTTTTACCAGGCAGGCATACTGAGCTGAGTACCGCTCGATTCCAGATGCAACCTGGGGGTGTGGGGAGAGGAAAAATATACAGTAGAAAGTACAGTGGAATATTCAAGTAGCACTCCATACAATAGAATATACAAAGAATATACAGTAGTATTTACAACAGCTTAGCCATACCTAGATTACGCAATACAAAAAATATACAAAATAACATATAGCATGCATCAGGGGATGCAGTGGGTCCAAGTTAACGTGACCTACAACTTATAGCAGCATGAGTAGGGGACTGGGGACACAAGTAGTGAGCCTTGGTGCACCACACTGTAAGTGGGCAGAAATTGGATTGAAGCGACATACTAGCCTCTCCGCAGAGCTAGACGCAGTTGCAGGTGGAGGAGAGATGAGTCAAGATGCTGAGTGCTGGTGACATGCCTAATGTCAGCCGGCAGGGAGTTCCATAGTTTAGGCATGCGGTAGCTAAAAGCAGCCTGGCCTGTAGCAGTGGACATGTGTGGGACATGCTGAAGCCGGGAGACAATGTTCCGGAGCGAGTATGCAAGCGGGGGTAAAGTTGCTAAGGTTGCCTCGAGGTAAGGGGGGAGGGCCTGTGTCCAGAATTTTGCTATAATTCTGGCGCAGTGGGACAGTCTCTGATCCTGAAGTGACTAGAGTTCTAAGGCCCTGTAGAGGTTGCAGTGATGGGTTGTGGGAGGGCAGTCTAGGGCGAAGCGACAGAAAGAATGAAAGAATGGATCTAGCCTGGCTAGAGAGGACTTGGGAGAGTGGCACTATAGACTACTAAAACATTAAAGCAGATACGAAGCACTGCAGCATTCCCAATCATATCATAGTAATGTCAGGAGCTCAGTAGGCAGCGTTCGCCTCTGGGTAGTGGTTAAATTGGAAATGTGGAACTCTCACCTCTACATTTATAGGAGGTAGAGCTGGTGGAGCTCTCCAATGAAAAAAGGTGTCAGAGGAGGTGGAACCAGGTCCTGTGAGTCCCTGCCCAATTTAACCCCTACCTCTGGGGCTGGAAAAGCTGAAGGTCGTAGGTTCTAGCCCCCATGCAAAGTACTTGGGGAAAAATACCAGTAATTGACACTGTAGTGCAGTACGAGGGAAGTACTGCACTACTGAGGGTACCGTCCTTCAAATAAGACAAACCAAGGTCCAGTGGAAATAAGACGGAACAGGGGAGGGTTCTGCAGCTAGCTATCCGGCATCCAGCAATAATCACAGCAAGCATCCAAAATAATGTGCATGGAGCTTAATAAAGCGATACAGTGCCGATTTATAAAAACAACAGGAAAAACGAGCAATACTCCACTCAGCCAAATGGGTTGGCTGTTTGACTAAGAGGGGTACTGTTCTGCTGTTTTCTACAGTGGTACTTTGGCAATGTTTTACTTTATTAAACGGCACTTACGATCTAGCATGTCTGCTCGAGTTGGCAGACACCTCTGTGTCTGCTGAGGGATCTGCCACACCTCCCTATTATCCACTCCTCCCTCCCCGCCGACGCCCTCCTCCACATGCAACGTTCCTTTTTACTCTGTCCCAACCCTCTTGAAGCGGTCTACAGTTTTCAGGGACAAAACTTCTTCCAGCAGTTCATTCCACTTAGCCACCACCCTCCCAGTGAAGAAGTGAAGCCTCATTTCCCTCCTGGATCTTCCCCTACCAGCTTTAGGCAGTGCCCCATAGCAGTTTTGTTCCCACTAAGGTGGAAAAGACTGATCGTGTCACCCACTCCCTTCTATCCTCCAGAGAATACATACTGAGATTTCAAGAGTCTCTCCTCGTATTTTCTGCCTTGCTGTTCCTGGATCATCTTAGCTGTCCTTCTCTGGACCGTCTCCAGCAGGTTGATGTCTTTCCTTGGGTAAGGGCACCAAAACTACACACTGTACTCAACATGTGGCTGAATCAGGGATCTGTACGGTAGCAGAATGACCTCCGCACTCCTGCTGGTTATGCCCCTGGCTATACAGCCCAGCATTTGATCTGCTTTGGCTTCTGATTTCCTGCAGTGTGCTGAGTGCCTTAGGTCACCCATGATGATCACTCCTAGTCCTTCTCATCCTCTGACCTAGTAACCTCAACACCTCCTAGCTAGTATTTGGTCTCGGGTTCTTCACCCTCAAGTGCATTTCCTTTTTGGCGTTGACTCCCAGTTGCCAAATACCTGACCATTTCTCTAACTTGGCCAGGTCTTCCCTGAGGTCCTGTCTCCCTTCCCCTCCTCTGTGTCTACTCTCCCACAGAGCTTTGTGTCATCCATAAACAGACATATTTTACCTTTAATCCAGTCTGCAATGTCACTGATGAAGATGTTAAGTAACACTGGACCGAGCACCAAGCCCTGTGGGACCTCCACTAGTGACAGACCTAGCACATGAGAGCTCCCCATGCCCCAACAACCACCCTCTGACTTCTATCCAGCCAGTTTCTAATCCACATAGCCAGTTCTGCTCCTATCCCCAGGTCCTCCAGCTTCCTGATTAATCTCACATGGGGAACAGATTCAGAGGCCTTAACTCCAGAAACAGGATGTCCACTACTTGGCCTTTGTCCACTGTCCTGGTTACCCAGGCAAAGAAATCAATCAGATTAGTCTGGCTGGACTGTCCTGACACAAACCTGTGCTGCCCCTCATCCTGGAGCCCAGTTTTTGTTTTCCAGAAAGCTCATCAGTCTCTCTTTCAGAATGGTTTCCATGAGTCTCCTCACTAGCAAGGTTAGACTGACCAGCCAGCACCTACCAGGGTCATCTCTCAACTCGCTTCTGTATAGCGGCACCACATGTGCTGCCCTCCAGTACTGGGTTAATCTCCCTGTCTCCAGTGAGGTGCTGAACAGGTCTGCCAGGGGACCGGAGAGCACATCCACCAACTCTCTCAGCACCTTTGGATGTATGTCATCTGGTCCAGGGGACTTGTCTACCTTCAGGGCCTTTAAGCCTTTTGTCACTCTGGCTGAGTTTTCCCATCTGTGAATCCCACCCTCCCACCCAGCCCTCTGCCCCACCCCTTCACCTAAGGTACTGGACTAATCTTCTGCTTAGTGAAGACTGAACAGAAGTACTTAAGTAATTCCGCCTCCTCTTCCCTCCGCCCACCACCCGGTTTAGTTCAGCACAGGCATCCCTGCTTGCAGCTTGTATCCCTGCTGTGCTCTGGAATTTGACTCATTCACTCCACTGTAGCTGTTTGAGAGTTCCACCCCTTCTGCCCTCTATATTCTCAGTGCTGCATCCTGGGCCTTTCTAAGCAAAAATGCAGCCATATGCACCATACCATAAACAAATGCAAATACCTCATGAACCATAAGTGCTACACACAAAATATAAGTGGCAAAGTTGTTCAGCACAAAGTTACCTTTCTAACAGTGGTATGCAATCAATTCTAAGCAATTTGTTTTTAGAACATCCGAAATACCCAAAACACTGATTTTTTTTTTTTTTTTGTTTTTAAATAAAAAGGTGACATAAACCATTTTTTTTGGGGGGAACAGCTAACATATGTACACCAAATTACATATCCATATATGATAAATAGGTAGTAAAGTAATTCTGTACTAAAAAACAAGCTTTCTAATACAATTTATGTATTGTTATGCTTTTTATTCAAGGTGCTTTTGCAAGGCTTGACGGACAAAAGTCAACCATACACACACTCCATACCATAAACAAATGTGAATACCTCATGAACCACAACTGCTATTCAGTACAAAATTACCTTTTTAATGGTGGTATGCAATCAATTTGAAGCTACTCTGGTTTTTTTTTTTTACTAGCCGAAATACCCCCAAAAAATAATTTTTTTTTCCCAAAATAAAAGCCACACACACACACACACACACACACACACCATAAACAAATGCAAATATGTGATGAACAGTAAATGCTACACACAAAGTATGAGTGGCAACATTTTTCAGCTCAAAATTACCTCTCCAATGGTGGCATGCCATCAATTTTAAGCAATCTGTTTTTTTTATACTAGCCGAAATACCCCCCAAAATGATTTTTCTTTTAAATAAAAAAAAGCAATGTAAACCCTTTGTAACATATTGGCACCAAATTATGTATTCATACATGATAAGCAGGTAGTGAAGTACCCCAAGAAATACTTCAATAGGCCCAAAGTTGATTGGCTGGCTAAATATATACATCCAAACTGGGCACTTACCCAGATGTCTCCAGGCAGGACTAGGAGTGATTTTCAACCAACTACAGACGTCTACCAGCCTAAATGAGTTTTAAAGACCCCATGAAACTGATCAAAGAACAGCAGGGGAGTCCCCCCCCAGTGTCATGACCAATACTGCCCAGTCAATAAAACAGGTCCATATAACCTGCCTCCAAGGACGCATATGAAAATATACAGACCTGTAAGCCTCACATCCATTGTATGAAAACTTATGGAAGCAATCCTGAAAGAGAAACTGGTGACCTTTCTGGAGGAAAATGGACTTCTGGACAGTCAAAAGCATGGATTCGTCTCTGGAAGATCATGCCAGATCAACCTAATTGAATACTACAACTGGGTAACGAGGGAGCTGGATAAAGGCCATGCAGTGGATGTGCTGTATTTAGACTTCAGCAAGGCCTTCGATTCAGTGCCTTATGGGAGGCTGGGGGGTAAGCTGCAATATGTAGGGGCAGGGACAATGATGGTGAACTGGATGAAGGGAAGGCAGCAACAGGTGGTGGTGGTGGGGGCACTCTCTTTCCCAAGGGCGGTGACAAGCAGGGTGCTGCAGGGCTCAGTCTTGGGTCCAGTGTTGTTTGGGTATTCATACTGGATATCTCACATGGCATTAGGAGCAAGATCATTCTGTTCGTAGATGATACCAAGGTAGGGGTGGTGGTGGACGACATAAAGGGGTGGCGGGGCTACTGGAGGACCTGATCAAACTGGAGGAGTGGTCGGAAAAGTGGCAATTGAGCTTCAATGCTAAGAAGTGCAAGGTTATGCACTTCAGAGTAAGGAACCCAGGGAGAAGCTACCAGTTAGGAGGGGGTTCAGACAGAGGTCATAGAGGAGAAGGATCAGTGTCAAGAAATGACAAACTATTTTAATGAAATTTTCACAGACTTACATAGTTATGTAAACGTCTTTACCAAACCATATAGGTTCATAGGTAGAGTATGTGATCGAAGGACAAGCCCATTTTGATACGCCACCTACACTAGGTGGAATTCATATTTTAGTTCATCCATGTATAAGTCAAGCTTCAATTTAAATTGTGATAAATTATCACTATGCACTACTTCATATGGGAGGGAGTTCCATATCGGGATTATCCTCTGTGTAAAGAAGTTATTTTCCTTTGATGTCCTATTTGTATTGGCCTTTAATTTCAGATTATGTGATCTAGTTAAACAAACTGAAGGATGCCAATCCAGATATATAGCTTGAAACAAAAATTCATCCTTAATTGCTCTAAAGAGCATTCCATAGTGTAAAGCTTACATTTTTTTAATCTTTCATTATAAGATGCGGGACACATACCAATGATGTGCTTAGTAAATCTTCTTTGAACTCTTTCCCTCAATCGTTTGTCTTGAATTAAGGTGGGAGCACAAAATGAGGAATAGTATTAAAAATTTGATCTCACAATGCTACTGTGTAATGGAATTAATATAGCTGGCTCCCTACTTTTTATATTTTTCAATATACAACTAGTCAAACGAGTACACTTTTTAACCATATTGTTTAAATGTTCAGAAAATGTTAAGTTATTTAAAATAACCCCTAGATCTTTTTCAGAACTGGTCTTACTTAGTAGTCGATCATTAATAACATAATTGAAACACATATTATTTTTCCCCAAAATGCATAATTTTGCATAGTTAAAATTTAGTTTATGCGAGGTGGCCCAGTCTGAGATTAATTTCAAGTTATCCTATAATTTCAGAGCAGAGGTCATATCATTTACAATTCCTCCCAACTTGGTATCATCGGCATACTTTGCTAGCCAGATTCCATCCATAGAACTCATACTAGCTATTAAGACATTAAATAAGACTGGCCCCAGGACTGAGCCCTGAGGCATACCACTTGTAACCTCAGTCCATGTAGACTTATACCCACGAAGGCTAACCTGCTGTCGCATGTCAGTTAACCATAGCAAAATCCAATCAACTATATGTTTATTTAAATCCATTTTTATTAAGCATTCAATTAGGATTTTGTGAGATACAAAATCGAAGGTTTTTTCAAAATCCAGATAAATGACATCCACTGGGAAACCTTGATCCAATGCCTCACTAACAGGTTAAAAGAAATTTATTAAGTTAGTATGACATGATCTACCTGATTGAAAACCATACTGTGAGATATCTGAAAGCCCTTTATCCAAAATATGAGCACTGATCTTTTGAGATATTAGTTTTTCCATTATTTTACACACGGACGAAGTTAAACTTGTATGCCTGTAGTGGTTCAATTCTTGCTTAGAACCACTCTTGTGTATCGGAATAACTAGGGCATCTTTCCATTCTTTAATGACAATGCCTTTAGCTATTGACTCATTAAAGAATAAAGTTAATACGCCAGCTACTTCATATGACACTTTTTTTAGAGATATAGAAGGAATATTATCAGGTCCAACCTACGTAGAGGATTTGAATGAATTAATGGTTGAATAGGTGTCTGCAACAGTAAAGGTAACTACAGGATCTAAGGAAGTGCAATTATCAAATGATGGTATATCCCTTTTTTTAAAAATACTAGCAAAATATTGATTAAAGTTGTTAGCCATTAACTGCTCATCATTTATTATTTCTCCATTAATTTTTAGTGGTCCAACTGTATTTGTTGTAGATTTAAGAGAACCAATGTAATTGAAGAACTTATTTTTGTTATCTGTCCAAGTGCTTGTTAATTTATACTCTAGATCTGTTTTAGTCTTCCTTATGGCATATTTAGTTTTTTTTTTTTTTACTTGTGTGTAAATTTTGACCAATTGATCAGATTTATTTTTATTATATTTATTGAAGGCTTTTTTTTAGCCAATACTAATTTTTTAATAGATATGGAATACCAAAGTGGCAGTCTTTTCTTATGGATGTATTCTGTTCTAACAGTAACCCACTCGGTTATACAATACTCAATTTGGTCTTTTATACTGTTCCAGATCTCATTAACTGATCAACCATATAGATCTTCTTTCCAATTCCATTAAGTAGGTTTTGATAGCCTCATAATTTGCTCTATTATAATTTCGGAATTTAGTTATGCCACTGGACTCTTTTTTTATAATAATTTATGGACCATTTGATCACAGAGTGATCGCTGTCACCTAATGGAGCCATTATAATAGATGTTTCTATACCTTCCCTGATGTTTGTCAGTATTAGATCCAGTATATTATTAAGTCGTGTGGGTGCTAACACTATTTGATCTAAACCTAAATGTGCTGTTGTACCTAAGAATTTGGTTTCCTGTGTGTTTGACCCTTCACAACATATCCAATTTATACCTGGATAATTAAAGTCACCCATCAATACAATATTTTCTAGTTGTTTGATGCTTTCAAGATAATTACAGAAAAGATCATTATTAGATGAGTCCATAGAAGGTGGTTTATAGCATAACCCAAAAGTAATGGGAGAAAATTTATTCTTAAGTTTAACCCATAGAATCTCAGTTTCTGGTGGTGAGGGGGTGTCTATATTAACTTCTACGCATTCAATTCCATCTTTAACTTAATATGCTACACCACCTCTTACATGACTATGATTTTTCCTAAAAAGTGTATAACCAGGAATATCTAGTCCCCACTGTTCATGGGTGTACCAGGTCTCGGTTACACCACAGATATCAATATTTTCTATTTGTAGGATAATTTGCAGTTCATTAATTTTGTTAAGCAAGCTCCTAGCATTTAAAAGTAATATTAAACTTTGGTACTTGTTTATTTAATTTAGGTTACTTAGTAGAGTTAGCCTTATTCAATACCGAATTCTGTTTTCCTATGACAATACCAGATGTTAAGCTTGATTCAGAATTGACATTTACTTCCTCCCCAGTGTTCTGGATAAAAAAGCCTCTATTTGTGTGTTAACTGCGTTTCCCAAACATTCAGTGCCCCTTTTGTTTAAATGTAAACCATCTTTTGCATAGTAATTTCAATTTTGATGAAAATGTTCCCAGTGTGTCAGACACTTTATGTTTCATTTTAGACACCAGCCTTGGAGTCAATCATTTAATTGTTTTATTTTGTTAGTAATGAATTGGTCTGCTCTGGGTACAGGTAGACTCTCAGATATTACAATATTAACTCCTATGTCAACAAGGATGTTAGACAGTCCTACATAGGCCTCTTTAATTTATTGTTCACTTTGATTCCAAATGTTGTTTACACCCGCATAAATCAGCACAAAATCATTTTTACCACAGTTATGTAGAATCTGTCTACTCATTTTGGTTATAGCTTGAATTTTTGCGCCACGAAAACAAGATAATGTACGAGTGGCTTTATTAGGATTACATATTTGCCTATCAAGATTTGATAACATGGAGTCACCCAAAACAAAAATCTGCTGTGAGAAATTATGTGCAGAAACCATTTGCCTATTATCAGTTTGCTCACACTGCATATTGTCAGTCTCTGAAAGGCTTAACAGATCGGACTGCTCATTTGATACTTCACTATTTCCCAAGCAATCAGATTCATTATTATTAGGTTGAAGTACACTCATAGGTGGTATAACATTTGTCTGAGTGCTAGTAGACTCAGCACTCATCATTTTCAAAATTAATTAATAAAAGATCAAATTTGTTACATGTAGGTAGGTGAAAATTATTGGCTTTCCTTCCTCTTTTTGGTGCTTTGTTATATTGCACAGTAAACTAATCCCTCTCTGAATCAGAGCTGTCTCCCTCTTGTCTAGGCCTTTTTCTTGTTACCACATCAGTATGCTTTGGCATTATGCCAGTAGGTTCACATATATGTATATCTGAATTATGTTCATCTGTTATGTGCAGTCTTTTAGCAGTTTCTTATTGTTGACTCAGAGTGAACTAAGACTACCAGACCAAAATGTTATTTTAAGAAAATTAGGAGGAAAGATATTTTTGATCAACTGGTTAGGTTAGATGTTAATGGGACACAGTCAACCCCTTTAGGGCTTAATCTGTCCCTAGTTTAAAAAACATATTTTAGGATTGTTTGCCTTCTGTAGAATGTGCTGTGACTGGTGGTTTCATTCAGATTATTTTTTTCCTTTTTAACAGAGCGCCCACCATACTGGTGTTACCACACCAAATTGTGTTTGTTTACATTCCTTAACTCCCAGTGCATCTTTCCTGGATTTGGGAACACCCCCAACAGTCTAGCCATTCAAGATGCAATGGGAGCAGAGGAGACCACTGTATCATGGGTGGCTGCACTGCATGGGAGTGTTCCTAATATTCAGGAAGTGAACAATAAGAGTAGATAAAGGACCTGAAACAAAACAAGGTTGTGTATAATTACACAATTACCATGCATTTCAGCTCTACTGAGAAAGCAGGCAGATTAAACCATCAGTAACATCAATGAATTTTAGAGAAGGTAAGCAACCATAAAATGTGGGTTTCCAACTTAAAATACTATGATGCTAAAAGGGTTAACAGTATCCCTTTAACAAGGGACCAGGACCTGGCTGAGGCAAAAATACTGAAAGTTGCGGCTTCTGAATTATCAAGGCCCCTAGAAATAATTTTTAACATGCCGCCATGTAATCAAATTGTACCATATTTAAGGAAAAAAGCCTACCTTATACCGGTGCATAAAGGGGGACAAACAAATTTATTAAATAACTACTGACCAATATCAATTTTGTCCCTAATCAACAAAAGTTCAAGAATGTCTATTGTATACCCAAATAACAGAATATTTGAAGACACATAATATTTTGAGTTCTGTACATGGGGTGGAAAGGATGAGAAGGGACTTGGCAAGGTTAGAGGAATGGTCAAATGTATGGCAGCTTAGATTCAATGCTAAGAAGTGCAAGGTAATGCACCTGAGAAACAAAAACCCAGTGGAAGAGTACACAATGGGGGGTGAGATACTAACAACAACAAAAATGGAAAGGGACCTGGGGGTAGTCATATCAGATGACCTAAAGGTGGGCAAGCAATGTGAGAGGGCAGCAAGGAGGGCTGGGGGCATACTGGGATGCATAGGGAGAGGCATCACCAGTAGAAAACAGGAAGTTATTATCCCTCTGTACAGACAGCTGGTGAGACCCCATCTGGAGTACTGTGTGCAGTTCTGGAGACCCAGTCTCCGCTAAGACAGACAGGATGGAAGCTGTCCAGAGGAGGGCAACTAAAATGGTGCAGGGTCTGCACCGGAAGACATATGAAGAGAGACTTAAGGAGCTTAATATGTATAGCCTCAAGGAAAGGGGGGGACATGATAGAAACCTTCAAGTACCTCAAGGAATCAACGAAGTCCAAGAGGGTAGCATCTTTCAAAAAAAAGAGGTGTGCAAGAACAAGGGGCACAATTTGAAGATAGGGAGGGGCGGCTCAGAGGTAATTTAAGGTAGTATTTTTCACAGAGAGGTTGTGGATTCATGGAGCGGCCTTCCAGAGGAGGCTGTGGAGTCAAAACAGTGGTGGAATTCAAGCATGCATGGGACAGTCATAAGGCAATTCTAGGGGGTGGGGGTAGGAAGAAGTAGGCTGCTGGTTAACTAGGATCTGCAGCTTATCCATTAGGTAGGGAAATGGGCAGACTGGGTGGACCAAGCGGTCCTTATCTGCCGTCAAATTCTATGTTTCTTTATACAGCATGGCTTCAGAGGGAACTGTAGCACAGGCGACTGCCTTGGTCAGGTTCACGAATAACCTGCAGGAGAACATGGAACATGGTTTGTAAACTGGAGCGGTGTTCGCAGACCTGACCAAGGCATTCGACCTGGTGAATCATTCCCTGCTGAGGTCACAGCTCTGCAAAGTAGGTTTTGGTAAATCTGCTGTAAATTGGGTCTCAGATTATTTACATAATAGAATCCAGCAAGTAAGGGTCAGTGGAGCCCTGTTGGACCCCTGCAGAGTTGAGCCACAGGGATCTATACAGGGCCCCATTATTTTCTTTATAAATGATTTGCCAGATCTGTGTCATACGACTAAAATGTTACTATGTGCTGATGACGCAGTCATTTATGCAGCAAACAGAGATATGCCTAGCATAATAAAACCTTGGTAAAGAATATAGTAATTTGGTTTGGGAAAAAAAAAGCAGCAGCAGAAAAACAAAATGAAAAAACAAAGCAATGCTGTTCTCCATGGTCCAGAGAAGAGGTCAGACCAGATATATTACAAATTTATGTGGGGATGGAGAGTATATGAAGGTGGTAGAGGAGTTCGGATATTCAGGAATATTACAAGACTCCCATTTAAGTTTTAAGAAACATAACAGCAGGGTCAATGCACTTAAATAAGAAATCGGGGGCCTCATACTCTCTTAAGGATTACTTAACTGATGATACCAGAAGAAACTTGGCACAGAGTTATCTGTTGCCAACCTTGAGTACAGCAGCTTGATCTGGGGACGTGTTTCTGAAAAAATCTTACAAAAACGCAATTGCGTGTTAAACGCGGTTTATAGGTTTGCACTTAGCAAAACTACAGGAGCATCACTGCACTCTCTATGAAAAACTAAATTGGTTATAAGTTGATCGACGGAATGGACATACTGAACAGAAGTTGCTTTGCATATGTAACCCCCTGCAATTGGAGGTTCCCAAAAGACACCTAGGAGCTGCCCAAGTGCTCCCAGCCTGATTGGTGTCCAGCATTTAAGCCGTTTATTTGTGAATGCTTTTGGAGCCTCTGGTACTGCCTCTTTAAGAGCTGTCTGCTTGCAGGCAAGATTAGTTTACAGGGGGGGACTGTGTTTCCCCTGCTCGAGTCCCGCTCGCGCTGCTGACAAATCGCTCCATTAATGCTGTCGCTAAGTGGGCAGAAGGGGGCACTTATTAGAGATATAACTGTCTGCCCCGTATCATTTAGAGTATTAGTGGAAATGTAATTTGTCTAACCTGCTTTTCTTGCAGCTGGGACTGTGTGTGTCTTGTTCCTCCATTTTGGATCTGAACTGCTGAACAGATCCGATCAGGCAGGAGGGGCATCTAAAATGGAGCTAAAGTGGACCAACCAGGATCAAGACTCTCTTGGGAGCTGGCTGGCCATAAGGAATATAGCTAGTAATTCTGGGAAGTGAAGTTCTGGACTGTGGCGTCTTTTCTCACCAATAAGGGGAGTTTTGAGTGACTGACAACTGAAGTCCACCAATTGGTCCGGGTGGCACCCGAATGGAATACCCTGCCTTGTATCTGGAAAGGCAGATCCGTTGTGACCGTGACTGGGGAAGGAGCTCTGAGCTGCAGAGTTTTCATGCGGGAAGCACGTGTGGAGGCCTAAACTCGGGCGACGCGTTTGCCGGGGCGATTCAGACTGAATCCGCAGCTACTGAGGAGAGGAGAGGAGAGGCTGTACACTTGAGAACCAGGCTCACCCTGTAGAGGACTGGAGAAACTGCTTCATCGTGCTCGGTCTGTCAGGAAAGTAAAGCTGCATTGTGAACTCCCGGGTTAGCAGTAAGTGCGATCGGGACCTGAGAGCAGCTGCCTGGTATAATAATTTCCTTTACATATAAATGTGTGGGGTGTTTGGGGAGGACAGCTATACGAGTCTTCTTGTCCCACGTGTGTAGATGGGAAGGCAATCGCGTGAAGGCGGACCGAATCCGTTGCTGCTTGAAGCTATGTGCCTGCTTGCAGAACCTCATCCCCCTGCTGTGCGAGGGCGTCCAGCAATCCATGACGCCCTCGGTGACAGCTTTCAGCATCAAGTTAGTGAGTGCAAATCAGGGTAGCTCTCTGCCATCTATACCTTTAATTGCAAGTGCTTTATCCAATTTCTTTTCTTTCTTTCTTCATGAACTGAGCCATCCGGCTCTAGATTACAAATTGGGTACTGTGCAAGTATTTTTTCCATCACAGGGTCCCAACCAGCTGCACCAATCCTGGCTAGCTCCCGACCATCCTGGGTACCCAGTCAAGTGACATTGTGGGACTCTGAATATGCGCATAGTACTGTGATTATTAATGTGTCTAACCTAATTAACCTGATTTCCCCCGTCCTTGTTACAGCCCCTTAAATAAATCAGATCTGTTTGTTTCAGCAAAGTTACACTGACTGAGGTATGTGTTTATGTTAAAAGTATTGTACTGTGGCTATCTTATTGCATCATCTTGTTTTACAGGGGGTCCCCAGAGTCAAGCTTACCGAACCAGTCCTGGGGGTAAGTGTAAATAGTGAAGATACTCATAGTGCATTGTGTGGGACACTAATAGGATTAAAAGGGGGTCTCAGACTAACTTGATCACAGCCCTCTGGGTCACTAACTACTGCAAACCCTGACCTCTGGGTGGAGGCACCTGCCATAGAACCGAGGCCCCTCAACCTGTTAGCAGTTAAGCAGGCAAGGGTAGTAGCCCTTGGGATAGTGCCATCTGGGTGTTACACATACAAAGCCATCAAGCTGAGAGGAGAACGGCCGTTAGCAGGCGTCTTTGTCCCCAAAGATAGCACCAAATCATTAAGATCAGATGATGCTCTAACTCTACCACTTCCTTTGTGCAGAACTAACAAAATTCTAAAGACCTTTAAATACTCTGCTGTAAAAGTCTGGAACAGTACTGATATGCAAATAACAAAATCCCCTAACATACAGCATTCTAAAACAAAATTTAAAACGGATCTTTTAGAACAGGCCATTTGTACTTGCCATAGATAATTATGGTTTGGTTCATTTTAGTGAGTATGAATGTTTATACTGTGCGAGTTCTTATTGTGTACTTGTACGTTTGCATAACTCATTATGAAATTTATCTTTATATTTGGTACTATGTATAAGAACCTGGGTCTAACCTGTAAAAGAGCCAAATGGCCCAGTGTTATTTACCTGGTTAACATAAGTTTAAAATTACAAAAAAAAAATACAAACAAAGTGTGCCTCTCCTCGTCAACAAATTTTACCATCCGAGAAATATCGCACGGGTGAAACACCTGGTTCTGCCGCAGGACCTTCCAACATTGGTCCATACCCTCGTTACCATCCACCTGGACTACTGCAATGCCCTTTACCTAGGGCTTCCTGGGGTTGATATCCGCTGCTTGCAGCTAGTGCAGAATGCTGCAGCCAGACTGTTGACTGGTACATCAAGATCCAGTCATATTACGCCTGTGTTGTACGGACTGCACTGGCTGTCTGTTCAGTGGCAGATCGCCTATAAGGTTGGCTTGCTAACCTTTAAAGCCCTACATGAACAGGGACCTGGCTACCTGAAAGATCTCCCGACTCCCTATTGCCCCTTTCATCCTCTCCAATCTGCCGAAGGGAGACTGCTAGAGATTCCCATGGTTCAGCTAAAATCTTCAGGCGATTGTGCTTTTTCTTTGCAGAACCTTTCCTGTGGAATTCTCCACCTTGTCAGTTAAGAGAGTGCCTGACCGTCGAGAGTTTTAAATTTATGTTGAAAGCATATCTTTTTAAATTAGCCTTCCCAGATGATTTTAAACCAATTGCTATGTTTATTTTAATTTTTTTTTTTTTTTTTTTTTTTTTTTATTTATTTATTTGGCTCGTGGGACCTTCTCTCGGGCATCCATTCCTTATCCTACCCGCCTGTGGATCCCTCAGACTGTGCCTCCTCCTCCCCCCCACGGGCACCAGCAACCCCCGGTATCACCCGCCCAGGAAGGGTAGCCCTCGCCTCTTGGGCTCCCTTGTAAATCAGACTCCGGCTGCAGGTGGGCCTCGGAGGGAGGGACTGGAAAGCCAGCCGAGGAGAAACCGGCGGAGGGCATGGGGGACCGGTGCAGTCGCCTATCCCACTCTGCCAGTTTTTTCCTTGTTCTACGCTGGTTCTCCCACCCCTGCGTGGGCACGCCCTGACACTCTTGCACACTGCAACCCTACCAGCATCGGCCACGCTGATCTTGTGCTGCTCAGCTTGCTGCAACGTCCCCCGGTCTCGACCGAAGATCACCAGCATGCCGAGCTAACCCAGCCATCCCCCTGTGGAGGAGAGCTCCACAAGGGCACTCCGTCCTCAACCCGCCTGCTGATCCACCAGGTGCCGAACCCGGTTCCCAGCCTTGGGTCGCCAGCGTAGCGCAAGGTGTGGCGTCCAGCGCCTCACCCCTCAGCACCACCAGGCCGGCTATTATACTGTTTTATCCATTTCATGTTTATACGAGTACAAAGGATACGAAGCTGCCTGACCGTCGAGAGTTTTAAAGTGGAGTTCAAAACGTTTTTATTTGCAAAAGCTTATGGCATATGATTTTATATCGTTAATACTGTATTTGTTTTTACTTATTGTTATTTGTAAAGTGCCTTGATCTTTGGAAAAGTGTTTAAAATAAATTTCAGCTTACTTACTTTATATACTGTATTTTTGAAAAGTGCCTTGGTTCTGGAAAGGCACTATATAAATAAAGTTTTACTTTATTCACAAATATCTACTTACACAGTGTAATCACTACCTCTTGTTTTCTGTCTCCCTGGTCTTTATAACTGGTTCTGTATGAAGCCTCCCCTGCTACACCATTAATGATCATACTCCACCCAGTAATTTCACTGACTGGCTGCCATCAGTCAGTGGCTTCAGAAGCTGATGCCTATACCACCCACTACTTGCATGGGCTGCTACTTAAAGATAGTACAGTTTAGTAAGAATTTACCGTAACAGCAGATCTTCGAGAGTATCTCTTGCAGCAGGTCATAACACATGGGATATCAGCCGCAGGCATCATTTCGTCTGGATGACTTCTCAACAGTCAACCCTGGGACCTCCCCCAACGTTACCACGTGGTGTCTGTATGGCACATATAAAAGGGGGAGGTCCCACCTACTCTTCAGTTCTTTTCCAGCCTAGCGACCAAATGAGAAGCCATTTCTTAGGCCCATTATGGGAACACAGGATGGAAATAAGGCAGCAGCTCATGGAATCATGAAAAGACAGGAGCAAGGAAACCTTCTGAAGTTAACAGCAAGGGGGGAAGGTGGGTGGGGCTGCACGACCTGCTGCAAGAGATGCTCTCAAAGATCTACTGTTATGGTAAGTTCTTACGCAACTGTACTATCTTCTTTGAGACAATCTCTTGCAGCACATCATAACACATGGGAAGATTCCCAAGCAGTTATTATGCCAATGGGAGGAGGATGAGGAAGCGAACTATCAGGACTTAGGACAGAAAGTCATCCAAAAGCAGTTCACTTCTTGGAAGCGATGTCTAGACTGTAATGTTTTGTGAATGTATGTACAGTAAACCACGTGTTGGCCTCACAGATTTCTAAGGCAGAGATGCCCCTTGAAATGTGCCATGGAGGCAGCCATGCCTCTGGTAGAATGGGGGTTTTACAACCCCTGTGAGAGGTTTGTCGTATTTTTATAGATAAACAAAATGCAGTTGGCCAACCATGTGGATGAGCACTGCTTGGAAACCTGAACGCCCCGATTTCCAGGGGCGAAAGAAACAAAAAATTGCTCAGCATTTCTCAACTGTGAGGTGCGGAAAAGATAAAGACTCAATGTTCTATGCACATTGAGAGTATGAAGCAGGGATTCCCCTGGATTTGCAGGCTCCACATAGTGCACCGGTAAGTGGATAGCCTGATTTAAAGTAAATCAGAAACAACCTTTGGCAAAAACAACGGGTTGGTGCGTAAAGTCACCCTATCGCTATGAAATTGCAAGCAGGGAGGGTTGCCTACTAATGCCTGTAACTCTGAAATACATCTACCCAACATAATGGCAACTAAGAATATAGTTTTCCAAGAAAGATAACGGAGCTCGCTGGATTCAGCAGGCTCAAAAGGATTCGTAGTCAATTTTTCAAGAACAAAATTCAAATCCCACACAGGGACTGGATCCCAAATAGGGGGATGAAGGTGCAGAATGCCCTTTAAAAGGGTTCTAATCATGATATATATATATATATACACATACATACACACACACACACACACACACACACACACACACACACATATACATACATACACACATACATATACAGTACACACACACACACACACACACACACACACACGCTTTATTTAGGTACACAAAAATCATGCACAACCAAATATAAAAAGGGTTCTAATCAAAGGTAACTGGGACAATGGTTTGTTGCCCACAGGGAAATGAAATGTGGCAGTGGCCGAAGGCAGACTTTACTAGAAGAATGTTTCAGCCCACCCTCCGACAAGGAGAGCAAACAGTCCAAGATGCTCTGAGGGGTACACTCATAAGGGTTGAAGTCCTGCGTAGATGCCCAAATGGAGAAGTGTTTCCACTTCATAGAATAGGAAGACTGCGTAGACAATTTCCTGGCAGCCTGGAGGACTTCTGCCACCTTTGGGGACACCCTGAAGCATGAGAGGACTATGTCCTCATGAGCCAGGCATGCAGATGGAGGGAGTGAAGGTCCAGGTGTAGCAGGGAGTCTCACGCCTAAGACAACAGAGCCCAGCAAATCGGCAGAGGTAGGGGATCCGGTTCGGAGAGCTGTAGAAGCAAAGGGAACCAAATCTGTCTTGGCCAGAACGGTGCTATGAGATTCATAGATGCCCTGTCCTGGACCAGTTCTGAGTACTACTCTCTGAACGAAAGGAAAGGGTGGGAAGGCATAAAGAAATCTTACGGTCCAAAAAAAAGAGATAACGCGTCCTGCCACACAGTTCCAGGACCTCGCTCAAGAAAGCAGAGAGGCAGTTTTGTGTTTTGCGGAAAGGCAAATGGGTCCCACTCCAGTCAGCCCCATTGGTGGAAGAGGTCATTTAGGATGAATTTCCCACTCGTGGGCCCATGCAGTGGATCTGCTCAGGGCATCCGCCAGGGTGTTGGACACCCTGGGGATGTTGACTGCCTGAAGATGGATATTTCTCTGGACTGCCCAGTACCAGACCCTCATTGATTCTCTGCAGAAAGGGTATTAATGGGTGCCTCCTTGCTTGTTTAGATAGTGAACTACCGCAGAATTGTCAGATTGCACCTGAAGGCAACCGGAGAGTCTCGAGCCTGTAAGGCATAGAGGACTGCCCTTATCTCCAAGACACTGATGTGGAGATGGGTCTCTATCAGCATCCAGGATCGTTGGGAACGAACATGCAGGAGATGAGCACCCCACCCTGTCAAGAAGGCATCTGTAGTCAGAATGAAATCTGGGACAGGAGAATGAAACAGCATGCCTTGCATTAAGTCGTCCCTGGACTTCCATCATTGTAGAGCTCAAAATGCTGGGGAAGACATCAGGACCAGGACATCAAAAGTGTCCTCCTTCTGGTCCCATTAGATGCTCAGAGATCACTGAAGGACCCTCATATTCAACCTGGCATTGTGGATCGGAATTGTGCCCACGAATTGTACCAGGAGGCGCAGGTAGTCTCGTGCCAAGACCAATCTGCTGGACTCTAGTCTGCGTGCCAAAGCAATCAGGGCGTCCACCCGAGCCACTGGAAAATATGCTATCCCCAAGGAGGCATCATGCTGGGTCCATTTTGGACTTCGGACAGTTTACGGCTATCCCCACTTGCGCAAACAACAGCAGAGTTCGAGAAAAGTGTGGATAACAGCCTTTGGTGGGAAGACACTTTCAGGAGTCAGTCATCCAGGTAGGGAAAGACATACAGGCCTTCCCCAAGGAGGGTCACTGCAACTGCCACTAGGCATTTTGTGAATACCCTCGGAGTCGAGAAAAGGCCGAATGGGAGGGCCCTGAACAGATAATGATGACCCCGAAACAAAAAACAGAGAAACCATATGTGAGCAGGGTGCATCAGGATATGGAGGTACACATCCTTCGTATCGGGAAAGCAGAGCCAATCTCCCTTGTTCAGCAAGGGGAGAAGTGTCATAGGAGATATCGTCCTGAACTTTTGGTATCTGACCTAGAAGGTAAGACACCTTAGATCCAAAATGAGGCGCAAGTCCCCTGTCCAGTTGGAAATCGGGGAAAAAATGGGAGCAAAATCCCATACCCTTCAGTAGAAGGGGAATTGGTTCGATGGCACATTTTATGAGCAAAGCATCGATTTCATTCCATAAGACCAATGCTTGGTCTTATAGAATGAGACACCCTTGGTGGCAAGGCAAGGGGAATCTTTGTGAACTCCAGTGTGTGTGTCCGGACTTGATCAACTGCAGAAGCCACAGATCGGAGGAGATGGCTTGCCACCCTTGTAGGTGCAAGGAGAACCTGTCCCCGACAGCCGTGGGAAGGGTCTTCAGTCCCACGACCAGAGGAAGACAGTCAGCCTGAAGGCCGGCCCAGCAGGGGAGCCGCAGGGACGTAACGGGGTGTTTTCTGAGCATTCTAGGACCAGGCTATTTTAATTGAGGCTTTCACTTATTGGCAGGTGGTCTTTGAGCATTGGGACATGCCTTGTAGGGGTGGCCCCTGGAGGATCCCCTGAAGGCTGGTTTTGCTTTTGGATGGTACAGGGTCCGGACCCACTGAAGGGTATGACCCGAGTCCTGTAAGTCCTTCAACATTTCTTGGGTCTGTGGACCAAAGAGCTGACCACCCTTAAAGGGAGCGTTAAGGATAGATTGCTGCACGTCCTGTGAAAATCCTGATACTCTGAGCAAGGAGTGACGTCTGAGACAAAACACCTGCCGAGGACGTATGGGCTGCAGTATCAACAGCATCATAGATGGCCCTGAGCAGGCGGCAGCAAACAGCCGCCGCCACAGACATCTTGGCAGTCATATCCTCCTGGGCAGACCCCGTAGGGAGGGGCTGGATCATTGCCTGGGAGGCTTTCAGGATTTACTCCCGATATTTCAGGAGGTGTCCCATGTAATTAAGTATATGAAGAGACATAGTAGCCGAGGCATAAACTCTTTTCCCATAACATCCAATTTCTTGGATTCCTTATCATAGAAACATAGAAGTTGACAGCAGATAAGGACCGCAAGGCCCATCCAGTCTGCCAATTTCTTTTTCTACCTTATAAATGTGCCATTGGCCTTTGCTCTGTCAGTGGCCTATCTATTCATACTCATTTGTATTGCTCCCTTATGCCTATCCCATGCCTGTTTGAAGCCCTGCACTGTATTCATAGCCACCATTTCTTGAGGTAGGCCATTCCATGCATCCACCACCCTTTCTGTGAAAAAGAATTTCCTCACATTCCCCCTTAATCGGCCCCCCTCTAATCTCATGCTGTGTCCTCTTGTCCTGCTATTTTTCTTATATTTAAACATGTTAGACTCCTTCACCTTGTTAATGCCCTTAAGGTGTTTGAATGCCTCTATCATATCACCTCTCTCCCTCCTTTGCTCAAGGGTGCACATATTGAGCTCTGTTAATCTGTCCTCATATGTCTTCTGATGCAGTCCCTGCACCATTTTGGTTGCCCTTCTCTGGACTGCTTCAATTTGGTTAATGTCCTTGTGAAGGTGTGGCCTCCAATACTGCACGCACTACTCCAGATGGGGCCTAACCAGTGTCTTATAAAGAGGGATTATTACCTCCCTCTTACGACTTGTGATACCCCTACTAATACACCCTAACACCCCCTAGCCTTACCTACTGCTTTAGAGGTCTGCTTGGATGATTTCAGGTCATCAGTGATGATGATGCCCAAGTCTCTTTCTTCCTTTGTGACTGCTAGCAACTCCCCTCCCAGACTATAGGTGGCTTCAGGGTTTCTCTTCCCTATGTGCATGATCTTGCACTTCTTTGCATTAAATCCCAGTTGCCACTCTTCTGACCATTTTGCTGTTTATCCAGATCTCTTCTCATTCTGTCCACCCCATCTGGATCATCTACTCTGTTGCAGATCTTGGTGTCATCTGCAAACAGACAAACCTTACCCTCTAGTCCATCTGCAAGGTCACTAATGAAGATGTTGAAGAGGACTGGCCCCAGGACTGATCCCTGAGGTACCCACTTGTGACTAGCATCTCTTCTGACTGTATACCATTTACCACCACTCTCTGTTTTCTGCCCACAACCAGTTTGCCACCCAGTTGACCAACTGACCCACCCCAAGCCTACCCAGCTTATTTATCAATCTGCTATGTGGAACAGTGTCAAAAGCTTTGCTGAAGTCAAGGTAGGCGACATCAACTACTCCCCTTGGTCCACCACTCTGGTTACCCAGTCAAAGAAATCTATGAAATTAGTTTGACAGGACCTTCCTTTTGTAAACCCATGCTGTCTTGGATCCTGTGCCCCTATGGTTCCAGGTGTTGCACTATCCTTTTCTTAGGAGTGCCTCCATAATCTTGCCCACTACTAAGGTAAGACTGACTGGTCTGTAGTTCCCTGCCTCCTCCCTACTACCACTTTTGTGAGCGGGATCACATGAGCCCTTCTCCAGTCTTCTGGGACCTCTCTCCTGTGAGAGACTCACTAAACAGTTCTGCTAATGGCTCTGTTAGTTCCACCTTTAGCTCCTTAAGTACCCTGGGATGTATGCCATCAGGTCCCATTGCCTTGTCCACCCTGAGCTTAGCAAGCTCTTGTAGGACCCTTTCTTTTGTGAAGGGAGTAGTGCTCACCTCCCTCCCCCCTGTGTCCATGGTGCTGAGCTGTGGGCCCTGCCCTACCTTCTCTTCAGTAAATACTGAGCAAAAGTATCTATTTAGGATAGATGCTTTTACATGGTCCTCCTCCTACATGCTCCCTTTTCTCCATTAAGCTTAGCAATACCCTCTGGACTTTCTCCTTTCACTAATGTATCTATAGAAAGTCTTGTCACCTTCTTTTACTGTTCGTGCTAGTGTTTCCTCAGTTTGGGACTTTGCCTGCCTTACTGCCTTCCCTGCTTCCCTTAGGGCAGTTTGGTATGCCTCCTATCTTCATCCCGCTGTGTTCCTTATATTTCCTGGAAGCCTTTTGGCTCTGACCTTTTCTGCTACTGTATTTGAGAACCAAAGTGGTTCCTTCTTCTTTTGCACTTCCTTTCTGTCTAACACAATGGGATGTTCCTTCAAGTATTGCATCCTAATGCTTGCCCACTTTGCCTGTACCCCTCACTTGTGTTTTTTTTTTGCCAGGGCTAGCTTAACTCTGTTGGCCATCTTATCAAAGAGTCAGCTCCTCTGAAGTCCCATATTTCTGCCTTGGAATGGGATGATTTAGATGTAGTAGCAAATTGAACCATACCATGTGATGGTCACTGGCCCCAGGTGACCTTCTACCTGGAGATCTGTGATCCCTTCCCTGTTAGTCAGTACTAGATCTAGAATAGCCCTGTTTCTTGTGGGTTGTTGTACCAGTTGTTTGAGGCCCTCCCTTGCCGAATCCACTATGTGTCTAGTTCTGGCAGATGTTCCTGCTGGTATTGACCAATCTGTATCCGGCATGTTGAAGTCTCCATTATCAGAACCTCCCTTTAGCTGTCATGTTTTGTATATCTTCTAACAGTAATGTGTCTGTGTCCTCCCCTGGTCTGGGGGCCTGTAGACAACCCCAGTTCTTATGGCTGTCCCATTTCCTGTTTCAGGGTGACCCACAGTTCTTCTGGCTCCTTATGTGTATTCTGAATTTCTGTAGCTTTGATATTTTCATTGACATGCACTCCTCCCCCCCCTTTTGCACCTCGGTCTCTTCTGAACAATACATAGCCAGGTACTGAAGTCTCCCAAGTGTGGTTACTGGTAAACCACGTCTCACTAATTGCTACTATGTCCAGTTTAGCCTCTGACATTATTGCCTGCAGGTCTGGGATCTTATTTCCCAGGCTGTGAGCATTGTGTACATGATCTTCCATTGGCCAGATTTGATTGTGTGTTAGTTGTTGGGTGAGGGTTTGGCATTACCCTGTCGTCATATGGAGACAAACCTTTTTCTTACCTGGTGATGCAAATGAACTGCAAACATGCTGAATCCCTGTTTGACCACTAGCTGAGGGGAGGGTGTTCTTCCAATTCGAGCGTATGGGGTGCTGCCACCTCTCCCCATTGCTAGTTTAAATATTCTGCAAGATGTCAAACTTCTGCCCCAATGCACTGACTCCTCCTTAGTCAGATGCAGTCCATCAAATTTAAAGAACTTTCGCTCCCAGAACTGTTGCCAGTTCCCTACAAATCTGTGTCCTTTTTCCTGGCACCAGCCCTTAAGCCACGTGTTTAGCTCCCCTATCTCCCCTTCTCTGACCTTCCATCCATCTGCTCCCCTCTCCCAGACTGGCAGGATCTCAGAGAAGGAGATGCCGGACGAAAGAGATGATAGTTTGTCACCCAGCCTGGTCAGGTGCTCCTTGGTCTCCACAACTGACCGGCTGGCGAGATCGTTAGTCCCCATGTGTACCAGGACATCAATGTTTTCTCCTGCTTTGTGAACAATTTTAGCAATGCGGTCAGTGTCTCTCCATGCTGATGTACCTGGGATACATCTGACCATTATCCCTGGCTGGAGATGGCTATCAACTCCCCGAATCATGGAGTCTCCTACGATCAGAAGTTTTTTGGATTTCCCGTTTGCTTTTTTTGTTTTGGTTCCTGATTTGGGAGGAGGTTGAGCACTCATGTGCCGAGGTCTAAAGGACCTATCATGAGCAGCATTGATCACCAGAGTCCGCCTGAAGCAGAGACATGAAGTAGGGGTGGTCCACCAGGGCCTGATAAATCCTATCAGCCTTACGAGGATTGAAGGGGATTCTGAAAGGCTGCTTCCAAGCAACCCAGACTTTTTTAAGGCGACCACCAAAGGGGGACCGACCAGAGTGGTGCATTCCGGTATACCTAAATACTGTGCCAACTTCTTTCTTGAAGCATCCTGCTCAGTGCTCTGGAACTCAAACATTTTCTGGAGGTGTATGATAATGTCCGAAAACGTTGGACCATCTGGCAGAGAACATGGGAGTTCAGGGGTAGGTCCACCCTGAACGGAAGAGGTGGCCAAGGAGGACTCGGGAGAGTCCTCCTGGTTCATACCATCCTCATCCTTTGGGTCAGCCAAATCCCAGTCCTGTAGGAAAGGGTCATCCATGTCTACATCCTAAGGGGGAAACCCAGGGAGACAGGGGAAGAGCTGGCCATCCTCTGGGCAGAGGAAGGCCAAGAGGGAGCAGAGACCAGAGGTGACCCTTCAGTAGGGGGGGCGAGGGGTCTGTGTAAGGTCCAGGACAGTATTTACTAGAGCCTGGACATCAATCATGGCCATCTGCCCAGCGGAAGTAGCCAGGGTAGCATGGACTGAGTGAATAGGGACCACTGACATTATTGAAGAAGGCAGTGGAACCAAGCAGGAAGCCGAAGAGGGGTGTGCGCAGAGGACCCCAGGATCATCAACAAGGGCACCAACATAGAGCCCTTTGTGGTAAGGCTAGTCATCGATGAGAGGATCGTCGACAGGCCAGAAGCCACCATCGACGGACGATGGCTAGAAACCATGGGGGCAGTGATGGAAGCTGCAATTTCACCCCAGATTCCACCATCGGAGGAGCCGCCGATGAGGGAAGAGAGGTGCCATCATCCATCCATAGTGCAGGAGACGATGTTACAGTGGCAACCTTCCCAGTATTTACTCTTTCTGGTAGTGATCGGGGTACTTCTCAACGAGAGCACGGCAGAAACATGCTTCATTTTGCTGGCATGTTGTTTCTTACCAGGAACCTGTCCCGTCAACAAGGGCTCACCTGCATAGCGGTGAGACCCTGAGGATGTCCAGGACTCCCTAGGCTTTGAGCACTGCTGTGACTCCAGAAGGGCAACCTTTTGCTTCATGAGAAACTCATGAAGCTGCTGAAGTCTTTGACGTTTGGTGGCCTTGTTGAACCACTTATAGAGGATACAATTCCGGATGTCATGTTCAAGACCAAGGCACCGAACACAGACATCGTGGAAGTCCTCTGTAGCGATTCTGTGACCACAGGTACACTTCCGGAATAAGGGATCCGAAGACATCAGTAGACTAACCCATTTAGAATAAATGTTTTGTCAGTAGAGCTCTTTGTCGATGACTGGTAAGCAGAGCTCCAAAGGAGAACTTGTTGCATGTAGGTCACGGCCGAAAAGAGCTGAGGAGTAGCTGGGTACCCCTGCTTTTATACGTGCCATAAAGACATCACATGGTAATGTTAGGGGAGGTCCCAGGGTCGACTGCTGAGAAGTCAACCGGAGGAAATGACACCTATGGCTGATATCCCATGTGTTATGGCCTGCTGCAAGAGGTTGTCTCGAAGAAGATCATGTGTGATGACGTATGATGACATTTACAGAAAGTAAACTGTTCATTCAATCTTGTTATAAAAACAGTGTCTGTCTAGAGTTTTATATGAAAATCTACCATTTTGTACCATTGTAACCATTTGTCTTGTGCTCTGCTTCAGCCACATTGCTAGATGCTGAGACTTGCTGCTATTTTAAGTGTCTATTTTCCCATTAGCAAGTTATACTGTACTGTCACTAGAAGGACACAATCTTTACCTAAAGCAGTCCCTGCCTGTTGTTCACACGAATACATTCCTAAACTACAGCTACCCCAATTGTTCACTAATTTCTCTGTCTTTATGAACAATGCATCCCCTACTGTCCTCTCTCCCCCTTGTTCTGCTCATATCCCTCTCTTTACCACCTCCACTTGCTCACTACTCATCAATTCCTAATAACTCTTTCACCCCCATCAGTCATCTCCAATCCCCTACCCACATCCATGCTATCACTCCTCCCCATTTGAAATATGGTCTCACTCTACCGCTATTCCTCATGCAGCTTTAGTAACGGTGTCCACTTTCACTGCGGTTCTCCACTTTCTTCCTCACAACTCCTGGTGGGGGACTCAATCATTAGGGGCGTAGAAATGGGGGAGGAAGGCAAGGTGCCTGCCTGGCACCATGGCTTGGAGGGACAGGAAGCGAATCCTCAGGATCATGGGAGCAGCTGCACAAGGGAGGGAGCTGGATGTTATTGTCCACCTAGGGACAAATGACCTGGCTAGGAGTGGGATCAGAGCAGTGCAAGAGGAGTTTGTAGAGTTGGGGAGGGGCCTTAGACAATTAGCGCATACAGTAACCTGTCTATGGCAAGGGTGATGCTAGGGTACTCCTCACCAGGGAATTCAATGAATGGTTGAAAAACTGGTGTGGAGCTCAGGGTTTTGGCTTCATTGGGGACTGGGGAGCCACCTGGAGGGATGCAGACCTATACTGGCGCGATGGTCTGCACCTGTCCGGGGAGGGGGGAGAAACCAGGATCCTAGGTGGGAGGTTTAAATGCTTCACTGGCAAGCATTTAAACTAGCCAAGGGGGGAGGCACTGAAAAGGAGCAGGGAAATCCCAGCCTCCCCCCACAAACAACAGTAATTAGTGAGGTAAACACCAAGGTAGAGAAGTCATTAGGGAGCAGGCCAGAAGTAAATGTAAAAAAAGGCAAAGGCATTAAGGACAGGAATGGGGCTAAAAGGGGTAAGGCCATCAAAAAGTGGAGGGCGATGAGTTCCAATGCCCATAGTCTGTGTAACAAGCTCACTGAACTAGTGGCCTTGATGGAAAAGGGTTGCCTGGATATTGTGGCAGTCACAGAAACATGGTACACAGAGAACCATGACTGGGATGTCAACATACCAGGATACACAATCTACAGGAGGGACAGGAAGGGTAAAAGAGGAGGAGGAGTAGCTCTTTATGTAAAGGAAGGGATCAAAGCAACAGAACTAAACAGTAAACAGGGAGCAGGTGAGACACTTTGGGTCACCCTGGAGACAGGAAATGGCACCACAATCCGCATGGGGGTTGTATACAGACCCCCATCTCAGGAGGAGGGAATGGACTAGGAAATGATAGAAGGCTTCCTTAAAATGGCAGAAAATGGGGAGATATTGTTGTTGGGGGACCTAAATATGCCGGATGTTAACTGGAGAACCTTTGCTGCAGGCACATCCAAGAGCAGGGTCATTCTTGATGCCCTACAGGGGGCATGCCTCAGACAGCTAGTACTGGAACCCACTCGGGAGGGAGCAATCTTAGACCTGATACTCTCAAATGGGGACGGAGAAAGAATCTCAGATTTAGAAGTGGGTAGCCATTTGGGAACAAGCGACCACCAAACAGTGTGGTTCACGATAAACACAGCCATACAATCAAGCCATACAAAGGCAAGAGTATTGGACTTTAGGAGGGCTGACTTTGGGAAAATGAGAGAGTGGCTCATAAAAGCACTAGCAAACAGGCAAGAAGGAGGGGTGGAGGAACAATGGAGAGTAATCAAAACAGCCATCACAGAGGCAACACGCCTTTGTGTAAAGCAAATCAACAAAACAAGAAGGAAAAAAAGCCGCTATGGTTCTCAAAAGAGGTGGCAGGGAAGGTTAAGGAGAAAGGATAGCATTCAGGAAATATAAGGAAACACAGAAGGAGAAGGACAGAGAACTTTATCAGTTAAATCAGAAAGAGGCTGGGAAGGCAGTCAGAATAGCAAAGGCCCAAACCGAGGAAAGGATAGCCAACTCTGTTAAGAAGGGATAAGACCTTTTATAGGTACATTAGGGAGAAGAAAGACCAAAGGAGGATACTGAGGCTTAATAAAGGGGAGGAATGTGGGTGAGGGTGACAATGAAAAGCAGGGATACTGAGCGAATATTTCTGCTCAGTATTCACAAAGGAAGAGGAGGAGGTACCTAAACCAAACAAGAGAAACACTGAAGGCAGGTCGATACCAGTCCATTTACAGAAGAAAGGGTTCTGAAAGAACTAATAAAATTGAAGGTGGACAAAGCAATGGGGCCTGATGGGATTCACCAAGAATTCTAATAGAACTAAGGGTAGAACTAATGACGCTGACTACTCTCTTTAACAAATCATGGGAGGATGAGGTGGTACCTGAGGACTGGAGGAGGGCGGATGTGATTCCTCTTCACAAAAGTGGGAGCAGGACAGAGGCAGGAAACTACAGCCCAGTTAGTTTGACCTCAGTGGTAGGTAAAATGATGGAATCACTTCTGAAGGAAAGAATTGTTGAGTACCTAGAGGCCAGTGGGGCACAGGACCCAAGGCAGCATGGATTCACGATGGGAAGGTCGTGTCAGGCAGATCTAATAGATTTCTTTGACTGGGTGACCAAAGTAGTAGACCAGGGAGGAGGGGGCTGTGGACATGGCCTACCTAGATTGTAGCAAGGCATTTGATACAGTCCCACACAAAAGAGTAATACACAAGTTAGCCAGCCTTGGAGTGGGTCCCAAGGTGGTAGCCTGGATAAAAAATTGGCTAGACAACAGGGTGCAAAGGGTAGTAGTAAATGGAGTCCACAGTGAAGAAAGGAGGGTTACTAGCGGGGTACCGCAGGGTTCAATAAAGGGACCGGTCCTTTTTAATGTCTTTATAAGTGACATTGCAGAAGAACTGGAAGGAAAAATATGTCTCTTTGCAGATGACACAAAGATCTGCAACAGGGTTGATACACCAAGGAGTGGAAAGGATGAGAAGGGACTTGGCAAGGTTGGAGGAATAGTCAAATGTATGGCAGCTCAGATTCAATGCAAAGAAGTGCAAGGTAATGCACCTGGGAAACAAAAACCCAGGGCAAGAGTACACAATGGGGGGTGAGATATTGACAACAGTAAAAATGGAAAGGGACCTGGGGTTAATTATATCAGATGACCTAAAGGTGGGCAAGCAATGTGAGAAGGCAGTAAGGAAGGCTGGGGGGATATTGGGATGCATAGGGAGAGGCATCAATAGTAGAAAACAGGAAGTTGTTATCCCTCTGTACAGACAGTTGGTGAGACCCCATCTGGAGTACTGTGTGCAGTTCTGGAGACCCCATCTCCGCAAAGACATAGACAGAGTGGAGGCTGTCCAGAGGAGGGCAACCAAATGGTGCAGGGTCTGCACCAGAAGACATACGAAGAAAGACTAAAGGAGCTTAATATGTATACCCTTGAGGAAAGGAGGGAGAGGGGACATGATAGAAACTTTCAAGTACCTCAAGGGAATCAACAAAGTCCAAGAGGGTGGCATCTTTCAGAAAAAGAGATGTGCAAGAACAAGGGGGCACAATTTGAAGATAGAGGGGGGACGGCTCAGAGGTAATGTGAGGAAGTATTTTTTCACAGAGAGGGTTGTTGATGCATGGAACAGCCTCCTGAGGAGTTGATGAGTCAAGAACAGTGAGAATTCAAGAATGCATGGGACAGACATAAGGCAGTCCTAGTGGGGGGTAGGAGGAAGTAAGCTGTTGGTTAATTAGGATCTGCAGCTTATCTGTTAGGTAGGTAAATGGGCAGACTAGGTGGGCCAAGCGGTCCTTATCTGCCATCACATTCTATGTTTCTATGTTTCTATCCACTCCCTTCTTCTCAAACTCCCAACCTCCTCGTCAGCGCCTTCAAAATCCCCTCAGCTCCACTTTCTCATATTCACTCTCCTCTTGCTCTCCGCTAGGGATATCCACCCCAACCCAAGCCCTATTGCCCCTAGCTCCTCTGGTGCTTCCTTCTCTACTACCTCCCCCCACTTTCTTCTTTCAGCCCTCCCAAGGGGCTTAGAGACCCTACATCTAAAAACCCGCAGCTTGTTGCAAACAAACAAACAAAAAAAACAAGACCAGATTCAGACTACGGTGTGCACTATAAAACCAGACATTCTAATCATCTCAGAAACTTGGCTAAAGAGCACTATCCCTGACCACTCAGTCTCCATTCCTAGCTACTCATTGCTAAGGCAAGACCGTGCTGGCAGGGGTGGTGGTGTGGCCATTTATGTCCTAGCCTCCATCCAGCATTCCATCATCTACTCATCCTCCAATCCCGAGACCCATGATGCCCTAGCTATCCATGTGACCTTCCCCTTCACTCTCCCAATCTTCGTAGCCGGCATATACTGCCACCCAAATATCCATCCTTCAGTCGAGCTAGACCTCCTAACCTCCATCACTTCCCTTGCTCGCTCTGTGGAATTAATCATCCTAGGCGACATCAATATAATTCGTTGTCACTAAAAAACGAAAGTCGGAGCCCTAAACCTCTCCCAACTGATCTCCGAACCCACCCGCCCAAGCCATAAGACACAGCAACACTCCCTACTAGACTGGGCCCTTACCACCCACCCCCACTGCATCTTCACCTCTAGCATCCTCCCCGATGCTCTCAGTGACCATAACCCAATATTCATAGTTAGGAAAGTCCACAGAACTAAATGACCACACAAAACCACACAAGTACGCTCTTTCAAGTCTCTTGACCTTGAACCTCTCCTGAGTAACCTTGCCACTTCTGACTGGTCCCCAACCTTCCTCCCCTTGGTTGATAAGGCCCTTACCTACTTCAAAGACATCTTTCTGTAAACTGGAACGCCTTTAGCCCACTCAAACAAACCAAAGTCAGAGGTAACCACTTACCTTGGATAACCACTGCACTTCTGGCCTGCCTCAGGGCTAGAGATCCAGCCTGGAAATGTCATAAAGCTACCCAGCATCCCAGTGACCTCACTAACTACCACATGCTCCGAAACGCTTGCACCAGGGCTACAAGGTTAGCCAAGTCCGAAAATGTCAAATCTACCTTCATCACCAACATAAACTCCCCTTCAATGTTCTGGAAGGTGGTCCATGCCCTGTTTACCCCCTCATCACGCCCACCCCCCCGGTACCTAAATAGCCCACTAGTGTCCAACCTACCAGCTATAACTGCGGAATTTAACTCCTACTATACCTCCTGCACCACTGAGCTACTGAAATCCCTCCTCACCCTCTACTGGTGTGCCCCCTCCACTACCCTCCCACCTCCCCTTCTCTTTTGCTACTGTAACCCCAAAACGATGCTCTAAGTGCCCTCCTCGCCATCAACCCCTCTAAAGGTGCCTCCCCTGATGGCCTTGACCCAAAACTCCTCTCCCTCTCCGTTTCGGCCATTGCCTATCCCCTCTAAATAATCCTAAATCTCTGGTATCCCGTGATAATCGCGACTGAAAATACCGCGACTAAAAAATAGCAAGCACATGAAGGGTGACAAGACATAACAGTGGATAAGCCATTATAGCGAATAAAACTGCCATCCCCATTACAAGTATCACAACTGCCAAATTAGCGATCAGGAGAACAGCACCAGTCAGACATCCAACTTGAAACCCCTCCCAACCCCTCCCAACAGTAAACAGCAATAAACTTCAGGAGTAATGTAATAAATACAACAGACCTCTAAGACCTCTCAGATGATTACAGCACCACAATGGGGTTGAAGCGCTGGGGCTAATTACCTTAGTCAGCATCTCAACCTGCCACAATACTTACTTATTTTGTTTGCCTACAGTTGTTTGATTGTGTGAGTGCTAACTTTTGATGACATGGCCCTTTTCTGACCCAGTCAAAACAGGTAAATGGGCAGATAAATTAAAGGCTGAACAACAAGGGGTGGGGAAGGAATGCAGCTCTGATACAGAAGCGGAGGAAACCACCTAGATGCTGTACTCATTGGCTTCTGCCTTCTACCCTTTCTACTAGCTAGGTAATCAGTGACTTTATGGATATTGTGCTCTTGTCTCCATTTTTTGTTTCCTACGGGACCAGACCAAAAGTTTTAAGCTCTATTTCGATCTTTGTCTTGATCGGACTGCTCCCTTCCTGTTACTGGGCTTTGAACTGTCAAAATTTTAACGTTTTGTAACTGTAAGCCTATAAAAATTATTTTTCTATACACAGTTCAGTGTTCAGCTTTCTTAAGTCACTCTTGCTGTAAGCTAACCAAGGGAGTGTTATATTACTGTGTAGGAGTTATGGCTGCTTATTGCAGTTTATATTAACTGATCCCTGTCTACATATTTGGGGACAAGACAGTCTTTTTGTCAGAGTCGCTTTTTGTGAGCGGTGATCTGTATACAATGCTAGCTCCCGACTTTAGATTCCTAGCATGGCCCATTTCTTCTCTTCCTGTTCGGGATCCTGAATCGGGGCTATGCTGGTACTGTATTTAAATGCTCAGCCTGTACTGTATTCATGCATCAGTATGTTAGTGAGTCAGCACACATGATTACTAACCCGCGATTATTATGTGGTCGCTATACATGTAGTCGTTACATATTACATTCGCTATCCCGAATGTTGCCATTTAATACTCGCGAAAATTACAGTTGCTATTTTTTCGGTACTAATATTACATGGAACCAAATCTCTCATTCTCTACTGCCTCGGTCCTCTCTTCATGGAAACATGCAGTGGTCCTCCCTCTACCCAAACAGGGTGCCCCCATATCCCCTGGCAACTATAGCCTCATTTCTCTCCTCCCTATCCTTGCCAAACATCAAGAACACATTGTCCTCTCCCAACTCACCTTTTTTCTATCGGACACCTCCTTTTTCACCTCTTTCCAGTCTGGTTTCAGGAAAAAACACTCAACCACCACCACCACTCTCTTACGGCTCACAGACCCCATCCTAACCGGAACGGACAATGGCTAAATTACCTCTGCCATTTTTTGTTGACCTGGCCAAGGCCTTTGACACCGTCTCTCATTCCCTTCTCCTTGACTCACTCCCGGCAGCTGGCCTATCTCCCTCCATCACAAACTGGTTCAAGGTCTACCTTATTGGCAGAACCCAATCAGTTAAGATCTTTGATGCCACTTTCCCTCCCGATTAGCACTGGCATCCCCAGGGCTTTGTATTAGGGCCCCTCCTATTCTCCATCTTCTTAAAGACGACCATCCCTCTGTTTGCTCCCCCTCCTCCGCTATACATATGTATGCCGATGATACAGTCCTGTATGCATCTGGCTCCTGTCCTGCTGAGGTTACAAGCAGCTTACAGCAAGACTTCGACAAGGCTCAGCTTTCGTTTGCTAACCATCAACTTTTCCTCAATGCCAAGAAGACAAGTCTCCATGACCTTTGGCACAAGGCAGAGACTCTCGAGGCTTCCCTCCCTATCCACTTTCCACACACTTGATGGGACTTTAATTGAGGACACATCCTCCTTCAGGTGTTTGGTTGGACCAACACCTAAACTTCTCTGGACATAGAGAAACACCATCCAGAAAAAACTGCACCCCAAGCTTGGTGCCCTGTTCAGAAACCATAGTTGCATCCCTCCAATGGCTAGGAGTGAACTTGTTCAGGAGATGATACTGCCAATTTTTGACTACTGTAACGTACTCCAAGTCCTCCTTGCCCAGACTGGACACCCTCTTCAATTCCTTCTGCCGCTTTGCCCTGGATGCCCCCAACACCCACCACTGCGATCTTTATCATGCCTGTCCTTCCACTCTCTTACAAACAGGCGACTCTCCACTGTGCTAAATTCATCTCAAGCACTGGTTGGGTGAGCTCCCTTCTACCTCACCTCCTCTTTATAACACCCCCCATCCTCCCATTCCTTAGATCAACCCGACTCCCCCAAACCCTGGTAGTCCCCATAGATTTACCTAAAATCGGCCAATCTGGCTCTCTACACGCCTCCCAAAATTTGAATTCCCTCCCCCTCAAATTTAGCACTCATCCTTCCGCCTACTCCATCAGTTCTGCCCTCAATAATTACCTTGCACCTAGCTGCTCCTGCCATGTCCCTCCCCAATTCCCTTCTCTAAGCCCTGGACAAACCCTACCCCTCTACAGTCACCTTCATTTTATTCTGTGCCCCCCCCCCCCAATTTTCTAGCTCTCCTCCCTTTCCCCCAAATTGCTCCCCCTTACTGACCTCCCTTGATCTCTCACAGAATATAAGGGACCCCAAATGCTCTCCATGGGTCCCTCTCCTACTCCCCCAAGGGGCTTGTATCTCTCATCTACACCCTTCCCCCACCATCCCTCCTATCTCCCTAGACTTACAGACCTCTTGCAGGGTTCTTAGCATCCTGAAGGGGTCAAACTGAGCTTAAGCATATCTCCCCTATTCTATCTAGCTGCTATCTTGGCTTTCCATGACTACTAGCAGGGTCCAATGCAGCCTGATGGACTACTGATTAGGTCCGATCCCTTCCAAAAGGTGCGAATTCTCTTCCCCTCAAGGGCTCAATTCTCACTCCCTTCCTCTCCTGTCACTCTCTTAATCCCCATCTACTGACCTTCCCCAACCCCCCTGCAGGGTACCCCGCATCCTGAAGGGTCCTCTCTTGGATTAGGTCCTATTCCCCCTCCTAGCATTAAGTCACACCACCTCCTCCTCCTCCTCCTCCTCTATCTCTCTCCTCCCTCTTTAAATCCCTACAGCCTGATCCCCTTTCTATCTAGCCCCACAGCCCCCTTGCAGGGTTCCCCGCATCCTGAAGGGGTCTCTCTGGGACACTGCCTTATCCCCTTCTCTCTGGTCCCCCAGTCCCCTTGCAGGGTTCCTTGCATCCTGAAGAGGTCTCCAGGGACACTTTTCCCTCTCCACCACCTCATCCCTCCCTCTCCTTTCCCCCTTTTCTTTCAAGTAAGCACTTGTTTATTTATCAACCCGGCACTTATTGTCCACTCTTTCTACCTATTATGCGCAACACTGTTCTAACACTATTTGTAACACCTGCCTTACAACTGTTTGTTAATGTTGATCTTGTAACTTGAATGTTTAATGTCTCATTCCTATTGTACCCCTTCCCCCCAGGTCGCACTGGGAGACGAGAGACTTGTCACTCAGTGTGCTTTCCTGGTGAAACATCTCAATAAATAAATAAATAAATCTTCTCATCTATGAAGAAGCCAGGGAGAGTGTCACATTGCTGAGATTTATAAAGATGATTTTTCCCCTCACTTTGTGTCTGTTACAAGAAACAAAACCATCAGCTGTTTGTGGTTTTGCCATGTTCAATGCCAGTAATGCATAAAAATAGTAAACTGATCACTGTAGCCTGTGCAGAAGTCAGATAGAGTAGCACACTGCTGTAGTGTTTGAAGACTCTATAACTTTCTGTTGTGGTGAAAGAAGTGAGTCCTACTGTCATGTTAATGACTGCTGTGCTCATTCACACCTGACATGGGGGACCTAAATATGCCAGGGGCAGACTAGGACACTATGACAGCAGCGGCCAGGGAGCAGAGATTGATGGATGTGTTTCAGGTTGGCTTCCTGGTCCAACAGGTGGGGGAACCTACTAGGGAGGGGAGGATACTGGACGTTGTCCTTGCAGACAGTGACCAGATAAGGGGTCTGGAGGTGTGGAGCCGCTGGCAGGTGGAGACCATGCCACAGTCTGATTTATGCTGTGTCTGGGGGAGATAACCGCTCTAATACAGTAGTAGTGGACTTCAGGGGGGTGGACTTCATGGGCATGGGCAGGATTCTAAGGAGGAGCCTACAGAGCTCCCAGCTGGTTAAATGGTCTCATCAAGGACATCTCCTCCCTATCTAAGATAGGCCTGTTCAAATCTAACCTCTGCCTATTCCTCTCTGCCTCTAGCACATGCGACTTTCTTCTCTAACCTGCTGTTTCCTTTTTGGCACTTGTCCCTTCTCATACACCCCCCTACTGTCTCCCTCCTCCTCTTACTTGCACTTTCCGTGCATCTTGACAATTGCCTCTGGCAGTATCTTCTTCTCGTGTCTCACCAAGTTCTCGTTATCAATGTTATCCCGGTCTTGTGCATGCCCCTAGTACCGCCTAATCTGTATGTACTCATGTGATGATGATAAACAAATGTAACCTGTTATCCTGTAATAATTAATGTCCTGCTTGTTTGTTCTCATCCTGATGTGGAACCTTTGTAAAAGAGCCTTGGCTCAACGGTAATTGTAATCCTAGACTAATAAATAAATAAATAAAATAAAAATAAACATTCAATAAAAGTGATTTCTCAGGATGGCACTAAAACAATTGTCCTATTGCTCTGTAAATGGGACAGAAGTAGTGCTCTTTCGAAACCTTACTAATGTAACCCCCCACCCAAAGTGTAGGGCTTACTTGAAGTGCCCACAGAGTCCTCCCACTGCTGCCAGCCCAGGTCCTGTGTGCCTCCCCGAACCTCCTGCTGGCCCTCCATGCTGTTTTGCTCTGAAAGGGAGGGCCGGAGAAGCAAAGACATGGAACGCCGTGCAGCTGCACCGTGAGTGTGTGAACTGGCAGTCTATGTATGCGCAGCAGCACACTCTTGTTTTCAAGCCACTGCTGCAGCAAAACAAACAGAGCTCCCCCATGCTCCCGCACCCCCGAATCGGCTAACTGGGGTCCACAAACACAAGGGAGGGACCCCAATAACTTCAAAAGAGCACTAATAAGCTCATGCAAATGAAGCGGATGCAGAGGCTGCTGGAAAATGTAGTTCCCTGCCCACCAATGAATGGAGCCTGCCGATTCTTGAGGGGGGGGAGAGACTACATATCGGAGGGCACGGCGGGCGACTGGTGGCCCCTACACATTTCATTATGCCACTAGATTGTAGGGCACAGTAAGGACTATCAAGCTAAGGGGGCAAATAAATGATTAATAATGTTTGGCTGCATAGGGACCTTAAAGATGGGACTGCACTAGAATTATAAATGGACTGTTTACTTAGCAGCCGTCTTGTGACACTTTAACTTCGCTGCCCACCAATCACTACTCGAGAAAGCCCTGGAGGTATAAGAGATGGCTTCTGGAAGAGGAAAGGGTACAATGTGCTTGGCACCCTCCAGAGGACCAATGGGGCATCAAGTAACATGACAGATGGCCCTATCAGCCAACAGAAGGCTGCAATTTGACAAAGAAAGACTGTTACAGCTCATGGCAGTCGTCCAGGAGCCCTTGAGAGTGAAGAAGGGTTCTGTGGCGGTTGGGAGCCCTCAAGCCAGCCAGAGGGGCTCCAGATTGTGTCTCCAGACCACAGAAGTGCCTCATCTGCCAAAAAAGGTTTGAGCAACCTTGAAGCCAAGACAAATACTGCCTGCTGCTACTGTTTATTTTTGAAACTGAGTTTTTATTTCAATATTCCATTTATAGAAAATAATTACAGCATATCAACAATAAAATTACGTCATACACTTCTGAAATCCCAGTAAAGCATTAAAAACTCATAATCTGATAGTCTTATGAGTCAATGACTTGAGCTGATAATCTCTTACCCCTCAGGTTCGTATAACAGAGCCATCTCCTTTCAATTTGATTATGTTATCTATTACAATAGCCTAATCAGAGGAGAAAATGTTCCAGTAACTGAATACGACTATGATAGTGCATATCTATAATATCACATAAAAGTCCATCAAACATCCAAAGAAAACACAGAAATAAGATTTGAACAGGAACAATCATTCAAACTGATGTGTGTGACAATCCTTATGCAGTCCTGCTGGTCAGAGCGGGGGCAGGCCCAAGACAAACATCAGACTTTTCTGAAACTTTTAAATTACCATATGGCTCTACTAGATAATGAACTTTACATACGAGGAGTATACTCCTAACCCTACAAGTTAAGAATGAAAAAAGAGGAGTAAAGGAAGAGAGGAAAGTACATGCTCTAGATTGTTTATGAAGGCAACAGACAAAGACCACCACCACCGGACATCTATAAATGTGTGTCTTAAGTGCTATGGTCCTTCTGTCTGCCATCCTACCTTGTGCTATCTGCTGCTTCCCTGAGATCCCAGGGGTGTCAAGTCTCCTGAAACTGTGTAGTATGTAAATGAAGGGTAGCTGTAATTCTTTCCATAGATTCTATTTTAGAGACCTTTCATTTCCATTGGGATAAGGTGGGGACCTGTGTGGAAAGCCACTGTAGGGTAATATATTTCAGGGCAGCCACGCGGGGTATATGATAAAGCTCATCAGTGGTCCTGAACTGCCATAAGGTCTCCGTAATGCCACGTATCAAATTAGGGAAGGTGAATGGTATGGGCAAGTTAAATGTTACCTGCATACAGGCATATACATCCCGCCAACATGAAGTTAACTTTGGGAAGCTCCAGAAAATATGCCAATGTGAACCTGCTGCTACGGTTTTGAACAGCTACAAAGCAAAGCCTGTCTGTGGAGTTAATCTCAGTAGATCCTGACTGAGAAGGTATAAGAAGATGTTTGTTCCTGAGGGGAGCGCCCTGACTTGGTGTTTCCTGGTTATCAAGGATCGACATCAGAATTGTCCTGCCTACATGCAGAGATGTCTGGGCCGTAGATTGACAAAAAAAAACAAAAAAATTAGAGATTGTCTGTCCCTGGGGGAAGCGCCCAGCGTTTTGCATCCTCTGGCCACCACACTAGAGAGCAGGACGAGTAAAGTTTCCTGCTGAAATCAGAAGGAAAGAAGAAACTGTTGCCCAGGTCCCCTGGACCCACGCGATCATCACCCGGAGAGAAGACCTTGAGAGGCCTGTCAGGTGAACACTGCATATAAAGGCCTTAGAGGTGAAGTTTGAAATGCCTGACAGGTGAAGACCAGCATTTTTTATCCCTTCAAACAGTGCTGCTGTTTCCTGCAGTCTGCTGTTGCGGTGCACCACCAACTACCTCTGATACCAGCATGGTGCAGTTGAAGACTAGTCTCAGCAAACGCCCAGCTCCAGCATGTCTGCGTCACATGGACTGCTCACCAAGCTGCAAGTAAGCAGGGCTGCCCTGCAAAAATCCTGGGGAAGCTGTTCAAAAGCATTTGCAAGCCCACCACAGTTAAAGTTCATAGCTACAGTTAAAGCTCATTATCTTTAACTTTTAAGTGCACCAACGCCGGCCACACCACTGCAACTACAGACCTGCACCAGTCTGGGGTACCCCAGCATACGACTAGCAAGTCTGGTACCAGATTGGGGGGGGTCGTCTGTGTATTTACAGGTTGTATGTTGGTGGGAGGTTAGGCATTGTGGTTCTCTGCGCACTGTTAATGTTTAATGCCCGTATGGTACTATCTTGCTTTGCCTTTTTTTGCTACATAGCTGAATGCCTAATCCTATGTACATCCCTGCTCCAGTATTCCCTCCCTATTCCTACCCCTATTGTAAAAGCTGTGTTGATTCTTTTTCCTTCCAATCATGTCAGTGAGCATGTTACTAGAGATCTCCTCCAATTACATGGTTGGTACTGAATTGCAAGGTAAAGTGTATTTCTGTGTGTGGGGTGTCTGGAAAAGGAGTTGGGCAGGTACAGCATCCAAGGGGTTGTACCCAAACTACCAACTGGCCCTCAAAAACCTTACTCGGGGCAAAGGCACCATGCTTATTGTGAAATCACTGGAAACGAATTCCCAGACCATCACGAGCAGAGCCCAGACCCCTCAACCTTCACTGTACACACAAGCCAGCGGCAGCAACCATGTACCACCTGTCACCCTGGTTACACTAAGAGTTTTTATGCACTGGCCAGCCCAGTGTTTTCTCCCAGGCAGGTTTTTCACTTGACCTAAATTCAGGCTCAGCTATTCTTTACTCCACAATAAAATGATTTTTTAAGCAGGGCTAACACATCCATCCCTTGTAGGAATTTACACAGGTAAGGTCCCTATTAAAGCTTATTGTAAAGCAGACACGGAACAACAGCAATGAAGTTACCAACAGTACAATACTAGCAGCAATATAACTTTTAAACAGGCACAGTAGTGTAGCACCGCAAATGACATCAAGAGCCTGGAGACATGCTGACTCAGCATCCAACCACCTTGGAAGAATGGAGCACACCAAAATGGCGCTACAAAAGTATGATTTGGTCAACTTTTGTTACAAAACCTGGAACTGGAACACACATAGTTTTTAGAGCAGTGTTTATTGACTGAGGCTGTCTGTTTTTGTTTTAAAAACCACTGCACATGAAAAAGACAGAAGGCCTGTAGAAGCGTAGGGTGTCAGGCTGAAAGGTATAAGCAAACAGGAGTCGAGTGCTGCAATGTTTCCCTTCCCCTTTAGACCAAAGTGCCTTTTGCTCATCTCTAGTTACATTGCTGTCCTACAGGGAGTCCAGGTGGAAGTCCCAGAACCTTGTCAATAAACAGGAAATGCCCTTAAACAGAACTGATGCTGCCACTAAATAGTCAAATAACATGATGAATTCCATGAAAAAAAGTTGTTCAAAAAAAAAACATACTGAAAAAATGAAAGCTGGTACAAAAGAAATGACTCTCCTAAAATCGACATGCTGCTAATTCACAGAGCTCTGATGCACTCTGCATCTTCTTCACAGAGAGTCCGAAAATCAAACGCCACTTTTGGGGGAAAGAAATTGGGGATTTTCCCGGGTGTCCACGTCAACATTCCACTTCCCAATAAAACCAGTTCAGACAACTGTTGATTTCTGTTTGTGGGTGTTGATGAGTGACATGCTGCCGATGGCTGCCTTGTTATAATGCTACCCCTGAACTGTATTAATCTGTACTCTGTTTGCAATGTCCACATTGTTGTAATGCCTGTCTTGATGTTCCCCATAATTTGTATTTCTCTGACGTGGAACCTTTGTAAAAGAGCCATGGCTCAAAGGTATTTGTAATCCTAGACTTGATAAATAAATAAATAAATATGCTGCCTCTGGACATTTATAGTCACTGCACTACCTGTCCCTCTCATTGCTTAAAAAGCCCTTTGGGCTACAGTATACATGAAAGCCACTATATGCAAATTCTTCTCTAACCACTAGACAACAAGGCTTTCCTTCTTCTGTACTACTAAATCGTAGGAAAAACTTAACACCTGACAGCACAGAACAGCTAGATAACAAAGACTGAAGTGGAATTTGGAATTCACTACATTTCCTCCCTTGTCTCTGGACAGCTTCTGAACAGTACCAGCTTCAAACTTTTTAAATGCTGGACCCACTGGTGCTGGAATGGTCTGAAAAGTGGTATGGCCGAGGACGTAAGGGGTCAGTTCCCCCCCTAGCAATAAATTTACACAACTGCAAAAACTGATAGGGCCACATATGAAAGTGATAGGGCCATGGCCATAGTGGGCCCCCCTGTTCCGGCACCTATGGCGGGACCCTATTCTCAGTTGCAGCTGGGGGTGGTGTAAAATGAGTTTCTGCACACACACCATTGAGCTGCCACCAGAAAGTACTATTCACCATGCTTTGCATAAGGTAAACAGATAGTCCAGATGTTACTAGCCAGATTTGGGGATGGCACTCGCAAATCTGCCACTACATGGCATTGTGACGTGCTAAATTCACAGCAACAGACATTCAGTCATCCTGCCACATAATGTCTACCCCTTAAGTTAAGACTTCCCTGGTGGCCCCCACAGTTCTCTCCACCCCTCCCCCATTTATGTGTTCCCTAAGGGTTCAGGGGTCAACCCTAAGTTCTACTCCCATACCCATGTACCCTTATAGTCCAACAGTTTCCAACTGGCATTCCCTGGTAGCCCTGCAGTGCGCCCCCCCCCAAAAAAAAGAAACATTGGCAGACGTAGTGTACAAACAGCCACATCCTTATGCACAACTGTAGGCTAATTATGCAAAACAGACAGGTCCCTCATCAGCATGCGAAGGGGCCCGAGAGGACCGCCATGCACTGAGATGACTGCAGTAGCCTCCATTGCAAGCATCTGCAACAACCTTTTCGGATGCAAGGGAAACGCGTGCAACCGTCGTTGAACTAGTCTCTGCGACCATTATGTCGTATTGAGGTGCAGGTTCAACGTAGTAAATAAAGTCTCCTATCCTAAAGAGGATGCATATTCTATTGCTAATGAGATCTGCAGTTGTCTTTTAAATGGTCTGGCACCCAGGTCACTATGTCACTCCAAACTGGCAAACATATTGCTTTGAAATTCACTAATGTGCAATCCCACCACACACACACACACACTTTTGGTACAGGTATAACAACTGTACAACTATATGGTTCACAGTGAGCTCAACAAAACAGAACCCCTTCAGGAAGACCGTAAGTTTAACTCCATAAATTCTAACAGGACAGACCCCTTAAATAAAAACCTGTATTTTCCTTGTCTGCACAGCACCTGATGCTATGCAAGCCCCATCAGCTCTGCATGTTCCTCATAATGTAATGGACTTCTCAGGTTCCTCCCCTAACACCTGGTCACAATGTCCTGATCCTCTCCAACTGATGTGGCCTCTCCAGAGTTTTATTGCAACATCTGAACTAAACAACTGGCCCGTGCCACAGTAATTGTCTTACCCAGCTTGCATGCATGTGTCAGAAGAAGCTAACTACCACACACACAAAAAAAAAAACTACCGGTTTATTTTGATTATTCTGATATCTTTTAATTCTGACCCCTCTCCCCACACCCACCCACCTTCAACAAGTGGTTGAAATGTGTGTTATAATAAAGAAATAGCCTGTTAAAACAAATTGTATCAGTGTGCAACGCAGCTCCAGTGGCCAGCAGCACATCATTACAATAGACAGGCAGACGAGCGACCACAACAGAGGCGCAGGCATAAAACTGAACTGCTGCTGTGTCTCTGTCCCCAGCAGAGGCACGCAATGCTGACCTGATACAGCGATAAGGCTTCTTTGTGGACAGCAAGCAACCTTTTTTTTTTTACTAAAGTTTCTTACCCAGCGCGAAAAGCAGAGCAAACTTTCATTAACGCAAGCACTGCTCTGTAGCTCGAAACCTGCCGAAAAGGAATGGATGATCACAAATCCTAAATCGGTTCTTCTGAAAACCTCCTCTGACTGCAACACCAAAGAAACCGGGGGCCGCGCAGCTACTGCTGGGTCAGACAAGGCGAAACGGGAATAAGATGAGGCAGCAGGGCCCGAGCTTCGCCTCAGCAGCGAACTCTCTGTGTATATCAAACACCGGTGCAGCACAAAGCTACCAGGCTTTCATTTCTCGATCCCTCTGTTGATTTCAGCGACGCGCACCAGCAGCAGCCAGACTCCAGTATATTTCGTCAGAAGACATGCCTCCATGTTCTTAAAGGCGTAGTCACACCTTTAGAAGCAAAAGAGCGCGCCAGCAGGCTTTATTCCACACGTTCTACAGAGTGAGGTGAAGCAGCTTGTGCAAAACAAAGTCAGCGCAGACTCTCAAAGAGTTAGCTGGGAGGGGATAGCATACCTCTCAACTGTCCCTGATTTTCTTGGACGTCCCTGATTTGGCCTCAAAATGTTCCTCTGTCCCTCTTACAATTTGTGCTTTTGTGACAGAACTGTGTGGATTAAAATCACAAAATATTGTCAAACATAAAGTTACAGACTTGTTCTTCAGAAAATGCATCTTAACACAAATCCCCTTATTCTATCTGCTTTCTGAGTGAATAGCACCAATTTTTAAGATGTGTCCCTGAATTTGGGTTCTTGCTCCTGATTTTTTTTAAACCTTGTCCCTGATTTATGAGGCAAGAGGTTAAGAGGTATGGATAGCACTGTGGGAGGAGGTGGAGCCATGGGGGCAACCAGGGCTGAAAAGCTGGAGGAGAGGGCATGTATCTACCAAGCCTTTCATGCCAGTATCATTGGCCATTACACAGGGCATAAAATGTTGAGGGGGGACTGGCCTTCTGATTTCCCCTCTAGTTTGTGAGCCCGTGGGAGGAATGCAGTGTAGAAGGGAGGTCTTTAGTGGCACCATACAGCTGAGGGACACTCGGGCAGACCTGCAAGGAGACATGCAAAGAAGGGGAGTTCCCTTGCCTCGAAGTTCCAACAGGTTGCTGCTAACTGAAAAAGGTTGGAGAGGAGATGGCATAAGTGCTCGAGGCCTTGGACAGCTCTTGAAGATCTGGGGACAATGATGGTAGACGTAACAATAAATTGGAATTTTTTTTTTTAGTCTTTGGTAACCGAGTAAGGCCCACTAGGCACAAGTACCTGTTTTCAGGGGCGACCTGGGAGCACTGGGCAGTTAAGTGACTTGCTCAGAGTCGCACAGTATGCAAGTGGAGGCTGTGAGAATCAAACTCAGGTCTGGTCTGCATCTGCTGGATGTGTCAAACTTGTTCAAACCTCGTTCTTCTAACCTCTAGGCTATACTGCCAGCCCCAAAGTGTTTTGTGGGAGGGTGAGGGAACACAAGGGGGGGGGGTTGGCTCCCATCAAGGGAGACAGACTGGTGGCCCGTTGGTCTGTAATGAGTTTCCTAAAAAACAGTGAGGAGATCCTGCTGGGGGCTGAACTTGGAGAAGTGCCATGAAGACGTCTGAGCACAAGATGACAGGCAAGGTTCTGGCAGAAAGTAAAGCTGCTAGTGAGCATGGGAGACCGGTCTCCGTCATGGATGAGGTGATGACTCTAGTGTATGGGCTCCAGAGTATGGCCACCGCTGTGTTTGCTTGCTAGCTGAGCAGCAGATATCTTGCACTAGGGCAGAGAAGTATTGTGAGTGGTCATGCAGTCAGCCACCGGGCTCTGCCTCACTTTGCCTGGCAAAATGAAGTGGGGTCACAAGAATCTGTATCTCACATCTTCATGGCGAGGCAGAAATGTCTAAAAGGGAAGTGGAGATAGGTGTACACTAACTGTACAACAGTTTTGTAAACTGCAGCCCTCCTTCAGGACGGGGAGGTTAAAGCTATTCCCAAAGCTAAATGCAGTAATGGTAAATAGGAGGAAAGGGAGTCTCGGGTTATTTCTGACATACATGACAAAGTAACAATGAGTGTCGAAGTATGAATATGTGAAAAAAGTGTAATGGCTGCATTGCAGTGATGGAATGGGAATCACTGAGATGAGACAGGGTGACCATGCGTCTCAGCAGGAGGCTGTGTGGAAACATTTGTCAGACCGAGACAGCCTGTAGATGGGGTTGGGACATTTAAGCTGCTGGGGAATTGTTTAGTACTCTGAAAGAGGAGTGAATGAAATATGTAACGCTCTGAAAGAGGAGTGATTTGCCTAAAAGCATAGCTAAATGATGAGGCTTTCTGGATCTCTAAATTCACTTGTGCAGTTTATACCTCATTAAAAGTTACTGTGCTCAATGACTCCAGTTTCCATAACTTCTTTGGTAAGCACTAAGTGTATACTAGTGAAGCTTTGGTGCAGGCAAAATTAAAGTAAATAATCTGGGTTGTGATGGACCTTCCAGTGAGCATAAAATACTCTTTGATACAGGAGGCCCCCTGGGCTGTGCCCACTGACCAGGGGGGAAAGCGTTGGGGTTAAAAGGTTTAAATGATGGGGCAGGCAAGATGACGTCGCCTATTACTGCCATTTATACCTCCCAACCATCCCACATTATGAGGGACGTCCCTTAGTGTATCCATGAAAATTGGTCTGCCTGACATTGGAACCTTACGACATATAAAAGGTGCTGCCCAGATAGAGAAGGTGCTGTAGAGGCTCAGACTTTAAAGCAGTAATTAACAATTTTCTAATATGCTGCATCCCAATGAAAAACACTAGTTACCATAGTACTCTGAGTGTGTATCTCCATGTTTATGATGTGCCCCACATTACAAGGGCCAGTGATCCACATTTTGAGTGTTTGTGCCTCATATTTCAGTGAAAAATGTTGAGAGGTATGCTGCCACCTACTGGGTGGACTAAGATGCATCCCATTTCTTGTTTCCTAGACATGGGTATTACAGCTCAAATAGTTTATTATGCCAAATACTTATCACTCTTCACATCCTACATTGGCAAATTCCTCCACCCCAAACCTTAAAGTCTACGTTTCAACACTGCCTGTCTTCTGAACATGATGCTTACAGTCCCATAAATGGTGGTCTACAGTTTCTCTGACTCCACAAGTGCCACAATGGATGGCTCCATGTTTTATAAGAAGAAAATATCATTTTTCAAACCAATATGCCTTAGAATAATCCTGCGTATTATTGCATTATCCCTTCTTCGCTTTTGAAGTAAAGGTATTTGATTCTCAACAACCTGGACTGCAGCCACCAGGTCCTTCTGTATTTTCTAGAATCCAGTTAAATCTCCTTTGGCCCAGCCTTTTCACTGCACCCTGATATTTTGCTAGGTGTCACAAAATTAATTCCATCTCATGAGAAAATTTTCACAGAGTCATGGCATCCTCACCACCTTCCAGTAATAATTCTTCGAGCAGAAAGTGTCACAAATCTACGTGACTATGCTACCAAAATTGCCATACTTTGTGTATTGGAAGGGGAAAAGTAAAGAGAAACCAAGAGATTAGTGATAAAGGGAAACCTACAGGCAAGGAAAAGGCAGGGAAGCAAAAAAGGTGTAGTATAATGGGTGCGGGCCCGCAATTTTCAGAGACATGTTCCGGAGACTGAGGTGTTACCTCATATGCAGGCACCTCTCTGGGCTGAGAGCAGAGGTAGCTGGATTCCAGGTAGAACTGGCATGAGTACAGGGCACCATCTACCTCACCCGTGGGCCACCTGGTTTGCCATCACTCCCACAAATGATGACAGCAGGAGGCAGAGCAGCTGGACCTTGGTGGGCACTGGGAGGGTGCGGGGAGGAAGGAGGGAGAGCACCCATGAGGCCTTACGGCTGTGCGATCTCCTTGCCATTCTGGCAGGATGGGGAAGCCAAGAGGAGTCCCCTGAGGCAGAAGTAAGAGAAGAGGTGCGAGTACTCAAGGGAGCAGGCCCCAAGGGGAGTGGGAGAGTCCCCCACCCAAGGAGGAGACAGTTACTGATGGGAAGACTCCATAGTCAGGGGGATTGATTTGGGACAGGGGAAGGGAGGGACAGAGAACTACATTGCATTCCAGGTCCTTTGATCAAATGGCTGTAGAGCAGAACGTCAGGGAAGGGGGGTAGGGAGGTAGCTGGATGTTGCCCCCCTGGGGATGAACGATCTGGCAAAGAAAGCTGTAGGCATAGTGAAGGACAGGTTTCAGAAGCCGAGGAGGGGCCTGAAGCAGGTAGCTCATACAGTGGCCTTCACTGAGGCGCTAGCTGTGCACAGTTGGGGGAAGGGTATGCAATGACTTGCAAGCATTATTATTATTATTATTAAAGTCTTGGAATTACAAAACCTTTGAGCCAAAGGCTTGTTTACAAAGGCTCCACATCATAAATGTAACAAACAGTTGGACAAGTTAACACATAACATAGTACAAGGTTGGTTGCGTACTTGGGAAATACATAGTATGCAAACTAAGCATAGTACAAAGGTTGGGTGAGTACAAAGAAAATACAAAATGTACATGCAGTACCTGTAAGTGCTGAATTGGGGACATGAGTTACAAGATGACTGATGTTGTTGAGACTTGGGCTGAGGCAGTCAGAAGGATGACCTTGTCATAAGTTGCTTCAGTGCAGGAGAATGAGAGAACAGTGGGATATGAAAGGGTGGAGGGAAATGGCTACAGATTTAGGTTCAGTGGGGCAGTTGCAGGTGCTAAGTTCTAGTAAATGCTGCCGAAGATTGGTTTTGAAAGGCCTGATTTTTGAGCCAGCTAGGAGGTTGGGTGGAAGGTTGCTTAGTCATTTGGGTGCCCTGTACTTAAAAGCCCGTTGGGCATGTGCAGTGCAGCAAAAGAGGACCTGGAAGGTGTGGATAGATGAGCTTCTTGTATAGTGTCAGTTATGTGTCCTAACTAGGAGCTGGATAAGTGGGGGGGGGGGCCAGTCCAAGACTAATCTTCTTTGCAAACAGGTTTGATGGGAAATCCTGGCCTGGAGGTTCAGCCAGTTTGCAGAGGCATATAGATCGCAAGTGTGGGTGCATTGATGGGCCCCTGTGACAAGTCGGCAGGCTTTGTTAAGAGCAATACTTAGCCTACAGAGTGTGGTGTTGGTGGCAGAACCATAAATAATAAGCCCAAAGTCGATTATCAAGAGGATGGCGCTACTGATGGCTAGGTGGAGGGCTTCCTGGAACATGCTGCATCTGTGTCTGTATAACAGCCCTAGCATGATGCAGACAGCTCTATATATGAGGTTCACGTGTTCATTGAAGAATAGGTAGCTGTCGAGTGGTATACCCAGATATTTCAAACTAAAGACTTGTTCAAGAGATGTGCTAGTATTGTTCGTGATCAATAATTGGGCATTTATGTGCTTATTGTGTGAGCTAGCGAAGACCATCACCTTCAACTTTTTGTAGTTTCTGATTAATTTATGTTCAGAGAACCAGGCCTCAGCTGAAGTGAAGCTGCGCTGCAGGCTGGTGACAAGGGTTGCTGAACAGGGCTGGCTAGTGAAAAGAACTGCATCGTCAGCATATAGGAGCAAGTTGGTGGGGCATTAATGGACTACCACAAAGGAAAGAGGCGGAGGCTACTGTAGCAGCACAGTCTGCCTCAGTACGGCTCTGCCTGCAACTTGCCTGCGGTGTGCACATTACCGAAGGGCAACATTAACTAAGGAGATTAGGGTGCATGAACGATGTGCTTCAGTACAGCTCTGACACGCGGCAAAATTGCAAGCAAGTCAACATTTAGCTGACGGGTGTACTAACAGCATATACCACAGTACGGGGCTGCCTGTTATCCAATGACAACGCGACACTGGTTGCAGTGTACGGGGCTGCCTCTGACTTGCATGCAGTGCGCACATTACTGAAAGGCCACATTAACTAAGGAGGTCAGGGTGCATGAACGGGGAAGAAAAATTTCTGCAGCAGGACTTCCCTTTGCTCCCTCCCTGTGTCTCTGCTGGCCAAGTGCTGCAGAACCATGCTGTCTCTCCAATGACTGCTAATATCACTGCCTCTCTGTTTCTTAGGTACTCCCAACACCTAAAGGGCTCTGCCACACAAACAGTGGGAATGGTGGGGACAAGCGCTACAGGATGGGAAACTATACATGTCCCTGGCTGAGTTTGTTCTCTGTTTCTCAGCATGTCTCCTGCCCATGCTGCCTGTCACTCACTCACTTCACTTTCTCTCTCCTATTGTCTCTCACTCTCTCCTGCTGTCTCTCACTTTGTGCATCGGAACATACACACAGTGAGAGGACCGTGATGAGCTGCTGTGTCTCTTTCTCCAGGACTGGAGAATCTGACAGTGGATCACAGATCTGGGTTCACTACATTGGTAGGGAAGGAGACAGACTGTTAGGATTGTGGTCTCCTGTTGAATAGCTGCCTGTCTGGTGTAGGTGTAAAGCGGGGGTGGGGAGGGCATCCAACAAGACCTACACAGTAGGTGACAAAAACTTCCATGTTGACAGGGAGCGGACATCATTGGGGGGGGGAGGACCTCTCACGCAGTATGGAGACACACAGACACTAATGGAGAGACAGAGAAGTTAGAAATAAGCCATTTTGACAGTCAGACACACAGCAACAGGGAGCGAGGAAGTGATAGACAAGTCTGTGACAGTAACAGAGACACAAGTGGGTTGGGGAAACGAGCCACACACTGAGCATGATGGGAACAAATGCTGTGAAATGGGGATCCTACATGGCAAATAAGTGACAGGGCAGACAAGCAAGGCAGCATGTTCCCCTGATTGCAGTCAGGCAACTGCCAGTACTGGTACAGATTAATGCATGGCCACAACTGCCCCACTACTGCGCTGACACAATCACAAGCAACTACAGAGATGTCGCTGATTGCCGTGCCAGCAGCAATGTTCAGCACACGTCACTGAACTGCACAGGTGGAAGGACTGCAGAGGGGGTTGCAGGGTAAGCTGTCTCACCCGCTTCTGTTACATTTCAATGGCTGCTGAACTGGAATCTTTTCACACACTGCTAGGACGGATCTTTCTGGCATGCAGTGAGAGCACAGATCTGCCTGCCAACCCCTATCACATTAACTGTTTCTAGATTGTGCATTAATGCACAGGCACGTTACAGTCCTCTACTAATCAGTTCACTCATTCTGTCAACCCCATGTTATAAATATATATATATATATATATATATATATATACCGTATATATATCCCACGCATATATACACATACACACAAGTTTCCCCAGCCCCTCCAGGCCAGCGACTCCACCTCCCCCGGCATATGCCCAGTTATAATTTCTTTCTACGAGCGCCCCTCTTGTGGCAGGGCCAATGGGGGGCCATCCTTCCCCCCAGTACATTATATCTGAGGTGGACCACGTCACTCACCAGGCAGTGGCGCGGGTGCAGAGATGGCTGGGCTGGGCTTCATGAAGCCCTCCTGACATCCATTTACCTCCTGTTTTCTCCTATCCCATCCTTCCTGCAGGGCATAGGACTCGCATGTGGAGGCATCACCATCCTATGTATCCCTGCAGGTCCATCCCATTCTTTTGCCTCCCTGACCTGCTGTACACCAGACCTTCACCTGGGGGCAGCTGAGGCCAGAATTACAAGCCACCCCTTCCCTGGAAGAGGAGAGCAGTCTCTCAGACACTCAATCCTCTCCCTCCCCAGCCGACCCCTGACTACTCAAGTCTGTTCCCGAACCCAAGTCACAGGCGTGGCAGGAGGCAAGGAACTTTTGCAGCGCCTCAGCCTTCCACATCACTGGGCAGGCCCCTTTAAATGCTACTTTGATGAGCATTTACACTAGCCAAGAAGGGAGGCAGAAAGACTGAGGGAGGCAGAGATCCACCCCCCCAGACTAGTGCAAGAGGGAAGGTTAACCCAAGGAGAAGAAATTCCCTGGAGATTGAGAGAGGCAAAGAGAAGGGCAGGGCAGACAGGTCTGGAGGAGGAACTTCAGTTGTAAGAGAGAGGAAGGAGGCAAGGCAGGAAGACAGTGTAACAGTGAAGGGCAGGACTGGGGTGACAGAGGGGTGAGGCACAAAGGGGAGGCAGGTTAGAGGAAGAGAGGAACAAAGAGAATGGAGAGCAATGTGTGTCTACACAAAGAGTCTGGGAAACAAAATTCCTGACCTTGAGGCGAAGGGTGGTAGTAAACAGTAGCCACTCAGGTAGTAGGAGAGTGACTAGTGGGGTGCCACAAGGTTCTGTGCTGGAACCGGTCCTCTTCAGTGTCTTCATAAGCAACATTATGGAGAAGCTTGAGGGGAAGGTGTGTCTTTTTATGGATGATACAAAAATCTGCAACAGGGCTGACAGTCAGAGAGAGAGAGAGAATGCAAAGGGATTTGAGAAAACTAGAGGAATGGTCTAGGGGGTGGCAGCTGACTTTCAGTGCCAAAAAGTGCAAGATTATACACTTAGGGCTGCAGACCCCAAGGACTATGTATAAGATAGGGGAAGTGGAGCCCACAGTCACCAAGCAAGAAAGAGACCTAGGGGTCATCTGATGACCTCAGGGTAGCTGGACAGTGTGACAAAGCAGTGGTAAAGGCTAGCAGGATGCTGAGGTGCATTGGGAGAGGGTTTTCTTGCAGTAGGATGTAGGTGGTGCTGCCATTGTATCGCTCCCTAGGGTGGCTGTACCTGGAGTACTCTGTCCAGTTCTGGAGATCGCAATTCCACGAGGACATTGAAAGGGTAGAAGTGGTACAGAAGAGGGCAACCATAATGGTGAGGAGGTTGCATGAGAAGCCATATGAGGAAAGGCTGCAGGAACTCAACATGTACTGCTTGGAAGAGAGGAAAGTGAGAGGGAACATGATTGAAACCTACCAGTATCTCACAGGAGTGAACAAGGTGCAAGTGGAGGGTCTGTTTCAGAGAAAGGAAGGTACTAGAACAAGGTGGCATGCAATGAAGCTAAGGGGTGAAGTTTAAGAGAGAGGTGTAGAAATACATCTTCACAGAAAGGCCAGTGGGTGACTGGAACAGCCTACCAGAGGAGGTAGTGGGAACAAAGACTGTTAGGAGCTTCAAGCATGCATAGGATAAGCACTGGGCATATTAGGTAGAGGAATGGGGGAGGGAGTGACACTTTGACCAACTAGGATCAGTGATGATGGCATAGGTAGGGACAAGGGACAGGCTAGATGGGCCTAAAGGTCTTTTTCTGCTGACAAAATCTGTTTCTATGTATTGCCCAGCGGTCCATGGTGACCCCCCACCCGTCATGGGATGGATGCATTGTGTTTATCGATTCTGCAGAGAAGACTTACGACCTAAGGTGCAAAGTCACTGTAGTCACTAAGTGTCATTACAACCATGTAATGACTATGTCCTATGACTGAGAAAGGCCCTTAGAATATGTGTTAATTTCCCCCTTTTCCTGCAAATAAATCTGTCAACTTGGCTCTTGCCATTCAGTCTGCCCTGTGTTATGAAAGCAATAATTCATGACAGGTGTAGGCCGAATTGATCAAATATTGGTTTGTCATGTGTTATAGCAAATATAAAGTGTACTCTCTGCATGTTGTATTAGGCATACAGTCCCAGACTAGGCCTCATAAATTCAGATCAAAGACAGAATTTTGGCTCTGAGGGAGGTGTGGTCTGAAACATCAGCTGTACACCAACATGTCACGTCATCCCACGCAGGCAGTTCCCCTCTGAACAAGAAGTTTGTGCTTTTCACAGGAATATGCCAACATGTTCTCTTTAAGTTTTTTCAGCATTCCTTGAAACAGTGTGGCTACAGGCACTTAGATGGCCAGTGGAAGCTGATATATTCCCAGAAACAAGATCGGAAGAAAACGGCAGCTTTAGGGTAAAAACTACAGGCTCTAAACATTAAGTACACTCTCCTTTGTTCCACTTTGGGGTTTGCTTCTTAACCCTTGGTAGTTTACCACTGGACTTGAGGCTGACCTGGCTGCATTCACACAACATCAGGCTATAAGAATTGAACCTGAACCTGAACCAGAGCCACAGATCACACCAGAAGCACCCTCATGGGGCATCGTAGTTATGGTTAAGAAGAGCCTGCCCTTGACATGATCCAGGCCCAGTTGAGAGAAAAAACTGTCTCCAAATTATACCATTACATGGAGAACTCTGAGGGTCAGCCCATCACAGCTGAAGACCTGCAGCAGGCAAGTTAAAGGTCATGTATTACCAGAAACTGAGATTTAGCCTGCATGGAAGGCTGCTCACTTACACACATGAATCCTCAGACATACCCTGATAGGTGGTCCCTACGGGATATAGAAGATTGATGTTACATCACACACATACCGAGCAGTGCAGTGAGCACCCTGAAGATCAGAGGCCTATGAGGCTGCAAAAAAAATTGCATAGTGGCCTGGCATGCAGGAGAATGTAGTTATGTACACTAGAAGTTGTTTTACTTGCTGTTGGTTTCAACCCTCAAACCCTAGGTTCCAAGCACCCCTGCAAGTGAAAGATTCTGGTCCTCTGGTCTAATTTTCAGATTAACTAGATAGGCCAATCGCCTACTTCAGTCAGAGGAAATAAGTATTTTCTCACTGTAACATGTTTGTTTACTAAATGGGTAGAACGCATACCAGCTTCCAGTGATACTGCTAAGAAAATGGTGGCCATTTTGATGCAACACATTTTTACCCATTGGGGCCTACCTATCCAGTCAAAATCAGACCGAGGTTCCCACTTCATGTTGGAAGTGATGGTTAACCTATGTCAGATGTTGGGAATTCAGAAGAAACTTCATGTAGCCTATCACCCCCAAAACCTTTGGACAATTAGAAAGGATAAATAAACCTACTGTAAGTATACTCAGGAAGTATGTCTCAGAAAATGCAAAGGTTTGGGACCTTAAGGTGCCACTTGCCCTAATGGCACTGAGATTCCCAAATTGATCCACAGAGCTGACCCCATTTAAAATTGATGACTGGCAAGCAGATGGTACTGCCCATGCATCTGTTGTATCAACCCCCTGCTGAAAATATGGCTGCTGACATCTACCAGTACATCACTGACCTAAAGTATCACTTATAGCATGTTTTTTCATTTGCTAGGCAAAATTTAGTGCTCCCAGGTTGCACCTGCAAACAAGCTTTCAGTTTAGCGTGTCTCACCTGGTAAAATAATTGGTAAAAATAAAAGTAAATAAAAAATTTAGAGAGAAGTGTGAAAGGGAGAAATACTTATTATCAAAGGAAGGCCTACGACATCAGCTTTGGATAGGTGATAAAGTGACCTATTTCAGTTACAATTGCAGAAGAAAAGTGGCTAGGCCCATATGTGACTGTGAACAAAGCCAACCTAGTTTGCTATAAGATTAAGATTTCTCAAGGGTGCAAAGAATCCCATTTCCAGTGGGCTCATAGCAATCAGCTGAATCCTTACAAGCCAGTCCAACACTCTCCATAATCCACTCAGAGATGAGAGAGAGAGAGAGAAGTTTAAAACTACATTTACTGTAGGCCTGTCCTCCACCTTCCACCAGCCTTGGTGGGGGGATGCCAGGTTAAAAATTGCCTCAGTAATGGATAGTAAGGGGGGGGGTCCTATAGTGTTTGCTAAAAGGACTTCCATTCTGGTTTCCATGTTCTTGACTTTCAGTAATCCCAGTGGAATCACTTTTACTGAGGATATTTTCCAAACCACAGGAAAAGTATGAGTAGAGAGTCTCCAGAGAATGAACAAATGCCCTTCAGTTGGCAGACCTAGAAGAAACTGGTGAGGCCAATTCAGTTTGTCTCTGCTTGATTCTTATAACCTGGCTCAGTCTTCTAATCATTGTGAGAATCCTTTACAAATTACACATGATACAGGGAAACAAGATCTGAGTCTTTAACTCACACGGTAGAAAAATGACATTGTCTATTTAGTGATTAACAATAGGCCCTTGCGTTATTGTATTTGATCACTATATAACCACTCTGGACAACAGATCAACACTGTCTGTTATACCATGTGTAACCACTATATAAAAAATGTCTTATTTTCTGTAATCACTGTGTCATTAGGTGAATTTTGACCACTTTCGGGGGGACCGTAACCCATGTAAGTGGGGAGACGTAAGAAGAATTCATCAAATATTGATATGCATGTCATATGCATTAGTAAATATAAGGGGCCTGATTCACAAATGTTCTGGGAATGCTGCAAACCCTGAATGTGCCGAACATATCGGGCTAGCAGCATTCCTCAGCTGGCGATTGGGATCCTTGATCCCGTGCACCGATTGATGCCAGTTAGACCAGTGTTTTCTGGTCTAACTTGCGGTATTCTATATTTGGTGCAAGCTGCCATAAATCAGGAAAAGTGTCGCAGATGCATCTGATCTTCCTGAATCGGGTGCATAGTGTGGTGAAGTGTTTGGTGCAGCTGCGTCAAAAAATGGATTTGACACAGGGCTTGATACAAACCCTGCATCACCATTTGTGAATCGGGCCCAAAGTGTACACTCTGCACATTGTACTAGGAACACAGGCCTTGACTAGGCCCCAGAAATTCAGGACAAAAACAGAATCTTAGCTTGAAATGGAAATTTCGAGTAGAATGATGTAATGAACCTAAATCAGTAGCCTTCACACTCATAGACAGCGAGACAATCTCTTCCTTGAATGAACTGAATTTAATTAGAGATTAGGTCTGAGAAAATTAGGGAGTTACTTTCTTACTGAGATATATGAACACCTGCATGTCTTTTACCAGTTAGAGAGAAATGATCGATTGTGCTTTTGAGTTGTTGAATTTAACAGTCTGGCATCATACCTTCTGATGAAGAACGCTCACAAGTCGAAAGAGAGTGGTCTGAGGTTGTGCCCCTCCCCAACGAGAAGAACTTAAAAAAACAGACAGTCCACTTGGGCAGGGGAATTCGAGCCAAAAGGGAGAGATTCGAACAAAGGAAGAACTCAAACGTGAGACCAAGAAGATCTCCTAGAGGGTTTATGGACTGTGGCAAACAAGAAGGGACTTGAACAACAGTCCTGAGAAGTAAGCCCTTTTGAAGTCCTCTGGCTGATGATAGCCAGGATAAGATGAAGCAAAAGGCCCTGTGGATCACCATGCAAGTCCCAGGGCCAAGAAGGTCAAAATGGGGGTGGTCTACAGACCTCCCATGCTGGCTGACGACGTGGAGGAAAGCCTGCTTGCTAATATAAGGGACTGATGTGGACAGGAGGGGGGTGGGGTGGTGAAACTGGGTGACCTTAACATGCTGGCGACTGATTGGGGAACTATGATGTCCCCTGTGGCCAGGGAGCAGGGCTTGTTGGACGTCTTCCAGAATGCATTCCTAAGTCAGCAGGTTGTGGAACCAACGAGAGAGAGCTGTGTCCTGGATGTGGTCCTGGCTGTCTGTGACCAGGTTAAGGGGACTGAGGTGGGGAACCCTCTGGCTGGGAGTGACCATGCCACTGTCTGGTTTGAGTTGTACATGAGGGGGTAAGGACCGTACAAGGACGGTGACAGTGGACTTCAGGGGGGCGGACTTTGAGAACATGGGTAAACTCCTCAAGTGGCACTTGGAGGATATAACACCAGACATGGACGTAAAAAGCAGGTGGGGGATCATTAAGAGAGGGCTGCAGGAGGTTACCAGGTCCTGTGCAAGGGCAAGATGTAAGGGCGGTGGGACTAGGAAGCCATGCTGGATGACCAGCAAGGTCCAGGAGGAGGTAAGGGAAAAGAGGGCTGCATACAGTAGGTTCAAGCATTCGCGTGGGATCACGGATAGGGAGGAGTATCTTCTAAAGGCCAGGAGGGTTACCAGGGTGGTGAGAGGGGCCAAGGCTATGACGGAGTGGAGACTGGCACAGGGGATCAGGAGGGGGGAAGGGCTCTTTTGGTATATAGGGGAGAGAAGGAGAGGGAAGAGACAGTTCAGTAGGTTGAGGACAGTGAGAGGGTGGGCAGAGGAGTTGGGGGACCAGGCAGAAGTACTCAACGAATACTTTGCCTATGTCTTCACTAGGGAGGATCCCCAGGAGTCTCAGGGCAGGAGGAAGCAGGGGGTAGAGGGGGCAAGGGTCCCAAATTTTGGGATTCCAGACCTTATTCTGGGTACAGAAAAAAAAGGCCCCATATGGAAGGGGACATGCTGGATCCCGGGGGGGGGGGCCAGGGGACAACAACGGTGAAATCCTATTCGGCAGGGCTTGGAAAGCCCTCAAGTCCCTAAAAAAGGATAAGTCTCCTGGTCCTGATAGGATCCATCCCAGGGTTCTGTGGGAATTGGCTGATGTCCTGGCTGCACCCCTGGTGGCCTTTTCAACACTTCTCTGCAGACAGGGAGGGTGCCCAAGGACTGGAGGGAGGTGCACATCATGTAGATTCATAAAGGAGGATACTACAGGCCTGTCAGCTTGACTTTGGTGATGGGGAAGTTGATGGAGACCATCTTAAAGGAGAGGCTGAGGGTGTTCTTGGCGGAACTCAGAACACAGGGATTCCTGGATGATCACCAGCATGGCTTTGTCCCAGGCAGATCATGTCAAATGAATCTTATGGAGTTGTGGAGCCAAGGGGGGGGCACTGGAAAGGAGCAGGGAAATCCTAGCCCCCCCCCAAAAAAATCAGGGTAGTAAGTGAGGTAAACACCAAGATAGAGATGTCGATAGGGAGAAGGGCAGGGGTAAATGGAGAAAATGACAAAGGGAATAAGGACAGAGATGGGGCAAAAAGGGGTAAAGCCATCAAGAAATGGAGGGTAATGAGTACTAATGCCATAGTCCGGGCAACAAGCTCCCTGAACTGGTGGCCTTGATGGAAGAGGGATGCCTGGATATCGTAGCAGTCACAGAAACATGGTATGCAGAGACCAAAACTGGGATGATAACATACCAGGGTACACAACCTACAGGAGAGATAGTAAGGGTAGAAGAGGGGTAGGAGTAACTCTCTTATGTAAGGAAGGGATAAAAGCAATGGAAAAAAAGAGTAAACAGGGAGGAGAGGAGGCACTGTGAGTCACCTTAGAGACTAGAAATGGCACCACAATCCGCACAGGGGTTGTGTATAGACTCCCATGTCAGGGGAAGGGAATGGACAAGGATATGATAGAAGGCATCCTAAGGATGGCAGAGAAAGGGGAGATACTGTTGATGGGGGACCAGAATATGCCAGATGTTAACTGGAGCACCTTTGCTGCAGCCACATCTAAGAGCAGGGCCATTCTCGATGCCCTTCAGGTGGCATGCCTCAGACAACTAGTTTTGGAACCCACTCATGAGGAGCAATCCTAGACCTCGTATTCTCAAATGGGGACAGTGAGAGGATCTCAGATCTAGAAGAGGGTAGCCATCTGGGAACAAGTGACAATCAAACAGTGTGGTTCATGATAAACTCAGCTACAGAGTCAAGCCATACAAAAGTGAGAGTACTGGACTTCAGGAGGGCTGACTTTGGCAAGATGGGAGAGTGCCTTAGAAAAGCACTAGCAAACAGGCTAGAAGGATGGGTGGAACAACAGTTGGGAAACATCAAAACTGCCATCATAGAGGCAACAAGCCTTTGTGTGAAGCAAATAAACAAATCAAAATGAAAGAAAAAGCCACTGTGGTTCTCAAAAGTGGTGGCAAGAAGGTTAGGGAGAAAAAAATAGCATTTAGGAAGTATAAGGAAACAGAAGGAGCAGGACAGAGAACTATACCAGTTAAAGCAGGGAGGGAAGTCAGAATAGCAAAGGCCCAAACTGAGGAAAAGATAGCCAACTCAGTTAAGAAGAGGGATAAAATCTTTTATAGGTACACCAGGGAGTGTAGAAAGACAAAGGAAGGGATAGTGAGACTGAATGGAATGGACGGTGGGTGGGCAGAGAGGGACAGTGAAAAAGCAGGGATACTGAATAAATACTTCTGCTCAGTATTCACAAAAGAGGAGGAGGGGGAGGTGCCTAATCCAATTAACAGAAGCATTCTGGATGGGGGTGGGGGCGACCCCAGTCCTTTCACAGAAGAAAGAGTTCTGAAAGAACTCCTAAAACTGAAGGTGGACAAAGCAGTGGGGCATAACCAAATTTACCCCAGAATTCTAAAAGAATTAAGGGGAGAACTAGTGACACCACTGACTACCCTGTTTAACAAATCGTGAGAGGATGGTGTGGTGCCTGAGGACTGGAGAAAGGCAGATGTGATTCCCCTTCACAAAAGCGGGAACAAGACAGAGGCAGGAAACTACAGACCTGTCAGTTTGACCTCTGTGGTAGGGAAAGTGATGGAATCACTTCTGAAGGAAAGAATTGTTGGGTACCTAGAGGCCATTGGGCAGAGGACCCAGGACAGCATGGGTTCAGAGCGGGAAAGTCATGTCAGATGAATCTAATCGATTTCTTTGACTGGGTGACCAAAGTAGTAGACCAAGGAGGGGCTGTGGACATGGCCTACTTAGGCTTTAGCAAGGCATTTGACACAGTCCCACACAAAAGATTAATAATCAGATGAACCAGCCTGGGAGTGGGTCCCAGGGTGGTAGCCTGGGTAAAATATTGGCTAGACAACAGGGCACAGAAGGTAATTGTAAATGGAGTCCACTCTGAAGAAAGAGGCGTTACTAGTGGGGTACTGCAGTGTTTAGTACTGAGTCCAGTCATTTTTAATGTCTTTAAAAGTGATATTGCAGAGGGACTGGAAGGAAAAGTATGCCTATTTGCAGATGACACAAAGATCTGCAACAGGGTTAATACACAAGGAAGTGTGGAAAGGATGAGAAGGGACTTGGCAAGGTTGGAGAAATGGTCAGAAGTATGGCAGCTTGAATTCAGTGCAAAGAAGTGCAAAATAATGCACCTGGGAAACAAAAACCCAGGGGAAGATTACACACTGCAGGGGAAGGTAGTAACAACAAGAAAAATGGAAAGGGACTTGGGGGTAATCATATCAGATGACCTTAAGGTTAGCAAGCAATGTGAGAAGGCAGTAGGGAGGGCTGGTGGGATACTAGGATGTATAGGGAGAGGTATCATCAGCAGAAAACAGGAAGTTGTTATCCCTCTGTACAGACAGTTGGTGAGACCCCATCTGGAGTACTGCATCCAGTTCTGGAGACTCCATCTCCACAAGGACATGGACAGGATGGAGGCAGTCAGAGGAGGCAACTAAAATGGTGCAGGGTCTGCAAAAAGTCATATGAGGAGAGACTAAAGGAGCTTAATATGCTATACCCTATAGGAAAGGAGGGAGGGGGACATGATAGGAAACTTTTAAGTACCTCAGTGGAGTCAACAAAGTCCAAGAGGGTAGCATCTTTCAGAAAAAGAGATGTGCAAGAACAAGGGGACACAATTTGAAGATAGAGAGGGGATGGCTCAGGGGCAATGTGAGAAAGTATTTTTTCACAGAGAGGGTGATGGACGCATGGAACAGCCTTCCTGAGGAGGTTGTAGGGTCTAAAACTGTGGGATATTTCAAGAGTGCATGGGACAGATATAAGGCAATTCTTGTTGAGAGTAGAAAGAAATAGTCTGTTTGTTAACTAGGATCTGCAGCTTATCCTGTAGGTAGGGAAATGGGCAGACTAGGTGGGCCAAGTGATCCTTATCTGCCATCACTGTCTATGTTTCTATGACCGGGTGATGTCGGCACTCGACCAGGGTAGGCCAGTGGATGTCATCTTCCTAGACTTCAGCAAGGCATTTGACTTTGTCCCCCACAAAGGTCTGCTGAATAAGTTGAGTAGTGTGGCGGTGGGAGCCCCGATGGTCAGGTGGACAGGGAACTGGCTATCTGGACATACTCAGCGGCTGATGGGGGGTTGCCTTGTCTTCCAGGGAAGTCCTAAGTGGGGTCCCACAGGGTTCAGTTTTGGGCCCACTCCTGTTTAACACTTACATTGCCAATATCAGGGAGGGTGTCAAGTGCGAGTTGAGCCTCTTCACAGATGACGCTAAGCTGGGGGCAGTAGTCGATGGGGAGGAGGGTGGGCTAGCCCTGCAAGGGGACCTGGATACTCTGGGGAGATGGTCATGCACCTGGAAGTTGAAGTTCAACACCAGGAAATGCAAGGTGCTTCACCTGGGGCATAGGAACACAGAACAGGTGTATACTCTAGGTGGGGACATACTACAGGTTTCAAATGGGGGAAAGAGCCCTGGGGGTGATGGTGGACACCAAAATGAACAACTCTGAGCACTGGAGGGAGGCTGTAGCCAGGGCAAACTATGCTGGGCTTCATCGCCAGGGGGATCTCCTCAAGTAACAGGGAGGTGATTCTGCCACTGTACAATTGCCTGGTTTGTCCAAACTTTGAGTACTGCGTGCACTTTGGTGTCTGCACCTATGGAAAGATATCCGTCTCCTGGAGCAGGTTCAGAGGAGGGCAACCAGAATGGTCTGGGGTCTGGGGGACGGGACATATGAGGAGTGATTCAAAGAGCTCAACATTTTCTCACTAGAGGAGAGGAGGGACAGGGGGGGACATGGTTTAGGTCTTCAAGTGTCTGAAAGGGATGAAAGGGATAAGCCTCAGTGGAGTCTTTCAGAGGAAGGTGGGTGGGCCACCAGGGGGCACGGTTGGAGGCTGGAGGAAGGGAGACTCAGGGGGAGAGGAGGCGGTACTTCACCGAGAGAGTGGTGGAGCCTTGGAAGGCACTGCCTGAGGAGCTGGTGGAGGTATCTACAGTGGAGGGGTTCAAGAGAAGCTGGGACAGGTATTGGTGGGGAATGAAGCAGGAGAGAGCTTGTCAGAAGGTTGGTAAAGGTACCTGTTCAAGGTGCAGACTCGATAGACCATGTGGCCTACTCTGCTGGCGTTTTTAGTATGTTAGTAAAAGTAGCTTGAACCTGAGGACATAGTTCCTCTGAAGCTATGTATCTTATAAGCTATGCATCACATCTGCTTCCTGAGCAGATGTTGTACAACCAGTGGAGCGTTCCACCAACAAGATCTACATGCAGTAGCAGTGTAAAGACTTGTACTTGCCAAAGTCAGTGGTCGTTGCCTGAGCTGAGATCCTGCTAGTGAGTGAGAGTGGCGGATTGGGGGGACAGTCTGAGGCATAATCAAGGCTGACCCACTGGAGTGGGTAGTTGGGATTTGAACCTGCAACTTTGGAGTGTACTTCTGAACTTTCTGACCGTGGGAGTGTCTGAACCTTTATCCTGATTTTCATGTGCCGGCTTGGGAGAAGAGAAGAAGAAAGAGAGAAGATATCAGAATTAAGCTTCAAGCCAGTGCTGACTGGAACAGAACTTTTTGGACACTATTACTTTCCTCCCTTTGGGAGCATCTTAACAGTCGGAAGGGGGTAATGCCAAGACACTCATGTCTTTTACACTGCTATGATCTCTCTCTCTCTCTTTTATGCTGTATGTTTATTTTAAATACATTTGCTTAACTGAGAGATGTATGGCTCAGTGTCCTACTTGTATCCATTGAGTATAATGAGTTGTTAGTTGTTTGCCACTATTACCTTAAGAGCCTGTGTTTAACTATGTGGGGAGTTATTGTCACATCTTTGTGAAAGTCTACTGTAAAAGCTAGCCAAACAACTGCAAAGGGGACAGTTGTCCCTACACAGGTTGGGTGATACTGGGCTATACCCCCCAACCCCAGGGGCGTAATGATAGATAGATAGCTAGATAGATAGATTTTTTTATTTAAAAAGTACTCAATTCAAGATACACAGCGCTGTACAATAAGAACATCATTATAACCATACAGATTAAAAAAATCGTACAAACATAATAAAATCATTATTAAAAATCATCATTACATTACTTTCTGAGTCAGTCGATAAAAACCTGTTGGAACAGAAATATTTTTTAACCCCTTTTAAAGGCTTCTACCAAGGGAGCCCCCCTTAGATCGTCAGTCAAGGAGTTCCACAGGGTGGATGTGGCCACTGCATACGCTGTGTCCCCAGAATGCCACAGCCTAACCCTGGGAACCCCAAGGAGGCCTCCCTCGGCAGAAAGGAGTGCCCAGGCTGGGCAGTGAGGAACAAAGAACTGTTGCAGATAGGAGGAACCCCTATCATGTAGGGTCATGTAGGTAAGGAGCCCTGTCTTGAAGACAATCCTCCACCTGACTGGCAGCCAGTGCAATCCGCGGAGGACCGGAGTAATGTGTTCACATCTTCTCACCCTAGTCAAAAGCCTCGCTGCCACGATTTGCACCAGCTGTGGCCTGCAGAGGTTGCTTCCAGATATCCCAAGGTATAGAGCATTACAGTAGTCCAGCCTGGAAGAGACAAAAGCGTGTATCAGCATTGCCATGTCATCAGGGGGAACCAAGGCATGGATTCAGGCTATATTCCTAAAATGGTAAAAGACATTTTTAACCATGGCTGACACCTAAGCGTCAAGCCAGCATCCAGGATTACGCCCAAATCCTTCACCTGTGTGGAACCCCTCCCAGTACTAGACTGGGGGGGTATGCCCCCCCCCAAAGGCCAAGATCTACCACCAGTACCTCCATCTTGTCTGGGTTGAGCCTAAGCCAAATCTGAGTAATCCATGACTGGATTTTCTCGAGGCAGTTATTAACTACGCAGTCCAACACCTGTGAATCAGGTGCACAGGACAGGTACAGCTGGGTATCATCTGCATAGCAGTGAAAATCCAGCCCATATCACCTGATAATGTCCCCTAATGGCAGCATATATATCATGAACAATAAGGGTGACGAGACCGAACCCTGCGGAACCCCACAGGCTTTGCGGTAGATGAGACAAGTTCCATTGTCACCATTTGCACTCTTTCTGTCAGATATGATCTGAACCAGTTGATAAAGTTACCTGACAGGCCACACCAGAACCACAGGCGATCAAGCAACACCTCATGGTCCACGGTATAAAATGCCTCAGAGAGGTCCAAGAGAACCAAGATGGTACAAGCTCTCCTGTCCCTTGCCATCAGATCATTTAGCACCATCACCAGGGCAGTCTCTGTATTGTACCCCACCTGGAACCCAGACTGGAAAAGCTCATAGGTGGATGAAGAGGCAAGGTGTCTCTCCAGCTGCATGGCCACCACCTTCTCTGTGACCTTCCCTAAAACCGGGAGGTTTGAAACTGGCCTGTAGTTTTCTGAGGCAGTCAGTGTCCAAAGATGGCTTCTTCAAAAGGGATCTGATCAAAGCCTCTTTCAAGGATAGTGGAAAGACCCCATTCCTCAAGGAGCTCTAGACAACCTCAGCAACCACTGGTCCAAGCCAATCCAAGTAATGAACCAAAAGTCAGGTTTTACCTGGGTCTAGATCACAATGTGTTGGCCGCATCTTCGAGATTATCCTCATCACCTCATCCATCCCAATCAGCTCAAATTCATCCCAGACAGCAGGAGTGCTCTGGCATGACTCAAGCTGGGCACTGCAGCCCTTTCGAGAGATACTCGAGGAGACCACAGCCCTGATAGAGGACACCTTGTTGGTGAAGGACTGAGCCAGCTCCTTGCATCTAGTGCTCAAAACTGCTCCCCCAGCATGAAGACAGGAAGGATGTAAAAGCCTGTCTACCATGCAGAAAAGCTGAGCTGATCTGTTCCCCACTGTAACAATCTCCCGAGACAGAAATTCTGCCTTCTTATGGGAGATTGCTCCCCGATAGTTGACATAATGAGACCTCAGGGCCAGTTTGTCCTCCATCAGGCCTGATCTCCTCCAGCATCTCTCTAACCTCCAACTCCTAATCTTTAAACTCCAGAGTTCCTCATTAAACCAAGGAGGTCTCCAGCGAGTAGATGGGGTGGACACGAATGGGTGTGACTGAGTCAAAGGCTGCAATAACAGCCCCATTATAGGCTGCCACTGCTTCCTCTGGCCCAGGCTCATAAGCTACCACAACACTCGATAGGTTCAGTACCGCCGACAGTCCACTAGAGGAAACTTCTTTTAAAGGGCGGTACCGGACCATCTCCACAGGGGGAGGATCATCGAGGGAGGGGGGGCAGACATAAACCTCATGGTGCTATGATCCAACCAAACAACCAGATCAACACAAAGGTTTGTAATATTTAGACCTATAGAAAAAAACAGGTCCAGTGTGTGGCCACCCGAGTATGTTGCTGATGTAACATTTTGTGTCGGGCCCAGGGCCTCCATGCTCCTAAGGAGATCGTTCCCAAATTTAGAGAGCTCACCACCAACCCAAGCATTGATGTCCCCCAGAATTAACCACCTGGGGAACTCTAGCACCAGGCCAGTGATGAGCTCTTCGATCTCCTTCTGAACATCTCCACCTACTCCCGGGGGGTGCGGTAAAGCAGGAGGACCCCAAAGCCCACACCACCACTGCTTTGAGCAGCCACACACTCACAGGACTAAGTAGTACCTACTGTTAGCACCATGAGGTTTAGGCTGGATTTAAAACAAATGGCCACCCGCCCCTGCGATCCTCTCTCAGGGTGTGTATCACGGAGTACCCAGCTGGAACTGTACCTCCAAAATGAGAGTAGCATTTTCATCCAGCCAGGTCTCCATGATACAAGTCAGGTTGACTGAGGATACCAGGTTCACCATAATGGCAGTCTTGTTCCTCATCGACCTGGCATTGCACAACACAGCCCAAGTAGGATGAGGTGAGGCAGCCAGTCCAGTCATCTGCCCACCCTCTAAGGTGGATCCCTTGGGTATGGGAACTAAGCAAGACAACCCCCTCTCCAGTTCCCATTTATTTGTTTTATTTAGTTTTTGTTTACCAGGTAAGTTGTAGCCACAAAATATGACTATTTTCAGACATGACCCAGGAAGTTACAATACAAAACTGGCAGACAAAACAAATAACAGGTATAATTCAGAGGTAATCAACCATACAAGGAAAAATCTACACAATGTTCTGTGACGTAAACTGTATTGCTAATATGACAGAGACAATGGCAGAAAAATACACTTGGCAGAATTTGTCTAGTGCACTTACCTGGTCAACAAAAACTAAATAAATAGTAATCATACACTCATAGTGCAGTAGAGTTTTAACACATAATCCATGGTAAGTGCTACATATAACAGTAACAAGGGGTCAGAGCAAAACTGAAACACTCTGAGAGCTGAGGACTGGGATGTGAAGCACCCTATGGGGGTTTAAAAAAGGAACATAGGGCATGTTTGATGAGGAGAGTGTGATGCATCTTTTTAAAATCAATATGACTAGGTACAGAGCGAACATCAAAAGGTAAGGAATTCCAATATTTTGAGGCCAGCAGGAGAAAGCTGAGGTTCCTTTTAGGGTTCTGCACCTAGGGGTATATAGTAGAGAGAGTCCAGGAGGCCATAGGTGGGGGACAAGGGCACCAGCATGCCTGCAAGAGAGGTAGGTAGATCAAATGATGTCCAGCAGAGTACCAAGGACAATGAGTCGATTGGCAGATGGAGAAGGCCATCTAAGGTCTGCATATAGCAAGCAATGGTGCTTCAAACGTGGAGAAGCCGAGGCATAACAACAGATACTATTGTACATTGTATCCCACTTACTTAGGGTGGTTTTCAAAGCATTTATGTAGGTGACAGCACCATATGCAGAGGATGGAAGTAGGATACCCCTAGAAATAGCCAGTCTAGCTGAGGGGGTAAGCATCCGACTAGACCTGTAAGCTATTCTGAGTTTGGAGTTTACTGACTTGCCGATGTCGATGATGTGTTGCTCAAAGTTGAGAGTTCATTAAGCAGGACACTTAAATACTTGAATGAGATTACTTTCATAAGGGGGGAAGCCATTTGCACAGAAGACGTTGAAAAGGATGCAGTTTGTTCTAAGTTTGGTTGCAGATTCAAAGATCATGCCCTGAGTTTTACTTATGTTTAGGATGAGCCTTTTGTTGTGGATCCATTCTTGCATTATGAGAAATGCAGATGTTAGTCGACTGTTTATTTCTTCTGTTTTCAGAGGAGGTGTAGAGCACCAGATCATCTGCATACAAGATTGTTGAGCACCAAGGGGTGTTAGAAGATATGTCATTTATAAAAATGGAAAAGAGAAGAGGTCCCAAGATGGAGCCTTAAGGAATACCCAACATTGATAGGCGCAGAGTCCGTCACCGCAGAGTTAAATTTTACCTGTTGTCTTCTATTGCTTAAGTAGCTCTGGAACCAGTTTGTGGCTTGCTCTGAGAAACCAGTGAAGCTAAGGCAATCAAGCAGAAGAGAGTGATCTACAAGATCAAACGCCTTTGAGAGGTCAATGAACACTGCACCAGTCAAGAGCCCCGTGATCCATAGCAGTAAGGGCATATTTGTAAATTGTATGAGAGCAGTAGAGGTGCTATGCTATGTTCCTTGCAGAAACCATGTTGAGCAGGTGAAAGGAGGGTATATTTAGAGACAAACTTGATGACCTGTATAGCCACTATTTCTTGAGTATTTTGTTTAGTACTGACAGAATGGCTATGGGCCTATAATGAGCTATGTCTTTCTTGTCACCTCTCTTAAAGACTGGGGTGACTTTTGCCAGTTTCCATATATCTGGAACATGACCATGGCAGAAAGACAGTGTAAAGATTTTAGCCAATGGGGTCACAATAAAAGGAGCAGACAGCTTCAGGAGTTTAGGCTCTAGGTAGTTGGAGCCTACACTAGTACTATCGGAGACTGAGTTTAATAGTTTTAGAACATCAGCATTTGGAATAGCCTTAAAATAGAAGGGTGGATGTATGGGCACGTTTGTGTGAGTAACGGGCATCAGGATGCGATTTGCTGTGAAAGAGGCAGTGTATTTGGTGAGATCAGGAAAGTATTTGTTGAAAGAATTTGCCATGGTGGTGGGGTCATTACAGTGCATACCACTGAGGACCATATCATTCGTGTGTTGAGACTGGTTTGAGCCCAGGAAAGATTTTACATGTGTCCAGAATTTCTTTGGGTCCCCAGCAGCTTCCAGCAATAGACCTTTACAGTATGAGCTTTTGGCACGCCTGATTTGTTTCTTGGACATATTACGCTGCTTTCTGTAAGTGTATTATTCACTTTACTGACCCAAGGTTTTGTAGCATTCCCAACTTTTGTCATGTGCCTGGAGCGAGGTGAGAAGTTCCTTGTGCAGCCACCTAGTCTGTTTGGCCCTAACACGTCGATTCTGTTTAGGTGTATGTATGTCCTGGAGGGATAAGAATATAGAAAGAAAGAGGCTGAGAACAGAGTCAATGTCTTGGGACTGTATAATAAGGATCCAGTTTACAGAAGAGATATCATGTAGAAAGCTTGCTTGATCAAGTGTAGAAAAATCCCGGAAGATGATGTAGCATGGTGAGGGGGCTTGAATCACCAATATTCCCCATGTGCAAAACACAGAGGAATGGTAACTTAGAGAATCGGGAAGCACACCTGAGGTGGTAATTCTACCAGGTCAATTTGTAAGTATCCAGTCTATAAGTGTTCCAGTAGCTGATGACTGGGTCAGCCTGGTGGGATCTTCAATTACCTGGTGCATGTTAAATCCATGTACTAGAGATAGCAGTGCGCTTTTATTTTTCCCCAGCCAATTTAGGTTTAGGTCGCCAAAAATAATAAGTTCATTTTGGCCAGCTGCAGAGGTAGAGTACTCAAGTAGTTTGGAGCATCCTAGTTGACCTGCATTAGGAGGATTGTAGGCACATATTAAGTAAATCTTTTTGATTCCAAGTAGAAGCAGGATATATAAAAACTCACAGTTAGAGGCAACCGAACGTTGCATTACATAGAAACATATAATTTGACATCAGATGAGGACCACTTGGCCCACCCAGTCTGCCCATTTCCCTACCTAATGGATAAGCTGCAGATCCTAGTTAACCAGCAGCCTACTTCTTCCTACCCCCACCCCCTAGAATTGCCTTATGACTGTCCCATGCATGCTTGAATTCCACCACTGTTTTTGACTCCACAACCTCCTCCGGAAGGCCATTCCATGCATCCACAACCCTCTCTTGAAAAAATACTTCCTTAAATTACCTCTGAGCCACCCCCCTCTATCTTCAAATTGTGTCCCTTGTTCTTGCACCTCTTTTTTGAAAGATGCTACCCTCTTGGACTTTGTTGATTCCCTTGAGGTACTTGAAAGTTTCTATCATGTCCCCCTCTCCCTCCTTTCCTCGAGGCTATACATAGTAAGCTCCTTAAGTCTCTCTTCATATGTCTTCCAGTGCAGACTCTGCACCATTTTAGTTGCCCTCCTCTGGACAGCTTCCATCCTGTCTATGTCTTTGTGGAGATTGGGTCTCCAGAACTGCACGCAGTACTCCAGATGGGGTCTCACAAGCTGTCTGTACAGAGGGATAATAACTTCCTGTTTTCTACTGGTGATGCCTCTCCCTATGCATCCCAGTATCCCCCCAGCCCTCCTTGCTGCCCTCTCACATAGCTTGCCCACCTTTAGGTCATCTGATATGACTACCCCCAGGTCCCTTTCCATTTTTGTTGTTGTTAGTATCTCACCCCCCATTGTGTACTCTTCCCCTGGGTTTTTGTTTCCCAGGTGCATTACCTTGCACTTCTTAGCATTGAATCTAAGCTGCCATACATTTGACCATTCCTCTAACCTTGCCAAGTCCCTTCTCATCCTTTCCACCCCACCTTGTGCATCAACTCTGTTGCAGATCTTTGTGTCATCTGCAAAGAGACATACTTTTCCTTCCAGTCCCTCTGCAATGTCGCTTAGAAAGACATTGAAGAGGACTGGTCCTAATACTGAACCCTGCGGTACCCCACTAGTAACCCCCCTTTCTTCAGAGTGGACTCCATTTACTGTTACTGTCCGTGTCCTATTCTCCAGCCAATTAAGGACATATTCAGGTGGTTTTTGAAACAGAGAGCAACTCCACCTCCCCTTTTTCCAGATAGTCTATCTCCTCAAAATAGGGAATAGTTAAGAAGAGTCAGGAGTAGCGGGTTTTAGCCAAGTTTCAGTCAGACAGAGAATGTCAGGTTCATATATGGATATCCATGCCTCAAGTTCAGTAAAGTTACAGAGAAGGCTTCTAATGTTCAAGTGTGCTATACAAAGGCCTTTCATATTTAACCAGTCCATATTTGGAGAAGCAGTGGGTAACTGAGGGCCAGGGTTTGTTTTGATGTCCCCAGATAATAACAAAGCTAGGAAGCACAAGATACCATAGTTTCCATGGGAAAAGAGGTAGTACCAGTAGCATGTTCTGCCAGAGGCATTTAGAGGTAAAGTCAGCAGCCAAGTATAAGAGATGCCTAGTGTATCCGGTCAAAATTGCGCAACCAAAATCGCACAAGTAAAAATAGCACATATATAACAGCGCATGATGGTAAAGCGCAGAATCAAACTAGCAGGGGCACACAATCGCGCAATAGCATGCGTGATCACTATGCCTTGCCAAACCAGGAGCTGCCTCTTGCAAAAATGGCAGTCAGATTTGTAAAGAGCCAAAAGGGAGCTGACCTCGCTTGCCTAGATGGGTTTCTGTACAGAAGGGGAAAGAGTTACAGAAACAAAGTCATATTACAAATGTTTAGAATATGACAAAGGACATCATGGGGAAACCGTGTTAAAAAAACTGGTGAACACAACCATGTCCCCGATTCATCATTGATTGCAGTAAAGGATTCTGTGGCCAGCATGAAAGAACAGGCTTGCAATAGTTGTAAAACTACACACCAGATTGTAGCTGGTGGTGTCTCTGAATTATGTCCATCTGTTGCGTCACAGCTCCCTGCTACGTCACTACTGAAGTGAACTGTAAGGCGTCAGCATGCTGCTGCTTGCCCTCCACCTGAGCCAGCTGATGCTGCTTCTTTAATAATTCCTGAAGAATTGTGCTGCACTTTAAAAAATGAGAAATTTCTAATGTGTGACTCCAGGCCCAACCACGACCGTTTCCTAGTATTCTCAACGTTACAGGACCTACAGCACTTAAAGAGCAGTGCACATTGGTTTGCTGATGGAACTTTTAAGAGTTGCCCTTCAATATTTCATCAGCTCTATTGTATACATGCTATCCACAACAGCACTGTTGTACCTCTTGTGTATATTCTGATGGTGAACCGAACAGCTGCAACATACAGTAAGATTTTCACAGAGCTAAACAGAATGTGCGACACTCTCAAGCCACTGTCAATGTTGCTAGATTTTGAATTGGCTTCAATAAAAGCGTTTATACTTGCATTCCCTACTGCAAAAATTAGAGGTTGTTTTTTTCCACATGTGTTATTCACTGTGGCGCAAGATCCAAGAACTGCCAGATGTGTGTAAACTCTATGTATCAGACCCCAGCTTTGCTCTGCAAGTGAGACTTCTGCCAGCACTTGCCTATGTGCCTGTTGCGGATGTCATCTCAGCATTTGAGGAGTTAATGGTTTCAGAATTTTATCAATCTAATGGTGACTTATTTTCAAACCTTGTTGACTACTTCGAGGTTACGTGGTTGGGATGGCCATTGGGAAGAGGTGGCTGAAGATGACCTATGTTTGCTATCTAGCTATGGAATTGTTATGATGCCGTTAATCAAGATTTACTACACACTACAAACTCCATGGAGGCCTGGCAGCACAAGTTTAGTCATTTTATCGGTGCACACCATCCATCGATATGGAAATGTCTACAAGTGCTTAAAGAAGAACAGCACTGTAGCACTGTGCTGATGGAGTGGATAATAGCCAGTACTGCTGTACCTGGGTCCAGAAAGAAATATAAAGATACTGCAAAGTGGATTGCTGTTATAACAGCGGAACACCAACAGTGTACTAAATCGGAGTATCTACGCGGTATAGCTAATAATTTCCAGTTACAGGCATAAAAGTGCTCTGGAAGATAACAGAAATATGAAACCTGAAGTTTTTTAAAAGTGTGTCCTCAATAAAGATTAAATAAAGCTAATGTTCTACGTAGGCCCTGTATTGCACAAGCACAACACAGCACGAGTGTGGAATAAATGTGAAACACAAGCACAACAGAAAATGAGTGTGGACTATATGTGAAACACAAGGACAACACAGCAGAAGTGTGAAATAAATAAATGCAACAGCGTACCATAAAGCATAAACAAATTGCACACTCACATTGTATGCTTAGTATGACTTAGGAAGGTCAAGTAGCACACTCAGATCTGCAGGGGAAGTGTTCATCGGAACTAATGCTTGGGAAACATTATAGGAAGGTCCATAGCACACTCAGATCTGCAGGGGAAGTGTTCGTCGAAACGAATGCTTGGGAAATATTATAGGGTTGCACTAGTGTGCTACGGCATAAGTAATCACCTGCAGTCGTAACATAACACAGTATAATGACTAAGCAGAGAGCAGAGCAGTGAGTAATAAAGCTATATAACACGCTATTTATGATTAGCTGAATTGACTATGCGCTAAAGCAGGTGCGCGTGATAAAGCCCACACTATATAGGTTAGCACTATATTGGATGCGCGATTTTGACAGTAACCCGAAAATGAATATTTTTGGGGGGGCACTGATGAGCAGCTAAGCAAGCAAGACATGGAACCCTAGAACTCCATCCTACAATATATTAAATTTGCCTTTTTTAGTGCTGGAACCTAGAACAGAACAACAAAAGTCCACAAACCAAAGGTCTGTAAGATGGATGAGTAGACTTCTAGTGGCAAATCTGGAAGATCTGTGCCTAAAGCTGCCAAGAAAAATCAATCGTCAGACACTGTCACTACTCTGGTGCTAGGCCCAATCTTGCTGTCAGCCGCTGAGATGATGGTGCTCAGCAAACTTTTAACTACTCAGGTTCTTGAAGGGCTAATTCCACGGCTGTCTAAATTTGAAGCTAAACTATTGGAGATATCAGCAGAACATATACACAACAGTAAAAGGCTTACTGAACTGGAGCAGCAGGTGTCGGATATTGAGGACACTACCAAGCAGGCCCCAGACTGGCTTGCCAAGCTAGAGAGAGTAGCTGAGGAACTAAAAGATCTATTAGACTATCAGTAAAACTATAATAGAAGAAACAATCTCCGATTATGAGGCTTACCAGAGGGAAAAGAAGGCCCAAATATGCTGGATTTCTGTTCCAAAACACTGCCGGCCCTTCTTGGAATGCAGCCTAAGAATGGGAAGCTGAAAACTGAGCAGGTACATAGAGTACTGGCACCTCATCCCACGGCTGATCAACTGCCTGCCAAATCATAATCCGCTTCCACTGTTTTGGGGACCAGCAGGCTGTGATGTCCACCAATAGAAAACTCCTGGAGCTGAGATATGAAGGCGGTAAACTCACTATTCATCAGTATCTTTTGGTATATGTCCAGAGGCACTGACAGCAGTTCAATTTAAGCATGAACATGCTAAGAGAAAGGAAATTGAATTTCTTTATGGCCTATCCTGCGGTGGTGAAGGTGCGCCATGAGGGAGCCACTACATCCTTCTGGGAACCAGAGAAGCTTTGCATATTCATAGATGATTGGGACAAGAAAAAATGGCCATTGAACATAAGGACAATTTAATTTTTGCAACATCATAACCACTGTTCCTAGGGGACTGCCCGTGGTGACTGTCTATACCCCTTGCTGGAACCCCCTACAACGAAGCCCTGAGCCTTCATACCCATTTTGAAAATAAGTCCTCCCCCTTTTGAGTGTGGTCCTTCCCTGCTATTTTGGACAGCAATGTTGCCCAGCCAGAGACCTCTACCACAATTTCCAACATAGATAGCCGCTATCGGTCAGGCAGACTACATGTCAGAGCTGCAGAGGAACTGAAGCCACTAACTGCTCGGCTAGGACACTTTCTGGCACTTGAACTGCTCACATGCCAAAGTATCTACCCCTCTACTGCAGAAGTGGGCTTGCACCCTTCAACGGAGCAACTTTATCCTGCCTCATTTTCTACAGGTAAGGGGTTCTGGGGGAGCGATACTGGCGCAGTATTTTTTAATGATGCGGCCTCTCCCTGCTCTCACCAGCCCCTCAACGATGACCTTCAGCGATAGAATAGTACATTAACAGGAGGGAGATGAGAGGGAATGCATGTATACCACTAAGTCTGACACACTGCAGTGGCAGAGGGAATGAGTACTCCAGACGAGATATTAAGATTATAAGAGGGTACGTCTGGGGCCTGGATGGGTAACAGGAAATGCAATCTAATAAACTGTGGGAGCCTGTTAGACTGTGCTCAATGAAGAGGAGAAAATGAGAACTTACTCCACTGAGAGATGGGGGGGGGGTGGCTCTTAACAGGGCTGGGGAGAGGGTTCGTCGCGGCAGCCACTGGGAGCAAAATTGCAGACGGTCATGAAGAGGACCTAGGAATGCTTCAAGCAGACAGGAGTCATTTACTCTTTTTTTTTCTGAGACTTGATTTTTTTGATTGGTGGAATATAGATAGGCATATGATGTAAGTGGGATAGCTAGGCAGAGCGGGGAAGGGGGGAAGCATAGGCCTTTCAATAATAACAGGTTTCACGAATTAGAAGCTGTGCAGACTTACAATGCTGATTTTTACGACACTATTGTGAATCTGCAGTTGAGAATGTTCTTTTCATATTGGTGCAAATCGTTCTTGAATCTCTTGAACTGTTGTGCTAGGTTCTAGTGTTTGTTGTTAAAACCGTGTGGTGTTCTACTATAACTTCTTACATATTTCACTGCAGTGTTCAGAAATGGCATAGTCTCTACCTCAAACTGGTTATTCAGCCACATATTGACACCAGGGATAAAGTGTATTGTGAAGTATATAATTTACCATGACCACTTTTGATTGCCTAAACATTATATCATGGAATGTTCAGGGATTTACCTTTCTAATTAAAAGGACTAAATAATTAACAGCACTTAAAAGGAAAAACACACATATTGCCCTGTTACAGGAAACCCACCATACCGATCAAGAACATCTTAAATTGGTGGGGGCTGGGTAGGGAAGTATTTTGCTGCCTCATATGAGGCCCTCAAACAGGGAGTAGCTGTACTAGTACATAAACACCTATCTATACAAATCAGTAGGATAATAAAGGATACGCTTGATATTTTTGTGGAAGGAGAGATGTACGTGGAACGTATAATGCTTGGCAGTATATATGCCCGGCTGTTTTTTTATCAAAGGATATTAGATCTTCTGATTAAAGAGCAGTTCCCAGGTTTGATAATGGGGGGGGGGGTTAACTTTATTAATGACCTACATATGGACTTCTCAGGAGACAGGCGGTGCACTAACCATGACCCACAGAACTGGCAGCTAGGTATGCTTGACCTCGATATGATTGATGGGTGGAGGGCCTCGAACCCAGGCTGCAAAGAATTTACATTTTACTTGAATCTGCATAAAATCTGGTCAAGACAAGATTACATTTATATACCCTGAGCGATGTTTGGCCAAGTGAATAGAATGGAACATAGCCCTATACATATCTTGGACCATGCAGTGGTCTATTTGTCACTTAAGAGCGTTAATAAAGCAACTAGTAGACCTGGGTGGAGGTTCCCCACGTACTTACTAGTTAGAGAAGATTTCAGGAAATTTTTAAAGGTACAATTTGAGGAATATGCTACCACAAATAAGGGCACGGTGATATCTGAAGGGATTTTTTGGGAGGCTGGGAAAGCGTTTATGAGGGGAGCGATCATTGGGTATGTAGCACGCTGCAAACGATAGAAGAAAATGAAGATCTCTGTACTAGAAAAGAAAATCCAGGAACTGGAATGTTTCCTGGCTATGAAATAGACCACCGAGGGTATGAGGAAATTGCTAGTGGCTAGGGAGGCCCTGAACCTCATACTAACAGAGGAGGCCCAGACTAAAATATTATTTGTGAGGCAAAAAGTACATGAGTGGGGAAACAAGGCTGGGCCACTGTTGGTCCACTTGATGGAGAGAGGACTATGGGACAGATTACTAGCATAAAACTAAGCAAGGCCAATTGATGAGTGATCACACCCTAATCAGAAAAAGATTTAGGGAGTTTTATCAGGAATTATATACTGTGCCGTGCAGAGGAACAGAATCCAGAGCTAGGGAGTTTTTAGACGGAATTGATGTTCCGCAACTGACAGATGAACAAAGGGATATGCTAGGAGCACCAGTAACTCAGCAGAAGGTCTTAAGGCCATTAGTTGTTTCAGTAACAAAAAGGCGGGGGGACCTGATGGTTTTGTGATTGAGTATTATAAAGAACTGAAAGGGGTCCTGGTGGACCCATTTGTGAGGTTAATTGCGGCGGCAAGAGGGGACTCCCCAGCTCATGCAGCATGGCCAACATTTGTGTAATCCCAAAGCTGGGTAAGAATGCTCAGGAATGTGCATCTTATAGACCCATAGCACTCTTAAACTGTGACTGCAAAATCACTGCAAAAATGATCGCGGGAACACTTGAGAGGCTACTCCCAGCAGTAGTTCATGGAGACCAAACTGGGTTTATACAGGGCAGAATGTCTTATCACAATATGAGACATTTGCTTAATGTCATCTGGTGGGCCTCTCGGCGTCCAGGACAGACTTCTGTGCTGTCGATGGATGCCGAGAAGGCATTCGATAGAATTGAATGGGCTTACTTATTCGAGGTTTTACGGAGATTCAGAATGGGGAAGGATTCCTAGACATGGTTAAAATGCTCTATTGAGAACCTAAAGCATGGATGCTGATAAACTGAGTCCCCTCAGAGGAGAGTCAACTTTATCAAGGGATGCATCAGGGGTCAGAGGTATTCCTGGGGAGAAGCGAGATTGTCAGCATAAGTTTACGCTCTATGTAGATGACTTGCTGATGTTTTTTACAAAACCTGACATATCAATGCCAAAGTTGTTGTCTGTCTTGGCCTCACGTTTTTTGGAGTATATCTTGAATCTCAACAAGTCACACTTAATGTGGGTGGGTCAGGAGGGATCCCCTGGACTGGGCAAGAGCTGGGGCTGTGGGAGGCTCAGGGACATATAACTTATTTAGGAATACAGGTGGGGAAAAGACTAGGCAGTTCTTATGCTCTGAACTACTCTCCACCCTTTTAGACCATCCCTAGGGATTTGCAGCACTGGAGGGCCCTCCCTGTCTCCTGGATGGGACGCATAAACCTGATCAAGATGAACATTTCACCTCACATTATATACAGTATGCAATGCAGATGCTGCCCATGGGACCCAAGAAAATGGACCTGAAAAGGCTGGAGAAAAGTTTTACTGACTTTTACGGGAGCAACCAGGATGATCCTAGCCCACCTTAAAAGAGATAAGCCTAGAGGAGGTCTGGGTTTCCCAGATTTACAGGGTTACTACTTAGCCATACAGGTGAGCTACATACATGATTAGGTGAACAGAGACCAGGAGGCGAGCTGGCTCAGGATAGAGGAAGAGGGATGTCTGGGTAGACTCTCATACCTGGCAAGGGGGGGGGGCTGATGGCATACAGACAGAATTGTGATCCCAACCCCTTTGCACTATGTGTGCTGGAAGCTTGGGATAAGATAAAGAGGCAACAAGGGGCCTCCACTGAACAGACCCTTCTGGTTCCTGCTGCACAAAACTCCGCTTTTATACCATTACCATCTACATTTTCTCTGCTGACCCTCTGCTGGTCTCAAACCTTGGACCCTCTGCACCAAAGCCAGCAACACTACCACTGAGCAAACAGGTCAGGCTAATTACACCTTGCTTGTTAATAATCTTACACTCTCCACCACTGCTCCCATACCCTACCATCTGCCACGATCCCTTCCACTTATGCCACTCTTGCCTCCTGGCTTGCTCCTCTAATTTTAGCCACCTTTGTTCCGCTTGGTCAAGCACCACTTGCACACCACTTTGGTGAGCCATGCACACTCACCACTCGGCATCTCATCCTAGCCCACCTCCACCATGACAGAGCTTGATATAATTATTCTGCTGACCAAGCACCCCCACATCTACTCCCATTGGTGTTGCCACGGTATCCCGTTGGTCACTACTTTGCCTTGCCTTTCCCTCCCTAAGGCAGCTGCTCACCCCCACTACTATGCATCGTTCTCCCTCCTCCCTGCTAACACCTAAGCTGGTGCAGAAACGGCTAAACTTAGCCTCCTTGCATATCCTCCTGCTCCTTCTTTTTCTCTCAGGTGACGTTCACCCCAACCCGGGTCCTGCCCACCCCCCTTGCCCAAGCTTTCCTCTCAATGCACTGAGGATCACTTCCAGTGCTCTGTCACTGGTCTTACATTGCAAAAAGCCCTCACAAATCTATCCTCCAACGCCATCTCAAACCCAGCAAACTATGGTCCATTAAACAATGCCTCTCAACCTGTGACTGGTCGTCCATTGCTGCCGCAATGGACATTGACTCTGCACTAGAATATTTTATAAACACCTTCAATTCTGCTTGTGACCGCTACGTGCCCCTAAGCAAACAGGTCGTCAAAGGGGCTGATACTCCTTGGATGTCACAAGCCCTGTTAGACCAAATGCATGATCGTGACAATCTATGGCATATTGCCATGGAAACCGGTAAACCTTCTGATAGACAGCACTACCACGAGACGCGTAATAAATGTACATGGACCATCCATAAGGCCAAAGCAGATTATTATCGAGCCACACTTACTACCACCTGGGGCTCGGGGCGCAATTTCTGGGACTCTTTGAAAGAGCTCAGTGGCAAAGCCTCCACTGTCCCCCCCCAACTATGGGCCAATGAGTCCATTACCACAGACCCTGCCCTGATTGCAAATACGTTTAACGCCTCCTTCTCCGACCTCAGCAGTTTTCTCCCCCCCGATTTTTTCTTCCCCACCCCCCTATACCCCCTGTCACCCACTCTGTCCCTCCAGTCTACCTTAAAATAGTATCGCAGTATGAAGCTGCCCCTCTGCTCTACAAAGCCCTTAGCAAATCAAGATTCAGCAGTGACTCTCTGGATCTCAAGCTACTTAGGTTTACTTTTAATGAGGTCCTCTACCCCCTCACCATGCTATTGAACCAATCCCTATCACTGGGCCAATTTCCCTCTAAATGGAAATCAGCTCTCATCATGCCCATTCTGAAGAGCGGTGACCACACCCAACCGGAGAACTATTGCCCCATTTCAATACTGCCTCCTCTCTCCAAAGCCCTGGAGAAAATTGTAGCCACACAGCTTACTGACTACCTCTCCCAATATAGCCTTCTGTGTCCCGAGTAGCATGGCTTCCGCAACAACCACAGTACTACAACAGCCCTCTTGGAGTTCACCAACGCTCTCCACACATTTCTCGACAAGGGCCTCTCTGCTGGTGCAGTTTTTATAGATCTATCCAAGGCATTTGACACTGTGTACCACACACTTCTCCTGGATACCCTTACACATATAGGGTTGTCTCCAGAGTCAACTGGCTGGTTTGCCAGCTATCTGTCCAATAGAACTCAGAGAGTTAGGCTTGCCCACACACAGTCCTCCCCCCTCCAAATCAGCTCAGGTGTACCACAGGGCTCAATTATTGGCTGATACTGTTTTCCCTGTTTCTCAACTCTCTGCCTAAGGCTTGCTTCAGGAAGCTACTCCTATATGCAGATGATGCCGTCCTCTTCAGCTCCCATACTGACCCAGCCACTCTCCGTTGCACCCTTCAAAAGTCATTTACTGAAGCCAAATCCTGGTTCATACAGCATAGGCTAGTCCTGAACTATAAGAAAACAAAATCCATAGTATTCGCCCATGCCCAAAATAGGAATAGTGGGCTACCCCTGCTCATGCTAAACTCTCTAAATGACCCCCTTGAGCAGGTTACCTCTTTTTAAACATCTGGGTATCACCCTAGACTCTGGACTGACCTACCATGACCACATCCGGAAACTGAGCGCTGCTGTCAATGTGCACATTGGTTTACTTCATCGCTACAAGCGCTGCCTCCCACCTGAAGCTTTCCACCTAGGAATCTCCTCATCTATCCTGTCACTTATTGATTATGGTATCATAATCAATGGGGCGGCTGATAACACACATCTTAACAAAATCAGGATGTCCCTTAATAAGGCCTGTAGACTAGCTAGAGGTTGTGACAAATTCACACATACCTGCACCCTTTACGCTTCCACCAACTGGCTAAACTTGGATGGGAGGCTCAAATACCAGACTTGCCTCTTTGCAAAAAAATCACAGCTGGACTACTCCCTCCTGCTCTCAACCCCCCTACTCCAGTCACCCTTGCCCACCCGGCTCACTTGGCAGTCTGTGTCTACTTGTTTCAGGGTCCCTCTATGCAAGACCTCCTTGGGTCAAAGAACCTTTCGTTACCATGCCCCCATCTGGCTTAACTCCCTCCCAAACTCCCTCTTCACTGAGTCTAAACTGGGCCGGTTCAAGACCCACTTGCGTAACCTAATCACCCAAGACTCACTCTGTGACTGTCATTAATCTCAGCCACTGTGCATCATCCCTGTATTGACAATGGACTATACCATGGTCCAGCCACCTGTTGCTTAATGATGTAGACAATGGACGCCCTCTGTCCGGCCTCATCCCTATATGTATGCAAGCAACTGCATACTCCTGGTGGGTACCACCAACCTGCTGTGCCTGTATCTGTTAACTGTTATCTCTATTACTGTACCTGATGATGCAAGCACTGTGCTTTGAATATCTCCAACTGTTATTCCCTGTACCTGTAACGTTTGTTGTGATACTGTTCACTGTTTATGCTCATTATTATAACTGTATTTGCCTAACTGTTACTACCGTATTTTATGTCTCTGTATTTCTAATGTGGAACCTTTGTAAAGGAGTCTGTGACTCAAAGGTGTGTTATTCGATATTCTCAATAAATAAATAAAATATCAGGCTTGGAGAACCATGGGTTCACAGAATGGCAACTAAGGGGAATACATTGCTTGGAGGATTTGCATGGGAGGGAGGGAGGGATTGGTCTCCTTTACTGACCTGCAGCTTGCATTAGGGTTGCCCAGGAGCCATCTTTTTAGGTTTCTGCAGTAAGAGCCTATATCACCCAGCTTCATAAAGAGATCTCAGATCCCCCCTAAATTAGTAGAGATTGAGGTTGAAGTCTATAGAGCCAGGAATGGGGCTAACGGTCTAATTGGAAGAATGGCTAGGGTGGATAGGCTGCTCCTTTCCGATGTGACTAGGAAAATGAAACAGCAATGGGAGACTGATTTAGGGAAAGGCATAGAGGAAGAGAACTGGTGACCACTAATGAGCTCTCATATGGGACTGCTAATCTGTAACAGACATAAAGAATCCCAATATCATTTTTGCATAGACTGTATCACTGTCCCAGTATGGCCCATACATTCCAGCCAGGGGTATCCCCAATGTGTGGCACAAGCCACAGCGAGAGAAACATGTTTCCACTATTTCTGGAACTGTCCAATCTTACAAAAGTATTGGAAAGACAGCACAGGAAATCTCCCAGATTTGGGGGATCCAGCTTGCGCAAACACCATTGTCACTGCTTTTTGGTGTGGAGGCAGAAAGCGGGTTGGAGTGGGTTTTATACCCCAGATGGATTAGAATTTTATTGGTCACAGCTAGGCTGGGCATCCAGGATACATGAGTATTGTGTATTGCGCCCACTCTAGAGCACTGGAGAAACCTTACACTGCAGTTGTTAGCAGTGGACAGATTGACTTATGTCCTTAAAAGGAGGACAGATAGATTTATTCTAGAATGGGAACCTTTATAAACCAGAGGAAGCCCAAATATTAAGGGAAAGCAACAACTAAATGGGGAAGCAGAGACCCAACAGCTTTCAATTATGTAGTAATCTAGTAGGCTAAGACAAACTACTGGACCATGGGACTTTAGATCTGCACCCTGGCCATTTGAAGTGGTAAAGTATTTGATTGATGAGTACTGAATGTGTATTAGAATGAAATATGCCAGTCTGATCATTTGAAAAAGTTTTTAGGATTAGAAACCAGTTGTTCAACTTACATACATTTTTTTTTCTTTCTAAGGTTTTGTATGATTCTATATACAGATGGTCAATGTTAGCATGTACGTGTTGATTCCATGCTATAATAAGCTGTATTTTATTATTATTATGATTTGCTGTAAGGTGCTTCGATGGATGACTATCTAATAAAAAGGTAATACAAAAAAAAAGGAAAATTAATATTTGTTTAAATTTTAATATAACTCAGCACTCAGGGGGATTATTGTCACGTCTTTGCGAAAGTCTACTCAAAAAGCTAGCCAAACAACTGCAAAGGGGACAATTTTCCCTACACAGGGTGGGTGATACTGGGCTATACTCACCAGCCCCATTGCTGCAGGTGGAGATCCTTATAACCCTTTAAAAGATGGGTATAACCCACACCACCCACCTTGGAGTGTATTACTGCACTTAGAAAATTAATATTCGTTTACATTTTAATATAATATTTATTAAATAAAATAAAAAAACACCCTGAATATTTCATAAAAATGAACGCAAAAATATTTTCTTGGAAAGTAATCCCTCCACTAGTACACCTGCCAGTGGAGGGCACTGCTATTTTTAGATACTTTTTTTTTAAACATCTACGTGTGAGACAGGTTTATATCTGTAAAACCTACCCCCTCCCTGTTTAGACTGCTGTAGTAGCAATCAAGAACAAGAAACATTTGCAGTACTGTCTTACTAGCACCGAAGAGAACAGCCACTTTTGAGTGTATATGTCGCTTATCTTTATTTTTTTTTGTTCTAAATTTAATAGTAACATTTTTATATATATATATATATATATATATAGTTTCTGGGTTTTTGCAGGTTTTCTCCCGTCCCCTACACCCATGCGTCCCTGACGTAGCGTGTGCGTGTGGAGGCCATTTGGGACACCCCTCCCTTCTAGTTGCACCATTGATTGCCTGTGCTAGCACCGAACCGCCATTCAGTGGTGGCAGGACTACAAGCAGGCAACCCCACCCCTTACCTGGGAGAGGAGAGCCAACGCTCTATCTTGTTCTCCCTTCCCCCCCTGTGCTGGCACCCCGGCGACCCGAGGTTGTTCCTGAACCCAGGTCACCAGTGTAGCACAAGGTGTGGCATCCAGCGCCTCAAACCTCAGCGTCATTGGGCCGACAGTAACATTTTTTATGGGTATGTTATACAGCAGAGAAGCGAGGTGGGGAGCATGTTGCAAGCTCAGGCTTCAATTCTCAGTGATGGCACAATGCAGAGAAGAGTACAGAGCACTCGGTTTACTTTCATCTTTCTTTGTCAGTGATGGTGCACTGGCTCTACAGTTTACTTCCATTTTGTTTTCATTTTTTAATATACCTCTGACAGCAGTCAGAAAGAGTGAGTGAAGCAAACGGGGGAATCAGCAAAGAGGTGGTGCTTGCTAAGCAAGTAAAAACAGACTATAAATAATTACAGGCCAATTTTGCTATTACCCATGGTTTCAAAGTTGTTCAAGCACACAGATGGTAAGCTTTCTTACTCCTAGTTCTTTTTTATTAAGTTTGCCATGCCTGCACGCTACAAACTTATTGCTATAAGTAGTGTGTGTGAAAACTTGGAAAGAAGGAGCCGCCAAACAGCTGATTGCTGTTCAGTCATGGAACAAATATGTGTGGAATGCAGCTGATTCCACACATGCACAGTAGCACCACTGCTTTTACACATGTGTAGAAACCACACACTCCCTGGGAAAGCTGACATCGGGGTGCCCAATCCACGTGTCAACATGTGTCCCCTTCCCCCCCCACGTTGTGGCACACTGGGAGCCCATCCCAATGTGCCGAGACAGTTGTCATATTTTTCCAACTGGGATGCCCCCTTCCGGTGTCTGATGCCCCCACCCCCCCAAGCTCAGTTTCTTTGCCAAAGGGGGTGCCCAATCCCAATTAGCATCAGCCCCCCCAAACTCATGTTGCATGCTGGGAGTCCACCCCAGTGTGCCTCCGCCCCAAGCTCAATTTCTTTACTGATGGGTACCCAGTCCCATCAGCATCAGCCCCCCAACTCATGTGGCACACTGGGTGCCCACCCAGTATGCCAGTATTTTTTACCTGTAAGTAAAGAAAACAGTCCCCTGGAGTCTTTTTTTTTTTTAACCTGCAAAAGGAAAACGGTCCTTCATCGTTTCGCCCATCCCCCTCCCCATCCCAACCTTCCCTCTGCGCATTCACCTCTCCGCACCCCCCCTCACCCCATACTTACCTCCAGAAGTCAGGAGCAGCGATCTTCTGTGGACCGGGACGCATCTGCACTCTTCAAAAGCTGACCGCAAACTGAAGAAAATCACAGTAAGCCCAATAATGGGAGTCAATGGGGAAGGGGAGTTTCAACTCAGGTTGATATCTCAGCCATTTTTAGGACTTTTGGCCCCAAATTTTCAACATGGGGTTCTTGGGATCCCACAACATGAACACTAGCACTGTCATTTTGTTTCTTGTTCCTGAAAGGTGATTTTGCTGTCGCTGCATGGAATCATCTTTTGTGACCGATTAATAAAATGACAGTACCACAGTTCACGAGGAGAGATCTGAAAAAAGTCCATGCTGAAAATTTTGTGAAAGAATTCCAAAAAATGACTGCATTACGAGTGTGTGTTGCGTAGTTTCTACGCTCACTCGTAACTTCGCCAATTTTTAATATTTTCACTCCAAATTTTCAACATTGCCATTATTTACACCTCCTTATGAACAGTACAGCTGTCATTTTTCACCTCCTGCCCAAAACATGTTTTCACACCAGTGGCGCAGAATAGTGCGGTTGCTGTGGGAAATCAGCTTTCAGGACAGATTAAAAAAATCACAGTGCCACTGTTCATGAGGAGAGGTCCAAAAATGGCCATGTTGAAAATATGGTGAAAAAATTCCAAAAAATGATTCCATTACAGGCGTGCATTGCACAGTTTCTATGCACGCTTGTAACTTCACCAATTTTTCATATTTTTACTCCAGATTTTGAGCAGTGCTATTTTTTCACACCACCGCATGAACAATACAGCTGTCATTTTTCACATCCTGCCTGAAATGTGTTTTCACATCTTTGGTGCCAAATGGCGCAGTAGATGTGCAAAATCACCTTTCAGGACTGAGTAATGAAATGATAGTGCCCACTGTTCACGAGGTGGGGTCACAAAAGGCCCATGTTGAAAATTTGGAACATTGGGGTGTGACTTGGGATCATTGGCCATAATGCTTATGCCATTCCACTCCCACCCTTCAGCCAGTGACAGGCATCGATGTGTGCCTTGGGGTCTTCGGCCCCAATGTTCAACCCGTTCTCCAATACTGCACCCATCTAAGCATATTTTCTTATGGAATGTGGCCGGAAGACCCCAAGGCACACCACAACATCTGTCGATGTCTGCAGGGTAGGGTGAGGTGAAATGGCTTGAGTGTTATGGCTAACGACCCAAAGGCACCCCCCAACACCTGTCAGTCTCTGCAGGGTGGGGATGTGGTTGGTATCAGTTCAATACTTCACTGCCATTCCTATTATGCATCTCTCTAACTCCTGCACTACCAATGCCAATGCCAGCAAGCAAATACTCAGCATTCACAAATGCTTGTTATATTTTCCAGTGACAATTTTGTCAAAGAAATGCAGTTGCTTACCTAAGAATGTTCTTGTTCATTAAGCAACTGCCTTACTTTGACAAAATTGTCACTGGAAAGTATAAAAACAAGCTTTTACAAATTGCCCCCATTAAACTCTATGGAGCGCCTCCTTGTGTTGTTCTTTAAGTAACCCAGTGAACTTTCAGCATTGACAAATGCTTGTTTCTTTTTTGTCATTTGTTTTTCTCAATTAGGGTTCAGGTCACATCCAAATTTGGTTACAAGGGTTGTTATCAGTGCACAGTTACAAAGCGGTACGTACCATGACCCTTGACTACCGACACTTGATTATATCATCATCATTAACCATGATGAGCCCCTACACCCTAGTCTTATCTCTCTAGACCCAGTGACCTGTTCTATTTTTATTATTTCTTCTCCTTCCTCCTATCCCTTTCTCCCTCCCTCCCTCCTACCTCTACGTTAAAGTAAATTGTTCAGATTTTTGTTTTCTGTTTTGGGCTTCAGAGCCCAATACCTTGACTTTTCCAGCAAAAAATAAACATTTTTATGCGGTTTTGTATGGGAAGGAAGAGATCATAACTGAAACCGAACCCACAGCCAGGTGATCCCTTTCACTTTCCTGTCCACCGGCACTGCCCCCATGCTGAGATGTTTTGTGATGTCTAAGGAGGGAGAGCATGGGGCATGCCCCATAGAAGTCTATGAGGAAGGATTTCAATACTGTTTCTAAATGATTGAGCAAATTTTAAATACCTGGGGGGTGTTCCTGGACAGCACTATGTCATTTGCCAACCATGTGTACTACCTGGTAAAGTCAGCATCGTAGACTGTGGCATTGTGGTCTATGGTTCGATGAGTGACAGTGCGCTGTCTAGGGTCAATAGTCTTTTGAAAAGGGCATGACAGTCTGAGATGGATCTGAATCTTGATACACACACCAGTGAGCTTTATGGTAGTATGAGATGGCTAATATTTGACCTACAATAGCAATTTCACTTCATTATCATGGGCAGGAAAGCTGTGCTTGGCCTGGTTAATCTGGTACTACAGTCCAAATTTAAATTCCTTGAAAATACCTACTCTACTCAGGGTATGTCACAAAACCTCTTATTATTGCCTTTAAGTCCATATTAGGTCAGAACTCATTTTTCTACAGATTTACTAAATCCTGGAACTGCTCGTCTCATCTGCTAAAGGACTGTAATTCCATCTTCATTTTCAAAAATCAGTTACAGATTGAGCTACGGCAACTGCCTTGAAAACCTGTAAGTCTTTTTAATCTAGTGTTAATCTTGGATAGCGTATCTTTCATACTGCTTTAAATGTCCCTTGTCATCATTATGTATTTGTGCAAATCTATGTATGACCCTAAATTCTTTGAAAATAGGTTTCTCCCTACAGGATTTTATGGTTAATAAAAAATGAAATGAAATGAATGAGAAGATTCTGATGGGACTACCTGAAGGCTGACTCAAGTTGCAACTGCACTTAACTAACGCTTACTGCTACTGTACCTTGCCCCTGCGTAGTAGATGACGTTTTTCTTTGCAGAGTCATATGCATTAAATCTGTGTGTTTACTTTCTGGAGATCCTTGTTTGTGATTCTATTGAATATTCTGCTTTGGTATCTGTAATTTTTCTCTCACTCGTGCATTTACCTTTTTTATTTGTTGTGCTTTTTGTCTTTAGCAAATATACTTCTGTATGCTTGTACAATTTGGTAATGTTGTGTTATCTCCCAGGTCATACCCGAAAATAGGCATGAATTTGTCTAGTGTGCTTACCTGGTTAGTGAAAACTAACTAAACAAGTGAGATCACATACTGACGAGGCAGCGGGAGGACTAGAACAAGATATGCCTGCTTCCATGTAAAGTATTGCTTTTCACATGACACCCATTGCTGCTAGGTAGAAAAAACAACTAATGAGCACATTGAAAAAGAAAAACACTTCAGAGGTAAGAAGTAATCTGGGACTACTTGAAAAAATAACTAGCATTTTCTGCCTGCTATTTTTTGGCACTGCTAGCTCCTTAACTCAGAAAAAAATCATGCTTCCCCCAACTCTACATGCTTTCCGTTGGAAGTATTGTAAACATCTCTTTGGCCTGGCAAACTGTTCCTGCCATGGTACCTGAAAAATGTCCCTACTTGGCACTGTTTTCATATGGTAATTGTTGATTTGTCAGCAGTGTCCTTATGGGCCCTATTGATGTAATCTCTGTTTGTTAATACTGCTTCTAAATTGTTTCCCATTCTGCAATGTGCTTTGTCTATAGTTACTTACTCTTTCCCCGCAGTGTTCATGTACTTCAGTGCATCATACTGATTGCATTGCAGATTTGGGATTTCTCTTTACAGATACACGGCTATGTTCATGTTTTTGTTTTCTCTCCTCCATATATTGAATGCACTGCAAATTATGTATTTCCTTTAAAGATACATTGTTATGTTCAATGGTTTTTTTTTCCATTGTATTTTTGTAACACAATGTATTTCTACTATCTGTAATTTGGTTGTAACCTCCCGGGTCACACCTGACAATAGAAATTCAATTGCCTAGTGTGCTTACCTAGTTAACAAAAATTTAATAAATAAACTCAGGACTTTGCAAAATGAGGAAATTATTGGGGGTTGGGGGCAGGAAGTACACTGTAATGTGCTAGGCTAAGGGGGCAATCATATTCATCAAATTGTTGTAACCCTCCACTCGGGAGGGAGTATACCTGGACTTCCTGCTTGCTGCTGCCCTATAGCTGTGCTGCTGAACTTTTGCTGCAGCTGCCAACTCTTTCTTGATTAACCACATGTGTGGCATAGTGGGAGAGTGTAGCTGTGTTTTGATGTCTTTGGCACCTCCTATGTCTTTTGCCTTCCTGGCTATGACTGTATTTCTTCTGTGCTGGTCCCCCATTCCTGGTAGTGGGGACCTGAAGCAAACAAACTAGGATGCCTCTTCAATCTGGCACCTTACGAACCATGCAGTCAAACATGTCACCATCAACAGAGCAGGAATGCATGCTGTGAAGGGGCTCCTCCCCAGCACTCACCTGACCCTGTCCAGTCGTGACTTCAGGACCCAACTCTCCACTGTTTGCCACCGACGAACCAGATGGCAACCCTGGAGGGCTGCCACAAACATAGGGGGGAGAGCACTCAATTTTTTTGGAGGTGGGGTGGTAAATAAAATAGAAACAAAAACTTTTGGAGCAGAAGGCTTTTTCAGGAACATGGTCGCTGTCGCAGATATCTTTGTGACTCCTGACACTGGCAACTAATCAATCAGAGGGCTGGAAAGCCACTAAGGGAACCCCTCAAAGGCTTGTGGGGGCAGAACTAAAACCAGGCACATCCTTGATGTTCTGGCAGGCTTAGGGGGGCCAATCAGAAGGCAGGATGGGGGTGAAAGACTGATGGACAGTCCTGCTTAGTCAGTCAGACAATGGATATGGAGAGAGAAGTTTTTGGGTTCATGAGGAGCTTGTGACAGTCTGGCAGAGACACTGAACAGAATGGACCTTCTGCTGGTTTGAGAGAGCTGGAGGCCTAGCCAAGCCTGACCCTATGAGCCCTCCCCTAGGCTCATTCTTTCTACATCTGACCTGCTGTGAAACACTGCTCAAAGGTGCTAACTGAACTAAGCTACTTAGAAACTGTCTCTGTGGGGCAAATTCACAGACAGAAGCTGTGGAGTTACTGTGTGAGACGTCTGAGTGAGAGACCCATACCTAGACTGGCTGCTGAGCTGTAAAACTGGAGTCCAGGATCTGCATCTTATACAGGCTGCCATAGAGCCAGGTAGGGGGCCTGCAAACCCTTATCAAGTGGGGTGAACCACAGAAGGGGGTTTTGCTTGCCATACCCATTGATTGTTTAGCAGACAGGCAAGATGGGCTTTGCTCCCTCTTGTCAGTTTCTCTTATGTTCTTATGTTCACAGACAGCATGCCCTGAGTACTTAGTACTCTCGGTATGTAGGGTAGTTGGACTATGGGAGACTATCCCTGAGTCTGCACTACTTGTCAACCATGAAGTCACTGCATTGTGCTCCTATGACTGCGTGAGAACTGAATTAGAATTGCTGTGCTGCTGTGAATCATCTGAGAGCTGAGTCCAAATTGCTTTACATTCAGGCCTCTGGGACCTAGTCCTGAATACTGCCCTGCATGCTGCTGTGTGTTGGTTCCCACCTCGACTAAGCAGCTGCATCCCTAGCTCATGTGAGTGCCAACTTTGTATTTTTCCTGTTTGGATTAACAATTACTTTTGAGTTTGAATTACAAATACCTTTTGTTTGTAGTGGTTACAGCCATTTAAGCAATTAAATGGCCTGTGGAGTTTACATAACTACAGCTTTTATGTTTAACGTTTAGTGCACCAATGCTCTCCAGCATGCAGCAGCATCGACGGGCCTGCAATGATTCAGTACTGGGTACTCAGGCAGTACCATAGGGAGCTACCAGTGTAGTTAGTAATAATGTCCTGGTACTAAGCGAGAGGGGTAGTGGCCTTTAATCCTGGATGGCCACCAAAGGGGATTGTTTGTTGTGACCTCTGGTGTTGCACGGAGCTGCACTTTGTTGGTCCTAGTTAACAGTAGCTACTGTTATACTGTTTTGCCACTATTTCAGTTGGGGATTTGTCTATACAGTGGCATTTACTGCTTAACTGCCCTGCCTATATTGGGCACCTAATGGAGTCTGGTCCAATAGCATGTGCACGCTTAACGACTGTCCTATGCATGGGATTATGGAGATGTAATAAACTCATGTGGTTCCTACCAAACTGGTATCTTATTGTATAATCACCTGCTGGAATTGTATTGCAGGGGAAACTTTAGTTTAGTGAGTGTGCATATTTTATATAATCGGTTCAGTTCAAGTTTCATTTAATCTACCCAAGGGTCTTATAAAAAGTGCACTTACACTAAGAACAATTCTAAACCAAATTACATATTCATAATACTTATGTTAAAAGACTAAATTATAATGCCAGTTTGAAGAAACTAAATAAAGTAATCCCTAGGAGTCATTTTTGTATAATCTGTTTACATTGGGTATTTGTACAGTAACAACGGTCTCATTGGTCCCCAGGGGGAGATCCAGTCCAGTGTATAGAGATGTGTAGGTACTGTATCCCAGGGGGTGGTACTGCACACAGCATCGTACCCACTTATTCTATCTGTGTGGAAATACCATGCTATTTCTTATCTTTTCAGGGCTACATCCCCTTATGCTGGTGAGAAAATGAACCCATTCCTCAACCAGGTGGGCTCTGTGCAATCACTAAACAGGGGTGTGAACCTGGACATGGTGACTGGGTGTTCATATTACGTTACAGACTCTGTTTTAACAGGCCCTCTGCATACTACTCCATTATAGTGCATTTCCCAGTTCCCTCAGCAAGTCACAGAAGACAGCAAAGCAAACGTGTCTACCTCCATTTTGTAGCCTCCCAAAATTGGAGAAAACCAGGGGAAGCATGAGGCTTTTCCAAGTAACATTTGAGGGTTTTCTATTCTTGTTTTTGAAAGTGTCTGTCGTGGATCCATTAGTTGACCCATTTCCATTCTAGATAGTTATTCAAAACTTGCTAAGGATTCCTCTCCCCATTCACCCACCTGAACTGAATATATAATTTGCTCATATTTCTTTGTTTAAAATGTGGATGGACTTTTTACATGTGTTTAATTGTGATTGTAATGACAAAGACTTTTTTTTTTACCTTATCTTTATACTCCTTCCTTTTCTGCACTAGCCACTCTCTTCAGGGACCCAGTACAACCCTGCATTGGAGCTCCCCAAGGTTCGCCAGCCCATATGGGTGCCCTGCTCCTGGACCCTGAGCATACGAACATACGAAATTTGCCAGCAGATAAAGGCCTAGAGGTCTATCAAGTCTGCTCGAATGTGCAGCTAGCACCCCTTATTCTGCAGCTGCCCCTCCCTTCCACCCTTCCCCTTCATTAACCCTCCCCCTTGTCCTGTTCCATCCTCGCTTGAAGCAGTCCACTGTTCTACTGCATACCACTTCAGCAGGTAACGATTCCACCCAGCCACCACCTCTCTGTAAAAGTGTCTCTCGCCCAGTCTCATATCATGGCCCCTGGTGGCCCTCTCCTCCTTACTTTGAACAGCCCTCTGTACCCATCTTGTTTATTCCTTTCATGTATTTAAAGGTTTCAATCATGTCACCCCTGTCTCTCCTCTCCTCCAGTGAGTACATGTTCAACTCCTTCAACCTCCTCTCGTATGATAAGTCCCCCAGCCCCTTGATCATCTTTGTCACTCTGCGCTGCACCCCCTCCAGTAACTTAATGTCCCTCTTCAGATACGGACGCCAGTACTGCACGCAGTGCTCCAGGTGTGGTCTAACTAATGACCTATACAGTGGCAGAATCACCTCCTCCCTCCTCGAGGATATACCCCTTGCAATACAACCCAGCATTTTGTTGGCCTTTGCAGCTGCCTTCCTACATCGTGCCGAGTTGTTCATTGACCCTGTAATGAGCACACCCAGATGAGCACACCCAGATCCTTCTCCTCCTCTGTCTGGGCTAGCTGCACTCCCCCTAGCTGGTAACGCCTCCTTGGGTTCTTCATCCCAAAATGCAGCACCTTGCACTTTTTGGCATTAAAGCCCAGTTGCCAGGTGTCTGACCAGGTTTCAAGCTTTGCCAGATCATCCTGCAACCCCTGCCATCCCCCTAGGTCATCCACCACCGCACCTACCTTGGTATCATCACCAAACAGACTGATCTTGCTCTTGATGTTCGATGATAAGCACTTCAGATAATGCCCTGGCTGGGGTAGAGGAGTCCCCCTAATGCCCCCAGACCTGTAGCTGAGCATGCACCTTGCACTGTCCTCCTTGGGTTCCTTTGAATGTCAGCACTGGGACCCATCTACCAGCGCCACTATGGGGGTGTTTTTTCTGGTTTTCTCCCACCCCCTGCAGGCATCAGCACACTGGGAGGGCCAATGAGACAAAGGCATGGTGAGACATGCCTTTGCTCCGGCTCTCGACTAACATCCGCCCCTCTCACCATATCTGCTGCCTCTAACTGCAGCTTCCACCTGAGTTCCCCCACGTGGCAGTACTGCAGTGAGGTCTGCAGCCCACCCTCCCTGGAGAAGGATAGTAGCCCAGTGGGAACTCGATCCCTCTCCTTTCACTTGGCCCTCCAGCAACCCTGGCTTGCTACCGAACCCGGGTCACTGGTGTCACAAGCAGTAGCACTACCACTATGCCAGCAGGCCAGCTCCTAATGACAAAGACTGTTGACCAAATAAACAGAAACAAACAATATGAGGTACTCAGTAGGTACAGTACCTATAAGCCTGATCATTTAAACTGGGATCCTAGCTGTTAAAATATTATTGGAAATTTAACATCTAGGTTGTTTTATCTGTGCTGGTAGCATATTCTAGCAATATAAACATTTTAAAATAAAAAAATGTTCCTCCAACTTGTCATCGGATTGTGCCCTGTGCGTTATTTTCACCACTGCTCCTTTTCTAGTTTCTCAGACCCACAATACTTTGATGAAGCCATTTAGTCCATAGTCTCTAATTATTTTTACTCCTGCTCTTTATAAAAATGTTTTTATTTTATAATAAGTAATTAGGAGACTTGCTTACAAGCAGCTAAATGGCAGAATGTAGTTTCACAGAGCTACCATCTGTGCTAGAAAATCTTTAATATATGATCTTTTTTGTCACAGACCACCACAATAAATAGTGTGTGTGGTAGTTTGAAAACTCATGGAAGTTTTTCTGACTGCTCCACTGGCCAGTCCATCAAGAGTAAGGATGCCAAGCAGACTACATTAGGAGGAGAATTAGAGGCCTACATGGATCAAGCATTATTGGAGAAGGTAGTGATGTTACTGGGCCAATTGATCACTGACAGAGTCCTCACAACACTCACCTCTAAACCAGAGGATCTGTTTAGGAAATTGGGCACTTTTGCTCATCAAACCTTCCAACATACCATGAGGCTTAAGGAAGTGGAATAACATATTTATAACATGAAGGATGACATAGGAGAGCTCCCCGAGAAAGTACAGTGACTAAAAGAAATCAAAGAGCTGCGTGAACAACTGAACGGTCAAGAAAACAGACACAGGTGCAATAACTTATGGATCAGTGTGGACTGACTTAGGGAACAGAGGGACAGAAACATTGGATTTTCTCTTAATCGGCTCCAGGACCTTCTGAACCTGGAAATGTAAATGGGGGGTAGCTACAATGAGTTCACAACTCTCTGGCATCAAAACCACCTGAATACCCTCACCTCCAGGCAACTAGTTTCCATTTGCATAGCTTTGAAGACGAATAGAAAATACTTCAAGCCTACAGCTACCCAAAAGCACTTTACACAAAAGCGGAAATATGAAGGAGGCAGGAAATTACAGGCCTATCAGCCTGACATTGGCGGTGGGCAAGATAATTGAATCACTATTGAAGGAAAGGACTGGGGAATACTTTGTTGCCAGTGGTTTACAGGATCTGTGGCAAAATGGTTTCACAGGGGGAGATTTTGTCAGACAAGCTTGATCAATTTATTTGATTGGGTGATCAAAGAAGTGGATCAAGGAGGAGCAGTGGATGTGGCCTACCTGGATTTCAGCAAGGCGTTCAACACCGTTCCACATAGAAAACTGATACGCAAGCTGGGGAGCCTGGGAGTAGGGCCTAAGGTAGTAAAATGGGTAGAAAGTTGACTGAGCAACAGGAGTCAGAGGGTGGTGATAAATGGCATCCACTCTGGAATAGGCAGAGTGACCAGTGGGATGCTACAGGGATCAGTACTGGGGCTGGTCCTCTGCAATGTCTGCATAAGTGACATTACAGAAGGACTGGAAGGGAAATTATGCTTTTTCCAGGTGACTCAAAGCTCTGCAGCAGAGTGGACACATGGGGGGGTGAAAGAATGAGGGACAATTTAAAAAAACCTGAAAGAACGGTCACAGGTGTGGCAGCTAGATTTTAATGCTAAAAATTGCAAAATCATGCACATGGGGCACAGAAACCCAGGGCAGCATACCAACTGGGAGGAGAGGTATTAGCAGTCAAAAAGCAGGAAAGGGACCTGGGACTGATAATTTCTGATGACCTGAAGGTAGCTAAACACTGTGACAGGGCAGCAGGGAAGGCAGGCAGGATGCTGGGATGCATCGGCAGGGGAATCAGCAGCAGAAAGAGGGAGGTATTAATGTAACCCCTAGGTGGTGCTATCCTAAGGGCTACTACCCCAGTCTGCGTGACTAGGTACAGGTTGAGGGGCCTGAGCTCGTTGAACGGATGTCTCCACCCAGAGGAATGGTTCTGAGGTAGTGTAACTGCTGTTGGTATAGCCCTCTGGGATGCTATAATCCCCCACCAACCCCTCTAGTGGCCTAAACAGTATAGCAGCAAAACACTCACATGTATCATATGGCAATAATGACTTGCTTACACCCCTTGCATGTACCACCAGAGCTGGATCCTCTGCAGCTGCCCTGGAGACCTCCTTTAAAGTAAGATCTGTAATGCAACAGTTCAATGACAGTACAATACCTCTACCAAACAGTTACACACTAGCCAGGTTAAATGCAAAACTAATAAAATCTGATTTATTCAGGGGGAAGTGAACAGGGTTGGGGTATGAATCTAGTGGATGATTGACAGATCTTAATTAATTCAGGCTGAACATGCATGCACCTTGAGGCCCTTGTATACAGTCACACAACCAGCCTGGGTACCCAGTTGTTAAGCAGGCTAGCCTGAAGTGATGCCCGAGGTAGGACGGCTTTGCAGCTGTTGTTGGGGCCCTTAGGAGAGAAAACAATTAGCATGAACGTCAACCCAGAATTTTTAATCTGAAGTAGGATGGCTCAGTTTGTTGCAATAAACCCAAACAAATAAATCAGATGACACACAATGATTGGAGCTTTGTTGCAGGGAGCTACCCTGTTTGGTACTCAGACGCTACCCAGACCAGGAGGCAGGACTGATGAGATGAAGACCTCTGGATGGTGTTCTGGTTTGCCTGGGGAAGCAGGGCTCACATGACTCACCAAGGTGGTCACTACCTGTTTGATGGTGTTGAGCAGGGAGCCAAATCCCCAAGTGGTCTTTCATTGGAAATGTCTCTGCAATGGGAGCAGCAGTCTAGGCCGAGATGGCAGGGCCCAGACCAAAGCAGGCAGTTTGGATTTAGTCCGTGCGAGTGCTGGAGTAGCACTTTCACATTCACTGCTTCCTTCTCACTGGAAGATGTGACAGGCAGGCCAGCGCAGCCTTCCCACTGATTCTCCAGTGCTCCTACACAGGAGCAGCTGTTCAATGGCTCAAGCTGTTCACTCTCCAAACTCCAACTCACAACTGACTCTGCTGCAGGCAGTTCTGGGGATTTCCTCTGAGATCCAAAAGATTATGGTTGGCTGAGGGAACTGTCTGTCACAACAAGGGCTCCCCATCCAGGTCCATCTAGGCACCAAACCTTAAAAACTACAATTCCTACAGATTTTAATCCCACAAGACCGCTGGGGACAGTCTCCATCTTAGGTCTTCTGAGGTTTGATTGGTTTATCTCTGGCAGTCCAGAATCAAAATTTGGGAGGCAGTATAGCGCAGTGGCTTAAGGCTCTGAGCTGCAAATCTGGTGACATCCAGCAGACCAGACCTGAGTTTGAATCCCACAGCTTCCACTTACATACTGTGTGATGCAGAGCAAGTCATTTAACTTTCCTGTGCTCTCAGGATGCTCCTGTAAAAAAGTTTTCTGCTTAGTGTGCTACTCCTGGTTAAACAAGTGAAAAAAAAAATGGTGGCTCTTATGCAAAATGTCCAAGCTGCAAGAGAAGGCAGGTTAAATAAACTTCTATATTATTACTAATAAGACAGATGAACAATACATGAATACAGTTCCTCCAGACCGGCCCAGTGGCACAGAGGGTTGAGGCGCTGGCGCCTTACCTCTCGTCACACCAGTGACCCGGGTTCAGAAACGGACTCAGGTGCTGGTGGGTCTGCAGGGGTAGGAGCTGGATCAAGCTTCTGGAAGACGGCTCTCCTCTCCAGGGGCGGGTTGGGGAAAGGCATCACTCTGTAGTGGCCCCCAGTGGAGACCAGGGGAAGTACAGAGGTAGTGCAAGCTGGGGAAAGCAGGAGGAAACACAGAAACATGACGTCCCCACCCACCAGGATGACAGCCACCCCGGACCAAGTGCCTCCTCTGTCTCCTCTACGACCGACAGCAGTAGCACCCAGAACCAATGCCTAGGCTGCCAGGCCCTTTCTCCTCAGAAGAGGAGAACCCACCCTATGAAGGGTTACGTCGGGGTACTCTGTGGTGGCTGCAATATGTGGTCGGGCGGCGGAGACGAGAGGGGTGCAGGTCTTTGGGGGCAATTGGCCCAAAGAGGGGGTGAGTGGAGGGGATAAAAAAACAACAACAACAAAAAACACAGAGCTTCCTCTGTGCATATAGTGACTGCAGAATGGAGCAGAAATACCACTTGCCTGGTCGGTCATGAGCCCTAAACTACTCAGACCCAGCCCAGACTAATTTCTAACACAGCATAATGACTCTGTTAAAGAGGGCGGCACGGAGGCTTTCTATAGCACTCTCATGCAGACACATACTGCTACTGCAGACACAGGACACCATCCTGACAGTGGACATTAGGCAGCCCAGGAAGACATCTTAGTATACCCCAATTTGTTGGGGGGGTACACACTTCCCTGCCTGGAAAAACTTGGTGTCCGCGTCAAGTCTATTCTTACTGTAACATTTCATATGAACACATTATACGAAAAGATACATACATGTTTCATCTGGTATATCTCAGTAGTTTAGAATTCACATTTTTCACATCAAGCAGAATCACAATTTCAGTAACGTTACCATATTTTATCATAGCATTTCACCTTATTCCCATCTCTTTAACTTTATACCCCTTGTTACACTGAATGGGCACCTTAACTTGGGTGGAGGCTTTGGTTTAGGTAGAAGCAGTGAACACAAGTTTGGGCAAAGAATGGGGCGTGACATAGACTCCTTTGTGCACAACATTCATGGGCAAGTTAACAGACTGTCCTGGAGTGTCATATGTGAGCTTTAAGACTGGTTTTACAGATCTTTTTGAGGGACGTGGTAACACTGGAACTGGCACTGGTGCTTCTTGTTGTTGAAGCTCACTGTCACTTGTTAGAGGTATTTCTGCAAAATCAGAAACATCCAAAACACATCTTTCTGGCTCTTGAATGATACTTTCAAAAGCATGAAACAGTTCACTTAGCCCACTTAGTTCATTTGCACTTGCACAGTCACTTGTAGGTCCACTACTTGCTTCATTGGGTTCAGGTTGACTGATTTCCATTAATTTTACCATACAAAGGGATTCAACCTCTTCAAGGTCCACAATGTGAGCATCACTTTGTGGAGGTTCAGGTGCCATGGATGAATTGGGATCTGTTAAATCAGCTTAGTTAATGGAAGGAATCCCCTGGAACACTCTCCCAAGTTCAAAAGATGGATAGAAAGCAGGATATAATTCACTTTCATCATCACTTTCAGTATTTTCAATATCTGCAATGTTTGCAGGATTGGAGACATTATTGGGAGCAACAGACTGAGAAGCAGAAGTTTGCTGATTTCGTTGCTTACCCTGAGCAACAGACCTAGTTACAGGGTGCCGAGGGGCTTCAGTCTCTTGAACTAAGGGTAGAACTAGTGACACCACTGGCTACCCTCTTTAACAAATCATGGGTGGATGGGGTGGTACTGAGGACTGGAGGAGGGTGGATGTGATTCCACTTTACAAAAGTGGGAGCAGGGTAGAAGCAGGAAACTACAGACTTGTTAGTTTAACCTCAATGATAGGAAAAATGATGGAATCACTTCTGAAGGAAAGAACTGTCGAGTACCTAGAGGCCAGAGGGGCACAGGACCCAAGGCAGCATGGATTCACAGCAGGAAGGTCATATCAGATGAATCTAATAGATTTCTTTGACTGGGTGACCAAAGTAGTAGATCAGGGAGGGCTGTGGACATGGCCTACCTAGACTTTAGCAAGGTATTTGACACAGTCCCACACAAAAGATTAATATACAAGTTAGCCAGCCTGGGAATGGGTCCCAAGATGGTAGCCTGGGTAAAGAATTGGCTGGAGAACAGGACACAGAGGGTAATAGTAAACGGAGTCAACTCTGAAGAAAGGGGGGTTACTAGTGGGGTACAGTAGGGTTCAGTACTAGGACCAGTCTTTTTCAATGTCTTTTTAAGTGACATTGCAGAGGGACTGGAAGGAAAAGTATGTCTCTTTGCAGATGACACAAAGATCTGCAACAGAGTTGATACACAAGGTGGGGTGGAAAAGATGAGAAGGGACTTGGCAAGGTTGGAGGAATGGTCAAATGTATGGCAGCTTAGATTCAATACTAAGAAGTGCAAGGTAATGCACCTAGGAAACAAAAACCCAGGGGAAGAGTACACAATGGGGATGAGATACTAACAACAACAAAAATCTAAAGGGACCTGGGGGTAGTCATATCAGATGACCTAAAGGTGGGAAAGCAATGTGAGAGGGCAGTAAGCAGGGCTGGGGGGATACTGGGATGCATAGGGAGAGGCATCACCAGTAGAAAACAGGAAGTTGTTATCCCTCTGTACAGACAGCTGATGAGACCCCATCTAGAGTACTGCGTGCAGTTCTGGAGACCCAATCTCTGCAAAGACATAAACAGGATGGAGGAAGTCCAGAGGAGGGCAACTAAAATGGTCCAGGGTCTGCACCGGAAGACACATGAAGAGAGACTTAAGGAGCTTAATATGTATAGCCACGAGGAGAGGAGGGAGAGAGGGGACATGATAGAAACTTTCAAGCACCTCAAGGGGATCAACAAAGTCCAAGAGGGTAGCATCTTTCAGAAAAAGAGGCGTGCAAGAACAAGGGCGCACAATTTGAAGATGGGGGGGGGATCAGAGGTAATGTAAGGAAGTATTTTTTTTACAGAGAGGGTTGTGGATTCATGGAATGGCCTTCCGGAGTAGGTTGTGGAGTTAAAGACAGTGGTGGAATTCAAGAATGTATGGGACTGTCATGAAGCAATTCTAGGGGATGGGGGTAGGAAGAAGTAGGCTGTTGGTTAACTAGGAGCTGCAGCTTATCCATTAGGTAGGGAAATGGGCAGACTGGTTGGGCCAAGCGGTCCTTATCTGCCATCAAATTCTATGTTTCTATGAACATTATCAATTACTATTTGGCCGACAGGTAGCAGATGGTTTCTGTGAATGGTTTTAACAGAATGAGAGCCCCCCTCTGGACGTACTTTATAGACTGGAAGATCATGCAGCTTACTGATTACTATATATGGAACGTGACTCCAGCGGTCGGCTATTTTGTGTTTACCTGGAAGTCCAAAGTTTCTCATTAGTACTCTGTCACCTGGTTGGAGCTTTTGGGCCTTAACACGTTTGTTGTGGTGAGTTTTGTTAGTCAGGTTTCTCTTTGCTGCCATGGTGTTTGCAAGCTGATAGGCATGGTCTAGTTGGGCTTTTAGATTTTCGACATCATACTGCAGGTAATTTTCTGATTGAACACCATCAGGAGACACTCTGAAACATACATCAACTGGAAGGCGAGCTTCTCTGCCAAACATAAGGTGGTACGGTGAAAAATCAGTAGCATCGTTCTTTGTGCAATTATAAGCATGGACAAGGGTGTTGATTTATTGGCTCCACTTTGGTTCGTCTTTGGGTTGCAGAGTGCCCAGCGTATTGAGTAGGGTTCTGTTCCATCTTTCTGGCTGTGGATCCCCCTGAAGGGTGATAAGGGGTTGTTCTGGATTTTCTTACAGCCCATAAAGACAACAATTCTTTAATAAGCCTGCTCTCAAGGTCCCTGCCTTGATCCGAATGAATATGCTGGGGGGCACCGTAATGTACAAAAAACTTTTCTTACAAGATCTTTGGCTACAGTTGAGGCCTTTTGGTCTTTGGTTGGGTAGGCCTATGCATATCTCGTGAAGTGATTTGTGACGACCTATACATTTGCAATGCCTCTGGAATCCGGCTCAAGACTACGAAAATCGATACAGACAAGCTCCATGGGCGCACTTGTGACAATATTGATCAGAGGGGCTGCGCTTCTGGTGGAGCCTTGCGCTGAAGATACCTACTGCAGGTTTTAATGTGTTGTTCTATGTCTAGACCCATTTTAGGCCAGTAGAAATGTGAACGGGCCAGATCAAGGGCTCTCTCACTACCCAGATGTCCCATTTGGTCGTGCAAAGTTTTAGGACAATATTTTTGAATTTAACTGGCAGTACTAGCTGTTTTCTTACAATTTCACCTTGGCTGTCAATAAGCTCTCAATACAATAACTGGTCTCGGAACTTGAGCTTGCTCCCCTCCTGAAGAAGCAAAGCAGTTTTAGGGTCTCTGGACCACATTTTAGAGATGTCTTCCCCTTTTCTTAGAGCTTCAACTACTGGTCTGATCACTGGATCATAGTACTGTTCTTTGCGGATATCAGCTGGAGTTAGCTGTGGTAAAGAACTCAAGTCCAATGCTGCAAAACTACAGTAGGCAACTGGTATACAAGTTTCTGGAGGTCCCAATCAATCTGCCAGACAGCTTACAGATTCAGAGAACAAGGTTTCTTCCTGGTCAAACTTGTGGCATAGTGCTTTTACAGATTTCTCAGGGATATGAACCCACTGTTGGTCAGAAACAGGTTTTCGTGAAAGAGTATCAGTGTCTACATGATTTAAACCTGGTCGATACTCCACTGCATAATCATAGGTTGCTAGAGCAGAACACCATCTGTGTCTGGTAGCATCTAGTTTAGCTGTGGTTTGGACATATGTTAAAGGATTGTTATTGGTCTTGACCAAGATTTTAGCACCATACAAATATTCGTGAAATTGGTCAACTATGGCCCACATGACAGTGAGAAATTCTAATTTATGCACTGGATAGTTTTCATCTGAAGATGTCAGACTTCTGCTAGCAAAGGCAACAGGACACAGTCCTTCCAGATGTTCTTGATAGAGTACTGCTATGAGACCACTCAAACTGGCATCTGTATGTAACACATAAGGCTTGGATGGATCAGCATAAGCAAGTATGGGAGTCAGTCTGTAAATTATTTCTTCAAAAGCAATATCGCAATTGGGCATCCATCTTCGCCCAGACAGCTCATTTGGTCTGAAATAAGTCTTCTCAGCATCTTTGTCAGTGCCCTTCTTAAACTTTTTGTGCGTAGGCAGATCCCCTTGAGTTAAGTTTAGTAGGGGTTGGATCATGTTGATATAGTCTTTGATAAACTGGTGATAATAGCCGCAGAATCCAAGAAACCTTTGGAGTTCTTTCAAGTTGTTGGGCTTTGGCCAGCTGGTTAAGGCCTCCACCTTACTGGAGTTGATTTGGATGCCTTCTGACGACACAACGTGACTCACATATTTGACAGAACTCTGGAAAAACAGGCATTTGCCAATGGATAACGTTAGACCAAACTCTTCAGGTCTGTCCAATACTTTCAACCAATGAGCCTCATGCTCCTTGAGAGTTTTCCCCAAAACTATGACATCATCAAGGTAGAGGAGACATTCCAAGAGATTCATATCTCCCACTGCACGCTCCATTAATTGCTGGAGTGTTGCTGGTACCCACAATATGCCTTGGTCCATGCAAAGGAACTCATAGAAGCCCAAGGGACAAATTAATGTAGTTTTTTCCCTGTCCTCAGGAGCTATTGGGATCTGATAGTATCCACTTCGGAGGTCAAGAACGGAAAACCATTTACTCCCATTTAGACAGTCCAGGGCATCCTGTATACATGGCATAGTATATTGATTAGGCACAGTTCTTTTGTTGAGGGTCCTGCAATTAACACACATGTGAACAGAGTCTATCTTTTTCTGCGCCATAACAACTTGGGAAGCGTATAGGCTGTGTGACTTTTGTATGATGCCTGCTGCTAACATCTCTTGTAGGTGACATCGGACATAGTCTATATCAGCAAGAGCTAACCGTCTAGATCGCTCTCTGAAGGGTCTCATGTCGTGCAAGCGAATGTGGTGTTCAGCACCCGTGACACAACCAACTTCCCATTCCTTGAGGGAGAATACTTTGGTTCTCTGGACCAGCTTGTTACTGATCCTGGTTCTCCAGCTGTTGGGAAGAGGCGAATCCTCAAATTCAAACCTATCAGGCAATACCTCACATCCTTTTTCAGCTCTGCACTAGGATGGGAGAACAGCAGTGTCGGCATAATAGACTTTAGCCAGGGTGCATCCTCTTTATAACATGATGTCTCGGTCTGTAACATTTTGCATTCATACTACCACTCGTTGGGCATAAACATGAGCCCGGTCCGGAAGCACACTGGGTTTAATCAGCAGTCCTTCAGGTAATTTTTCCTCGTCTGGAGCATCCAGCATCAGAATCTTGTTAGTGACATCTTTCCGCAGCTGTACTTCACCACTGATACTGCATTCTGCATTGGGAGGTAATGTAATAGTAGCAAGATCCTTCTTCCAAACCATCCCCACAGGCTCATCTTGTTCACCTTGCTCGGGACGCATGTGCTTCTTGTAAACCTTTTGGATCAGGGCGTGAACTCGGAGGGCTTTTCCTGTCTTTCTCTTCTGCCTTTCTTCACATAGCTGGGCCAGGTGCCCAAATGTGTGCATTGGTGCCATTCAGTACAGGGATACCATTATAAAGTCCAGTGGAAGGGCAGGCCAGTCCCTGCGTCTCCACAGAATCTCCTACACCAGCCACAGAAGAAGGAAAGAAAGCCACACTTTCAAATAGCCAAGATAAGGATATGATGTTTCACTTAACCCCCACACATGCAGTCCATCAAGAGGTTGTAATGGGTGGTCCGACAGATGCTGCTCATACCAGTCTTGAAAATTATTGTTACTTGAAACCCGCTGTCTAAAGCTGCTCGGGCCGGAATCCCGTCTATGTGTACAACAGTGTCCATGGATGGGCCTACCAATCTAGACCGGTCTGGAGGGACTTTAGGAGGAACCTGGATGGACGATTTAGCTGCAAAGAAATTGGAATTTGGATTTCCTGAACCTCCACTGTAATAATTTCTTGCACCCCTCTGCAATTGGTTTGCTTTTTTGAGCTCCCCTTGGAGTCTGTTTACCACCTTTTCTAAATCCTTTTGAGACCCATTCTTTCTTCATACACCCATCCTTTCTACAATTGAGATAAATTACATGTTTTTGAGTCTGCATTAGCTGAAACACTACATTAGGAGCTGGTCTCCATTCACAGTTAGAGGGTTGGGCAGAATACACATTTGGTGCTGAAGCAAGAGCAATAACAACAGAAGATTGGAGTTTGCCCACTGCCTGCAGCATTGGAGGTGATGCAGTATGTCTCAGCAACTCTTTTATGGTGGCGTCAGTTCACTGATCTCAGTGTTGGAGCTGCCCCCAATGGAGGATGCCTGAGCATGCACCCCCACCCCATAGCAGACAAGCTCTGAGAGGGACCAGGGTCTTTGTCTGTGGGAGGAACTTTCATAGAGGCACCCACTTTCACTTCTCTGACTTCTCTCAACAGCTCATCTCTCAACAGCTCAGCCCATGACAGAATGTCCTTAGCAGTCTCTGAGTGCTCGTCGGGTGCTAGATTCCGCCTTTGAACCTCACTCGCCTGATCACCCTCTGTCACTTGGGCAGCAGCAGTGTTAGTGGCTCAGTAAGTAACACACTCACCTCTGAGGCCAGGAGATCAGAGGGCTGTGGGCTCAGTTCCCACATCCGGCACTTGGGTTACTATCCCTGTACTGACACTGTAGTGCAGCATGAGAGGGGTGCTGCACTTCTGAGGTGCTGTCTTTCGGATGAGACGTTAAACCGAGGTCCCATCTGCCTGGATTGGTGGTAGTTCAGGTGGATGTTAAAGATCCCATGGCACTTATTGAAAAGAGCAGGGGGAATTTCCCCAGTGTCCTGGTTAAATTTCCCTCATTCACTAAAAATACCACCAACAGCTTAATCTGGTTCAAGGTCAGTTGGCATTCATCTGTATCCTCCTCCCCCGGGTCGTGCCTGAAAATAGGCAGGATTTGTCTAGTGCACTTACCTGGTAAACAAAACCAAAAAAAAATAAAATAAATAAATAAATATGTGAGAAAGCCCCCCACGTGGCCACCTTTGCTCAAGCCCCAGAATTTCTCTCATTAATTCGTTATAGGAGGGAGGCGAATCCAGCTGGGTTGCAAGTCGTAACTGAAGCAGTAATAATTTAGAGAATGGAGCAGACTTAAGGATCGGGTCCAACCTAGTCTGATCTAACTTGTCTGAGGCCACAATACCCTTTCTGAAGCATTCCTGTAGCACCTTTTCAAGTCAAGGTACATACACTGATAAGGGCTGGTATTGCTGAAGGTTTCTTACCCTCCACCATAGGTTCTCATCTGAATCTGGACTCCCATACACATTTTCCAATGCATCTAAATAGTCTTGTGTAGTTGCTTCGGAATTAGTAGCCTGCTTGGCTCGGATAGTAGCCAGAGCAGGACCTTGGAGACTTTTACTCAATCTCTTTCTCTTCTCCACTTCAGAACATTGCCATTCTGGTACCAAGAGGGCAACATAGTTTATCCAGGTCTCCCAATCATCTGCCCCCGGGGGGTGGGAAGAGTGCTCAAGAATATCCTCAACCTGTGGTAAGAGTCGTGATTAACTGTGGGCACAGGACTGGATGTTGGTACTGGTGTGGGCATGGGAGCTGGTGAAGGGACAGGTGCTGGGGCTGGCATGGGCAGCGGGAAAGGAACACCCCCTGGTGGCATGAATAACTTTTTAAAGTCCTCTATGGTTTTTCCCTCCTCCAGTAACAGCTTGGCAAACTTTTCTTCAGAAGTCTCAGATAATGGTGGAGGCTCGTTCTCTAAGGGGTCCTTACTGCCTTTAGTCAGCACCCTCCAGGCAGCTGGGGACCCCTTCAGCAGCAATAGCCTGGGTCACCTTAGTGCTGTCCACAGAGTTGCTACACTCCACTAAGGCCATTAAGTTCTGGGCAGTCAAATCAGCATGTCGGCTTACCACCACAGCTTTTCCCAAGCATTCAATTTTTGAAAGTGCCCCTTCCACAGTGTCTTTAATAGTGCTCAGGGGTATATTCAGTATTAACAAGGTACTCTGGGGGTCAAGCTCATGCCCTGTACACCATCCCACCAACTGATGCATAGCCAAGGCTGTTCTATGTGTAAACCACCCTTTCTGTGAAAAAAATACTTCCTCACATTGCCCCTGAGCCGTCCCCTCTCTATCTTCAAATTGTGTCACCTTGTTCTTGCACATCTCTTTTTCTGAAAGATGCTACCCTCTTTGACGTTGTTGATTCCACTGAGGTACTTAAAAGTTTCTATCATGTCCCCCCTTCCTTTCCTCAAGGGTATGTATATTAAGCTCCTTTAGTCTCTCCTCATATGGCTTCTCTTGCAGACCCTGCACCATTTTAGTTGCCCTCCTCTGGACTGTCTCCATCCTGTCTATGTTCTTGCGGAGATGGGGTCTCCAGAACTGGACACAGTACTCCAGATGGGGTCTCACCAACTGTCTGTACAGGGGCATAACAACTTCCTGTTTTCTGCTCGTGATGCCTCTCCCTATACATCTGAGTATCCCCCCAGCCCTCCCTACTGCCTTCTCACATTGCTTGCTAACCTTAAGGTCATATGATATGATTACCCCCAGGTCCCCTTCCAATTTTCTTGTTGTTATTACCTCTCCCCCATTGTGTAATCTTCCCCTGGGTTTTTGTTTTCCAGGTGCATTATTTTGCACTTCTTTACATTGAATCCAAGCTGCCATACTTCTGACCATTTCTCCAACCTTGCCAAGTCCTTTATCATCCTTTCCACGCCTCCTTGTGTATCAACCCTATTGCAGATCTCTGTGTCATCTGCAAAGAGGCATACTTTTCCTCCCAGTCCCTCTGCAATATCACTTATGAAGATATTAAAAAGGACTGGACCCAGTACTGAACCCTGTGGTTCCCCACTAGTGACCCTCTTTCTTCAGAGTGGACTCCATTTACAATTACCTTCTGTGTCCTGTTGTCCAGCCAATGTTTTACCCAGGCTACCACCCTGGGACCCACTCCCAGGCTGGTTAATTTGATTATTAATCTTTTGTGTGGGACTGTGTCAAATGCTTCGCTAAAGTCCAAGTAGGTCATGTCCACAGCCCCTCCCTGGTCTACTACTTTGGTCACTCAGTCAAAGAAATTAATTAGATTCATCTGATATGACCTTCCCGCTGTGAATCCATGCTGCCTTGGGTCCTGTGCCCCACTGGCCTCTAGGTACTCAACAATTCTTTCCTTCAGAAGTGATTCTATCACTTTCCCTACCACAGAGGTCAAACTGACAGGTCTGTAATTTCCTGCCTCTGTCTTGCTCCCACTTTTATGAAGGGGAATCACATCCACCTTCCTTCAGTCCTCAGGTACCACAGCATCCTCCCATGATTTGTTAAAAAGGGTAGTCAGTGGTGTCACTAGTTCTCCCCTTAATTCTTTTAGAATTCTGGGGGGAATTCCATCAGGCCCCATTGCTTTGTCCACATTCAGTTTTAGGAGTTCTTTCAGAACCCTTTGTAATGAAAAAGGACTGGGATCGACCCGCTATCCAGAGTACTTCTGTTAATTGGATTAGTCACCACCCCCTCCTCCTCTTTTGTAATTACTGAGCAGAAGTATTCGTTCAGTATCCCTGCTTTTTCACTGTCCCTCTCTGCCCACTCACCGTCCATTCTATTCAGCCTCGCTATCCCTTCCTTTATCTTTTTACGCTCCCTGATGTACCTATAAAAGGTTTTATCCCCCTTCTTAACCGAGTTGGCTATCTTTTCCTCAGTTTGGGCCTTTGCTATTCTTACTTTCTTCCCTGCTTCCCTCTGCCTTAACTGGTACAGTTCTCTGTCCTACTCCTTCTGTGTTTCCCTATTCTTCATAAATGTTATCTTTTTCTCCCTAACCTTCCCCACCACCTCTTTTGAGAACCATAGCGGCTTTTTCTTTCATTTTGATTTGTTTATTTGCTTCACACAAATGCTTGTTGCCTCTGTGATGGCAGTTCTGATGTTTCCCCATTGTTGCTCCACCTCTCCTTCTAGCCTGTTTGCTAGTGCTTTTCTAAGACACTCTCTGTTCTTGCCAAAGTCAGCCCTCCGGAAGTCCAGTACCCTCACTTTTATATGGCTTGACTCTGTAGCTGAGTTTATCGTGAACCACACTGTTTGGTGGTGACTTGTTCCTAGATGGCTACCCACTTCTAGATCTGAGAGCCTCTCACTGTCCCCATTTGAGAATACGAGGTCTAGGATTGCTCCTCATGAGTGGATTCCAAAACTAGCTGTCTGAGGCATGCCACCTGTACAGCATCGAGAATGGCCCTGCTCTTGGATGTGGCTGCAGCAAAGGTGCTCCAGTTAACATCTGGCATATTCAGGTCCCCCATCAACAGTATCTCCCCTTTCTCTGCCATCCTAAGGATGCCTTCTGTCATATCCTTGTCCATTCCCGCCCCCTGACATGGGGATCTGTATACAACCCCTGTGCAGATTGTGGTGCCATTTCTAGTCTCTAAGGTGACCCACAGTGTCTCCTCTCCTCCCTGTTTACACTTTCCTTCTGTTGCTTTTGTCCCTTCCCTTACATAGAGAGCTACTCCTCCCCCTCTTCTACCCTCCCTATCTCTCCTGTAGGTTGTATACCCTGGTATGTTAACTTCCCAGTCATGGTTCTCTGTGTACCAAGTTTCAGTGACTGCTACAATATCCAGGCATCCCTCTTTCATCAAGGCCACCAATTCAGGGAGCTTGTTGTCCAGACTATGGGCATTGGTACTCATTACCCTCCTTTTCTTGATGGCCTTACCACTTTTTGCCCCATTCCTGTCCTTATTGCCTTTGTCATTTTCTCCATTTACCCCTGCCCTTCCCCCTATTGACATCTCTATCTTGGTGTTTACCTCACTTACTACCCTGATTTTTTTGGGTGGGGGCTAGGATTTCCCTGCTCCTTTCCAGTGCCTCTCCCCTTGGCTAGTTTAAATGCTTGCCAATGAAGCATTTAAACTTATCACATAGAATCCTGGTTCCCCTCCTGGACAGATGCAGACCATCATGCCAGTATAGGCCTGCATCACTCCAGGTGGACCTCCAGTCCCCATTGAAGCCAAATCCCTGAGCTCTCAACCAGTTTTTCACCACTGATTGAATACCATGGTGTGGAGCACCCTAGCCTCACCCATGCCATAGACAGGCAGCACCTCTGAGAAGGTTACATAGAAACATAGAAACATAGAATTAGATGGCAGATAAGGACCGCTTGGCCCACCCAGTCTGCCCATTTCCCTACCTAATGGATAAGCTGCAGATCCTAGTTAACCAGCAGCCTACTTCTTTCTGCCCCCACCCAGAATTGCCTTATGACTGTCCCACGCATGCTTGAATTCCACCACTGTTTTTGACTCCACAACCTCCTCCGGAAGGCTGTTCCATGCATCCACAACCCTCTCTGTGAAAAAATACTTCCTTAAATTACCTCTGAGCTGATCCCCTCTGTCTTCAAATTGTGCCCCCTTGTTCTTGCACACCTCTTGTTTTGAAAGATGCTACCTCTGGACTTTGTTGATTCCTTGAGGTACTTGAAAGTTTCTATCATGTCCCCTCTCCCTCCTTTCCTCAAGCTTATACATATTAAGCTCCTTAAGTCTCTCTTCATATGTCTTCCGGTGCAGACCCTGCACCATTTTAGTTGCCCTCCTCTGGACAGCTTCCATCCTATCTATGTCTTTGCGGAGATTGGGTCTCCAGAACTGCACACAATACTCCAGATGGGCTCTGACCAGCTGTCTGTACAGAGGGATAATAACTTCCTGTTTTCTACTGGTGATGCCTCTCCCTATGCATCCCAGTATCCCCCCAGCCCTCCTTGCTGCCCTCTCACATTGCTTGCTCACCTTCAGGTCATCTGATATGACTACCCCCAGGTCCCTTTCCATTTTTGTTGTTGTTAGTATCTCACCCCCCATTGTGTACTCTTCCCCTGGGTTTTTGTTTCTCAGTTGCATTATCTTGCACTTCTTAGCATTGAATCTAAGCTGCCATACATTTGACCATTCCTCTAACCTTGCCAAGTCCCTTCTCATCCTTTCCACCCCACCTTGTGCATGCTACTTGTCTAAGACCCCTCTCCATCTCCACAAACTCTTCCTGCATTGCTCTGATCCCTTTCTCAGTCAGGTCATTTGTCCCTAGGTGCACAAAGACATCCAGCTCCCCTCCCTTGCAGCTGCTCCAGCGATCCTGAGGCTTCGCTCCTGTCCCTCAAGCCATGGCACCAGGCAGGCACCTTACCTACCTCTCCCCTTCCTCCCCCAGTTCTATCATCCTAACAATGGAGTCCCCCACCTGGAGTTGTTTCCTTCCCCTGTGGGGTCCCATGCCACCCTCCTGTGGGTCTCCTTTGTGGAGGTTCCCAGCATTCTCCTTGGTCTCCAATGTGGGTGCCTCCATGGAGGAACCACACTTTGCCAGAACAGCATATGAATTGTGGAGAGGTAAAACTGGAGGGTTGTGCCTCTGTTCCACCACCCTCATCCTCCCTGAGCCCACTGTGGTCCAACTGCTCCTCTTTCTTGGCAACCTCTGAGGCAATGGCAGTGGCCCTGGTGGTCCCTGGGTGGGAGAGGAGGTCCCACAAATCCTGGCCAACTCAGCCTGGAGATGAGCAACCTCCTCCCTCAGGCCAGAGAGGTGCCTGCAGATGGGACAACACTGCATCCTCCAGAACGTCTCCCGGAAGACTGCTGCTCCACAGCCACTGCACTGCACCACTCCCATCATGTCTTATTTCTGACCCCTTAACTCTTGTTTGGAATACTTACTCTTTCCTCTGTTTATTTTTTTATTTTATTTTTCTTCTCCCTACTTACTTACTGCCTCTGTGCCCTTTAAGCTCCCGATCTTCCTGTTCTGAGACTAGAAGTTCCTATATTTCTCAGTAGTCTCCTTACTTGCTCAGAGTCAGACCTCCAGCAGCTGGGGGGACAGAGAGCTACTCTTTTTCTTCTAGAATGGTGAGTCTTTTGTGGCTCTGTGATCACTCACTTCCCTCTCCCAAACAGAAAGTTTCTGTTGTCAGTCAAATCCTGTGCCTATAAAAGTAGAACTGGCTTAGGGTGGAGGGGAGGGAAGGAGGGCAATATTGTCCCAGTACAGAAGTATTGTTATAACAGCAGCTCCTTCTTCTTGGTGTTCTCTGCCTGTTCTCTGGAAGAAGCTAGCAAGGGCAGTTTTTAAATCTGGCTTTAACCTGGCTTCCTTCTAGCTAAGCCACTCCTCCTACTTTACAGCTCTTGCTAAACTTAGTTAATTGCACATATAACAATTACCTTCAGCCACCTGAGACAAACACCTAGATAACTGCACAGATAACACTTCACTTCAGCCAACTCAGACAAACACACTAACTTTTTTTGTTTGTTTGTTTTGTTTTGTTTTTACCCTAAATTGAAGGTCCCAGTAGTGGAGTTCTAGTTCTTTACTCCCAGTAGAGAAGTATTGTTATAATAGCAGCTCCTTCTTCTTGGTGTTCTCTGCCTGAACATGCATGCACCGTGAGTCCCTTGTATATAGTCACACAACCCTGGGTACCCAGTTGTTAAGCAGGCTAGCTTGAAGTGATGCCCGGGGTAGGCTGGTGTTGCAGCTGTTGTTGGGGCCCTTAGGAGAGAAAACAATTAGTATGAACATCAACCTAGAATTTGTTATCTGGAGCCGGATGGCTCAGTTCATTGTAATAAATCCAAAAAAATAAATCAGATGACACACAATGATTGCAGCTTTGTTGCAGGGAGCTACCCTGTTTGGTACTCATGCTACCCAGACCAGGAGGCAGGACTGATGAGATGAAGACCTCTGGATGGTATTCTGGTTTGTCAGGGGAAGCAGGACCCACACGATTCACCAAGGTGATCGCTACCTATTTGATGGTGTTAAGCAGGGAGCCAAATCCCCGAGTGAGTCTTTCATCGGAAATGTCTATGTGATGGGAGTGGCAGTCTAGGTCAAGATGGGGGGGTCCAAACCAGAGCAGGCAGTTCAGATTTAGTCCATGTGAGTGCTGGAGCAGCTTCCAGCTAGCGTAACACACTTGAAGGTGGGGAACCAAACTGCGACCCATACAACACATTCAGCACACTTATAAGCAATACAACTCTTAGTCACAGTTCAGATAAAGTCAGGTTGCAGTTTAGCAGAAATTCTGTGCAAACCTCTCAATCCGTGACTCACTTCGGTACTTGGCAGACCAATAGCTTCTGGAGCAAGTCTTCGATCCCAAATTCAGGCAATAATCACTCTCTTTCCCTTCAAGCTTCAGATCTCAAACAAAGGAATTAAATTTAAATCCAACTTTCACATTCATGGCTACCTTCTCACTGGAAGATGTGACAGTCAGGCCAGCGCAGCCTTCCCGCTGACTCTCCAGTGCTTCTTCGTAGGAGCAGCTGCTTGATGGCTTGAGCTGTTCGCTCTCCAAACTCCAGCTCACATCTGACTCTGCTGCAGGCAGTTCTGGGGATTTTCTCTGAGATTCAAAAGGTTTGCTTGGCTGAGGGAACTGTCTGTCACAGCAAGGGCTCCCCCTCCAGATTCATTTAGGCGCCAAACCTTAAAAACTACAATTCCTACAGATTTCAATCCCACAAGACCTCTGGAAACAGTCTCTATTTTAGGTCCCCTGATGTTCAATTGGTCTATCTCTGGCAGTCCAGAACCAAAATGGTGGCTCTTATGCAAAAAGCCCAAGCTGCAAGAGAAGGCAGATTAAACAAACTCCTCTACTATTATAAGGCAGATAAACAGTAAATGGACACAGTACCTAACAGAGCTCCCTCTGCACATATAGCAACTGCAGAATGGAGCAGAAATAACATTCGCTTGGTTGGTCATGAGCCCTAAACTACTCAGACCCAGCCCATACTAATTTCTAACACAACAGAATGACTTTCTTAAAGAGACAGGCACAGAGGCTTTCTATAGCACTCTCATGCAGACATGTTGCAGCTATTGCAGACACAGGACACCATCCTGACAGTGGGTATTATTCAGCCCAGGAAGACATCTTAGTAAACCCCAATTTGTAGGGGGGGTTACAATAATACACCTGTATAGATCACTGGTGAGACCACAGCTCGAGTACTGCGTACAGTTCTGGAGGCTCCATCTATGCAAATACATAGATAGGGTGGAGGCAGTACAAAGGAGGGCAACCAAAATGGTGTATGGCCTACATCAAAAGCCCTATGGGGAAATGCTTAAGGAATTAAATATGTACTCCCTGGAGGAGAGGAGTGAAAGGAGGGCGTTGATAAAAATATTTAAGTACTTCACAGGTATAAACAAGGTATAAGAAGGAAGCATTTTTGAAAGAGAAGGAAGCTCAAGGACAAGAGGTCACACTATGAAGACAGAAGTTGGAGGCTCAGAGGAAATGGTAGGAAAAACATCTTTATGGAGAGGTTGGTGGACCCATGGGACAACCTGTCAGTGAAGGTGGTGGGGGCCAAAACGGTTACAGGATTCAAGAATGCACAGGATAGACATGAAGGGATTGTAGAGGTAACAAGGTTGGGAGGAAGACCGGAGGCCAAGTAGGGTCTGCAGGGTCGGGTCACTGTATATAGGGAAAACAGGGCAGACTAGGTGGGCCAGGGGGCCCTTATCTGCCAAAAGCTTCTATGTTTCTATGTTACAGGGAGTAACAGCAGCTTCAACACAACAAGGAAAAGGCAGGATACTCCTCTCAAGTGAGGTGCTGCCAGATACAACTGTACAAATCTCCTAAAATAAGACAAAAAAGCTGCAGGCCATGACTTCTTGTATTTTTCACTGGCTGCTGTTCAATAAATTGAAATATCTTCATTTGGCTCAAATTCAATGCTGCCACTGTTAGTACTTCACTTCATTACCTTTTCTTGTTGGTGTGGTAGTATGTGCTAGCAGCTCCAGTATGAAGGTAGCCAGCCTTTCTTCTATCAAGACTATTCCGATCGAGTACAAAACAAGCAAGACATTTGGTCCTGGGCTGGCTGGTCACTGGGAGTATAAAATGGATTTCATATTTGGGTTTCCAGTTATCCTTACCTTGAACAAAGAGGGACACTTGTACACTTTGAATGAGGCAGTGGAAGCAAATAGATTCATGCTGTAGGAACTACTGAAGGAGGAACTGGCTAGTCTGGCTGAAAACAAAATTGTTACGACAGGTATGACAAACCCATTACTGTTTGCTAGACTATGGTATTTATTTAGTCTGGGATCCCAAAATCTCTTCACGGCTTTTGAACCCCCCCCACCCACTTTATATAAAGACTCATGATCTAATCAAGGGGCACCTGCATTACTAGTGGACAGGATAGGATGGGAGTTCTCAGATGGTGATAATGATGAAGAAACAATGTCACTGAATTGCGATGCCCCTTGTGGGTAGTGACTACTGGGGCAGGGGGAACTGTCATGAAAGAGTTTTCCTCTCCTTTTAAAGGGAAAATAACTGAGTGTGCATGCTTTTGAAATTCCCCAAACTGCAATCCTGCTTTAAACAGTGGGGATGACAATATTTCAAGCACTTTGTGGGTGGGAAGGATTTAAACAAAGATGATCATTCCTGTTTTGGTGCACCCTGCATTTTGACAGCCCTTTCCCCCTGATGGTTCTTCCCCTGGCATGAAATGTATCAGTTCCACATTAGTAAAATGCTGCCTGTAATAGAAGCAAGTCCTTTAGAGGCAGCTGTGGGCTGAGCACACATATTGATTATGTTAGGGTCATTCCAGTAGACCAGGCTAAATACTCAGTAACTGCAAGGCTGATGCCTGTCTTGTTCAGCTCTGAACTCACTGTACAACACAACCATTCCATTGAACTTTGAAGCATTCTAGAGGCAGTGCACAGAACTCTAAACATGCATAAAAAGAGACAGGATTGTGACCCAGAATAATCAGTCGGCAGAACTTGATGTGAAAAGGGGGTGTCCAACATATATGTGCCTGTGTGATTACTGAGATCCTTGTGGCCTGCAGTCTCTGGTCTAGTGGATCGAGAGCCTGACATTTTGGTTTATTCTTTACAGGTCATAACTGCTTGAGCCCAGTAACCATGTTAATCATGAAGATATCAGATGGGTGCTACTGTGGGCTGCTACTGGCTGTAGCCAGTAGTGAAGAACTAGCAGCAAAAGTGGCAGAAAATCCACTGAGCCCATAGATGATGACACAAAGGGGTCACCCACCCAGATACTACAGAACACCACAGATGCCTCTTCCATGTGGAGACCTTGGCTGCTCCGCAGTGCTTACACTGGACAGATACTGGGCTCTGCCAGGAGGGGCAATCCCCAGGTGATGGAATTAGGAACCCAGGAGGGCACTGGTAGGGTAAATGTGTGTGGGGGCAAGTGAGTCTTAGTTACGTTGGATTGTAACACATTTTTTAGGGCAATGAAAAGATAATTTAAAAGAAGATGGGGGCATAGCTAGCCAGCTAAGCTGAGCAGATGTGGGAAGTCATAGCTTCAGTTAATGTTTGATCATTTTCTTATTTTAGCCATCTACATCTGCAGTAACTTGGTTGTACTTTAGATATCTCTATGTAATATTGTCTGTGGAATATTTTAAGCCATGAGGAATCCAAAAAAAGACAAGTCTCCAGCCCAGTTGTCTTGTTTGTTTGTTTATGTATTTATGTATTTATCTTTATTCTTTGTTGACCAGATAGGTACACTGTTGCCAGATGTATTTTTCAGGTATGACCCGGGTACTAGTATAATGTGACTGCAGCAAAAATATGATCCAGTAACAGAACAATGTGAATAGGATACATCAGAGGTACAAAGAAGTGAGTCCTGTACACAAAACTGGCTAGAGTAATTGCACTCTATATTCATGTTGCAGCCAGCTGAACTGCTCGAGACTGGCCCAGTGGTGGTACCTTAGGCCTATTGATGTAGTGAATCTGGCCAAGTTGGGGTATATGACTTTCAATCTTGCACAGACCACCTTAGGGGTGGCATCCATTACTATGGCACCACAATCCAATAGCATTCCACCCTTGGAACACACCAGCAGTAATGCATCCATTATTAGGGTGCCAATCGGCAATTTCATCAATTGCTTTTTATGCTGGGGCTGTGCTCTCTGCAACCCCTGTTGTGGGGAGCTGTGCCCCCAACAAAGGATTCTAACTCCAGGGGGGGAGATTTCAGGAAGGGGGCAGTGAATTGTGGATTTGGTGCCCTGATGATGTGGTACACTAAAGCGCCCTGAAGGTGTACAGTGATCCAATAGCAGGAGGAGGTTGCTTTGTGCTATTCTTACTTTAGTGTCAGCTGTGAGGTGCCTCTGAATGTACTAAAGCTGCTCCAGTTTCTGATGAATGGACTTGACAGTGTTGTTTAAGTGGCTGTCAAAAGGGACGCATAAGTCCAAGTTTACAGTATGCCTAGGTATTTAAATTCAATACCTCAGTCAAGCGGGGTACCATCCAGGGTGGACACTTTGAGATTGTGGGAGTGGTGTTTGATTTTTTTGTGCTGTGCCAAGGAGCATGGCTTTTATCTTGGGCACATTTGGGACCAATTTTTCTTTAAGGAACCATCATTGGAGTGAATGAAAATTGTGCATAAGGACATTGTTGATGTAAGCCATGTCTCTCCCATGCACATAGACAACTGTGTTATCTGCGTAAAGCAGGGATTTAGTGGACATACAGGATGAAAGTAAGTTATTTATAAAAACTTTAAACGGAAGGTGACCAAGAATTGATCCCTGGGCCACACCTTGCATGATGATGTGTGCATTAAAGATTACTCTGCCAAACCTGACAGACTGAGATTTGTTTTGGAGGTAGCTGATGGACCACCAGGTAGCTACAGAGCCCAAGTTCAATGTGCTTAGCTTATGCAACAGCAGACTGTGATCAACCAGGTTAAAAGCTTTGGTCAGGTCCATGAACATCTCACATCAGGCCCTTGTCCATAACTTGACAGACTGAGTCCGTGAAGCTGACCAAAGCAGTGCAGGTTCCATAGCCCTTCCTGAAGTCATGCTGCTCCTTGCAGAGGAGCTTGTGCTGGTCTAGGTAAGATGTTAGATGGTTGGGGACTATTCTCTGTTATATATTAGTTAAGACCGAGAGGATGGAGATGGGTCTGTAGTTTTCCAGGACAGTGCTTTTGCCTTTCTTATTTTTTTTTGAAACTGAAATGTTTATTGAACATTTTTTCAAGGAACATGTACAAGAGAGTCAGATTGAAACAGCATAAGTTTAAACTTGTGGTACAGTTCTAGGCATCTTTTTCATCGTATATATAAAACCAACTATCTGATATGCAATATATCCGGTTAATCAATATCCAAGCTGGTAAAAGTAAAAGTGTAAAGGAAATTGGGGATAATTATTCTTCCCATAAAAATAAGTGAGTAAATGTCTTGGAGGTTGGGGGGAGCTGGGGTATTCAACAAGTTGCACCCAAAACCCGAGGGGTTATGTCCTCTCTGTATTGTCCCATTGAGGGCCGGCCAAACCCAGGCTACTTCCCGGTTCTGCAATCCAAAGTCTACAGTACTTGGTGTGGTCTACGAGAGGCCATATATAAAAACAAGATGGTCCATTTGTTCATCAGAGTGTACATTTTTCCTTATATTTTAGCTGTCATATTTTCTGTCTTATAAATTTCATAAACCAAATTCTCCCGACTCCGAGTTGTAGAGGATTGGGTCTTAACCAGTTCCTCGTGATTATCTTCTTCACTGCTGTCAGGGGAACACTTGCCAAATAAATTTGTTATTTTTGTCTGAACTGTTTTGGGAAATGGGGCCTGATGGGATTCACCACAGAATTCTAAAATTACTAAGGAGAGAACTAGTAACAGCACTGACTACCCTTTTTAACAAATCATGGGAGGATGGTGTGGTACCTGAGGACTGGAGATGGGCAGATATGATTCCCCTTCACAAAAGTGGGAGCAAGACAGAGGCAGGGAACTACAGACCTGTCAGTTTGACCTCAGTGGTAGGGAAAATGATGGAATCACTTCTGAAGGAAAGAACTGTTGAGTACCTAGAGGCCAGTGGGACACAGGACCCAAGGCAGCATGGATTCACAGCAGGAAGGTCATGTCAGACAAATCTAATCGATTTCTTTGACTGGGTGACCAGAGTAGTAGACCAGGGAGGGGCTGTGGACATGGTCTACCTAGATTTTAGCAAGGCATTTGACACAGTCCTGCACAAAAGATTAATAAAAAATTAGCCAGCCTGGGAGTGGGTCCCAGGGTGGTAGCCTGGGTAAAACATTGCCTGGACAACAGAACACAGAGGGTAATAGTAAACGGAGTCCACAGTGAAGAAGGGGGGGTTACTAGTGGGGTACCACAGGGTTCAGTACTGGTCCAGTCCTTTTTAATGTCTTAATAAGTGACATTGCAGAAGGACTGGAAGTAAAAGTATGTCTCTTTGCAGACGACACAAAAATCTGCAACAGAGTTGATACACAAGGTGGGGTGGAAAGGATGAGAAGGGACTTGGCAAGGTTTGAGGGATGGTCAAATGTATGGCAGTTTAGATTCAAGGCAAAGAAGTGCAAAGTAATGCACCTGGGAAACAAAAACCCATGGGAAGAATACACAATGGGGGAGGTAGTAACAGCAACAAAAATGGAAAGGGACATGGGGGTAGTTATATCAGATGACCTAAAGGTGGGCAAGCAATGTGAGAAGGCAGTAAGGAGGGCTGGGGGGATACTGGGATGCATAGGGAGAGGCATCACCAGTAGAAAACAAGAAGTTGTTATCCTTCTGTACAGACAGTTGGTGAGACCACATCCAGAGTACTGTGTGCAGTTCTGGAGACCCCATCTCCACAAAGACATAGACAGGGTGGAGACTGTCCAGAGGAGGGCAACTAAAACGGTGCAGAGTCTGCACCAGAAGACATATGAAGAAAGACTAAATGAGCTTAATATGAATAGCCTCGAGGAAAGGGGGGGGGCATGATAGAAACTTTTAAGTTCCTCAAGGGAATCAGCAAAGTCCAAGAGGGTAACATCTTTCAGAAAAAGAGATGTGCAAGAACAAGGGGCATAATTTGAAGATAGAGGGGAATGGCTCAGAGGTAATGTGAGGAAGTATTTTTCATGGAGAGGGTTTAGATACATGGAACAGCCTTTCTGAGGAGGTCATGGAGTCAAAAACAGTGGCGGGAACTCAAGAATGCATGGGACAGACAAAAGGCAATTCTAGTGGGGGGTAGGAGGAAGTAGACTGTTGGTTAACCAGGATCTGCAGCTTATCCATTAGGTAGGGAAATGGGAAGACTAGGTGGGCCAAGTGGTCCTTATCTGCCATCAAATTCTATGTTTCTATGTTTCTATTGCAGTTTTTGGAGTTAGTCATTTCAGCCCTGGGAACAATTCCAAGAATATGTTCTCTATCTCCCCCAAGACATGTGAGGGGGCGGGGCAGAACCAGAATATGTGATCATGGGTAGAAACTTCACACCTGCATCTGCTCCAGCAGGATGAGTCCCCAGAGAGGGGAAATTTTGCTGTGATTTGAGGGGTATGGAAAAACCAGGTCACCACCTTCCAGCTGAACTCTCGCCAGGGATGAGAACCTGTGGTTTGGTGTTGTCTCCACCAGATCTAGAGCCAGTCCTGCTGTGAGAGTTCATTTATCAGTTCAGCCTCCCAGGTGTTGTGTACCCCCTCCTAGAAAGTTTGTGGGGAACTCATAATACCTTATAAAATCAGGAGATCAGGTGTCTTGGGGTCTGCTCCTTGTGAACCTGTCTGAGTAAAATAAATACAAGGGGCACAGATAATGTTGTTCCTAGAAAATGACATACCTGCAAATATCTATAAAAGCCTCACTGAGGTAGGGAGAACTCAATCTGCAGTTGCTGGAATTATTTAAAATTGCCTTCTGCATAAAATTGAAAGGCATGGGTCAAGCCCCCCTCCCCAAAGCTAATTTCTGAGCCCATGATCTAACCATGAAGGTGCAAAGGTGCTATCCATGACTGGCAGTCCCATCCACCTATCCCCTTTTAAGTTTTCAGGTTTTGTCAAGTAGGTTGCCGAAATATGCAAAAGATTTCTGGTGTAGTATGAGTTGTCTAGGGTCAGATTGTTGCCGGTGGGCTGGAATACTGTTGTATAATCTAGTCATAAGGTGGAAAGTACATGCTCCAACTTTTGCATTTCTTAAATAAGGGCACCACTGTGGCTGACTTCCAGATGTCAGAAACTGATTGACTCTTGAAGGAAAGGTTTACAGTTCTGGTATTTGGTATAGCAATTTGGGGTGCAGTCAACTGAAAGAATTTGGGTGGCAGTCCAATGCTGCCAGCTCATTCATCTGTGCTTAATCTGGTTAGAAGTTTGTAAACTTCATTAACTGAAACCATTTTGAGGTAGAAATGGTGAGAGAGCAAATCTAAGGTTGGCTTCTGTATAGCCAGCTATATCAGGCTCCCCACCTGTGACAGGTTGGTCATATTTCTTGAGTTTATAGAAGTGGTTGTTGAATAAATCTGTGACCATTTTGGGATCTGTATATTTGGTGCCATTAACTTTGATGACTTCAATGACTGTCTATTGCCTTTCACCCTGGAGACTATCAAAATGACCAGTAGGATCAAAAACTGGGTCCACTGGGGATTGGATGGGTGCAGCCTTAGAGGCACTTCAGCAAACAGTAACAAAGTTATCAACCTCTGTGCAAACTTTGGATAAGAAACTAGATGGCATAACAAGCTAGCTTACAAATATGAAACAGCAGTTGTATGATTTGATAGCTGCTTTGGGAGCTGCAGTAGAGCAAGAGGATAGTGATCTATGGCAGCTAATGCTTTCATGATCAAGGGATATGCTCACCCTAAACTATGATCAGAGGCATTGGAAAATGTATTTAGTGCCAAAAATGCTCACATCTTGGGCCTTCTCATGAGGATCGAAGGTCAGGATGCCATTAGTTTTATGGAAAGCTGGCTTTAGCATGAACTGGTACTCTCTAAGGACATCCAGTTAGAAAGAGCATACCAAGTCACATTACATAGAGAAGTGGCCCTGTCCAAGCATAGGTTCATAGGTGAGTTACACGATCAAGGGACAAGCCCATTAGGATCATGCCACCTAAGCTAGGTGGGGTACAAATTTTAAATCATTCATATGTATATCAAGTTTAGTTTTAAATTGAGCCAAATTTTCACAGTTTACAACCTCATATGGGAGTGAGTTCCATATTGGAACTATTCTCTGAGTATAGAATTGATTTCTCTTCATAGTTCTGTTAGTAGATGAAAGTAATTTTAAATTATGTGAATGAGTATGGACAGAAGTAGGATTCCATGTCAAATGTAATGTATTAAATAAGTATTCATCTTTAGTTGCTTTATAAAGCAAACAAAGATCCCCTCGCATAGATTTATATTCCATACTATACAAGTTCAATTTCTTCAGTCTTTCCTCATATGTCAGGGGGCCCATTCCAGTTATATTTTTAACAAATCTTTTTTGGACTTTCTCTCTGGATAATCTATCTCCCCTCTGAGTTGGGGCACAAAATGATGAACAATAATCGAAGTTTGATCTTATGATGCTGGTATATAGTGGGATCATTATTGATGGTTCTCTACTTTTATATTCTTAAATAAGCAGTTACTAAACCTGGAACATTTTTTGACTATAGAATTTAAGTGATCTGTGAATTTTAAATTATTATTAATAATAACTCCTAGATCTCTCTCAGATGTGATGACACTTAATGTGTTATTGCCTATATAATAGTTAGCACATCTATTATTCCAACCAAAATGCATAACCTTACATTTATTTATATTAAAGTTTAATTTGTGACTGAAAACCCATTCAGAAATTAGATTTAAATTGTCCTGTAATATGGATATGGATTCCGAGTTATTAACAATCCCACCCAGTTTAGCATCATCTGCATATTTGGTAATCCAAATACCATTACTGGTATTCATACTGGCTATAAGGATGTTAAATAACAAGGGGCCTAGAACTGATCCCTGAGGTACTCCACTGCTAACTAATGTCCATGGGGAAGAATACCCCTCAATGATACTCACTGTCTTCTATTGGATAACCATTGCATTATCCATTTAGTCAAATATTTGTTAAGGTCTAATTTTATTAAACAATCAAGTAATATGCCATGTGAAATGGAATCAAAGGCTTTTTCAAAATCCAAGTATATAACATCCACTGGCATACCAAGGTCCAAAGCTTCACTCACTGGCTCAAAAAAAATCAATCAAATTAGTCTGACATGATCTACCTGGTTGAAAGCCATGTTGGAAAATATCAGTCTTACCATTTTCTAATATGTGTGCACTAATTTTACTTAGAATACGCCTTTTCATGATTTTACATATAGAAGATGTTAAACTTATAGGTCTGTAATTTTTTAAATCCTTCTTTGAGCCAGTCTTATGTATTGGGATGACCACAGCATCTCTCCATTCATTAACCACTATACCCCTCTTTAATGATTCATTAAACAAAAAGTCAGCACACCCCAGTTCGAAGAAACATTTTTAAAAATATAGATGGAATATTATCTGGACCTACTGATGTGGAAGATTTTAAGGAATCAATAATGTTGTAAGTTTCTGCTACAGTGAATTGAATTATAGAATCCAATTTGGAAGGATTCACAACCGTGAAATCATCCTTTTTTTTTAAATATACTAGCAAAGTAAAGATTAAATTTATTTGCCATAATTTGTTCATTATCAATAATAACATCATTTATTCTTAATGGACCAACTAAAATGGGAGATGATTTTAAGGAACCAATATAATTGAAAAACCTTTTCTTATTATCACCTTGCATACTAATAAAATTTAACTCTAATTCTTGCTTGGCCTTTCTAATTGCATATTTTGCTTTTTTAGCTTTGGTGACAAATTTAGTCCAGTTGGATTCCAATTTATTATTTTTATATTTGTTAAATGCCTTTTTCTTTGCTAAGACTAGCCTTTTTATTTTGTTAGTAAACCAGGGTGGTGATCTTTTATGTCCTATATATTTAACTCTGATTGGTACCCATTCAGAAATACAGTATTCAATTTCTTCTTTAATTCTTTGCCAAATATTATCCACAGATAACCCATTTAGTTCTTGTTCCCAATTCCACATCAAAAAAATGTTCTTTAATAGCCATATAATTTGCTTTATTAAAGTTTCTGAATTCAGTTTTACCACAAGATTTATTGATATAAAGATTAATTGACAATTTAATTATTTGATGGTCACTATTACCTAAAGGAGCCATAGTGCCAAGAAACTCAGTATCAACTTTAATATTAGAAAATATCAAATCCAGAGTATTGTTGTTTCTAGTTGTATTTTTAACAAGTTGGTCTAGTCCTAGATGGGACATTGCACTAATAAATCTATTTTCCTGTTTGTTTAAACCCACCCTGGTAGACCAATTTATTCCAGGATAATTGAAATCACCCATTAGAATAATATCTGCATTTAAATTAAGATTCTCCAAATAATTACACGTTTTCATTATTAACAGTTTCCATAGATGGTGGTCTATAGCATATTCCTAAAGTGACTGGGTGTTGTTTATTGTTTATTTTAATCCATAATAGTTCAAAACCTAAGGGGGAGTCATTATCTATACCAACTTCTGTACATATAATGTTTTCTTTAACATAAAAGGCAACTCCACCTCCCTTGGAATAAGTACGATTTTTATTAAATAAGGTATAACCATTAATATTACATCCCCATTGGTCTCCATTGAACCAGGTTTCTGTGACACCAAAATGTCAATATCTTCATTATGTAAAATTACTTGGAGTTCTTCAATTTTATTGCTCAGACTCCTAGCATTTAGTAGAAGTAGATTTAATTTGGCTGTTTGTTCTTTTTCATACATAGCTTTGACAGGTTTCAGAAGTATATGTTCACATGTTTTCATAACCCTATCTATTCCTACCCCTGAGCTTTGCCTAAAAAAACCTCTATTGCAGAATTAAACACATGACCCAATGTCTATTTGCCCAACCTACTTAAATGTAAACCATCCTTTGCATAATATGTATTATTCCACTGAAACTGTTCCCAATGGGTTAGGCACTTGATATTTTGTTTGAGACACCAAGCCCTGAGCCATCAATTTATGTGTTTGATTTTATTAATTAAAATATGGTTAGCCCGAGGTACTGGGAGAATCTCCAAGAACACTGTGTGGATACCAATATCGCCAGAATGTTTGCCAATCCAACATAGGCTTCTTTAATATGTTGAGTACTCTGATGCCAAATGTTGTTCACCCCAATGTGAATTATTACTAGATCTTTTCGCTACAACCTTGTAAGATCTGTTTACTCATTCTGCTAATATCACTAATCTGAGCCCCACGGAAACATGATAATGTACTGAGTGGTTTTATTTGGGTTACAAATTATTCTGTCTAAGTTAGATACCATGGAATCCCCTAACACAAAGATTTGTGGTGCTTCAATGACATCCTGACTCAAAGGTCTTATGTCAATATTTTCTTCATTAATTCCATCATTATTAAAGTGGTTCTCTGTGAAATTAATAAGATTCTCATGTAAAAGATTATCTGCATTATTAGCTTGTGTTGCAGAATTTACTACCTCATTTACAGATAGAGGTACATCAGTTCCATCATCAACAATCACTCCAATATCAGAATCTGTCAAGGGATCAAATTTGTTCTGAATTGGTAACTGAAAAGTTTCAGCTTTTCTTCCCATTTTAGAAGTTTTTTTATATTGAATAGAAAACCAATCATTTTCTGAGTCAGAAACATTTTCTTCTTGTCTTGGTCTCTTTCTGCATGTGCCAGCTATGCTTATTGCTTTTGAGGTGTTCCTAATCAGGACCTAATATTCAGTGTGACCAGAGGGAAGACTGTGTCAGTGCACAATCAAAAAATCCTTTTCCTCTTTGACATATCATATTCAACCTAGCAATGAAAGAAATAATTTAACAGCATCAGACAGGTCCTGAGAGAAGTTAGGACATCTTTTGCTTTGTCGCTTCCTGCCAAGCTAAACATTACCATGGGCAAAACATTTAATGATCCAAAAGAGACAGCAAAGCTTGTGGACAAACTGAAGAAAGATCAAGCAACCCTGGAAGAAAAAAAACAGGAATCTAATTTAGAATTTAACTAAGTAGTTACTGATTAAGGGTTTGTTTTCTAAATGTAATCACACTTTGTGTAATGCTAGATATATCAAAGTGAGCTGGGCATTATTCTTACTATGGGGACCCAAAGAGGCAGGTAGGCACTGGGACTACTCAGCCAAGTTTCTTATTGGTGTTTTGAAAAGGTATGCTATGGTTATTTATCCTGGGAGTTTTAATTAGATGGAGTGGTGCTACTATTATGATAGTAGGACCCTGTGTAGGTGGTCTTAGTGCACAGTTAATAAAATATGGCGTGGACTGCGAGGTGACGCATGGACATTTTTGTCACAAACTGGATATGCACCTGGAGGCAGCTCTGGAGATTTTCTGTTTAGTTTCCGATCTGAGGTATGCTTCATATATATACTGTATATATAATGCTCCATTTCTATCTTGTGAAACCTTTATTTCATTTTTATGTGCAATGTCAACATAAAATGGAGTGCGAGATGAAAAGATGCATTTGTGTTTACTAAATAAGATGGCATGGTGTTACTGTTAAGATAGCTGGACCCCTTGTAGGAAGCCTCGTGTATGAAGTTAAACTATAAAGTGCTGTGTGTGGAGATTCATATATGTTTTTAGGCAAAAACCAGATTTGCACATGGAGGATTGCTCTGAGAAATTGTCACTTCATTTGGAATCAAAGGTATGTTTTATACATGCAGTGCTCAACTCCTGCTTTGTATTTTGTGGAAATTCTAAGGCCTTTCATGGATGCACTACTATCGTGTGGACTGCCCAATGAGGAGATGCAGAAATATCTTTACAGCGAAAACATTCTGCAAACAGTGCATAACTCCAGAAAGTTTTTTACTTTCTCTGCAACTAGAGCTACTTTTTCTTTTTTTATGTGTTTTTTGTCTTTTTTTGTAGTCAAAGGGAGGATGGCTGGATGAAATATCTGGAAGCAACAAGAGAAACCATCAGGAAGTTGAGGGAGGCCAAAGTGGAGATAGAGCTTCAGTTGGCAATGGGGTGAAGAAACTGGATATGGCGTTCTTCCAGTACATCGGGAGAAACACATGGTCAAAGAGGTATCATGAAACCTAAGAGCAATAAGAGGCGGAAGGAGAAGGACGGGGGGGGATACTGAACAATTCATTTTGTGTGGTATTTACTAAGGTGAAGAATGGGCTATTGTCAGATTGTGGGGTTAGGAAGGGAAGGAGCAGAGACGTTGGGACAAAAGTCCAGATAATGTAGAAAAGGGTGTTGGAAAGGCTAGCATGATTGAAAGTAGATAAATCTCTGTGACCTGATGACTTACACCAGAGGATGCCACATGCAGTATCAGAGGTTATAGCACAGCCACTGGCAGATATATTCAATAGCTTACTAGTTGGGTGGGGGGGAGTTTAGGGACCCGAGGACAGCTGACATGGTTCCGCTACACAAGAGTGGGAAGAGGGATGAACAAAGGAACTGTAGGCCAGCCACTTGATGTCTGTAGTGGGGAAGACCATGGAGTCTTCTAAGAGAGGACCTGGTGGACTTCCTAGAAGGCATCAGGCTGCAGGACCCCAGACAGCATGAGTTCACGAAGGGGAGGTCTTGCAGGATGAACCTGGTCAAGTTCTTCTACTGGATTACCACTGCAGCAGACAAGGGGTAGAAAACTGATATAGTATGCTTTGACTTTAGCAAGGCCTTTGACTCAGTCTCCCACAGGATGCTGGTCAAATATATTAGAGACCCTGGGGTAAAGGAAAAGGAACTGGGTAGAGAGCTGGCTGGGGTAGAACATAGAGGGTGGTAGTCAAATGAGGATTTTTCAAAGGTGAGGGAAGTGACCATTGGGTAACTCAGGGGTTGGTTTTAATCTGTGACATAAGTGAAGGTATTAAGGGTAAGACCTGCCTCTTTGCAGATGACACAAAGATCTACGCAAAGTAGATATGGAGGAAGGGAGATGGCAACTAAGGGAGGATCTGGGCAGATTGAAGAACTAGTCCAAGATTTGGCAGCTGAACTTTAATGCTAAAAATTGTAAAGTAATGAACATTGGGAAAAGGAACCAAAGGGTGGAATTTGAAATGTGAGGGGTATTGCTGGATAGCACTCTGGGAAAAAAGATTTAGGGGTGATGATACTGGAGACCCTAAAAATGTCTGCATGCTGCAACAGGGCAGTGAGCAAAGCTAACACAATGCTTGCATGTATAAGGAGGAGGATAAGCAGTAAAAGGCTATAGGAGATCCTCCCTCTATACAGGTCACTGGTGCCGCTGTACCTGGAACACTGTGTAAGATAATGGAGTCCACTCCTGAGGAAAGATTGCAGCAAGGTTGAGGCAGTACAGCACAGGGCAACTAAGATGGTATATGGCCTTGGAGATTTGACATACGAAGAGAGGCTACAGGACTTCAACATGTATGCCCTGGAGAAAAGGAGGGAAAGAGATGGCATGACATGGCTGACACATACAAATACCAGCATTAGATTAATAGTGTAGATACCGGGGAACTCTTTTCCTTGAGTCCAAACACAGGGACAAGAGGGAATTCACTAAAGCTGGTGGGGGAGATTCAAAAAGGATGTCTGAAACCAGTTCTTCATGGAAAGGATTGTGGATAAGTGGAATAACCTATTCTAGAAGTGGTACAGGCGAAATCAGTCATCAACTTCAAGCAGAGATGGGACAGATAGGTGGGCTCATTTAGGGGACAGTAAAAGCTGGAGGAAAAAAAATCTTCAGCTATGACCTTCCTTTTTCTTTCCTTCCACGCCTCATCAACCTTCAGCTATGATCTTCCTTTTTCTTTCATCTGCACCACTTCAGCCAAATTCCCAACCTCACACTAGGAGGAGAAGGAAGAATTTAATCTCATGGAAAAAAAAAAAACACTTCAGCCATATTCCCGCCTCACACTAGGAGGAGGAGGAATTTAATTAAACAAGGGAAACTGTATTCTTGATACAATACACTCCTCCCATGCTCAGCATCCAAATTCTTCCTTTCATCCACACTTACTTTCTAACCATCATCCCATGTTCTCAAGGCCAAAATTGTTTTTGTCCACACTCTTGATGATTATGGCCATAGTCAGCTGCCAGTGGTGCGGGGCATCCCTTCACAGAGTATGCATACAGGCACTTAGGCATTGTCCCACATGCTGGACTAAAGAAGATCTAAAAATCCAGCACAGGGAGGCCTGGAACCAAAGAGCAAATCTCCAACACCTGCTGGAGAACCGCATGCCCATTGACCTTTGTTTGCCATACCATCTCCACAAGGGTAACACCACATGCTGTCAGAATCCCCCGGTACAGGAGAATGGTAGATGGTAAAAAGGGGCAGGGTAGGTTCCCGAGGACAAAACAGCAGCCTCCAAACCAGGACACACTCATCCAGATGATTAATCAATTTGCACCTTTGGCCCATGCAACAGAAAAAGGGAGCATGGCCAGGCCAAACAACCGTCAGTTGAATCTCCCTTCAAATAAATGCATTGATGATATGCCAAAGGTACCAAGTGGCATGGGAAAATAAAAAGTTCTCATTGTAGGTGATTTCATGATCCAAGGAGTGGAATCGTACCTAACTCACCACCCTGACATTAGTGTGGTAGTCAAATGTCTTCCAGGAGCCTTGGCTAAAAGAGATTCCAACTGAATAAACAGGCTAATATGAAGGGAGGGAAACTGTACAGGCATTTTTGTCCATCTAGATAGTAATGATCTGGCAGAATGAACAAACAGTTGAGGAGACCAAAATGCACCTATGTCAACTGGGGGATAGAGTAACCACACACTTGCCAATTATTGCATTCTCAGAGGTCCTCCCAGTATGGAAGAGAGGGGGCAGTATGCAACAAATACATAAGGATGAAATAAAGGATTTGGATGCATGGCTCCAAAACTGGTGCCTAGAGAAAGGGCACCTCTTCAATTTAAAGCTGGAGAGACTTTTGTGACAGAGGTCTCTTCAGATATGATGGCTTGCACCTCACTAAGGAGGGTGTGCTGGCACTGGGTCAAAAGTTTGACGTCTCAGTGGAGAGTTTAAACTAGGATATGGGGAGAGGGTGTCAGCAATAAAAGAAACTGCTACCTCCCCCAAACTGCTCCCAACCTGGGGCAACAATCAAAGAACGAAGCAGTCATCCAGTAAGAAAGAGCTCAGGGGACACTAGAAAAACAGGATCTAATGGCGAGCTGAACTTGAAAAAAGGGGCAAGTCAAACTTGGAAAGCAATGGACATGAATGCATGAAGCCTGGCAAATAAAATAGCTGACCTCACAACTATTATTGCAGATGCAGATCCTGACTGGGTCACCATCACAGAGACCTGGTATAATGAACAACATGAATGGGCAGTAACTATTCCAGGATACTACCTTTTTTTGAAGACAGACCTGGCAGAAAAAGGGGTGGGGTAGCAGTATATGTAAAGGAAGGGATAAAAACTACAAGGACCCATGACACATATTCTGAAGCTGAAACACTTTGGGTTACACTGGAACCCAGTAGGGAGGTGACCACTTGGATAGGGGTGGTACACAGACCCCCAGCGATTGGAAAAAAGGAGGACAAGGAGATCCTAGAAAACATACACAAAATGAGTGCTAAAGGGGAAGTGATAGCGGTTGGTGATTTTAATTTACCTGATATTAACTGAAAACCCATACAGCAGCCTCTTCCAGGAACAAAAACTTTCTGGAGCCTCTACATCTCTCGGGTCTGAAGCAACTCCTGAAGGAACCCACTGAGGGAATGTTGTCCTTGACCTGTTACTCACCAATGGTGATAACATCTCTGAGGTAGAAGTTGGGAGTCACCTGGGGTCCAGTGACAACCACACGGTATGGTTCCAAATAAAAGCAGAAAAAAAAACACTCCAAAACTAAATCCTGGACTTTAGGCAAGCAGATTTCACCAAAATGAGAAAGGAGCTCATGCAGAGCCTAGCCAACATAACTCAGGTGGGGGGAGTAGAAGAGCACTAGACCATTCTCAAAACAACTTTACTGGATGTCTGTAGCCAAGATATACAAAATGTGAGCAAAGCAAAGAAAAGAAGGAAACCCCTCTGGTTTTCAAAGGACTTGGCCACCAAGGTCAGAGAGACGCAAGCTGCCTTCAAAAATACAAGGAGACAGGCTTTGAAAAGAACATGGACATATACAAGGAGAAACAAAAAGAAGCAAGCAAGCTAATCAGAGTGACCAAAGCAGGAGCTGAGGAGAAGATAGCCAGAGAGGTCAAAAAGGGAGCCAAACCTTCTTCAGATACATCAGCGACAAAAGCAAGAAGGGTGAAGGCATACTCAGACTGACCAGGGAAGATGGTGGACACATGGAGGATGAGAGAGAAAAAGCTGAAATCCTCAACAGATATTTTTGCTTGGTTTTCACTAAAGAAGGAAAAGGGAGTGGACAACCCATGCCAGAAAAAAGTACAAGCAGCAGTTGAATTGATTTAGAACCTTTTACAGAAGAACAAGTCCTGAAGGAACTAGAAAAGCTAAAGGTGTTCAAGGCTATGGGACCAGATGAAGTTCATCCAAGATTACTGAGAGAGCTAAGAGAGAAACTGGCAGCTTCCCTGACCAGGCTATTCAACCTATCTTTGGAACATGGAGAGGTACTGGAGGAAGGCCACAGTTGTCCCACTTTACAAAAATGGAACCAAGGAGAGTGCTGGCAACTACCGTCCAGTTAGCCTCACCTTAATTGTGGGCAAAACAATGGAAGCCCTACTCAAGGAGAGAAATGTATCCTTTCTCAAAGGTAATGGAAGTTTAGACCAAAGATGGCATAGGTGCACCGCTGAAAGGTCATGCCAGACACATCTTACTGACTTCTTCAACTGGATGACCCAAGTAGTGGACCAGGGTGTCACCGTGGACATGGTTTACCTTGATTTCAGCAAACCCTTTGATTCGGTCCCTCACAGAAGGTTATTAAATAAACTGGGCAGCATGGGGGTGGGTCAAAAGGTTGTAGATTGGATAGGGAGTTGGGTAAAAGGAAGGACATAGAGGGTAGTGGTAAATGGCTCCCTATCGGAAGAAAGGAAGGTGACCAGCGTTGTACCACAGGGATTGGTACTGGGCACTATCCTATTCAGTATTTTTATCAGCGACATATCTGAGGGTCTTGAAGGCAAAGTGAGTCTTTTCACAGACGACACAAAGATATGCAATAGGATGGACACTCCTGGTGCAGTGGAAAGGACGAAGGCTGACCTTAGAAAGCTAGAAAGTTGGTCACACACAGCAACTAAATTTCAGTGCTAAAATGTGCAAAATCGTGCACATAGGGAAGAGTAATCCAGATGCAGAATACCTTTATGGAGTCAAATTAGAATTAACAAAGCAGGAAAGATCTGGGAGTAATCATTTCACATGATCCGAAAACATCCAAACAATGAGAGAAAGCAGCATTAAAGGCAAATGAAATGCTGGGCTGCATAGGGAGGGGAATTACTAGCAGAAAAAGATAGGTTATCTTGTCACTTTACAGATCTTTGGTTAGACCTCATCTGAAGTACAGTGTACAGTTCTGGAGACTACACCTCAAAAAGGATATAGACAGACTTGAGACAGTGCAGAGGAAAGTTACAAAAATGATACAGGGACTCCACAATATAAACTATGAGAAGCAACTGCAAGAACTCAACATGTATTCCCTTGAACGATGAAGAGATAGAGGAAACATGATGGAAACATTCAGATACATGCGGGGAATAAACAAAGTACAGGTTCAGGACCATTTTCAGTTCAAGAGTCACACAAGAACTAGAGGTCACAGCATGAAGCTAGAAGGGGGGCAAATTTAAGGGCAAAGTAAGAAAGTTCTTCTTTACAGAGAGAGTGGTGATGCAGTTCTGCCTTCCACCTGAGGTGGTGGAAGCAAAAACAGTTGGAACAGTCAAAAAGGCTTGGGACAGGTACAAAAGAATCAGAACACTGAATAGCAGTTAGGGGAGGGGGTAGGCTTATGGGCAAACTAGTTGGATCTGGAGGTCCCCCTTCTGCTGTCACTTTCTATGTTTCTATGTAGGATTGTCACTAGTACAAGGTAGAATAGTTAGGTAGGGTGGGGTGACTGAATGGGCCAAGAGCCTTTTGCTTCCATCAGTGTTTATGGATCTGTATAACATGCAGCATCTGACTCCTAAGGTGTACATTGTGATTAGTTTCGGGCCTATTTCCTTGTGCTTGTATTATGAGTTGTGCAATAATGATATCCACACTTGAGCACTATTGTAATTCCCTATCTGTTTTCTGTGCATTTTGATCCTGTAGGTACTCTTCTCTGTTATTGTTTACAATTAATTCTGGGTTGCCCCTGAAAAAGGAACATTTGTTTCAGTGCATCTACCTGGTCAACAAATTTCAATAAATAAAATAAATGAATTCTCATTTGAAATATGGCAGCCTTGGACTATCTAGTTATGGTACAATGCCTTGTCGTGAGTCATTATTATTGGTAGCTAGTTTTTCTGGCTTAGCTACATTTCTACAGCTTACAAACATCACATGTTAATGCAGCTGTTAGTATGCATATTTACTTGATTATAGTGTTCTGCAGTTTAAGTGTTTTGTTTCCTATGCAAGAACTGTGAAACCAACATAGAAGGGCATTGCAGTTTTTCTGGTTGCACCACACTCCTAAAGAAGCAGATTGGATATCTGGTGTACTTAAAGAGCTGCTGATGCCTCAAGGAAAACTTTGAAAAACATAATATTTAGGTGAACTTCAGCTTGCATTCAGTATACATTCCATAGATTTCTCCTCCCCATTATTTCTTCCTGAGTAAACTTGTATGAATGCATGATATTTATCCCTTAGCATTCATCTGCCTCAATAGCTTACTCCCTACTTGAAATCATAATGTTCTGTTGTGACACCACAATCTTTTGACATGGACGTAACTGTGATGTCACAAGCAGTGCATTATGACCTCAGGTAAGCAAGCAACAGGAATAGATGCACTCTTCACGAGCAAAGATCCTGTTTTCATGCAAATTACCTCAGTAATAAATAATGGGGAGGGGAAATACAGAACTGATGTGAAATATAAGCTGAACTAGGTCTAAATATTATGTTTTGTTAAAGTTCTCCTGAAGGTGTCAGCTGCTCTATAAGGACCTTTTTTACACATGGAACTTTAGCATAGCTTGCATACAGTGTTTTATGGAAAATGGATATATTAATTAATTACCACTCAGTATCTAGTATCGTCTGTACAAATTGCGAATACACCTCTGTTGTGATATGAAGTGTCTTGCTTATTGTGTATAAATTGTGCATAGAGGATAATGGCTGGGGATCAGGTGATAACCATGCTGTAATCACCTTGAGTGGTTGCTAGGGCAACATGGTAAACCTCGAGAGCTCAGCTCGAGAGGTTTACTGTAGCCCTAGCAACCACGAGAGGTGATTTCAGTGTGTTTGTCACCCGATCACCAGCCATCATTTTTTTGTAGTGTATGGTCAAAGAAACACTGTTTGCATTCTATGTGTGAGAATTATGGAACTCTGGTGAATTCTTTTTTGCAATGCCACTGTTTGGAAGTTTCGAAGTGTGGTTAACAACTCTTAAAATTCTAAACAGTGCATAACAAAGCTGTGTAACTGCTGATTATGGTGGTTAATAGGCACTTACCGTACATTATAATTAAACACTAGGAGTAAAAAAACAGTCATTTCATGATGCATACAATGCCCATAACATATTTTACATAAGGGAATCCAATTCAGTCTTTAATAAATCTAAATGAATTTACAGACCTTTATCTACCCAGCAGTGACCAGAGAGGAGGCAGACTAGCCTGAAATCTTGACCAGGCTCTTCAAGCCCAGGGGCCCACTGAGCATGACTGTCCATCCCTCCATCAAAAGTAAATGCATGAGAAGGTTGTTCCACACTTCTCTGTTAAGGGTGGCATGGCTGATCCAGGTATTTAGCACTCCTGCCTCTGTCTGTACTGCCTGAGTATACACAAGTCCATTTTCCCAATAAACCTTATGTCTGCCTTCACCTCCCTGTGTGCTGTCAGAGTCTGCCCAAGCCCTCAGCTTCTCTAAACTAGAAGTCCCTTCTCTGAGCAACTGCAAACCCCTCACATATTCCTAAGACATGGGACAGGTCCCCTTCAGTCGCTAACCCTCTGTAGATGTGTGGTTACTTGCTACTGGGGAACTTTTTACCCCCTTTTCATTAGTCTCCCCAGCTGGAGACACAGGCTGGGGAACTAGCCTCTCAGTTGTTTCCACAATGGCTTCTGTGAGGTTCAGGGAATTACAATTTTCCCTTGCCACTTGGCTACGGATAACTGCACATACCATCCCCTGTTTGAGACAGTTGCCCAGGATCACATCCACTGCTAATGTTTTGGCTACTGCCACCTGTTGCACAGTTCCCCGGGTTTCAACCCAGTTCAGGAGAACACTGGCCAGTGGCAATGTTTTCTTTTCACCAGTGAACCCTTGTACAGTGACATATTTATTGGGTATAAGATGACCAGGCTGTACCAGATCCCCCTTTACCAATGTCAGGGATGCCCCTGTGTCCCTTAACCCTTGCGTCTGTACACCATTCACCATGACTGGGTGCATGTGTTCCGTCATGTTCACAGGCATGCTTCCAGGGACACACAAACAACCCACTTCTTTTCTAGTACCATTCTACATATTATTGCTCATTCTTTTGGGATGCTGTCTGGCAATATGCCCAGTTTCTTTGCATAATCAACATTCACTTCTCTTTTTAGGGAAATCTTTTCTCTGAAACCTGGGGCTAGGTGGTTTTGGTGGAGGCAGTGAGGGTTTTAGCTGCCCTGAAGGTGCCCTTTTCCCTTTCTCCACTGCCCTTCCTGCCCCATTCGCTGTCAGAGCAGGTCTGCTCTTGGCATAGCAGTCAGAGAGTTCAGCAGCCTCTTGCACTGTTTTGGGATCTCGGTCCTCTAGCAGGTTTTTAGCTCAGCTGGGCATGCCCAATAAAACTGTTCTAGCAAAATAAAATGTTCTATTTTATCAACAGAGTTTGCCTCAGTTCCTTCCCACCAACATTTTAAAAGCTCATGTTGTTTCGTGGCTAGCTCCTCATAGCTCATGTCAGGACTTCTCCTGAGCTTTCAGAATTTAGCTCTGTATAATTCAGCAGTTAATTCAAATTTCTTTAACAGTGCAGCTTTAAGTTTGCTGTAATCATCACTGTCCTCATTGTCCATTTGATCCAATGCATCCCGAGCTTTCCTGGTAAGTAGCGGGGATAGCTGGAAGCTCCAGGACTCTAGGAATTTTAGCCTGAATACAAACTTTTTCAAAAGAATAAAAGAGGCATCCATATCCTCCCCCTCTTTAAATTTGGCTGTCAATTTGGAGTTCAATTTGTAAACCAGTCCTGTAGTCCCAATTAAACCCAAGCCACTTACCTGCTCTGGTGCTGGTGGTTGGAGTCGTACTTCTCCAGTTAATGTTCTTCTGGCACTCCTGCTCCTCATGGTCCATCTCTCGCTGTTCACACTTCTTTCTCTCTGGAACTCCTGCTCCATTCTGCACAACTCAATTTGCAGCCTGAGTACTTCTGGATCCAAGTTACTGGTGACCTTCCCCTGCTGCTGTGGCCCTTCACTGACAGTGGCCCTGTTGCCCTCCTCATCGGATCTGGACACTGCACTGCCTGCTAGACCTGCCACACTCAAGGTTTGGTCCTTTTCAGTCACTGTCTGTGACTTGCTGCTCTGGGTATCTGCTACCATCAGGGCATCCATGAGGTTCTGCTTTGCTGGCTTTCACCTTGAATGGGACTCCTCTGTCCCCGACACTAGCTGCTTCAAGTAGTCTACAGTGTGCCTGCTGTAGTGGAAGCCATCTTCTTCCCTAACTAAGGCTACTCTGACTTGCACTTTGGAAAAAAATAATAAAATTGGTAGGAACTTGACTGTATGCCAAGTGATGTAGTTCTGTCTCCCTTTTTAAAAAAAATAAATCACTGTCTTTTTCTTTCTTTGCAAGAGAGCTGACACTCTCAAGTTGACACACTGAACAATAAAAGCTTGTAATGCCAAAATGTTCCCACTGCTGCCAACCAATCTGTCACAAACCCACTCATCAGGTCATCCCTCTACCCCAAAGTGCCAACCTCCGAGCACAGTCTTGTGAACAGTTAACAGAAACAGGGTAACCCTCCTGTCTGGTTTGTGGGTTCGAATCAACCTTTGGTCTCGAGTCTTGGAGGGATTCAAACTTTGAATCTCTTGCTAGTGTTCCCAATGCACAGGCTCAGATAATTCTGTCTCGGGGGCAGATATCTTTACCTATGGGCACCTAACCAGGTGTACAGAAATGAACCCTTAAAACTCTAATAAAAGACCTCAGATTACTCTTACCTTTTTCCAGTTTGGTATCACCATTCAAGCTTATGCTCAGTGTCTGCTTTAACCATATATACTTCACTTGTTAAAGTAAAGAAATTCAAAGACAGACCAAGTAGGCTCTAAAAATAGTGTTTTACTAAAATAGATAAAAGTATGTAAAACATAAAATACAGAACCATGTATCACAAGAACCATACAATATTTTAAAAGAACAAGGTTTTAACAGTGCAGTCCCTACTACAGTACTTGTTGCCTCTCTCTACCTGTATACTTGCTTAAAGTGCTCAAAGATGTTTATTTGCCAGAGTGTAGACAGAAGTGTGTCTAAATGGAAAACAGAATACTGTTTAAAACTGGCTTTGCCAGCCTCTTTGCGTGAGGTCACATAGCTCCTCCCTGTCAGAATATAAAAAAATATCTATACAAACAGGATGTCTTATCCAAGTATTAAATTATGTAACCTCAGCATAACTCATTTCTTCAAATGACTCTCTTTGATCTTATAGGCATCTTCTGTTTCAGGACAACCAAGCATCTATTATGACTTTGCACTAATGCGTCTTAACCTGCTTCACTCAACGTTATAACAGTTTGCAGTCTATCTTGACAGTTAGGTATTCTAGCCTGTATTGCTCTTTGGCCCAGGCCACACCTCAGGCTAAACCTGGGAGGGGTGTCATTCATGGACTGCCAGCATCTCATGAGAGACAGTCAATAACACATTTTATATTACAAAAATGATACAGTGATCAGAAACTAGCTGTCCAAGTGTCATGAACATACCTGTAATCTTTACAAGCAATTCAACTGACTCAATCTAAATAGTGAGCCGCACCAGACCTACCCTGTTGGCTAGAAAATTTGTCTTAACCTCACACCCCCTGTAATCATGCCTTATCGTTGCCCGTCAGCCACTGCACATTTGCCGCCACCCCTCAAAACCAACATTTACATCAAACATAGAAACATAGACTTTGATGGTAGATAAGGACCACTTGGCCCACCTAGCCTGCCCATTTCCATACCTACAGGATAAGCTGCAGATCCTAGTTAACCAACAGTCTATTTCTTCCTACCCTCCACAAAAATTGCCTTGTGACTGTCCCATGCATTCTTGAATTCTCCCACAGTTTTAGACACCACAACCTCCTCAGGAAGGCTGTTCCATGCATCCACCACCCTCTCTGTGAAAAAATACTTCCTCACATTTCCCTGAACCACCCCCCATCTTCAAATTGTGTCCCCTTGTTCTTGCACATCTCTTTTTCTGAAAGATGCTACCCTCTTGGACTTTGTTGATTCCACTGAGGTACTTAAAAGTTTCTATCATGTCCCCCCTTTCCTCAAGGGTATACATATTAAGCTCCTTTAGTCTCTCCTTGTATGGCTTCTCTTGTAGACCCTGCACCATTTTAGTTGCCCTCCTCTGGACTGCCTCTATACTGTCTCTGTCCTTGCGGAGATGGGGTCTCCAGAACTGGGCATGATACTCAGATGGAGTCTCACCAACTGTCTGTACAGATTCATAACAACTTCCTGTTTTCTGCTGGTGATGCTTCTCCTATACCTCACTGTATCCCCCCACCCTCCCTACTGCCTTCTCACATTGCTTGCAGACCTCATTTCCATTCTGCCCGTATCAACCAGGCTCAACGTGATTTACTCACACAGGGGCCCCTGCTTAAACAACATTCCCCCTGAAATGCAGCTGAAAACAAGCGCACTATTCAAATATAACTCCGCCACACCTCACTGACCTCAGCAGTTGTGACTGCTCTGCCTAGGCTTGCGGGTTTGTTTCATCTCCTTCCTCTCTCTCCTCCTTGCCTCCCCACTTCTCTCCACCCCTCCATCCCCTGCTACTCCCCATCTCTCTCCCACCCCCTACCATTCCACTCTCTCTCCCGCTCCTCTCCTCCTGTCTCCCCTCCCTATCACCCTATTTCCTGTTGCTCCACCCCAGACTACCTAGCTCTTATCTTTCTGTTCTTGCACTTGCAACAATGTCAAATCCTTGATTGCCTACCCCCCTTTTCCCCACCCCTCCCCCCTTATCCCCCACCTCTTGCTCCAGTTATGTCACCCCAGGATGGTTTTCATTTGTATCTGTGCCATGCTACATATACACCCATATTGTTAATTGTGCATTATTTGCCACTGACTGTTTGCTACTGTGCTAGTCTATACATATGTACTGTCTTTTGCTACTGTTAACCTCCTGAACTGTATTGTATCTTACCTCTGCTTGCTTCTATGTTAACCTCCTGACCTTGTATTGTATCTTACCACTGTTTTGCTTTCACCCATTGCTAACGCTGAATCTTTGTAAAAGAACCATTGGTTCAAAGGTATTTGTAATCCTAGTAATAAATAAATAAATAAATAAATAAATTCTCTAAAACAGAACCTCCGTGCTGTTGCAGGACTCAAACCCATAACAGCCTCTGGTTCTTTATCGCTTCTTCTTCAGGAGCTTCCAAGCCATTCCATTGGCTCCGCCAGTGCCTTGGAGATTTACCTTGCAGGTGCAGACACCTTTATCCTGGACCAGTCCATCTACTGCACTTCTTTATTTTGGCCCTCCTCTTCCCTCTAGGCCCTAGCATGAGCCTTTCTGTGGAAGGGGATTTGTTTTCAGTTTCTTTGGGCTTCCAAGGTGCTTGAAGTGATGGTACTAGACAGGAGGTGTGGTGTACACTCAGACCTGGGACCATGTGTTATCCCAGCCTCAGCATATCCCCTTGGCCAAATGGTTGCATCTGCAACTACCTATACCTCCCCTTACCTTTGGCTAGTCCAGGGGATTCTGAGGATTGGCAGCTGTAGAAGAGCCTTGGACCGCAATCAAACCTGGGGCCATATGCACTCCCAGTCAGAAATACCCTCATGGCAACATGATTGCAACAGGAATTCCAGTTCTTGGCCATCTTCAAGCAAAACACAAAGATAAACTTTTTAGGCTAGAAACCAAAAATGTCAGTAGATGCATAGCATAGCATAAATATCAAACACCGTATGTAGAAATCTGCACATCTGCCCCCTCAGGTATACCGTATACAGGGTGACCATGATTGAGCACTTGCAAAAAGAGCACCTCAATCACAGCGTCTGTGTACAGGGCTACCTGGCAGGGTAGTGAGCAGATACCGGGGTAGAGCAAATGGATGTATGCATGTATACATGTACGCTGGGGGGAGGAAGAGGAAGGAAGGTATGAGGGGGGGTGTTGTGGGCAGCTGCCAAGCTGGACGCTAGCATGGTGGGGTGGGTGGTTGCTTGGGAGGTGCGAGTTCAGGGTCTGGACTGATGTTTTTTTTTTTTTTTGCTGGCAGGCAGCTTTGTATTTTTCCAAGTTTTTCACCCCCCCAACATGCACCCCCCCCAGAGCTGAGAATCTACTAGTAGGGGTGTGTGTGGGGCACAGCTCACTGCATTAGAAAAACACCCATTTGTCTCAGGTGCCCTCTTCATCTTAGCCGCAAGTTTGCATTTCTGAAATTAATTTTCGGTGATGTACACTCGCTGTAACTGCAATGGCTATTCCATGATTGCTGTTATGACATGGAACCAGCAACCTCACTATGAAGTGATGATAAGTATCACAGTTCTAAAGCATAACAATTGAGCATAAAACTCACAAGGTTGCAGGGGAAAAAATATTTGCTTACATTTCTCACACATAGTTATGCACAGGCAGTTGCTGGCTCTGTACCTTCCCCCTGCTGTGTCTCATGTCCAGTGTTCTCAGTTCATTAATATGAGATGGTGGGCCACCACACTTGCTGCAGTATCACTGATGGCAATTAAAAGCTGTCAGTGGGTCTCACTTCCATCATGTCATGGACTTGTTATGGACAGGCGTGACATCAGTGCCATGCCTGCAGGGCATTTTAGGACTGTTTGTAGTCTTTCACAAGCATAAGATCACTGGTTCACTGCAGACCCTGGAGCAGTTTTTGTACAAGATTGCATTTATGTGATCAGACAAGGCAGAATGGGCAGTAGAGGCAAGAATGCAGAACCAGTCCTGGATTGAATTTCTGAAGAGCAGTATCACTGTCACCAGATAAGACACTCCTCTAGTAGCACTTGACAAGCTGCAGAGGTTAGTTTGCCAGCAGTCTGAAAATGATGCAGAGCTCAGCAGACTGATACTCTTGCTCTGTTTGGTAATGGTTTTGGTGTGAGAATGATAGTCTGTCCAACAAATGCTGAAAATCATAACAGGTTTACAGTGAAGGGTCTTTACGGAATGTTGAAAACTGAAAAACAAACTTTTTTGCATGGTGGCATAAGAGCTCCAAAATGCATGTAAATTAACCATTTAAGAATGCCAGCTTACCACTGACCTCCTTAGGTCAGGCTTGAGAATGTCTGCCTAGCACACTCCAGGGCTGCTAAGGCAAAATACTTTTACTATTCTGATCACTGCTTGCAAGACTTACTGCATGTAACTACAGCACTGGCTCCCTACCAAAAAGTCAGTCTTAAATTCTATTAAGATCCAATCTATATTGTTGGCTCTGGTCTTTAAATGGAACTGTCAGCATGCCCTGGGCAAAAACACATGACCTATAGATCCTGATTAGGTAAAATGCACTAGCTGTAATGTTTTTAAATCACTTACAGAGCCACAATTTGTATTTTATCTGATTGATGCTGCTACCCTCCGCCCATCATTACTGTCCCAGAGTACCCCGTGACAAGCCCTTTGAAGATGCAACTGAGAGACTAAGCTGTAGGGGACTCCTATATACCAGTTCAGTTGTCAAAAAATATTAAAAGATGTTCAGCTAATGTCTGCACTTCTAACTCCTGTACTGATCGACAGAGGAAAGTTTTTTCCTTTTTTTTTATTATTTAACACTTTCTACCTTGCAGCCACAGTCCTGCTTCACATCCAGCCACTGCTCCTCCGCTCCACCGCCGACCCCGAAGCTCATATGCTCAGCTGGCAGATGCATCTACACCTGTGAAAGGGGACCCTCCTGTAGCCCCCCGCACCTGGTGAGGAACCATTACCAGCACATGCCTCCAGGCATCGTTGGCCAGTGAAACTGCGGCCATCAAGCTGCAGCGGACTTGTGCTGCCATTTTTTCCACTTGTTTCTCCCCATTGGGATCACAATCGTGTAATGACACCCAGGCACATATGTGCAGATGTCTGCTGCGGTCACCCCCGTTACACCATCACCTGCGGTACCTCCGGGTGTCCCCGGAGGTTGCTGCAGCATGGTGTAGTTTCCCCAACCCACCCCAGGACTAGGAGAGCTGTCTCCCGATGCTCAATCCCAGTCCTCCCCTGCTGACCCCTGAAGACCCGAGCTCGTTCCTGAACCCGGGTCACCGGCATAGTGCAAGGTGTGGCGTTTAGCGCCTCAACCCTCAGCGCCACCAGCTGGTGGAAAGTGCTTACCTTGGTTGATTGGTGCTGGAGTTAGAAGCACAAACATGCACTCAATATCTTTTAATACTTTTTGACAACTATACTGGTTTATAAGAGTCCCCAGTGGCTTAGCCAATCAGCCACATCATCAATGGGCTTGCTGTGGGGGACTCTGGCACAGTAATGGTGGGTAGAGGGTCAAAAGATCAACCAGATAAAATAAACATTGCAGCTCTGTAAGTGATTTAAAAACATTGTAACTAGTGTGTTTCACCTAATTGTGACCTATAGTCCCCATGTTTTTGCCCAGGGAATGCTGACAGTTCTTTAAGCTTAGGGTTAATACTACTCAGTTATGTTTCTCCTCTGCTGATGGGTCCCAATTGGAAATAGACACCCAATTCAAATACTTAGGTGTCACTCTATATGCTTCACTAGATTTTCCTCACCAAGCTGCCACTATTTGTTGGATGTTAATTATAAACTGGGCCTCGCCTATACATCATTTCTTTTAGTTCCAAAATGCTCTACGAAGATGGCCTTCTCTTACTCTACCCCTGCTTACTAGAAAACCTTTACTATTGAGATGCATAATGTTTTATTCCATTCAGTCCTTAGAAGTAATCCAAGAAACTGTTTCCTTACATTATATACTTGTGCATGCACATAGCGTTGTTATTCTGGATTATATATTCATAGTTCTATTGTTCTGATGACTGATGCTTCATTAGGTTGCTGCATGATATAATTTCTCCTTAAATTATTGCACTTTACTATGTGGCTTCTGGTGCTTAGTTTGGTAGGGGTGATTTGTCTGAAATTATAAATACTTATACCATTATCTTTTTTTTTTCTTGTTGCGGTATACTGTGGTTTCAGGGATGAGATTAGACAATGTGTCTGCACTTGCCCATCTCATAATTCATATTATACATGGTTTGTGTTTTCCCTCCTGTAACCAGTTGCCAATACCCTTTTTAAACATATTGATGTTTTCGTGATAAACCAAGTCATGTAGTAAGTTATTCCATAGATTTACGACCCTTTGCTGAAAAACTGTTTCCATGTGTTGGTTTTAAATATTAATCTTTTTAGTTGTTTATTGTGATGCCTTGGTGCCTAGGTTTCTTGCCCTCCAACCAAATTCAGTGCATCCATCAAGTCTCTGTCATTCTGTATGTTAAACAAAAATATGCCACCCCTTATTCTATGCTGTTCCAGTGAATGAAGTCATAAATGAGTTAACTTTTCATTATATGATGACTGTTCCAATCCCTTTATCATTTGTGTTGCCTTATGTTGAATTTTTTTCTATTTTGATATTCTCCCCTATATTCAGTCCCCATTCCTTAATTGTGATACATAGTGTATTATTAGATTAACGTATGACCTGTAAAGTGGCAGTAATATATGTTCTGATCTATAAGTAAAATGCCTTTTAATAGTGTTTAGTAAGTGGTTTGTTTTAGCATATATTAAATCGACCTATTTCTTTGATTTTAAGCCAACAGCAGCATATAGCCCTAGATCTTTTGCACTTGTTGTTTATTTCAGTTTAATTCCTTTCAGGGCTTAAACTTCAAGGGGGATTGCACAATTTGTGTTATTTTTAGCCCCCCCTGCAAAATTCTGGACCCCACCATGTGGGACAAGACCTTATAGTGCAGTGGCAAAGTGCCATAGAGAGTCTTCTATGGCACTTTGGCACTAACTTTTGCCTTTTTTCGTTTTAGTTCTGTGTCCCTTTGCTGCTGCTGTAGTCCCTGGTGGTCTAGTGTACATGCTTCTTGTTTTTCCACTACTTTTGTGAGACTGATTCATGCAGAGGGATTGTGAAACATTGTAACATCATGAGGATTAGCCACCATTTGGTGACGAAAGCAGGTTGAGGGAAAAGCGAGGAGGAATCAGTGTCGAGAACCCATCAGATGGCGATAAAGATGAGTTAGTGGCAGTGAGATGGGGGTCACTATTACTTCTGGAAATTCAGTCCTGAAACTATTTACCCAACCAAAAAAAAAAAAAAAAAAGATTTAAAACAAAATGCACTTGTGCAGTATTGGTGCTAGGAAATGGAGGGGAGGCCGGCTAAGACCTATGGCAGCTGAGCTAAGATGTGTCCAGTCAGCGGGGCATCATCAAAAAGTACTGAGAAATGGAAAACTAACAAACATGATGCAGCAGGCACAGACATAATGTGACATGGCAGTCACTGAAGCAGCTGAATTAATGAAAACACAAAATACAGAGCTAAAAATGTTTGGTGAGTGAACTAGAAAGGGGCATTTTGCCCAGATGAAAAGGAATAATTTGTCATTCAGAGGTTGGCAAAATGTTTTCCAAAAAAAAGCAGTAAGTTGCTGGCAGAAAACATTTTTTTGGGGGGAGGGGAAACTAAGGGGTGGGAATGTCCATGAACAGGGTGCATCCCAAGACAAGCTGGATATTATAACAAAAAGAATGAAAAGAAACAGGAAAAGTAAAAAAAAAAACAGCTTGTGCAAGAAGGGGAAACAAGTGAAAGGGGTGTGAAGGTCTGTGACAAGGTCTGTGACAAGCTAGATTTATATATAAAGAAAAAACTTGTGCAAATAGCTGTGTGGGGAAACAAGTGAAAGGGATGGGAAGTTGAGTGACCACCTGGGTGTAATATCCCAAGACAAGCTGGATTTATTAAAAAAGAAACAAAAAACAAACAGAAATACAGAAACAAAACCTTTTGCAAGAACTGTGTGTGGAAATGAACTGAAAGGAGTTTGTATGTCTGTGCCCTGTCTTGTGTGCCTTAGATTGTGTGCCAAGAAAGAAAAGCTGGTCTCTGGGAGTATATCCACCAAAAAGAGCTTAACGTTTTATAAAAGAAAAGAAAGAAAGAAGAAAGAAAGAAAGAAAGAACTTTTCAATGAAACAACTGGGTGGGAAGGTCCATTACCTTGGCGAGTCCCACTAAAATATTTATTTTTTATTAAAAAACAGGACAAAAGAAAAAAAATATTTTTGGAGTGAAACAAGTAGGTGGGAAGGACTGCAGCCTTTGCCTGAGTGAGTCCCAAGGCAAGATTTTTTTTATGAAAAAGAAAAAAAGATTTTCTGAGTAAAAGAAGTAGGTGGGAAGGCCTATTGACTGGGTGCATCCCACGACAGGGTTTATTTTTTATGGAAAAAAAATGGTGAAGAAAAGATTTTCTGAGTGAAACAAGTGGGAGGAAAGGTCTGTTGCCTGGGGGAATTCCAAGACATTGTATTTTTTTTTAATAAAAGGAAAAAACTAAAAAATAACTTTTCTGAGTGAAACAGTTGGGTGGGAATATATGTTACCTGGGTGAGTCAAAGAAAAGGTTTATTGTTTATTAAACAAAAAAGAAAAAAATTTCTGAGCAAACTGATGAGTCAGAAGGTCTGCAGTTACCTGGCTGTGACATGGCACAACATGCATCTTTACTAACCTGACTGACAATAAAGCAACCAATTGTGCAAGAGGCCTCTGATGAAGAACAAGTACCAGAAAAAAGGCTACATGATGAAGGAGGAGACGCACAAGACCATGCATCAGAACTCAAACCACTGGACTTAATTGAATAGCCAGACACAACAGACACTGCACCAACCTCCAGCAGCTCCTCTAAAAAACAAGTTAAATTACAACAAAGGTGGCTACCCATATACAGCTGGTTGTTGTTTGACAAAGACAGTGATCAGATGAACTATTCTATTTGTAAGTTGTACACATCCATTCCCTTTAAAAGTGCTCGTTACAAAACATCGACCCTAATAAGACATGTTTGTAGCACTGTTCATACCAAACTGTTACAAACAAAATCTGGTCAGAGCCAATACGGCTGCAATATGATAGTAGTGATGTAGCTGAGAAAAGTAAGAGACTGCTTCACCCCACCTTTTGAGCCCCATAAGGGCCCAACATTCTATAGACCGTGTTATAATGGCTGGTGTGCTTTGATTGAGTCATGAGGTTTTTGATTTTATCAGTATGTGGTACCCTACTACTTCCACACATATGTTATACGCCCCTACATATGCTGCCTTGTTTCTTAGCCCCCTTTTATGCCCCCCACATATGCTGCCTGGTTTTGTATCCCCCTTTTACAGTATGCTGCTGCTGGTGATCCATGGTTATTCGTCCCTTTGCCTGCACCAGCAAGATCTCCAGTTCCACACTGCAGTGTCAGCTTTAGGTATGAGCCTAAGTTCTGCGTGTGAGACTTTAACACATGATTACCATGAGACTGACTCCTAGACGAGAGTGCTAGCAACTGGATCTCACTGCTATAGAATAGTTATTAATAATGAATAGATACTTAAAATGCAGCATGCTTGCAGGTCGTTTAATCTTTGATTACTTTGCATGCTCATTAATAAGACCATCCCTGTGCAGAGTCCAGCATGTCTGTAAAACTCAATGATATTTGAAAGGTTCACACATAAACTGTCAGGTATATTAGTGTAATACAAGTAAATACCTATACAGCTAGATCAAAACAGCTCTAGCACAGAAAATGGGAAGGGGGGAATCTACCTATACAACCAGATCAAAACAGTCCTAGCAAAGAACACGGGGGGGGGGGGATGAAGAACCTACCTATACAGCCAGATCAAAACTACCCTAGCACAGAACATGGAGGGTGGGAGAACCTACCTATACAGCCAGATCAAAACAGCACTAGCACAGAACATGGCGGGGAGAACCTACCTATACAGCCAGATCAAAATAGCACTAGCACAGAACATGGGGGAGGGGGGAAGAGCCTACCTATACAGCCGGATAAAAACATCCTTAGCAGAGAACACAGGAAGGGGGGGGAAGGTGCATTGCAACACCCAGTTACTCAATAGCCACTAACTGTAACTAACTTCTAAATTCTGGTGGGTGATTCAAGCCTCTTTTTTCACCTCTGGCACATCACCCTGTCCCTGTCCTCCAGCAGGGTGACTCCCTCATATCCGACCTCCCGACAATTGCCTCAAAATTCAACTCTTACTTCACCTCATGCTCTGCTGACCTACTGTGTTCTCTTCCTCCCCCCTCCCCATCTCCCTCCTCTCTCATCCCCTCTTTTCCTTCTCTCCTACACTTTCCTCTACCACACTCAAAGTGCTACTTGCCCTGAACCCTCCTCATGTACCTTCCCAAATTGACTTGACTCAATACTTTTCCTTCTATCAGCCTCTGCCATGGCCCCTCATCTTACCATTCTCCTTACTCTCTCCTTTTCCTTAGGTGCAGTTCCCTTGATGTGGAAGCATGCCTTGATCCTATTGCTTCCTAAAGGAGGTGATCCCTCCTTGCCAGACAACTACCAGCCCATCTCCCTCCTCCCTATCCTTTCCAAACTCCAAGAGCATCTCATCCTCTCTCAACTCTCCTCCTACCTGGACAATACGTCCTTCATCACTCCTTACCAGTCTGGCTTTAGAAAGCTTCACTCCACCACCACCTCTCTCCTCAGGCTCACTGATTCAATCCTTATTGGGATGGACAGTGGCCTCATCACCTCTGCCATTTTCATCGACCTAGCAAAGGCTTTCAACACAATCTCCCTTCCCATTCTGTTACATAAACTCACTTCAGCTGGGATCTCAACAGCTGCTGTTGACTGGTTCAGGTCATACTTGGTGGGCAGAACTCAAGCAGTCAGGATTGCTGATTCCATATCCCCTCTCCCCATCAGGACTGGTGTCCCACAGGGCTCAGTCCTCGTTCTCCTTCTCTTCTCCATTTTCTTAAATGACCTCCTCTGTCTGTTCCTCCTCCAGCATCAATATGTACGCCGACGACACTGTCTTGTGTACGTCTGGTCCCTCCCCCTCTGGTGTAACTACCAACCTCCATCAGGACTTTGATAATGTTCAGGACTGGTTAGTTTCTCACCAGTTATTTCTTAACTCCATAAAGACAGTTTCTATGACCTTCAGCACTAGGCAAAGGCTGTCTTGGCTGTCCTCATTACCCTCTTTCCACACCCTTGATAGGTCAAAACTCGAGGATACTTCCTCTGTAAAGTATCTTGGTGTCTGGCTCGACCAACACTTAGACTTTTTTGGTCACATGGTTGCGATTGCAAAAAAACTAGACCCCAAACTCGGTGCCCTCTACAAAAATTGTAGTTATATCCCACTGCCCACTCACTGGGCTGTGGTCCAAAAAATGATCCTCCCAGTTTTTGAGTATGGAGATGTAGTCTTTAATGCCACACCCAAAACTTCCCTTGTCAGACTGGACACCCTATTCGACACTTTCTGTTGCTTTTCCCTGGATGCCCCCCTCTCACCCATCACTGTGACCTTTACAAATCCCTCTCCTTCCTCTCGCTCAGGGACAGGTGATGTTCTCACTGCATCTCCTTCACAGCTAAGTTCTGGTTTGACTCCCTCCCTTCTTACCTCCCCTCCTCCTCCCTATCTCCTCTCCCCCCACCTTCTCATTCTCTCTGGAGCTATGATACTCATTCTCTTACATCCCCATCCAGAACCTCTTCTGTGGGTTAGGCTGCATTCTCCTTTTGCCTGCCTAAACTAAGGAACTCCCTTTACCCAGCTCTTAGACACGTACCCTCCCATTCTGATCTCACCTGCCTCCTCTGTACACTCACCTTCTCAACTTGTTCATGCTCCTAGCATCTCCTATCTGCCCTTCTGCTACTTGCTGAAGTCCAATGTTTCACTCTAAATATGTTTAAATTGTTGTTTTTGAGTACCCAGCTGTACTGTACTGTTGTAATTTAGCATGTATCATACCTTATCTGTGTGTATTTTTATGTATTTATTGCTTTTTGTACTCCTTATCCCTCCTGCCCCGAAGACGCACCTGATAATGAGCTTCAGCTCAGTGTGCTTTTCTCGTGAAACCTTTAAATAAATAAAGCAAAATATAAACATTTCTTTATGAGCACTCAAAAGCTGTAGATTCTGTTTCAGATCTTTTTTCTCCCATTATTTTTTCTGCTATTATATGATGTTAGTGGTCCATATAAAAATAATGTGGTTCTGCATTCACCCCCAGGTATGGTGCTTTGCTGTTGCTGCCCCTGAGGTCCTGGGTTTAGCAGCACTGCAGAATTCTTTCATACTTATTAAATCACTTTCAAGTAGCTCTGTGTGTAGTCAAAAAAATGTTTTGGAGGGGGTTTGAAGAATTACACCTGCCTTGTTCATTATGTGGATTTAAAACAGGCTATGTTGAAAATATGGGATCTGAATCTGGAAAAATATCAGTAGTAAATTTATAAGAAAACATTGAAGAATTTCAACATTGCTTCATAACTTTATTGTTTTTTGTTATTTTAACCCCAGATTTTCAACATAGTCTTCTTATCACCACACCTCATGAACCCGGTAGGTGAAAATGTTCAAATCATAGCTGAAGCATCATTTAGCACCACAGGTGCGAAAATACATTTTGCCCAGGACTTGAGAAGTTTCACAGGCATCAAAGTCTGTCAGGGGGCGGAATGCCTGAATTATTAAGGCTTCTTGTGAAGTTCCTCTGACAAGCCAGCTGCTCCTTTGCAAAGGATGGTACCGGGTCAAAATGTCACATGCTTAATAGTGTATGACATTTCCCCGAAACTGCAACAGTGCAGTGTAAGAGAGTGAGAGGGTGCAATATGCGAATTAGTCTGTGCACGGTATTGCACTGTCTCACTGTCCCAGGCAGAGGATAAGACCTGGGGCAGGGTTCCACAAAGCAGCTGCCATGGCTCAATGGAGTGAGCTACTGGCAGCAAGGGAACCAGGCAATGCATTTGGGACTGGGTTCGATTCCCGGTTCCAGATGCATAGCAATTTTATTTTTTTGGCTCTTTGTGCGATGTAAATGGCAAACCTCCCTGAAGTTAGTAATCCTAGTTGGGGGGGGTTCAAGGGTGCAGCAAGGCATATATCATGCTGTATTGGCAGTGCAGTATATACATGCAGCATAATGTCTTGCGACATTATGACCCCGTGCCACAAAGGAAGAGGTGGCACTGCTGAGTGACAGGGCTGGGAGCAGGACTGCAATGGGTTAACTTGTAGACAGTTGGTTAACTTCAATGGATCAGGCTGATTAGAGCAGCTTGGGTGGGCTATCAAAAGGGTCTGTGTTTTATATGTTTATTATTTTTTTTGCAGACAATTGGCCAACTCCAGTTGGTGTTGATGCTGATTCCCCCTCCTTTCTTTCTCCAGGTACTGTAGTTGAGGCGTGTTCCATACCTCTCACATCTGAGCTTGTAGCTCCATTTAATCATGTGTCCCACATGTTGAGGGAGAGCATCTCACATTTTCTCACATTTTGCATATCCAATGTGCCCCACATTTCAGTGACAGAAGATTGTGAGGCATGGCTTTTCAAGAAGCAAAGTTCCCAGAATCCACAGGGAGCCTTGGTAGGTTCAGTGCCTTGCTGAAAGTCACACAGTTAACCAGGGGCAGTGGTGGGATTCAAACCTAACCCCCCCATAGTCATTAACGCCAGGTTCACAGCTTTTGCACTAGAAATTGCATGGTGTCCCAGCACCACTAGTAACCCTCTTAATTAAATGTATAGGATTTATTTCTGGATTTTTTTTGGGGGGGTGGGGAATTATTAGTCCAAATAGCCCAGCTCAGCATACCTTTCAACTGTCACATATTGCGAGGTACAGCACTCATTTTGCTTCTCAGAAATCCTCTGTCCCAAATGGAGAAGGCAATATTCCACGTTGCTCAATGAGATTTTAAAGCATAAATTCTTAATAATAATAAAAAACGTTATTTATATAGCGCTCTTCACAATGTATCAGGGCGCTGCACAGCAAAACAGCAATTAAGACAATAAAATATTAAAACAGCTTTCAATAATTCAATAAACCACAATCCCATAAAAACAGTCAGTTACAAAGCAGCACCAAATGGCAACTGAAATAAATAGGTCTTAAGGGCAATCTTGAAGCTCTCCACTGTCAGGCACTTCCATACCTATAATCTATGATGCGTTGTAATTAGCAAGCATTATAATCATTAGTGCACTTGTTTCCACTGGGTTTTGAGCTTGCAGTCTCATGTTTGATCATATGTCACACATTTTGCCCAGTTGTTACACATTTGGGCAATGGAAGACTGAGAAGTATGCAGTTTAAATGCAGTATCTCCTTTTCTGTGGGTTCCTGCTTTTGCCTGTGCAGTAAACAAAGCCCTCAGTTCATAAGATGCAGAATAAGTGGGAGGGGGCAGATAAGAAAGTTCTCTTTTAAGAAGTCAGGCAACACTTTCTCTGACTATTGCACTTGTATCTTTTTTTTTCAAAGATAGCTCAGTGTGCATTAACCCTTAGGCTGCTGACAGAATTAGAACATATTGGAATTTTGGACTGATATATCAGTTCGTGGCCATGCAAGGGTTAAAAAGAGCAAAGGACATCAACTGCAAGCTGCAGTATTGGGCCTATGTAAAGTTCAACAGGTAGCCTACCTGTAACTTCAAAAAAAAACTCCAAAAAAGACTGAACACATGGAAACTGCAGTAAAGTAGACCAGACAAAGCTCAGTATCCAATGCAGCTTTATTGCAAAAGAATTCTTGTGGTGGACTTTCCATGGATCAAGCTGTATACCACAATACCCAATGCATTAAAAAGAGGCCTACAAAAGCAGCAGCAGCTGACAAGCAAAGGACTTCTTATAGTCTCCATTTCTAAGATGCTCTGACAAACCAGAAGCAAAGCTGGGACCAGAACTGCAAAGGGTTAGCTGCAGATAAGGCTAACTACATTAGACAGCTCAAGTTATAGCTGCCAGGAATGCAGTCAGCTTTGTAGTGGGCACTTTCTGTTTCATGCTACACTTTTTCAAGAGCAGACTTCTTTGTAAAACAGTCCTCGTTTTTTGAAAACACTTATATTGTGAAAATCAGTGGAGTTAGCACTATCCATAAAGCTATTTATCCTATATGCCCCCAAAATGACTCAAAGCAATTACTGCCTAAAGCTGTATTTCAATAGGAACTAGGGCAATTACTTCCTAAAGCTCTTATTAAAGGGTCTCTAAAAATGGCTTAAAACAAAGTGATAGTCCAAGTATGCAACAGAAACTTACAGTCCATCAATGAAATAGTGCATATAGTTCAGGCCAGAGTGGGGGCGAGGCAGACACAAACACACCACTGTAGTAAATGGAGAGAACAGTGGAGTAATGTGAGTCATGTCCAAATCAAACAACTCAGTGGAACACCACAGTCTAACAATCCTGCCATGTGCTTTCACAGTCCTTCCTCTTACTCATAGCAATACACCAGCACGGTGACATCACAATGCAGCTGTAAAAAAATGACACTGAATCAAACTGTCGGGCAATGGCAAAGGCAATAGATAAGGCTACTGCACAGAGTGATGAACAACTTAAAGGGCTTTTGAGAACTGTTTGTTGCTGAAAATAAACTGCCTAACACAATGTTTGTCAAATGTGTTTAGTTTCTGAAGGAACTGGAGTCCATTCATGAAAGATATCAAAACAGATGCGGCTGACAGCACCTACATGAATGTGGCCAGATTGTCAGAAGTGCATGAGGCCATTGCCCAGACCCTGGTGGAGAAGCTGGACGCTGCTGTCAGGGCTAGCCCTGTGGTAAGCCATCATACTGGATGAGTTCACAGACATCAGCAATAGCAAAATACTCAGTTTTACATACAATACTTAGACAACAATGCCCCATATACTTGCTTTTATTGCAATGTAGAAGTTATTGATGGAAAGGCTGACATTATTTATGGGGCACTTTGTCAGCTTCTGAATGACAAGGGCATTGCTGGTAAAAAATGTTTTTTGCTGTCTGTAATGATGGAGCATCAGCTATGACTGGCTGTCATCAAGGTATAGTACAACAAACTAACAACCAATTATAACCCTAAACTGATAGCAGTACACTGCATAGCTCATTGGTTGGTCTTGTGTGCCAGTGATGCAGCTCAGGCTGTGGAACAAGTGAAAACACATAAACAATATTTGAGGCCCATTTTCATTTTCTTCAGTAATTCTGCTATCAGAAGCAACAAATTGCATGAACTAGAGGAACAGGTAGAAGAACCAGTTCTGAAATACTGTCAGCCTCATGCAGTTCAGTGGCTCTCCATTTTGGTGCAGTGTCTGTTATGTGCAGGACTCTTAAATCATTAAGAGGTGTGTTGGAACATATATCTCTTCCTATTCACCTGATGGTAACATAGAAAAAGGTGTGTATGTCAGTTACATTTTTGCATCTCTTTCTCATGTAATGCTGGACAGCTTGTCACATATTGTTTTTCTTTCAAAACATTTCTAAAGAGAACATTTTTATTTCTCCACTGTGCTACCAATGGTCAGGAGTACAACATAGGCTGTAAGGTCTTTAATTGAAAACCCAGGTCCATCAGGGAGACACTTTTTTGATACTGATCTAGAAGGCAGTACACACAAAGGTGATAAACTCTTCAACATTCACACCCAGAGAACAGCTTTTAACAATTTAAAAAACACACACATCAGTGCTTTAATTGATGAACTGGACAGATGTTTCCCTCAAGAAACCTTAGACAGATGTTTCCCTCAAGAAATCTTAGACATATTAAGCTGTTTCTCCATTTTAGAATCCAAGAGAGTTGCAATAGCAAAACAACAGCCAGATGATTTCAATACCTTTGGTGAAGAGTCTCTAGGTTAAATACTGAAGTGCTTCCACTTTTCAGACCTAGCTACAGAATCTGCAAAAAGGGAATTCATTTTACTAAAACAAATCATGGTCTCAAATGAGTAATACTAATCTCTGTCATTCCAGTAGTTTGTTGAACTTTTACTGAAAGTGCAACCAGGTGTTTTCCACAGTTTAAAAAGCTTTATCAGACTGCAATGGTTATACCAGTGGCTAGTGTAAAATGTGAACATGGCTTCAGAACTCAGAACCAAATAAAATCAAAATCCAGGAACTCTTAGAACAATAAAAACTTACAAAACTTAAAGATAATCTCAGAATTTGGTGGCATTAGAATTGTAGATTTTGAATGAGCTGCACACACATAGTGAAAAATGAAGAATGGAAGAAAGGAGACTTAGATTCAGGCCTTAGATTCACTCACCAGACAAAGGGGCCAATTTAATAACTTTAAAGGGGGGGAGTGCAGGTGTTTTAGTTCAGTATTTTGTGTTTTCATTCTTTTAATCACCCAGGGTAGCACAGTATTTTCTGTTTTCATTCATTTGGCTGCTTTTTTCAGTGACAGTCTGTCTCTTCTGCTATGTTTGACCCAGTCTCTTCTTTTTATTTTTAAACTGCCATGTCCGTGTCAATGCCTTTGATGCCCATGGCTAGGCTGTCATCAGAAGCACCCAAAAGGAAGACCAGAAGACACAGAACTATAAGTACAAAGTTTACTAATAGTCACAGACAGCAAATTAAATGCCATTTTTGTTTGGGAAATCCCCTCCCCACAAAAAGAATTTGGGTTCCCCACATTTGGTAGACTCACAGAGGGAATTCCCCTCTGGACCCAAACCCAAATGTTAAGCCCTGCATTGCTTTCATCTAATAATCTGTTTTAATAATAATAATAATAATAATAATTTTATTTATATAGCGCCTTTCACTGTATCAAGACACTGAACAAGTTAATAAAAGCTTCAACATACAATACAAAGCATCAAAACCATGAACATTATAAAATATATCATAAAAACATAATAAATTACAATAAAATTTCACAAATTTTACAATACATTTAATTTCCAAGAAGGCCATTCTCCATAGGTGTGTTTTCAATTCCTTCTTGAAAATCTCCACGGAGGAGCATTCCAGTAACCGGCATGGTAGAGAATTCCAAAGAATGGGTGTAGCATGAGAAAATGCTCTGCTGCTAGAGGATTTCAAACTCACTCTTGGAATCTCTAACAACCCCATGTCGGCTGAGCGGAGTGATCAGCCGGGGCAGTAAGGAACCAAGAGGTTTTTCAGATAGGATGGACCCTGGTCACAAAGGGCTTTAAAGTCAATAAAATGACTTTAAAGGTGATCCACCACCATATTAGAGCCAGTGCAGCTTAGCAACTCGAGGAAGTAATATGACAGGACCTGCTTGTCCCAGTCAAAACCCGGGCTGCCTTATTCTGCCTAAGCTGTAGGTGGTGGATTTCAACCCCAGAAAGCCCAAAGTAAAGGGCGTTGCAGTAGTCAAGGTGCGAGGACACAAAGGCGTGGGCCAATGTTGACAGAGAGTCAGACGGAACAAGGTGCTTAACCCGGGCAATATTCCTAAGATGGTAAAAGGAAGTCCTGACGAAGGCTGATACTTGGGATTGAAAAGTCAGCCTATCATCAAGAATCACCCCAAGGTTGTGCACCCGTTCAGAGGCCGGTAGTGACACACCGCCAAGAAAAATTCCAGAAGGCGCGCCAGCACACAACCTCTCAATCTGACCACCCGGGTCCGCAACCAAAACCTCAGTTTTCTCCGAGTTCAACTTTAGCCAACTAGAATCCATCCAGTCTTGGATTTCCCCCAGACAGTTATTAAATACCGAGAGCTCCATCCTAGTTGGTGCAAAGACAGGTATAGCTGGGTATCATCTGCATAACAATGAAACCTCAGCCCATACCGTCTTATAATGTTTCTGAGGGGCAGCATATACACTGCAAATAACATGGGCAACAGCACAGAACCCTGAGGCACTCCACACAACAAAGAGACTGGGCAGGAGAAAAAAATCCCCGACACAAATCTTTGTGATCTCCCAGTGAGGAATGAATTGAACCATTTAAAAACGGTTCCAGAAATTCCACAAATTTTCCCCAGGTGTGCTAGCAACACCATGTGATCCACAGTGTCAAAAGCTGAAGAGAGATCAAGGAGAACCAAGATAGAACATCTCCTTTGATCCCTCGCCCTCAGAAGATCATTTAGCACCCAAACCAGCGCAGTCTCGGTGCTGTGTCTTTTTATGGAAACCAGACTGGAAGGATTCGTAGATATTATGGATGGCTAAATGGTCATCCAATTGAGCAGCTACGACCTTTTCAATAACCTTCCCAATAAAGGGAAGGTTAGAGATGGGTATGTAGCTGGAAAAACAGTCTGGGTCCAAGGAAGCTTTCTTCAAGAGAGGTGTCACCACCGCCTCTTTCAGGGAGCTAGGAAACTCACCCGACTCCCAAGGAGCACCAGACAATTTGTGCCAGAACTGGACCAATGATGTCTACACAACCCAAAATTAAGGTAGTCGGTCCAGGATCCAAGCCGCAGCTTGTAGGGTGCATACTATGGATGATCCTCATACTATCCACAAACTCAGGTCGACAAAAGGAACTCCAGGAGAAGCGAGGTCCTGTGCTCTCACACACTCCCACCACGTCACCCTTAGAGGTTGTCGGACACAAGTCCACCCTGATGTCAGCCGCCTTAGTTGCAAAGTATCGAGCGAGCTCATCGCACTCAATTTGCAAAAGGCTTTCCGAACTTGCAGACAGGCTGGGTTGCACAGTCTATCTACAGTTCGGAACAGCTGAGCAGGTCGATTCTGAGCAACTGCAATCTCGCTGGACAGGAATTCTGCCTTCTTATGGGTGATTGCAGATTGATAGCTGGTATAATGTTCAATCAATCTAAGATGGTCGGCATCAAGGGCGGACTTGCGCCAGCAGCGCTCTAACCTTCGCCCTTGTCTCAGCATCTCCCTCAGAGTCCCATCAAACCAAGGGACCCTGGGGTGATGGGAAAGAGGGCAATCGTGAACAGGAGCAATAGAATCCAGGGCAACCATGATGGCCTCATTATAGGCCAGCACCAGTGCCTCTGGACTACTGCCCACCAACACGAGGGATGATAGGTCAAGGACCACCACTAGGCTTTGTGGAGTAACATTCCATAATGGGCAGTACCTGACCATCTCCACAGGGGCTGGCCTTCTCGGGGGGGGTGTAAAAATTTAACCTCACGATGTGGTGGTCAGACCAAATGACTGGTTCCACCCCCATATCGGATGCATCAATCCCAAGAAGGAAGACCAAGTCGAGAGAGTGTCCAGATTTGTGTGTAGCAGTGGAAACTACCTGTGTGAGGCCCAAAGAAGACATTAGTTGGAGGAAGTGTTTACCAAATTGTGAGAGTTCATCATCCACCCAGGCGTTGAAGTCACCCAGCACCATCAATCTGGGTGACTCAAATGACATGTTGACGAGAAAGTCTGCCACTTCCTGTAAGAAACGTTTCCCATCTCTGGGGGTTTTATATTGTTTTTCTCTAGATGCATCATTGTATATTTATTGTTGTTAAATTTCATCTTCCGTTTATTGGGGCATTCTGTAGTGTTTTTAAGCCAGTTTGAATTTTGTTTATTTCTTCTTTTGTGTTTGCCCTCCCATCTGTTTTTGTGTCATCTGCAAATTTGCTACAGGTACTATATCAGTTTTCACCTAGGTCCCTTATAAACTGTCCAAACAGTACTGGTCACAGTACTGATCCTCGTGGCACTCCGCTTGTAACTCTACCCTCCTTGGACAGATTACCCTTTACTTTCACTCTTTGGTTTCTTTGACTTAACCAATTTCTTATCCATTTTATGACTGTATTATTCATTCACGTCAGTGTTAGTTTTTCAATCAATTTGCGGTGTGACACCAAGTCAAATACTTTGTACAAATTCAAAAATATGACATGCATAACATTTCCTTTGTCCAAGTCTTTACTGATCCCTTTTATGTGACATATTGTTTGTATCTTGCTACTGTTTTGACTGGAGTTGTAGCTCATATACTGTACCGCTCGTTTTATTTCTCCTTTTTACCGTTATACCTTTGTACTTTATTGCCGTATAGTTCTAATTCGTGTTTCCATTGTACATTTTCTGCTTTGTGCTTAATGTATATTGCAAATGCTGTGTTTGTCACTGTAGTCCTGTACTCTCCCTGGTTGCACCTGAAACTAGTCATTGCACAGTATGTCAAGTGCTCTTGCCAGGTAAACAAAAAGTAAATAAAAATAATTACTTTGCCTCCAGCTGTCAGGAGTACATAATCAACCCAGTCAAGTTCTGGAAAGTTGTTCATCATATTTGTGACTGCACTAAAAAACACAATGTGGCATTCTCTCCCTTAAATCAGGGTGTGCCCTCACTTCAGATTCCAATCAAAACCTTCATTAAGTCCCTTCTTTTTGACCAAACTCCTCCTAGTACTTTTCCCTCTACGCCATGCATCTGTCTCCTCCCACTGGCACTCTAAAGGTCCTTCGGTAATCTGATCCCTCTAAATGTAATACTGTATACTGAAAGATCTGGATCCAGCCCTTCTGCACATAGATATCTCTACAATTGTCACCCCCTTAACACCCTCCTCAACCTTTCCTTCAATACTTGTATGGTTACACTGTGCCTGGAAACATACTGAGGTAAATTGTCTTCATAAAGATGGTGATGATGCTTCATCTGCAGCTATGGATATTTCTTCTTTCTACCTGCCCTAACTAAAATCCAATAATGGATGGGTTCATTCCCAACTCTTTTTTGTCCTTATAGCCTCTGCTTCCCAAATCCCTTGCAGTCTGGATTCAGGGGGAATAATTCCACTACTACCTGTGTCTGAAGGATTACTAACTTCATCTTCAATAGGATGGATTAGGGGCTCTATTCCACTGCCATTTTTACCAGGCTGGTAAAAGCCCTCAGTACTGTTGACACCCTTATCCTCCTATAGAAGTGAACCACTGCACAGCTATCGGTATCTGCAACTAATTCTGATCCTTCTATGTGCCTGCTCTGTGGCATTGTGCATAACTGGATCATTCCCCACCCTGATAGTAACTGTTGTGTCACAGGGCTTTGTCCTTGAGCCAGTCCTATTCTTTGCAATCCTTCTCAGTAGCCCTGACATCTTTGTTCTAGATCCTTTATTTAAGCAGAAGTTTCTCAGTTTTCAGTGTTGGTTTTGTTGTAACCAATTGGCCTTTAATACAAAGAAGACTGTCATAATGACACAAAGACAAAAGCAAACTTTTACAATGTGGGAGAATTACCCCATATATGGAAGTTGTTGAAATTAAGAATCAAGCAATGCCTGTCACGTATACTCGTCTGTGCCAACTAATAGGTTCAAGGGCTACAGCAAACATTGCTCAACACGACAAGCGCTGGTCAGAGCCACAACAGCTGTTAATGCATCAATGTGATAAGAGATTTTTTTTATTTCAAAGGTTTCATGAAGAAAGACATACTGAGCTAGTAACAGCTGTGTTCTGGGGGAATGGAAAGGGGAAAAGATAACAGATACAAAAATACAGAATATAAAGTTCATAGAAATGGAATAGGTGTAACAAAGATAAAGAGGACAATTATGTCTTAAGAATAAATTGACAAAAACAAATTACCAAGCAAAAAGTTGTGGAAATGACCAAAGAACAAAAGTAGTTAGCAACTTATCAAAATAAAAACTGGGAGAAGGACTGATACTGGGGAAGAGATAGAGAATGAATGTGTGACTTAGTTGTATTACTGTGAAGTAAAATCCTTCACTGGTCAGGCTGCCTTCTCTTTCTACTTTCCTAAACTTTGGAACTCTCTCGTCCTAACTATTTGTTCTGCCTCTTCCAAACTTTCTCTCTTCTCTGCTTCATGACCACACCACTACCTCTTGTGCCTGTCCTTGAGTCATAGTCCTTCCCCACTCTTCAGTTTACCTTCTTCCTTCTTTCTCCATGACCACACTGCTTCCTCCTGTAGCTGCCTTTTAGTCATAGCCATTCCACGCTCCTCAGTTTACCATCTTCCCCTCTTTCTCCTTCTCCTTGCCCCTCCACACACCTCACCAAACCTTTTCTCTGTCTTTGTCTTCCCTCATTTGTCTGCACTTTCCCATCTTCGCCACCTATCTGTGCTCCTTTGTTCAGCACCCTATCCCCTGGTGCCATCACCATTGAAAAGTACTATTGCTTGTGCCCATGGGACAGATACCCTGCTGTGTCTTTGTAAACCTCTGCTTATAATTTGACCTGTCTGATGAACCTCTTTCATGTTCATTTTGTACTGTTTATTTTATATCTCTGTATTTTATTTAATTCTTTATTTATTGAAGAGTTTCACCAGAAAAAACACACTGAGCAACAAGTTGCTTTTCTCACGGTGCATCCTGGGGGAGAGGGAAGAGGGGAACATAGGCAATACAGTACAGATAAACTGAATGTACATTTTCAGTTACAGTTTGGTATAACATATACATAGCAAAACAGTGCAGATAAAGCAAATGCACATATGCAAAAATGGTTGGATAAGACATAAACACAGGTAGAAATAAAACAAATATATTTACAAGGTTATACAAAAAACATTGTGAAATACAGCAGAATCTTCATTGACAAGTGCAGTTTGAGGAGTAAAAGCTGTCTAAGGCCTGGGAGATGGAAGAGGGGGATGAAGAGTGTCGGATAGGCATAGGTAGTGAGTTCCAGAGTGTTGGGAAGCGATAAGAGAAAGCTCCTTGGCTGCTTGTAGTAGTACGTTGTGGAATAGCCAGAGTGCAAGAGTCAGTGGATCTGAGAGAAAGGTGTAGGGGAGGCAGAATGGAAAGTGAGGAGGATAGGTAAGAGGGGAGAGAGCCTATCTGTATGATGTTTTATTGTGTAAGTTATTGTTTTATGTTGTTTTTGCACCTCTCATCCCCTTCCCCCCCCCAGATGCATCTGGAAATTAGCTATTTTTCATCTCAATATGTCCTTCCTGGTGAAACTTTTGAAATAAATACATACATACATACATACATATATACATTTACACTAACTTGGTTTTTTTTTCTCTTTTAGATATTTCCTGAAGAAGACCTAAGGTCGAAACGTAGATTTTTAAACTACTTTCAGCGTGCATTTAATATAATCATTTTGTTTTATATATACACATACTGTATAATGTAAAAGTCCCACATTTACACCACAATAGTAGAAAAAGATAAGACCATAAACATCAAAGTAATGTAGTGAAAAGTGTTTTTTGGTTCTGAACATACACACCCACTTGAAAATGTGCACAGTACACACACACACACACACACACACACACACACACACACACACACATATAGCTGTTACAACAGCTGTGCACACACATAGGGTGTGAGTGTCATTAGTAGGATAGAGAAGCTACAATATTTCATTTTTGGTGGGTCCAAGCTTTTAAACATTATTTCAGTGTATTTAGTAGAGTTAGCACAGGTAAAATGCAGAATCTAATTTTTACTGGGGTCCTACTTTTATACATTTTTATAATGTCGTTACCCAGGATAGGTCAGTTTCATGCAGGATCTCATTTTCATTGAGATCCTAATTGTACCTATTGTAATACTAACAGGTCTGGGATGCCCTAAATAAGTTGACTGCATCACAGCCTGTATGTTTTCAGTGACCAGATACTGTATGTCTTTGGACACCACAGGGATGTGAATTGTGCTGAGTGCACATTTTCGTGCCTCATTTTTGCTTCGAGGGGCTATATTCAAACATGCCTGGGGCAATCGCACTTTGATCCAAACATGCTTGAGTATAGCAAATTTAGTGAACTGTGCTAATTTGCTCTAATTGGCCAGCAGGGGGATGTGAACTGTGCTGGGTGCATGTTTTCGTGCCTTAGTTTTGCTTTGGGGCTATATTCAATCACGCTTGGAGCAGTCACACTTCGCTCCAAACATGTTTGAATATAGCAAATTAAGTGAACTGTGCTAATTTGCACTAAGGGAAGAGATTTTACAAGGGGCAGACTGACACATTTTAATTTGGGGCCATTATTCTGTGTAGTTTTGGTTTCCAGTTCAAGGTTTGTCTACCTAGTTCTGTTTCAAGCTTTTCACCACTGACTGAATTGCTTTTAACCACTGACTGCCATGCCAACAACCTGGGTTCAAGAACGAACCTGGGCCACTTGGGGACTGCCCTGGGAGGGAGAATGCCCATCTGTAGGACAGAGGGAGAGGAATCTAGGTGGCAGCACCATGGAACAGCATGGGAAAGGACCACTCACCAGCATGCCTAAAGTGTCTCCATGGAGGCTGAGTACACACATGTTTGGGCATATTAGGGGAGAAAATAGGAGGAAAATCCCTCCGACTGTAGAACAGTGATGGCCTGCCCTGTAGCAGGCCCCACACTGATGACTAGACTCCTCTGATCCAAGGTCCTGTGACAGGACCACCACAAAAGGTAAGTCCCACAGAAGGTGGGTGACAGGGCTGGGAAAAATGGCCCAGAATTGGGCAAGTTGAGGTGCTGAAGGAGATATACGGCTTTGTCCTATGGACACAGTGGGGTGACATGCCACTCACCACGGTTGTGTACTACATGCTGGTGAATGGTAAGGGACTGCCTGCATGGAGAAGTGATGCTGAGAAGCAATAAATGAACACAGTGGGGTGATATGATACCAATCAAAGTGGTGTACTGTGTGGTGGTAAAATGTGAGTTACTGCCTGCATTGCGGAGTGGTGCTCAGAAGTACTGTATAAACAAAGCAAGAGACTGCTTGCAGGGAGGAGCGATGCTGAGAAGCAATGAATGAACACAGTGGGGCAACATGGCGCCCATCACGGTGGAATAATGCATGCTGGTGAATGGGTAGGGTCTCACTGCACCTAGGAACAATGCTCAGAACCACTGCATGAACACAGTGGAGCAACAGGGCACTAATTATGGTTATGTTCTGTGTGCTGGTGAATGGTGAGACATTGCCTGCATTGCGTAACAATGCTCAGAAGCACTGTATGAACACTCTGGTGTGACAATGCACACATCATGGTAGTGTACTGCATGCTGGTGAAAGATGAGGGAATGCCTGCGCTAGAGATTAATGTCAGAAGCACTGCAGGAACACAGTGGGGTGACATGGCACATATCAAAGCGGTGTATTGTGTGTTGGTGAAAGGTGAGGGATTGCCTGCTCTGTGGATTGATGTTCAGAAGTACTGCATGAACACTGTGGAGCAACACGGCACCCATCACAGCGGTGTAATGCAGACTAGTGAATGGATAGGGACTGCCTACACTGAGGAGCAATGCTGAGAAGCACACATGAACCCAGTGAGGCATCATGGCACCCATCCCTGTTGGGTGCTATGTGCTGGTGAAATGAAGGGACTGCCTATACTGGGGAGCAATGCTCAGAAGCAGTACATGAATACAGAGGGGCGACATGGCACCCATAAGAGCTGCATGCTAATGAAAGGTGAGGGACTGCCTGCACTGAGGAACAATGCTCTGAAGTACTGCATGAACACAAATGGGTAACATGGCACCCATTTCAGTGGTGTACTGTGTGCTGGTGAAAGGTGAGGGACTGCCTACACAGGGAAAAGATACTCAGAAGCACAGCTTGAACACAGTAGGGTGATATGCCACCAATCACGGTGGTACGATGTGTGCTGGTGATGCTCAGAAGCACTGCATGGACACAGTGGTGTAACATGGCACCCAGCATGCTTGTGTACCATGTGCTGGTGAAAGTTAAGGGACTGCCTGCACTGGGGAGTGATGCTCAGAAGCACTACTTGAACACAGTTGGGTGACATGGCACCCAGTCAAAGATGGAGTGATCAGCCTGAGAGAAATGTTATCCCACTGGCTTTTCATTTTTCATTTTTTTTTTTACTCATATATACGTTTATAGGTTCAATTGGATGATAGTTCCACTGATATATGCTACAATAATGCAAAGTTTGGAGGAACAGCTTAATATAATGGCTGTGCTCCTGCTTCCTTCTTGTTTCAGGTACAACACAGGGACAGATATTAGTCTTACATATTTTTAATATGCTTATATATAGGATGAGTCTATCTAGTTTATTGAACTATGCGTGTTAGAGGTTTGATTTTTTTTTGTATTATCTGTTTATCTCCCCTGTGCCTCTTTCTGCCACTCCTTTGGGCCAATTGCCAAGGACACTCTCCCCCACAGCTTCGATGTTGATCCCCAACCCCACATCGCAGCCACCTCAGGGTAACCCAACGTAACTCTTTCATCAGATGGGTCATCCTCTTCCAAGGAGGTAGGGCCTAGTGGCCATCGGCATTGGCCCTGGGTGCTGCTGAGGTCGAGTCAGCTTCTTGGAGTTCTCAGGAGGCATTGGTCCGGGTGGCCGTCATCTGGTAGATTGGAGGTGCCATTTTCTATTTTTCCTCTTCCAATTTCCCTGTGTGTTGCATATGCATTACCCCTGGTCTCCACTGGGGGCCACTACAGAGTGATGCCTCACCCTAACCCACCTCAGGAGAGGAGAACAGTCCTCTGGATGCTCAATCCTTCTCCTTCCCCTGCCGACCCTCCGGCGCCCGAGTCCGTTCCCAAACCCGGGTTGCCGGTGTGGTTTGAGGTAAGGCTCCAGCGCTTCAACACTCTGCACCACCGGACCTGCAGAGGTTTGATTTTAACTGGTGTGTAATTAGTTCATAGACTGTAATTTCATACAGCAGACCTGCTGTTTCTAGTATACACACACACACACACACACACACACACACACACACACACAAGGAAGCACGCATGCACTCATACACACACACTCCCCAACTTATTTTCAGAAAGACATTTAAAGAGCAGGTGTTTACGCTTCAGAAATAGACAAATTATTATTTTATCTTTTGTATTTTGATGTGTTAGTGTTGCTTTCTACTTTGGTAACAAAATAAGAGCATGTACTATGTATAGGTCACTGTTGATGTCAGTTCAGTCGGCGTCTGGCCATGGTGGTGTGCGGAGGGCTGAGCCAGTCGCTGGCTCCCATAGGGTGTGTGGGGAGGTACAGGGATCTGGAGTTCAGTCTTGATTGGCTGGGGGGCTGCTACACAATGGAAATATGGGGGGGCATCTTTTACTTCAGTCATTGAGGTCAGAGCATGGTGGGGTGTTTGTGTCCCTTACAATCATAGATTGGGGCCAGGCAGGGGTTTCATTCACATACCAATGTGGATCGGGGCCAGGTGGGGTGTTCTTTCAAATACAGATGTGGATCGGGGCTGGGGAGGCAACTACACAATGGTAGAGGGTTGAGATACGTCTCTAGGATCGGGCATGGGTGGGGGTCGCTACACTATGGAACAGGGGTTGGGGGACTCCTTATTGTCATTCGAGGATAGGGCATGGGGGGGTTCTACACTATGGCACAGGGTTAGGGTGGGCAGTGTGGTAAGTACGGGGATGGGGGAGGGTGTACCACTAGACTGCCAGGGCGGGTAGGCTGCTGTGCACCTGACTGCACTGCAGCAGCCTGACTATGGGTGGCTGGCTGTTTAAGGACAGGTTTTTGCAGCCTATCTGCGCGGCACATTTTTGGCCATTGTGGGCATATTCCCACTGAATATGCCGATGTGTGGCATATTCATGGGACTGCCCCCTCTACATGGGCTGACTACATTTTATTTGGGCCATGGTCCATTTGCTTTTGGGAGGCCCATCTCCCCACTCTGAATATCATGCTGCGCTGCATTGTTGGAGTTGTGTGGCACATCTGTCTTTCCTGCCGAGATGCACTGTGCATCTCCTTTGAATAGGGGGGCCCTGCTCTTTAATATCAGATAATTTACTGCAGGAACATTCCATTCTGCAACAGTTGGCCCATTCCCTCCTATGGATTTCAGGGAGTTTCCTTATCTCTTTAATTGTAATTCTTAACTAATTGCTACTCTAATCTGTTACACTGATGTGTAAATGTATTTTTTCTGTCTAAAATTGCTCTGGGTTCTTAAAAGGCAGCTCTTGTTACACATAAACAAGTGGTTAAAGAAGAGTGGTATCACTGTGTGTGTGTGTGTGTGTGTGTGAGAGAGAGAGAGAGAGAGAGCATGGCTTGGCTCTGTTCTCTGTTGGACACACTTTTTCTTCTGAAACTTATAGTCCAGCTTCAGTTTGGATGGAAAGCCATGCAGAACAGACCCAAGGACACAGTTATTGAAGAAGTTCTAAAATGGCTTACAAGGAACTGATATTCGAAGTATCTAACCAGGGGTGTAGCCAGGCTTTTCAGATTTGCACACCAACCAGACACACTGCTACTCCCTCCCCCACTGTTGTTCATGCCTGCTCCCCCCCCCCATGGCTTGAATCCAAGGTTCCTGGTTCTACTCAAATGATTCCCACACTAGACATGCTGTCTGTCTGCACTGATAGTGTGGTGCTCGCTGCCCACTAGTAAACGCCACTGACTGCACCATGAGTCCAAGACCGTGGCAGAAATTTCTCCTCTTCTCCCTGCAGGTAGGCAGATTTGTTTCACTTGCCACTCCATATGAAGTCTTCACTCTTTTAGCTGGCTTTGAATCTGTTCTTCCGTTTGCTGCTCCTCAGTTCTTCTACTGCTTCTCTCACTCCCAGTACAACTGAACTAATAGTATGGCTTCTAACTTTGCTGGAGCATTTAAACTCACCACCCCAGACTTGCCACAGCCAATCACTATGAAGACGGACCTAATTGAGACTTTCAGCTTCAATATCTGCGGTCCACTCTGCCACCCCCCACCCCAAAACAAAGCTGAAAGAGAAAAGTAAAAGCCTGCTAAGCCAAACAAAGGAATTTAAATGCAATGGACTAGAGAGGGCAGAGCAATGCTGACCAGCTTGTTTTCTATCCCCCCTACTAAACTTGGTATGCCATGGCTTACTTGGAGTATCAGTAGCTACACCGTTGTATCTAACTGAAACTCACAGTCCATCAACGAAATACTGCAATCTAGTGTTGGCAGGGGTTAAGGAAACAGACTACTGCAATAAATCCAGAGAACTCAGAGAGTTTTCAATTATGTCCAGTCTGAAGCACTCAGGGGAACATAATCATTGTGTCCTGCCAGTCCCCTCTCTCTGTCTCTCTCTTTCTCTCTCCGTCTCCCTCTCTTTCCTAGTAATCCCAAAATGCCTGCAGGGCTCTGCCCATGCAGCTGTAAAAATGGGGCCCGTACATGGTCCCTCATTTGCATAAAGAAACATGTGCAGAATCTTTCTTTTCAAATCTTTCTAGGATATCAGTATGAAGCTGAGAAGCTATATTTAGTAGTCAGTGCTTTCCACTTTATTCAAATGGGATATTCTAGAAAGATTTGGAATGAAATACTTCACTTCCCTTGCCTTGTGTAACTTGAGAGGCTATATATATATATATGGTAGGACCAGCATAGTTAGGGTTGTGCAGCCAATTCTATTTTAAACCCCACATTTTGCACTTTAATATATTTGCAACTGTTTGTCCAATCTGCCTGAAATTTTGCATGCATGGTCTGGTACCATAGATCTTTGGATATGGAAATATTTGTTCCAGTCGGATTTTTGAATTCTTTGTTCATCTCTACAGCCCAAACGGTTTGTCTGACTGATCTGAAAGTTTCAGGGTATATGGGGACTGGGTCAAGGAAGTGCCTTTTAAAGATTTGGTGAAAAAATAATAATCCATTAAAAAGTTATTAAAGTTTAAAGTTTCCCATTATAGCCTATGGGAAAAATATATATGTGCAGCGTGAAAGCTTTTAAAAGCTTTCGGGAAAGCAAAAAAAACTATTGAGCTCTGGTTTTTGTTTTTGAGTGGCCGCCATCTTGTTTTCAGTTAGCGGCAGACAAAAACAGCTAAAAGTCAATAATTACTGCCCCTATGTAAAAACTGTCAGTTATGTTTATCAAATCAGGGGCTGGGGAACGCACTGGGGGCATCAGATTTTCAATCTGACCCCAGAAATATATTTAATGATTGGGCCCCCCATAGTGTCGGAGAATGTGGTAGAAATGGATGCGGCACATTCGCGTAAGTATCACACTTTTGTGAAAGTGTTGCACTCGCTTCTTCCACACTTTCCGACACTACGATTGTGAAAATGACATTTCTGGGGGTCAGATTGAACAGCTGATGACCCCAGTGTGTTCCTCAGCCCCTGATTAGGTAAACACAACTGACAGTGTTTATCTAACGGCAGTAAATAAAGAAAACCATTCCCCAAAGTCTTTTTGTGTTGCAGGATCCTGCATCAAACTTGTGTGAGAGCCACTGACAACAGGGTGCCCAATCCCCATGTCAGTATGCCTTTATCTTTTCTGACAACAGGATGCCCACTCCCAGCGGATGCCACCCCAGCCCAATTTCTTTGCTGACTGAGGTGGCCAATCCCCCTGTCAGCAGCATGTATCCTCCCCTAAAAACTCATGTGGCACAGTGGGAGCCCACCCCAGTGTACCAGTTTAGTATCATATATTTCCAACACTGGGATGCCCCCTTCCCAGTGTTGGATGCCCCCTTCCGGTATTGGATGCCCCCCCCAAGTCCATCCTTTTTATCCCAACTTCAGGGTGCCCAATCCTGAGTCAGGTAGTGTTCTCTCCCACTAGTGTCGCACACTGGGCGCCCACCCCAAAAACAATCTGTAAATACAGAAAACAGTCCCACAATGTCTTTTTTCCCCTGTAAAGAAGAAGAAAACAGTCCCTTGTTGTCTTCCAGTCCCCTTCCCCACCCTCCCACTGAGCACCCTGCACCCCTTACCCATACTTACCCTCGGAGGTCAGGAGAAGTGATCTTTTTGGACTGGGGACACATCCGCACTCTTCAAAACCGAACTGCGATCTGAAGAATCAAGGTAAGCCATATAATGGGAGTCAATTGGTGGTGGTGGGGGGTCAACTTATGTTGATATTTTGGCCAATTTTAGGAATTTTGGCTCAAAATTTTCAACATAGGGTTCTTGGGACCCCACCTCATGAACACAGTCACTCATTTCATTAATTGGCCCCAAAAGGAGATTTTGTGGTCGCTGCATGGAATTACCTTTTGGGACTGATTAATGAAATGACAGTGCCAGTGTTCATGAGGTGGGGGTCCCAAAAAGCCCATGTACAAAATTTAGTGCAAAAATTCCAAAAAAATGACTGTGTTACGAGTGTGTGTTGCACAGTTTCTATGCACGCTTGTAACTTCACCAGTTTTTAATATTTTCACTCTAGATTTTCAGCATTGCCATTTTTTCACATCTCTGTATGAACAGTACAGCTGTCATTTTTCACATCCTGCCTAAAATGTGTTTTCACAACTGTGGAGCAGAATGGCGCAGTTGCAGTGCGACAGCAATGTTCAAGATGGATTAACAAAATCACAGTGCCACTGTTCATGAAAGAAGGTCCCAAAAAGCCATTCTTGAAAATCTGGTACAAACAATTCCCCAAAAATGGCTGCATTACGAGCATACGTTTCACAGTTTCTACGCACGCTTGTAACTTCGCCAGTGTTTAATATTTTCACTCCACATTTTCAACATTGCCATTTTTCACACCTCCTTATGAAATCAACTTTCAGGACAGAGTAACAAAATCACAGTACCAGTGTTCATGAGGGGAGGTCCTGAAAAGCCCATGTGAAAATTGTGGTTCAAAAATTCAAAATATTCACTGCGTTACAAGTGTCCATTGTGCAATTTTCTTGCGAAATTCCCCATAGGAGAATATTGTGATGCTCATGGTGCCTTGCAATGCCCATATCTTGAAAATGGTTAGAGATACAGATTTTCCGCTATTTGCAGCTTCAGTGGAGGTTTCAAAGTCATGAATACCCCTGAAGTGGAATTTTTTTCATAGCTGCTATGGTTACTGAGATACTGGCAAATTAGTGCTCCAAAGGTTTGTTTTCATGTCTGTAGACCTGCGTTATGTCCCCATACTTATATATAAGTGGGAGTGCATTGCTAAGAGGGCCCACAATCCCACATTTGCATACCATTATGGAAAGATTTTCAGCATTAGGGAAGCGCAGGGCCCGGAGGGCCTAAACTTCCACAACTCCACACAAGTTATATTACACTACATTTACAATGGAACGGGTGTAAATTTTTCCAGTAAACCAGCAAAAAGCATCTATGGAAACCATTACTAAGATATTGGTGTGCGCACCACCTTTCAGCACCTGTATCTTGAAACACTACTTTTTAGTTTTGTGAAAGTACCCTATGTTGACCTATGGAGTTTTGTGAAAGTTGTGGAATTTCATAGAATTAAAGCTCCAAATGAGCCAGTTTCTTTGCCATTTCATAGCTGTGACACCACCTTTATTTATGCGAAAGTACCTGTAGTGTTGCGACGCTACCTTTAGTTTTGTGAAAGTACCAGTAATGTTGTAAGACTACCTTTAGTTTCGCGAAAGCACCAGTAGTATTGCAACACTACGTTTTAGTTTTGCGAAAGTACCATATGTTGACCTATGGGAGTTTTGTGAAAATTGTGGAATTTCGTGGAATTAAATCTTCAAATGAGCCATTTCATAGCAAAATAATGGTTAGGGATTTTTTGGCTGAAATTTCCAGTGTACCAAGCCGTGGCCTCACAGATGTGCCTTTTGGTGGTTTGGTCACAAAATTGATGATGGTTCCAAAGTTACAGTGCTCTGAAGTTGCCAAATTTCCCATAGGATAACACTGCATCACCCGCTGCACCTTTTGGCACCTGTATCTCGAGAACAGTTCTAAATAGGTGGACTAAGTCCCTGTGGAGGTTTTGAAACCATGATTACAATTGCAGTGGGATTTTTTCCTTGGTTGCTATGGTTACTGTGATATTGCCAAAGTAGTGTTGCAAGGGTTCCTTTTCATGACTATGGGGTGTGGTATGCCTTTGTACTTATGTGCAAGTGGGAGCACAGGGCCTGGAGAGCCTGCACTCCCACATATGCATATCATTATGTAAAAAATGGGCAGTGTGAGGGAAGTGCAAGTTCTAAGTGGGAGTGCTGGGCCTGAAGGGCCTGTGCTCCAGTATGCAAAAATGGGCAGTGTAAGGGGAGCGCAGGGCCCAGAGGGCCCGCACTACCACAACCACATACCAGTTACATTACACTTTCTCAAAAAGAAGGGAAATTAATTGCAAAAAATGTTGCTAATGGATCAGTTAGGGTTGATAGTACACCGACAAAAGTTTGGAAATTTGATGTTAGGGTTACCAACTCCAATCACCCTGTCCCCACCTCCACCCTCCACACACCAACAGGTGTCAGGGTGTGTGTGTGTTGGGGTCATCAGGCCTAACTCTTACCCCATTCCCTTATACTGCACCACCTCAATTTGTTTACACATGGAATGGGGTGAGATTTAGGCCGATGACCCCAAAGCACACCCTGATGCTTGTTGGTGTGTGGAGGGTGGGGGTGGGGATAGGGTAGTAGGAGTTGATAACCCTAACACCGAATTTTAAAACTTCATTGGTGTACTATCAACCCTATAGTAACTGATGCATTAATGATTTTTTTGCAATGAATATATATATATATATATATATATATATATATATATATATATTATACTGACATGGTAGCACCAGAATAGTAGGGTTGAGTAAGCACTTTAATGTAAAACCTCAAATTTTGCACCTTAATAATTTTGCCACCATATGATGGATTTGCCTGAAAGTTTGCATGCATGGTCTGGTACCATAGGTCTCTGGATCTGGCAAGTTGCATTTTGGTCGGATGTATGGTTGCGGAGCTACAGAATGCCTTTTTGCATGGTTTTTTGCTCGCACCCACAGCCCGCACAATTTGTCCATTCAGTCCAAAGTCTTCAGGAATGATGCAGTCTAGGTCACTGATGTGCCTTTCGAAGATTTGGTGTAAAAATATTAAACCATTCAAAAGTTATTCAAAAAACAAATTTCCCATTATTGTCAATGGGGAAAAAATATATGTGCATCACGAAAGTTTCGTAAATGCAATTTTACTTTCGCAAATGGCTCTTTTACTTTCATGCTTCAGCCATCTTGTTTTCAATTAGTGAGAGAGAAAAATGCCTGGCGTTTAAATTTGGGACCCTCTAGGTAAACACTGTCTGTTGGGTTTACCTAGTCGGGTCCTGAGGATGAAAGCCCCCCACGAAATGCCATTTTAAACATCGGGGAAAAAATACTTTTGCAAATCATGAAAGAAATGGCTGAAATAGTTTTGAAAATGCAAAACTTTCGTGCTACGTTTTGTGAAACTTTCGTGATTTGTGAAAGTATTTTTAAAAAACAAACAAATCTTTGCCATCCTCCTGCAACAAAACGGTTGGGTCTTTTGGGCTGAAATTTACAGGGTGGCAAGCCCTGGTCACACAGATATGCCTTTTTTGTGGGTTGGTGCCAAAACATTCAAGGGGTAAAAAGTTACAGCATTCCAAAGTTGAGAAATTTCCCATAGGATAACATTGTGTCATCTGTTATGCCTTTTGGCACCCGTATCTCGAACATAAAGCGAGATATGGAGTTTTCACTACTGACAGCTTAGGTCACCTTCAGGTGACCTAATCTGCAGAAACAAGTTTGGAAATCATAGATTACACCTGCAGTGGATTTGTTTTCCTATTTGCTACGGTTACAGAGATATTGGCAAAAACATGTTCCAAGGGTTCCAAGGGTGCCTTTTCAGTGCTTTTCGGTGCCCGTATCTCAGAAACGATGCACGATATGGATTCAGTCAATTTATGATGAGTGAAGTACTCGCTGTTATGATTATACTAGCACTGGAATTTTTTTCCTAGCTGCGACGGTTGCTAAGACATTAACATATTAGTGTTACAAGGGTTCCTTGCCTTGTAGGGTTGCTGTATGGCTCCATAGTTATGTATAAGTGGGAGCGCAGGGCCCAGAGGGCATGTGCTCCCATATGCTCATACCATTATGCCAAAAAATGGACAATGTGAAGGGAGCGCAGGGCCCAGTGGGTCCGTGCTCTCACTAACACATACCACTTACATTACACTTTTCCAAAAAGAAGGGAAATTCATTGCAAAAAACAACATTAATGCATCAGTTAAGGTTAATAGTACAGTGACAAAAGTTTGGAAATGTGCTGTTAGAGTTCAAAACCCTAACTCTGCATTATACCCCCACCCTCACTCCCATACACACACATGCAAAACACATGCAAGATTGTAAGTCACTATACCATTCTGTCACATCGCAACAAAAATGATCCTCTTGGTCTTCAGCAATTAGGATGTGGTCTACTGCTTGACCCCCAAATTCTCCCGGGTCAGACTTTGCCCCCTCTTTAAAAGGACAGGAAACTTTCCAGTGACATGATAACCTGGGACTGTTAGGTCCTGATCTAGTAAAGTGCCAGGTAATTTACATTTTTCATTACTTGGAGACTGTTTAATCTTACATTTTTTGGTTGATCCTGCCATATCCTGCCTGCTGACCCAAATAAGTTTATATTCCAGATGCCTCTGTGTCTGACATCATTATCAGAATCAGCAGCTGGGGACTTTAGTGACAGTCATCCTAGGGGTGAGGACACTACAGTGCATTTTATTTATTTTTTTCACCAAGTGGGTGCTTTGGTCCCAGGGACCATTTTCAGTCACTACCCAGGCCACAAAGATGGCAACAAAACAGGTATGGCAAAAAGTACATACAGGATGAGAAGTAGGTAACATAACATGACAGGTGGTGACCAAAGTGCAAAAGTGAGAACCAAACAATAAATAAATACAAAAAAGGAATTAAAAATACATTAAATACAAATGCACTAAAAGGCAATGCCACAGATTGGAAAATTCATAAATGTGTTAATAAGTGCATGCTGCTGCTTACTCTTCTCCCTTGAGGGCATATTAACTAGAGGAAAAAGGGGTGGGAGGGACGCCTGTGACCAAATATGGTCCAGGATATAGAAATAGGCAAGGAAAATAGGGTAGACGGGACCTTTTCTGCCAAAAAATTCTACATTTCTATGTCTCTGTGCCAAGTAAAAAAAGGACAGACACTAAGTAATTATAAAATGTAATTATCTGGAGGTTGTGTAGATTAGGACCTACCTTTTCTCTCATTTCATTTCATTTACTCTGCTCCTTCCTTTCCTGCTCTTTAATCTCTCCTCCTCAAGTTCCCTACTCACTCTTGCAGTTGCTTCTGACATTGTTTACTCTTTTATCTGTAATTTACCTACTCCTCTAACCTTCAGCAATTTCCCCAGTTGCCTAGTATCAGTCATTGCCCGTTTCTTATTTTGTTAATTTAATAATTAATCTCTTTCATTCAGTTCCACAATTTTTTGCATGGGAAATTATTGATTGTCAATTTATTCTTACGCATGCTTGTCCTGTTTATTTTGACATATTTATTACCATTCTACATATTTTATATTCTGTATTTCATGTCTGCTATCATTTCCTCTCTTTCCCTTCTCCCAGGATGCATTTGGAAACAAGCTGATATCAGCTCAATATATAGTTCCTTGCAAAATCTTTGAAATAAATAAATAAATACACACACACACACACACACACACACACACACACACACACGTATTTACATGCATTCATCCAGCACAGGGTCATAATGCTGCAGATGAAATCAAAACAGCGTGTGCCACAGTAATGTTGGTCAAAACACCGACCATTCAAGAAATGAACACACCCCATTAAAATGAATGGAATGTTAACTTTTTTTGTTGGGGACTCCACCCTGCACCCTCTGACATGGGTGGCTTTTCCCCCCCATACCTCCCTGGCCCTTTAATACCTAACTCCAAGGGGGTGTGGACTTTGGAGATGGGGTAAAACTCAGGAGGAGAGAAAATTCTTCTTCTTTCTAAAAAAAAAAATGTTGCAACACCAGGAGACCTGGGGGAACCTAACTGCAGTCCTAGGTCTCCTTCATTGCTGTGCACTGGTGCCTTAGCCACTCCACCATGGGAGCAGCTCAGCTAGGCACAGCAGCACAGGCTTCTTCAGCCCTTCCTCAACTTCATGGTCAGTGACAGGGGTAGCAGTAATTCTCTACCGCTGTTATACCCCTGTCACTCTAAATGTTTCTGCATTTTGCACAGCATGGTTTTTGTAGCACTGTTTTTCAAGTGCTGTATTAACCTGGTACCAATTCATTCATTCCCTGGAGCTTATAAAGCTACAATATTTCCTTACTTTTAAACTTATTTTGTCAGTTTGTTCAGAATTGCCCTCCATGGGCCCATCACTGCTCAATGTATAGCAGCTTTGGATGGTCTTCACTGGAAGGGAGAAGACTAAACACACAGTACCGTAATCTCTTGTCCAGATACTGGACCTATAAACTCCCAGACTCTCTGTCTTCTATCCCATTACCTCTCTTCCTGTCTCTTAATGCACACTAACACACTTAAATTTCCCGCTTTTGAATGCCATAAGCTGTTTGGCAATAAGCATTTTTTTACGCAATTCCTAGATGGATAAGAACTGGATAAGCTCCAATCAGATGTTTGCCAGTCCCACTGTTCTCTCAGGGCTAAGTACTGTCCTCAATGACTTTATTTATTCCAGGGACATGTTGCTGGATTGGGAAGGTGGCAGAAGCTGTGATGATGCTATGAGGCTGACAGCATGAGAAGTACACTAAAGGTCTGGAATTTTAAAGCTTGGCTGTATTTTCTGTAGGTATGCCATTTTAGCGGAAGGGTTTCAATGCTTTTTGCAAATAGAGTAGATTGATATTGATTTTACTACCTTGAATCTATTATTTCTATTCTTAGATGCCTACCTAGATGCCTTCCCAGATATTTGAGGCACCCAGAGCTCCCAGAGGACTTGAGGTCAATGATCTGAAGCCAAGTTCAAACTGAAGAATTGAGATATTGTTTTGGGAAGCAAACTGTCTCTGGAAGTAGATCACTGCTAATAATTAATAGCGTTCCTGGGGGTTAGAAAAGGTTTTATTTTTACATAATAGTGAACTTTTTTTATTTTCACATCTTTTCTTTTTGGTTTTCATGCCATGCACCCCACGTGATTACATATGGGTTATTGATCATCTGGGGATAAAAGCAAAGGTTCACTTGTCAGTCATTTAGTCAGTGTTTTGGCATTGCTGCTGTCTGTATGAGAGGTCTGTGCAATCTGTGGTTTCTACTTGAAGTTTTAAGTTTCTTTAGCATCTTTTTTGCACATTCTAGAGCTAATATATTGGCAAGCATTTCGTCATAGAAGTTATTTTGTATTTTTTTTTTTGGAATTAGAAGAGTTATTTAGCCCCAACAAGAAGTTACCATGTGATTTGGGTACTTGTGATTTTATCTTGAAGAAAAGAACTTTTATTCAATACTCTTATTTTAACAGGCAGAGACAAAGTTGTGGTGCTTATAAACTGCACTTATTAACTTGATTAATGTTAAATAGCTTTTCTTTTTCTCATATTATATTTAAGGTAGTAATTTATCTGTTTTCTGCTTTTAATCCTGTTTAGGTATAAACATTTTTGGATTACAAGTAACACACAAAGTTGTACAAGATGTCAAAAGACAGGCATTTTATTTAAATAGTTTTGTGCTGTATATAACTTTAACCAATAATTGTTGATTTGAGTTTCATAGGTTTCATAGGTGATCCAAGCTACTAGACTTGCTTCCTTAGTGCTTGCCTGTAAGCTTACAATAACTTGCATTTATTATTGTAAAAGTTGTCCAAAGTTTTTTTAAATGAGTCCATTGTTTCACTCATTACTACTGCTCTTGGGAGGGAATTCCATAACTGAACACCCCTCTGACTAAACCATTTTTTACATCTCAGGGTATTCCACTTATCTTGTTCCAGTTGCCACTTGTGACCCCTGGGTTCATGCTGATAATGCTTTCTCTCCCTAAGACCTGTGTCTTTTTTTAATGTCTCATCCTTTAGTGCCCTAAATATCATGCACATGTCACCCCTTAGCCTACGATACTGCAATGTATACAACCCTAATTCTTGTAGCCTCTCTATGGTTACCAAAGGGAAAGCAACCACTTCAGCTAACCCTTTGAAAATAAAGAACATTTTAAGAAGGAAAAAAGGAGAACTCTCAGTATTAGCTCCCAAGAAGATCACAAGTATTTGATAACACCAGGGTCCTAAGTAGAAGTAGTGTGGGATAATGAAATAGTCAGAATTCAAGGTTTATGTATGACCCAATTGTCATCTTCACCAATTTCACAAGATACAATTAGTTCTAAAAACCCTTTACTGAGACAGATAAGGCAATTAAAAGCATCCACAGAAACCCAAGTTGCTGAGACTAATCTTAATGAAAAAGGGAACAAACCAAACAATGTAACAGTGATTCCCAAAGAGACGGAGGATGTCTCAGGAAGTAATAATCAAGTAAAGCAGGGAGGCAATCAAGAGTTATTAACCTGCCCCAGAATGTGGCTCAAGATGGAGTCAAGAAAACCCCTCAAGCTGGGACACCTGAAGTCAGGCAAGCACAATATCTTTTTCCTTGATTTTGAAGCTTCTATAACACCCTATATCAATAAATCCATGCAAGAATAACAACTGAAACATGTTTTAAATGACATTCCACGTTTAAGTAATGTATGGCAAAACTCACATCAAGAAGGTAGGATATCATTAGAACGTTTTAAGCAACAGCAAAATAAAACTGAGAAACAGACAACTAGGGAGTTACCATGCTTGGCAGAAAATTTTGTAACTCAAAATAAGGTCAGTATGTATGTGACAAATGCTTTGTTTAAAATTAGTAATGAAGAGGGATTATTTTAAGAGTGAACTCAATAAATTTAGTGAAGTAAATAAGACTGAGAACTTTATGCAATGGCAGCAGAAAACAAACTTTTAGAACAGGTTTCAAATACAAATAAAAAAGGATCTATGGGGATAGAGGATTCTTCTGATGCCAGTATTAATGAGCATTCAACTAAGAGTCTGAGAGGAGACACTTCATTAATCCATGAACATGAGTGGTGTGTGGTGACTAACAAAAAGCAGTACTCAAAAAAGGCGTAGAGCCATCTCCCATTTTGATGATTCCTTAGAGACGTTGAATAGATACACTCCACTCACTAATGAATGTGGGGAAACTTTACTTTCTAATCATACAGATACCCTCAGGCCCGCTGATACTGACTGTACCCCCACCAGTCCACAAATGTAGTATAAATCTATTGTTGATGACTCTATTATATGTTAAACTGATTCCACATTTGTGAATCAAACAAGTATTTTACTACTGTTACATGTCTCCCTGGTGCAAAAATAGCAGACATTGTAGCCAGAATAGACTAGTTAGTTGTTCAAAAAGATTAAGCTGTGATTGTGCATGTAGGAACAAATGATGTTGGATTATCAGCACAAAAAGGGTATCGGTTACCAATTAGTGTCTCTTGGTAAAAAGATACAGGATACAGGATATACTGTATGGTAGCCATATCCGGTATTTTCCCAATTCCTTGTGCTTTAATGGAAAAAAAGCACATCAACTTACATATAAATGTTCACCAAAGGAACTGGTGTAAAAATGAAGGTGTCTCCTTCAATGATGATTGGGATACATGCACGATTTTTAAGGGACATTCTTCATCTCAGTAAAGATGGTACTAAGGCACTTAATATCCATTTTCAGTCTGCACTTGATAATTTGAGTTTAAACTAATAAATCTGGGGGGACCATGTAGTAATGATCAATTGACGCATTACAGAGTCAATGCTCAAGCAATACCAACAATTTTAACGAGAGAAATTAATAAGATTAAAAATATCAAATGCACACAGTCTTAGCAAAAGGTTTGATGAAATTCTTGCTCTATATGTTCATGATAAATCAGACATTATTGCTACAGTATAGCGGACATCTTGTGGTCTAATGCTGATGAGTGGGATAGCGGAATCCATGGTTCTGATTTTTTATATAATAAACCTAATGATAAAGGTGATGGATTAGCTCTATATACAAATTCTAGTTTTGGGACTATTGACATTTTGCATAAAATTAAGATATCAAAATATACTGAGACCATATAGGTCAAATTATTTGCAAAACTCCCTGATTCTCCCGTCCTTGGTCTTTCTTACCACCTGCTGGATACAAACACTGATATTTTATTAGAAATTATCAAAGAAATGGAATTAGCTTGTGACATAAGTGAAATTTTATTAACTGAAGAACTCAGTCTCAGTGATAGAGATTGTGAACATGCAACAGCTATATCCGCCATAAGTAGGCAGTTTATTACTTCCCCTGATTGTGGCCATTCATTCCCTGTCACCAGAAGCCTTCCCTTGGTGCCCTCTGGGACCATTCAATGCTAAGCAACTTGGTGCCTCCCAGCATTTTGTATCTCCTCCTTCCTCCTGCCTCCTCTTTGCATCTTCCGTTTTCCTCCTCCCTTGTGAAATGTCTCTACTTCCTTTTCCTTTCCCACATGTGAAGCGCTCAATGAGCAACCTCATTTTTTATCTACATGTTTGCCACAAGGATATTCCCACACGGCTACCTGCAAACTCTTTGTATACTGTATGCTGTAAACTGCAAGATCCTTGTATACCGTATATGGTAAATAGTCACTTGCCTTTCTCTGACTGTATTCTGCTCCATAATTCTTTATTGTATACTGTTCATATTGATATGTATTCATACTGTGTACCCTCATTCTATATTTTTTATACTGTATACTTATTGTACTGCATACTTATTTTGTTAACTGCCCAGGTCCACCTTGAAAATGAGTTCACTCAAAGGTGTTTTGCCAGGCAAAATAAAGATTTGATTGATTGATTGATTGATTACTGCTTGTCAGCAACTTCATATGCCTCAATATGTATGGAACTGACCAGAAAAGATAAGATCCTTGATATTGCCTTAGGAACAGATAATATTAAAATAAATAATTGTACGATTGGAGCCACTTTGGCAAACAGTGACCATAACCTTGTTAATTTTGAGATTGATTTCTCCCATAATAGACACTCCTTGAGTGTAGCAGAAATTTTTACATATAAAAAGGCAGACATACAAAAAATTAATGAAGTACTAGCTAAAGTAACACCAGCGGCTTGCAGCATTGTCAGAGTTTTGAAAATCTGGCTCACTGTATATCCACTTAAATTACTCTTTGAATATAGCTCGAATAGTGGGTGTGTTTCTAAAGATTGGAAAACTGCTAATGTGATCCAAATTGTTTAGCAAAGGTGGAAAACAGCTTGAAAATGGTCCCTTGGATCAGTGCACCTACCCGGTTAATAAATAAATAAAAAAATTAAATAAAACAGGACTTGAATAATTCTAGACCCAAACATCTCACCACAGTACTCTCTAAAGTTCTGGAACGTCTTATTAAAGACAAGATAACAGCTGTTCTAGGAAAGCAAGACATAAGTCAGCATGGGCTCACACAGGGAAGATCTTGCCTTATGAATCTTTCGTGCTTTTATGAAAAATTAAGCTCAAAACTGGATAAGAGCACGCCATATGATGTAGTTTTTCTTGACTTTAGTAAAGCCTTTGATTTAGTCCCGCATTGTGCTTTAATTGAAAAGCTTGGTGTCCTGAAGATTAATCCTAAATATATAAATTGGATCCTACATTGGCTGAAGAATAGAGCACAGAGAGTTTTGATTGATGGTCACTATTCAGAATGGTGGTCAGTGGCTGGTGGGGGTCCCTCAAGGATCGGCACTTGGTCCTCTAATGTTTCAAATATTTATCTCTGACTTGTCATTAAATTTAGTGAGCTAGATATCAAAATACCCAGATGACGGTAAGATAGGTTGTACTTACAGCAGCTTAGAGGAAGCATCAAGAATCCAACAAGTGCTCAATAAAATCTTACTATCACTAAAAAAAATGGGAACTGTGTTTCTTTCAACCACAATAATTGTAAAATTAAATCACAGTAGAGTTTTGGAATGTAATCGCAAGCTAAAGACCAAAGTAAGAACTGTAGGATCTAGGGCATCCTGCTACTCACAAATAAAATGTGAAAAAAAACCAGTAAAGACAGCACCAGGATAGAAAATGGTTATGAAGATATTCCCATTTAAACTGGGAATATTTATTGAATTGGAATTCACATCACACAAATGGCAAAATAGTCCTATAAAATGAAATCTGTCTTTTTCTTGGTGGTCCCTTTTCTTACGTAGGCTACAAAGTGCTCAAGTTCCAGTGCAATGCAGTGATGTACATGTGTACAGGTCACAGTGGAGAATACATGCATTCAGAGCTCACAGATCGGGTTCATGATTATCAGACAGAGGGGCCTATGCAAGAAAGGCAGGAATCATGTGCCAGAGGCGTGTATCCCACCCACATAGCTCAGCGGCCCCAGACAGGTGTAGGGTGTGCAGTACACACAACTGCAAGTACCCACGGAGAATCTGTCTGAGGCCCCACCCCCCAGTGCACAGGACTCCGCAGGGTGCCTGGGGCATGGTAGTGGACTCAGGTGGGCATCCAATTGGATGCCCATCCTGGGTCCCTGAATGGCTCCCTTGTGTGGCACAGCATGGATCTGGGTGCTTGAATAGCCCCGCAGGCACCTGGATCCATGCAGCAATGCCCCTGTGGTCAGCAGCGCCCACCAGATGCACAGATGTCCCCCTGCCCCATGCCCAACAGGAGCCTCTCCACATCTGCCCTGTCCCCATGTCAGCCAGCAGACCCCCAGCAGAGTGGATCCCCCCAATATGCCAAAGCATTCCCTGAACATGTGGCTGCCCCTTCTCCACATCTGCAGTAGAGAGACCCCTACCACCTGATACACATATGACTGTGCCCCGCCAGTGCATATCAGACCCCCAACCCCTGTCAATGGGTGGCCCATGCCCCATGTGCACAATCCAGATGCCCACCCCCAACATATGGCAGCCTGCTCCCCTTAAAATGCATGCCCCCTTCTCCTGATCTAAGAGGAACCATGCACAACCACCCGATCCTTGGTCTGGTACCCTCTTGCACCTTTGGTGGCCATTGGCTACCCCCTGCAGCACCAATGACATCCCAATCCCCACCCAGTCGGTGCCTCAGCTCTGGATGGCCAGTGGCACAGCCCTACTCACACCTCCTTGGCCACTGGCTGTCTGACTGCTGCTGGGAGTGTGACATCTATATATCGGGGGTGCACCCCCAGCATCAGTCAGATGCCAGCACCCAAGGAGGTGCAAGGAGGGCTGTGCTGCTGGCCATCCAGAGCCATGGCACTGACTGGATGATATGGGGACAGGGGGTCATTGGTGCCTTGGGGGGCACTGACCACTGCTTGGGAACGGGGGTCTTTGATCGGGCATAAGGGGGGTGGGTGGCCCTGCCATATGTGCCAGGCATGGGATGCACTGTGTGTAGGGAGGTCGGGGTGGGGAACAGTACCATCACTGGGATGGGGTGGCTGTGTGTGGTAGGGTGATGCCATACACATCCTTGGGATTGGGGCATCACAACGAGTTGGGGGTGGCATGCAGTACCCTTCCTGTGTGTGCCAGGGGGTGGGTTCCACTTGCCTCCATGGGCGGGGGCATGGCCATGTGTGTTAGGGGGGTTTTGTACAGGTGCCGGTGAGCTGTGTGCATGTGGCTCAGCACGTAAGTCTGTTATGGCAGGGTCTCTTCTGGCATAACAGACACCCTCCTATGCCCCCTAGTGTGTGATATGGTGCACCTTAGTGCATGGTGTGTAGTGCCAGCATGCCCCTACGCCCGCCCTTGGCATGTTGCTGTGTTCACAGCCAGGGGATCGGGTGCAGCTGCATGCCCCAGTTAGTGCATCCCACGTGGGGCAGAGTGGCTACGTGCTGCAGCTATTCTGCTTATAGCCACTCCACCCATTCATGCATAGGTCCCAGAATTTGTACATTTACATAAAAAGGGAGAGTGTATAGGGAAAGTAATTAACAAAAAGGAGGAGCAGAAGTAAATAATTTGAAAAAAAAAGCAACAAAGGATAACTCAGTTCATTAAACCCATTGAAACAGTACATGATTTTGGTAGTTACCCAGATGAGAATGAGTCTCCAACTGAGGAAATATGTCAGGGTTGAAAAGCGGAGAGGACCTAAAATAATAATAGTATGATCTTAGAAGATAGTTAGCATTGGCGGTGGATAGACTGATGTATGTCCTCAAGGGAGAGGTGGAGAGATTTCTGAATACATGGGGGCCCTTCTTAGGGACACTCTCGGTGGGAGAGGCAGCAATTCTACAGGAGGGCTGGATAGCATAGGGTACACTTAGAGAGTTCCAAGAACTCGGAATACAAGGTGTGTGGATGCCATAACTACGATTCTCTTTTTTCTGTTTCTCTTCTCTTTTCAGTGTAAATTAATTGGAAGGATACGCTGTTTTACTAAATGAACACTCAGAACAAGGCATATTTTGTTTTATTGCATTTACCTGTTCATTAATTATTTTAAAGAGGTACTGTATCAATTATTTGATACAGGTTTTAAGGTACCTACCCTATAACTTTCTTTGAGCAGTACATTAGAGTAAAGTTAACCACATATAATGTACTCTAAGTTGTATTAATCTGAAACGGACCAACTCTGTACATCATGTGTATGCCTACTTGTTTGCATCGCAGTTATTATAAGATCTGTATGTACTGTACTTGGAAAATCCAATAAAAACATAATACAAAAAAAAAAGAAGATAGTTAAGCAGACCCATCCAAGGAGGATATTGAAGCTGAAGATCAGGGTGAGCCAGGAACTGAGGAACCAGAAGTTCATTATTCCAGCTTGACAGTTATTGAGCTTGATGAGAGCAACTGACAATCAAAAGAGGGAAGTGGGGCTGCCATGAATTGCAGTTTCACTTTCAGGTTAATCAGCTGGAATGTGGCAGGCCTCATCACCAACATTTGTGACAATACTTGGTTAAAGTTTATTAAAACACATGATATTGTATTGTTACAAGAAACTTAGACTGCTGTAAACAAAGTGTTCCGTATTCCTCGTTATGAAATATATGAGTAACAAGCATATAAGGAAGCAAATTTGGTAGACCAGCCAGAGGACTAACAGTTCTGGTTTCGACCAGTTTAAATTGCATACCATAGAACCTCAATGTGGGGTCAGACATTTGTCTTGGACACTTGTTAATCATTCTAAAACTGTATTGATATTACTTAATGTATATAATCCCCCCAATATAACACATGAGCAAGAGAATAATTCATTTAAGTTTCTTACACATTTACTTTCACAACTTTCAAAGGAATACCAGAATATTATTCTTGCAGGGGATGTAAGTGCCAAGACAGGAAAGGAGCAAGAATTAAACACTCAGAATTGGTGTATTGGCAATATTTACAATACTCCTTTTAAAGCTTTAACTTATCCACAAGTGCTCCACACCTGCATCTGCATCCACAAAGGAATGATTGTGTGAGCTAGTGAGGTGCAGAGGTCATGCTTTTCATATGCAGAGACCTCCGTATAATGACAGCCCAGGAGGTGAGCCCCCCTCCGCACTCTGTCCTATGCCACATGCCATGTGCATGGCTTTAGAGGTGGAGAAGATGAGGCAGGCAAGGGACTGGTGTTGTGCATGTGCCCCATGCACAAAATAAAGTCTGTGTTGTGGAAGGCTGGTGGAAAGCACTAAGGCTATGTAGCCCTAAGGGCTGCAGTAGCAGGTACATTCCCCCCCTCTGCACAGCCACAGGATGATCCTCAGGGCTTGATCATCCCCCTTCTCCTGCACCCAGCACTCAAAGCCTCTATATAGGGCTGGGGCCATATCAATACTGGCCAGTGCTGTAGACAGAGTTTACAAAGTGTAGGAAACAAATGGCAGGCCATGGAAGACTGTTGTGTTCTACAGACCCTATCCCATGGTATAGTTAGAGATCTACCAGTGAGCCAGCCTGAGCATCTGATTGGATGCCCAGTGTCCAACACTGCTTCATCTCCTATTGTCCCCCTCCTGTACCCATGCAAAGTACTGCACTAGCGGTATGCAGCAGGCAGGGGCTATGGATGCTGTCTGGTACAGGACAAACACTGGAGTGTGGAGTGCCATGGCTAGGATACACTCAAATGGCATACATCCCAGTCCAGTTTGTAGATCAGGCCCTTAGATTTTTATTGAATTCCATCTTTTAGGAATTCTGTTGTGTTGTGTAAGAAATGAGGCACAACAGGGTGTGCATTAGAACTGTCTGATGCACATCCCAGAGTGTCTTATTGTGCTTATAAAATTGGCTTTTCTAATGGAAAAATTGAAAAATAAAATGCTTAAATATGTGTATGGTAAACAGTTTTGGTTAATTTTTGATAATGTAGTCCTTCCGCTTGAATGATTTTGCTGTTTTTTTTTTTTGCATTTGTCCCACAGTGGCCACTGTGGTTGTAGTTTTTTAATTGGCGTGGCATTGGTCTCTTGCTTGCAAACCCCCAACATGCATACATACCTACAGTAGCATGTTTATTTATTGTTTTTTCTTAGAAATCCTTACCATTTTTTTACAATATGTGACATAGCCCCAGCTGGTTAGGGGCATGCATGTGAGAGTACTGGAGCTGCAAGGCCATGGGACAGAACGGGAGTGCAGCAGTTGTCCCCCCCCCATAGAATGGCTGCAAAAGAGTGAGAGCTGATAATTTCAGTGTTTAAAAATGTTGTTTATATTTTGATCAATGTGGAGGAGTTCATGTCTGTAAGGCTAGCAGTGTCATGCAGGAACCAGATGCAAAAATCAAAACCTAAAGTAGAAAAGTGCAGTTTTGGATCTGCTGGCAACATGGAGGGTGGCATTAGGGCTGCTGATGGGGATACTGACATTGGAATTCAAGTAGGGGCTAAACAGATTGTTTCATTTTAAACAGTAAAGTAAGTCTATTACTTTGTTTAGTCAGAAAGTGTAATAGAAATGTCAGTTTTGTGCTTTTAAAAAAAAGATGTGACCAAGGGAAAATGCAGCAATAGGTGTCGGGAGAGTGAGATGCACTGAGTGGAAGTCAGAGCAAGCCTTGGTGGCAGTAATGGTAGGAGGAGAGGATGACGAACAGTATGGAGTCCAGAAGATTAATAACTGCATAAAGTTAAAAAGAAATCACAATTATGATATGCAAAGTTCATCTCTTTAATCTAGGAAATTGTATAAGAGAAGTAGGAAAGTGCTGCAGTCTGGCACCGTGTTTATGAGACTGCTCAGGATTAAAAAAAAAATGGTGGTAACTAAAATTCAAGAGAAACTGAAAATTTTAAATAGTGCAGATTGATTTTATTTCTGTACTGCATCCAGATTGGCAGCACCTGTTTTTAGATGTGCATTAGACACGTCTGATGACCAACTAGCATCCAATCAGATTGCTGGATTTAACCTTCCCATTTTATAAATGACACTTTATCTTCAACAGATATTAGCGATTAAAATTTAAATTCTCACTTGTTACCTGCTTGCAATACTGTTTCATTATATATGGCTATCTATGCAATTGGTAAGCCCAAATAGGTGTTTTTCCTTTTAAAAGGGTTGTATTCTCTTATTTTCTAAATATTTAGGAGTCTTCCTAGTCTGCACTGTTGTGTATTGTAGAGGATTGCATGGTGCTACTGAAGATGATCATATAAATTTTTCTACAGGACTTCTCAATTTGTATTCATCTGATTCAGTGCTGTACTGTAGGCTACATAGAGAATACTGGTTGAGCAACCATGCACAACTAGTCTGCGCTGTCACAGAGGGGTTCTAATTACATCAGACCTTGAGAGCAAAGCTCGTGAGGCTCTATGTCATCAGAAACCTGAGGTGGCAGCACAGGCTGGTTGGGCATGTGATTGTCCAACCAATATTTTTTATAGTGTGTATTTTTTTTTGTTTTCATTGTTATTATTTTTTAAAGGAAAGTGTTTTCAGAGCACTCCACGGCAGCAGCGAACGTGCAGGCTGTTTCAGTTTAGAATCTGAACTGACTGCTGTGTGTGCAGCTACACTGTGAAACACAACAGCAGCCTTGAGGATTTACGATCAGCAGGAACATTGTTGTACCACAGAAGGGTGCAACTGCATTTCCATGACCTTTGAACTGTGATTCAACAAGGTTTCAGGTGGCACGGAAATCCATGCAGAACAAACCCTTGCTATACACTGTGATTCAAATTGTATATATCATACATCTGAATCTGTGTTCATTCCATATAAAATCTGAGTGAGGCTACACTATGCACCCTAATGTGGTTCATAGTGATGTACCCTTTCTGTGGGGTTGTTCTTTTAACCTCATTTAAAAAAAAATAATATATAATTGAAAAAAATTCTAAGTTTGGTACATCTTTATCCTGTTGTACTGAACAACAGAGATGTTTTAAAAACCACAGTACTTCTTTTGACAATTTTAATATTCCTGAATCAAAAACATTATGTCCAAAAACTGTAACTAGGTTGTTTATTATGGAAATCTGGTATTTTGCTTTAAAAATGTACAGATATGCTTTTCTGTACAAATGTTTCAAATGTGTACCTAAAAAAACATTTTCCACTACATGGAATTAAATGCAAACTTGCTACTGGTGTTCATTTTAAATGTGTACTGTAAAGAGTTTTTCTGTGGTGCCTACCATGTCCCTTCGATCTTTTGATTCTCTGTTGTGACTGTGTTAAAAACTGAGTAAGATTGTGTCCTTCCTATAGCAACCCGCTATGTATGAAAAAAAAGACTCTTAATACCACTATGCCCATGCTATATATTAATGAAGGCTAACACTACATATTAAATATCCTATACCATAGAGGCAGTCCGATGGCCCCACGGTAACATATAGTGCAGCTGTGTTGGTGACCTGGGTTCATTAGCGGACTCGGGAGCTGACCAGGCATCCTGATGGGACCAGAGAGGTACTGCCACACTGTAGCACTCCTAGCTGGGGAGGGTTGGCACCCGATTCTGCTGCTGTAGTAACCCCAGCTGTGGGCCATGGAATCTGCCTCCTTTACAGTGGGTGCTGCTTGTCTGTGTGGTCTGTTGGGGTGGTGCCTGGCATTGCCTGGGTCGGTTGAAAGTATGCAGGACCAGGGAATGGGGGAAAATGCCCCTTCATGATGTACTGCAACAGTCTGAATTATTGTTGTTGACACTCTTGGGCCTTGCTTGGTATGGATCCCTGCTGGTTCTGACAGGGGGTGGAGCTGTGGACAAGGCTAGGAAGTCATTGGTAGCAGACCTGATTGTAGGAAAAGGTCAACAGTTTGAGGGCAAAAACTGATTCCAAAAGTAAAACCTACACCATCAACCTCTACTTGATACATTGTAATCATTTCCACAGCAACAGGTGTGAAGTCACAAGTAGAAGATTGTGACAAAAAGCATAATCAAGCAGTCAGAGTAGATAACGTCTAGGGAAGGGGACAGTGATCCTGTTTTCATGTTACTGAGCATCATTATAAAGAAAAAGGTTACACTTACTGCTGCAGTTATATGTAATGTAAGCTAAAAAAATGTCCAAATATGATGTTTTATCAGTTCATCAGAGTTGTCCAGAGCTCTTCAAGCAACTGGAGTTTATGTGACTTGTTCAAGTTCATACAATGAGTAAGAAGTAGTAGCAACTTTATTTTTTTCTGGTGCCCTTCCCCAGTGGCACAGGGCACCATTACAAAGAGAACAGATAAATGACGTAAATAAACAATAAATACATTACTTTAATACATCGGTTAGCTCACTTTTTGATAACTCACATGTAACTAACTACCTACCTGAATACAGATTACATACTGGGGCAATATCAACACACAGGGAAAATCCTTTTAAAAGTCTTCACTGAAGGGGCATCCCTTGTGGCCCTGAGAAGTGATTCCATAGGACCAGGCCTGCCACCTCAAAGGCCCTGTCCCCCAAAATTTTGAACCTGGCCTCGGGAATAACAAGGAGGCCCTCATCAGTGGAGCAGAGAGGGTGTAAGGACGCATAAGGGTCCAGGAGATCAGAAAGGTAACCAAAACCCAACCCTTGTAAGGTCTTATAAGTTAGTGAACCAACTTTAAAGGAGATATACCACTTTACCAGCAGCCAGTGCAGATTTTGCAGCACTGGGGAGACATGACTCACACTGGAAAGGCTGGTCAGGCTGCCCTGAATGCCCTGTTATAGGCTTAAACCACTTCTTCTGGTCACATATCACGTGCCCATGTCGCATGCCGTTGACACATCTGAAGTATCCAGCAATGCCAAGAGTTCTTCTGGCCATTGCCCTCACAAAGAGCAGTACTGGACTACCTCCACAGGGGTAGACTACAAAGGGGGGGGGCCCTGATGGAGAACCTGATGGTGTAATAATCTGACCAACCAATCGGATCAACTAACTTGAGATCCGTCATCTCAAGCTCCAGAGAGAATACTAAGTCCAAGTCATAGCCATGTTGATGAGTCACAGAAGCAATAGCTTGTGTGAGGCCCAGGGCTTCCATACCCTGGAGGAATTCTTGATCAAAATGCAGGAGTTCATTTTCGACCCAAGTGTTTAATTTATCCAGAATAATCCATTTAAGTAACTACAGTACTCTGTCAGTAAAAACATCTTCGATTTCCTGCAGAAAATCTCCTTGCATCCCAGATGCCAGTATATGAGGAGGAGTCTGCAACCTGCACTTGGACCCCCATGTACAGCCAGGCATTCAAATGATGAGGTAACCCCCACTGAGTGCACCACCAAGTTAAGTTCAAATCTAAAACAGATGGCCATCCCCCCCGATAGTCCTTCCTGGGGCAATGCACCACAGAGAACCCAGCCAGAATGGTTGACTCCAGTACCAGGCCATCATCATCACCATGCCAGGTCTTTGTAAAGCAAGCCAGATTGATAGAGGAATGAGATATAAAGTGCACAATGATAGTGGTCTTATTCCTCATCGATCTGGAATTGCATAGCACTGCTCGCAGAGAACAAACAGCTGTGGCAGTCCCTCAGCTACCAGCCAACTCAGTTTGGTGGGTTCCCCGAATATGGAGACTAAACATGTCTGGCCTCTCCCATGTCCCCATTTATTTTATTTATTTATGTTTTTGGTAGCCGAGTGAGCAAATTGATCATACAGTGACACAGACAATAGGTACAAGTTATGATACAGTAGATACATATAATACAGTGAGTGCAGTGGTATCAGAAACAGTGATACATAAACATCATATCTTAAAATAGGGGTTAAGGACACAAAAAACAAGTTCATGACAAATAAAGTGATGCTTCTCTGTTTGCAGAGAACTAGGACATACACTTACAGCAAATCAAGACATTATTCAGCCAGTCCAAGGCTTACAATACAGTGCAGAAGGGATTACATTATAGCAATCAACATTTTCACAATGGAGTCAAAAATGTGTCAATTGTTTATGTAGTAGCCAGTACTTGGGAAGTAAGGCAAATGGTACACTGGGCCCCTAAGATGAATTTCTGTTGAGGGTGTTTCCAAGAGAGCAGGCACAAGTGGCCTGAGACATGAGCCAATCTCTTAGCTTTGATTTGAAGGACTGATGAGAAGGTAACAGGTGGTATTCTGTGCCAGAGGTAGGACACAGAGACGGAGAAAGCCTTGCTCCCTATGACGGTAGATACACGGGGGACTACCGGGGGGAACAGAAGAGACCCTGAGACACCGAGTTACCACCATGTTGGAGAGAAGCAAGGAATATGGGGACTTATGTGAGTTCCTGAGAGAGGTGTTGACTTGACAGCCCATGGCATATTCAAAACGGCCCTGCAGAGACAGCCAGCCTAAGGACTGATATAGAGAGCAGTGATGGGTGGAGGAAGGGATCTGAAGGGCACAGCAAAGGATAGAGTTGTATGTGATATTTAGGCAAGAAAAAAGTGAGGATGCCATGGAGAACACTGGGGAGCAATAGTCAAGTAGGGGCAGTAGAGTTCCCTGGGCAATTGCAAGATGAGCCTTTGGGGTCAGGAGGTGGTTAACATGGTAGGCTGCCCCCAGCTTCTGGTGGACTTTCTTCATGGTGTTAGAAATGTGGTCATTGTAGGTAAGGGAGGGATCAAGAGTTACTCTTAGGTATTTGAAGGAGGATACAGTGTCGAGAGGAGCGCCTGCAGAGGTGACTATGTGTAGCAACGTTTTTGATTTGGTGGCCTTTGCAAGGTACAGCTTTGAGCCAAAGAGCATGGCCTTTGCTTTGTTCTCATTTACAAGAAGTTTTTTGGAGAGGAACTAATGTTGAGCTGATCCATAGTTTGTAGTGAATGTAGAAGATGTAGATTTGAGGGATTTGGCGCTATGGTAGATGACGAGGTCATCAGCGTAGAGGAGCGCATTACAGTTTATGCTTTCTGCGGGAAGATCATTTATGAACAGTGAGAATAATAGAGGCCCTAATATAGAGCCCTGGGGGACACTAGAATGGATGGGTAATGCAGCAGAGGTGTCTTTGCCTATCAGAACAGACTGGGATCTGGTAGCGAGATAGTTGCTAAACCAAGCGGTGGTGTCCAGGGAACAGCCTAGGCTTAGCAGGGTGGATTGGAGAAGGTGGTGATCAACAAGATCAAAGGCCTTTGATAGGTCCACAAACACTGCACCTGTGGCCATACCCATGTCCATGTTTCTAAGGACATGGTTGGAGAAAAGGGCCAAGGACGAAGAGGTGCTGTGGTGTTTGCAGAAGCCATGTTGGAGGGACCCAGGAGGTTGTACTTATCTAGATGCTTGGATAGCTGGTGATGAATGATTTTTTCTAATAGTTTGCTTAGATGTGGGAGGAGGGAGATTGGACGGTAATTTTCCAGAGCAGCGGGATCACTGGATTTGAAAATAGGCACCATGTGCGCATGCTTCCATGTGTCAGGCATAGTAGATGATGAGAGGGCAAGGTTAAATATGTGGGTCAGTGGCTTTACAAGGGCAGGGGAGAAGAATTTCAGAAAGGTGGGATACAGACCGTTGCTAACTGGGCTGCCCCTGGCGGGTAGCATCTTTAGGAGTTTGCCAGTAACACTATGGTCGATGGCTCTGAAATTAAAGACAGGACTTGATGTCTGTGGGCAGCATGGCTGTTTTTTCTGGGTAGAGGGAGGCTGTGGAGGGAGTTTGCTGGTGTAGGCGGAAAGGTCGGTGAACATTCTATTAAAGATATCAGCGATCTTGCCTGAGTCAGTAATGAGACCAGGGGGAGGAAAGTTCCGTTATTTGTTTATTTTGTTTTGGGTTGAGGAGGGTGTTAAATGAGGCCCACAAACTGCAGGGTTGTCAAGTGACTCGTTTTGTAGGTTGGTGTAGTATTTACACTTGAGTGACTTCACAGCCTGCTTGCAGGAGTTACAAAGTCGCCTGTATGCATTCCCTAATTGGGGAGAGGGAGATGCCTTGAAGGCTTTCCAGGTTTTGTCCTTTACTTTCATTTGGGCCAGAAGTTCATTTGATAGACAACAGGTGTTACCACCTTTAACCCTCCTGGTGGTGAAAGGGAAGTATTTGTCCTGAAGGTTGCAAAGAGCTGCCATAAAAAGCCTCGTCGCCATTTCACCCCAGGACATCTCCTGGTCCTCACAATCCTAATAAAACCCTCCCCATCAGCACTCCCCTAATCCACTGCCCCACTTCACATCTCCTACTGATCCCTACCTCCCTGCACCAGTACAGTGCCATCTTCGGTGGGGGGAGGTCACAAATGGGACATAGGTCATGCAGGGCTGCCCTTATGTGGGACACCGGGGACTTTTGTCAAGGGCCCTGAGCTCTTGGGGGCCCACACAAGAAGTCAACTTTTTTTTTGTGCTGAAATAATTCTGGCTGCTTTTCTCCCCCCCCTCCAGGAGTAGGATGTTTGGAATGGAAGGCGGACCAAAGAGGCCCAGGAGGAGAAGGACTGCACATCACCATGACTTTCACCTTCATGCGGAGTGGAGAAGACCTGGAGCATGTGCTACTGCTGCGATCAGTCAGTGAGAGTGGTCAGCTGTCTGTCTGCAATATTTTGTGTTCGACTGTTCACTCCGTGGGATCATAGATTGTCCTTCTCAACCGGGAGATGACTCATGAGAGTGGAGAAGAAGAGCCGGATTGAACTAAAAAATCTTAGGCTCTGATCAGAAATTGAAAAGGAAAGGAAAGGAAAGGAAAGGAAAAGAAAGGAAAGGAAAGGAAAGGAAAGGAAAGGAAGGAAACACCGGGGTGGGAGGCAAGACAAGTTGGGCAAACTGTCTGTGTCTGTCTGCCTGGCTGTGAGTAAAGTTGTTGGTGCAATGTGGTATGGCGCAGGCTGTGGTTGGTGTGGGGCCGGCAGGCCCATGGAGGAGCCAGGTTGTTGTTTAGCTTATTTACCAGGATTACCTCAGATTGCAAGAAATACTTGCTGGCGAGTGTGGGGTGGGCAGGCCCATGGGGGAGACAGGAGTCAAGTTGTTGTTTAGTTTATCGGGGGATTATCTCTGGTTGCTACAGTACCCTACCCCTGGCCCCACAGTTTGGTTTGCAAATAAAATACACACTTTTTGTAGAGTCCAGATTAGACCACCAAACACAGAGGCTGAACAAATGCAGAAAAATGGAAAATGCTTATTTTTTCTCTCTTCTCTTGCAAGCAGTTTTTAAACGTGCAGCAGGCCTAATCACTGGTAGTGTAGGCCAGATGGTGAGCACCAGGGTAGTATTCTGGGGGTCTGGTTTCCAGATACAGCAGGTAATATTATTTCTGTTTCAGAACAATTAAAGACAACATCAGCCTGTACTGCTGTTGCAAATTCTTGTGATGGTCCTAGAAATGCAAGGCTGGCATTTATTGATAAAGAGGTTTGAAAGTTTGGGGGATTGGGGGTGCCAAAGACCACCAAGGAATGCATGGAATGGTAATGTTGAGATGGAAAAGAGTGCCACTAAATACTAGGGAGTGCTTGGAAAGGACCTAGAGGAAGAGAGTATAGCTGCTATTATATACCAGGGAGTGTTTTAGATAGGAATGGGGGTACAAGGTCAGTATCCCAGATGTGATACTTCAGTGTACTTTGTTATATGTGATCAAGGCCATCAGAATTCTGCAGTTCTGTAGCTCCACAACTATCCAAAAAACTCGGACTGCATTATGGAACTTCCTAGGTGCTGCAGAACAGCTAATTTTTTGCAGTGATTTTAATTTAAAAATACTACATTTTCACAATTGCAAGTTCTGTGCCCCTCTTTATGTGTCGTAAAGCCTTTCTTCCAATGCTCAGTATTTGATGTCACAGATTATGTCACACTGAATGTTAGTCAATGGCTATAAATAACAGAAATCCACAATCTACCACACCCCTGACTCCAGGGGGAAAATATTTTTTTTTCCTCTGGAGTTAGGGTTAGGGAAGACATAGCAAAAATGTGTTTTTGTCTTCAATAAAAGCTCCACAATTCACCACAGAGCATCTAAACCCCCCGAGCTTCAGCTTTAGATGGTTTGGGAGATGGGAGTCCACCTCAAATTACTTGCCCTGGGCCCCAAAATTCTTAGCTGCAGCCCTAAGGTCATGGAGCAGTGCTGGGAAGTAGCTGGGTTTAGGGGTTTACAGATTTCAACACATCCCCATTACTACACAATACACACTCACTGATGAAATAAAGCTAGTAGGGGTGGAATTCAAACCTGGATCTTTGCACTGAAAAACTACTAAGGGGGTGGGACAAATTCAAGGGAAGGTACATACGAGGGGGCAGTTGGGGGAGGGAAGAGTTAATGGGAGGGAAGGCAGCTGCAGTCTAATGGACTGAAGTGCTGCACACTCGAGCAGACTAGATAGACCATATTGCCTCTACGTGCTGGCAATTTTGTATGTTCGTATGATAGCCAGATTGAATGAACTGTCGTACAACAAATACTTGGAGGAGCTCAATTTGTTCTCATTGGAGACTAGGAGGGAGAGGGCAGACATAATCGAGACATTTAAGTACATAAAAGGCATTAACAAAGTATCCTTTTCAGAACTTCTCACTAGGTCCACCAACATCAACATGAGAGGGCATGACTGGAAACTCGGGCTGGGGGGGATTTTAAATGTGAACTCAGAAAACATTTATTTCCTAGCGAGTAATTGAACCTTGGAATAGATTACCTCAGGAGGTGGTGGAGGCCGATACGTTCACTGCCTTCTAACTCGGGTGGGATAGAGTACACAGGCAAACAAATGGAAGGAGGAAGAGTAGCACTATATAACAGTAATAGCTGGGATAGTCCCTGGGACCCACAGGGGTTTCAGAACCCATAACAGGCAGACTGGATGGACCATTGGTCTCCCTGTGCTGTCACCTTTCTATGTTTGTATTCACTGCTCTGAATCCTAACTAGTATACCAGAGCTTTTGTTAACTGGTTCCACCATCTCGTGGTGAAAAACATTTTGCTGATGTCGATTATGGCACCGGCAAAATACCGCCTGGCATTACAGCGCCAGGCATTTCTCTCCCAGGAGGTGCAGCGCCAAAGCATCCTCCGGAAACAGTTGTTTTGAGGAGGGATTCATTTCACCCCTGGACTTTAAATTAACTCTGGGACGGACTGTGGGGCAATGCGACATTGAAAGTGGGCTACCAGAAATCATGGTTGCCCCCTCAGTGTTGGCAATAGGGAGTTGCACTAATTGTGGTGACAAATTTATGTTGCCCTCCTAACGGGATACCCTGTTAACTCAGTAGCAAAGGTCTCATGGTCCCTGACATGTGCATGCTTATGTGTTTTATTCAAAAGAGTAGCAGGTCCAGTGATTCACTATTCATTATTAAAAAAGAGGTTTGATACATTTTTCTGTCAGGCCCAGTGGCGTTGGCTGGTGAAGCACTTCTCTGCTATGAGGAAGACCCAGAATGGATCCTTAGTTCAGGCCCCCCCCCCACACTTGGTGAGATCTGAAGCACGATGTGGAGGCATCACACACTGACCTAAGGGGGCAGGTAGCTGAGCTTTTCTCTTTTGAGCACCTCCTGCAGATGGAAAGTGGAGTGCCTTGATATGGTGGGTGGCCATGCAGTGTCTGCAACTCCTCACCTCCAGGTTAGTGCGCGAGCATGCATAGGCAGTTGTCAGGGAGGTCGGAGGGCTTAGCAGGAAAATTCTTAAGGACGAGCAGCTGGACAGCTGGTGCATATGTGCCCTGCTTTCTGCTACCATACACCCCAACCCTGCAGTGGGTGTGGGTATGTTGCCTGGCTGTGGCCAGGTCCTGCCATTGGGGGGAAGCTGTGGGTTCAGGGTGAGGGGGCAAGTGCTGAAGATGTGGTGATATAGGGCTTGAACCAACCTGCAGGGTGGGAAGCTGCACCAAGAAGGGGTAAAAATGAATTATATAAAAAATGCATTTTTATGCCCATATTTTCATCAGAATAGGGATCTGATACACAGAAGCAAGGAACTGTTGCTAAGTGTCAAAGTGGTTACAGCAGCCACTTAGCAACAGCTCTGACTCTACCCAATTATGCCATGTACAACGGGGGGGGGGGGTGCACAGGCCTTCCCTTCTTGATCACTAAACACACTGTGACTGTGTCAGGAAGGGCAAGAGGGGGTCATCACACCAATGGCCTTAGGCTTGTGCATACAACATGGAGATCCTGGCTAAGTCAGGTGCAGCATTTAGTAACACCCCCTGCCCATAGAACAGCTATAGGTAAGTGATAGATGTGTCACAATGCTATGCGTGGGAACCATACAGCTGGCAGGAGACATCATAGATTGTGAGCACAGCTATGAGACCACTGTTGGAGGGAAATGGGACTAGGGAGGGGGTTCCACTGGTTGCCAGGGAGCATTTAAGCTGCAGTAGGTGGATAAGGGGGGCACTGGGCTACCTAAGAAGGATTGATCAGGTGAAGAGAAGTCAACATACACAATGGTCCAGTGGATCCCTGGGGCGGGTGTGACTTCCCATCACACACATTGGCAGCAAGTCACAGTGCCATGCAACTGATGCTGTGCCACATTGCAACTGCATGTTCTGCACCCCACCATGTTAGCAGGTGAAACCATGTTTTTCACCCTCTGTCATCTGGCTCCAAATGGCAATGGAGGAATGTGGTGTCTGCGTGTGTCAGTTTTGCATCCTCACCATTTGTGACTGCTTTGGGTTCAAGGTTTATACCAGATAGGGACTCCTAAAACTTTGCATGTGACCTGTAAAAATCTAAAAGAGGGTCCTAGAGACTTCAGACACATTGTCGATCTAAATCTCTGTAGGCCACACTGCCTTTCTAAGGTGAAGGGAGTAAAAATCAGAAACAATACATGATAACATGAGTTGCTGATCATTTGGTTCAAGTTGCAGTGGTAAACCCAGAATAACATACATGTATATTCTTTGATTTAGAAACATATAATTTGACAGCAAATAAGGACGACTTGGCCCATCCAGTCTGTCCATTATGTTATTAAATTATTATTTAATATACAATGTGGCCATTGCAGCAAACACCCTTTCTGTTATATACCATTTACATTTTAAATAATGTATTACCGACTATCTAGTCCTTATGGTATTACAAAAAATTGCAAAGGAAAGCTCCCTTCCCACTATGAGCTCTTTAACTTGAAATAACCCTGTTCTTTGTGCGGCTACAGTGGTCTAGTCTAAATATGAGTCAAAGCAGGTTCCCTATTTGAAATACATTTTCCTAAAGAAAGTGTGCCACTTCCACTTTTTGTCATGGCAGTTTTTATACTTATTAAACAATAAAGAAGGGCATCAGTGGCCCCCCTCGCTCCGTATATTCACCGTAGTCAGATGCCCCAATGTGCAGCACTACCACAGACAGTACAAAACAGCCAACACAGCTTCTAGATCTCACTCTAACATAGCTATAAAGGAAGGTTATAAATGGTACCAACAAGTTCTAGGCAAATGCCCCAGAAAAGTACAACCCCCTGCCCCCTCAAGTGTGCAGTACGTTATCTGTAACAAGGCACCACATTACCCCTGTATGTGCAGGACACCTTAATATTGCAATCAAAATATATAGTCCGGGTCGCCCCTGAAAAAGGGACCTCCGGGGCTCAGTGGGCCTACCCGGTCACCAAAATTTAATAAATAAATAGTAAATCAATGTTTCTAACAACAGAAAGAAAAGTAGTGTCAACATGTGTAAGTAACTTTTTGTTAAAACTGTGAAGTTGCTCTTTAATAACTATTACCCTAATCGGAACACAAGATTATAGACATGCCCTGGCCCAGTCCAGCAATGTCCAGGTTGAAGTTATTAAAATTTTGTCCTGACCTTGAGGAGAACTGAAACTCACCAGTTATTTACATCGATGGTGCTTGATGTCACCAAATTCAGACCTCTTCATCCTCCCCCTCTGATGCCCTAATTCCCATTACCACTACTTGCATGCTGTGTGACCCTGAGCAAGTCACTTAATCTCCCAGGAGCTTCCAGGTCACCCCTGAAAACAGGCCTTGTGCCTAGTGGGCCTTACCTGGTTACCAAAGAATAAAAAAATAAAAATGTCCTCTTTGTAGATTGCATGCTCCATTTAAGTTTTTTGGGCTAGTTTGCTGCCTTCTCCTGGGTGTGTGTAGACCTAGGAGTGTTTTCTTACTGTGGTCTAAAGTCAGGACAGAAAGAGGATGGCATGCAGAATTTCAAGCTCTCTCAGGCTGAGTTTTATCACATCAACCTCCTTCATTTCCATCCATTACATAGGACAAATCAGGAAAAATAAGAACCCTGGATCCCTCAAATTCCATCCCACAATGTGCACGGTCTACCTGTAAAATCTTATCTTGCACAAATAAAGATGAGGTGATCAGGAGACGCATTCTGGACCCATTCATTCACTGCATTGCTTGCATGCCTCAGGGAAATTCAATATGCCTTCAACCAGGCATGTTGCAGTTCCAGCCCAGAGTTGTCTCTCATCCAGGTGTCAATGTAAAGTAATGGGTCTGAGCCCTGTAGGCCCTCCTGAATCCCCAGTTTTCTCACATTTGGGGCTCTCACATTATGTTTAAGGTATTCCAGTTTGGATTTTAACATGGTCTGCTCCTTAATGGATGTCACAGCAGGTACCAGGGCCTTGTTTGGTGTAAAACCTGCTTCCTTGTCATCCATGTCAGTTTCCACAATGGCCAGATGCTCACAGTAACTTTTGATTTTTTTTTGTCCATCTGCTGAACTGTCTGTGTTAGGGCCATAATTGCAAGTTGCAGTAACTCTAATAAGGCCAGGTATTGCTCTTCATTCGTGGCTTCACCCAAGGTTAGGCTTGCCAATGATGTTGGTGCCTTTGCTGCCCCACCATATTGCACAAAGAAATCCCTTTTGGTGTCAATATTCTTATGGCCCATTGTTATCAAACTCCGACTCCCACACAATGGATATCAAGGGTTAAAGCCATTTTGACTTGAAAATGAAGTTTCAATTATATTTTTAACTACATTCATTTAAATTTAAGTTTAAGATACCTTTATTTAAGAAGACTTTGGGCAAAGATCTTTATTATTTAGAGCCACAACTTTTTTTAATAAGATGCCAACTGAAACTGTTGAAAGTAATTCTAGTCAGTGTTTTAAGAGAAGTCTAAAACACTGGCTTTTCATAGGTATCATAGGTAATACAGAGCTAGTAGACCATGGTCTATAATGCTCGCAAATATTAATTGTATCCCACTATGCATTTTTGTTGCAAATAGGTGTCCAGATGTTTTTTAAATGTATCTATGTTTTCACATGTTACTACATCCATGTTTTCACATGTTACTACATCCAAGGGCAAACCATTCCAAATTTTACAAACTCTTATTGTGAACCAACTACTTCTTTTTTTTGTTTTACATTGTTCTACTTTTAATTGAAGTGGATGCGCCCTGGTGGTGGTGTAAACAGTATCCCTCAATTCAAGACCCAATAACTCCCATAGGTGATCATCATATAAAGCCTTAAATACCAGACATAAGTCACCCTTCATTCTGCGATACTCCAACGTATAGAGTCCCAGTTTTTTTAGTCTAGCATTGTAGTCCAAGCCTTTAACTTATAATATCAGACTGTGCAAGGTACTACGTTTACAAAAGTTGCAAGAATTTGCAATGGCAAAAAGTGACAAGTTTAGTATACAACACAGAGTATCAGATGGCACAAGGTACAAACATTAGCAAAAATGCAAACATTTACAGTGTTACTTGTACTAAATCAATGAATTGCTTAAGTAGTGAAAACATTAAAGTAGTGGTACAAATTTGCAAAAGTAGAAACAAAAAAAGACTTTGGGCCCCATTTTCAAAAGGTTTGGGTGGTGCATCCTGGGATGTACCACCCAAACCTGGAATTGCGCCAGTTGTCAGGGGTGTGCCCATATTCAAATGGCACAGATGCATAGTGCACCCCTGACAGTGCCGACATGCACAATATTGTACTGCACCAATGCAAATGAGGGGTCCTCCATACATATGCAGCACAGCACAATATTGAAACGTTTGAGAAGCACAAATTGGCCCCCCAGTGGGGCAGAATTGTGCTTCTGAAACCTTGCCCTAACTAGTGCACAGATCCAGCTGTTACCCTGGAGGTAAAGCAGTCTCCCCTCCCAACTCTGATCAGTAGAATAATATATAATTTATCATCCTCCCTGGTAGTCTAGTTGCCCCCTTCCCCCATTCCCAATCTGTGTGTAAATAAATTAAATACCCCATTCTCCTTGGTAGTCTAGTGATTCCCCCTCCCTGATCCCTGATCTGTGTACAAATAAAGCAAATTCCCCATATTCCTGGTAGTCTGGTGGGTCCTCCCTCCCAAGCCCTGATCCATATATGAATTACAAAGTCCCCGGTCGTCAGCCCTGCACCCTGTCTGATATTCAAACAGATTGCATGGTCTGTTCAGATCATGCAATCTGTTTGAGTATGGCACCAGAGCCGGCCAGACCATGTTTTATGTGCAGCAAACTGTTTTGCGCATGCATCTGGCTGGTTCTGAATATGGGGGCCAGCGTGAATAGTAATAAATCATAAGCAGTGGAACCGTTGGGAAGGGAGAAGGGGGGTAGGTGAAAGAATGAGGAAGGTACAGTTATACACTAGCCAAGATTATTAATGGATAATAAAATTACTGTGGTGGCATCATCTTACCTCACTCCTGGCTTGGTCATAACTTACAACAGCAACTGCAAACAAAATGAGGACACAAATTCTTGCTTCCTGTACCTGACAGAAGAAGAAAAAAAAAATCAAAGTTTGTTTCAGTTTTCTCTTTGCAACTTCTTTCATAGTTAAAATACACAGCAAAATGTTCGTAATATAGTGGATTCCTTATCTTGGCACTAATATGATTGTCTCTTAGAAATAAAACACTCTACCTTCAGCTTTAGACTTTATTCTTTTGCCAATCAGATTATTGCTTTGTATTGTGAATCCACTATCCTGATATCACTTGACTGAAGGTCTGTAGCATATACCTTGATTTGTTTGGTGAACAAAGGAAGGGATGATCTATTCTGGATGGTGTGAACAAAGAAAATACTTAAAATGTTAACACTGAATACAGCTCACCGCACTACAGCAAACGTTTTTGAATCTAGCCCCCTTAAAACAGAAAACAGGTAGACAATATTCTGCATCCTACCTCACTTTCAGTGGTGTGGCTGAAGTTCTGTATGGCTTTTAGAGCAAGTCTTGTCAAAGCAGGGATGACAGATGAACCGATTATCCCTTGCAGTACAAATGGCAAATCCCTTGCTTGGAGACAGAAATCCTCCACGTCACTACCCAGAGGACATCAGTTTAGTTGTTTTTAGGGTGGCAAGTGTTAATAATCAACTTCTCATAGTTCCGGGAAGCAAAACCAAAACCTAGTTCTTAATTATTTGCCACCTTTGTCCCTAACTGTCTAAATGATTCTACTCAAACTAGTAATACATGCACAGGTTTGTAAAGTGAAAGTCAGGTAACAGTTTAGGAGTCAACTATCTTGTATTCACATGTTGTGTCTTAAATGTATGCCCTGCTAAAATGAGACAGCTGTGTGAATATCCAGGTGTGACCTGGCAGTGGGTTAAATAATCCTGTTTTATTGATTGGAATGTTGTTCAGGACACAGGGGATAATCCCCATCTCTTACAATAAGGGTTTGGAATCTTTCACTTCCTGTGAACAAAAGCCTAGCACTTATCGCCCTCTGTTAACCAGCATATAGCCAAGGCACATGCAAAAGTAAACTTTTATTCTTTTTGCAGACACCACTTGCAAACTGGTTCAGCAAACAGTAAAAGCCCACTGGAGGGAGTCCCAGTGTTTCAAACAGTTAGGGCACTTTCACCTAGGGATCCCTGTGCAGGGCTTTCACTGTTTGCTGAACCTGTTTCTGTGCAGTGTTTGCAAAGAGAGTAAACATTTATTGTTGCATTTACCTTGGCTGTATGTTGGTTGACTAAGGGATAGAAATGCCCAGCTTTTGTTCACAGTTGATGCGTCATTTTACAGTGTACATTGTCGACATTGTGGAGCAGTCCTTTTGTTTATAACCACCAGAGATCGTCAGAAGGGACCTCAGTTTAACATCTGATCATCTTATCTGAAAGATGGCACCTCAATGGGGCAGTACCTCCTAGTGCTACACTATAGTGCAAATATTGGGTATCGGCCCAAGTTCCTGGTAAGGAGTAGAATCCATGGCCTTCTGGTCTTTCAGCCTCAGAGGTCAGGGTGCTACTTACTGAGCCACTGATACTGTCAGGCCCGAGAAGCAGCATTGGGTGTAGAGCTACTCAGACCAGCAACATGTAACACACACATGCTGGCTCATTTTGCGGCTCAGGTCTTAAGAGCTTAGCAAAAACAAGATGCACACCACATCACTGTGGCTAAATAAATACATTTTAAAGAATTCTCTGGTTTTCCCTTTTGAAACCATGGGCTTAATTTTCAGAAGTTGACATTTGGCGCAAGGTGCCTGCACCAAAATGAATGGCCACAAGTGGCACCTTGCACCAAATTTTGCGGCAATCCCAATTTTTCAATGCAGGTTGCATCAGACTCCAGATGCCATGCACTGAAACTGCCCTGCACCACTCCTGCAGCAGCTGGGTTGGTACACCAGGTCACAAGAGGGCTTGCACCATGGCAGGGCTGCACCATCCTCTTATTTGGGATTTTAGAAGCTCCACCATGATTGCATGAGGGGGCTGAGGTTAGACCAGTCATGAGCTGGTCTAAGAGCCCTGCACCACTGGCTTGGAGGCAGGTGAGTGGGAGGGAGCCTGCAATGTCAGAAATGGGGTAGAGGGACCAGCCAGGGTGCTATAGTGGGTCAGTGGCATGGCAGCAGTGGAAGGGTTCAGAGATTGCACCCAATGGAGGTGTCATGGCCAATGGGACAGAGCTGTTAGGCCCGGCTACACTGAGGCAGGCACGGATGGACCCTGTCCCAGACCCACATGTGGCAACAGTCCCGGCACCTGCCCCATAGAAGACACAGTTCCTGAAATGCAGCAGGTGGCATTGGCTTCAGGGTACAAGGTGCAGTTGGTAGATGGGGACATCCGTCAGGCACCGTGACATTCCCCTGCTAAACAGCCCACTGCATGGAGCTGGCTGGTGCCTGACTACACTGTCAGAAACTATGTCACCTATGGGGCAGATGCCAGGGCTGTTGCTACCTGTGGTTCTGGGACAGGGTCTGTCTGTGCCTACCTCAGTGTACCTGGGCCTAGTGGCTCTGTCTTACTGGCCATGGAACCTCTGCCAGGTGTCATCTGTAAAAGCTGCCACTGCTGCTGTGCCCCTGTTGCCCTCTATGGCACCCCCACTGGTCCCTCTTTTTCCAGTCCCGACCTTGCAGGTATCTTCCCCCCTAACTTCGTGGCTGCACCAGGGTTGCACCAGGCTGGGGAGCTTGATGGGACCCTCTGTCAAACCCCTCCAGTGCACCACAGGTTTGCCACAACACTGCGGCTGTGGCAACTCTTGGGACTTTGGTGCAGGAACCCCCTTTTTTCTGTAATAGATCGCAGGGTCACTGATGCACACAGAGTTTGCCGCAGTTGTGGATTGTCCTACTGTGCGCCGATCTAGTGACTGATTGAAAATCAAGCCCCATGTGTCTAGAACAATATGTAAAAAGGGCAGATGTTACAGAATAGCCTTATGGTGCAAGGTACTGTAGGAAGAACTCAAAATCCTTCACTCATAAACCAGTAAAAAAACTTCAGGGGTGAGGGAAGTAAATGGGCATGGAAGTAAATGGGCACTGTTTTAAATATATCATTGCCCCATAACTTGCCATGTAAAGAACAATTGCTTACCAGCAACAGTAGATCTTTGAGAGAATCTCCTCCATTGGGCCATACCTTTGGAACTGTAAGTTGTTGACATTAGCACCATTCAGAAATGTTTTGCTAACTGGGCACTGCCCATGATGACATGCAGTATCAGGGTTTGTAAAAATGGGTTTCCCTACTGCTCCTCATTTCTCTGCCAGAGACAAACCCAGAGGACCTCAAACCATGAGGAACTAGAAGACCAGACTTGTACTAGATACACAAGGAGAGACATAGGACTGGGCAATAAACATAAAGCACTTATGGACACCTCCAGACAAGGCAGTGGACAACTGCCAGCAAATTCGTCAGCAACAGAAAAGAGGGAAGGGAGGTGGGTGTGCTATATCCCAGTGGAGGAAATTCTCTCGAAGATCTACTGTTGTTGGTAAGGAACTACTCTATCTTCATTGAGGATATCTCCTCCTTTGGGCCATGCCTTTAGAATGATTCTCAAGCGGTACATAATAAGGTAGTCAGAGAAGAAGGCAAAGTCTGATATGTAATCAGGACAGAAGGCCTTGCAGAATGGCAAGACCAAAGCCTGCATGTCTCCAGTACACAAAGTCTAGACTGTAATTCTCAGTGAAAGTATGCACCATGTTCCATGTGGCAGCAGCACATATGTCAGCTTCAGAAACCTTTTTTGAAGCAGGCAACAGAATTGGCCATACCACAGATGGAGTGGCAACACACAGCACCAGGAAGTTCCCTACCATACTTCCTATAACAAAACTCAATACAGTGAGACAGCTATTTGGGACAGGCACTGTTTAGTCAAATGGGTGCCTTCTCTTCCAGGGGTGAATGAAGCAAAGAGTTAGGAGAACTTTCTACAGTCAATAGTGTGACTGAGATAGAAACCCAGTGTTCTATGGGCATCAAGTGTATGGAGCAATGCCTTATCCTTGTTAGCATGCTCAGGATAATACACAGGAAGGTTTATAATCAGATTCAAAGAGAAATCAAAGACTACCTTGGACAGAAAATGTAGACTGGTCTGCAAAGACACCCTCTCCGGGTGGAAAATCAACTAAGGAGGCTCATGCATCAGAGCCTGAAGCTTGGAAATCCTCTGAGCAGAAGTAATGGTGGCCAAAAATAGCATCTTCCATGAAAGAAAATGCATCTCACAAGTCACAGCAGGCTCAAATGGAGCCAGAATCAGTTTCTCAAGAATGAAATTAAGGTACCAAGGCAGAACTGGTTTACAAATTGGGGGACACATGTGCAGAATGTCCCTAGGAAAATACTAGACACTTCTTGCTATCCCATTGTGCACCCATTAATAGGGGCATGAAAAGCCAAAATGGCAGCCAAGTGCACTTTAATGGATGAGAACTGGAGACCAAAGTCAGACAGAGACAGGAGATAGGTCAGTACAGTATAGACAGAACATTTAAATGGGTCCTCAGAATGGGAAGCACAGCATATGGAGAAACATTTCCACTTAAAAGAATCGGTGTGTCTTGTAGAAGACATTCTAGCCACCAGCTAAACATCAGTCACCTGAGGAGAAACCCCACACCAGGCAAAGACTTCATCTTCAGGAGCTATGTGTGCGGATGCAGGGACTGCAGATCTGGATGGACCAGGACCCCCTGTCTGGAGACAGATAGCTCCTGACACAGGGGCAACCAAATAGGCGGCTCCACTGCTAAATGCCGTAGCAGTGAAAACCATACCTGGCGAGGCCAGAAGGGAGCCACTGGTATTAGGATGGCTCACTCTGTCCACAGCTTGAGCATAACCCTAAGAATGAGAGTGATCAGAGGGAATTCATAGAGGAACCTCCCTTTCCAGGAGAGGGACAATGCATCTCGCCAAAAAGTTCCAGGCCCTGGAGCAAGCAAGGAGAAATGCAGCAGTTTTGCATTGTGTGGGGACACATAAAGGTTCAACTCTAGACAATCTTATTATATGAATAGGTTGTTTACCATGGAGGTCAGCAATTCCCACTTGTGTACCCATGACTGGGACCGACTTAGCCTGTCTGCTAAGACATTTTGGAAAACTGGGAAAAACACGACTGACAGGTGAAGGCAGAGAAATCGAGAGACAGTGCCCAGTACCATACTCTCTTTGCTGAGCTGCATAGAGGGTAAGAATTAGTTCCCCCTTGCTTATTGATGTAGTGCATCATGCTGACTTTGTCTGACCTTATCCGCAGAGGACCGAGACTGCAATGTTTTGCAAAAGCATGGAGACCAAGTAGAACAGCCCTCATTTCCAGTGCATTGACGTGGAGATCCGAGTCTAGGCTGGGCCACAACCCCAGCATCTGAAATTGAGCCAGATAGGCACCCCATTCTGACCAGATGGCATCCGTTGTGAGGATGTGCACTGGAGTCAGGGAGAAGAATGGAACACACCACAACAGGTGCTGGTGGTTCTTCACCATATAACGGCATTGTGAAGAGAAGATGTGACATGAATTATCTGTTCCAGCTTGTCCATCAACTGATGTCACTGTACCTGAAGGACACCATCACAATGGCAGCTGGCATAAGACCCAGGAGACAGAGCAATGTCTGGGCAGAGACATAATGACTCCAGAGTAGCAGCTGAGCCTGGACAACCAGAGCCTCAGCCCTGTCTCCAGGCAGAAATGCACTGCTCACCACCATTGCCAGGCACTGAACCAATGTGTTGGAGGTGTTGACAGGGAACTAGGACTGTTTTTGGTATGCTGGCCATTACACCCAGGTCCTTGAAGAGTTGTTTTGTTTTGGACAATGTGTGCTGAGCCACTTCCCCGGATGGGCCCTTCAGGAGCCAGTCATTAAGATATGGGAAGACATAAAGCCCTTCCCTCTGGAGTGCTACTGCCACAACTGTGAAGCATTTGGTAAATACTATCAGCACTGAGGATAAGCTAAAGGGCAAGACTCGGAACTGATAATGGTTGCCCTCCAACATAAAGTGGAGTTACTGCTTGTGGCATTTTTGGATCTTGACATGAAGGTAGGCATCCTTCATGTCCAGGGTGCAAAGCCAGTCTCCCTTTTGTAGCAAGGGGACAATAGCATGAAGAGATACCATTCAAAACATCAATTCAATTAATTTGTTCAGGTCTCTGAGGTCCAGTACAGGACACAGATCTCCTGTCTACTTGGGAACCAGGAAGTATCTGGAATAGAATTCTTTGTTCCTGTCCTAATGAGGAATGGGCTTGGTAGCTGTCTTTTTAATTAGTGATTGCACTTCTTCTCTCAGAAGGGACAAGCGCCCTGGATGATAATGAGAAGGAGGCAGAGGATGAACTGGAGGGTTTGAGAGAAACTCCAGAGCATGCCCCTGTTTCATTATTACCAGGACCCACTCATCTGTGGTGATCTTCCATTTTGACAAATGAAGGGAGATTCTTCCCCCACTGCATCCATGGAGGCAACAATGGAGGGGAAGAAAGTGGTGAATCAAGAAGGTACTGAGGATGGTGGGCCTACCTCGATTGATACCTTTGGATGCTTTGAAATGGGCACTAGGGTAGGATGGACCCAGAAGGGGACCACCTATGTGACCTCAGTACTGCTTATGGTAGTGACAGCCACCATGGCTGAACAATTTATGAAATGAGCCTCTACCACGACCCTGCCAAGTTGAGGGTTCAAGGATTTAACAGACTCTAAAGTAATTTTGGATGAGTGAAGCATTTTAAGGGCATCATCAACATCCATCGCAAACAGCTTGTAGCCCCTAAAGGGGGCATGCAATACAGCCTGTTGTATGTCCATAGCAAATCTACCTACCCTGAGCCAGGAACATCCCCAAAGGCAGAGGCTGGAGGCAGCAGCCCTGGCAGGAGCAACAGAGGCATCATATGCAGAGTGTAACAGATGCTTTCCAGTATCAGCACCATCTGAAGCAGCCTTAAGCAGTTCAGACATTGAAGGACTATCAGACGGGGCCTTAATAGTAGTCATGGCAGAGTTCCACAAGCTATTTTGATATTTTATCATGTATGCTTGATAATCTGCAATTTTTAGCCCAAGGATGCAGAAGCATAAGTTATTTTGCCCATAACAATTAGTTTCCTGGATTCCTTGTCAGGAGACAAACTACCGTATTTCTTTGAATTAAAGACGCCTTCAAAAATAAGTAGCGGCTATTGTAACAGTTTTGTAATAAAAGCCACCCTCGATTACTAGCCACATTGCAAACAAACCACACCAAACAAAGATCAACACCGTAGTAAACATAATGCGACTTCAATTCAGTCAAATATCTGACATGCCACATTACACATTACACAATGCCCCCCCCCACTACCCACATCACTGAATAGCATTTTATATTTTATGCGGTATGTTATGATTTTACCTTTGTGGACCTTGAAATGCAGAGTGGTGTGCTGAAAAACGCTAGCTGGTTGACCGGAAGATAGGAAGTACAGTACTGGAAGTACCTTTATGTTACGGAGACCACATGCTGGTATATTTTAAACATTTATCTGTTTATTTGGCAGTAAATAAATTCAATGCTTAAAAAGAAACAAGTGCAGAGTTTGTTTAAATTAAAATGTACTGGCTAACAATCATTCGATCTCAGACACACTTCCGAGATCGCTATCAGAGCAACTGACAGGCTCTTGAGTGTCTGTTTCTGTTATTTTGTTTTTATTTGTTGACAGAGGAAGTGACCATCGCTGTTTGTGATGGTCACTGTAATGTTAGTTGCCCTTTTGACGTCGGGCACCTTTGCTTTCAGTTTTTGTGATCGGTGTAGTAAAATACATGCCGTTATCACATAAAACCATCCTCAGGAGAAACCACAGGGTTATACACCAGAGTCCTTACTGCCAGTGGAGAGGGTGGAACTAGAAGGTAATCCCTCTTCAGAGGGATCTTCATCCCTTTCCATATCCTCCAAATCTTCCTCCATGTTTAGGAGATCAGGATTATATTCCACTTCGTCGTCATCTAGAATGATGATGGGGGCATTCGAGAGTGCCGTTGACAGAGGTGGTGGCTGCAATAAAGGAATAGCAAACATGATTCTATGTCTCCTCAATTGGGAAGGCCCAGTCAATGGGACTGCAGGCACTGTCATAACATTTCAGAAAATGACAAAAGCACAGCCTGGGAGTCGATGTCACCCATTAGATGGTTCGTGACTACTGGCACCTATGGGACAGAACCTGTTGATGGAGGTGCATTCCATCTGTTTACAGATGGTAGCGCCATTGCCAAACCCTGACCTTGGCATCTCAACAGTGGTTGGAGAGGCTTTAGATGATGACACTGCAGTGGTCTATGACAAGGACCTACCCTTCTTTAATGGAGACCTTGACCTCACTAGTGAAGCAGTTTTCTTTCTATGCTTGTGGTACTGGCTAGAAGAGGAGGGCTTCAATGACAGTTTGTCTTTTTCCTTACTTTTCTCTGAAGCCCTTGCCGACTGCTGGTGAGTCTCCTTCCCATTGACAGATGGACATGAGGGAGAAGCCAGTTTGTAGCTCATGGCCTTGGCTTGAGCTTCTATGGCTTTGATGGCGATGAAGGCCTGGCCTGGTTGAATCCCTGGCAGATCTTGCAGGCCCTGACATTGTGGGACAAACCCAAACAGAAAACACAAACTGTGTGGGCATCTTCTTTACAGATATTGTAACTGCAGGCACAAAGCCTAAATAAAGGTTCTTTCAATGGCAACATGCAGCGACAACGTTTATAAATACAGTGAAAAAGAAATCAAATAAACCAAGGAAACAATGGCAGTGTTTCACTTCATGGTCCGACGAGTGGTGGACAGTGGAAGAAAGAACTGATGAGCAATGGTGCTACCAATGTTTTATATGTACCATCAATGCATGTCATTATGGGCAGCCCTCAGCTAGCAAAAAGTTTGTGAGTGGTCCTGATGCAGACGGCTGACAGTTCCAAAGGTATGGCCCAATGGAGGCAACATCCTTGACGAAGATCTTATGTATTTGGTTGAAGCAGGAGGAAAGGACACAGTAACTTAGTAACAAAGTATTGTGGTGCAGTAAGGGGCTTGGGATCCATCCTGTCCTCTCTTGCTGCATGGCAGTCACAATACCTGAGTCTGATGTACTGGTATACATCCAAGCTGAACTTTTAGAGTGTTCTTTGCTCTTACTCATGAAGCACAACCTGAATGCTCCCCAGCAATCAGACTACCGTAGTTCAGCTTTGAAAATCTGAATAGTGCTAACTTTCACCAAATCACCAGGTAGGTAAAATATGGGATGAAATCTGCATATCTAAGTTTACAGATGAAACCAAAATAGACAGGGCGATAAACATTCAGGAGGGTGTTGATAGGTTACAAGCTGGACTGACCAAATTGGAAAACTGGGCAAGGGATAGTAAACTTCAGTTTAATCTGGAAAATGTGCAGTGATTCACATTGGTAGAACAATTCCCTTGGCTGAGCATCCTCTTAATGGTACAATTCTGAAAGCTGTTACTGAGGCAAGAGATCTTGATGTCTTAATCACAAATGATCTTAGGTTTAAAAATCAGTGCAGTGCACTGCTAAGACAGCATCTAAAATATTGTATTGTATTAGAAGGCACATAAGAAGCCACTATAAAGGGGTTATGATACCTCTTTACACCTCACTTGTGAGACCACATCTTGAATATTTTGTCCAGTTGTTGGCCCCATCAACCAAGGCTGAAATTAATACTTTAGAGAGAGTGCAATGAACAGCGACCACATTTATAATGGGACTCAATGATCTGCAGTATGAGGGAATATTACAGCCTTGAGGTTGTACTCCTTAAAATATAGAAGGCTTGGAAGGGATCTATGCCTCTTTCTTTGCAGCCTTTAATAACGGTGAGTTGTGGGATTCTTTGGGTCTTGAACTTGAGAAACAACTTTATACTACTAGGGCCCACATCTTACAGCTAAAAGGGGAAAAATGCAACATTATGAAGCACAACCTGAATGCTCCCCAGCAATCAGACTACCGTAGTTCAGCTCTGAAAATCTGAATAGTGCTAACTTTCACCAAATCACCAGGTAGATGAAGAGGAAGTGGTGGGGGCTGAAACAATCACAGTATTTAAGAATGCATGGGATAGACATAAAGGCATTTTGGAGGTCAGGGGTAAGGGGCAACAGACTTCTTGGAAAACATAAAGTGAACTTACAAACTTAAATGGGCAGACTGGGTGGGCCATAGGCCCTTATCTGCCGACACTGTCTATGTATGTATGTATCTATGTATGAGAAAGGCACACTGGTTTAACCAAATGATCATTAAGGCATGGAATGCCCTCCCTCTGGAAGTGATAGGCAGTACACATGTGCATGAATTCAAAAATAGACTTGATACTTACTATGCGGGTTATAAAATTAAATTTTCCCCCAGATGCAGGGGCGAGAATCATTAGGAGATTACTGCCTTCCTGCTCGTATTTATTTGTGAGAATTATGAATCTATGAGATCATTCCACATGCTGATTATCTTCTATGTGAAGAAATGTTTCATGATATTTCCCCTTATCCTAACCCCTTGTTTTGAGTGCATGCTCTTCTAGTTTGTTTGCATCCATCACCACAAACAGATGTGAATTCTCGACCCTGTATATTCCTCTAAGTACTTGCTTATCTTTAGTCCCCCTTGCTTTACCGTAGTCCCTGTTACCCCTTCCCCTCTCCTTCCTCACACCCATTCCCCCTACCCTTTGCCCCCCAACTTAGTTTTCACTCCCACCACCCACGTCTAGCCTAGGTTTCTTCATATTTCAATCATGGACCCGATTACAACCAACCACAAAAGACTCGAACTTTCCCCACCTCTAGCACTTAGGTTATTGACCCATCTATACCCCTTCCCTTCTCTTTCCTGCGTTCCATATGTTACTCACGTAAATGTTCAGACCACTCTGTGTTTTTCTGTTTTTACTTTATTGTAATCGATTGCTGCCTGTTTTTCAGTTTATGAAAATTACTGTAACTGTTAGATAACTGTTAGTCTTTGACAATGTCCTATATATCTAAACCAATTGTTTGGATTGCTTCCGCTGTATAGATCGTGTTTCTGTTAGACTCTGTGTTGTATTGTCATACCTTCTTGGTATCTCTTACACTGAATGTTTGTGAAAATGGGCATTTTAGTTCACATACCTCCCTGTATACAAATAAAGATTGATAGATTGATTGAACTCTATGATCATTCCTGTTCCCCAGTCTTCTCTGTTCTAGGCTAAATAATCTGAATATGTCCAATCTCTCCTTGCAGCTTGCCTCCAAACCACAAATCAACTTGAATGCTGTACTCAATGTGCTTTCTAACCAAGACCTTGAATATATTAAGATCACCTCATATGACCAATTCCTTCTGTGGTGGCACATTCCCTGTTTAGTTTCAGCTTACTGTCCACAATTACCTCTAAACCATTGTCTTCAGGTATGCTGTCCACTACTGGACTAAACTAGCCCACTGTAATATTCCCTTGGTGGAGCTACTGTGCATTTTAATTCCAATTTTAGGATCTTGATTCCCAGCAGGCATTAAGAATCTTATTTGTGCCCATAACTCTATGGGAAAGTGAATATAGCAGAAGGGATACAGGGCCCAAAAGGAAGATCTGGCCAAGCTCGAGAGATGGTCCAGGATATGGCAACTTGGGTTCAATGAGAAGAAGTGCAAGGTCTTGAACATTTGAACCAAGTACCAAGAATGGAGTACAGCCTTGGAGGGGTCCTGGCAATCAAGTATGAAGAAGAGAAAGGCATGGAGTGATGATCACTAGTGACTTGAAGCACTCCTTACACTGCAGAAAGGTGGCAGCAAATGCAAACAGAATGCTGGGCTGCATTGCCAGGGGGATAGTAGCAGGTGGGAGGAAGTCATATTGCTGGTGTGGCAGCACCTGGAGTATAGTGTACAGTACTGGTGTCCCTACCTGAAGAAGAATATTATCCTACTAGAGGCGGTCCAGACGAGGGCAACTAAGATGGTAAAAGATCAGCAGGACATACAGGTAGAGGCTGGAGGGACCTGAAAATGTACTCCCTAAAAGAGAGAAGGGAGAATGAGTACAAGATTGAGACCTTTAAGTACATGAAGGGTATTAACAAAGTGGGCAAAGAGAGTCCCTTTAGTCTCAGTGGCAATAAAACTATGAGGGGCTATTGCATTATGCATGGTGGGAGTCAGGCAAGAGCTCAGGAGGCATTTTTTCATGGAGATGGTGGTTGCAAGGTGAAACAAGATCCTTAAAGAGGTGGTCTCACTGGAAACAGTGGAGGGCTTTAAAAGGGAGCAGGACAGAGTAAAAGGTAAGGTCAGGGTCAAAAGCAGAATGGGCAGAATGGGGGTTAGCAGTTTGGGAGGGGGAAAGAGTCCCTAGTTTCCACTGGGACTCCAAAATGTGAGCAGACTTGATAGACCATTAGGCCTTACTCTGCTGGCACTTTTCATATGTTCATTTGTTCATAAGGCAGGTGTAGTGCTATGGATGCCCAGTACACTTAGTAGAACTCAAATAGAATAATTTCCAGATGATGCTGGACTACCACCCATTTTGGCTACTAAAGGGTAATAATGTTGGCTAGTCTCTGGGGTCTACAGTGGAACTCAACAGTTACATTGAGTAGAGCTTTCTTTTCCTTTACACTTGTTTGAGGGTCATCAGTAAACACCTGTTCCAGGCAGGAGACTGGAAAAGTGACACATCTGCACCCCCTTCCTAATGTCCATGGCAAATGAATTGTGGAGTTTATACAGGAAAGGTTTTTTGGTAAAACATATTAGGGAATTAACTGAATTTTGGGAAGAATAGATGTTTAGAGAATGTGATTTTATTTTATAACACATTCTTTTATTTTATTATAATACTGTTGTGGGCTAAATCTAGAATTGATTGAAATATTTTTGGCCACCAAAATGCTGTAGTATACATTAAGTAAATGTTAATAATGGCAGATGCTACTAGGTGTAATGCTATACACTTATGCAGTGATTAAATTTTACTTGGAAATCTGTAAAGGTTTGCACATTTTAATAATATTGTGATGTAAAAGTTTATATTTACTCTTATTACTGTGATTTTAATATTTTTATTGTGTCTGTCTTATCACTATACACTTTGTTAATAAACTTGAAACTTGAATGATATACAGCTGAAAAATATTTCAGTTTTAATTAAATATGGAGTCATATAATTAGTTATAAAGAGATATAAAAATTGTAATAATAAATGCATAATTTTCAGGAGCAAAATATAATGTACAATTGAAAGATTTACAACATATATATAGGTTTATTGTTAATTCATGATACATACAGGTATTTTGGATATCAGTCAGTCATTTCTGCTACTAGTGTTAACTGCTGAATGACTGTTCTTGAACCTTGACTGTATGTCTACAGGTACTTCTTAAGTAATCAAAACTAAATTTGGTGAAAATGAAATGAAGTATAAAGTGTAAATAATTATGTAAAACATTTTCCCTTAAAAATAGAACTACCAGCCTGGAGGAAACTTACATAGCAAAATCTGGTGCAGTGGTGGAATGATATTAATAAAAATCTATGAGAACATTTCAGTAGTGGTTGAATAATTTTATTGGTGAACGAAAGCTGAACTATTTGCTAGTACAGTATCATATTTGGGTCCTTTCAGCAGTTCGTCACAGTATCTTTACGTAAATGACTGAGTCCATTCTTTTTCTTTGACATGTGTGTCTCCCTGGGATCCTTGAGTTTTTGAAAATCAACTGTGAGGTCATACTGAAGCTGCATAACCCTTCCACCACACACACACTGTCCAGAGGGATAGCTGCTGAGTACTGGATGGCAGTCGGAGTAACTTCCATGGGTACACTGGAACTCCAATACCTTCCACTATCATGGCTACTACATTCTTTCACCCCCTGGGTGTGTGGCCCATACCTCTTATCTTTCACTGATTTGCAGGGATGCCCTGATTTTGCATCAGAAATCTGCACTGTCCCTCTTAAATGTGGCATTTTTGTTATTGAGGTGTAAGGATTTGAATAATAAAATGTTAGCCAGTAGTGTTACTGTTTAATTTTTATTAGGAAAATTCCATTTACACAAACCACATAATATAGGAGGCTTTTTCAGCTGATATTACTATGTTTAGAGATGTGTCCCTGATTTTGGTCATTAGTCCCTGATTTTTTTTTGAAGCCTTGTCCCTGATTTGTGAGGCAGAAGGTTAAGAAGTATGGTTTGGCAAATAATGTTGCATTTACCCCTTTTCAACCTAAAAGCAGGCAAATTATGTGCTAGGGAATTTTTGGATCTTGATGATCATGAAGCCATTTGGGTAAGCCACTTCAGAGGGAAACCCCATATTAGGCCATACACTTCTTCTCATGATGGTCTATCTGTCTTTCTCTCTGCTAAGGACAATGGGAGATTGAACCTGACAGGAGAACCCCGCTGCATCCCAGACCTGGGGCTTATAGTGCTACCCACCTCTCCTGAGCCTGGCAAGACTCACTAGCCAGTGCAACCAATGCCACAGGAAGGATCTTTCTCTTTTCCTGGGTCTCTGCAAACAAACTATTTTCCCATGTTCCTTTTAATGCCCTTTATGCCCATAGCAATCCATGTCCTACCAGTGATCTGGAGTTTTAACTATGTCACTTTTTCTGTACAGAATTCTGAGTATAGTTCTGATAGGTCAGTAGCTCATGCTTAGCATTCTTTACACACATGATGACATAGTAAAAATTCCAAATTACTGCTTTCATGAAGAGAACTAGGCAGCATGCTGTCTATAAAAAGAAAACACTGGTAACACAGTTTATCATGTCAGTGTTCATTTAAGTACAGTTACTGTACATATGGTTTAGTTGGAGGTAAATCTTTCATTTCTGTTATTAGGTACATTATTAACTGCTGCCAATTAGCACACATTTCCTGTCCCCTTTAAGACAAAATGAACTTCAACTCATGAACTTTGATGAACGTTCATGAATGTTTTATGAACATCCATAAAAGCTCATCAACTGTTCTTCAACTTAATTCATGAACCAGATTCATGAACTGTCCATCAACACAAAGCTTCTGAAGTTGCTTAATATTTAAAGGACCATGATGAACTGAGCCAAATATAAATTTGCACAACTAAGTTACATATCAGAATGCACTGTTTTCCATTGTAAGAGTAATAAATCATCACAAAAATAGATATAGAAATTTTCAGTTTAGGAGTATAAAGTGTTTGTTCTACAAGGAAATTAACTATTTGAGCGCCCAAAAGGGTTAACATGTAAACTTACCACATTTTAAAATCTCTGAGTGGACATCAATGCTATCCTAGGTAAGGACCAAGCCCCCAACATTTCACAACTGCTATGCAATGGCAACTGGGTCACCAATAACTTTGATATAGCAAACACGCTGAACCAGCATTTCACAAACCTGAACTTACCTTTTGTCCACCAAGTAGGAAATTTGCAGTGCTCACTTCAGAGCTAGCTGCAGCATCTAACAAAATATGTCTGTTACACAGTGGATTAGAATGGGGTTGATCCTACCCATGGCTTCCCCTATGGAAAAAAGTTGCACCATGAGTGATGATGGGGAAAGGCCTTTGTCTAGGCCTTGTTGTAGGAAGAGTAATATCTGTGGTATTGATGCCTGGCCTGGTACAATACTATTTGTCATGCACCATCTTGAGAATATTCTCCAGTGCCTCTTATAAGTCCCTGTTGTTGATGGTCTTCTTGATTGCAGGATTGTTTTTATAACTGACTGAAGGTATCTCACTCCCAGCAATCTCTTCTTTTCAGGAGCCAGGTCATCAACTTGAGGGTGTGTGCATTCGGGTGGCATATTGTGCCCTGTGTCAGTACTGTATGTTTGGTTGACTGGGCAAGCTTTGGTGATCTGGAAAGGAAAGGGGAAATTGTTTAACCAGATAAGGCACACTAAGCCAGAGCTTGTTTCCAGGTGTGACCTGGGAGCACAAGGAAGTTAAGTGACTTGCTCAGGATCACACAGTATGCAAGTGGGGGTTGTGGGATTCAAACCCAGGTCTCCAGGTTTGCAGTTCAGTGCCCTTAACCACTATGCTGTACTGCCTCCATCTAGGGCAATTGATACTATCGTGGCAAACCAGTGGTGCCTTGGCCAATATGGTCAGTATCACTGTGGATCTCATCCATCTGATATTGTGTAGTACCTGTGGAATGAGGGATATCTGGCCAGGTGTACTACCGTTATAAATGTTAGGTTGTTTTGGGCCCAGCTGAGTATGTTTGAGGCCTCTCCCTGCATGTTTTGGCTTCTTGTGCCCCATGCTTGGACATGTATGCTACTGTGGACATGTCTGACCGTGTTAGCACCTCTTTTGCCCTTATTATGTGCTGGAAGTGTGAGAGAGTATTGTATATGGTTCTCATTTCTAGTATGGTTATGGACAGTTTGCTCTCTGAGATTGTCCATTTGCCCTGTGTTGATTTGTTGCCTGTTGATGCACCCCAGCCCGTCTGGTTTGTGTCCATATCTATTAACACTTCGAGGTCTTGCTCCATCTTCACTCCGACAGAGATGTTGTCCTCAGAAGTACACAATTGTACTGACTTCCTTACAGATGGGGTGATGCGGACAGGGAACACCAGGTTGTTGTTCATTTCAATTGCCTTCTGTCTGGCTAGGTGTTGAAGGGGTCTCATTTGCCACCTGGCCCATGGTACCATGTCTATGCAAGACGCCACTGATCTCAAGAGCTGTTGTATTTGTGACAGTGGGGAATTTTTTGCTGTCAATATTTCTTAAGCCTTGGTCCTCACTGTGTCTATTCTTTTTTCTGATGGGCTGACCCGACCGCTGGCCATGTCGATGATTGCTCCTAGGTGTTCTATTTGCTGACTGGGTGTGAGAAAGCTTTTTGCTTAGTTCAGTACCCATCTGTGTCTTGGCAGTGTTTCCATTACTATGTGGGTCTCTCTTTTTGCTTGCTGACTCTACCTTCCTTGTATTAACCAATCTTCCAGGTATGGGAATACATGAATTCCTTTCTTCCTTTGTTGTGCTGTTATGACCTCTGAGACCTTGGTGAATATCCTCGGTGCTGAGGCTGGTCCGAATGGGAGTGTCTGGTACTGGAAATGGTGTCCCATAATTGCAAACCTTAGGTATCTGTAGTGTGAGAGATGTATTGGTATGTGAAGGTAAGCATCTTTCATGCCTGTTGATGTAAGGAAGTCGCCCTGACAGAGTGCTTTTATTGTGGATTTTGTGGTCTCCATTTCAAAGATCTTTTGTGTTATGAATTTTACTCTGTATTACTCAGTTTTAAAAGGCAGAAGAAGGCACTGGGCCCATTAGGACTGCCTTCCTTACACTGTGTAGGGAAGATTGACCATCACCATTAAAAAAATACCTGTCTAGTGCATTCTTAATTTTATGAAAATCCATTATATCAACAATTTGTTTAAGAATTTTAAGTCTAAGATGGGTCATAAGTTTTCCATTCTCTTGGGGTCCATAAAGAATATTGCATATTTTCCTTCTCCATGTTGCACTTCTAGTACTTTGGCTATTGCCTTATTCAGTAGCAGTTGTCTTATGGCACTCTGTATTTGTGTTGGTGTTGCTTTTTTCATGGGGACTGGTAATATGATTCATCTGTCCAGTCTGGGTGTTTCCTTGAATTCAACTGCATAGCCCCATGACATGACATCCAGTACCCATTTATCTTGTGCTGTTTGTTTCCACTTGTGTGTGAATTGTTGGAGATGATCCCTGATTGGAGGTGTCCTTGGGTTTGTTCATTCGTCTGTGTTACAGTCCCTGCTGGTTGTTTTGGCCTCCTTTGAAGGAGCTGTGATAGCCTCTGTTGAAGGTACCTCATCCTCTGAACTTATTGCTGTTGCTGTGTCCCTGGTATGGCTTGAAGCTGGCACCCTTGTAGGATCAGTAGCCTTGTCTGCAGTCTCAAAAATTCCCTTTGCTCTTATGAAATCCCCTGCTCCTAGTGGAAAGGAGATATGTGTTTCATTATGGTTTATCTTTGTCCAGTACGGCACTCTGGCTTTTGACTTTAAGGAATGGTTCAAGACATTTTCTGAATAGTTTGGTACCCTTAAAGGGTAACTTCATTAGTAGAGCTTTTGATACCAATTCGGCATCCCAGAATTTGTGCCACAGTGCTCTGTAGGCTTTATTAGCCAGTGTTGCTGTTCTTGTGTTGATCTTTAGGGCATCGACCCCCATGTGGGCTAGGTACTGTGTTGTCTATGTTGGCTGTTATGTCAATTGTTCTTGAGTGGAAGTGGGTTGTACTGTCCTCGCCAAGTCCTCTAGCCATATGATTTGGGCTCTGTTGGTGTATATTATGGCGGTGGCTGCTCTGGTGTCCAGCTCTGCCATTTCAAATATTTTCTTAAGCATTTCATCTAGTTTCCTGGCTGTGGGATCTTTTAATGGAGCAGAGCCTACAGCAAGCAGCACCATCTTTTTGATTAAGGACGCTATGTCAGGGTCCACCATTGGGGTGGTATACCACAGTTTGAGTTTTTCTTCTTGTATGGGGTACATCTTGTCCAACAAATTTATTTCTGGAATCCTCACTGGGCCTGTCACCCCCCCACTATTCATGATGACTTCCTCTACCACCTCACATATGGGGAAGTAATCATTTGGTTTGGGTGTCGGTTGGAAAATTGGTATTAGCTTGCTCCCTCCAGTAGGGATTGGGGGCTCAAATCCCACTGTCATCATGATTATTTTTAGCAGTGGGGGCATGGCATCATAGGAGCATAATTTGTCTGTCATTGATTGTGGGTCCATCTCTGTAGCATCTTCATTACTAGGTTCTTCTCCCTCTGATTCCCTATTGCCCTCATCCTGATTCTAATTATCTGGTGGATTGGGGTTTGAGAGTTGGGGGTTTGTGGGGTCTCAGGTGCCTCCTGGCTGTTGATTAATGGGGTTGGGGATGGCCTTAGTCATTGCTTCTATACATTGCATTACTTGTAGCATGAACTCTCTCTGGTCTTTGATGGTCTGCACTGGTAGGGTGGCCGTATTGTTTTTCTGCTTTATTGGCAACACTTCCATGTTCTCCTCCTCTATGGTGGACTCCAAGGAGCATGGTGCAGACCCTCCATGGCTACATACTTGGCAATGGGAGCCTTGTTGTCCTTGTAGTAGGGGTGCACTGCAGGCTCTGCATTTTCTGATCTTGGCCATAATAATCTGTGGAGTCAGAGCATAGACAAAAGGTTTCAGTGGTTAGTGGGGTTTCTTTGGGCATTATAAGTTTAGCATGTGTTGCATGTGCCCTTACTATGGGCTAAATAGTTGCCCGATGTACTGTATTGGGCAGATCTGACCTTCCTAAGATGATTACCATGGTATGCCACAAGAAGGCTGAAATTGTGGTGAGTTTGTTCTTTTTGCCCACATGGTGTTTTTGGGTTCAAAAAGCGGGTTCAGCTCCCATTAGAATTTGGCCCACTCATTGATGGTGCACCCATAGGTGCTAAGTGTCCAAGCGTCTGCACTGTGTGCACATATATAGGGAGCGGAGTGTCCTTTTCAATATGGCGACCAGAAGTGGATGCAAGAATGCACCACACATGATTGGGCTGCCTGAATCATGGGAGCAAGGAGGTTTCCCAGGTAGAATTATGGGAACAAGGGCACCATCCAGGTACATGTCTGGCATAACTCCAAGATGGCGCATGCTGTTGGGGACCCTTCGGTATCATGGCATGGCATGAGAGCAAGATTAGCCTGGTGTAATTATGGCAGCTTATTAAGGAGCTCCCCACTGTTATTCTGGTGTTTTTAAGGGGTATAATGGTTTTGTTCTACTGCAACCTTTTCAGCTAGTGGTTCTTGTGTCTTGCCCTGCAGCTGCTGCAAAAGGGGATACAGGGGGACACTTTAGGGACTCAGATCTGTGAGTGTAATTTTTTCTTGCCTTGTGAGATTAGGGCATCTCGGTCCTCTGCATTTACCCACTGCTGCTGTGATAGGGGCAACAGGCACTCTTACGCCAGAACACTAGCTTCGATGTGTTGGGATCTGATGTAGCATAATAGGAGAAATTAGGCGTACTATCAAGGCGTGGCATTTTAAACACCCATTTCTGTTGTTCTTTTTTCACATGGTAAAGAACTGCCATGGGGGAAGGACAGTGTTGGATAAGTTACTTTTAAAAGATAATCAGTTACAGTTACTAATTGTGACGCCTGGCCAGCTGGTTATGATTGTTCTTTGATATTTGTAATATAAAAATGTGGTGTGCAATTTGTCTCCATAAGGCAGCTATGCCATGGGTCAGGTTTTAATGGAAATAACAGGATATATTAACCTGAAACTAGGAGGTAATTAAAAAGACTAGAGAGCCTTAATTAAGGTTCTCCTGTTTATCTGACTTAATTGGAGCTGACCCAGCTGCCAGGATATGGGGATCGTAAACTTTTATGACATTTTAGAGGAAAAAACATTTTTATACCATGGTGTGAAAAGTCATAAAAATCCTTTGATCCCTGGGAAGAGGAACTGCTCAATGATCAAAGAGGGGATGTTAATTAAGGAAGTGATACTGGGAAATTAGTTTATGCTGAAGTCACAGTATTTAAAATATCTCCTGACAGAAAGATCCTTGTTTGTATAATTTTCATATTCTAACAGGAGGAGCTAGATTACATCATCCAACGGCTGGAAACACAACATTTTAAACTGTATTCTGTGTTTCAACTTAGGGACATTTTCTTTGTAGGCTCTTAAGAAACAAGAACTAGCTTAAGCACTGTAAGAAGGTAATACATTAGATAGAAAAAGTCTAATTGTATTGCGGTAGGAGTTTATGTTTGCACTGTTCCATGTGTTCTTTTAAGTGATTGTATGCTTTGTGATATAGTGTTCTGTGTTTACATTTTACGTAATTTTATCCATTGTTAAGTAAACCTTTCATCTGAAAAGACTGCCTGGGTGTGTCTTCAAAGTTCTTCCTTTTTGCATGTGATGTATAGATCGTTAAGACTGACTAATAACTGTTCATAAGCTTGATGGTGTTACCAAACTGGGAAAAGGTAAGAATATACCTAAGGCCTTCTATAGAGTTTTAAGGGTTCATTTTGGATACCTGGTTAGGTGCCCTTAGGCGAAAGATATCTGGCATCCCCCTGAAGAGCAGATTATCTGAGCCTGTTCATTTGGGTACGCTAGCATAAGGTTCACAGTTTGAATCCCCCCAGAATTTGAGACTAAAGGTGATTCAGACCCACAAGCAGACAGGTGGGTTACCATGTTCTCGTACCTGTTCACAATACTGCGCTCGGAGGTTGGCACTGTGGAAGCAGAGGGCCTGAACTGCTGAATGGGCTGGTGACAGATTGGTTGGCGGTGGTGCAGATACATTTGGTAACACAAGCTTTAAATGTTCAGTGTGTCAGCTTGATACTGTACAGCTCACTTGCAAAATAAGGCAGTGATTCATTTTTTAAAGAAGGAAACAGAGCTATATCATTTTGCTTACAGTCAAGTTCCTGCCTGTTTTACTTTTTTTTGCTAAAGTGCAAGTTAGAGTAGCCATAGTTAGGGAAGAAGATGGCTTCCAACTACAACGGGTACACTGCAGACTACTTGAGGCAATTGTGCCAGGACAGAGGAGTCCTGTATGAGGTGAGAGCCCCCATGCAGAACTTCATCGATGCCTTGAAGGCAGCAGATGCCCAGAGCATCGAGTCACAGACTGTGACTATAAAAGACCAAACCTTGAGTATGGAGGGGCCAGTGGCCAGTGCAGTGTCCATATCCAGTGAGGATGAAAGCAGGGCCAGTGCCAGTGAAGGGCCACAGCATCAGGAGAAGGTCATCAGCATTCTGGAGCCAGAAGCACTCAGGCTGCAGATTGAGTTGCGCAGAATGGAGCTGGAGTTCCAGGAGAAGAGGGAGCGAGAACAGCGAGAGGCAATCATGAAGAGCGAGAGTACCAGTGAGCTTCAGAGGAGAAGAGGGACCATGAACAGTGACAGGTGGACTGTGAGGAGTGTGAGTGCCAGAGGTGACATGAACTGGAGAAGCTACAACTCCAACCACCAGCACCAGAGCAGGTAAGTGGCTTGGGTTTAACTGAAACTACAGGACTGGGTTACAAATTGAATTCCCAATTGATATTTAAAGAGGGGGAGGATATGGACGCCTTTTTAAATTCCTTTGAAAAAGTTTGAATTCAGGCTAAAATTCCTAGAGGGTCCTGGAGCTTTCAGCTATCCCCGCTACTTAACGGGAAAGCTTGGGATGCATTGGGTCAAATGGACAATGAGGGCAGTAATGATTACAGCAAACTTAAAGCTGCACTTTTAAAAAAGTTTGATTTAACTGCTGAAGCATACAGAGCTAAATTCTGTAGCTTAGGAGAAGCCCTAATATGAGCTATGAGGAGCTAGCCATGAAACAACGTCAGTTTTTAAAACGTTGGTGGGAAGGAATTAAAGCAAACTCTGTAGATAAAATTGAAAATGCTATTTTGTTAAAACGGTTTTTTTGGGCATGCCCAGCAGAGCTGAAAACCTGGCTGGAGGACTGATCCCAAAACAGTGCAAAAGGCTGCTGAACTCTCAGACCACTATGCCAAGAACAGACCAGCTCTGAGAGTGAATGGGGCTGGTGTGGCAGTGCAGAAAGGGAAAAGTGCACATTCAGGGCAGCTAAAACCCTCACTGCCTCCACCAAAACCAGTTAGCCCCAGGTTTCAAAGAAAAGATTTCTCAGAAAAAAGAAATGAATGTTGGGTTTGTAAAGAAACTGGCATATTGCCAAACAGTGTCCCAAAAGGACAAGCTATATGCAGAATGGTGCTAGGAAAGAAGTGGGTTGTTTATGTGTCCCTGGAAGCATGCATGTGAACATGAGGGAACACATGCACCCAGTCATGGTGAAAGGTGTTCAGACACAAGGGTTAAGGGACACAGGGGCATCTGTAAAATTGGTAAAAGGGATCTGATAGAGCCTGGTCTGTTTATACCAAATGAATTTGTAACTGTGCAAGGGTTCACTGGTGAGGAGACCGCATTGCCACTCGCTAGTACTCTCCTAGACTGGGGTGAAACAGGGGGAGTTGTGCAACAGGTGGCTATAGCCAAAAATTTAGCAGTGGATGTCATCCTTGGCAACAATCTCGAACAGGGGATGGTGTGTGCAGTTACCCGTAGCTAAGCGGCAAGGGAAAATTGTAGTTTCCTGGACCCCACAGAAGCCATTATGGAAACCAATTGGAGGCTGGTTGCCCAGCCTGTGTCTTCTGATATGGAGATTAATGAAAAGGGGGTAGAAATTTCTCCAGTAGCAGTTAACCAAACAGCTACGGAGGGTTACTTTGAAGAAGGAGGGATGACCCATTGTCAGAGGGTTAGGGATGACAGTGATCCTGACTGCTCTGATGCTAGTGCTAGGGACCCTAGTTTAGAGACTGAAGGGGACCTGTCCCATGCCTTGGGAATGTGTGAGGAGTTTGCAGCTGCTCTGAGAAGTGACCCTAGTCTAGAGAAGCTGAGGGCTTGGGCAGACTCTGACGGAGCACAGGGAGGTGATGGTAAACATAAGGTTTATTGGGAAAATGGACTGATGTATACTCAGGCTGTGCAGACAGAGGGAGGGGTGATAGGCAGGCAGCTTGTCATTCCCCAGGGGTATCGTGAGCAGTTGCTCAAGATTGCACATGATATTCCCTTGTCTGGTCATCTGGAAATCACGTGCACTATGTAGCGGTTGGCCCAGAATTTAAATGGCCCAAGTTCACCCAGCAGGTGAAGGAGTATTGCAGGTCTTGTCACTGGTGCTAAGAAATAGGGAAGGCAGGTGAGAAAACCCAAGCTGCCCTGATTCCATTGCCCATAATGAAGGAGCCATTCCAGAGTGTGGGAATGGATATTGTGGGGCCTTTATATACTCCCAGCTCCTCCAGGAAGAGGTTCATCCTGACTGTGGTGGATTATGCCACCCGCTACCCCAAGGCAGTCCCCCTATCCTCACTGAGGACAGACAAAGTGGCAGATACCTTACTTGGAATTTTCTCCTGTGTTGGGTTTCCGTAGGAGGTTATCACTGATTGAGGGGGTTCCTTCATGTCAGAACTGATGAAATGTTTATGGGAGAAGTGTGGGGTGGTGCAGAGATGCATGACACCTAATCACCTGCAAGCCAATGGGTTTGTAGAAAGATTTAACGGTACCCTGAAGTCAATGCTCCAAGCATTTGCTGAACAGCATGGGAGTGACTGGGAGAAATACCTTCCCCACCTGTTGTTTGCATACAGGGAGGTGCCCCAAGAGTCGACAGGATTTTCCCCCTTTGAACTCTTATATGGATGCCGGGTACTTGGGCCCCTAGACTTGATTTGGGAGGACTGGGAAGGCAAGCACGCCACCCAGGGAACACCTATAGTGGATTGCGTCCTTAGGTTTAGGGAAAGGCTGAAGGAGCTTATGGGGACAGCCCAGAGCAACCTGGCAGCTGCCCAACAGAAACAAAAAGTGTGGTATGACCACAGAGCCAGAGCTCGCTCGTACATGGTGGGTCAGAAAGTCATGGCCCTTATTCTGGTCTGGAAGGACAAGCTGCAGGCTGAGTGGGCAGGACCATACAAAGCAGTTAGGAAGGTAAATGACGTAAACCATATTGTAGAGTTACCTGACAGAAGACAGATAGAAGAATATACCATGTCAACATGATGAAGCCATATGCTAATAGGACTGATATGGTGTTTGCAGTGTGTAGTCCTGGGGAGAGGACGGACGAAGGAGACCCTCTTCTGGATTTGCTGGAAGAAAGCAAGTGGGAGTCCTCTGTGGAGGCAGTTAAATTGTCTCCCCAGCTGGCCCCGGACAAGATCCAGGAAGTAAGGGAGGTTTTAGCAGACTTTGCCCCCCTGTTTAGTGCCAAGCCTGGACTAACCCCCTTAGCGATGCACGTTATGAAGACAGGAACACAGACACCCATACGGCGGACAGCATATCGGGTGCCAGAGGCTGTCCAAAAGGACATTGGGGGGAGGTGGAGGAAATTCTGGATTTAGGGGTAATCCAGAGATCCCACAGCCCCTGGACCTCACCCGTAGTCCTTGTGCCCAAGCCAGATCACTGTACTCATTTCTGTGTGGACTATCATGGACTGAATGCAATCACAAAGTCAGATGCCCACCCGATGCCCCAGACGGATGAACTCCTGGACAAGTTGGGAGGCGCGACCTAACTTACAACTATTGACATGACAAAAGGGTATTGGCAGGTAGAATTATCAGATGGAGCTAGGAAGAGGTCGGCCTTCATCACTCCGATAGGCTTATTTGAATTTAAAGTAATGCCTTTTGCAATGAAGAACGATCCTGCCACTTTCCAAAGGTTGGTGAACCAGGTGTTAAATGGTGCTGAGGAGTACACCATGGCATACCGGGATGACATTGCCATCTTTAGTGCCAGCTGGGAGGAACACCTGTTCCACCTTAGGGAAGTGCTGGGCAAGATACGGTGGGCTGGGCCCACTGTCAAAGCTCAGAAGTGCCAGGTGGCCATGGCTGAAGTGGCATACCTCGGGCATGTTGTAGGCCGGGGAAAGCTCCATCCTAATCAAGTAAAAATAGAGGTGATCAAGGCATGGCCCAGACCAGAAATGCAGAAGCAGGTCAGGAGTTTTCTAGGGACAGCAGGGTACTATAGAAAATTTGTACCCAATTACAGTGTCCTGGCTGCTCCCCTATCTGACCTGGTAAAGAAAAGGATGCCTAAGAAAATTACCTGGGAATCAGCCTGTGAAAAAGCCTTTACCAGACTGAAGGAGGCACTGTGCAGTGCTCCAGTATTGACAAGTCCTGACTATAGCAGACCCTTTATAGTTCAGACTGACACCTCAGATGTGGGTATCGGGGCAGTACTGAGTCAGACATCCTACCAAGGGAAAGATCACCCTGTAGTGTACCTGAGTAAAAAGTTACTTCCCAGGGAGCAGGCATACTCTACTGTGGAAAAAGAGTGTCTTGCCATTGTGTGGGCCCTAAAGAAGTTAGAGCCATACTTATACGGGCAGCATTTTGAGGTACAAATGGACCACAACCCCCTGGTTTGGCTGACATTAATGGGAAAAACTAATGGTACTCTATTAAGATGGAGTCTTGCCTTGCAAGGGTATGACATGACAATCTTACATAGGGCAGAATTAACCAATCAGAACAGCAATGTCCTTTCGCATCTTTATGAGGAATGAACTGATTTGGGAAGCTTATCCCATGCAGGGGATAGAGCCCTCAAATTCAGTCTAGGTGGGGAGGATTGTGGCGCTTGGCCAGCTGGTTATGATTGTTCTTTGATATTTGTAATATAAAAATGTGGTGTGTGATTTGTCTCCATAAGGCAGCTGTGCCATGGGTCAGATTTTAGTGGAAATAACAGGATATATTAATCTGAAACCAGGAGCTAATTAAAAAGACTAGAGAGCCATAATTAAGGGTCTCCTTTTTATCTGACTTAATTGGAGCTGACCCAGCTGCCAGGATATAGGGATTGTAAACTTTTATGACGTTTTAGAGGAAAAAACATTTTTACACCATGGTGTGAAAAGTCATAAAAATCCTTTGATCCCTGGGAAGAGGAACTGTTCAAAGATCAAAGAGACGATGTTAATTAAGGAATCATATTGGGAAATTAGTTTTTGCTGAAGTTAAAGTATTTAAAATATCTCCTGACAGGAAGATCTTTGTTTGAATAATTTTCATATTCTAACAGGAGGAGCTAGATTACATCATCCAAGGGGTGGAAACACAACGTTTTAAACTGTATTCTGAGTTTCAACTTAGGGACATTTTCTTTGTGGGCTCTTAAGAAACAAGAACTAACTTAAGCACTGTAAGAAGGTAATACATTAGATAGAAAAAGTCTAATTGTATTGTGGTAGGAGTCTATGTTTGTACTTTTCCTTGTGTTCTTTTAAGTGATTGTATGCTTTGTGATATAGTGTTCTGTGTTTACATTTTACATATTTTTATCCATTGTTAAGTAAACCTTTCATCTGAAAAGACTGCCTGGGTATGTCTTTGAAGTTCATTATTTTTGCATGTGATGTATATATGGTTAAGACTGACTAATAACTGTTCATAAGCTTGATGGTGTTACCAAACTGGGAAAAGGTAAGAATATACCTAAGGTCTTTTATAGAGTTTAAGGGTTCATTTTGGATACCTGGTTAGGTGCCCTTAGGCGAAAGATATCTGGCATCCCCCTGAAAAACAGATTATCCAAGCCTGTACATTTGGGTATGCTAGCATAAGGTTCACAGTTTGAATCCCCCCAGAATTTGAGACTAAAGGTGATTCGGACCCACAAGCTGACAGGAGGGTTACCTTGTTCTGTTACCTGTTCCCAATACTGCACTCAGAGGTTGGCACTGTAGGAGCAGAGGGCCTGACTTGCTGAGTGGGTTGGTGACATTAGTTACTTTCAAATAAATGTAACCAATTACTTATTACTGTTATATAAAAAGTAATTAGCAACTATGACTGTAATGCGTATTACTTTTTATATTACTTTTAATAACATGGTTACTCACTGAACATAGCTATGTGCTCATGAAACCCCAAGAAGTGTATAAATGGGATAAAACAGATTCTGAAGACAATTAATATGTTAATTTATAACACAGTACCCCTCTGACATTGCTAGCCACAACAATTCATTTACATTTCCAAATATAAGAGCTCTTTAAAAAAAAAAAAACACTCAAACACACACCCTGAATCTACTGCCACCCTTCACAATCTTTTCTGCTCACAGCTGAATCCTGGCTTTGCCAGCCATTGCTGTCTCTGACCTTTTTCATTTCCATAATACCCATACTTACCCTCCAACACACACACACACACACACACACAAGCACACACACACACACACACTCTGCATCTAATGCCAGTGCCCTTGGGGATCTTTCCCATACAGTTGTTTATCCTGACAATGCCAGCCACAACTACCCCTTTATATCCTACCCTTACCCCACTGCCAAACACAACCTGCTGCATCTTCTGCACTTGGCGATCTTTCCCACATCTAGCTTGTATTCTCCTCCTGACTATGCAAGAGCCACAACTTCCTCTCTAAATTTCTGTAAAAAAATTCAACCCTCATAAAACTCCCCCTACACTCACACACACACACCTGAAGATCTGCTACCCTTCCTTGCCTTGGTGATCTTTTCTCATTTCCCCACAGTAGCCTAAATCCTAACTTTGCCATTGCCAGCCACAGATCCACCCCACATCATATGCAATAAATTCTTCCAGCATACAGCTGTTTATCCCAACAAATTTGAAACACACTTTCCCACAGCTGAACCTTGACTTGCGACTGCCACTGAGACACAGTTATAATTATAATTAAGTCTGCCATGACTATTATGCCACTGCCAGTATGCCACAGTTGAAGTCAGACAGCGCCACTTACAACTGAATTATCACACAACATTAAGCACTTGTTGCATTCTGGTACATATCCCTTCGATGAGGATTTTTCTTTGAGATGGGACAGGTGATGGTGATAGCCCTGGAAGGTGGGCGGATGGACGATCAAGTGGACTGCTGTGGCAGTTTGGCACATGTGGTGTTGATGGAATTAGGCCCCGAGCCCTGCCTGCAGATGGACTACTTGCCTTTTTCCTTATAACAGCTATTCTGGCTCCGATTCCCTTGAGGTTCACAATGGCTACTGTAGAGGGCCATGACTGATGACATGCATGTGTGTGGTAAGCTATTTATAAAATGTACATCGACTAGCCAAACTGTTGCTCCCTCAAACAAATTTCCTCTATTCCTATAGTGACTCTTAGCTGTACCATGTAACGGAGCATAAGTAGTATAATTTGTATATCAAATGTTGCAAAATGATGTATTTAATAACAAACCAACAAATAAAATGATGTTTTCTAACTTTTATTTGCACAACACGTTACAGATATAGAACAAAATGGTAATATTAAATGCATGCTGAAAATAGAAAATTGAGTTAGAATTGATGTTTCCACCATAGGGCTTCAGGAATTATCTAAAAGAGAAAAAAAACAGGTTAGGGAAATAAAATAAATACATGTGAGGATAGAAAATAGGGGGAGGTTGTAGGAGAACTATAGAATAATACATTTGGTGGTATGTTTAACAAGATTTTACACACACCTGAGGTGTTGGATGCCACAAAAATCCCGAGAGCAAAGCTCGAGGGGTTTATTTAAGCATCCAACACCAAGGGTGTGTGTAAAATCTTGAGTTAAACACACACCCCATATTTTCTTTTATATAATAGCTAGGGAGTGTTTTTTTCACCACAATAATTATATCAAAAAAGCCACATTCCTATGCAGCTGCCATCCCAGGGTTTCAGTATGGCAAGCCGTTAGGGACATAATTCATAATCTCTGGCTGTATAGTAAAACACATACACTATATGGTGAAATACATATATCATATAGTGAAATATACACATCATATAGTGAAATACATACACAATGTAGTGAACCACATGCACTATCTATTGAAATATATACATCAAATAGTGAAATACATATACTGTATACTGACATGCATATATCATATAGTGAAACACACACTATATAGTGAAATGCTTTCATTATATAGTGAAATACATACACTAGCTACTGAAGTCTACATACTGAGTACTGAAAATCCACATACACTATATACTGAAACAAATGTACTATGTACCGAAACATATACACTACCTATTGAGATACATACACTACAGACTGAAATATCCACGTAAACTATCTACTGAAACAAATACTCTATACATTGTAACACATACACTACTGTATATATTGAAAACAATCTGCAGACACTATATACTGAAACAAATACACTACATATTGAAATACATACACTATCTATTGAAATGCATATACTACACATTGAAAAAAGCACATTCACTGTCTACTGAAACCAATACACTATATATTGAAACATTTACAGTTTATATTGAAATACATACACTATATATTGAAATAAATATACTATGCATTGAAAAATCTTCATACACTATATACCGAAACAAATACACTATATATTAAAAACACCCTCTTTATTGAAAAATGTTGCATACTCTATATACTGAGAGAAATATATTACATACTGAAATACATACACAGTATATTTACAAAAAACACATACACTATATACTGAAACAAATACACTACATGGTGAAACACATACAGTGGGCCGGATATTCAAACTGCACCCAAAAAGTGCGCAACAGCAGGAGCAAGTGCAAGTCCAATGCGCCCATGCGCAAGAAGCGCGATATTCAAAAACTGCACAGGCTAAGATGCGCCTGCTGCAGATGACTGAATATCATGCCTCCTGTGCCATAGCGCAACCATGGATATGCAGCTGTGCATTTCAGATGCGCCATAGCGCAACAAGGGATGCTCAGTGGAGCAGTCCAGATGCGCCATAGAGCAACCAGGGACTCCCCGTGGAGCAGGGCAGCAATGCAACAGCACAACCAGGGATGCAGGGGCCCACCACCCATGCCACAGATGGGCAGAGGAGCACACAGCAGAACAGACATCATCCCCCACACCCCATGCACTGCACAACCAGGGGAGAGCTGGAATAACCACCGGCCCATGGATACCAGCAACCAACCCACAGCCAGGGCATGGTGCCCCAGCACACCCCCTGGCAAGCTGTGACTGGCACACGAGGAGGGCTGACCACCCCATGCCACACTATCCCACCAATGCAGAGCACACCCTGCACCACGATCACCATACATCCTTCCCAGGAGTTGCGCCCAACAGTGCAGGACACCCCATGCATGCCACCACCCCCACTGTGACAATGCAACCCTGTGCACCATGTAGCCATGCAAGGCAGCCCCACCATGTGCACCCTGCAGTGGGCGGCAGCAGACAGCGATGCAACAACAGCATACACAGTTCCACCCCGCACGTCCCCCCCGAGGTACAGCTGAGAGACTGACCATGTGTCAGCACACGAGGTACCCCACATGTGACAGTTCATGCCCCAGACCCCACCACCAGTGGTACAGCACCCTGCACACCCTCCCAAGGACCCATCCTATCCCAGCACTGGCCACAACAGCCAGCACAGACACACACAGTGTTGCATGGAAGCATGCGCCACACAGGATGCACCACAGTGCATGGACAAACACCCACCCATACCCAAGAGCACACCAACACAGGGACACAATAGCGGGTCAACCAAACCACTGGTGTGTGGCCACAGCTGCCATGTACACATGTCCAGCACCCCTACATGGCACAGGTGGGCCAACCACTCTGCACAGGCACCATGAAGCTGTATGCCACCAGCATGTGGCCGGAGCACAAGTGACAGACACTGGAGCATATCCCCTGCAACAGACACAATCAACAGCATGGAGGGGGGACAACAACAGTGGAGGCCACAGTGCCACCGTAGGCAGACTTGCACCATACTGGTGATGAGAGGCTACCTGGCATTGTTCCGGGTACAGTGGTTGTCCAGCATGGACAGCCACCACTGACATGCCAGCAGACCGTGCATATCACAGACATGCAAGGGTGTCAGCTGCACAGGCCATGGACGGTCTGACAGGGGTGTCACGCACACAGTGCATGCACCATGGACCACTGCACACAGGCATTCAGTGCACAGAGAACAACACACAAACCACAGACAGTGACTGATCCTCCTGCCCACACCATAGGCACTTCCCTTCCAGACACACACACATGCCCATGCATGCACCACCCCTGACGCCATGCACACCACTGCAGCTGAGCACCTGTATCCTGCTGTAAATCAGAGACTACCACAGTTGTCATAACAAAACAAATGTATTAAAAACAGGTAATCAAAACAACTATTTACAATTATGTACAAGGGGGGAAGAGTCACATACCAGGTGGGGGCGGGTAAGGGGCAGGGGTGAACATATAGGAGAGGGAAGAAGGGGTGTGAGGGTGGATCCGGGGGGGAAGGTGTTTTCTGGGGCATGGATGGGCTATCGTCTGCCCCGCTCATCCTCCATGTGGTGCCGATGTGTCCTATGCCTCCTCACCCCGTGTCGGTCCATCCTTTGGAGGAGCTCCAGGGTCACCCTCGCCACCTCATACAGCCATGTGCCATGCCCCTGTGATGGTGTGCGACCACCCACAGTGACCATGTCCACAAGACCTGCCTACCCAGGCACCCACAGCCATGTGGACCACTGCACACACTCACCGCCCATGTCCTGCACAGCACCACCATGGCCGTACAGTGACTTGGCTATGCGGTGTGAAGGCAGTGGCACAGCCATGTACCTGGTGCACGCATGGACCACCATTGATGCACTCCCAGACATGCAGTGCCACTGGACAGTGCTGACTGTAACAAGTTGAGTGCATGGCAGTGGTTTCAATGGATGTTGGCCATGCCCCACTGCCCGCCCTGTTACACAGCATGCAAAAGTAATCATGGATGTAAGGCACTCACCATCATCAGGCTGGTCCCTGCGCCTCTGTGGACCTTCACCCCTCCTGGCCTGCTGGTTCTCCTGGTGGCACCTCCTCTCCTTCGCCAGCCTGTGCTCTTCTGGGCCTAAGGTGCAAACATGCAGAGAGGAACATCAGTACAATCCGGTAGCAAAGTACCCCGCCCCCATATGTGTGCAATCCGACACAGCCATACCCATCCACCCCCCACCCTGATACCACCACCACGGCCAACACAGGATGGCCCCCCCATGTGCTTGACACATGCAACCGTGATACCCATATGGACGATAACAGTGTATGGATGGGGCACCTACCTGGCCGTGGCACCGTGCCCCTCCTGGCACATCCCTGCAGGTGGGCAAGCATGTCCGGGTCCCTGCGCCTGAGGTCCCCGTACCTGTAGTGACACTGCTCTGCCGTGCGCCCGATGCCCGTGGCCTCCTCCAGTGCATCAGCCACCTCCTGCCAAACTGCACTCCTGGCCCTGTCCAGGGGTGCATCACCATATAGAGCCCCAGCATGGGGCTCTACAATGGCCACCAGATTCGCCAATTCAACCTGGCTCCACATAGCAGCCCTTCTCCGTGCCATCTTAGCAGATAGTTGGAGTCAAAATGGCGCCCGGCAGTGTGGTCCCACTATGTGTAGATGCTGCACGGTACAGTGCTGCCATTCCCTATTGTGCTGTTACCGAACAGCGTGATAGTGGTGCACCCATGCCGGACGTATGGCGCCTAGGGGGCAAAGGTCGGGCACTGGGTTGAGGGTCTCTTGCACATGGACAGCCACAACGCGATTGGAACCCAATACGTGTAGCTCAATTGGGTGCCTGTGTGCCATCTCCTGAAGCGGCCTACAGCTCTGTGGCCCCAGTGCATCTACGGCACCCCAGTGCCACAGTGCCATATATGTGAACAGCGCAGTAGCACCACTGGCACAGTGGTGGCTGTGCCCTGCATTGCCTCCCACGCACAGCACATCAGCAGCGCAGCAGGCATCTGTGTCATCACCCTGGGCATGCGCAGTTCTGTGTGTACTGTGCATATCACAGAACTGCGCCCTTCGCTGAGCACGTTCAACACAATTGCGCAATGCGCAACAGCATGATATTCAGCCAGCATATGCAAATCAGCGAATTAGCCATTCAGTGGTGCAGACACTGCATTGGCATCCACTTAAAAATGCGCCTCGCCTCATTTGCATGCGTTGCGCTATAAAAATGCGACATTGGGCTGCACTGGCCATAGTCGGTTACTGCAGTCTATTGTGGTGAGTTGCATGCTGTTTGGGAGTGTGGACTGTGGTGTGTGGGACTTGCATGGGACTGCACAGTCACAGGTAACACCTGTCATTCTCACAGGATGAATAATGACCAATCGTGAGGTGGAGGAAGAGGAACAGAGACGTGGGTGGAAGAGGAGGCCAAACTTCTCCAAGGCAGAAACAGATGCCCTGTTTGAGGCCTACCTTGACCAGGAGCCGCTGCTCAGTGGATGCCAGGGAACACCACAAGCCCGTGCTGCCACATGGGAAGAGGTAGTGCGTGCCATCAACCTGCATGGCAGCCACCAGCGGTCCGTGCAGGAGTGCAAAAAGAAGATGGGCATGGACAGGCGGAGGATTATGGAGAAGGTGGCTGCCATCAGGGCAGCATGGTCTGCGACCAGGGGGGAACAGCCAGACGTGCAATGCCTGACCCCACAAGAAGAGTGGGTTGTTGGCAGCATGCAGCGTTGTGCCATTGAGGGTGTTCCGGGTGGTGGATTCCAGATGGGTGGTAGCCCGTCACTGCATGGTAGGTCCTGGTTTGTCAATGGGAGGGTGACAGGGTAGGTCACATACATTAATGCTACTGTTTTTCCCTTACAGCTCCTGAGTATCTACATGGGTCAGCGGTGGTGGGCTTGTCCACTGAGGGTGGTAGAATGGAGATAGAGGAGGGCCCATCCACCTCCACAGGCATACGAGGGTCAGGACAACAGTGGGCCCACCTGGACGTCCGGACTGATGTTGGTGGAGCAGGTGCAGAGGAGGCCCTGCCCGTGTCCCAGCGTGCCAGCATCCATGGATGCCAACATGCTGAGACTCAGGCTGGTGCTGGAGTAATCACTGATGATGATGGAGCTAATGTCATGGGCAGTGATACGTGTGGGCCACAGGATGGCCACACAGCAGGTGACATCACGGGCGTGGCCGTGGGCAGTGCCGCGGTGGAGGCCTGCATGACAGCACAGTCCCAGCCTGTGCCTGTCTGCACCAGTGGGGCAGCAGTGGTGTGTGTCCAGAACAGTGGGGCTGTTGTGGCCACTGCAGCAGCACTGTTGAGCCCTGGAGAGTGGCAGCTGGAGGGGCAGTGTCAGCAGTCGGCCAATGGCCATGGGAGTACAGTATCAGGGAGTGGTGTCAGTGCACCACCTCTGGACATGCCCAGGCCTGGCCCTGGTGTGCAGCACCCATCCTCAAGGAGTGCTGACCATCAGGGCCATGAACACCATGAGGGACAGCATGCCGATCAGGCAGATGACCTCTTAGATGAGCACACCCGCATACTCCAAGCATCAGTCAATCAGCAGGTGCGGCTTGTGACGGCGATGGATCCACTCAGTGCGGCTCTGCGCCAGGCAGAGGAGTGGCAAAGCAGAGACACCGCTCTGCTCCTGGCAGGGATGGACCGGTTGCGGGAGGATGTGACCGCTGTCATTGACAGGCAGACACAGGCAATCACAGCTGTCATGGTCACAACGGGCACACAGTTATTTGCCCATACGTCGCAGACACCGCGCAGTGCAATGTCCACCTCCCATTCCTGGCATCATGCGACACCCTCCTTGTCGACACCGGGTTCAGCTGTGGGCATCCCGAGCACACCTGGCGCAGGCATGTTCGGTGTGCTGCAAACCCCTGCACGAGCACAGTCGCGTTCACACAGTGGAACCCCTGGGGGACTGTCGGTGCCACCCCATGAGGCCATTGGTCAGCCTGTCACTGCTGGCAGGTCTCGGCGGGGCCACCCATGCATCCGTAGTGGCCGTGGCACTGTGGTGCGTGACTGACCTGTCTCCCAGCATGGCTACTGTCTGATGCTGCCCTGTGTGCATCGTGTTGTTCAGTGTGCAGTGCACGGGTGGGGTACCCGGGCCCTGCATGCATGCACACGTTCCATCTGCACACCCTCCAGGCTGCTTTCCGCTGTGGTGTGTGCATGATGATGCCTGCATTGCGCTGTCCACCACTGTGCAATGGTGCCCAGCATCTGGCACATGCACAATGACAGGCACTGGGCATGGTGGTCTGTGGATGTGTGTGTGGCTAGGGGTGACGGTCAGGGTCGGTGTGCCTCCTACCCTTTGTGCATGTCTTGTGAGGTGTGTGTGTGTGTGATCGCGTGCCATGTTAGACCTTTCCCATCCCTGGCGGCGTGTGTGGTTCCATTCTCAGCCAATTCCCTTAACGACATGCACCCCTGGTGTTTGTCCATGCGTGTTTGTGGGTTTTGCCTTTGCCACTGGTGGTTGCACATGGCCCCATGACTTACTTGGGTTGTCTGAAATGCTCCTCTGTGATAGTGTGCCGGTGCAGCTGTGCCAGCCGGATCAGTCGGGGGTCCCTTCGCCCAAGGGGGGCTTCCCATCACCATCTTCACTAGCACCCTCATTGTCCCCATCACTGTCCCCCTCTTTGACCTGTACGGCTATCCCACAGTCATTGGCCATGTTGTGCAGGATGCAACAGGCCAGGAATAGCCCACAGGCCTTTGAGGGGCTGTACTGTAGGGCACCGCCAGACATGTCCAGGCAACGGAAACGTGCCTTCAGCATCCTGAACACCCGCTCAATGACATTGCATGTGGTGGCATGTGCCTCATTATAGTGTTGCTGCGATGGGGTCGCAGGCTGCTGGTATGGTGTGAGCAGCCAGGGATGGAGTGGGTATCCACTATCACCTGTGTGTAGAGGGTGGAAGTTAGTTTGGTGATCAGCATTGCCCTGCCTTGGGCCATCTAGGCCAATACCCATGTCACCTCTGACTATGCCCCTCCCAAGCTCCATGTCTTTCTGCGTGGTTTGCATACTCACCCACTAAGTGGCCAGTGGGGATGCCCTCACTCTCAAATCTGTGGCACAGTGCTGACTGGTGCCAGATGAAGGCATCATGTGCTCCCCCAGGGTGCATGGCACAGATATTGATTATGTGCCCCCTGGCATCGCACACCACCTGGCAGTTGATGCTTGCATACCCCTTCCGATTCATGTATGTGACCCCTTCAGGGCCAGGTGGTATGCGGATGGCCACATGGGTGCAGTCTATTGCCCCGAGCATGCCAGGCATACATGCTACCCTGTGGAACACCTGTATGTTTGCTGTGCACTCTGCCGGTGTGCTGGGGAAATGGATGTACTGTGCAGCATGTGGCAGCAGTGCGCTGAGTAATTGGGTGAGGTGGCATGATGCAGCCAACTGGGTTATGCCTGTCATGTCCCCTGTTGTCTCTGGAAGGCACCCGTGGCAAGCAGGCACATGCAAGCTGTCACTTTGGTCTCCACTGACAGAGCATGGCTCCGTTGTGTGGGTGTCTGCATCACATCACTGCACAGCTCACAGAGCCGCCTCAGAATTCAGGTGGTACCGACCCATGATCTCGGTATCGGTGTACAGCTCGAAGCTGGTGCGGGCTCGGTACTGCCTGTTGGGGGCATATCACCGACGGGCCCTTCCACGGTTGCGCCCCCCTGCTGCCTGCCTTCTCACCCTCCTCATAACTGCCTCCATCTGGATGGTGGCACTGGCCATGTCCCTGGCTTGTGTTCCCACCCCCGGCAGCTGTTTCTGTGTTCCCCCCGCTGTCCTTGCTGCTACTTCCCCTGCACCGGTAACACCTTCCTGTTGTGGCCTCGTTGCTGTGTGGCACTTCACCCTTTTGCACTGCACTGTGGCAGTGGCTCCCCACATCTTCCCTGTTCCTGGGGTTCCAGGTGCTCTGTCTCTGTCCTGCCCTGTGTGTGTGTTGCCTGTGTGGCTGCCTATGGTTCAGGAACATGTGCTTTCCCTGTAGCGTTCTTGCGCCTCTCTCTTGTTCCTTTTTATTTTGGCTCATTTCCGCTATCGCTCAACTTCCGCTTGCTCCCCTATTGCACATGGCGCATGTTGTTGAATATTGCACTGCGCCATTTATGCATGGTTCCTCTCCCTTCAGTTGTGCATGCATTCATTATCATTGCGCTCTTGTGCAGTGTGATTTGGGAGGTGCATCTGCCTCCCGCTGAATATCGCAGAATGGCTCATTTTTGGACTTGCACTGGCGCATCCCTATTGCGCATGGCGTAACCCTTTTGAATATCTGGGCCAGTATGTATTGAAATACATACACTGTAGACTGAAAAATTCACATACACAGTATACTGAAACAAATAAACTATCTACTGAAATGGACTACATTCTGAAATGACCCCCCAATGACCTGGCTCTGCACTCATTTCCTGTTGCATTCAGGAGCTGCTGGTTTGATGAGAGGATGTCTAAAGCTACAGAGCAGCAGGTAAAAAAAACAGGGCTGTCTCTTATTTTACTTCTTTATGGGGTTTTCCATCTTGTTTTACTTGCACACCTTTAATCAAATTTCAGAACATTGTGATGTGACAAGAAACCCTTAAAACTAATTTAAAATGATGTAGTTTATTCTTTTAAATAAAGTGCTGCCTTCATTTACTGTTAGTCACATTTATTAACACTGTCAGTGGCTCAGTAGGTAGCACACTTGCCTCTGAGGCTGGGAGATCAGAGGGCTGTGGGTTCAGTTCCCACATCTGGCACTTGGGTTAATATCCCAATACTGACACTGTAGTGCAGCATGAGGGGGGTGCTGCAGTTCTGAGGTGCCGTCTTTCAGATGAGATGTTAAACCGACGTCCCATCTGCCTGGATTGGTGGTAGTTCAGGTGGATACTAAAGATCCCATGGCACTTATCGAAAAAGAGTAGTTTTTATTGTGATAAGAAACATAAATAAACAACACAGTGATTCAAAATATTCTAAGAAATTACAACAATCTGACAAAAAGGAACTCATTGAACTCCAACAGTTCTCACCATATATACAAAAATTACTGAAATTTTAAAAAGTGAGTGAAACCCTTCCACCATTTTGTAACTGTAAGTGAGGTGAAAATCTTTGATTCTTGTAGATATATTTTTGAAAGTTCATTTGATGCCTAACATTCATAAGTCATTTTCATTTGGTAAAGCACCCATTGGCATCTTGCCTGCCATAAATAATACCTCATGCAGCTGAAAAATAAAAATAAGGTGCTAACATGATAAGGGGCCAAACTAGGGGGATAGATCCCCAAAACTAGTATATCATATGTGATAGTAGAGAACCATTTCAAATTCCACACTCTTGCTAAATAATGCCACAGGCCTTTTGCATAGGAACAGTGTAGAAAAAAATGTTCCATAGTTTCTTTCATATTTATACAATCAACATAAGGACAGTTCCTTTCTTCCTTGGCTTTATATTTTGCATTCCCCCTGACATTCAGGCGACCATACATTATAAGCCATTGTGTTTCCCACTGAGTTGGAGGCAATCTAGTATTATTGAGTTGAGCCAATACCCTAGGATTCAAGGCAGAAGGACAGTTCTTAAAACAAGGGGCTTGCAGGTGGATTAACCCCATAATTGACCTGTACATTGACTGCATATTATTATTCAGAATCATGGTTTTGCTAAATTGCCATTTAAACAATTTTTGTACTGCTGATTTAAAATATACAGGAATGTAAATATGAGGGTTCCGCATGGGGGCCAAATTATGCCAAACTTTAAAATAATTGCCTAATACAAACATAGACTTTGACGGCAGATAAGGACCACTTGGCCCACCCAGTCTGCCCATTTCCCTTCCTATTGGATAAGTTGCAGATTCTAGTTAACCAACAACCTGCTTCCTGCAACCCCCCACTACAACTGTCTTATGTCTGTCCTATACATGTTTGAATTCCCCCACTGTTTTAGACCCAAAAACCTCCTCAGGAAGGCGGTTCCATGCATCCACCACTCTCTCCGTGAAAAAAAATTTCCTTACATTACCCCTGAGCCGTCCCCCTTCTATCTTTAAATTGTGCCCCCTTGTTCTTACACATCTCTTTTTCTGAAAGATGCTACCCTCCTAGACTTTGTTGATTCCCTTGAGGTACTTGAAAGTTTCTATCATGTCCCCCCGTCCCTCCTTTCATCAAGGGTACACATATTAAGCTCTCTGTCTCTCTTCATATGGTTTCTGATGCAGACCCTGCACCATTTTAGTTGCCCTCCTCTGGACTGCTTCCATCCTGTCTATGTCCTTGCGTAGATGGGGTCTCCAAACTGCACACAGTATTCCAGATGGGGTCTCACCAACTGTCTGTACAGAGGATAACCACTTCCTTTTTCTACTTGTGCTGCCCTTCCTATGCATCCCAGTATCCCCTGGCTCTCCTTACTGACTTCTCACATTGCTTACCCACCTTTAAGTCATTTGATATGACTACCCCAAGTCCTTTCCATTTTGTTGTTGATAGTACCTCCTGCTATTGTGTACTCTTCTCCTGGGTTTTTGTTTCCCAGGTGCATTACTTACACTTCTTTGCATTGAATCTAAGTTGCCATATGTCTGACCATTCCTCCAACCTTGACAAGTCCCTTCATCCTTTCTACCCCTTGTGTATCAATTCTGTTACAGATCTTGTGTCATCTGCAAAGAGGCATACCTTTCCTCCAGACCCTCTGCAATGTCACCTATAAAGATGTTAAAGAGGACTGGACCCAGTACTGAGCCCTGAGGTACTCCACTAGTAACCCCCCTTTCTTCGGAATGTGTTCCATTCACTATTACCTTCTGTGTCCTGTTGTGCAGCAAGTTTGCTACCCAGGCTACCACCCTGGATCCCACTCCCAGGCTGGCTAACTTGATTATTAGTCTTTTGTGTGGGACTGTGTCAAATGCCTTGCTAAAGTCTAGGTAGGCCATATCCACAGCCACAGCTAATGCCTTGTCAACCCACTCTTTACTAATACTGTCTACTTGCTTTAACCCACATTTAATGGTATTCACAAAGAAAAGGGAGTGCATAAATACAATTGGGTCTATCATTCCCACACCACCAGATTTTCTATCTAAATAGGTGTAATGCCTTTTGACTGGATTCAGCCGATTCCCCCACAACATTTGAAAAAATATTCTGTACAATTTAGTCTCTAGCTGAGGTGGTAGAGGGAAAATAATGGCAAGATACTACAGACAGGGGATATTAAATTGTTTTTAGATATGAATCCGTTTAAGTTTAGAGAACTTCCATTGTTTCCATCTGTTCACTTTGTTTTCTACTCTCCTTATCACTAACTCCCAATTGTCAGTTGGCAAATTTTGGGGACCAAAAAGTACCCCCCAAATTTTCAGTGGATCTTGAGAGATGCAAATACCATCCTGAACTACTTCTGCTGGGCCAATGGTTCCAATAAATAAGCCTCTAGTCTTTTGAAAATTTAACTTGGCATTAGAGGCTGCTGAAAAAAGTTTAAAAACCTCTAAGAATTGATGAATATGAGCCTGGTCAGAAAAATATAAAATCAAATCATCAGCATAAGCTTGTAGATGTAGCTGATGAACAGGTACATTCCCAATGCCTATCCACCTCGACGTATTAACTCAAAACTGTAGAAGGGGATCTAATGAGAAAATGTACAAAATCGGGCTCAGGGGGTAGCCTTGTCGGACTCCAATTTTTAAATGGATGCTCTTAGCTGTGCCTCCCTGTAAAAAAGGGTAAACTGTATTATGTTGGTAAAGTAATTTAATAAACTTAACCAGTTGTATAGGGATCCCATAGCATTCTAGTACTAAAAAGAGGTAAGGTAAATGAATCCTATCAAAGGCTTTCTCAAAGTCTGCAGTAATTATACATCCAGATTTACCAGTGAGTGATAAATATTCTGTTACATCCCGTATGATCATTAAAGAAGACTGAATTCTTCTGTCAGGAATTCCACAGAATTGATATGGAGATATGACCATTTTTGCATATTTTTAAGCCTATTATTTAAAATATTGGAAAATATTTTATAATCTGAATTTAAAAGGGTAATAGGCCTCCAATTCTTAATATTGTTCCTGTCACCTGATTTAAATAAATGCATTAGTAAACCTTCAGTAAAGGATGAGAACATAGAATTAGTGTCCAAAAAAAATTGAAACAGGATTACTAAACATTTACTAAAATCATTTAAAAAGCATTTAGAAATGTAATTAGGAAGCCCATCAATCCCTGGTGAAACATTAGGCTTCATTTTTTGAACTACCTCCTTTATTTCATTACTGGTAACTGGTCCAAGCAGATTTAAAGCCTCTACTGGTGCAGAGGGTAAGCTAACAGAATTTAAAAATTTAGCAAGATCATCCCCTAAAATGGGGGACTCAGGTTCTAATGACTGGTAATGTTGTCTAACAGAATCCCTTAGTTGGTATATTGTTGTCACTTTGGATCCAACTGCATTAATTCAAAAATCAATAGTAGTAGAGTCTTTTAAAGTTTTGCAGACCTCAAAAGGGTCGCCTATGGGGGTTTTCTGTGTACCATTTGAAAAAATGGCTTGTAATGTCTTTGCCCTATCATACTGATATGTTTTCATGGAATTTTTTAGCACACTAATTTGTTCTGAATAATCTAGTTTGGAAACATATGAGATTGATATAAACCTCTGAAGCTGCTGTCCTAAGGATAAGTATTTCATAATATTAGAATCTTTAGCTACCACTCCTTGCTGTTTAAACCAACTCTGAAGATCGGATTTAGTGTCTGTCCACCATGCCCCAAAATCTGTGTATAAAAAAGCTACTGACAGACGAGCTTGTAAAATCAATTTCACCCCTGATTTTATCTGAGGGTAATCCAAAATTGAAGTATTTAGTTTCCACCTTCCTTTCCTACTGAAGGATGGGCCCTCAGGATGAAAGGAACACAGCAACAATAAATGGTCAGAGAACTCTATAGGTCTCAACTGAAAACATTTTACATGCACTGATGGGGAAACTAACGTAGTTAATTAAAGAGTATGACTTGCCTTTTATAAATGAAAATTTAGGCCCTTTAGACTGGTAGGATATGCAATTAAGTAAACCAGCTATCCTAAATATTGAGGCTAGTGCATGGGAATCGCAATAAGTTTTTTATTCTGCTGAGCCGAATTAAGTATGCTACAATTAAAATCACCTCCCCATAATATGTTAACAGAAGTGACCAAATATGGTTGTACAGCCTTCATCCTTCATATAAGCTACTCTATCAGCTTTTGTCCGAGGGTTATAGATGTTAATAATCCTATAACAGGTATTGTGCCATTTCCAATCTAAAATCAGGACCCTGCCAGGAATGAGATCTATTCATTTACGGAGTGAGAAATCAAAGGAGTTAAATAAAATGCCAATGCCATCTGCACTATCTGTGCCAAATGACCAGTATGAAGGGCCCCAGGGCCATTCTCTCTTGAAAGTGGACAATTGTTCTATTGAGTACATCCAGGTTCCCTGCAAAAAACTGACTGCAATTTTATTGTCATGAATGTACTGAAATAAAGCTTGCATTTTGGTAGTGTTCAATAAGCTGTGAGTATTCAAAGAACCCCATGTGATCTGCATTGAAAAATCCAAGAAGGACAGTTATTTTTTCCTTTTTTTCCTCTTTTTTTCTCTTTATAATTATCTATAGACTGTGAGATAGTGGACAAAGAAGATTTCTGAACATCTGAATCACCTACCTCCAATTCTGTCTACCCCCACGGAGTAAACAAGGCTTCATAGGAATTGCTGGATTCTATAGGGATGGGAGCGGGGAGGGGGAGTTTTGTTGCAAATTCCTAGAAGATCTCCTTCTAGGTAATGGAGATGCAGGGGCTGGGACTTTGCAATAACTGAATCTGTATAGCACACTAGCACCAACTCCTGAGGAACTGAAGAGGCTTCACTTATCTTCTCCTCTTCCTGAGGTTGTGAAACTATGAAATGTGTCTTCTCTAGAGGCCCCGGGGAAGCAGGTCTAGCAGGGGAAACCTTCTGAAGAATCTGTTTTCCTAGCAGAGGGGAAGGGGGAGGGGGAAGGGGGCCCATAGAATCCTGAGCTTGCTGGATCAAGAGATCAGGGCTAATGCAGGTCGCTTTATTTTTTGCAGCCCAAGGACAATCCCTAAAAAGATGGCCATATTCCTCGCACAGGTCACATCTGGTGTGGTTTGCACATTGCATAGTAACATGGCCAATTTCCCCGCAATTGTCACACCTAGGTTGATTGCATACACTGGACAGGTGAGTCCTAGAGCTGCACTTATAACATGCTTTAGGCTGACCCCCGTAAAAACAGATCCCTCTATCTCTCCCCAACAAGAAAGAATTAGGGATATGCTCAATTCCAGTGTCAGATTGCCGTAATTTAATTTTGTACTTCCACCCACCTGTCCAGAATTGTTCGGAATCCAGAATAGGTTCTGGAGAGCTTAACACTTCACATTTCTGTGATAGCCAAAATGTGATATCTTCCACATGGACCCCCTCATTCAGAAACATCACAGTTACAAATTTAATTAGGGGTTTGGTAAGGGGGATAACCAGAAAAGGGGTCCATGTGGGAGAAAACTTGACCTGCCCATACCTTCCCCAAAAAAGGTCTAAAGCAAGTGATGTTCTAAAACTAACATTGAAACTGTCTTCACCAGATATATTTATAAAAGCAAAAATGTCTTTTGGAGAAAAATGAAGAGAGTCTTTGAGCAGAGTCGTCCTGACATAATATCTGTCTGGTCTAGACTCCAACCTTCCTTTGTACCGTATTCATACAGCATTCCTCTTTGGAGCAGCTTCCCTTTTAGCGGTAGAAAATAGTTCTGACATCAGGGGCTTTAGTTGAGGTGGTTCAGAGGCCTCCAAACTTGGTGGGATAGCTTGGGCAGGTAATTTTGAAAGTCCTTTAGAAGCATTTTCCTATAAAACCTTTGGTTCTAAAGGTGCAAGAAGGGGGTGAGGTCTTGCTTCTTTATACTTATCCCCTTTGACCCAGACTCTGCACATAAGTTAGTTTTGAAACCTGGTTTCCATGTAGGGGAATCTTGAGAGAGATTAAAATCAGAATCCCGTTCAGGGTCAGGTAACCAAGTACCTGAAGGAGCTTGTTTCCATCCCGCCCCAACCAAGGCCTTCCCTGGTGTCCAGGGCCCCACATTTAGCTTAGGAGACATAATCTCAGATCCAGGCTCTTGAACAGAAGGCTTATGACTTAGCCATGTAGAATCCTTAATGCCCATTTTATTTAGGTGTATATCTGTAAAAAGAAACTCCGTAACACCCGTTTGGGGCTCTGTTTTAGTCTGATAGATAATTCCAGGAGAAACTACTGTCTCTTCCCCAGCTGGTTGTTTGAAGACAAAACCCGCCACTTTGCTCAGCGGAGTATTTGTTTTTAAATTAAATTCGGCAGGAATAGGAGCCTAGAAACCCCCTTGTTGTTTCACTAAGTTCTCAGTCTCAAATACCACATTTCCTTTGTCCAGCAGAGTCTCAGGCTTTAGGCATTCGTTAAACATAACGATTTCACTGCCAGCCTGCTGTTCAACACTGTCAAAATCGAGCGAAACAACATTGACAGAAGAGGTGTGTGTTGACTCACTGCGCCCTGCGGGGTCTGTAGAAGACTTCTCCTCAGCTGAGCCGCTGACAGGAATCATAGGGCTAATGACAGGGTGCACCTCTGTATACTGTGGCTGCTTTACCGACTCCTCGGTTCTCGTTAGCTGACCATTCAGTTGAGCATCCGAATCTCCTGAAGCCACGCACATGGTAACTTTTTGCAAGGAAATTGCATTCGTGATTTTATCAGTGGTCATCTCCATTTTCTCCATGGAAATAGGAGCTTCATGATACTCATCCTCAGAATCGTACTGGACAGCATCTGCTCATTTAGCCTCTAGCCCAACAACAGTGGGAGATGAGGCAAGCGCTCCCACTGCACAGACGCCCTTCCTCCAGCTGCCCTCAGCTCGAAAGTGGCCATCATTCAGACGGCCTGTCCCCCTACTGGAAAGAGTAGGGGAATTTCCCCCGTGTCCTGGCCAAATTTCTCCCATTCACTAAAAATACCACCAACAGCTTAATCTGTTTCAATTTCAGTTGCTTACCATCTGTATCCCCCCTCCCCCTAGTCGACCCAGAAAAAAGGACTTCTAGGCCCAGTGGGCTAACCGGGTCAAATTCAATAAATAAATACATATAGTAAGCTAATGCTGGATATTCATAACATATACATAAGGGGCTGCATGCATTTTTCCAAGTTGAATCTTTGACCAGATTTATGCGTAATTAATTACTGTGTTAGTCCAGCAACTTATCTGAGCTGAATGCTTGGGAAGCACTTCAGCTGTGATAGTGTAAGTCAAAAGCCTTGCTAGTTTGTACTATATGGACTATGTTTTGATTTAGTTTTTGTTTTTATTTTAATGTTTTGTTTAACAAAAGTTTCTTGGTTAAGCAACAAAAATATATATTTTTGCTGCAACCCTCAGTGTCCAGTTCTCATTAGGAGTTTAGCTGGCATATGCATATAATTTGCATCGTTTCTATACTAAATAACGTTACTGTGATGCCTCACTGGAGGCATTCACAGTCTGTTTTGGGGTCTGAGCTTCTCAAACTGTGTTTTATTTCTTTTTTTTTCCCATAGAGTTTTTTATCTCCTTAGTCACCCTGCGACCCCTTTGCCCACTGACATCTCCAGCCCAATCACCCACCATCCCCACGACGCACTTGCTCTGAGATTCTCCTCCCCCGCCCCACACACACATCCCCTGTGCTGGGGCCAGAAGGGGGAGGGCCATCGACAATGAGACACATATTCAGACAGGAGCAGAGCCTGGATAGTAGCGCAGATTGGTTGCCATTGGGGGGTTTCTACCTTTGGTTTCATCCCCTGGGCAGCCAAGCATGCAATGATGCAATTGCATATAAAGGTACATACTTGCTTTGTGCCTGCCTGAGCCCTCCCCCTTATGCAACTCCACTGCCTTGCCAGCCCTCCTCAGCTATGTGGATGTTGAAAAGCAGGGTGGTCAGACTTTCCTTCACTGAGAGGAGAGCATTCCCCGAGATGCTCAATCATATCTCCCCCCAGCTAACCCCTGTGCAACCCAGGTCCACCCCCAAAACTGGGCCACTGGCATGGGATGCAGTGCAATCACCACTAAGCTGCTAGGACATCCCACCAGACTTTGTTTTTATAAGTAAATAAAGACAGCATTTAAATTAAAAAGGAAAAAACCTGTATTTTAACTAGTTTGTTATAATAGTTTTAAGTCACATCACAATGTTTTGAAATCCGATAAAGGTTTTGCAAGCAAAATAAGATAAAACAATACATAAAGCGATAAGATAACCCTTTTATGTTTACCTTCTGCATCTTAAGAGGCATTGGCCAGGATTTTTAGTCAATTAGAGCACAGTGCTATATAAAAGGTTTCCTTAGTGACCATAAGTACCTCCCCCTACATTTTATACTCAACCTCTAGGTTTCTATTCCCTAGATGCTTGATTTTGCACTTTTTGGCTTTGAACCCAAGTTGCCATGTCCCATACCACTCTTCAAGTTTTCTAAGATCCCTACTCATTCTCTCCATCTACCCCTATCTACGCTATTACAGATTGTGGTGTCATCTGCAAAAGGGCGTATCTCCCCTTCCAGTTCTTCTGTTACACCACTTATAAAGACACTGAAGAGGACTTGTCCCATTATTGAGCCCTTCAACACCCTACTGCTCATTGTCTCCTCATTGGAGTGAGTGCCATTTACCACCACCTTCTGTGGCTGTGCACTGTCTCAGGTGTAGCACTTATAAGTGCACAACACTAATCTGAAAATGAGGGCCCATGTACCACTGTAACAGGATTAGCACTGTGCTGTGATAAGCATGGCTAGTACTGTTTTAAAAAGCATTCGTCTGTGCGGTGCTATCCTGTTAGCGTGGCACAATTTTTTGGTTTTTTTTTGCACAGGATTACAAACTACAACCAGGTGCCCATACAACTGGGGGTTACTCTAATGCATATAAGGTGTACAGGTATATTAAATGCTTTCTGGAAGTTCTAAGACACTGCCTCGTTAGTGCTAATTAATGATTTTGGGAATTTTGTTTTAACCGTACACATGCAGCCTTCCAGCAAACTCCCCACTCCACCCCCACACACACACACACACACACACACACACACACACACACACACTGTCAGTCCTGGACATAATAAAAAAAGAATAATTCCTTGGTAGTCTGGTGGTCCCCCACTCACCTAATCCAGGTAGAGCTAGAAAATTTATTCCTCATTCCTGCTGCTGTTATACTACACATATTTCTCAACCTGTCTTGTGCTGGGGAAAGCAAGTTTCAGCATTAGCAACCAGCTGGAAAATAACTAAAAATGCTAAATCTTGTGTTGGGCCATAAGAAGGAAGAGGCTGCTAAAGAGTAGAACTTCATTGAAGACTCTTGAGGAGAAATACCGGGGACAAGCTGGACACCTTTTTCAACAGCCAGTGGGGTGTCGTGGGAACCCTTGTACATGTTAATTTTGGTTGACAGTGGCCCCTGCCAATGGGGAGCTGCCAGAAAGCTCCCAAGGGGAAAGAACTTTGGTTTCTAAGTTCAGTTTGGTGGAAGCCCCTCCACTGGGAGGGAGTCTCCAGCCCTTAGGGAGAAGGTGGGGTTGTGGGGCTGTGAGGGGGGGCTGCCAGCTATCTGTCCCCATAGCTGGTTGGTTGTGCCTTTCCCCATCTAGAGAGAAAAGATTTGTGGGCAGCTCTGGAGAGAGAGAGAGAGAGAGAGAGAGAGAGAGAGAGAGAGAGAGAGAGAGAGAGAGAGAGAGATCGAGAGAGAGAGAGAGAGAGAGAGAGAGAGAGAGAGAGAGATCGAGAGAGAGAGATCGAGAGAGAGAGATCTGCAGTATTCTGTTGTTACCAGAGAAATTGCACTACAATGGTGAAATTGTTCAGAGTAAAGGTTAAATGGCCTGAGAAAAAGGATTAAGAAAATGGATTCGTGTCAAGAGGATGGGGAGGAAGCCTCTTCAGTTTTATCAGTGCCACATTGGTGAGACACAGATGAGCAACGATTTTTGATGAGAGAAGTAAAAAAGATGTAAAAGAGCCAGCCCAGTTGCACTGAGGGTGGAGGCGCTGGATGCCACACCTTGCGCTATGCCATCGACCCATGTGCGGGAATGAGCCAGGGTTCCTCGGGGGTCAGCAGGAGGGGGATAGGATCAAGCATCTGTAAGACTGCTCTCCTATCCCTGGGAAGGGGGAAGGGACTTCACTGTGCTGTAGCAGCCCCTGGTGACGACCGGAGGGCACTATCAGTTCTGGTGTGCATGGAGGGAGTGCAGCGGATATCAGCATGTTGTGCCCGGACATCATTGCACGTCCGCACTCCAGTGGGCAATGGAGGAAAAAGGCTGGGCATGAACGAGCAGCATGATGGCCATGCTTGACCTGCCTGGAAGTCTGTCGTGGAATCACACCGGGGGGTCGGTCTTGGACCGGCTGGCTAGGCATAGGGATCCTCCCAGCAGGTCGGGAACAGCTGCACCAACCCCCATCAGCTGATTGAGCCTGCTGCCCTCCAGGTGGGTCAAGCCGGTGGCTGGATGCCTTTGCTGCTCGCTCCACAGCAAGGCAGAAAAAAACATTCGATGATAAAAAGGAAAAAGTGTAGGCCAGCCCGGTGGTGCTGAAGGTTGAGGCGCTGGACGCCCCACCTCATGCCACGCCGGGCGACCTGTGTTCGGGAATGAACGTAGGTTGCTGGGGGTCAGCAGGGGTAGGGAAGGATGGAGCATCCGGAGGACTGCTCTCCTTCCCCGGGTGGGGATGCAACTTGGCACTGGCACCTGTGTGCCCCCTAGCAGATGCTGGGGAGCAAGGTGTACAGGTGCATGGGGAGTTGGTGCAGACGTCTCGAGGGGAGCACGACGGGAGACAAGGGGTCACCTCAGCTGACGTCATTGCATGTAGTCGTCTCCAGAGGGAGTTAAAAGCAAGTAAAACACCTGCTATGGTGCCTTCATGAAGCCGCCTCACCGTCCCTCATAGCTCTCAAGCTGGCTCCCTTATAATCCAGACCTGTGTCCATGTCACCTTGGCCGGTGGCACAGCCCTGCCCTAGGCGGCAAGCCAGGGGGGCAGGGAGGACAGCTCATATGAGAGAGTGGGGACAGTGGGGGATGGCGGGGGTCGTGACTGGGCAGAGAACTGTCACTGTGGCAGGACAAAAAAAAAAAAGTGTGAAAGGTTCTGTTTGACCCTGGCAATGACAAGGCATCAACGGGAAAAGGGAAAGACAAGGTTAAAGGACTGTTTTTTTGGCAGAGGAAACTGGATTGTGGAAAATGGACATGAAAACTGAATTTGAACCCAGGTTTTAAGAAGCTGACAAGAGAGCCTCTTCTGTTTGGAGTCAACTAGAACCTGCACAGTGAGAAAAGAGACTTTCTTGATGTATTTCTGAAAAAGAGTTGCTGAACTTGTGTGTGAGCCAGAGCACAAAAGTGGCCTCAGTGTTGGAGTTGGGAAGACTGTGGGGGCAGGGGGATGAGTGGGTGCTGTCTGGGTGGGTGCCTGCAGTCTGCTCCTGAGATGCAGCAAGACAGGAGACTGTTGTGTTAAATCCCTGGATTTTCAGACTCTGCACAGCCCCCCCCCCCCAGAACCTGATATTCGAGATGGTAGCTGAGACTGCTTGACTACACACTGTAGTAGGTAATTGAGGTAAAAATGGAAATGATCTGAAGAATTCATCCTAATGTGCCAGGTGGGGAGCTCGTTGACCCCCATCAAGTGGGGCTGTTGGTGGCAAGGGATTGTGGGTTTGTGCCTGGGTGCTGGGGTGCTCTGACCTGTAGAGGAGCCAAATCGTGGGGATGCTCCCATGTCTGGATCCCTTGTGGCTGGTGGGTCTTGTGTGATATCCTGCAGTGGGCCAGGGGGGAGCAGGCTGCAAGACCTTGGGTCACACTGAAGATCCAAGTTGCAGCTTCTATACCTTCAAGTGTTAAGCATCAGGCCTGGTTCTGCGTTTGCTGAACCATCTACCCCAGGACTTCAGTCATGTGTGCCATCCTAGGACTAATACAGCAGAGCTGTGAGTGAGGGCAGGAATTGCTCTGCACCTGGGGAATATATATATATTGTATCTAGTTATCTGTGTTCAAGTCCACTGGCACTGAAAGCCAGTTCAAGATTTAAAGCAATCAAGGGGAACATGCAGCAGGTTGTTTGGTTCAGGTGGGTGTGCCAGCGCCAGTTGACCAGGTGCACCTCAGGCCTGCAGCTTGACATTTAGGTACCAAGGGACAAAATTCAGGGCATCTTTCTGAACTGATACCAGTGGATTTAGGTTTGGTAATACTTGTAGCAGTTAGATAGTCAGGTAGTTTGGTGGCTACATTATCAAAAGGTGATTTGGGTTAAAATCAAAAGGGGGAATGCTATATGGGAAATATTTTTCCTTTTTTTACCAACTCTTTTTCCTCCGATCACCGAAGATGTGGCCTCTCTTAGGTGTCATTCCCAGTTCTCTCCCACCCAACCTGCCCCCCCACTCTGGGTCCCCTCCTGAGGATCCGCTAATACCTACCTCTGCCTGGCAAAAGACCTCCCTGGCTTACCCATAGGGCGGGGCTGCCACTCCTTCTGGTGCCCAAGACATCCAGTATCATACAGGTAGAAGAAGCACGCAGAGGACTGGGACCCAGGTGGGCGGGGTCTGGCAGTGGGCATGGGGCCGAGGTGCATCATCACCAACCACAACTCTGGGGTGCTTCCTTGTTCATTTAACAGTTACAATGGTTTTAAAAAGCCCTAAGGCAAAATAGTCAAGCTTTTTTGTGAGTGTTAGACAGGTTATCAATGTGCTAATCCCAATTTGCACCTCTAAAACAGGATAGTACTGCACAGGGTTATAAGACTGCTTGGTTACCAAGTCACTAGCCCATTTGCAAGTGGCCCTAATCTATCCCTGTACACCTATGTAAAGCAGCTGATAGCACCTTGCACATAGGCACATCGGCATGCTGGGAGGTTTGAGGAGGTATAGCTATCCATTAGTGAAACACTAGTTACTGATTCCCCAAACCAGGTGTTATGGACTGTGCGTTCCTACACTCCCAACACCTGGCCATGTCAGGCTACCACTAGCCCTGGTCCCTCCACTGGTACATGGCATAGCTGTCCTGGTGTACAAAACCCCACCCCCCAAATTGCATGCCTGTGTAATAAAACATCTGTCCCGTGTGTCCAGTAGACAGCAGGCTCCCCACCACTAATCAACTGGGCCCCAAGTAGACACTTGATAAGATCAGTAATTCCTTGATACTATTTGCCTGATATCCAGACCAGGGTTCCCCACGTGCCCCAATTAGCAGTCTGGCAAGAGCTGTAATTCTTCCATACCACATCCTCGGTGTTGAGTGATTCCCCTGCCCCATAAGTAAAATATCTACCCCCTCCCGACCAGCCCACCCAGCACCACTACAACTGCCCCCACTTGCCCCAACCTATGGTGTATGGCGACCAGCACAGACCCTCCACTCACATCCATAGCAGCCACCAACTGAATGACATTTCACAATCAGATGCCTACTGTTGTAAAAGCTGTTTCTATAGTAGGTGTGCGATCATAAACATAGAAACACTGAATTTGTCATCAGAAAAGGATCGCTTGGCCTACCTACTCTGCCTAGATGTTTCTCACCTCATCTTCCTCCTCACATGCTGTCTGGTCTCCATCGACCCTCCCACCTCCCCACCTCTTCTCTAATATACTGCTATGCCTACGCCACACATGCTTGAAGCCCCCTACTGTTTTAGCCTCCACCACTTCAGCTGGCAATCTGTTCCAGACACCTACCAATATTTTCTCACATCTCTCTTGAATGCCACCCCCCCCCAGCTTCATTGCATTCCTCCTGGTCCTGGTGCTCTTTCACATCTGAAAGAGACTCACCTGGACCCTGTTCACTCCTGTAAGATACTTGTAGGTGTGTATCATGTCACTTTTCTCTTTCCTCTCTTCTAGGATGTACATGCTGAGATCCCTCTGTCTGTCCTCTTAGAGCTTCTCATGTAAATCCTGTACCATTTTAGTTGCCCTCCTGTGGACTTCCTCCACCCTGTCTATGTTCTTCCTCCACCCTATCTATGTTCTCCAAAATGACATCGCACTCCAGGTGGGATCTGGCAACACCATCTCCATCCTCCTGATGGAGATACCCACCCTACACACTCCAGCATCCCACTAGCCCTACCCACTGCTTTGTCATAGTGCCACCTTGAGGTCCTCAGACATAATAACCCCAAGATCGCTCCTGTTTATTGACTGTCAATAACCACCCCCCATCCTATACTCAGCTCTTGGGTTCCTATGCCCTAGGTGCATGTTTTTGCACTTTTGGCATTGAATCCAACTGCCATGCTTTTACCACTCCTCAAAATTCACAAGATCCCTGATCATTCTCTCCACCACTCCTGGGTGCCCAACCTATTGCAAATTTTGATATCATCTGCAAAAAGGCATACCTTCCTTCATTTGTTCTGCATTGTCCCCTACGTTCAAAAGGACTGGACCCAGTACTGAGCCCTGTGTTACCCCACTGGTCACTCTCCCATCATTAGAGTGAGTGCTGTTAACCACCACCCTCTGTCCATTAACTAGCTACTATACTAATTGGAAGGTTACAGTCTGTAGTTCAAGGGGGTGGTGCAACAGAACACACCCCCATTCAACCGATTTAAGGGCTGCTCTCCTCCCTTCACTTACAAGCATTTTTTCCTTGCCCCTCCATCCACCCCTGCTCCTCCAGCAGCATGCCTCTCTTTCCCATGGGCTTTATCCTAAAGTACCTTTAGCCAAGGGAATCACTCCTGCAGCACCTCAAGGGGTGGAACCCTCCTCTAGGGTTCTTTCCTTTCATACCCATACAGAGTGGTATAACCCATGGATAGAGAGGTGAACAGCCAAAGATTATTTGTTACACAAGCACAAAACCACTTGCACAGGCACATTGAACCCAATTAACCATTTTGGATCTCACTCCTAGGCCGTTCAGTTCCTTTATCAGTCTCTTGTGTGGCACAGAGCTGAAGGTCTAGCTAAATTCCAGATCAATCATGTTCACTGCTCTCCCCTTATGAATTTCCCTGGTCATTCAGTCAAAGAAATCTACCAGATTCATTTGGCATTACCTTCCCCCTGTGAATCTGTGCTGCCTGTGGTCTTGCAGCTCACTAGATTCAAGATACTTGTAGCAGTCTCTCTTTTAGTATGGATTCCATTAATTTCCCCATGACTCAAGTAAGACAGACCAGGCTATATTTGCTAGCCTCCTCCCTGCTGATGCTCTTACAAATAGGGACTATGTCTGCTTTCCTCTAGTCCTCTGAAACCACTCCTGTTTCCAGTGAGTTGTTGAATAAGACCATGAGCAGTGCAGCAAGCACCTCCTGCCTAGTTCCCTTAATACTCTTGGGAGTATCCATCCAGTCCTGTGGACTTGTCCACCCTAAAATTTGAAGTACCTTCAATAATACTCTCATTTGAAAATGGACTTGTCTCCACTTCCCCCTCCTGTGTTCATGCTGCTCCTTGGTGGACTGTCCCTGCCTCTCCACTGTGAAAGCAGTAGAATTATCTGTTCAGGATGTACACTTTTTTTCTGATCCCCTCTGTACAGTCTCCCTTTGTCATTATCCTTATCCTTAGACTCCCTCCCCTTGCCTTCCTCTCCTTGCTTATGTACCTGAAGAAAGTCTGGTCTTCTTTTGATACCCTTTGGCTATGCTTTCTTCTGTCTGAGCTGTTGATCCCTTCATTACCTTACCTGCTTTGCTGTTTTACCTGATACACCTCTCTATCCTCATTCTTCTGTGTTTCTTCATACCTCCTGAATGCCACCCTTTTACAAGCTTCCAAAGAAGGCTATTCTGGCACATCTCCCAATGTCAGTGAAGTCTGCCTTCTTGAAATCCAAAATGTTTGCCGTCCTGTGACTGTACTGGGTCCTGGGTCCCGGGTCCCGGGTCCCATGCTAAACCACATTATGTGGTGGTTGCTGGATCCCAGTTGCCCCTCCACACAGACATCTGCATTCTGCCCCAATGGCAGTATCAGGTCAAGAATGATCTTTTCTCTGGATGAAGCACAAGCAGCCTGAGACTGTCCCGTGTAGGGAATCCAGGATGCTTCTGCTTCTGGCTGAAGCAGCTGCTTGGGTGGACCAATCCACGTCTGGCATACTGAAATCCCCCTGCAGCAGGACTTCACCTTTTGTTGCTATATTGTGTATTCATTCACAAGCTCCCTGTCCACTGCTTCCCCCTGTGCTGAAGGCCTGAAGATCAACCCTGTTCATATTGTTGAATCTTTGCCAGGTTCAAGGGTGACCCACAGTGCCTCCCCCGTCTACCCTGCACCTGTGTTGCCTTTATAGCTTCTCTGACGTAAAGGGCCACCGCACTCCCTCCTTTTTAACCCCCGATCCCTCCTGAACAGAGCATAATCTGGTACATCACTGTCCCATGATTAACAGTGTACCATGTCTCAGTAATTGCTACTATGTTCAGGTCTGCCTCTACTGTCAATGCCTCCAGGTCTGAGATTTTTTTTCCCAGGCTACGGGCATTTGTTACCATGCCTTCCATGTTTTGTATCCTATCCCCCTCCTTCTCTTGCTGCTGCTCTCCTGCTTCTTTCCCCCTCCCCTCCTCTGCTTCGCTCCCCCTTCCCCAGTAGTCTTTCTCGTGTGGCCTAGAATTCACTGCTTCCCACTCTCCTCCTGCTCTCAATGTCCCAGACTTCAGCTCGTTTTCCTGCAAATTTATTTTTTATTTATTTATTTTTTATTTATTTGTGTCTAGGATTACAAGTACCTTGTGCCCCGGGGGGGTTGATACTAAGTCACCTGTCCTTCCTGACTCCCCCGGCCATTTTAAATTCTTGTCACTGAAGCATTCATACTTCTTACTTGGGTCACCTTCCCTGACGGATGCAGGCCATTATCTTTATACAGGCTCGCATTTGTCCAGGTGGGGCCCCAGTCCCCCATGAAGCAATAACCCTCCCTTCCACACCATTCCTTCAACCAGGAGTTGAATTACTGGATGTGAAGTGCCCTAGCCTTTCCCCTGCCATGGACAGGTGGCACCTCCAAGAAGGAGACGGAGTGTTTTTTTTTTTTTACCAGAAGAAACACACTAAGCTGAAGCTTGTTTACAGGTGTGACCTGGGAGCACAAGGAAGTTAAGTGACTTGCTCGGGGTCACACAGTATGCAAGTGGGGCCTGTGGGATTCAAACCCAGGTCTCCAGGTTTGCAGCTCAGAGCCTTAAACCACTGCGCTATACTGCCTCCTTGAAGTATTCTACTTGCTTTAGGCTCCCCCCAACTTCCTGAAATCCTTTTGGATTCTAGCTACTTCCACTTTGTCTCCTGCCTAGTCATTCATCCCCAGGTGGATGATAACATCCAGTTCCTCCCTCCTTCCCTTGTGATCCTATTGATCCATTTCTCATCCCACCATGCAGCACCTTCTGAAATGCACTTTACCTCTCTGTCCTTCCTGCTAGGTTCCCCTAACTTCACTCCTCGGACAACTGAGTCCCCCACCAGGAGAAGCCTCCTCCTCCTCCTCTTCTGGGGTTTTCTCCCCCCCCTTTTCTGGTGCTGCATCCTGCAGGATCTGCCCCTCCACCTTGGTCTCGGCTATGAGTGCCATTGTGGGGCAATCCCACACCTCCAAAACAGCGTAGGAATTGCTTAACCAGACCGATTGGGGGATGTGCTCCATACCTTCATGGTCACTTCCCTACAGTACCATAATGGTCCTTTTATGTTGTCTTGTACGCATAGACAACATATTGTAGTGGCAGGTTTTGGAGGCATGGTCATGTTGTGGCCAATGGCGCCACTGCTTTTTTAGGCTGGGCTCTGTGGCACAAATGAAATAGCACACTGTCTATGACAGCACTGCAAAAGCGTGTCACCAACTTGAAACAATTTCGCCGCTGCAATGAGGGTGCTCTCTGTCATTGCAGGGCGTGCCTTGCCTGGTGTAATATTTCAATAAACATGGTTGCGGCTATCACCGTCCACCTCTCACAGTCCCCAGCAAGTTGACTTCTTGGGTGCCCAATCCCCCTGTTGGCATAGTTAACACCCCCCAAATTGTGTGGCACATTGGGAGCCCACCCCAGTGTGCCTCCATGTTCAAAAGCCAATTGCGCCAGCATTTTCCTGCCCCTGCCCACTGCAGTGTGGCTAACATCACACCGCAAACTCATGGGACACAATGGGAACCACTCCAGTGTGCCCAACATTTTCCTTACACCTGTAAAAAAAAAAGAAAATGGTCCACTGTGTGCTTTCATTTTTATTATAACCTGAAACAAAGAAAATGATCCATCGCCATTGGGTCCCCTCCCCCAAGCTGCACTCACCCTCTGTGCACCCCACCTCCCCACACACATCTCTCACCCCATACTCTGGAGTCCAGTGCTGTGTTCTTCGTTGGAGCGGGAACATGTCTGCACTCTTCAAAGCCAACCACAAACTGAAGAAATGCTGGTAAGCTGTATAATGGCATTAATGGGGGGGGAGAGGGTGTTCAACTTAGGTGGATATCTCATCCATTTTTGAAACTTTTTGCTCCAAATTTTCAACATGGGGTTCTTGGGACCCCACCTAATGAACTCAGTCACTGTCATTCTGTTATTTGGTCCAGAAAGGTGATTTCACAGTCACTGTGCAGAATCACCTTTTGAGACCAAGTAACGAAATAACAGTGCCACTGTTCATAAGATGGGCTCTCAGAATGCCTATGTTGAAGACTTAGTGAACAAATTCCACAAAATGACTGTGTTATGAGCGTGCATTGTGCTGCTTCCATACACGCTTGTAACTTCGAGAATTTTTGATATTTTCACTCCAGATTTCCAACATTGCCATTTCTTCACACATCCTTATGAACAGTAGAGCTGTCATTTTTCACATCCTACCCAAAATGTGTTTCTGCACATCTGGCACAGAATGGCATGCTTGCTGTGGGAAATCAACGTTCAAGACACATTAGCAAAATCACAGTGCTGCTGTTCATGAACGGAGGTCCCAAATACTTTCATGAGGTGGGGATCACAAAAAGCCCATCTTGAAAATGTGGAGTGTAAATACCAACAAACGCCCAGGGCAGTAAGGTTTCTAACCATAATGTCCCACCCTGTAGAGACTGACAGGTATCGGGAGGGTGACTTTGGATTGTCGTATGTAGTGGTCACCCCATTCTGCTCCACCCTCAGCCTGTGAGAAGCGTTACAAAGGCATGTCTTGGACTCTTTAGCCCCAAAGTTCACCCCACTCTCTTATACTGCACAGATCTCAACATATTTCTTTATAGAATAGGGTGAGCATAAGGCCTGATGACCCCAAGGTACAACACGACACTTGTCGTAATCTGCAGAGTAGGGTGAGGTGAAATGGCATGAACGTTATGGCAGGTGACCCAAAGGCACACCTCAGTGCCTATCAGTCTCTGCAGGGTGGTGTGGGGTTGGTGTCACTTTCATACTTAACTGCCATTCCTATTATGCATCTCTCTAACTCCTGCACTACCAATGCCAGTGCCAGCAAGACAACATTCAGCACTGACAAATGCTTGTTTCCTTCTGCTTTTGCTCACTTCATGCTGATGCTGGTCACCTTCCCTATGCCTTTAATTCATTTTCTCCACTGTTCCTCTACCCCTCTCTGACAATCCTCCCCTTCTAGGCTACTTCTGAAGAAGTCTCCCATTTCTTCAAAATCCAACCTACTAAAGTCCAGGACTATCGCCTTTTTGTGGCTTGCCTCTGCACCCATCGTAATGTTGAACTACACTGTACAGTGATCACTGGTTCCCATTGGATAGCTCACTGTGACATGACTAGGCACTATCACAGCCTCCAGTAGGACAAGGATTCAGATGAACAAAGGGAGTAAGCATGCCCCAAATAGGATAGCACCTTCACCCCATGAGTCATTTTCAACTCTCAGTATGCTAAGTCCATAGGGCAGGAAAGGTGCTAATGGGACATTTGCCGGCCCATATGGGCTAACTAACATCTCCGCACAATGCCTCTGTGCATCACTGCATGGAGGAATTGTACAGAGCATTCCCAGACCTCACCTCCTGATTGCAATTCAGATGCCCCTGATATTATAATAAAATGATACCTGGCATCTAGTAGTTCCCCCAGTCACATTCAGATAACCCCAATTAGTAAAATTATCCCTGGCATCTAGAAATTCCCCACCCCTAATCACCATTCAGATGCTTCTGATTAGTATATTAAGAGGATAGCTAGCATCTAGATCACCCTGATTGTAAGTCTGAGCCCCTTCCAACTCCAGCCATTAAGGTCCTTCCACCCCTCTCCCCACAGTGGCTTATAAATTACCCCAGCTGCCAGTCCCTTCTACTGTGACAGTGACAGGTACAGCCCCTCTGCTCACCACCTCAGTTGGCCACTTTCTGAGTGACAGGGAGTGAGCACACATCTACTATAGAAACAGATGTTTTACAGTAGGTGTGCACTCACTCCCTTTCACTCAGACAGTGGTCAGCCAAGGTAATAAGCTAGACGCTGTACTGATCACAGTCACAGGGAAGTGGCTGCAATCCTGGGTAAATGGGTGGCCAATGGGGAAGGGGTGGAGGGACCTGGCTGGATGGCTTTGGGAGGGGGCTCAGATTTGTGATGGGCAGATGGGGCTACTAGATGTCAGGGATCATGGAAAAATGGAAACCCAGAACAGACAATGATGGCAGCAAAAAAAATGGTACATCCTGTCTGCCTCTATTTCCCCTATTAAACCTCAGAACCTACTGTCCATACAGGGTACTAGCCTTTATTATCCACTCCCTTGTTCCCCTCCCTACTACTATCAGCCTGAGTAACCATTATACCCTTCACTTTTTCACAGCCATGCTTGAAACCATTTATGGTTTTGGTGCCTGCCATCTCGGTTGGCAGACTAATCCACATTTCCACCACCATTTCTGGAAAATAAAACATTCCAGTATTTCTCTTGAACCTCCCTTCCATCAGTTTCTACATGTGCCCCCATGTCCTTGAACTATTACTCATGCTACTGTAATTAGTTCTTCTTGGTAGCCTGTGATGTTGGCTACTGAGGAAGGGCCCCTAACAGAATGGCTCCGCTAACTTGGCTAATGTGAGTTGAGCACCTAGTGAAGAAGAGCGACTGGGGCAATACGGTGACTGGGGCAATACAGTGACTGGCTGAAATGGTGACCGAATTTTCATGCGTGCTTGCATGCACATGCACCCGACAATATCACAACCTAGCGGGCGGCCAGCCCAGTGCACAGGTGTGCCCCCCCAGCACTGCCGAGGAGCAGCTATGGCCCCCCAGCATGCACTGCCATGGACAGGGGAAGTGCATGGGAGGGCAGGCTGCAGGCAAGCTGCTCTCGTAGTGTGCGCAGGCACAGCACCGCCATCGGCACCTTGAAGGATAGCCACCGTGGGTTCGAACCCCATGGCCGGCACTGACAGCAACACAGATAGGCAGAGTAGGTCATTAGTACAGGATCTGGAGGAAAAGCTCACCTCTCCAACCATGCTCGGGTCTGTCATCAATACAGGCACCTTATTCCACATCACCATGGTAGCACGGATGCAGCAGGGGATACCAGTGGACACGCCGAGTCTGCGAACATACAACGCATTCACCGCCACGAGGGCAGACATGCAAAGGGGTGGACCCGATGGCAGCATGTTCTTTTACCAGCACTGGGGGTGGGCCATAGGCATGGTGGACAGCCACGGAATTGCACTGCAAGCCCTTAAAGGGGCATGGGGCACAACAGACACCTGTCACTCTAGACCAGCCTGTGAGAGATGGACATTGCATCCTACCTTATGAGCCAGAAGGGGAGACTGCTCCTATCCCACTGCAGGTACTTGTACTGCAGGGATAAGGAGAAACTAGGGAAGGTGTACTGGAGGTGTGTGCAGGGCCACAGGAATGCATGCCCAGCATGGGCACACTCCATTGCTGACCATGTGGTGTACACTGGCCAGCCACATAACCACACCCTGGATCCAGGGGAGGTCAGCAGCAGGGGCATGATGGCGGGTGTGCAGGAACATGCACGGATGAGCCTGGAGACCACCACCCAGGTCATTGTGCAGGCCATCGGTGGGGGAACTGATGCCATTGCCAGCTGACTGCCTGCCATGCCCCTGATGCACTGCATGGTGCAGCATGTGTTCCAAGCCACAAGGGGCTGTCCTGCTATGCATGGCAGTGTGGCCAAGCTCACCCTGCCCCTGGCATACACCATCACACCCAGTGGGGTACAGTTCTGTAATATGACAGTGGCCCTGTAGGGGACCGCACACTCATATTCGCCACACGTGACCTGACGTTCCTGTCTGGGTGCCAGGACTTATTCCTGGATGGCACCTTTTGCACCAAACTGCCACTGTTTGGGCAGCTCTATTCCGTTCATGGCCTACATTCTGGTTCGGTCCTGCCAGCCATGTACATACTGATGTGTACACGGATGGAGCACGCCTACACGAGGGCATTCACGGAACTGTGTTGGTTACTTTGTGGTACCCAGCCGCAGTCCGCCTTCATGGACTTTGAGCGGGCTGCCTAGCATGTCTTTGCCACTGTCTTTGATGGCACTGTCATGTGTAGCTGTTTCTACCACTTCTGCCAGGCAGTGTGGCGGCATGTGCAGGGCAATGCAGCACTGTTCGAGCGCTACTCCATGGATGCGCAGTGTGCATTGCAGGTCTGCATGCTCCTTGCACTCGCCTTTGTGCCACTGGATGATGTGGTAACAGTGTATGGGGAGTTGGTGGACACGCCCTACTACCAGGCACACGATACGCTCCTGCATCAGCTGCTGGACTACATGAAGGACACCTGGGTCGGGCGCCCAGTGGGGCATACAGCATGGCACCGGCCGTTGTTCCATGCGTCCATGTGGAACATGTATGAGCTGGCACGCAGCGGGTAGGCTCAGACGAACAACACAGTGGAGGGCTGGCACTGGGTGTTCAACACCTGGCTCTGTGTCTGTCACCCTAACATCTGGCAGTTCTTAGACTGCATCATGGAGGAGCAGAGTCTCACCGCTGTGTGCATGGAGCAGCTCGTCTCCAGTGCAGGGGCCACCATGCCAAAGAAGCAGTACAGGGACCTAACACGCCACATTGAGGCCATTGTGTCGGAGTGCAGAGTGCGCAGTATGGTGGACTACCTCCGGGACCTTGCTCACAACTTCCAGATGCAAGTGTAGTCCACCTGGGTACCCTCTGCCTCGCCTGACTGCCCCTCCATCCAGTCATTGCTGCCTGGCCTGTCTGCCACTGTGCTGTACCCCATTCATGCTAGTCTGTGCACCCTTCCACTGTGTGCCCCCCACCCATGCCCACATCACATAGAACCATTCTTCTCCATTCACTTTGTTTATTCCTTACAGGAACTTGAAGGCCTCTATCATATCACTCCTCTCTTGTCTGGTCTCTAGTGAAGACATGTTCAGTGCCTCAAACAGATCCTCATACGATCTGTCCTGTCAGCTCTGAGTCATCCTGATCACACTTTGTCCTTATTTTTCCTGAGGTGAGGTCTTCAGAACTCTGCACAGTATACCAGGTGCAGCCTCAACAATGATCAATAAAGAGGCAGTAAACCTCTTTTCTCCTACTAGCAGAACCCCTTCTGGCACATCCTAGTATCCTATTTGCCTAATAGATGCCTTACTGTATTAGCTTGATAGTTTAAGGGAGTCACTAATGATGACTTCTAGGTCCCTTTCCTCAGCTGTAGTGCTCAGCTCTACCAATCCTATCCAGTACTCTGTCCTGGGGTTCTTGTCCCTTAAGTGAATCACCTTGCATTTTTTGGCATTGAATTTCAACTGCCAAACCTTAGGCCACCTCTCTACTCTTTGCATATCACTCTGCAGTTTTCTACTTCACCCGTCACTATCTACTCTCCCATAAGCTTGGTGTCATCTTCAAAGAGACACAGTCCCAGATTCATTCTCAAACGTTGTTAATGAGCATATTGAAGAGGGCAAGAGTCAGGATGGATCCCTGTGGCATTCCACTCATGACCTCCCTCTCTTATGATTTGACACCATAATCACAACCCTCTGGTGCCTTTCATTCAACTAAAGCTCCCTCACCTCCACCAAAATACTGCTTATATTTTCTTTCAAATCCCTGAATCTCAGTCTCTTGCGCTGTGATCTAAGCCACTCTTATTGGTCCCCTATCTTATTGGCCTGCTCCACTGACTCCATGCTAATGTATTTCAAAACAAACTTCCTCAAAATATGGGACTGCCACTTCCCCCCGAGCAGGACATGAGAAAAGTTACCTCACCTCCCCCTAGATCATGGCCAAGCTCATAGCTTGTTTGCAAGTGCATGATTTGGCCTGGTCAGAAAATAAATGTAACCCATCCCCCATGGCTTCCAGAGGTATCACCACCTCTGCAACACCTGTACCACAGCAATAAGGCTTGCCAAAGGTGAGTATTTTACATCTGTCTTCAGTACCAACATTGGTTACCTGTCTAAATTTTGGAAGGCTGCGACAATCTCTTCTCCCCTCCCACTCAGTCTCCTTTGCCTGTCCTCAAAGTGGGTGACACCCCTATCTCTAACCCCTCCTTCATCATCACAGAGGTGCAATTCATTTTTATCACCTCCTTCTCACCCCTGCCAGCCTGCATGATTGTCATCTCCTTCCTTCCCCCATTGTTTTTTTCTCTCCAGTAACTCCATCCTCCCATCACCGACACCCTTCCCGCCCTTAATCCTTCCAAGGGTAGGAGCCCAGATGGCCTGGATAGCAAGATCCTCCATCTGTCTGCTTCTGCAATCTCCTCCCAATTGGCTAACCCCCCCTAACCTCTCTTTCTGCTGTTCCTCTGTCCCTGCTGACTGGAAGACTGCCACTGTTGCTCTTCCTCCAAAAGGTGGTGACCCATCTGCTACTAACAGCTACCGACCCATTTCTCTCTTCCCTCCAAAATACAGAAACAAATTGTCTTGTCACAACTCTCTCCCTTTCTGGACTCCTCTTCCTTCTTCACCTAATACAAGTCTGGCTTCTGCAAAAAATTACTCCACCACCATCTCCCTGCTCAGGCTCACCAAATCCATCCACAATGATATGGATCACAGCCTATTCACCTCTGCTTTCTTCGTTGATCTAGCCAAAGCATTTAACCCTGTCTCCCACCCCAATTATTAGCCAAACTCCAGGCTGCAGGCCTCTCCGACTCAGCCATTGGCTGTTCCACTCCTACCGCATGGGTAGGCCCCAAGTAGTCAAAATTGGTGACCCCCTCTCTCCTCCTTGCCTGTATCCACTTAGTCCCACAAGGATCTGTGTTAGGTCCTCTACTTTTCTCCATTTTCCTTAATGATTTTCCCTCTTTATGCTTGTCTGCATCTATTCACATGTACATGGATGACACAGTCCTCTTCACAGCAGGCCCACAGACTCCAGCTGGACTTCGATCAAGTTCAGCCCTGGCCACGCACAAATCAGCTTTTCCTCAATGCCAAAAAGACTGTCTCCATGTCCTTTGGTACAAGGCACAGACTCGCTAGGCTCCCTCCCCTTCGTACTATCCATACCCTGGATGGCTCCCCCTGTGGAGGATGTTACCACCTTTAGTTATCTTGGTATCTAGATAGACCAGCACCTAATCTTTTCTGAACAAGTGGATGCTATAGTTAAAAAGCTGCACCCCAATTTGGTGCACTTTACAGGAACTGTGACTGTATCCCACCTACAGCACACCATTCTGTTATCGAGAGCATGATCCTCCCAATCTTTGACTATGGTTTTGTGGTCTACAGTGCAGCCTCAGTCACTACCCTTGCCAGACTGGACACACTCTTCAACTATTTCTGCCATAACACTCTCGACTATCCTCCTTGGACTCATCACTGTTCTATGCATAAATCTCTCTCCTTTTCTTCTTTTGTGGACAGACGCCATGCACACTGTGCCAGCTTTGTGGGAAAATCTGGTTTGTTTCCCTACCCTCCTATCTCTCTGCCTCCCCCACAGCCATACCATCAGAAGCGGAAATGTTCGAACCCTAGCAGTCCCCTCAGTTTCCGTAACCATCGGCAAAGCCACATTCAGCCACTGCTTCCCTAAAATCTGGAACTCCATCACCCCAGCCATTCATCAATCTCCCTCCCCTGGATTCTTTCAAACTACTTCAGAGATCTCACCTCTCCCTTCTGCACTTGCTCTAATTTTCCCTCTTGCTGTCCTATGACTTGTTTCCAGTTTAGGTACAGCTATAATTTGGCACTTTATGCTTCCACTCCAGGCATTATGCACAAATGTTTACAGCTAGTGTTGGTTTAAACTGCTCAGTATTTGATTACCAGCATTTGTTTGTGGCTCCTGACTGTGCTGTATATGCATTGTCGATTGTTTGCTTGTCACTCAAGTTCTCACATCTTGCATGTATTCGTCCCAATGTAATTTGCAATTGTGTACCACTTTGCTCCATGTATGTTATGGATTTTGAACTTTTGTGCTACCTAAGCCCCACTTGTACAAGTTAGCCTTACACCAGGATGCATCTGGAAATTAGCTCCCAGCTTAGTATGCCGGAGGGGGGGGGGTGCTAGACACCAAGGATCATTTTACTATAATAACTGAAACCATTTAAACTGTGATCAGGGGGTGTGGAACCTTTAAATGCCAATGATCATTTTGATACTACTTGGGAGTATCAGAATGGTCACCAGGGGTGCGGTGACAACATGCACCACTGTGTGCTCAAATGAGGGCAGGATTTTTGGAAGCAGTAAACAGTATTGCAATTTCAGTTGTTAAGCATTTTCAAAACCTTTTATGTAGCACTGTGCTCTGTATGCAGGAGGGGATCCCTCATTTGCAAGGCTTTAGTAGTACATATGCATATGCTCATGATCACGTTAGCATTGGGGGCTGTCAAATATATGACAACTGTTCAACCATGTTGTTCTACATGGCACAGTGCTTACTGTAGATGTTTGGCACTCCACTAACCTTCTTAAAATGGGGCCTAACACTGCTGATGCCTCTTAAGAAGTAGAAAGTAAACAAAAATGGATTATCTTATTCTGTATCTTTATGTATTATTTTGTTATTTTCCTTGGAAAACCTTTATCCAATTTCAAAACATTGAGATGTGTGTTAAATATGAATAACAACTGTAGGTAAAATACAATTTCTTCTTTCATCCGAGTGCTGTTTTTATTTACTTATGAAAATACAGTCTGGTGGGCTGGCTTAGTGGCTTGGTGGTAGTTGTACTGCTGCCCATGTGAGTGACCTGGTTTTGGGGAGGACCTGGGTTAAACAGGGGTTAGCTGGTGGGAGAGACGATTGAGCATCTTGGGGACTGCTGTCCTCTCAGGAAGGGGAGGTCTGACAACCCCTCTCTTTAACAGCCACCTAGGTGAGGAATGCTGGCAGGGCATCAGAGTGGCATAATGGGCAGGGCTCAGGCAGGCACAAAGCAGTACTTGCCTTTAATTGGATTGGCATCATTGCATGCTTGATTGCTCAGGGGATAAACCAAAGGTAGAAAACCTCCAATGACAAAATAATCCACCAACCTGCCACAGGCTTTGCACTACTAATCAGGCTCTGCTCCTGTCTAAATATGTGTCTCCTTGTGAATGGCCCTCTCCCTCCTGGCCCCATCATGGGGGGGGGGGGGCGTTGGAGCATGGGAGAAATCAGAGCAGGTAAGTCCTGGTGATTTTGGGTGATGTGGATGGAGAGACCAGTGCACAAGGGAGTCAGTGGGTAACCTAGAAGATAAACATCTCATTTGAAAAAGAAATAAAACACAGTTTGGGAATCTCAAACTCAATAACACAGTCATACCATATAAACAGCATAACTATGCACTATGCAGCTAGACCAGGGCAGGTTTATTAGTGAAGACAAAGTGCCTGGCAAAGCTCTGTCCACCTTGCAATGCTCCGTAAACATGTAATGGGGAGGTTAGGAGCTGTGAGTGCCACCAGTGAGGCATCACAGTAAAGTTATTTAGAACAGAAAGTGCAAATTATGCATATGCCAGCTGAGCTCCTGACGAGAATTGGGCCCTGAGCGATTGCTGCAAAATATATATATTTTTTTCTTAACCAAGAACCTTTACTAAACAAAACATTCACATAAAAACAAAAACTAAATCAAAAGTAACTTAGCAGAATACAAACTAGGAAAGCATTTGGCTTATACTTTCACAGCTCCTGCAGTACCCTTCCCAAGTATTCAGCTTAGATGAGTTGCTGGACCAACACAGTAATTAATCACACATAAATGTAATCAAAAATTTAACTTGGAAAAATGCATGCAGTCCCCTATGTTTATATGGTATGAGAGTGGTACGTTAGGAATATCCTATGTATTAGCTTCCTATATAAATGTGTCTAACAGTATATGAAGGCGGCACTTTAAAAGAATAAGCAACAGCATTTTAAATTAGTTCTAAAAGTTTCTTGTCACATCACAATGTTCTGAAATTTGCTTAAAGGTGTGCAAGCAAAACAAAATGGAAAACCCTATAAAGAAGTTTAATAAGAGATAGCCCTGTTTTGTTTATCTATTGCTCTGTAGCTTTAGACATCCTCTCATCAAGCCAGCAGCTCCTGAATGCAACAGGAAATGAGTGCAGAGCCAGTTCATTTGGGGGGCATTTCAGAATGTAGTCCATTTCAGTATATAGTTTATTTGTTTCAGTATATAGTGTATGTGAATTTTTCAGTCTACAGTGTATGTATTTTAATACATAGTATATGTGTTTCACCATGTAGTGTATTTGTATCAGTATATAATGTATGTGTTTTTTTAAATATACTGTCCTATGTATTTCAGTATGTAATATATTCTCTCAGTATCTTGAGTATGCAAAATGTTTCAGTAGAGAGGGTAAGTGTTTTTAATATATAGTGTATTTGTTTCAGTATATAGTGTATGCAGATTTTTCAATGCACAGTGCATTTATTTCAATATATAGTGTGTGTATTTCAATATAAAGTGTAAATGTTTCAATATATAGTGTGTTTCAGAAGACAGTGAATGTGCTATTTTCAGTGTGTAGTGTATGCATTTCAATAGATAGTGTATGTATTTCAATATATAGTGTATTTGTTTCAGTATATAGTGTATGCAGATTTTTTTAAATATATAATGTATGTGTTACAATGTATAGAGTATTTGTTTCAGTAGATAGTTTATGTGGATGTTTCAGTCTGTAGTGTATGCATCTCAATAGGTAGTGCATATGTTTCAGTACATAGTACATTTGTTTCAGTATATAGTGTATGTGGATTTTCAGTACTCAGTATGTAGATTTCAGTAGCTAGTGTTTGTATTTCACTATATAATGTAAGCGTTTCACTATATAGTGTATGTGTTTCACTATATGATACATGCATTTTAGTATACAGTATATGTATTTCACTATATGATGTATATATTTCAATAGATAGTGCATGTGGTTCACTACATTATGTATGCATTTCACTATATGATGTATATATTTCACTATATGATATATGTATTTCACCATAAAGTGTATATGTTTTACTATACAGCCAGAGATTATGAATTATGTCCCTAACGGCTTGCCATAATGGCAAGCCGTTAGGGACATAATTCAGAATCTCTGATACATAGTTAAATGCATACACTATATACTAAAATAAATACATCATATAGTGAAATATATATGTCAAGTAGTGAAACACCTACACTATGTCCTGAACCGCATGTACTATGTAGTAAAATACATACATCATATAGTGAAATGCATCCACTATATACTGAAATGTATATTTCATATAGTGAAACACATACATTGTATAGTGAAACGCTTACATTATTATAGTTAAATACATACACCATCTACTGAAATCCACATACTGAGTACTGAAAATCCACATACACTGTCTAGTGAAACCAATACATTATTTAGCGAAACGCATACACTACCTATTGAGATACATACATTGCGGACTGAAAACTTGACATACACTATCTACTGCAGGGTTTTATTTAACTCTAAAAATTGATTAGCATTTTGCTCATAGAAGTTCTAAAACATTGTGAAACATGAAAACGTAGAATTTGACGGGAGATAAGGACCTCTTGGTCCACCTAGTCTGCCCATTTTCCTACCTAACAGATAAGCTGCAGATCCTAGTTAACCAACAGCTTACTTCCTCCTACCCCCCCACTAGGACTGCCTTATGTCTGTCCCATGCATTCTTGAATTCCCCCACTGTTCTTGACTCCACGACCTCCTCAGGGAGGCTGTTCCATGCATCCACAACCCTCTCTGTGAAAAAATACTTCCTCACATTACCTCTGAGCTGTCCCCCTCTATCTTCAAATTGTGCCCCCTTGTTCTTGCACATCTTTTTCTGAAAGACGCTACCCTCTTGGACTTTGTTGATTCCCTTGAGGTACTTGAAAGTTTCTATCATGTCCCTCTCTCCTTCTTTCCTCAAAGGTATACATATTAAACTCCTTTAGTCTTTCTTCGTATGTCTTCTGTTGCAGACCCTGCACCATTTTGGTTGCCCTCCTCTGGACAGCCTCCACTCTGTCTATGTCTTTGCGGAGATGGGGTCTCCAGAACTGTACACAGTATTCCAGATGGGGTCTCACCAACTGTCTGTACAGAGGGATAACAACTTCCTGTTTTCTAGTATTGATGCCTCTTCCTATGCATCCCAGTATCCCCCCAGCCTTCCTTACTGCCTTCTCACATTGCTTGCCCACCTTTAGGTCATCTGATATAATTACCCCCAGGTCCCTTTCCATTTTTACTGTTGTCAGTATCTCACCCCCCATTGTGTACTCTTCCCCGGGGTTTTTGTCTCCCATGTGCATTACCTTGCACTTCTTTGCATTGAATCTGAGCTGCCATATATTTGACCATTCCTCCAACCTTGCCAAGTCCCTTTTCATCCTTTCCACTCCATCTTGTGTATCAACCCTGTTGTAGATCTTTGTGTTGTCTGCAAAGAGACATACTTTTCCTTCCAGTTCCTCTGCAATGTCACTTATAAAGACATTAAAAAGGACCGGTCCCAGTACTGAACCCTGCGGTACCCCACTAGTAACCCTCCTTTCTTCACTGTGTACTCCATTTACTACTACCCTTTGCATCCTGTTGTCTAGTCAATTTTTTATCCAGGCTACCACCTTGGGACCCACTCCAAGGCTAGCTAACTTGTGTATTACTCTTTTGTGTGGGACTGTATCAAATGCCTTGCTAAAATCTAGGTAGGCCATGTCCACAGCCCCTCCCTGGTCTACTACTTTGGTCACCCAGTCAAAGAAATCTATTAGATTCGTCTGACGCGACCTTCCCATCGTGAATCCATACTGCCTTGGGTCCTGTGCTCCACCGGCCTCTAGGTACTCAACAATTCTTTCCTTCAGAAGTGATTCCATCATTTTCCCTACCACTGAGGTCAAACTAACTGGTCTGTAGTTTCCTGCCTCTGTCCTGCTCCCACTTTTGTGAAGAGGAATCACATCTATCCTCCTCCAGTCCTCAGGTACCACCCCATCCTCCCATGATTTGTTAAAGAGAGTAGTCAGCGGTGTCACTAGTTCTACCCTTAGTTCCTTTAGAATTCTTGGGTGAATCCCATCAGGCCCCATTGCTTTGTCCACCTTCAATTTTATTAGTTCTTTCAGAACCTTTTCTTCTGTAAATGGACTGGTATCGACCCCCATCTTCAGAGTGTTTCTCTTGTTTGGTTTAGGTACCTGCCCTCCTCTTCCTTTGTGAATACTGAGCAGAAATATCCGTTCAGTATCCCTGCATTTTCACTGTCACCCTCTACCCACATTCCCTCCCCTTTATTAAGCCTCAGTATCCCTCCTTTGGTCTTTCTTTACTCCCTAATGTATCTATAAAAGGTCTTATCCCCCTTCTTAACAGAATTGGCTATCCTTTCCTCAGTTTGGGCCTTTGGTATTCTGACTGCCTTTCCAGCCTTTTTCTGCTTTAACTGATAAAGTTCTCTGTCCTGCTGCTTCTGTGTTTCCTTATATTTCCTGAATGCTATCCTTTTCTCCTTAACTTTCCCTGCCTCCTCTTTTGATAACCATAGCGGTTTTTTCCTTCGTTGTGTTTTGTTGATTTGCTTTACACAAAGGCTTGTTGCCTCTGTGATGGCTGTTTTGATTACTACCCATTGTTCCTCCACCTCCTTCTTGCCTGTTTGCTAGTGCTTTCTGAGGCACTCTCTCATTTTCCCAAAGTCAGCCCTCCTAAAGTCCAATACTCTTGCTTTTGTATGGCTTGATTGTATGGCTGTGTTTATCGTGAACCACACTGTTTGGTGGTACGCTGTTCCCAGATAGCTACCCACTTCTAAATCTGAGATTCTTTCTCCATCCCATTTGAGAGTACCAGGTCTAAGATTGCTCCCTCCAGTGGGTTCCAATACTAGCTGTCTGAGGCATGCCCCTGTAGGGCATCAAGAATGACCCTGCTTTGGATGTGCCTGCAGCAAAGGTGCTCCAGTTAACATCTGGCATATTCAGGTCCCCATCAACAATATCTCCCCCTTTTTCTGCCGTTCTAAGGAAGCCTTTTATTGTTTCCTTGTCCATTACCTCCCACTGAGATGGGGGTCTGTATACAACCCCCATGGGACTTGTGGTGCCATTTTCTGTCTCCAGGGTGAACCAGAGTGCCTCATCTGCTCCCTGTTTACTCTTTAGTTCTGTTGCTTTGATCCCTTCCTTTACATAGAGAGCTACTCCTCCTCCTCCTCCTCTTTTACCCTCCCTGTCCCTCCTGTAGATTGTGTATCCTGGGATGTTGACATGTACCATATTTCTGTGACTGCCCCAATATCCAGGCAACCCTCTTCCATCAAGGCCACTAGTTCAGGGAGCTTGTTACACAGACTACGGGCATTGGTACTCATCACCCTCCACTTTTTGATAGCCTTACCCCTTTTAGCCCCATTCCTGTCCTTTCTGTCTTTGCCTTTTTTTTACATTTACCTCTGTCCTGCTCCCTAATAACTTCTCTACCTTGGTGTTTACCTCACTAATTGCCATGTTTTGTGGGGGGAGACTGGGATTTCCCTGCTCCTTTTCAGTGCATCCCCCCTTGGCTAGTTTAAATGCTTGCCAATGAAGCATTTAAACCTCTCACCTATGTGATTCATTCATGTGTATTCATTCACATATTAGGACTGTGTAGTACAGTACAGTCTGCACACCCATTGGCCCATGCTGTGGACCAATGGGTGTATGGCCATACTGTACGCTATCAGTCAGCAGGTGGCCAGGCAGCTGGACCACCAGGGTTATTTCACGTACTGTAAGCCTGTGATCAGGCTGTGGGATCGGGTCCACTGGACTGCCAGGGATATTAATTTAATGAAAGCCCGCAATCAGGCATGGGGGGGTCCACCGCAATGGACAGTGCTGCTGGAGCTTGGGTGGCCACCCACAGCTGGCAGCTGCCATGTTGCACCCTGCAATATGGCAGCTCACCTGTGGGTGGCCAGCTGTGGCTTCTTTTTTGTTTGGCACAACTGTGTGTGGTGCACGTAGGGGTTGCGTCTGCCTATGCTCAGCACATCCCGGGCTGAATATCGGGATGTGCAGGGTATGCATGAGCACGCCCCCCCTACTTGTGCCACATACATTACTGATGCGCTCCAGCACATTGGGATTAGTGCGCGCACATTCCCTATTTCATCTGTGCACTGAAAAAGATCAGCCTGCAAGCTATCCATACTTTTCACATGCCTGACCCTTAAGGACACTGCTGCAGTGGGGCTGGAAAATGGAAGTTACAGAGAACACACAGTCCTGGCCCATGAATTGCCAATGCTGCTGTTAAGAGGCTCAAACTGACAGTGCACACACAAACAAGACAGTGGTGGTGTAGGAAGCACACAAGAGGAGCAGTCAACTTTTCCTTGGCACTGTAGCTGGTGACTTGTTCCTGTTCTTTACTCCCCCAAACAGTCAACCAGTGTGTAAGTGTATGTGTGTGGGGGGAGGTTGTTGCTGATGGTAAACTTGTCAGCAGTTTTGATAACAAGACAGTGAGTGAGCGAGTTAGTCTCCTCGAGACCCACTGCGAGAATAAATGAAACAAGACTTTCAATCGACTACTTGGTGGGTAAATTATACATATCGATCTGTAATGTAAGGTAACCAGCAACTGAGTAAAGGGGGGGCATATGTGTACAAACAACAGGTGATTATTTCACACTGAAGTATTTACTGACATGGGACAGTGACATAAAAAATGTGTCCAGCAGCTACTCGCTTCATGCTGAATCGGGAGTCTGTGACATGGGCATTTCAAAGCCTGACACACTCCAACTCCCAATTCAAAAAAAAAACTCTGTCTATCCGAATTTCTTTTTAAAAATTGAAAATAGCATACAAATGAGTATTTGGCCTAATTATTCAATATATAAACACACAGAGATGTCATCCTTTGAAGTGTATGATGTATTTAGCCAGCGAAAATGGCACAAAATCATTTCCTATCTCCTTTGAGAAAAGGAAACGGCACTGGGCACATTTCTGAAGGTGAAACGGTAAGCACGCTTGGGAGCCAATCAGGAATTGAAGCCTCCAGATGGCTGGAAGGAATGCTGCGGTGCTACAGAAGGCAATAGCAGACCTAATAACTTGGACTTTGTACTTGAATTTACTCTGGCTTTTACAATGGCTAAGAATCAAGAAAAAAAAAGATTGAAGGATTCTATTGTTCCGATTCTCAGTCATTGTAAATGCATGGGTAAATTAAAGAATAAAGTTCAGGGTTAGGTGCCATTTGGATTAAAAAAAGGCAGAATTCTCCTGGCCATTGGAGGAACAGGGTGCCGGTTCTGTAGACAGTCCCTCTACTCCTCCCCCTTCGTCCCTTCTCACTAGTCTGCCACAAGCTACTCAACAGTTGAAAACAAGAGGCTCAATAAGATTTTCCAACCCTCACAGACAACTGTGCATACTACAAGAGATGCAGATTTTAACACTGCACAATCTTCTTCTGACTCTTTCAGTTGCTGCCTGCCTTAACCCTCCCAGCTACCTCAGTGCATAGCAAGCAGTGTTGTCCTCCATTAGCACTGTGCTCTGTCTCGCTAACTCCTCTGGCACCACTCTGCAGTCAACTGCCCACGACCCCACCAGTGTTCTCCCTTCTTCCCTCTCGGTCACTTCACATGGGTCAAGGCTAGTGGTCACTGCTGCAGGACTAAGGGACACAGGGTTTGCACAAAACAAACATCCAGACTCCAATCTCGCTGTTCCTCTGCGCCTTCGCTCTGTAATGCAGCACCAAACTGGTCTCATGTGCAGGGCACAAAACTCCACCTAGTTTCTCCCTCTCTCCTACTCTAATGGAGGGGGACTGGCGACAAGGCACTAGAGGCAGAATTTGGTTGGTAGCTGCAGAGACTAAATGAAAAAGTCAATGCCACCAGTACACATGGCAATTACTTTTCCTCAGAGAGGGTTGTAGCAATAACTGAGGGCAAGGCTCCTAGTATGTCTCTGCCGGGGGTGGGGTGGGGTGAGAAAGGGTGACGAATCCATGAGAAAAACAGTCTAAAACAGAGCAAAGCAAAACATGACTCATATCAATTAAGTCTGCAATCCAGAGCAATTACAGCTAACTGCAACTGACCTCATTTGCAGCACTCAATTCAGTCAATGGCTACGGCATCTAGAAAGAAGCAGTTACAAGTTCACACATCCACCATCACTGAACAAATTTAATAAATAAGATGCTGTAGGTTTGAAATTTGGCTTAAAAAAACTATACTTTTCCTTGAGAAATGGTGATAGCGAACCAGTGGCAGCTATACTGTAGTGGCCAGATGAGGGTTAACAACAGAGAGCCCAAATAGCATGTCTTACCTCCTCAAAGGATCAAGTCAAACTAAATCTTGGCTTTGGAGGGTGGAAGGAACTTCCACGTCTCATGCAATTTCAGTATATAGTTTATTTGTTTCACTAGGTACTGTATCTGTTTCACTAGGCAGTGTACGTGTTTCAATATATAGTGTATGTGTTTCAGTATATAGTGTATGTATTTCAATAGATAGTGTATATCTTTTAATATATAGTGTATTTGTTTTAGTATTTAGTGTATGTGGATTTTTTATGATATACTGTATTTCAATAGATGGTCTATGTGTTTCAATACATAGAGTATGTGTTTCAGTACATAGAGTATGTGTTTCAGTACATAGTGTATATGTTTCACTAGGTACTATATCTGTTTCACTAGGCAGTGTATATGTTTTAGTATATAGTGTATTTGTTTTAGTATGTAGTGTATGTGGATTTTTTTATGATATAGTATATTTATTTCAATAGATTGTGTAAGTGTTTCAATATATAGTGTATATGTTTCAATACATAGTGTACACGTTTAAGTAGATAGTGTATGTGGGTGTTTCAATGTGTAGTATGCATTTCAATAGATAGTGTATGTATTTCACTATGTAGTGTATTAGTTTCAATAGGTAATGTAATATGTGTTTCAGTATATAGTGTATTTGTTTCAGTACATGCTGTAGGTGGATTTTTCAGTCTGTAGTGTATGTATTTTAATAGACAGTGTATGTATTTCAATATGTAGTGTATTTGTTTCACTATATGGTGTATGAAGATTGCTTTTCAATATGTAGTGTATGTGTTACAATTTATAGTGTATTGGTTTCAGTAGAGAGTGTATGTCAAGCTTTCAGTCTGCAGTGTATGTATCTCAATAGGTAGTGTATGTGTTTCACTAAATAATGTATTGGTTTCACTAGACAGTGTATGTGGATTTTCAGTACTCAGAATGTGGATTTCAGTAGATGGTGTATGTATTTCACTATATAATGTAAGTATTTCACTATACAATGTATGTGTTTCACTATATGAAATATACGTTTCAGTATATAGTGGATGCATTTCACTATATGATGTATGTATTTTACTACATAGTGCAAGTGGTTCAGGACATAGTGTAGGTGTTTCACTACTTGACATATATATTTCACTATATGATGTATTTATTTCAGTATATGATATATGTATTTTAGTATATAGTGTATGCATTTATCCTTGTATCAGAGATTCTGAATGATGTCCCTAACAGCTTGCCATAGAACAGACAGCAGCTACAGTGTCTAAGAAATATGGTATAGCCACAGACAAATCCAGTTGTAAATATGACACTCTCTGTCTGTCTTTCTCTCTCTTGCTCTTTCTCAAATGAAGCAGCCAGTGTTTATGCTACTGTAAAAGCGCAGGCAATGTGCAACCTAAAATGAAAAGTCAAATTTCATCTGCTCCACATGTAATCTAACTAAGCATGTGGTAATATTCATGTTTCTCTATAAGCAATATCATTTTTTCTCTTCCGGAGTCTGGGAAGGGGGCCAGGTGTGACTAAAGACACTCTAATAAAGGTACTGTATCACACTGGGTGATGATCTAAGGTATGTGTCTAACCTGACTTCACCGAGTGCAACTGTAAACGCTGAAGTTCAAGTCGGGAGCCCCAGGCATAGGCATTCCTGTCTGTCCTAGCAAAAAGAAACCAAGCTAACTGACTTTTTCAACAAGCAAAGCTCACTGATTGCCACTATTACTCTTGGTCTCTGTCAAAATGCTAGTTTTTGTTTTTCTTTTTAGAAAAAAATAAAAATGTGAATGAACCCCATGTGATAGACTAGCTTACAGTGCCACCTTAGAATAGCTTCATTCACTACAGATTGTGGCCCTGGCTTGTTTGAGGGCAAATATTTATATGAAAAAAGGAGGAGCTGAACCTTACAGTCATTAATGACAATCAAGAAAGACACAAGACTGACTTAGAAACATACCAACCAAACAAAATCACTAAGCTGCAGGACATATTTTAAAGAAATAAAATGAGTTAAGAGTCACATCACAGTGAAGCTATTCTCTCTGAATTCAGTAAAGGTAGGACTGAGTCACTTAATACGAAACATTTTTTATTATTTTTATTAATGTAACAATACAGTATCCCTAGACTGCAGACTGTTTTTAGAAGCTTGTTAAAAGTATTGTGTTGCTTACACCAACTACTGTACAAATCATGGATTTTTGGAAGTGATAAGGAGTACTGGTATCTGCTGGGCTGCTAAAGTAATAAAAAATTTAAACAGGATTGTTTAGTATTCAATGACTCAATCCTACCTTACTGAGTGCAGACAAAATGCATTCACTGCGGTATAGCTCTTACTCATGTTATGTATCTCCCTATTTTCTGCACCAGTATATTTCTTGTTCAGTCAGAGTATATTAGAGATTTGAGTACAACACCATGCTTTTAATGTTGGCTCTCACGCTTGCGTGCCAGACAACATCTTGCGGTGGTAGCACATTTGGAGGAGCGGCCAGTGATGGGTGATTGCAGGGCATGCATCAGAAGGTGTGTCCCTCATTCCCCAATCAGCCAGCAGCAGGCTCTAACATCACGCATACCAAATGTGGCCACCAGAACAAAGAAAAGGTCTGCTGCAATGAGAGCGAAGCTCTCATGCAGCGTGACCACAACGCACATCCTGAAGTGCAGGCAACATGGCGGCAGTGACTGCCGCCACTGCCTGTTACAATGCTGACAAGGGAGCTCACTCCCCATCAGCATAATGTGCACCCTCACATGTACAATGTATGCCGAGGGGGTGGCCAATCCCCCTTGGCATCATGCACCCCCCAACAGTTTTCCTTTGCTGACAGGGGGCCCAATCCCCATCGGCGTTTATCTTCCTGTCTTCTTTTATTTTGCTGACAGGGGAGCCCACTCCCCATCGGCATAATTTGTCCCCCTGATCTTTAGTTGCTTGCCAAGGGGGTACCCAATCCCCCTTGGCTTGTGTGTCACCCCCCACCCCTCAGTATGTGCCAACAGGGCTGCCCAATTCCCCATTGGCTACAGAATCCCGGCCCCCAACAGAAGAGACTTAGGTGGTACGTTGGGAGCTCACGCCAGCATGCTAAATGCCCTGCAAAAAAAAAAAGTCCCATGGTGTTTTTTTTTTTAAACTGTAAAAACCAAAAACGGTCCCTTGCCGTCTCCCTGCCCCCCTCCCACAACCTGTGCCCACTCTCTGTGCACTCTGCATCCCCACACTCCCCTCACCCCTCACTTACCTCTGGAGTCCAGTGCGACAATCTTCGGTGGACCGTGAACACATCTGCACTCTTCAAAGCTGACCACGAACTGATGAAATGCCAGTAAGCTGTGTAATGGTATAAATAGGGTTTTTTCAACTTTGATACATATCTTGGGCACTTTTTGGAATTTTTGCACCAAATTTTCAACATGAGTTTTTTGGGACCCCTCCTCATGAATTCTGCCACTCTCATGGCGTTATTATCCCCAAAAGGTGATTCTGCAGTCACTGTGAGGAATCACCATTCGGGAATGATTAATGAGATGACAGTGCCAGTGTTCATGTGGTGGGCTCTCAAAAAGCTTATGTTGCAAATTTGGTGGAAAAAGTCCAAAAAGTGGCTGCTTTACGAGTGTGCGTTGCGCAGTTTCTACGCACACTCGTAACTTCGCAAATTTGTAACATTTTCATGCCAGATTTTCAACATTGGCATTTTTCCACACCTCCTTGTGAACAGTACAGCTGTCATTTTTCACATCCTGGCCCAAATGTGTTTTCGCTCTTTCGGTGCAGAATAGCGCGGTCGCTGTGGGAAATCAGTGTTCAGGATAGATTACAAAAATGACAGTGACACTGTTCATGAGCAGAGGTCCTAAAAAGCCTATGTTAATAATTTTGTGATAATACTCCACAAAATGACTGAGTTATGAGTGTGCGTAGCGCAGCTTGTACGTACACTTGTAACTCTGCGAATTTGTGATATTTTCACTTCAGATTTTCAAACTTGGCATTTTTCCACACCTCCTTATGAACAGTACAGCTGTCATTTTACATATCCTGGCCGAAATGCCTTTTCGCACGTCCGACGCAGAATAGCGTGGTCACTGTGTGAAATCACTTTTCTGGACAGTTTGAGGAAATGACAGTGACACTGTACAGAGCAGAGGTCCTAAAATGCCTATGTTGAAAATTTGCTGCCGAAAGCCCATAAAATGACTGTGTTACAAGCGTGCATTGCACAGTTTCCATGCACCCTTGTAACTTCACAAATTTGCAATATTTCCATGCCAGGTTTTCAACACTGGCATTTTTTCACACCTCCTTATGAACAGTACAGCTGTCATTTTTCACATCCTGCCCAGACTGTGTTTCTGCACCTGTGGTACACAATGGCGTGGTCGCTGTTGGAAATCAACTTTTGGGACAGACTAACAAAATTACAGCACCACTGTTCATGAGGGGAGGTCCCAAAATTCATATTAAAAATGTGGGTGACAAACTCCCAAAAATAATTGGGTTACGGACATGTGTTGCGTACTTTCTATACATGCTCATGACTTCACCAATTTTTCATATTTTCACTCCACATTTTCAACGTTGCCATTTTTATGCCTCCTCATGAACAATACAGTTGCCATTCTCCACATCCTGCCCAAAATGTGTTTTCGTCCCTGTGTCGCCAAATGGCATAGCCGCTGTGCAAAACCACCTTTCAGCTAACAAACTGATTGTGCTGCTTTTCATGAGGTGGGCCCACAAACAGCCCATGATGAAAATCTGGAGTGGAAAATACCACTGCACGCCTGTGGTGTTAGGGTTTCCAACTGTAGCATCTCACCCAGTAGAGACTGACAGGTGCCAGGGTTGTGACTTGGGATCATTGGATGTAATGCTCGTGCCATTCCACCCCCACTCTCACCCTGCAGCCACTGATGGGCATCGTGGTGTACCTTGCACTGTTCGGCCACACAGTTCATCCCGTTCTCCTATACTGCACCCATGTCAGCTTATTTCCTTATAGAATGGTAAGTATAATGCCCAAAGACCCCAAAGCACACCACGACACTTGTCAGTGTCTACAGGGTAGGGTGAGGTACAATGGCAAGAGCGTTACAGCTGATGACCCGAAGGCTCACCCCAATGCCTGTCACTCTCTACAGAGTGGGTGTGGGGTTGACATCACTTCAATACTTCACTGCCATTCCTATTATGCATCTCTAGCTCTGGCACTACCAATGCCAATGCCAGCGATACAACATTTGGCATTGAAAAATGCTTGTTTTTCTAGCTTTATTTAAAGAAATGCTATTACCTTAGGCTCGTCAGTCATGGTGGAGCTATAGCAACCAGCAGGCAGGAAAAACTGGGACTAATGTTTAACACATACTAATATTTTATACCTCTCTCCCCTTTGCTGAAGGCTGATAGTGAGGTGTGGGTGTACCAGACACATGTGCTTTTACTGCTGTGTTAAAGCGTCACTGATCGCACTTCAAAGCCCACTAGCCAGCACAAAAAGTTGATTCTGCAGCATTCTGTGACCTTACAGGACAAGCAGGTTGTTAATCTGCTCAATTGTTTGTTTTCATGGCTGTTTTACTGTTCTGAGCTGGGCACATAAATGCTAGATTTCTCAAGTTCATCTCCTGATTCCACTCTGCAGTTGCACTTTAATGAAGAGGCTCTTGTCTGAGTGAATTGTGAATTACGCTGTTTATGCAGCTTAAAAGGGAAGCCCAGAATGTTGGTTGGGACATGATGAATGGCTGAGTTAATTGAGGGGGACAAGTCCCCCACATTGCCCCCCAGTGGATGCACCCATGATGTTGGGGATCTCCCTCAGACGACACCATTGACTTCTCCCACCTGGCCTGAGAGCCCCCAACCTGGGTACCACCTGGAGCTCCGATCCCACCAAGCCTTACCTGCATGAGACCTCCTGGCTTGTACCCCTGAGGGAAGGGCCACCTCCACTTCCTTTTATGCTCCTTAAATCCAATTTCAGTACAGGCAGGCTGGAGGTGAGAGGATCAGGATCCAAGAGGGCAGGATCCGATGATGGGCATGGGGCCATGGTGCGTCGTCATCCCAGAGATCAGGGTTTTTCCTTGTTCTTGCAGAACGTCCCCCCCCAGTGGTGAGTGCAGATGTGAATGATAGCCAGGGAGGTACATGCACTCCCACACATGCTACGTCAAAGTCTGCTACAGGCCACCTCCCAATCCTTATGGAAGGCAGATGGATCAATACCTCTCAGTCACTGCTGGGAGGCATACTGTTGCTGAGTCCTTCAACCCTCCTTCCCTGGAGAAGGTGAGCTGTCATTGGACACTCAAACCTTTTCCTCCCCTGGTGACCCTTGGTGCCTTGAGCTTATTCCCAAACTTGTGTCGCCAGTGTGGTGCGAGAAGTGGCATCCAGGGCCTCAACCCTCAGCACCACTGGGCCTGGACAGAATCACCTTTTGGACAGGAGTTGAACATTTTCTCTGCCTTGTTCATGAGATGGGGTCATAAGAAATCTATGTTGAAAAGCTGGCATAAAAATATTAAGAAACAACAAAGTTATGAGCCTGTGTTGACACTTATGAAAGAAGGCTTGTAACTTTGGTAATTTTCAATATTTTCACCCAAATTTTCAACATAGTCATTTCTTTACAGCACCTCATGAATGTGGCAGCTGTTATCTTTCAAATCCTGGCCAAAATGTGTTTTCACACTTAGAAACATAGAAACATAGACTTTGATGGCAGATAAGGACCGCTTGGCCCACCTAGTCTGCCCATTTCCCTACGTACAGGATAAGCTGCAGATCCTAGTTAACCAACAGCCTATTTCTTCCTATCCCTACAAAAATTGCCTTATGTCTGTCCCATGCATTCTTGAATTCTCCCACAGTTTTATACCCCAGACCCTCCTCAGGAAGGCTGTTCCATGCATCCACCACCCTCTCTGTGAAAAAATACTTCCTCACATTGCCTCTGAACTGCCCCTCTATCTTCAACTTGTGTCCCCTTGTTCTTGCACATATCTTTTTCTGAAAGATGCTACCCTCTTGGACTTTGTTGATTCCACTGAGGTACTTAAATGTCTTTATCATGTCCCCCCCCTTTCCTCAAGGGTATACATATTAAGCTCCTTTAGTCTCACCTCGTATGGCTTCTCTTGCAGACCCTGCACCATTTTAGTTGCCCTCCTCTGGACTGCCTCTATCCTGTCTATATCCTTGCAGAGATGGGGTCTCCAGAACTGGACACAGTACTCCAGATGGGGTCTCACCAATTCTCTGTACAGAGGGATAACAACTTCCTGTTTTGTGCGGGTGATGCCTCTCCCCTTACATCCCAGTATCCCCCCAACCCTTCCTACTGCCTTCTGACATTGCTTGCTATCCTTAAGATCATCTGATATGATTATCCACAGGTCCCTTTCCATTTTTGTTGTTGTTACTACCCCCCCCCATTGTGCAATCTTCCCTGGGGTTTTTGTTTCCCAGGAGCATTATTTTGCACTTCTTTGCATTGAATCCAAGCTGCCATACTTCTGACCATTCCTCCAACCTTGCCAAGTCCCTTCTCATCCTTTCCACACCTTCTTGTGTATCATCCGTGTTGCAGATCTTTGTGTCATCTGCAAAGAGGCATACTTTTCCTTCCAGTCCCTCTACAATGTCACTTAAAAAGACATTAAAAAGGACTGGACCCAGTACTGAACCCTGCGGTACCCCACTAGTAACCCCTCTTTCTTCAGAGTGGACTCCATTTACAATTACCTTCTGTGTCCTGTTGTCCAACTAATGTTTTACCCAGGCTACCACCCTGGGACCCACTCCCAGGCTGGTTAATTTGACTATTAATCTTTTTTGTGGGACTGTGTCAAATGCCTTGCTAAAGTTTAGGTAGGCCATGTTCACAGCCCCTCCCTGGTCTACTACTTTGGTCACCCAGTCAAAGAAATCGATTAGATGCGTCTGACATGACCTTCCCACTGTGAACCCATGCTGCCTTGGGTCCTGTGCCCCACTGGCCTCTAGGTACTCAACAATTCTTTCCTTCAGAAGTGATTCCATCACTTTCCTACCACAGAGGTCAAACTGACAGGTCTGTAGTTTCCTGCCTCTGTCTTGGTCCCACTTTTGTGATGGGGAATCACATCCACCTTCCTCCAGTCCTCAGATACCATACCATCCTCCCATGATTTGTTAAAAAGGGCAGTCAGTGGTTTCACTAGTTCTCCCCTTAATTCTTTTAGAGTTCTGGGGTAAATTCCATAAGACCCCATTGCTTTGTCTACCTTCAGTTTAGGAGTTCTTTCAGAACCCTGTCTTCTGTGAAAGGACTGGGATCGACCCCCCTATCAAGAGTACTTCTGTTAATTGGATCAGGCACCTTCCCCTCCTCCTCTTTTGTGAATACTGAGCAGAAATATTCATTCAGTATCCCTGCTTTTTCACTGGTCCTCTCTGGCAACCCACCGTCCATTCTATTCAGCCTCACTATCCCTCCCTTTGTCTTTCTACGCTCCCTGATGTACCTATAAAAGGTTTTGTCCCACTTCTTAATTGAGTTGGCTATCTTTTCCTCACTTTGGGCCTTTGCTATTCTGACTTCCCTCCCTGCTTTCTTCTGCCTTAACTGGTACAGCTCTCTGTCCTGCTCCTTCTGTGATTCCTTATACTTCCTGAATGCTATCTTTTTCTCCCTGACCTTCCCTGCCACCTCTTTTGGCATGAAATCACCTTTTGGGCAGCATTTGAAAATGTTCTCCACCCTTGTTCATGAGGTGAGCTCATAAGAAGACTATGTGGGGTCATAAGAAGGGTATGTTGAAAACTTGGGGTACAAATATGAGAAAACAACAAAGTTATGAGTCCATGTTGCAATTTTTCAATGCACACTCATAACTGTGGTCATTTTCAATATTTTGAACCCAACTTTTCAGCATAGTCATTTTTTCACACCATCTCATGAATGTGACAGCTGCCATTTCTCAGATCCTGCTCAAAATGTGTTTTAATATTTTGGCACAAAACAGCATTTTTCACCATTGTTTTTGAATGGCACCCATTATGCTCAGAAGGAGTGGTTGTAAAAATATTATGTTGAAAATGTGGGTTAAAAATGTGAAAAGCCAACTAAGTTATGAGCAAATAAATCATTCCAACATTTATTCTTAACTTTATTTTTTGTGGATTTTGGCTCCTAATGTTCAACATATCCTCGGTGTTACTCCACCTCCTGAACATCACACGTGTCATTACTCAAATCCCGTCCAAAAATTTGTTTCCTCAGTCACACAGTGAAATCACCATTTGGATGGGATTTTAAAAATGTCACCTGTCTTGATCATAATGTCAGATCATAAAAAGACTGTTGGACATTTGGGGTCAAAATGTAGGTGCCCACTTAAAGTAGATATTGTCTCTCAGCTGCCCTATCCTGTGTAATTACAATCTAACAATGTGTCAAAGCATGACACCACTGAAAATGAGGTATTGCATCTCATCTGCTCTGTCCTGGGTAAATATATAGTAAAATGTGTACAGGCAAAGCCCGGTAAAACAGCAATACAAGTGGTGAACATTTGGCATTAACAAATGCTTGTTTATAATTAACTCTTATTGAGTTTTGAAACAAGATCAAAAACATCAAATACAGTTTAACAGTGTATATACAAGGATACTTACAGTAGTTGTGCTAATGGTAGACTAATATTATTGAGCTTATGACAATAATATCTATAACCCAAGGTGTACTGTAGTTACTGTAGGTATGGTGTGGAACACATGAGCTATGATATCAAAGACAGCATGCATAGACTAAAGAGATGCTATGGGATTACCTGCATACACTCTGAATCTTTCTAACTATTTATTAATTATAATACATAAGTAAATAGTTGATAGAGAGATTACACACTGTACTGTACCTGGTAATTTACAGAACTAAAAATGTAAGAAGGGGTCCCAAAGCCATAAAATGGGTCTGTTCTGGAGTGAGAGTTGCTAGCTATTCTCTCAAAGTGTACTCTCAGAAAAATGTCTTTTAGCCATTCTTCAAAGGTTGGAGTCTCATTTTGTCTCTAATATCTCAGTATTAAATTATTCACTGAGATTAGTGCTGTTTGTATCCATTATCTTTTACTTGCATTTGTATGGGTAAGGTCAGCGTCCATACCGAGAATAATATATTTTATAGAGCAAAAGATGTTACATTTAAGAACATTCAGGAAAACAGTCAGGAGTGCAAAGATGGAAACAGAAGAAAAAATAGCCCAGGCAATAACAAAAGGGGACAATAATTATATCAGGTATGTTAGTGAAAGAAAAAAGACTAAGTGTGGGATTGTGAAACTACAAAGGGAAGGAGGGAAGTGTGTAGAGAGGGATCAAGAAAAAGCAGAAATCCTGAACAAGTATTTTTGTTCAGTATTCACAGAAGAAGGGAAAGGGAGGGAGGGAGGGAAGGGAGGGACCAAAGTTAGTGATAGAAGCACCACTGGGAGGGAGGTGGACACCAGTCTATTTAATGAGGATAGAGTCTTAAAGAAGCTCACTAACCTGAAAGTGGACAAGGCAATGGGGCCACATGGGATATCCCAGAGTATTAATTGGGGTGGGAGGTAGTAACTGTAACACTTGGACAGCTGGTTCTAATCACTGTATCATTTTTTGTAAAATAAAAATGAGTTATGGACTGTCTGACATGAGAGATGCTGAGAAAATCTGGTACTCTTGGAGTGACCTCGCTCACCTCCCAGGTTTCAGCTGAAAGATGAAAGCCATGAGAAAATACTGAAACAGCATTGAGATCACACACACACAGGTTTTAGAAACAAGGTGTTACATGGCAGGCCAGAAGATAATTACAGACTTTTCTAAGTTAATTATAGCTTTAGCTGCTAAAAGGGAAATCAACATCCCTTTTATGACGTTTCAAGAGGAGGAAACCAGGTTTAGTAAACTGGTGCGAAATCATAAATGCTGACGTCTGTGTGAGAGGGGAAACTGATCAGTAGATCAAAGAAATGTCATTTGAAGAACATGAGTCATGTGGAGGTTGCAGAATTTAATTCTTGGAAAAGACATCCTGTTTTTATATTCATATTTTTTTTTATATATTCTGACAGGGACGAGCTAGGTGACCTCATGTAGAATAGGTGGGGAAAACCAGCTTTTTAAAGACTATTCTGTTTTCCTTCAGGGGCACTTCTATCTAGCCTCTGACAATGAAACATCTTTGAAGCACTTTAAGCAGGTATTTAGAGAGACAGACAAATCTAAGTACTGTAGTAAGAACTGCACTGTTTAAAACCTTGTTCTTTTAATAGATTTGTATGTCGTGTGATATAATAGTTCTATATTGTATGTTTTACATATTATTATCTATTTTAGTAAAAACTCTATTTAGAGCATACTTAGTCTGTCTTTGAATTTCTTTCATTTGCTAGAAAAGTATGTATGGTTATAGCTGACACTAGACATAAGCTTGAACGGTGATACCAAATTGGAAAGAGAAGTGTTTTAAATCTGTGGTCTTTATTAAAGTTTTTAAGGGTTCATTTCTGTACATCTGGTTAGGTACTCATAGGCAAAGATATCTGGCCCCTCGAAGACAGAATTATCTGAGTTTGTGCATTGGGTATGCTAGCAAGAGGTTCACAGTTTGAATCCCTCCAAGACTGGAGACCAAAGGTTGATCCAAACTCACAAAACAGACAAGAGGGTTACCTTGTTCTGTTAAACTGTTCACAAGACTGCGCTCAGAGGTTGGCACTTTGGGAGTAAAGGGCCTGACCTGCTGAGTGGGTTTGTGACAGAAACAACAACAAAAATGGAAAGGGACCTGGGGGTAATCATATCAGATGACCTTAAGGTTGGCAAGCAATGTGAGAAGGTGGTAGGGAGGGCTGGGGGGATACTGGGATGTGTAGGGAGAGGCATCACCAGCAGAAAACAGGAAGTTGTTATCCCCCTGTACAGACAGTTGGTGAGACCCCATCTGGAATACTGCATCCAGTTCTGGAGACCCCATCTCTGCAAGGATATAGACAGGATAGAGGCAGTATGTATGGTTATAGCTGACACTAAACATAAGCTTGAATGGTGATACCAAATTGGAAAGAGAAGTGTTTTAAATCTGTGGTCTTCATTAAAGTTTTTAAGGGTTCATTTCTGTGCATCTGGTTAGGTGCCTGTAGGCAAAAATATCTGGCCCCCCCAAAGACAGAATTATCTGAGCCTGTGCATTGGGTACACTAGCAAGAGGTTCACAGTTTGAATCCCTCCAAGACTGGAGACCAAACGTTGATCCGAATTCACAAAACAGACAAGAGGGTTACCTTGTTCTGTTAAACTGTTCACAAGACTGCGCTCAGAGGTTGGCACTTTGGGAGTAGAGGGCCTGACCTGCTGAGTGGGTTTGTGACAGACTGGTTAGCAGTGGTGGCATAGTTTTAGTATCACAAGCTTTTATTTTTCTGTGTCAGCTTGAGACTGTAAGCTCACTTGCAGAGAAAGAAAAAGGCAGTGATTTATTTTTATAAAAAGGAAACAGAGCTATACCACTTGGCATACAGTCAAGTTCCTACCTGTTTTATTTTTTTTCTAAAGTGCAAGTCAGAGTAGCCATAGTTAGGGGAAGATGGCTTCCAACTACAGCAGGCACACAGTAGATTACTTAAAGTGGTTGTGCGGGGAGAGAGGAGTCCCGTTTGAGGTGACAGCCAAAAAGCAGAACCTCATAGATGCCCTGATGGTAGCAGATACCCAGAACAGCGAGTCACAGACCATGACTGGAAAGGACCAAACCTTGAGTGTGGCAGGGCTATCTGCCAATGCAGTGTTCAGATCCGATGAGGAGGGCAACAGGGCCGCTGTCAGTGAAGGGCCACAGCAGCAGGAGAAGGTCACCAGTATCCTGAATCCAGAGGTACTCAGACTGCGAATTGAGTTGCACAGGATGTAGCTGGAGTTCCAGGAGAAGTGATAGCGGGAACAACGAGAGGCGGAGCGAGATTGCTGAGAGGCAGAGTGAGAACAGAGACACGCAGACCGTGAGGAGTATGAGTGCCAGCGAGCTGCAGAGGAGAAGAGGGAGAGAGAGAGAGAGAGAGAGAATGCCAAGACGCTGACCGTGAGGAGCAGAAGTGCCAGAGACAACATGAACTGGAGAAGATACTACTATGACCAGCGGCACCAGAGCAGGTAAGTGGCTTGGGTTTAACTGGGACTGCAGGACTGGGTTACAAATTGAATTCCAAATTAATAGCTGAATTTAAAGAGGAGGAGAATATGGTTGCCTTTTTAAATTCTTTTGAAAAAGTTTGTATTCAGGCAAAAATTCCTAGAGAGTCCTGGAGCTTCCAGCTATCCCCGCTAATTACTGGGAAAGCTCGGGATGCATTGGGTCAAATGGACATTGAGGACAGTAATAATTACAGCAAACTAGAAGCTGCACTGTTAAAAAAGTTTCAATTAACTGCTGAATCATACAGAGCTAAATTCCGTAAGCTCAGGAGAAGCCCTGATATGAGCTATGAGGAGCTAGCCATGAAACAACGTCAGTTTTTAAAACATTGGTGGGAAGGAATTGAAGCAAACTCTGTTGATAAAATTGAAAATGTGATTTTATTAGAACAGTTTTATTGAGCATGCCCAGCAGAGCTAAAAACCTGGCTATAGGACCAAGATCCCAAAACAGTGCAAGAGCCTGTGGAACTCTCGGACCGCTATGCCAAGAGCAGACCTGCTCTGAGAGCAAATGGGGCAGGCGTGGCAGCACAGAAAGGGAAAAGTGCACCTTCAAGGCAGCTAAAACCCTCAATGCCTCCACCAAAACCAGTTAACCCCAGGTTTCTAAGAAAAGATTTCTCTGAGAGAAGAATTGAATGTTGGTTGTGTAAAGAAACTGGGCATATTGCCAGACAGTGTCCCAAAAAGGTGAGCAATAATACACAACAGGGCACTAGAAAGGAAGTAGGTTGTTTGTGTGTCCCTGGAAGCATGCCAGTGAACATGAGGGAACACGTGCACACAGTCATGGTGAATGGTGTAAAGACGCAAGGGTTACGGGACACAGAGACATCTTTGACCTTGGTAAATGGGGATCTGATAGAGCCTGGTCAGCTTATACCCAATAAATACATTACTTTACAGGACTTCATTGCTGAGGTGAAAACATTGCCCCTCGCTAGTGTTCTCTTAGGCTGGGGTGAAACAGGGGGAACTGTGCAACAGGTGGCTGTAGCCAAAACATTAGCAGTGGATGTGATCCTGGGCAACAATCTAAAATAGGGGATGGTATGTGCAGTTACCCATAGTCAAGTGGCAAGGGAAAATTGTAGTTCCCTGAACCCTGCAGAAGGCATTGTGGAAACCACTGAGAGGCTGGTTCCTCAGCCTGTGTCTCCTGATATGGAGATTAATGAAGAGGGGGTAGAAATTTCCCCAGTAGCAAGTAACCACACAGCTACAGAGGGTTACTCTGAAGAGGGAGGTGTGACCCATTGTCAGAGGGTTGGGATTGACAGTGATCCTGAGTGCCCTGACACTAGTTCTAGGGACCCTAGTTTAGCAACTGAAGGGGACCTTTCCATGCTTTGGGAATCTGTGAGGGGTTTGCAGCTGCTCAGAGAAGTGACCCTAGTTTAGAGAAGCTGAGGGCTTGGGCAGACTCGGATGGCACACAGGGAGGTGACGGCAGATGTAAGGTTTATTGGGAAAGTGGACTTATGTATACTCAGGCAGTATGGACAGAAGGAGGGATGCTAGGCAGGCAGCTCATCATTCTCCAGGGGTATCGTGAGCAGTTGCTCAAGACTGCACATGATATTCCCTTGTCTGGTCATCTGGGAATTGTGCACACAATGCAGCGGTTGGCCCAGAATTTCTACTGGCCTAACTTCACCCAGCACGTGAAGGAGTATTGCAGGTCTTGTCACGGTGCCAAGAAATAGGGAAGGTGGGCAAGAAAACCCAAGCCACCCTGATTCCATTGCCCATAGTGGAGGAGCCATACCAGAGGTTGGGAATGGATATTGTTGGGCCTTTAAATACCCCCAGCTCCTCAGGGAAGAGATTCATCCTGACTGTGGTGGATTATGCCACACGATAATCAGAGGTAGTCGCCCTATCCTCATTGAAGACAGACAAAGTGGCAGATGCCTTACTTGGGATTTTCTCCTGTGTTGGGTTTCTGCAGGAGGTTATCACCGATTGAGGACCTTCATGTTGGACCTGATGAAATGTTTGTGGGAGAAGTGTGGGGTGGTGCAGAGATGCATGACACCGTATCACCCACAAGCCAATGGGCTTGTGGAAAGATTCAATGGTATCCTAAAGTCAATGCTCTGGGCGTTTGCTGAACAGCATGGGAGGGACTGGGAGAAATACCTTCCTCACCTGTTATTTGCATACAGGGAGGTGCCTCAAGAGTCACCAGGATTTTCCCCCTTCAAACTCTTATATGGACGCCGGGTACGTGGGCCCCTAGACTTGATCTGGGAGGACTGGGAAGGCAAGCACGCCACCCAGGGAACTCCCATTGTGGATTACTTCCTCAGGCTTAGGGAAAGGCTGAAGGAGCTTATGGGGACAGCTCAGAGCAACCTGGCAGCTGCCCAACAGAAACAAAAAGTGTGGTACGACCACAAAGCCAGAGCTCACTTGTACATGGCATGGGGGGTCAGGAAGTCATGGTCCTTATTCCGGTCCAGAAAGACAAGCTGCAAGCTGAGTGGGCAGGACCATACAAAGTGGTTAGGAAGGTAAATGATGTGAACTACATTGTGGAGCTACCTGACTGAAGACAAACAGAAAGGATGTACCATGTCAATATGATGAAGCCATATGCAAATAGGGCTGACATGGTGTTTGCAGTGTGTAGCCCTGGGAGGGGACGGACAAAGGAGACCCCCCTTCAGGACTTGCTGGACGAAAGTAAGTGGGATTCCTCTTTGGAGGCAGTTAAATTGTCACCCCAGCTGGCCCTGGACCAGATCCAGAAAGTAAAGGAGGTTTTAGCAGACTTTGCCCCATTGTTTAGCACCAAGCCTGGACTAACCTCCTTAGCGATGCATGACATGGTGACAGGGACACAGACGCCCATACAGCAGACAGCATATTCAGTGTCAGAAGCTGTCCAAAAGGACATTAGGAGGGAAGTGGAGGAGATGCTGGATATAGGGGTAATCCAGAGATCCCACAGCCCCTGGGCCTCTCCCGTAGTCCTTGTGCCTAAGCCAGATGGCTCTACTCATTTCTGTGTGGACTATCATGGACTGAATACAGTCACAAAGTCAGATGCCCACCCGATGCCCTGGACAGACAAACTCCTGGACAAGTTGGGAGGGGCAATCTACCTTATGACCATTGACCTGACAAAGGGGTATTGGCAGGTAGAGTTGATAAACAGAGCTAGGGAGAGGTCGGCCTTCATCACTCTGATAGGCTTATTTGAGTTTAAAGTAATGCCTTTTGGAATGACGAACGCCCCGGCCACTTTCCAAAGGTTGGTGAACCAGGTGTTAAATGGTGCTGAGGAGTACACTGTGGCGTACCTGGATGACATTGCCATCTTTAGTACCAGTTGGGAGGAACACCTATCCCACCTTAGGGAAGTGCTGGGCAGGATACAGAGGGTTGGGCTCACTATCAAGCCAGAAAATGCCAGGTGGCCATGGGAGAAGTGGCTTACCTCAGGCATGTGTTAGGTCGGGGACAGCTCTGTCCTAACCAAATAAAGATTGAGGTGATCCAGGCATGGCCCAGACCAGAAACCCAGAAGCAGGTCAGGAGTTTTCTAGGGACAGTAGGATACTACAGGAAATTTGTACCCAATTACAGTCCCCTGGCTGCTCCCCTATCTGACCTGACAAAGAAAAGGATGCCAAAGAAAATTACCTGGGGCCCAGCCTGTGAGGAAGCCTTTACCAAATTGAAGGAGGCACTGTGCAGTGCTCCCGTTTTGACAAGTCCTGACTATAGCAAAATCTTTATAGATCAGAATGATGCCTCAGATGTGGGTATTGGGGCAGTACTGAGTCAGATATCCAGCCAAGGGAGGGATCACAGAGTAGCCTACCTGAGTAAAAATTTACTTCCCAGGGAGCAGGCATACTCCACTGTGGAAAAAAGAATGTCTTGCCATAGTGTGGACTCTAAAGACGCTAGAGCCATACTTATATGGGCAACATTTTGTGGTGCAGACTGACCACAACCTCCTGGTTTGGCTGACACAGATGGGAAAGACAAATGGCAGATTGCTAAGATGGAGTCTTGCTTTGCAAGGGTGTGATCTGAAAATCGTACATAGGGCTGGAAAACAAAATCAGAACTCAGATGGTCTGTCTAGGGTCTATGAGGAGTGAACTGATTTGGGAAGCTCATCCCATGCAGGGGATAGAGCCCCCAAATTCAGTCTAGGTGGGGAGGAATGTGATGCTTGGACAGCTGGTTCTGATCACTGTATCATTTTTTGTAAAATAAAAATGGCTTATGGACTCTCTGTCCTGAGAGATGCTGAGAAAATCTGGTGCTCTTGGCATGACCTCACTCACCCCCACCCCAGGTTTCAGCTGAAAGATGAAAGCCATAAGAAAATACTGAAACAGCATGTGAGATCACACACACACAGGTTTTAGAAAGAAGGTGTTACATGGCAGGCCAGAAGATAATTACAGACTTTTCTAAGTTAATTATAGCTTTAGCTGCGCAAAGGGAAATCAGCATCCCTTTTATGACTTTTCAAGAGGAGGAAACTAGGTTTAGTAAACTGGTGTGAAATCATAAATGCTGATGTCTGTGTGAGAGGGCAACTGATCAATAGATTAAAGAAATGTCATTTGAAGAACATGAGTCATGCGAAGGTTGTAGAATTTAATACTTGGAAAAGACATCCTGTTTTTATATAGATATATTTTTTTATATATTCTGACAGGTAGGAGCTAGATGACCTCATGCAAAATAGGTGGCGAAAACCAGCTTTTTAAAGATTATTCTGTTTTTCTTCAGGGACACTTCTATCTAGATTCTGACAACGAAACATCTTTGGAGCACTTTAAGCAGGTATTTAGAGAGACAGACAAATCTAAGTACTGTAGTAAGAATTGCACTGTTTTAAACCTTGTTCTTTTAATATATTTGTATGTCTTGTGATATAATAGTTCTATATTGTATGTTTTACATATTTTAATCTATTTTAGTAAAAACTCTTTTTAGAGCATACTTGGTCTGTCTTTGAATTTCTTTCATCTGCTAGAAATGTATATATGGTTATAGCTGACACTAGACATAAGCTTGAATGGTGATAGCAGACTGGAAAGAGAAGTGTTTTAAATCTGTGGTCTTTATTAAAGTTTTTAAGGGTTCATTTCTGTACACCTGGTTAGGTGCTCGTAGGCAAAGATATCTGGCCCCTCAAAGACAGAATTATCTGAGTCTGTGCATTGGGTATGCTAGCAAGAGGTTCACAGTTTGAATCCCTCCAAGACTGGAGACCAAAGGTTGATCCAAACTCACAAAACAGACAAGAGGGTTACCTTGTTCTGTTAAACTGTTCACAAGACTGCGCTCAGAGGTTGGCACTTTGGGAGTAGAGGGCCTGACCTGCTGAGTGGGTTTGTGACAGTAACAACAACAAAAATGGAAAGGGACCTGGGGGTAATCATATTAGATGACCTTAAGGTTGGCAAGCAATGTGAGAAGGCGGTAGGGAGGGCTGGGGGGATACTGGGATGTGTAGGGAGAGGCATCACCAGCAGAAAACAGGAAGTTGTTATCCCCCTGTACAGACAGTTGGTGAGACCCCATCTGGAGTACTGCATCCAGTCCTGAGACCCCATCTCTGCAAGGACAGAGACAGGATGGAGGCAGTTCAGAAGAGGGCAACTAAAATGGTGCAGGGTCTGCAAGAGAAGCCATACGAGAAGAGACTAAAGGAGCTTAATATGTATACCCTTGAGGAAAAGGGAAGGGGGACATGATAGAAACGCTTAAGTACCCTCAGTGGAATCAACAAAGTCCAAGAGGGTAGCATCTTTCAGAAAAAGAGATGTGCAAGAACAAGGGGACACAATTTGAAGATAGAGGGGGGATGGCTCAGGGGCAATGTGAGAAAGTATTTTTTCACAGAGTGGATGGTAGACGCATGGAACAGCCTTCCTGAGGAGGCTGTGGGGTCTAAAACTGTGGGAGAATTCAAGAATGCATGGGACAGACATAAGGCAATTTTTGTGGGGGGTAGGAAGAAATAGGCTGTTGGTTAAATAGGATCTGCAGCTTTTCCCCTATGGAAATGGGCAGACTAGGTGGGCCAAGTGGTCCTTATCTGCCATCAAAGTCTGTGTTTCTATGTTTCTATTAAGAGAACTTAGGGAGGTGCTGGCAGCACCACCAACATCCCTGTTCAACAGTCTGCTAGAAACAAGTGTGGTACCAGAGGACTGGAGGAGAGCGAATGTAGTCCCTCGCCAAATAAGTGGGAGCAGGGAGGAGGCTGGCAATTACAGGCCAGTCAGCCTGACCTTCATAATGGGGAAACTAATGGAATCACTACTAAAAGAAAGGTTTGTGATATGTAATGGAGAACAGTATCTGAGGCAGCATGGATTCACAGCAGGAAGATCTTATCAAACAAATCTGATAGATTTCTTTGACTGGGTGACTAGGAAGGTGGATTAGGGAGGGGCGGTGGATGTGGCCTACCTGGATTTCAGCAAGACCTTCAACACCGTCCCACATAGGAGGCTAGTAAACAAGCTGGGCAGCCTAGGAATGGGTCCCAGGGTGGTAGGTTAGAAAGTAGTTGAATGGTAGGACACAAACAGTGGTAGTGAATGGAATTCAGTCTGTAGAGAGGGTGGTGACTAGTGGGGTGCCTTAGAGATTGGTGCTAGGCCCAGTCCTCTTTAATGTCTTCATAAGTGACATTGCGGGGCGGGGGGGGGGAGCTGAAGGGAAAGGTGTGCCTCTTTGCAGACAACACAGAGATCTGCAATAGGGTCGACACCTGAAGGAGTGGAAAAAATTAGGAGGGAGTAAGCAAACTAGTAGAATGGTTGAGAGTATGGCAGCTGAGATTAAATGCAAAAAAAGTGCAAACTTATGTATTTAGGGTGCAGGAACCTGAGGAAGGAGCACTCAATGGGGGGAGAGGTACTGTCGACCACACAACAGGTAAGGGATCTGGGGGTGATCATAACAAATTACCTAAAAATGGCCAGACAGTGCGAGAAGGTGGTTAGGAAGGTTAGCGGGATGCTGGGATTCATAAAGAGAGAGGCATCACTAGCAGAAAAGAGATGGTGGTACCACTATACAGATTGGTGAGACCACATCTGGAATACTGTGTCCAGTTCTGGAGGCCACGTCTCAGAAAGGACATAGACAGAGTAGAAGCAGTCCAGAGAAGGGCGACAAAAATGATGCAGGGATTGTACCAGAAGCCATATGAGGAGAGGCTAATACACCTAAATATGTATTCACTGGAGAGGAGGAGTGAGAGGGGGGATCTGATAGAGACGTTCAAATACATCAAGAGTATAAATAAGATTTGGGGGGGGTAGCATCTTTCAGAAAAGAGGATGGTCAAGAACTAGGGGTCATGACATGAAGTTGGAGGGAGGGAGAATTAGGGGTAATAAGGAAGTACTTCTTTATAGAAAGGGTGGGGGATGCTTGGAAAAGCCTCCCTGCAGAGGTGGGGGGCACAAATGGGGAAGGAATTCAAACATGGGTGGGACAGACTTAAGGGAATCCTAGAGACAGGGAAAAGAGGGCAAGCTGCAGATCATCTACAATCTGCGGTGTATGAGATAGGTAGGAAATGAGTAGACTAGTTGGGTCACGGGTTCTTATCTGCTGACAAATTCTACGATCCGTATTTATGTCAGCAAGGTGTCGAATTGGCTGACTCGGTGGCGCACAGGGCTAAGGTGCTTAGCTCTTTACCTCTCCCACACTGATCACCCAGGTTCAAGAATGGACTCAGGTCAACGGGGATTGGCCAGGGAGGGAGAGGATTGAACGTCCAGGAGACTACTGTCCTCTCCTGAGGTGAGGAGGTCTGTCATACTCAATCTAGTCTGCCCCCAGGTGGAGGTCTGGAGGCAGAGCAGGTCAGGGAGGCAATGTAAGGGAGGGTCTGTGGAGAACGTTGGATGAGTGCACCTCCATGCCTGAATCTGATGCTCCACAGTCAAAGGTGGGATCGGAAAAAGGGGGAAAAAAGGGAATGTTAGGGGGCTTCATGAAGTCTGACCTAGCTGTCTCTGCAACCGTGCCACCACTTGGTGAGTGTCTCAGTCAAACTTGGATTTACGTGCACGGAGGGGGGGATGGCACTCACCCTTCTAGCTCTCCCACAAGAGGGCAACTCATGGGGAGAAACCAGACTATGTGCGCAGCTGAGGGAGGTGGTTCACCAGCCGGGGGGGGGGTCTAGGGATGAGGCTGATGCAGCTGCCCCCCTCCCGCACTAAGGAGACAGAAAAACCTATATAAAAAAAAAGTTGTCTGGAATTGAATGTCATAAGATCTGTTGCATTTTTGGCATGTGTCTCCTGCCAAAAGGGCCGAATGATGGAGCAGGCCTCAAAAATATGGGGCACCACATTGTTTCCAACACATGTTGGAGTATGTAAGCTGAATGTGCTCTGTGATAGTGGTAGTTCTAAAATATCTAATTAAATTTCTCCAGTTATACTCTCTCCTTGTGGGGGAGGCTGTTACTGCCCACCTTCTACTGCATGGATTTGGTCTAATGGAGGTGCTTTGGTTTTGTTAACATCTTGCAAAATTCCAAGAAATTCTTTACTTCTGCCTTCAAGGTTGTTAATCAGTACAAAACGTGTTCTAGATCGGACTGAGGTCTCTTTATTTTATTTATTATTTTATTTAGTTTTTGTTGACTGGTTAAGTGCACTAGACAAATCCTGCCTATTTTCAGGCACAACCCAGGGGTGGGGGATACAGATGAATGCCAACTGACTTTGAACCAGATTAAGCTGTTGGTGGTATTTATATAGCAAATGAGGGAAGCTTAGCCAGGACACCGGGGAAATTCCCCTACTCTTTTCGATAAGTGCCATGGGATCTTTAACATCCACCTGAACTACCACCAATCTAGGCAGATGGGACCTCGGTTTAATGTCTCATCCGAAAGATTGCACCACAGAAGTGCAGCACCCCTCTCATGCTGTACTACAGTGTCAGATGTGGGAACTGAACCCACAGCCCTCTGATGCACTGGCCTCAGAGGCGAGTGTGCTACCTACTGAGCCACTGACACTGCTATTTGACAAAAGTTGTCTTGCAAAGAACTGTAAAAGACTGTTGAGGCTTTATTCTGGTAACAACTCTGAAACACCTATTTGTTGTTTAACTCTTTGGACATACTCCTTAAAAGTAACTGCATTTTCTTGACTTTACTCCCCCCCCCCAGCCCCTTGTTTTTGGATTCTCCTATTTGAGTAATTTTCATTGTAGTTTATTTATTGTATGGGCATTGTATGTTGATGGGAGTGGGAGGGTTTGGGTAGTAGAGAGGGATTGTTATTGAATTCATTTTGTTCTTGGTTATTTGTATTATTTTATTTTGGTTTTGTGGGTTGGGGTGGGAAGGGATATTTATTATTTTATTTGACTTAGTTTAGGAGGGGTTCAACAGTTGAAGGATGTGACTGGGCTTTGGACCCCCACATATTACTTACTCAGCATCCCTGTTGCATGACCTCTGCCCTTTTTTCAACCTCCCAGTACTTGTTGTAGTGCTTAGGTGCTGCAGGGAGATTGGGATTGTTAAGGGGTGTGATAGCTGGTGATGGGGGTTTGATGGGGGTGAGTCATATCGGGATGGTCAGGTCCAAGAGGCACCGTGGGGTAAAATGGGTCCTAGAAAGAGGCCAGACATGTTTGGTACCCATTCCCAGGGTTCCTACTGGATTGAGTAGGCCGGTAGCTGTGGGGGCCAATGGCTTCCACTAGTCCCCTTCGGGTGGTGCTATGCAACGCTAGATCGATTAGGAACAAGACCGCTATTATTGCAGACTTAATTTCCTAAGTGGATCTTCCTTGCACTATGGAGACCTGGCTGGGAGATGATGCAGGCCCAGAACTGGAGGTGTCGGTCCCAGCGGGGTTCTCTGTAGTGCACTGGCCAAGGAGGGAATGCAAGGGTGGGGGTGGGGGTGTGGCCATCTGTTTTAGATCTGACTTGAATTTCTCTGTGCACCCATTGGGTTCTACCTCATCATCTGAATGCATGGCTGTGTGTGGGAGTCCAGGTGCAGATTGCGGGATTCTCCTCGTATACTGACCTCTGGGGCGTGAGTCAATATTCCTGCAGGAAGTCGTGGACTTCACTGCTGACAAGGTGTTGGAGGCACCCAGATGGTTGATTCTGGGTGACTTCATTGCCTGGATCAATCGACGAATTCTCGTATTTTGGTCATGATTTCCTCCAGACAGTGACCTCACTGGGTCTTTCACAAGCTGTTGCTTCTGCAACCCAATAGCCATGGCCACACCTTGGACTTGATATTCTCACTGGGGCTTGAGATCACTGATCTCAAGATTGACTTGGTCCTTTGTCTGGTCACTGCATGGTGGAGTTCTCATTTAGGGCTCCCCCGTAAGTCCCTTCCCTGTTGAGCTGGTCCGCTGCCACCCATTGAAGGGGTTGACCCCATAGGGACTCTTGGAGGTAGTGGATTTTTCTGGTGTAGAGGCTGCTTGTGTGGTGGATGCAGGTGAGCTTTTGGAAGCCTATAATAGTGCTGTCACTAAGGCACTTGACTCCATCGCACTGATCTGTATACAACCCAGGTCTTCTTGCTTGAGTCCTCCCTGGTTTGATGGAGCTCTCAAGGAGATGAAGACCAGGGGTCAGAGGCTGGAGCTTTGCTGATGGAGAACTCGGTCTGAGGAGGACAAGCTAGCTTTGAGAATTCACTAAGGTGAATATCAAAGGGCAATCGACCATAAGAAGGCAGTGTTCCTGTCCAGGAAAATTACTGCAGGGAGGAACAGACCAGCTCTCCTCTTTCGAACTGTAGACAGGCTTCTTCATCCTGCTTGCCTGCAGCCAAAAAGAGCAACATCAGTCACCCAGTGCAAAGAGTTTGCTCAGTTCCTGTCTGATAGGGTGTCCATCATTACAACTGGGATCTTCTCGGTGGGGTGGGAGCAGCCCCGCAGTGTCAGGCTACATTTTGCCAGAGGTGCTTCTATTGCATGGGGTGAGTTTAGGGTGGTGGGGGTGGCAGAGGTTGTTGAGGTAATCTCAAGCTGTGACCCACATTTTGTGAACTGGATCTGGGCCTGATGCATCTCTTAATGGGATGTGTTGAGTCCATTGGTCCAGTGTTTGTCAAGATCATCCAGTGCTTGCTCTTGAAGGGATCTTTTCCAGATGCCTTAAAAGAGGCACTGGTGAAGCCTCTTCTGAAGAAACCTTCACTTGACCCAGATGTCTTGGTGAATTATTGACCTATCTCCAACCTCTCATTCTTGGTTAAGGTTTTTTTCCAATATTTTTAACCAGGAGAGACACACTAAGCTGAAAGCTTGTTTACAGGTGTGACCTGGGAGCACTGGGAAGTTAAGTGACTTGGTCAGGGTCACACAGTATGCAAGTGGGGGCTGTGGGATTCAAACCCAGGTCTCCAGATTTGCAGCTGAGAGCCCTAAACCACTGCACTGTACTGCCTCCTGTCGAGGAATTGGTGGCTGTGCAGCTCAAGGCACACCTTGAGGCCAATGACATCTACTAGCTGTTCCAGTCTGGATTTCAGTTCACGCATAGCACTGAAACAGCATTAGTCAGGGTGCAAAATTATCTCCTCAGGGCGCGAGATGGAAGAGACCAATCAATTCTCATTCACCTTGATCTCTCCTCAGCTTTTGACACTGTGGACCATGCAGTGCTGCTGGATCACCTCAGGGAACTCTGTGGACTCATCGGAACTGTCATCAACTGGTTTGAGTCCTTTTTAATGGGCATACAGATTTAATTTTTGCCATATTGGTCCTTGTAAGAATGGATCCAGAAGCAAATGCTTTAATACTTTAATTGGACCAACATAGATGTTACCAAAAGAACAAAGTGCTTAAGCTTTCGGACTAACAAAGTCCTTCTTTGCAAGTTTATGACAGTTATTCAGAAACTCACAAACTATTAACACCCAGATCATACATAAAAAAACCCAGAAAAAATTCTCATTGATTTGAAATACTCATTTAAACCATCACTGAAGTTTGAAACAGTTGAACCAGACCTCACCAGTTTGCTATTAGTCGAGATGCCCTCAAGGTCAAAGTGTAATTTCAATAAGATAACCTTCCCAGCAGAAAGTTCAACTATCATAAATTCTAAATGTCTAAGCATGTGCAGTGACTACAGTCTTACTGACCCATTGGATTCAATTCGCACTTAAGTGCATGTTAAAATGTGATATTATTGTATGTTCAAAACAAGACTATGTAACAGAAATTTTCTATATATGACATTAGGAAGGTTTACAATAAAGTTAACCTAGTGTGAGCAACTGTCACACACTGTTATACAGTTTAAATATAACTGGAGGCCCGGTGGTGCTGAGGGTTGAGGCTCTGCACGCCATACCTCGCGATGCGCCGGGGACCCGAGTTTGGGAATGAGCCTGTGTCATCGGGGGTCAGTAGGGGAGGGTTAGGATTGAGCATCTGTAGACTGCTCTCCTATCCCTGGGAAGGGTCAAGAGAATACTCCGCACTGTAGTGGCCCCTGGTGATGACCAGGGGCACTATTTGCACTGGTATACTTGGCAGGAGTGCGGCAGACGTCAGCATACTGTGCTCGGAAGTCATTGCATGTCCACACTCCAGTAAGGGATCCAATTATGGAGGAAAAGGCTGAGCATGAGTGAGCAGCTTGATGACCGCGCTTGGCCCACCTGGAGGTCTGTCATGGAATCGCACTGGGGGGGTTCGGTCTGAGCCCAGCTGAGGAGGCACAGTGGGCCTAACGGCGTGTCAGAGAATGGCAGTACTGACCCCCCATCATGTGAGTGATCCTGCTGCCCTCCTAGCAGGTCAAACCAGTGGCTGGATGCCCCACCATTCGTTCTGCAGCAAAGCAGAAAAAAGTATAACATGATAAAACAAAAACCTATAACTGGAGACATTTTTCCAACTATACACTCAACCAGTTATATTCCACAAACCTTAAAACATTCAGTGTAGTAACAGGATTTAATACTAGGTAATATCAATTGTCAGAATAAGTGCCAAATTGGAAAAAAAAATTGTTAAGGACCCCCAAGTAAATGAGACCATGCAGCCTGATATGTTCAGAGTTCAATAATGTGTCAGTGTACAGTATAATCAAGCTACTATATAGACAGAGGCAGTCTAAGGACTCTGAATACAAACCCAATGAAATTAAACCCTACCACCCCGTGGGTAGATAATTAGTTAGAAGAAAGTGTATAGTCACTATGTATGTGAGCTAAGAGTCCCAATACATCATCATCATTTATACCAATCACTACAATATTTACCAATGAAATTTAACAGTGATGGACCCTCAAATAAATGAGATTATGCATCCTAATATGTTCAGAGTTCAAAAATGTGACGGTATATAATCAAACTACTATATGTACAGTAACAGTCTAGTACTCTGAATAAAAAACAAATGGAATTAAATCCTACCACCTCGTGGGTAGATAACGAGTTAAAAGAAAGTGTATATTCACTATGTATGTGAGTTAAGAGTCCTAACATATCATCACGTAACGATGCGCCTACCGGGTGCTGATTCACGAGCAGACTCGGTAGACCTATTGGCCTGCTCTGCTGGCCTCTTAGTATGTTAATATTATTTACACCAATCACTACAATATTTACCCAATGGAATTTAACCAGTCAAGGATCCTCAAGTAAATGAGATTATGCATCCTAATATGTTCAGAGTTCAAAAATGTGACAGTATATAACCAAACTCAGAACTGGACCATTCAAATCATCCCTGCGTAGCCACCTTCTCAGCTCCCACCATTGCAATTGCAAATAATTGCACCCCTACTGCTCCACTTCCTACCATCTGACCCAATCCTGTCAACCCACCCACCTCCGCCTATTTGTTTCAGTTTGCTTAGCACATGATTACTGAGCCTCAGTCATGTTGGGGCCTGTTCCTACAACTTTTAGTTTTCTCTCCACAGCCCTGCTTCTACCCCTACTGTATTTAATGGCTTTGAAGTATATATGCTCAATAATCTCTCCATTCTTGTTTAGCTACCATCTTGTATAGGCCTGTCTCCTGCAAGAATGGGGCCCTTCTCTCGCTGGCTTGGCCCTCCCCACCTGTATTTTATTTGTACAAATTTTTACTGTAAATATTATAGCCATACTATTGTTCCTGCACTACTGTCTGTTCTTCTCTCACTGTATGTTCCTCCTGCCCTGTTCTATTCTGTGTATGATGATGAGCCTTTGTAAATGAGTCCTTGACTCAAAGGGTTGCAATTCTGATACTGTAATAAATAAAAAACAACAACAACAAAAAAAAAACTACTATATGTACAGTAACAGTCTAAGGATTCTGAATAGAACCACAATGGAATAAACCTCCCCCCCCTTCCCCAAGGGGGAGACAACTGGTTAGAAGGAACTACATATTCACTATGTATGTGAGCCAAGAATCCTAACATACCGTCATTCACTCCAATCACTACAATATTTGCCCAGTGTAATTAAATCCGTCCAGGCTGGCCCGTCGGCACAGTGGTTGGATTTCCGTCTGCGACGCCAGAGACCCAGGTTTGAGAACGACTCGGTTGCTGGAGGGCCGGCCAGGGGGAGAAGGATGAAGCATCCAGGGACAGCTCTCCTTCTCTGGGGTGATGGTGGGGCTGTGCACCGGCACCTGCTGGCCCCTGGTGGAGGCTGGGGACACAGCAGAACATCGGGCTCAGTACATCACTCCCCCAAGAAATCCAGAGAAAATGCTCCCTGGCTGGCCGAATGACGGTCTCCAGTCCTTCGTTGCTTCTGAACCCATGACCGGCACACCTCAGCGACACCCTGGGCCAAGTACAGAGTGTGCTGGCTGGCCCCACTGGTGCTTTCCCCCTCAGAGGAGGGGGACCCATCCGGCAAAGGGATATGCTGGGTTACAAGGGGAAGCTGCAATATGAGGTAAGTAGCCGGCGTGGAGATGGGCAGGCAGTCGGGAAGGGCCTAGAGGGGCCTGAAGGAGTGGGCAATCAGGGAGAAGGGGAGGCACAAAAAAAAATCTGTCCAGGACCCCCAAGCAAATGAGATCATGCAGTCAAATATGTTCAGAGTTCAAAAATGTGACAGTATGTAAAAAAAACTACTGTATGAATAGTAACAGTCTAAGAAATCTGAATAAAAAACCCAATGGAATTAACTCCACCCTCACCCCCCAAGGAAGATAACTAGTTAGAAGGAAATTAATATTCATTATGTATGTGAACTAAGAGTCATAACACAATGTAACACCATTATGTCATGTACCTGAATATAAGCCTACCTCAATGTAACAGCAACCCCACACCCACCACACCCACATAACCACCCCACAAATGAAAAAAAAAAATAATAAGAAAAATACTCTCCCCCACACACATAGTTCTTTCCTCCAGAACCAACTTGTTGATAACCAGTTAAAAGGGACACTATGACTATTAAAACAAAAACAATGATATACTGAAGTCCTGTTATATGTCAAACTTCACTTCAAAGGATGGACATATAATAGGACTTCAGCATGTTTTTGTTTTAATATTCATAGTGTCCCTTTTAACTGGTTATCAACATGTTGGTTCTACAGCAAAGAATTATGTGTGTGTATGTGTGTTGGGGGGTCATTTTTTTATTATTATTATTTTTTTTAATTTGTGAGGGGGTGTTAGGTGGGTGTGGTGGGTGTGGGGGCTGCTATTACATTGAGATAGGCTTTTGTACATGACATAATGGTGTTGCAGTGTGTTATGACTCTTAGTTCACATACATAATGAATATTAATTTCCTTCTAACTAGTTATCTTCCTTGGGAGGTGGGGTTGGGGTTAATTCCATTGTGTTTTTATTCAGATTCCTTAGACTGTTACTGTTCATGCAGTAGTTTTATTACATACTGTCACATTTTTGAACTCTGAACATATTTGGATGCATGATCTCATTTGCTTGGGGGTCCTGGACAGATTTAATTACATTGGGCAAATATTGTAGTGATTGGTGAAAATGATGGTATGTTAGGACTCTTGGCTCACATACATAGCGAATATGTGCTTCCTTCTAACCAGTTATCTCCCCTGGAGCTGGGGGGTGGAGTGGAGGTTTTATTCCATTGTGGTTCTATTCAGATTCCTTAGCCTCTTACTGTACATATAGTAGTTTGACTATATACTGCCACATTTTTGAACTCTGAACACATTAGGGTCCTTAATTCCACTGGGTAAATATTGTAGTGATTGGTGTAAATGATACTAACATACTAAGATGTCAGCAGAGCAGGTCCATAGGTCTATCGAGTCTGCTCGTGAATCAGCACCTGGTAGGTGCATCGTTACATGATGATGTGTTTGGATTCTTAGCTCACATACATAGTGAATATATATTTTCTTCTAACTAGTTATCTGCCCACAGGGTGGTAGGGTTTAATTCCATTGGGTTTGTATTCAAAGTCCTTAAACTGCCTCTGTCCATATAGTAGTTTGATTATATATTGACATATTATTGAATTCTTAACATACCGGGATGCATGGCCTCATTTACTTGGGGGTCCTTGACAGTTTTTCTTTTTCAAATTTGGCACTTATTCTGACAATTGATATTAACTGGTATAAAATCCTGTCACAACACTGAAGGTTTTAAGGTTTATGGAATATAATAACTGGTTGAGTGTATAGTTGGAAAAATGTCTCCAGTTATGTTTTAAACCGTATAACGGTATTTGACAGTTGCTCACACTAGGTTAACGTTATTTTAAACCATCTTAAAGCCATATATAGAAACTTTTGGTTATATAGTTTTGTTTTTAACATACAATAATATCACATTTGTACATACAATAATATCACATTTTAACATGTACTTGAGAGAATTGAATCCAGCGTTTCATTAAGACTGTATTCACTGCACATGCTGAGACATTTAGAATTTATGATAGTTGAACTTTCTGCTGGGAAGGTTGTTATCTTATTAAAATGACACTTTGACCTTGAAGGCATCTCAACTAATAGCAAAGTGGTGAGGTCTGGTTCAACTGTTTCTAATGTCAGCGATGGTTTAAATGAGAATTTTAAACCAATAAGAATTATTTCTGGGTTTTTTTTTATGTATGATCTGGGTGTTAATAGTTTTTGAGTTAATGAATAACTGTCATAAGTGTCCGAGGAAGGACTTTGTTAGTCTGAAAGCTTAAGCACTCTGTTCTTTTTGTAACATCTATGTTGGTTCAATAAAAGGTATCAAACCATTTGATTCTGGATCTTTTAATGGGTAAGACGCAATGGGTAGTAATGGGAAATTTCTCCTCCTGCCTGAATCCCATGCCATGTGGAACTCCCCTGGGGCTGATCCTGTCACCTGTGTTGTTCACATTGTACATGCTTCCCCTGGGTGAGATCATTAGATGATACAGTCTCGGTTTTCACTGTTACGCAGATGGCACCCAGCTGTATGTGACATTTAATCCCGGGACATGTAATGCTGTGAAAGTGCTAAATAAATGTCTGGCTGAGATCCAGGACTGGATGTCCTCTAACTGGCTTAGACTCAGCCCTGACAAGACAAAGGTAATGGTGGCAGACCCTGCTCATGGCGTGATGTAGATGTTGTTGGGATGGGAACAGGCCTTTTCCTGGGCTCTACCCCTTTGGCAGCTTCCACTAGGGTGAAAAATCTGGGCGTCATCCTCAATGATGGATTGACACTTGAGGCTCAGGTGTCATCTGTCATCCAGAGCGGTTTTTACCACTTAAGGAATGTCACCTGGATCAAAGCCCTAATTCTGCCTGGCAACCTGCCCTCACTAGTACATGCTTTTGTCTCGTAAAAGCTTGATTACTGTAATGCTCTATATTTCAAGGTCACTAGGGGAGTTCTCCACCACCTGCAGGTGGTGCAAAATGCAGCAGCCAGCACACTGATGGGCCTCCAGAGGTCTTATCATGTGCATGATTTGCACTGGCTGCCAGTGAAGTGGAGAATTATATTAAAGGTGGGCTTGCTCACCTGTAAGACCCTATACAGGTTGGGCCCTCACTATCTGAGTGTCCTCCTGTCTCTATCCGCCCTGTGCACTCACTCCGTTCCTCCAATGTGGGCCTCCTACTGGTTCCATGGGCTGGGCTGAAAACCTTGGGTGATCATGTGTTTGAGGTGGCCAGCCTGGCCCTTTGGAAGTTGCTTCTGAGATCATTGAGGGAGGCTCCATCGGTGGAGGTATTCAAGTGGGGTCTGAAGGCACATCTTTTCAGAAAAGCCTTTGAAACCAAACTAGAGTTTATAGTTTTATTTTACTACTGAACTGTTTTATTATGATTAATTATTTATTTATAGAGTGAAATTATTGAATACCTTGACCTTTTTGACTATGTTTTAAAATTGCTGTACTGTATGTTTATTGCACCTTATCTGTGTAAAGTACCCAGAGCCTCCGAGATTGGGTGCTAAAGAAATATAATTTTACTTACTTACTTGGTTCAGGATATAATGTCTGATTTGTAGTACTGTGTGCAATTTTAAAATTCCGGCAGAATGAAATTTTGTGGAATTTTTGAAAATCCGCAGAATTTCAATGGAAACAGATAGGCATAATTCCACAGCAGAAAATAGCAGAATGAGTTTTTCCACAATGTTTCCGTGGAATTGTATTCCCCAGATGTCAATATTTTCCACAGACATGGTTTTGGAATGATTTTCTGAGGAAAAATGGTTTTCCATGGAATTTTATTCTGCGGATCACAATATTTTCTGTACAAATGGTTGCAGAATAAATGTTCCACGGATAACATGGTGTGTTCTGCAGAATATTATTCCGTGGATCACAGCAGGCAGAATTCTGCAGAAGAACCAGAGAAATTCTGGCAGAAATTCTGCTGGCAGAATTCCACATTCTGCACAGCACTACTGATTTGCAAAAACCTGAAATGGTCTCCCCGTGTAACTGAAATTTATCTTTACGCTCCTGGAAAGAGAGGCATTTGTGGTCTGAGATGCACTGCATGAATTTGATCAGACCCTTGTGTTCCTAGAATCTAAATATAGAGTCTAACTGGGGAAGCAAAAAGGCATCATGGTGCCCGAGTACCGTTCGTAGCCCTGGGGGAGTTTGGAGCATCTGTCATTTTCCTTATTTGTTTGAGGATACATCCTGCATGTTTCAACCAGGGATTGCATATAGAGCTTTTGACTATGCCAAGGGAGCACCTCCACTGGAATGGTTCACAAGGAGAGGCCAGGGGAGTCAGTCTCTTCAATTAGATACCACCTGTAATCAACCCTTTTTTTGCCCAAGTATCCAAAAAGTCTATCTGGACAGCTAAATAATAATTATTGATATAATACAAACAATGTGTTTAGATGTGCAACATGTGCTGTATGCACTGTAGAGGTGGTTTTAAAACCAGAGGGCTATTTCCAGAGAAATTTTTGTTTGAAAAGTGAAACCAGGATTCCACGCATGCGCGGACCGGTGGTATTATGTGGTACCAAAATTAGTCTTCATTGTTCCGCGGTGCCATGCTGATGTTGGGGAGGTGTGGGATGGAGGAGCAGTAAGGGATTTTCAATCAGAGTGACTGCCAGGCACTTTACTACAGAAAGACATGGAAGGCACCAGTATGGCATGGGTAAGGAGGCATTACAGCTTTCAAATGATCAGGGTATAGACACTAATCACACCAATACATAAACTGACAGTTGACCATCTCAGCTGACAGCAACTCGATCTTCTCTCACTCCCCATGCTTTGTTACAGAGGCAGAAGTAAGTTTTATAATAAAAACATACTGACAAAGCATATGGGTTTTGGCATAATGCATTGCTAACAGGGTGTCTTGGTGAAAAGGGACCTCAGTGCGTACACCTAGTAATGTAGTTTTCCCTGGCAAAACTGCTGCAACTTCACTGTACTTCAGTGTGAGTCACTCTTCTGCCATATACTAGTGCGACTAGTACAGTCCTGAGTCCACCGAAATACCAGGCTTGCTAAAGAAGCTCTGGTACACCCTGTAGGTTTTTAGCAGTTCAGAATGCAAAACTATCTTCTGAGGACAGTCATGAAATGCAATTCCAGAATCAGTACAAGAAGGGGTAATTTATGCATGAAAGTAAAAGGACTAGGAAATGTGCTGATGGCAACTGGATGTTCTCTCAGTCCCCACGCTTTGTTACAGAGGCAGAAGTAAGTCAGTTTTACAAAAACTGCACTGACAAGGCATTTGGATTTTGGCATAATGCATTGCTAACAGGACATCTTAGAAAAAGGGGATCACAGTATGTACATTGAGTACTCATAGTTTTCCCTTGCAAAACTGCCGTGACTGCACTGTACTGCACAGTGTGAGTAACTCCTCTGCCCTATAGTGATATCATCAGGTGCCAGCAGTCCAGCAGCTGAACAGCAAAGGCAACTGCAGCAGGGCTAAAGCAGGGCTAAAAAAATCCAAATTATGGAAGGCAGAGTAAACCTTGGCTGAAAATAACAAATGTACACACCCTTTCGGGTCTAGTACTGCATATAATACTACAAGCTGTAGCTTTTTGGACTATCATGAAAGGTGCTCTTTAAGCTGAAAGCTACCCATTCAGGCTCATTCCATTGCATCTGTTGCCATAAATATATAGGAGGGGTGCCACCTAACTCTTTATGGCCAACAGCAGCAGTGTTATACGGGCAGGGTCAAAGTATATTAATTTTGTGATTATTTAGCAGCCTTCATCTGACACCAGAGTTGAGGACTTCTGCCTATGCTCAGCCACCAAGGCTGCTGTGAGGTGTGATAATACTGCAAACATAGCCAACCATGCAGTCTTCAGAGCCCATATCCCCTTCCATGAGCACCACTCCTCACATCCAAGAACACTCTCACCACCTAGTGTACAAAGCACAAAACACAGAAGCTAAGTCCAATCTGATCTAGCTGAAATAGCTGAGATGACCATAAATACAGAGCTAATACAGTCCTTCCTGCTCCAGAATGATAAGTGGTGGCAACCCATCACTCCTCCTTCCTTGGTGTACCATGAAATGCAGAGCTGTGATAGTTAGGGAAAAAGGCAGACTCCGCCAGTGAGCACCCCCCAGCATCCAGGCCCTTATCTAAATTTCTGGCTCCACCAGCCATACCCTGACCCGAGCACCTTCCTCCATATCCCAGCAGATACTGTGTGGGTTAGCTATACCCACAATCCTGTGGTCAAAGGTCTCATTTAGGTATCAAAAGTCAATCAACATCCAGTAATGTTAATTGTAGTAAGTGTACAGAAAGGCTTCCTAAATTATGGGTAGCTACTTTCTTTTTTTCACTGCTGCCCTCTGAGCAAGTTCTTAAGTGGTAGTCAAGGTACAGTACTAGGCTGTAGTTGTAGTTGGTAAGCCTTTTTTGGCATGAGAGATGACAGATTTCCATATGTCCTTTGCCAGCTTTTCTGGAGATCTTCGGGAGCATCCACATTGTTGCCATGTCCATTGTTGCAAGTCTTGTGCCCTGAACTGCACACATCTCTTTTAATCGTATGCCTAGGGGGTGGAGCATAGATTCTACTGCATCTCCTAGATCTGTAAAATGGTGAGTACCCTCTTGAGTTTGCACTTTTAGGCAAGTTGGGCACTCTAAATATGCAGAAATGCCTTTTTGCTTGAGAGCTCACTGAAGTGCAAGGACCTGGTGACAGCGCTGGACCATTGCAGGCACAAAGTCATGCTCCAAATAAATTTTGAGATCTCCAAAGAACACTTCTTTTTAGACCCACATCATTTTTAGCACTTCATCTTTTGTACGGTAATCCAGAGAGGCCATTATAATAGAGCGGGGGCATGTATTAGCATCTTTTGGCGGTGCTGTGAGTGATTAGTGAGCCCTAAATAAATGAAGACGCTTGTCTTTAGGTAGGTTGAAAATTTCTTTGCAGGATTTTCTCCATAAATTTCAGCATATCTCTTGCTTCTGTTTATTTCTGGAAGACCGTAAAGATGGGTATTACTCTGTCTACGTCTATTTTCAAGATCTTTGACTTGCTTAAGTTCCTGCTCCTTTTGAAGTAGGGATAACAATGCAGTGTTATGCACATCCATGGCTCCTGTCCTTGTTTCCATAATCTTGAGGTCCCAGCAGTCATCTGCAGCCATTGTTTCTAACCTACAAATGATATCGCAGATGTCCTGGAGTTGTGAACACAATTCCTTTGAGGTAATGGTGAATTCCTCTTCATCTTCTAAATCACTTGCAGAGGAGGACATAGCGGCCGTGTGGGACATTGAGCTGCTCTAGCCTTCTGGCTGTTCAGTTAAGTTTGCTTTTTGCAGTTTAGGGCTTGCTGTAGCTGAAAATTATTTTAATGACTGCCTGGTGGCCACAGTGACAGCCAAGACTGATCATTTCTGTGCTGGATGTGAGATTTTAATGTCCAGGATTGAGCACAATTGAGTGAGTTGGTACAGAACTCTGTTTTCAGGCTGCCATCAATTTGGTGATGTCACCTGATGTCCTGTGGGTCTGTAACTTTCAATAAACATTTTTCATTATAAAATTAACCGAGTGGGTTTTCTGAACCTTTATGCATAGAGCTATGATATTATGCCCTACAGTGAATGCAGCATGTCACAGCTGAAAGTTTGTAAAAGACAGCCCCTCTTTGTGTTTTGGCTGAGGTAATTTAAAGAGAGCAATACGGGCTGCTTTAGTTTTCCAAATAAACCATCTAATGCTCTGGTTAATCTTATTAAATATAAATGATGGGATTTTTAATGGTAAGTGTTTCGGGACAGTCATCATCAAGTTAATGGCTTGGATGTTACCTCAGAAGGCTTCCACCTGTGGAAATCTACTTCTGTTTTGCCTGTTATATGCATCAGATGTTTTTTATGCGCAACACACTTCAGGTCTCTATGTAAAAAGATACCGAGATACTTTATACCAGAGTTGCAAATCTTAATGGAGCCAGAGTCCCTTCCAGCCTTAAAGGAGAACTGTATTTCACCTGCAAGCCTATATTTTCCACTGAAGCTGTTTTTCAGATATTTGTTCACACTCTGTTATTGTTGCATCTTGACTAGCCTGTGGGTAAATTCCATGGGTGCTCCTGACTTGCACTGTGTTGCTAAAGACCATTTTAAAACTGTATGATGTGTGTCCTTGCTGAGCTTTATTGTTCTTGCAAGTTTCTGTGCTCTGCTATGGAATTTCGTGGTTGAAAGAGACATAACCTGCATCATCAAGTTCTAAAACACTTATTACCAGCTACACCCACTGAACTTACTAAAAGACCAGTAAAGATGAAACAATAAAAGAATTGGAACTGGCATTGGAAAATAAAAGCTACAGCTTCAGTGCAGTTCTCCTTTAAATTACTATGTTACTATGTAAGAGGTAAGTGGTAGGGAATTTTTTTTCATTTAATGTACTCATATGGACTCACTTCAGGTAAATATTTTCGTATTGAAGAGGAGTCACAGGATTTCAGTTCTGCAAACAACAGTAAATCAACAGCATATGAGAAATACCTGGAATAAGATATCTGAAATATGTGAAAAAAGATCATGCCCAATAAGAATTTAATGAGTTGGAAGAATATTCTCCTACAGCAGGAACACTAAGGTGGATCAAAGTGACAATACTGGAAGTAACAGGAACAAATATGGTAAGTCAGATAGAATTTCTTCTTTCTGTGTCATTCTGCATTTATTTATTGAAATGTTTCACCGGGAAAGGCACACACTGAACAATAAATTGCTCATCTCCCGGTGTATCCTGGGGGGAAGGGGTAACATGGGGAGATAAACATTCATTACAATACAAAACAATTCAATCTGTACAGTACAATACAATACAATATAATAGATGCCAGGGCAGTAAGCAGAAGCATTATAGAAACATAGAAGTTGACGGCAGATAAGGACTGCAAGGCCCATCCAGTCTGCCAATTTTTTCTACCTTATGAATGTGCCATAGGCCTGTACTCTGTCAATGGCCTATCTAGTCATACTCATCTGTATTGCTCCCTTATGCCTATCCCATGCCTGTTTGAAGCCCTGCACTGTATTCATATCCACAACTTCCTGAGGTAGACTGTTCCATGCATCCACCACCCTTTCTGTGAAAAAGAACTTCCTCACATTACCCCTTAATCAGCCTCCCTTTAATCTCATGTTGTGTCCTCTTGTCCTGCTATTTTTCTTATATTTAAACATGTTAGACTCTTTCACCTTGTTAATGCCCTTAAGATGTTTGAATGTTTCGATCTTATCACCTCTCTCCCTCCTTTGCTCTAGGATATACATATTGAGCTCCGTTAATCTGTCCTAATATGTTTTCTTATGCAGTCCCTGCACCATTTTGGTTGCCTTTCTCTGGACTGCCTCCATTTTGTTAATGTCCTTGTGCAGGTGCAGCCTCCAGTACTGCATGTAGTACTCCAGATGGGGCCTAACCAGTGTCTTGTAAAGAGGGATTATTACCTCCCTCTTACAACTTGTGATACCCCTACTAATACACCCCAACATCCCTCTAGCCTTACCTAATGCTTTAGTAGTCTGCTTGGATGATTTCACGTGATCTGTAATGATGATGCCCAAGCAGCCCAAGTCTCTTTTTTCTCTTGTGATTGCCAACAACTCCCCTCCCAACCTATAGGTGGCTTCAGGGTTTCTCTTCCCTATGTGCATGATCTTGCACTTTTTTGCATTAAACCCCATTTGCCACTCTTCCGACCATTTTGGCAGTTTATCCAGATCTCTTCTCATTCTGCCCACCCCATCTGCAAACAGACAAACCTTACCCTCCAGTCCATCTGCAATGTCACTGATGAAGATATTAAAGAGGACTGGCCCCAGGACTCATCCCTGAGGTACCCCACTTGTGACTTGCATCTCTTCTGACTGTATACCATTTACCAACACTCTCTGTTTTCTGCCCACCAACCAGTTTGCCACCCAGTTGAACAACTTCTGACCCACCCCAAGCCTACCCAGCTTATTAATCAATCTTCTATGTGAACAGTATCGAAAGCTTTGCTGAAGTCAAGGTAGGTGACATCAACTGCTCCCCCTTGGTCCACCACTCTAGTTACCCAGTCAAAGAAATCTATGAGATTAGTTTGACAGGACCTTTCTGTTGTGAACCCATGCTGTCTTGGTGGATTCCAGGTGTTGCACTATCCTTTCTTTAAGGAGTGCCTCCATAATCTTGCCAACTACTGAGGTAAGACTGAATGGTCTATAGTTCCCTGCCTCCTCCCTGCTACCACTCTTGTGGAGCGGGATCACATGCACCCTTCTCCAGTCTTCCGGGACCCCTCCTGTGCTCAGAGACTCACTAAACAGTCCTGATAATGGCTCTGCTAGTTCTACCCTTAGTTCCTTTAGTATCCTGGGATTTATGCCATCAGGTCCCATTGCCTTGTCCACCCTGAGGTTAGTGAGCTCTTGTAGGACCCTTTCTTTTGTGAAGGAACTAGTGCACACCCCCATGTCCATGATGCTGAGCTGTGGGCCCTGCCTTACCTTCTCCTCAGTAAATATTGAGCAGAAGTATCTATTTAGGATAGATGCTTTTCCTTGGTCCTCCTCCACACACTCCCCCTTATCCCCTTTGATCTTAGCAATACCCCCTCTGGACTTTCTCCTTTCACTAATGTATCTATAGAAAGTCTTGTCCCCTTCTTTTACTATTCGTGCTAGTGTTTCCTCAGTTTGGGCCTTTGTGTGCCTTGCTGTCTTCCATGATTCCCTTAGGGAAGTTTGGTATGTCTCCCTATCTTCATCCCACTGTGGTCCCTTATATTTCCTGAAGGCCTGCCTTTTGGCTCTGACCTTTTCTGCTACTGTTTTTGAGAACCAAAGTGGTTTCCTCCTTCTTTTGCTCTTGTTTTTCTCTCTAACAGGATGTTGCTTCAAGTATTGTATCCTTATTGCTTGCCCACTTTGCCTGTACCGCCTCACCTGTATTTCTTCTTGCCAGGACTAGCTTAACTCTGTTGGCCATCTTATCAAAGTCAGCTCCTCTGAAGTCCCATATTTTTGCCTCGGAATGGGATGATTTAGTTCTAGTGGGCAAATTGAACCATATCATGTGATGGTCACTGGCCCCAGGTGACCTTCTATCTGGAGATCTGTGATCCTTTCCCCATTAGTCAGAATTAGATCTAGGATAGCCTTGTCTCTTATGGGTTGTTCTACCAGTTGTTTGAGGCCCTCCCCCTGCAGGGAATCCACTTTGTGACTAGTCCGGGTGGATGTTCCTGCTGGTATTGACCAATCTGTATCCGGCATGTTGAAGTCTCCCATTATCAGAACCTCCCCTTTAGGTGTCATGTTTTGTATATCTTCTAACAGTAATGTGTCTATGTCCTCCCCCTGGTCTGGAGGCCTGTAGACAATCCTAGTTCGTATGGCTGTCCCATTTCCTGTTTCCATGGTGACCCACGGTTCTTCTGGCTCCTTATGTGTATTCTGAATTTCTGTAGCTTTTCATTGACATAAAGGGCCACTCCCCACATTTTTGCACCTTAATCTCTTCTGAACAGTACATAGCGAGGTACTGAAGTCTCCCAAGTGTGGTTGCTGGTGAACTATGTCTGGCTAATGGCTGCTATGTCCAGTTTATCCTCTGTCATTGTTGCCTGCAGGTCTGGGATCTTGTTTCCCAGACTGCAGGCATTTGTGTACATGATCTTCCGTCGGCCAGATTTTGGTGTGTTAGTTGTTGGGCGAGGTCCGGCATTTCCCCTGCATGTCGTATGGGGAGCCGGACCTTTTTCCTTACCTGGTGATGTATGTACAATACAGTAAATTTACATAGAAATAGGTACGTAAGTGCAACAATTAAGCAGCAGTCAGGTATGAGTGCAAACAAGTGCGACTGAAGGGAATGACAGGCAACTATAAATAGATTGAGGAAGGACAGAGAAAGAAGATAAGATGAAGATAGCTAAAAAAGTAAATTAAGTGCTAGATGTTGGAAATGGGAGGGGCATTGTCACTGGGTTATTCATAACTACTGGGATTAAATATTTATTTAAATTTGTTAACCAGGAAAGGCACACTGAGCCAGAGTTTGTTTCCAGGTGCCACATGTGGGAGGGGTGTGCAAGAGATAAGTACCACAGCAGAGAAAAATATAAAGTGCTAAAAGTGCAAATAACATACAAGAGTGAATGCACAGTACAAAAACATACTGTAGAAACATGAAAATGATAATGGCAATATACCAGCGCTCCACAGTAACGCAATTCTAAAAATACAAAGTGACATATGAAATACAGTCCAAAGAAAAAAGTATTATGCAGCAAACCATGTAGGAGAGGGGATCAGAGGAGGATGGCTTGCCATAAGAGCAGGGCTGAGAGAACTTAGACAGCAGGAGCTGTTTGATAAAGCAGAGGGAGCGTGAGAGTTAAATGGGAAGAGTAGTGTTCCTGAGGCTTGGCAGGCTGACAGAACAGGCATCATTTTTCCAAAAATAATTTTCTATTGGACATATTTTAGAAAAGTGTCGTCTAAATATCAATACAATACATTAATAGGTGCTGGTGTTCCAGTTTGTTCACTATGGAGACTTTCCTTGACATAAATAAACATTAAAGCACCAGTTAATGTATACATTGAAAATGGTAGCCTACAAATTACAGTTCTAAGGTCAGCTAAGGAAAATAGATATGACAATTAGTCTTTTATAATTGTTTTGTATAAGAAACAAAGTCTTGTTGGGTCCAGTCCTCCATGTTCTTATTTTAAAGTTGCCAAATATGTTTATAATCAGAAAAGTGATTATTATTATTATTATATAGCACACTTAAAAATAGCTGTTTCCATTCTAATGCTTGGAAGCTTACATTAGTAGTTACAGATTTCCAGTTTTTTAAGATTAACCTTTTAATTGCCATAGTGTTTGCTTTAAAAATTATTCTGTAATTTTTATCTATTATTTGTTGGTTGTACATTTCCATTATTACAAATGTATAGTTTTTCCAATTTTGTAGTGAAAAATCCATCTTTTCTATGAAAGCAAAGGACTGTTCCCACCATGCCTTACTGCATTTACAATTCCAGAACATATGTATAAAATCTGCCTCTGAAATACCACAATACCAACATGCATTGGAAGATGTCAAATCCATTTCCTGAAGTCTATGTGGAGTGTAGTAGGCTCTGTTGATTATTTTAAATTGAATGGCTTTGTATCTTGTTAGTTCATAGTTGTGTACTTGGGTTAATGTTAATTTCCATTGTTGTTGTTCTGTTATTTGTTGCTTTGTCTCTTTTTTCCACTTTTGTATTGTCTTTTTATATATTGTAAGGGAAGATTTTTGAAATTTGGAAACTATCCAGGGATATACTTTAATATTTTTAGATTTGGAGTTCAGGATTGTCATCAATTCTGTTTCTATATTTTTATTATTCAGGGCTCTTTCCCATCTTTGGTAGTCTTTTATAAAAATACTGCTTATTTGATTGAAGTAAAAATAATGGGAACTGTTTAACTGAAATTTGTTTTTGAATTTATTCCAGGATAGTTTGATTCCATTTTCATATGTCTTCCCATTTCCTTTTACCTTGTTGAAACCAGAATTATTTGTGAAGCATTTTCTGTTGTAGTGTAAGATTTGGATTGTCCCAAATATTGTTTAGAGGGGATTTGCTTACTGACCATTTTGTTTTATTGAGGAATTTCTGCAATGCCAGACTTAGGTTTTTAACAATGGCGCTTTTGAATTTTGAACCTTTGGTTATTAAAAAAAGAAGATTTTTAATATTGCTATCTTCATTATAATGGTTTTTTATAATTAATTTTTTGAGCTGCAAGTTAATCTCATTCTTATGACTTAACCCCTAATTTATAATTAGTTTTGTAAGGAAAGTATTGTAGCAAATTTGGATGTCTGGACATGCAAGATCACCATGTTATTTTGGCATGCACAGTTTGACCCAAGAAATTCTAGGTGGTTTGTTATTCCAAATAAAGTTACTAAATAGTTTGCTAATTTTTTTGAACCATTGTAAAGGGATTGGAGCTGGAATGGACTGTACTCTATATGCTAGAATTGGAACTGCTACCATTTTAATAAGTTGAATGTTCCCCCAAATAGATAAGGGCAGTTTACTCCAACCTAAAAATTAATGTTTTAAAGAGGTGTATAGGTATTCAAAATTAAAAAAATTCCAGTCTTCTATTTTGTTAGATGTAATAATATCGAGGTATGTCACCCCTTTATCTTGAATTATAGCATTTATTGTGTTCTGGAACATATCTGGATGTTTGATACTAAAAGTTATCACTTGAGATTTTGTCTCATTTACTTTACAATCTGCTATTTTGGAAACATTTTTAATCAGTTTTTTTAGACTTTGTTCTGGATCTTGGACCAATATTAGCAGGTCATCTGTGTAGGCATTATATTTAAATTCTAATGGGGTACCTTAATGCCAGAACTCAGATGATTGACCATTATTTCTTTTAACAATAACTCTAAACCTATCACAAATAATGATGGTGACAAGAGGCAACCTTGTCTAACCCCACAGTGTAAGTTTAAAGGTTTGGATAAGTGTTCATATATTTTAATTTGTGTGTGTGGTTTATTATAAATAGTTTGAATGTATTTTATAAAATGATCAGGGAAATTAAATACTTTCATTGCTTGAAATATGTACTCCCGTTGTAGTCTGTCAGAGGCCTTGGTGGCATCTAAAGAAACATGGCTGGGGTACTAGAACTCAGGAGACATTCTGTCACAAATTGTATTCTGTATAATTCTGACTGTATGTTTCTGTAAGGGATAAAGCTGGTTTGATTTATGTTTATGATTTTTTTCAAGTTGTGCTAGAATTCTGTTATTAAGTATTTTGGTATATATCTTGTAATCTACGTTAAGAATAGAAATTGGTCTGTAATTTTCTAATTTGGATAAGACTTTACCTTGTTTAGGGATGAAAGAGATATGAGCCTGGTTAAAGAATCAGGTAAGATATGTAATTTTTGAATTTGGTTAAAAAAGATTTCTAACCAAGATCCTTGGTTTTTTTACATCATAGAATTCAAGAGTAAACCCAGCAGGTTCTGGGCTTTTCCCTTTTTCCATATTTTGAATTGTGTCAAAAATTTTTACAGTAGTTATAGGTTTTGTTAAATTTTCCCAATCATTTTCCAGAATTTGGGACTGGCAGTATAGCCTAGAGATTAGAGTAATGAGCTGTGAACGAGCTTGGTACATCCAGCAGACCAGACCTTGGTTTGATTCTCACAACCTCCACTTACATACTGTGTGACTCTGAGCAAGTCACTTAACCACCGAGTGCGCCCCTGAAAACAGGCACTTGTGTCTAGTGGGCCTTACCCGGTTACCAAAGACTAAAAAAAAAAGAATTTTAGAATCACATAATTTTTCGTAGTGGGCTATCTCCTGATTGGTGGGGTTGCACTCTGATATACTGTATATAGGGCTGAGTAAAAATGAAAAAAATCCTGTTCAGTTTCTTCCTGTGAAATACACACTTTGCCGTCTGATTTTTTAATCACAGTAATATCAGTCCTGTTCTCTTGTTCTTGAATTCTCTTGGCAAGTAGTTTCTGTACTTGTTCATTTTGCTGCTTTCAGTTTTTATAACTTCAGGCCTACCTATATTTTGTTTGGTATATTTCTGTTGATGTGATAAGTTTTCTTAATTCTGACAGTTCTTTTATCTTATTTGTATTCCCATTTTTTACTTCAGGCTAATGATTTTAATTTATCTTCTATTTGTTGAAGGTTTTGTAGTCTGGTCTTATTTTTCTGAGGCCTGTGAAATTAAGAGATCTCAAATAGTAGCCTTCAGTGCATCCCAGCTCCCTATACAATTATATTGTGTTATTTTATTTGCCATCAAATCTAGTATGAATGCTTCAATCTTTTTAACACAAAGTTGGTCTTTTAGAAGATAGTTGTTTAGTCTCCAGATGTTTCTTTATGTAACTATCAAAAGTCAAGTTATAGGTCACCATATTGAGGTCTGAGATTAACATACTGTATGTTCTATATTTGTTTGAATGGCTAAACAACTAATCAAAATGTCTTTAGAGATAAAAACATGATCTAATTGAGAGTACAACTTATGTTGGGCAGAAAAGAAAGTATAATCCATTACATTCCCATGTAGCTCCCTCCATGAATCAAGAAGGTTATTGAAGTCTAAACATTTTGTAGCTGTTTTGCTTTGTATTTGTCCTATTTGGAAAAGGGTGAGGATTTATCGATAGGGCCTTTTAATGGACAATTTAAGTATTTATATAATTATGTTGGGAGAATCCCCACTATATATAATTTTGTTAATTTCAGCTAAAAAATTACTAAATCCACTAAAGGGTGCATATAATTAGCAAAACATGATCCCATGCCCCCATCTTTGTTTTTACTGCTACAATTCGCCCCTGTATATCAGTTAGGCAATCTGTTACTGTTCCTTTAAGTTTATTACTGAACATCAAAAGTACCCCTGCACTTTTATTTGAAGATCTTAAAGAAGAATAATTGCCCTGGCCCTTTTTTTTTAAGTTTATCGATTTCTTTTTGATTTAGGAAAATTTCTTGCAACATCACTACATTCAATTTAAATTTTTTTATCTTTGTTAAAATCCTGTATCTTTTAATTTTTTTTTTTTTTTTAGTTTTTGTTGACCAGGTAAGTGGGGGAGTTGATTCCGTTAATGTTCCATGTTGTGCCTTTTAAGAGATTACCATTTATTAGCTGTAAACAAAACCATGTTTATTGCCTCTTGTGAACACCTTTTTGCATCTTTGATCTTGGTAAAGAAAGTATGAACATGGTAACAAGCAAAAACGGAAAAACAAATATGCCCTTTTCCCAATTGTTTCCCCCTCTCTCCTCCCCCCCTTCGGATTCCCATGGATCTTGCATAGAACCATGAGAGCTGAGTTCCTTTGAAAGAAGTTCCCCATCCCCATTATTGCCAAAGACCCAGGCCTGGCAAAACCTGTTAGGTTACTTAAGGACAAGGTGCACACCTTCCTGTAGCCACCCCCCCAACACACACACACACTCCACTTATACATTGATGCCTGTAAAGCAGAAAGTGTTAATCAGCCTCTGTCATTTCTATTTCTTTTCCTTAACCATTTTCATAAAGGGTGAAATGTTCTGGCAATCTTGTCTTTATGTCCACTATTGCTTCATTAACTGAGTCATTAAAAAGAGTTTGGCTGTTAAGAAGAACTTTTAGTTATGCAGGATAAGTCATACATGCTTTAAAGCCTTTTTGCCACAGAAATTGCTGAACCCCACTGAATTTTTTCCTGCACTCCCAGAGAGGTTTAGAGAAATTGTATCTTAGTGAGCTCTGCTGGTCTTTAAATTTGAAGTTCGGGGATTTGTAAAATGTTGTCATCAGTATGTCCTTGCCCTCTGAGGTAAGCATTTTAAGGATCACTGCTCTTAACCCAGAACTTCCTTTTGATTGTCCTAGGCAGTGGACTCTGTCAATAACTGGGATATCTTTCCCATCACCTAGAAAGTGTGAGAATATATCTGTCATAATAATTTTAAGAGAGGTTCCTTTTTCCCATTCTTGGAGTACTCCACAAATCTGGATATTTTTTGTCTGGTGTGGTTTTCTTGGTCGTCCAGTTTATTTTGTAGGTCACTTTGTTTTTTCTGAAGAGCTTTGAGTTCTTTAGGTAATGGATACACTAAGTCTTCAAGTTGGGACTGATGGGTTTCCAGTTCATTAATTCTTTTTATTCCTTGTTCTAATTTATTTTCAATACTAGTAAACAATTCTTTTAAATTGTCAGTGGCATCTGGTAATGGTTGTGCTTTATCAAGAGACACCTTGAAAATTCTCAATTAATTACTTAACCCATTCTGTGGGGGGGATCATTTGTTGATTCTTAATAGGAGTTTTAATTTTTGGATCCTCTATACTTTCAGTCTTGTTGACATCTTTGGAGGTCCCAACTGCCTTCCATTCTTGCTGAATGTTAAAGTACTCATTTGTCTAATTTATGTCTTGATTCAGCTGGGCTAATTTATTTGAAGTAGCCATATTTAATAACTGTTTTCCTTTTTTCTCTTTTTTTATCTGCATCTGCCTTTGGTGGCATTTTAGTTTCAGAAGTTCCTGAAAGGCTACAGCAGTTTTTAAAAGGGAACTAAAGCTATTTGTAATAAGGGGATATGTGATGGGCAGTCATACTATAGCTAATTTATTAGTATGACTAGCAAGTGAGCTCAGGGTTATCACAAGTGAGAAAACTCCAAGCTCACTTGCCAGGAGTACTGATAAATCCACTATTGTATGACTGCCCATCACATATCCGTTGTATATAATAGGGGTTTACCTTTTCTTGAGGTTATTTTTTTTTTGTTTAAGTTTTTAGCTGTTCCGTGAGGTGTTCTTTTCTGTTAGGGTGTTCTTGCAGTGTTCGGCAGTGTTTTGTTAAAGACGTATACACAGTGGTGATAACAGTTGACATGTAATCACAGTAGTGATAACCTGCTGCTTTTTCCACTGTGTACACATTATGATGAGCGGTTTGCTTTTGAGTGCTGATCTGCCTTTTTATCATATAGATTATCAGCAAACCCCTATTATATAATGCATTTTATTAGAGTCTTTAATATGGTCTCTTGTTTTATTTTCAGTGTCTTTAATTTTAGAGGTTTTACTCTGTTTTATGTCAGAAGATTGAAAGAGCTTGCTCAACCTTTTTATATCTTGTTTATATCCCTTGTTAGACATAAAGAGGGCATAGGGAGAGAGGATAAGGAGAATAGCAATTATTTTAAAGCCATTATCAGCACTTTCCTGTAAATATAATTGAGAATGATAGAGCCTCACAACTTTCAGAAATTGAGCTTATCTGGATACAACAGCGTCCATTAATATTGCTTAATAAAGTCTCATACTGGCTGTGGCACAGCATCCCAAAAATCAAACCAGATATATTATAAACATTTGGCTTGTTATTACAACTCAAGCAATTCAAGCAAATCCAATAAATATTGTGACCAAAAAACACACATTTGCATACTGTCTCTAATTATGGCAAATTAGGTATAAGTTTGAAGAAAAATTCATCAATCACTACCAAAAACATAAGACAGACTTGTGATAGTATGTGGTTTAACGTCCTCTGAGTAGGCACAGCAGGCCATCCATAAAAGCTGCTAGGTATTGAAGTTCATATGGATTCCTTGAATTTCTGACTGCAGGTTTTATATAGAACAAGAAAACCTCTGCTATGAACAGGCACCGAGAAGCCCTTTAAACCCCGTACAAAATCGATCCATCTTTAGAAATGCGAACAGAATGCATGGCAGAGACAGCAGGGTCCTGCAGTGGGTTTTTACTGCTCAGTATTGCCAGACAGATTTCTGGACAGCAGGTAAGCAGTTGCCATTTTTTTTACAGTTGTAGCTCCTAAAATTTGTTATAAAAGGTAGCCATGAATAAAGCATTATGGAGCAGATGCTGTGAGGTGTGTTTAGGGCGAGGAGGGTGCAGCTATCAGGTACTGCCTAGCTCTCAGCTGCATGCATTGAGGCTTCTCTTCCCTTCCTCAGCTGATCACATCCCCTGTACATGACAGAACAGGCATCCTAATTATCAGTACCCATATTCTCACTGGAAGGGGGTGAATGATTTTCCACATGTCATAATGTTCATAATGTTTATCATTTGACTGCTGTCTGCAGCATGTTGAGCCCTAAGGCTACATCAGCAGAACTCTTGAGTGTCTTATCTGCAGTGTTTTGTGAATGTATGCAAAGAAAACCAAGTGTCTGTTTTGTACAATTTGGATAATGAGGATTCTACTCATTCCACCCAGGATGCTGCCAGAGCCATGGTTCAGTGTTAGGTGAATAATGGTACTGTAATTAAAAGTTTATTTTTATCCAAGACTGGACCATTAACAAAAACCCTATTTTCAAGGTCATCCTGCCATTTTTGTTAGATAGATAAATACAAATATACACCACTGTACATAATATACATTAAAACTCTATGTTTTAAAATACAGTGAACATTTTCAACTCGAACCTTGACCTTATCAGGTCCATCTTGTAAATGAGCCTTGCTCAATGATGATCGCCTGAATAAATAAAGATTTGATTGATTGATTGATTGATTTTATTCATTTTCAAGTTTCAGTAGAAAGATATGCAATGAGCATGCAGAATGAGTGTCAGGTAAGAGCGTATTCCAAGATTTTTTAGCATCATAGTTTGCTGCCATTTGACCATATCTAATATTGGTGCCAGGTAAGTTTAAACCCCCAAATCTACCTCCCTTGAAGGATAATGATGGGTATGCTGGACAAAATGACTAATCAAGTGCTGAGTTATTTCTTTTTCCTTTTTTAGCTTTGTAAATCAATTTAAACCATGATTTTTCTCATCTCGTATTTAGAGGTAACCATCTCAGTCTTTTGGGCATGTCACACCATGGGTGTCAGTGGCACACAACAGGATAAAACAGGTAAGATTATTATAAACTATGTCAAATCTTGCAACAACTGGATAAAACAGGTGAGATTATTAAAACTATATTGAATCTTGCTAACACATGGTTTTGAGGCATAATCATAGACCACCACACTGTATTTCATTACAGCAGAGAATCATCTGTGTTACATTATCAGCATTTGACCTCTCTCATTGTTAAATCACAAGCTCTGCTGCATGACTGGTAATATGTGTCAAAAATTACCAATCAAGCAACAGGAGATTGCCTCATTTTGGTTACTAGTGATGTCACAGTCAGTGAGGTCACAGTGCTGATGATGTATAGGGGAGGACTAGAACTGTCTATTTCAGCCTCCAGGTACACCTAGTACTGTCAGGTAGCAAATCATCTAACTAGCAAAACAGAAAATAAAAAAAAATACCTCGGATATAAGAAGTGATAGCCGAATACTTCTGAAAGTTACTATTAATTTCAGGCAGTGTACTACCTCTTTTAGAGTTAATGGTTTGAACAAGTGACCTTCCACTAGAACTCTTCTGGTGCACTCTGCTGGGTACATCAAATCAAGATATGGCATCACATGACAAGCCTAGGTTAGTTAACCTAGATAACAAGAGAAGGTGGTCCACCAACTCAAATGCATTTGATAAATCCTTGAACACAGCCCCCACAAAATAGATGTTTTCAATATTTCAGAAACCTGTTTTAAAAATTCTGTGCGAGTGGTGCTTATGGAGTATCCCCTTACAAAATCTGATTGATATGGTGTGATTTAAGCATGTTTTTCCATGTGAATACACAAATGAAAATGAACCTGCATTTCCAACAGTAAAGATGATAGACAGTGATGCAATCGGTTGATAGTTTGTGGGGTTAGCTTCTCTCCCTCATTTGGGGTGGAAACACCTTTAGCCATTTTCCAGTACAGAGGGAAATAACCTTATATTAGACATCAATTAAAGAACCTTGCCAAAGCTGAGACTATAGATTCAGCTACTTCTTCTAAGAATTTAATTTCAGTCTTATTCAAATCTCCCAATTTTTGAACATAATATTTTTTTGTTAATCTATTTTTGCATCATTGGGTGAACCTCTGTGTGTGCCTCATGCCCACACCCTCCCTTGATCTATGTGTACTGGGAGGTGCTGCTCCTCACAATCCCTGCCTTGTCTGCCAGCTTCCTGTGGGTTGAAGTCCGAGTTTGCTGCCTGGATCCCATTGGCTTACTCTGGGGTTATTCAAGGATTGCCTTGGTGTGCTTGCAGGGCTGCCTTTTTCTCCATGTCCAGCAGAAGTTGACAGAGTTCACAGCTGTGGGTCATACTGCTGCCAGTGGGGGATTTTTCCTTTAGTGAGCCTACCAAGCACCCTCAACATTTATGCACACAGCTGCAAGGTTCCTGGGAAGAGATGCAAGGCAATGAGTGGTCTCCCATGTCACTATGAGCAACTCCATCAAGAACTTCAGCAGGCATCACTCTATCAGTAATGTGGTACAGCCTTCACCCCCAGAAGTAGAGCATCCAGATAGATGCTCTGCACATTTCTGCTGACCTCTGCTTTTGATGTGCTGGGCTCAGGCCATGAACCTGGGTCACCAGCATACCAGAGTGGTCCCACACTGCTCAGCATCACATACTATTTTTTCCCTTATGGAGTTTATAACTTTTTTGTTTAACTCAATCTAAAAGCAGAAATTGATAAAGGCATACAGTACTTGCATTGTTTTCTGGATACTCATGCTAAGGATTTTCTACCCTGTGAAGGCTTACATGATATAAAATATTGGACATGTGGGAACTTAATAATTACAGGAGTTTTAAAATATCTACCACATCCTTTGGTACAGTTGCCATCCTATTGTAACTTTTTATAGAACTGATAGGGAATGACCTGTATCCTGATTGGCAAAAACAATTTCAACACCATATAGAATGAGTGACAATGACTGTGTAATAGAGGCATAGGCCAGGAAATATAGGCAAACCAGGAGAAGTTATAAAATTTCACAAGTAGCATTTTATTTATTTATTTGTGACTTTGATAACTGGGTGAGTGCACTGATCCCAAGGACCATTTTCAGGCACGACCCGGGCCATAACACATGGCGCAGGGTGATAGTAGAGTACAAGGTAATAGTAACACACATGAAACAGATTTGATACAAGCAACAATAGTAAGCACAATATACAGGTTTGATGCATAGGTCCATTTGAGAACAGTGAATACAAGGTTTCAATATCGGACATGAGGATATCTGGTACAAAACAAGCAAATTGTAGGAACAGTGTACAATGTGTGACTGCATTGTCCAGTGAGCAAGCAATACACAGAATACTCAGTAAAAAATATATATACAATATGTACAGGCAAGGAAGTAAAATATTACTGTGAAAAATACAATATAACAGTTGTAGGCAGGGGGGTTGACTAGTGTGGGTAGGTGGGTAACCCCTGGGCTGGGGAGTTGACTAGTGTGGGTTGGTGTCAGACCCCAGGGAGCAGTGGCAGGATGAGTTTGCCAGGAACCAGACTTTAAGGCGGGACTTGAAACTGAAGTGTGTGTCAATGGAAAGGAGTTCAGCCGGTAGTTTGTTCCACTGCAAAGGGGCAGCTGCAGACCAAGCTGTGCTATCCATGTTGGTGCATACCCTAGGAACAGCTAGAGGGGGAGTACCATTAGAGCGGAGGTTGTGGAGGAGCGTTTGGGTTTTCAGAAGAGCAGTTAGGGGGGATTCTGGAGCCATACAGATGACATTGTTTACCATGCAGCAGAGGGCTAGGTCAAAGCAACCGTGTAGTGGTAGCCATCCAAGGGTATTATAGAGGGTAAAGTGGTGGGTGGAGAATGGGGCCAATAAAGCAAAGCGACAGGCACTGTTGTAGGCAGCGGAGAGTTTAACCATGGCAGTAGCTGAGGTCCTGGCATAAATAGGGGAGCAGTAGTCAAGAATAGGGAGAAGATTACCCTGGACAATGGCTAGTCTGGCTTCAGGGTTAAAGTATTGCCTGAATCTATAGGTGGCACCAAACTTTTAATGGAACCTTCTGACAAGGGAAATTGCATGCTCAGTGAAGGTGAGGGAGGGGTCAAGCAGTACTCCTAAGTATTTGTAGGTGTTGACATCCTCCAGGGCTGGGCTGTCTGGGGTGAGAATGCGTATGGGGGCATTGTTTTTAGTTTTGGCCAGAAAGGGCTTAGATCCAAACAGCATGGATTTAGTTTTTTTGGCATCTACTAAAAGGAGGTTTTTCGAGAACCAGCTGTGGACCACAGCATAGTTGTGCAAGAGAACTGAGGAGATTGCGGCCGTGGATTTGTCACTGTGGAAGAGGACAAGGTCATCGGCATACAGGAAAGAGTGACAGTTGAGGCAAGTGCATTAACGAATAAGGAGAAAGGAGGGGACCCAGGATTGAGCCTTGAGGGACCCCCACAGAGACAGGAAGGGTGGGGGAGCAGGTTTGACCAATACACATGAATTGTGAGCGATCGGTAAGGTAGTTAGTGACCCAACTTGTGACTTTCTGAGAACAACCAAGGAGGCTAAGCTTGGAGGTAAGGAGAGCATGGTTAACCATGTCAAAAGCCTTTGAGAGGTCGACGAAGACAGCCCCGGTGGCTTTACCATTATCCACGTTACAGAGGATGTGGTCGGTCAGATGGGTGAGGGCAGTGGTGGTGGAATGATTCTTGTGAAAGCCGTGATGTTGGTTGCATAGGAGGGTGTATTTGCCTATGTACTCAGTGAGCTGATTGTGGACTGCTCTCTTGAGTAGTTTACTGAGATAAAGGGGGAGGATGGACATTGGACGGTAATTGTCGGAGGATTTGGGGTCACCAGATTTAAGAATGGGGATAACCTGAGCTATCTTCCATGGGTCAGGCATGTAGGAGGTGGAAAGGGCAAGGTTAAAGATGAAGGTGAGTGGCCTGGCAATCGCCGGAGAGATCAGCTTAAGGAAGACTGGCGCTAGCCCATCAGATCCAGAGGAGCCGTGGTTAGGTAGACTTTTGAGTTTCTTCACCGTGTCGTGTATGGAAAGGGCTTTAAAATAGAATGGGGGTATTTGCGGGTGAGTGGCAGAGCTGGAGGAGGATGGCAGTGTACCAAGTATTAGGGCTGAGCTTTGAGGTTGGGCAGTTGGCAGCTTATTTAGTTACATGGATAAGTTGGTGAACTTACAGTTGAAGGCACTGGCCACATCGTGAGGATCGGTCAGCAGCCCATCCTGGGAGTTGAGATGTGGTGTAGTGCAGCTGGGGTGGGGGTTTAGGAGGGAGCTGATTGAGTCCCAGAATTTTCTAGGGTCTCCAAGGTTGGGCTTTTGCAGATTGCGGAAGTTGGTCTGTTTCAAAAATTTGGCCTGTTGTTTACATTTGTTTCTCATGCACCTGTAAGCATCCCAGACGGCAGAAGAAGGGGCTGCTTTGAAAGTGGACCAGGTGCGGTCTCTGGCCTACATAAGGGTTAGGAGGTCTTTAGAGACCCAGTGCGAGCACCCACCTCTGACCTGTCTGGTGGTGACAGGGAAAAAGTGGTCCTGGAATGTTAGTAGAGTCTGGGTAAATGTGGAAACTGCAGTGGCTGCATTGGAAAGGAAAAAAAGCATGGATCAGTCCAAGGACTGGCCCTCCTCAAGGAGATTTGTGGAGACTGGGCAGCTGAAATTTCTGAGAGATAGGCATTTGGGTGGGGGGCACTTTAGTTTGGAAGACCAGAGGAGATAGGTTGGTGAGTGATTGCTTATAGAGTCAGCCAAGGTGCCAGCGTGTAATGCTCGGTCCTCCCTGTTTATGAGGATCCAGTCTACTAGAGTCTGGGTGGCCGAGCGTGGATTAAGTCTGGTGGGGAGAGAGATTTCATTATAATCAATAACAATAAAATATAAAAGTACAACTTTTACAGGATAGCTCTTCATCGAGGCAATTCAAACAAAGTCCTACTTCTGAGACTCTCTTTAAAATCTTTTCTTCTTCTCTCTCTCTCTCTCTCTCTCTAAACAAAACATTGCTATCTTTTTATATAAGATGCCTTTGCTTGGCAGTTCAAACAGAATTCCATTCTTGTAAGTTGCATCTCTTGTTTCTCACAGAATGTACCAGAACTTTGTTAACTTCTTCCCAGAGGCTAGCCCCAAGAGCACATCTAGTCTTTAACAGGTGCAACTAAATGGAATATTCTGTCCCAGAGCTGGCTTCCTGTTCCCAATTATGGTAACAAACTTGTGGAGGTCAAACAACAACTCAAAGTTAACCCCCTGAGTTGTAGATGATCTTTTCTAATAAACCCAAAATAACTTTCTGCAATCATTTCAACAATATAATTGCAAACCAAGGAATCCCAGTTTCACATAGATATTCACATATATATTTTAACTACAGAGATGCAAGGGGGAAAAAGAAAGAATACAAATAGCTGGTGAATGAAGGGAGATAATGGGGAATTGTGGGACCATCAGCTAGGTGTCACAAGGAAACGACTGCAAAATTAGACTGGCAAGAGGCATTCAAGTGGCAGAAAATAGAGGACAAAATAGATCCTTGTTTTTACTCTCTCTACACACACACACACACACACACACACACACACGCGCACACACACACACCTAATCCAATTAACAGATGCACTCTGGATAGGAGGGTAAATCCCAGTCCTTTCACAGAAGAAAAGTTTTGAAAGAACTCCTAAAACAGAAGGTGGACAAAGCAATGGGGCCTGACAGAATTCACCCCAGAATTCTAAAAGTATTAAGGGGAGAACTACTGACACCACTGACTACTCTTTTTAACAAATCATGGGAGGATGGTGTGGTACCTGAGGACTGGAGGAAGGCAGATGTGATTCCCCTTTACAAAGTGGGAGCAAGACAGAGGCAGGAAACTACAGACCTGTCAATTTGACCTCTGTGGTAGGGAAAGTGATGGAATCACTTCTGAAGAAAAGAACTGTTGAGTACCTAGAGGCCAGTGGGGCACAGGACCCAAGACAGCATGGGTTAACAGGGGGAAAGTCATGTCAGACAAATCTAATTTATATCTTTGACTGGGTGACCAAAGTAGTAGACCAGGGAGGAGCTGTGGACATGGCCTACCTAGACTTTAGCAAGGCATTTGACACAGTCCCACACAAAAGATTAATAATCAAATTAACCAGCCTGGGAGTGGGTCCCAGGGTGGTAGCCTGGGTAAAACATTGGCTGGACAACAGGACACAGAAGATAATTGCAAATGGAGTCCACTCTGAAGAAAGAGGGGTTACTAGTGGGGTACGGCAGGGTTCAGTACTGGGTCCAGTCCATTTTAATGTCTTTTTAAGTGACATTGCAGAGGGACTGGAAGGAAAAGTATACCTCTTTGCAGATGACACAAAGATCAGCAACAGGGTTGATACACAAGAAGGCGTGGAAAGGATGAGAAGGGACTTGGCAAGGTTGGAGGAATGGTCAGAAGTATGGCAGTTTGGTTTCAATGCAAAGAAGTGCAAAATAATGCACCTGGGAAACAAAAACCCATGGGAAGATTATGCAATGGGGGGGGAGGTAGTAACAACAACAAAAATAGAAAGGGACCTGGGGGTAATCATATCAGATGACTTTAAGGTTTGCAAGCAATGTGAGAAGGCAGTAGGGAGGGCTGGGGGATACTGGGATGTATAGGGAGAGGCATCACCAGCAGAAAACAAGAAGTTGTTATCCCACTGTACAGACAGTTGGTGAGACCCCATCTGGAGTACTGTGTGCAGTTCTGGAGACCCCATCTCTACAAAGACATAGACAGAGTGGAGGCTGTCCAGAGGAGGGCAACCAAAATGGTGCAGGGTCTGCACCAGAAGACATACGAAGAAAGACTAAAGGAGCTTAATATGTATACCCTTGAGGAAAGGAGGGAGAGGGGGAACATGATAGAAACATTTAAGTACCTCAGTGGAATCAACAAAGTCCAAGAGGGTAGCATCTTTCAGAAAAAGAGATGTGCAAGAGCAAAGGGACACAATTTGAAGATAGAGGGGGGACAGCTCAGGGGCAATGTGAGAAAGTATTTTTTCACAGAGAGGGTGGTGGACGCATGGAACAGCCTTCCTGAGGAGGTTATGGGTCTAAAACTGTGGGAGAATTCAAGAATGCATGGGACAGACATAAGGCAATTCTTGTGGGGGGTAGGAAGAAATAGGCTGTTTGTTAACTAGGATCTGCAGCTTATTCTGTAGGTAGGGAAATGGGCACACTAGGTGGGCCAAGCAGTCCTTATCTGCCATTAAAGTCTATGTTTCTATGTTTCTGTACCTCTTTAAGAGGTAACCTGCTTTTTACGACTGCATGGGCAGAGCCCTGCAGACATTTTGCATGTAGAAAAGGGCTGACGTCATGTTTTCCATCCGTGGAACTGTTTTTCCTCTGCCTGACCCTCCCCCAAAAAGCAATCCACCCATGTTGTCCCTATGACTTGCAGCACTGCACTATATCACAGTGGGCATTTTTTTTTATGGCCATTTGTTTTGTACATTTATGCATCCCTGCTATTTCTGTCCCTTCCCCTTTTCTAAAGATATTCAAGGCGGGGATAGGAGGACGCCTCGGGTTGCGATATTTAAGAATGCATTCAGTCATAGGGAAGAAAACAAAGCAAATTATGTTCTGCATTATTGTGAGCACTGCTGATTAACTGCAGACACGATTTTGAAACCTAATATTTCTTTCCATGGGTGTAGTTTCCCTGCTGTGTTTACAATGAATGGAGCCCCCTCCTTGTGGTAGGAAGCGACCAGAAAACTGTGAGGATTGGCCTGTAGGAGGTGCAATCATAAAGAGATGGGTAGTGAACAACTAGCTCCCGTGAAGCAGGCTTGCCTCTTGTAGCAACAACAGCATAGTCTCCCTTTGCACAGGTGAAAGATTGCCGTAAAGTAAGTGTGTGTGTGTGTGTGTGTTCGTGTGTGTGTGTGTGTGTGTGTGCGCGCGCGTGTGTGTGTGTGTGTGAGTGTTGGGGGGGGGCACATGTCCCAACTGCTATTTACTAAATACACTAAAACAAAAAAAACTCTGCGATTTCTTTTCGTTGTCCCTGGCAGTAAGATTGTAAGCACCAGGGCAGAGGTTGCACTCTCCAGCTTTGCATTACCTGTATTAACACATGACTCGATTAACACTGAGTAAATATTCAAGTAATAAAAAATTAATCTTATTTATCAACACAAAGCTTTGCCAGCAGGTACTGTATTTGTTTGGGGAAAGGGAAACAAAGTATACCCTTGCATATAATTCTCAGCAATATACTAGCATTTCTGTTTGCAGATCCTGACGTAGGTACTGTACAAGACACACTTTTTACAGCACAACTAATTTAGACTTCACTGTACAGTATAAACAAGACAGCGGATGTGTAATCATACGATTATGTTTTCATTTGCTGCATTTTCCAGTGTGGGATGGGGTAAACTGACTGCAAATGGAGAGGTTAAACACGGAAGGGAAAGGCAAAAAAAAAAAAAAACAATACTGGAAAGTTTTCAGAGGACGTTTTGAAATAAGGAAGGGTATTGGCAATTGTGTTGAGGCAAACCGAGTTACATACAGTATTAGTCCGGATAACATGGAGGAAAAGAGCTACCTGTCTTCTTCTTTGTACCTAACTGGGGTACCCCACATCACATACGGCCAATTTTTTTTATCAGTTCTCGACATGCTGGTGTACCTGATATTCGATGGACAGTCAGTTGCTGATCTAGCTTCTGTTATCAGTCTTCACTGTCCCAGACTGATGCAAGGCGTAAGGAGACCCATTCAAATCAATCGTAATTTAGACGTGTCCTCGGTTTGTTATTGAAATAATTCAGTGGTTACGAAGGGGCTATAGCCTAACATTTGGCAGCACCAGTATAAGGTAATACACAATACAAAGTTACCATTTGTTTTCTTTCTATCAGCTTTGTAACATGCATTACATTCGATATTTTGCTGCAGGACAGCATGCACATGTTGTGTCCAGTTTTATTTTTGTTCTAAGGAGACACACAAGCTGTAACAATTTTAAAGTAATCATATTAACAATGTAACACTTCTAACATTAAGAATATTAACTCCTTGTCAAAAAGGAATTTTTATGTTTCTTATGTCACTAATATACAGTATATTACTGTATTGTATACCATAGTGTGTGGCATTTTAATTTAATGTGTTTTTATATTAAGCAACTATTGCACTTGTCATGGGACACCATTAAAAAAAGACTATGGCTCAAAGGTGGTTTTCCTCAATCAGTCCATTTCTACTCAGGACTGTCTTCATTATGCACTGGCCAGCATACTTACAGAAATGCACTATCTCCAAAGATTTTCTAAAATGTGGCCTTAATGCAGAATTATTGTATGCTTAGTGTCGGCACTGTTAGTGCTGAATGTGAACACATTTTTAACCAACTTTACACAGGGTGAGGTAAAAAAAATTACAACAGTCAATCTGTTTTCATTTATTAAAATTCAAAGACGTGGACAAAATCAGCACATGACAGTTCCTCTGATACATTTCTCTAGTACAGCACCAATGCTTCATCAGTGTACATATGTGTTTTTAGTTATGCAACATGCAGGTTGGTCTTTAAATCTACTGACACTACATTACGGTTATTTACAAGTGAAAATAGTTCTAAACTACTCTTGCAACATGGCAGCACATCAGCGAGTATTCTCCTTAAATTTTAGATATGAATAGAAGTAAATGTTTCCTTTTTAAACTCAAATAATAGGAAGATCTTTACATAAGCGTGCGCACGCACGCATGCACTCACCGACATTATTTTAAAAAGTCAGGTGGACTCTTCAGTCTAAAGTGTCAGTAGCATTTCTATATGAAACAAGTTACTGTATCAAAAGACAAAAGCAAATCATATTAAACAGAAAATGTAAGGCATTTTCCAATGGAAACGTACACTTGTAATGATGTGTGCATTGCGACTGTTGCAAAAGAATCGTAGTGTAGGCAAGGGTAGTTAGTCTGTGCCTTTATGGCGGTAGTACCTGTGTGATCATGTTGTATGACTATTTTATTACATGGATTTTTTAATTATTGACTAATTTATTGTACTTCTCTGTATGCTGCTCATCCCTTTTCCTATCACCAAGCCCATAACTATTTTTTTTACACAGTCCACTTTCCCGTGGACATATTAGCAGTGATAATTTGGGTGGATGCATGGATAGATGGATAGACAGACAGGCAGACAGATAGGCAGAGAGATATATGAAATAGTCAATGACATTAAGCAGTTCTTTGGTCAACACGTTTTTTTTTGTTCCCTTTGGTCCTGAGCATGGTAAAAAGGAAAAACTGGTGGAGATAATTTTGATTTCTGATTTGTTTGCTTTATGTATTGGGTATGTTCTGCTTTGTTATATTTTACAGGTATGATCATCTCACCCATTTGAAATGTGTCTGCAAGTGCTAGAAGACGGTAAAGAAGCCTCGGTATATACATGAAATAAAATACCTTGCATGCTTTGCAAACTGAGTGTGGGAGGGGGGGTGCTGCAAACAAGAAATGTTTTCTAGCTCTCTCTTGACCTAACCCTTACAGTACTGTGGGGGGGGGGTATATGCGTCCTAAATCTATATACGTTCAGACATACTCATTATTAAGATACCCTTCCTTCCAAACAAAACTTAGTGGCACAAAATACATACCTTTTTTTTCAAGGAGGCAGTATAACATAGTGGTTAAGGGCACTGAGCTGCCAACCTAGAAACCTGGGTTTGAGTCTCATCAGCCCCCACGTGCATACTGTGTGACTCTAGGCAAGTCACTTAACTTCCTTGAGCTCCCAGGTTGCACCTGGAAACAAGCTCCAGCTTATTGTGCTTTTCCTGGTAAAACAGTTCCCACTTCCTTTTCTTTTAAGTGATTGATTTTATTTATTTTTATATTTTGTTACAGGAGACCCATTTCATAAATGCAAGAACAACAGTCAATTAGAAATTAGGGTTCATGTACAGGATTAAGGACTTACCATATCCAGTGTGGCCCAGTGTTAAATTGCAAAACAGCTCCTTCTTCCTATATCAGAATGTGAATCCCATATATGGCATAATGTGCCAAAATACTACTGTTCTAATATGTAGTAATGTTCAACAACATCTGTTGTTTTGCCCTGCTAGCACTGCATAGGACCCACAGTGGCAGCTATACAGCAGATTAAGTTTGTTAACCCCAGTAGCAAGGATCCAGTCTAGAAATATCAGCTTGTTGCACCAGATTCCTAACGTCCAACAACAAGCTGAAGCTGCTGGAAACTGGAAACAGTGTCACTCACACATTCTATGCAACTTATTTATTTATTTATGTATTTATTTGAAAAGTTTCACCAGGAAAGACATCATGAGGTTCAAAGAGCTCATTTCCAGAAGTGTCCCGGGGGAGGGGAGAATGCAATACATTATACATAGCAAGTACAGAATAACATGAATTGAAGGAGTGTAACAAAATTGCATAACATACAGTTGAACAACAAAAGGGTATGACAATACTAAATATAAATAAAACCGTGCAATAAGCTAGAATGAATATGAAACACATATGCTTACAAATATTCATCTAAATATATATATATATGTGAGTGCGTGTGTGTGTGTCTGTGTATGTGAAGTACATACACAATAGCATATATAGTAAAGAAGACATTGCACACACATAAACATGTACTGCCACCTAAAACATTATTGGGGGGCAGGGGGATTAAAAAATAAGGGAAGGAGGCAGGATAGGTAAGAAAATTAGGAAGGGGAGCAAGAAAAAGGGATAAAGTACTGCAGGAAGTAAGGGGAGGTGAGGGGGAAGGGAAGGGGAATAAAAATGTGGGAAGGAGGCAGGATAGGGACGAGAAACAGGATAGAGAGCAAGGAAAAAGGGACAAAGTAGTAAGAGAAGTAAGGGTCAGGAGCATTTGCAGAGAGGGAGAAGTATACACTGTATATGTCTTTTTTTTCACAGTATATTTCAAGTACCATGTTACCTACTGAATTTATGTACCATGCTACTCTGCGCCATGTACTATGGTATGGGTCATGCCTGAAAACGGTCCTTGGGATCAGTGCACTCACCCAGTTATCAAAGTCATAAATAAATAAATATTTGCGGAGAAGACAAGACAATGAACTAGTGGATGTGGCAACTCAGAGCAAGCAAGGTACCAGCTGGAACTCTAAAAGTCTAAAACTGATGAGTGTTCATTCTGACAATATGATCCCAAGCTGATAAACAACCTACTATACAGAGAATAAAACACATAAAAAAGGATGCTGGCATGGGGTTCTTGGAGATTAATGCATAGTCATGTGATGTGTTTTCACCAATGGTATGGAATGATTTTTCTTGCCCATTTTATACTCACACACATATATTTTTTTATAAAATGGCTAAGAAAAAAGGAATCATCTAATTGGTTGAAACACATCACATGACCGTGCGTATATCAGAGTGCAACCGCACACCTGCACATTCACCCCCCTCCAAAACAATGTTACCATTTTATAAGATAGATAACCCACTCTAGGGTGTGTGGTCGCACTCTGATGTACACACGCCTTGGGTGGTTGATGCACTCGGCCTGCAGCCTCATGTGTAACAACGCACACCAAGGCATGCATATATCAGAGTGCGACCGCACACCTTAGAGTGGGTTATCTATTACTTATATAGCAAACATTACATTGCTGCACACATTAGGATTACAAAACCACAAAAGCAGGTAAATATTGTGTAAGAGTTTTTTCACCCCTAATGCCCACCTCCTCCCCATCCCTAGCCTTGTGACACAACGCCAAACTAGTGGTCTGGAGCCATGTCCCACAGGTCTGCTGCTTTAAGTCACAGGTCTGGGACCCTGTAGGACTGAATTTGGGAACTGCCAGCGATTCGCCCTCGGAGCCTGAGAGGGACTCTCTCTCTGTCTCTGTGTTGTGTTGGAAGGTATCGTGGAGTTTGGTTTGGAACGTGCCATTTCCCCGCTGACATTTTCCCCAAATCTTGAAAAAACCCTCTGATCCCAGTTCTAGAATGTGGTTGAAGAAAGCCCACCCAGTTCTTTACAGGTGTTGTGTACAGAACTCCAGTAACGACTGTGTTCTCAGCCCTACACCAGACCCTTCAGCCATAATCGTGCCCTTCCAGCCACAAACCCGTGGTTCTGGCTTTTACTCCTGAAAGCCTGACTCTTTTTGCAGGTGGCTTAGATGAAAGGGTAAGCGAGGGCAAAGATTTGGAGAAAAAAAAAAAAAACAGCTTTGTAAACGGAGCCAAATAGAGTGATGCTGTCTTTTTATGTTTGTAACTGTTGGTGACTTGCTGACATATAAGTAGAGTTTTTAATTTTGTCTACTGGTTTGCCTCTCGGTACATTAAAAATTATGTTTGTACCTGTTGGGACTTGGCCCAGGTGTGATTAATGGCTCCTTAAGATCTTGCACCTAGCAGTACAATGCTAGGGATCACACAATGGACTAAATATGAATCTTTAGCACACCATTGTTTATCCCCAGCTAATCTCCTGGCTTTCAGCAGGTGATGTTAAGTGCCCTTGTTTTGTAACAATATATTTAATTACATCTAGTCTTGGTGTAATTTAAACAGAATTTACCATCAGAATTGGCAATATGACACAGAAAAGATTGATCTTGGTGTATTAACATTCCATATTTTCCACAGCAACTGACTACATTACCCTCATAAACATACAATTTGACACTAGGTAAGGACCACAGGGGCCATCCTAGTCTGCCCATTTTCTTCACAAACTTTTATGCAGCCATGGTGGATCTGACAAGAACTTGTTTAACTGGTTTCTAAACCCTTCTTTTATTTCTCTTTTAACATTGCCTTATAATGTTTATAGCACTTAACATAAGCAGTATCCTCATTTTTAATAACACCTTTTACAGCAAACATTTCAGTTAAACAGACACATTTTTTTCAGCCTTCTGAATTTTCAATTGCTGATCCATATCTTGACAGAACATTAGCACTGACATTCTCTTTTCCGGATTTGTGCATCACTTTACATTTAAATGGATGTAGTGCCAGGTACCTCCTTGTGATTTTTTTTATTGTTTATATTCCTGCTCCATCAGCCCTCACATTCTGGGAGAGCTCCAGCCCTATCACCCTGTCGTGCACCATCCTGCACTTATACCCCCAGGACTTACCCCCCCCAGTGGGGTTGGCAGAGGGGGCCCTACCCAACTGAAATAGGATCCAGTGTTGTGCCTTGGCTCACCGAGTTCAGGGCCTGCGATCTCCCCGTCATCCGCTTGGAGCTTTTTCCATTTGTATGTGCCCCCTTGTGGGTGCGCAGCATGCAATGATGCCTGTAACAGGGTCATACATGCTCCAGTGCACACCCACATCAAGCGTCTGCTGCACTCCTGCCCCATGTTGTAGTGGCTCTGTGTCATTGAGCTCTTGCCTCTGCTAGGGGTCAGGCGTGCACTGTTCGCTGATCTCCCCCCTCCTCAGAGATGGAGAGCAGTCCATCGGATGCTTGATCCATCTCCTCCCATGCCAACCCTCGGTGGCCCATGCTCGTTCCCGGACATGGGACACCAGCACGGCATGAGGTGTGGCATCCAGCACCTCAACCCTCAGCACCATCGGGCCAGCCTCCACCTTGTGATTCTGATATTTTTATCCTTCATTTAATTAAGCCAACAGAGAGGATTGTGATCTGTTATAAGTGTGAAGTCAGGTCCTAGCAGAAAAAGACATAAGGGACTCCATTGCTCATTTCTTAGCAAGGCATTCTTTTTCAATAGTGGAGTACTTTTCTCCTTGTCATGCAATTTCCTACTGATATACAGAATGGGATGTTCTTTCCCATCTATATTCTGACTCAACTGCACCTAGGCCTACCACTGATGCATTTGTCTGTAACAGAAATTGTTTTTCAAAGTCTGGACTTCTTAAAACAGTGGCTGAACATAATGTAGCCTTGATGGGCCAAAAAGCCTCATCACACTCTGGGGACCATTTCACATTATTCGGGTACCTTTTTTTGTGAGTTCAGTGAGGGGAGAAGCAAACTGGGCAACATTGGGAACAAATCTCTGGAAGTAACCAGTCAGATCTAAAAGTTACTTGACATGTTTATTTGTTTTAGGGTGAGGACTGTTAGCTACAGCTCTATCTTGGAAATCTCTGGATTTACTTTTCTAGTTCCCAAAATATAACACAAATGTTTGGTTTCCTGCATGCCTAATGTGCAGTTGGTAGGATTAATGGTCAGATGTGCATTTTTGATAGATTGGATAACTGATCATAGATGTTCCAGGAGACTTTTCCAGTCTGGTTGTACACCATGTCATCATCCAGGTAAGCAGCAGAATAACCAGTATAAGGGGCTAGGACTACATCAATGTACTGCTGAAATGTAGTGGGTGCACCATGTAAACCAGATAGCATGGTGGTAAACTGATAGAATCCAGCTGGAGTGGCAAATGCAGTTTTGTCTAGGTGTTCTTTAGCTAGGGGAATTGGTCAGTAACCCTTGATGAGAGAGAGGGTACTAATGTACTTGGCACTTCCCAATCTGTCCACCAAATCATCTATCCTTGGCATAGGATAGCTGTCAAATATGGACACTTGATTAAGCTTCCTAAAATCCAGGCAGATTCTTACACCCTCTTCTTTTTTATTTACAGTCACCATTGATGATGACCAAGCACTTCTTGATTCTTCTATGATACCCAACTCTTTCATTTTTTGTAATTCCTTAACCTCGTCTGCTCTTAACTGCTTTGGTAATCTATATGTCTTTCATCTGATAGGCGAGCATTTTCTGTCATGACTATGTGCTCAACCCCTTCTGCTGCCCTGGCACTGTGGTAAAAGTACCTTTAAATACCCTTACCAAGTTATGGATTTCTGCAGTTTGTTCAGTATGTAATCCCCCTACAAATGGGGGTTCCCAAAAAGTCTTCCTGGAGCTTGCTTAAATGCTCACTGCCAGGCTGGTGTCCTGCGTTTTAGCAGTTTAAACGTATTGCCAGAGAGTGCCTGTATAGCCTCCGTGTACTGTCTCTTTAAGAGCTGCCTGGATTGCAGTCATACTTAATCTGAGAGGGAGCTCTGTTAGAAGATGTACTTGTTTGCTGATCATTTGTTAGAGTAGTAATAATATTCCGGTTTGTTCTAACCTGCCATATTTGCAGCATGGACAGTTCTGTTTGTTTCCATCATCTTGGTCTTGGACTGTCAGAATGGGCCAGTCAGTACATTTGGGACTGTAAAATGGAGCCTGCCTACAGGGGAGTGGTGGGGTCAAAACTTGTAGGAATTGTAGTTTTGGGCTTTTGGCACCTAAAATAACCTGGAGGGGGAGCCCTTGTTGTGACTGACAGACAGATCAGCCAACCAAACCTTTTGGATCTTGGGGAAAGTCCCACACTACTTGCAGTTTCAGTTAGATCTGAGTTGGGAAGCGAAGAAGTAACAGCTCGAGATAGTTTGAGCAGCAATCCATAGTGGATTCGCATGGGAGAACTGTGGAAAGGCCTGAGTTTGGCCTGCATGCCTGCCTGCTGTTCCTGAGAGGGAACTTGTGCTTTTTTCGGACTGAATCCGAATTTGGAAAGCGAATTAAGCCATTGAATTGTGACCAGGCTTTAACCTGAAGAAGACTGAAGATTTGCTAAATGCGATCGTCCTGTCAGGACTTCTAGCTACCTCTGAACTCCCGCATTGTGCAGCGACTCTGTAATTGTGACCGGAGAGCCATTTGCCTGGTACAGTGGAATTTCCTTACATGTGAATGTGCTGTGTGCTTATAGTGGGTCATGATTTGGTTCCCCACTGTGTGTCTGAACTGTGTTTTGCTTGCTGGAGGCTGTAATCCAGCTCCACAGACTGAATCCATATCCTTTTCCATTTGCCTGGGCCCCTGCTACACTGGTCCAGCCAGAATACCTGCTACACCGAGAAAGTCATCAACGAGAGACCAGCCTGGAGATCAGCCCCCAGCTCAACGCCTTGAACAGGAACGATGCCTTGGTGATTTGTGTGGGCCCTGCTTCTCCAGGCACTCCAGCTCAACAGCCTGCAGTCTCGATTTCATCCTGCCTGTGTCCAATATTGGGTATCGTGAGTAAACATCAGGGTAGCTCCCTGCAACAACAGCTAAATCAAAAAGTGTTGTCATCTGATTGTCTTGTTGCCTTTTATTTCACGAACTGAGTCCTCCAGCTCCAGATTACAAATAGTGTGTGTTGTGCATGTTGCTTTCTTCCATCACAGGGCCCCAATCAGCTGCAACGTTCCTGATTAGCCTGCCGTTTTCCTACCTGGGTACCCAGAGTGTGTGACTGTGTAGGAAGTTTGAACTACATGCATAACTGTCTGATTAATATAGCTTTTAAGCAAATCAACCTGATTACGCCCCTCCTTTGTTCAAGTCCTCTGAATAAATCAGATTTAACTTTGTTTGCATTTAACCTGACTGTGGTTCCAGTTTGTGCCAAAAGTATTGTACTGTTGCTATTTGCAGTGCTTAACGTTGATTTACAGGGGGTCCCCAGGGTCAAGCTAGAGGAACCAGCCCTGGTGGTAAGTGCAAACAGTGTTAGTAATTACCTGGTGAATAAGGGTCATTGTGAAAGTAATTATTGTATATTGTTCAGGCCACTAGAAGGGAAAGAGGGGGGTTACAGTGTCCCGGCGGGCTGTGCCCAGGTTAGCTTGACCACTAACAACCCTGACCTCCAGGTGGAGACACCCATTTCATTACGCAGGCCCCTTAACCTGCTACTAGCCAAGCAGGCAGGGGTAGTAGCCCTTGGGATAGCGCCACCTAGGGGTTACATCTTGGAGGCTCACTGCTGGGATTTTGTGCCTTCTAGTGGCCCAAAATTATGAATTATTGTTAAAGATTAATGTCTACCTCAATAGAAATGGCTGTACACCAGTTGGTGGGGTGGTGTACTTGGCAGGAGATCGACCCCCCAAATGCTCTGCTTATACTGGATATTCCCCTGGGTACCAGTAAGGACACTGTAGAGGGCGCCCTCTCCAAAGTTGACTGTTTAAAAAACCCTGTGGTGGTGGATCGACAGGCTGATTTGATCGCCCAAACTTTCATAGCCTTGGTAGAGTGTAGTGACCTCGTGGACAGCTCTAAAGTGCCACAGACTATTGCCTCAGAAGGGGTCCTATCCGCCTGGAGAGTGATAACAAAAGACAGTAAAGACCCTGGGGAGGATGAGCTCCCACCATTATCTGAGACTTTTGAGGAGAAATTTGCTAAGTTGTTGCTGGAGGAAAGGAAAACCGTAGAGGACTTTAAGAAACTATTCCTGCCACTTGGGGGTGTTCCTTCCCCAACACCCCCTCCCACTCCAGCACCTGTTACTGCCCCACCTTCTGTGCCTGTGCCAATGCTGACCCCTATATCTGTACCTGCCAATAGTCATGACTCCTACCGAAGGCTGAGAATCTTCTTGGGCACCCTCCCCACCCCCCAGGAGGAGGATGACTGGGACACCTGGTCGACTATGTTGCCCCCTTGGTACCAGAGTGGCAGTGTGCGGAGGCTGAGAAGTGGAAAAGAATCATAGAAAGTTTGAGGGGTCCTGCCCTTGAAGCTATTAAATTTTTGAGGTCCACAAACCCTGATGTGTCTGCTTAGAAGTACCTATCTATACTTGAAGGCAATTTTGGGAGCATTGAGTCAGGGGAGACTTTGATGTGGAAATTCCAAGGTAACAAACAATGGAAGGGGAAAAGTTTGTCTGTGTATGTTACTCACCTAGAAAGAGCTCTGCAGAAAGCTTACCGGAAAGGTGGGGTAGCCGCCAGTGATTTGAACCGTGTGCGATTGGGCCACATACTGCAACATGCCAAGTATGCTAAACTGCAGATCATCCAGTTAAGGCTCCAGGATAGGAGAGGTAACCCACCTGACTGCTGTGACCTGACAAAAGAACTCCAGGAGGTAGAAGGTGAAAAGGGAGATTGCAATTATGGGGTAAGTGCAGCCCAAGTGATCATGGCACCGGAAGGCCCTTCCGAAATAAAGACCACTAAGAGTGTCCCGCCGTGGGCTAAATGTTGGGGGGAGGAGCTGCTGAAGGAAGTCAGAAAAGTACAACCTGGTGTGTTCGCTGAGGTATCTCCTGCTGACAGAGACCCTGGCCCCTGTCAGGACGTGAATGTAATGGGGGTGGGGTGCACACTCAGGCATCCTCTATTGAGGGTGGCTTCTCGGCTGAGCTCAAGGAATTGACTGCCACCCTAAAGGAACCTTTGAGACATGGTACACTACCAACAGAAGTCAGATCACAGTCTCCTGTTGATGCTACAGCATCCCCTGCTATGTTTTCCCCAAGGAAGCCCTGAGAGCCTGTCATTTGTCACAATTTCGGCAAGGATGGCCATATGAAGAGGGAATGCTAGTCTCAGAAGGACTTAGAGAAAGTGGTGAACCGGCTTCAAGGAGAGCTTTGGAAAATGAGTCAGTGGTCAAGGGGTGCATGAAATGACTGCAGTGAAGGCTTCAGCCATCCTAACTCAAACCCTGCTGTGGCTAAATCGTCTGTCCAGGCCCCTGCTGTTGTTCCTCCAGACTGGTCCAAAATAGTGGGCCCTTCAATGAAGGCTACTGTGGCTGTGAATGGTATTCCTACTCAGACTGTGCTTGACAGTGGGTCGCAAGTGACCATTGTATTTCAGGACTGGTATGACAAACAGTTATCTGATGTGCCATTACAATCCCTGGAAGGCCTATATGTGTGGGGGCTGAGCTACAAATCTTATCCCTACCTAGGATATGTCCACCTCTGGTTGTCTTTTCCTGCAACTGTAACTGGTGTAGAGGAGCAAGTAGAGACACTGGCCCTAGTGTGTCCCTGCACCGGACTATATGATGGGGTTCCTCTGTTAATTAGAAGAAACGCCCACATGTTTGGGAGACTAGCACAACTCTGCCATGAGGAACAAGGGCAACTGACTGGATGGGCCCTAAGAATTCCAACCTTAGTAAAAAGGGCATATGACTTACAACAGAACCCCAGTGAAGAGGACCCAGATGAGCCAGTGGGGATAGTGTGGAAAAAGGAACCTGACTCCTTGGTATTGGCCCCCAACGCCCAGTGCACAATCCATGGAGAAGTCCGCCTAAAGAGAAACGTAAAGAACAAAATATTAATGTTGGCTGCACCAGGTGATGGAAAGTTGTCATAAAGATTATTGGATAAACCCAGCATCTTGCCTGCCTGTGCCCATACCTATGCAGGAGTGATGGTCCAGATTTGAAATGTGTCAGATCGGGAGGGCCGGTTGAACAGAGGATGCACTCTAGCTACAGTACACTGCGCAGACACTGCAGACACTGCAGTATTATCCAATAACAAGTACTCTGACCAAAAGGAGAGAGTGACCCTGGACTTATTTGACTTGGGTGATTCCCCGCTGCCAGCTGAATGGAAGGCAAGGATTAGCAAGAAACTTGCCCAGACAGACCAAGTGTTTTCGTTAAAAGAATGGGACATGGGGTGTGTCCAGGGTGCAGAGCATCATATACGCCTGCATGATGACTGGCCATTTCGAGAGAGATCCCGACGCCTCGCTCCAGTGGACATAGATGATGTGAGGAGACACCTGCAGGAAATGCTCGCTGCTGGCATGATGCAGGAATCAAGGAGCCCATATGCCTCTCCCATTGTGGTTGTGCATAAGAAGAATAGGTTGGTGAAGATGTGTGCTGATTATCGAACTCTGAACAGGAGGTCCATCCCAGATCAATACACCATGCCCCGTATACAAGATGCCCTGGATTGCTTGAATGGGAGCTAATGGTTCTCAGTACTGGATCTTCGCAGCAGATATTACCAGATTCCGATGGCCACAGAGGACAGTGAGAAAACCGCCTTCATCTGTCCTTTGGGGTTCTACGAGTTCCTGAGAATGCCACAGGGGATTTTGGGTGCCCCGGTCACCTTTCAGTGACTGATGAACGTGCAGTGGGAGACATGAACTTGCTGGAATGCTTAGTGTACCTAGATGATGTCAATGTGTTCGGACGCACATTAGAGGAGCATGAGACCCGACTGTTTAAAGTCCTGGACCGATTGGAAGACTGTGGCTTTAAGCCATCCATTGACAAGTGCCAGTTTTTTCAAACCTCCGTGAAGTATGTGGGGCACATAGTATCTGCAGAAGGGATAGAGACTGATCTCAGTAAGGTCGAGTCACTGACTACCTGGCCCCAGCCCCATAACTTGAAAGAACTACAATGTTTGCAGGGGTTCTGTGGCTACTACCGCAGGTTCATAAAAGACTATTCCAATGTGAATCACCCACTTCTGAATCTCCCCCAGGGTTACCCCCTACCAACCATAAATACAAGAAAGGGTCTGTCAAAGAACCCGAGAAAGTATACTTCTGAACAGGTAAACCTTTTGGGCCCCACTGGACACCTGAATGTGAAGCAGCCTTCCATGAAGTCATATACCAACTCACCCATGCCCCCTTTCTCGCCTATGCTGACCCTACCAAGCCCTTTGTGCTGCATACAGATGCTAGTCTGCAGGACCTAGGAGCTGTGCTGTATCAAGACCATGACGATGGTTTGAGACCAGTGGCTTTTGCCAACAGGAGCTTGACCCCGTCAAAACAAAACTATCCTGTGCACAAGCTGGAGTTCCTTGCCCTAAAATGGGCCATTGTTGACCAGTTTCATGAGTACCTCTGTGGGGCAAAGATATTGGTGAAGACCGACAATAACCCGTTAACCTATGAACAGACTTCAGCAAAGTTGGACACCACTGGGCATCGGTGGCTCTCTGCTTTATCAACCTATGATTATGCTGTTGAATACAGGCCAGGACTGAACCATAATGATGCTGACACCCTGTCATGAAGGCCAGTCTCCAAGAGTGATTGGTTCAGGTTGTTTGAACCTGACATCCGAGCATTGTGCCAAAAGTTTGATAGAGATGAAGAGATGTCTACGGACATAGTGGACTGTTTAGTAGATTGCTTGGGCTCTCCTGATACCTGCATATCAGCAGCCTATTGCCATTTCTCTGCTCTAGATATTAGTGCACTACCTCAGTTTGACAATGACAGCATCCAGTGGGCTCAATCCCAAGATCCTATGATTCAGCCAGCACTTGATGCCCTGTGTGCAGGGAAAGATGTGTCCCAGTTGCATTCCCCTGACTTGTGAACTGCCCTATTGTTTAAAGAAGGCCCCAGGTTGAAGTTACACAATCAGTTGTTATACAGAGAGACAGTGGATCACAGTGGTTGAGTAGACAAGCAGCAATTGGTCCTGCCCACAGCCTTTAAAGATTTGGTACTGAGGTCCCTCCACAATCACATGGGGCACCTTGGTACTGACAGAACTCTCAACCTGGTACGATCTCGATTCTACTGGCCCAAGGTGGGGGCTGATGTTGAGCACCATGTAAAGACCTAAAGTCATTGCCTGCAAAGGAAAGCCCTGCCTCAGAGAGCTGCCCCCCTTGTCAATATTACTACCAGCACCCCCGTGGAACCTGTCTGCATAGACTTTTTGTGTTTGGAACCTGATTAGTGGAATATTGACAATGTGTTAGTGGTTATGGATAATTTCACATGGTATGCACAAGCTTTTCCAACTAAAGATCAATAGGCCTCTACCATGGCCAAGATGCTAGTGGAAAATTTCTTTGTCCACTATGGTGCCCCCCAAGCGGATCTACTCTGACCAAGGTAGAGACTTTGAAAGTCGGCTAATCAAAGAAATGCTCTCTTTGTGGGGGGAGCGGAAGTCAAGAACTACCCCCTATCACCCGTAGGGGGATCCTCAACCAGAACATTTTAACCACACCCTTCTAGACATGCTGGGCACCCTCCACCCAAAAGACAAGCATAAGTGAAGCCAGCAGATTAGCACCTTGGTACACGTGTACAATTATGCCAAAAATGATGCTACTGGGTTCTCCCCCTACTGCCTCATGTTTGGGAGGGAGGCCCACCTGCCAGTTGATGTCTATTTTGGGGTCTCTCCAGATGGGGTCTGAGCTGAAAACTACCTGCAGTATGTACAGAAACTGAAAGCTCAATTGAACCATGCATATCAACTGGCCCAGACAATGGGCGCTAACAGAAATCTCACCAACAAAGAGAGGCACGACAAGAAAGTAAAGGCTCAAGGAGCTATGGCCCAGAGACCGTGTATTGTTATGCAATTTGGGACTACATGGCAAGCACAAAATTGCTGATAGGTGGCACCATCTTCCGCATGTAGTAGTTGGAAAGTTGGATGATCTACCAGTATACAAGGTATGCCCAGAAAATAACTCCAAAACTGTCAAGACCATGCACCGTAACCACTTGCTGCCTATCAGTCAAGTTATTATTGAAGTTGAGCCAGCGACGTTCAATGTTTTTTCAACGCATTTCTTCAGGAGATCAGCATGGTATATCTTAGTAGGATTTTTCCTATCAGGGGTCACAGTCTTACAGTTAACTGTACCAGTACATCTAACCACTTTATAATGGTAACCTGTTATATAGGAGACTGAGATTGAGCAACTCACATATGAGCAACTCAATCTCAGCACCTGTAATGTGAGCTACCCTGAAAGGGTAGCAAGGGAAGAAGAGTGAACATGCAGGTTAGCAAGGGAAGAATGGCTAGAAGGTAGGATGGCTAGCTGAAGAGGAGGGATGAGGAAGGGAGTATATGGGAGGTAGTGCGGTGCAGTGTTGCCAAGCTTCCCCCATGGTGTGGTAGTGAGGGTGGCCTGCTATGGGAGCTAGGTGCAAGGTACAGGACTGCGGAGGGGAAAGCTTTTTACTGGCAGAGATTCTTTATATTTTTTCTGACTGTCTCCTCCTCTCTGACATGCACCCCACCCCAGAGCTGACAATCTGTAGTTAGGATGCTGCGGGGGGGTGCAAAACCCCCTGCATAAATGCAGTTTATGGTTTTCACCCTGGCCTCGGTGAAAATGTACGTTGACGTTTTTCTTTTCGGCAATGTACAGTCGCTCTAATGGTGATCACGTCACCATTATGACATGGGACCCTTTATAACCCTTGCCACTTCATTAGCAGTTTGTTTTCTGTAGTGGATAAAAGTAGCAAGACCTTTTCATCTGGAGCAAAGACTTTCTTTTACCCCCTGGTCATAATACACTTCTGCTGTATTTGGGCTCCCTCCTGATTATTGTGAGAAATGTCAACATATTTTGTCAATTTCTTTCTTAGTGCATGCATCCAAGATGTAATACATTTTTTCTGAGAGGGGTTATCTTCCCATGTTTCTTTTATTATACCTTGTGGCCCTCTAAGTTGCCTACCATAAAACATTTTAGAGTGAAAAACCTGTTGATGCTTGTGGCACTCCTCTATAAAAAAAAGGCAGGTAGGTTAAGTATTGACCCCAATCTTTTCTTTCACCTTTCACAAACCTTTTTAAAATGTGTGTTAGGGTTTGAATAAAAAGCTTAGCAAGACTGTCTTAGAGTGATAAGGGGAGGTTCATATGGCAGTGATACCTACTTAGTAGTTGGTACAGCTCCTTCTGCAATGCAGCGTCAAAATTACTACCCTGATCAGTAATAATCTCTTTAGGTATGCCCACCCTGCTGAAAATTGTGGCAAGCTCTGCTGCCACTTTTGGGACTGTGAGAGAACACATTGGAATGGCCTCTGGGTATTGAGTAGTGTGGTCACATACTACCATAATGAATTGATTACCCTTTTTGCATTTGTCTAAGGGGCCAACTGCACTCCTTGCAATTCTCTCAAAAGGCACATCTATCAAGGGTAGGGGCACCAGGGGCAGCTTGTCTTTTTTAGTCACTGGGGCTACTTTCTGACATTCAGTGCAAGAACTGCAATAGGTAGCAACATCCTCATGAATCCCAGGCCAGTAAAATAGGTACAACAATGTGGCAAGGGCGTGAACCCTCCCCAAGTGACCAGCTATAGGACTATCATGTGCTATCTGTAACAACTCAGTTCTATACTTCTTTGTATGACCATTTTTTCTGTCTGTTCCTGCATCTGAGGATTAACCCAAACTTTGTACAGTAGCCCATTACATTTTTTAAGCATTAGTTCACCCTGTTTTTATTTCACTCCCTGCTACTTAAAACAACCTCGGAGAAAAACATCATTACTTTGCTGTGAAAAAAAAAATCACAATCAGTTATCAGTTTAGTTTCAGCATTTTCATCTAGCAACCCCTTATGTCATCACGCTTTCGTTATCACTGTTTTCTCAGGTGTTTTATTTCTTTCCTAGACTTCTGGATCCTGGATCTGGGTTCACACAAGTCTGAATCAAAGTCACCCAAAGGAAAAGAGTCCCCAACATCTGAGATTTTCTTTGCCTGTGCTCTTGTTATCACTGCTGCTGTAACAGTAGGGTTTACTACCTCTGCGATTAACTTAGCATATCTTGAAAAATCATTTCCAATAATCACAGGTACAGGTAACTTTGGTACTACCACCACTTTCATTTGGTGCAATACCCCATTAATATTGAATCACTTGAGTGGTGGGATAGTATTGAGTATCACTGTGGATGCGGATGGCCTCAGTACCTGTTCATTTTGCACAGATTTCTCCAGGAATGTCAGCATGCACCAGGGTCTGTCTGCTTCCTGAATCTGTAAGTCCATTCACAGTCTTATCTGCAACCTTGACATCTGTTTAATACTTGCCCCAGTTTGCTAAGGCCAGATTTGCTCCAGTGTTACCCTCCTTATTTCTATGGCAGTTTGCTGCAATATGGCTTGGCATATTACAATTATAGCAAATAAAGTCTTTGGGTGTGGATTTGTTACTCCATCAGAGCTGTTATCTGATCTGGAGTTAAATCATGAGAAAGAGGGTCTCACCATTCCTTGTTTGTTACTTTACCGCTGCAGTGTCTGTCTGACCATCTGATAGTCCTGAGAAATTGCCTTTTCCCAACTTTCTGGTTGGTGCTTTTTTACGTCTGTAGGAAGGATGTTGATAGATTGCTCCATTGCAAATATGTCAATGATCTGTGGGACTGTTTTGCCCTCTGACTGAAGCCATTTAATGAGGAGATCTCTGAGGTGGGTGAAGGCTTCTTGAGGATTGTCAGCTGAGTGGTACAGTACTTCAGGGACTAGAATCTCTGCCTGTAGGTCTCTCCTGAGATGTCATCTCTTTCAAGGAGCACTATTTTCATGAGGTCATAGTTTTCTGACTGTGCAGTGTCAAGTCAAGTCAAGTTTATTGCAGGAATTATTCCTTGAGCATGCTCATTAACAAGGAGGTCCTTAACATAAATCAGTAACATATACATAAGTCAGCACAATGTACAGAGATCATAAATCAGCAACATATACAGAGACCATATTCATGAGTAAGGATTGTGGAGTGCCATAGAGATATACTACTACATTCACCTTTGCCAGGTGAGTAAACTACCATTATTTTGCCCACAATTGAGCTGAGGCTTACCAGTCTGTAGTCGCTTGCACTCTCTTTGCTCCCAATTTTATGGCTCTAGGTGGAGACTACAGCCATCTTGCTGAAGCTCAGCTGGAAAAATGGTTTATCGTGGAACAAGTTTTTTGGACTTTTCAGTATATCCTTCCACTAATGCAAATCACTATGGCATTTGAATTAAATACTCCCTTCTTTCTATTTAAAGATTGTGTGCAACACTTTAATTTTTACTGCAAATGGTAGTGTTAATAATGAAATGCCTTTAAAGCATTGCCGTAGTTATTTCTTACCCCTCTGCTTAATAAATACTGTAGTGCTTTCATGTTCATATCTCCATTTTCCTCAAAGTGCTGTAATTTGTTTCTGATGCTCTGCTAAGCTGGGCTGCTGGCGTCTGCAGCATCATGAAATCGGTGGGTGGTCTGTGAGCATTGCCATCTGTCAGAGATGCTGTTCCAACTTAATATTTCCTGGTCAGCAATGGGCTGCAGTCAGGACATTTTGGTTTGATTTAACACACTCTCTTTATCCTTATACTGAGTCCTTCATAATTTCTTTTAAATTATCATATTTATGTGTCTAACAGTCTATCATTGCAGTATTTGTCTGTAATCTGAGTACTGGAGTGGCCTGCGCCAGTGTTTGACCTACTCTCAAAATGTATTGTGTTTCCTGACAGTTTAAATAGTACTGCTGATAGTGGCTTTGCTACAGTGTAAGTTCTATTGCCCTATTTACCAATATACTGTATTCATGTTATTTCCCTGATTTTATAAAGCTATAAACTTGTTAACAAAGTTTGTTACAGTATATTTTATTTTTTAACTGACTTTAATGTCTGTCTGTGTGGTTACTTTTTATTCAGTTTTGTTGTTTCCTGTTTTACTTTTTTCCTGATATGAAGCATTGCTGTGCCATTGGTTATAAGAATGGGAATGGGTATGCACACAGTTTCTATCACTTTCCTAAAGATAACCATCGGTGCAAGCAGTGGGCACTTGGTGTTAAATATGCCTGCTAGGAAACAACTGATCATAATGTTTTATGTGCTGGCCACTTTACAGAAATTTAATTTACAATTTCACAAACTGTTTAAGATACTATTGTCAGTGTTGCTTGAAACCAGATGCATGCCCCACCATTTTTTTCATTTAAACAGGAAAAACCAAAATGCCAGAGTAATGTCATTCAGAATAGGAAAAGGATTGAGGCAAGTGATCAATATGAAAACCCATATTACAACTGTCATATCTAAATTGCTGCTGAATGATAACAGTGTGTCTGTAAAAGTAGCTAAAAGAGATAGGTATTTATTTTACTGTTACTGGCAATGCAGTGTCTGTGTTTATGGGTTCATGATAGTGTTACAAATGTGTGCATTGCTGTCTGCTTTTGCTGGTTAATATTACGTAGGTGTGTATGTTTGCAGTACATTATTATGTGCATGGATTTCTGTGACTGGTGCTCTTACATGTCTCTGTGTTGTTGCAGGGTACTTTTAGATTACTTTTCAAAGTCAGTGACTCCCTACTCTTACTTCGATGTGTATGGGCGAATGGTATGGTGATATGGGTGCATGACAGTTATGCCTGGTTTATAGTGTATTGCTCAGTAATATATCTTTATGGATGAAGTATTCTATTATGGAGGAGTGTATGGGTGAAAGGCAATAGTACAAATGTGTGTAAAGTTGCCGAACACTGTTATCTGCACTGATTTTTGTGCCCAGCATTCTTGTGAATGTCTGCATGTGTGCACAGTACTATTATAGGGGTGTGTATAGGTGCAGGGCAATGGTACAAATGTTCATATGTGTTCAGGGCATTTATGTACTGTTATTTTAGTTCATGCCATGGTTGCATATCTTTGTATTGGTGCAGGGTACCGTTATGTGTGTCTATGGGTGGAAGGCAATGGTACTAATGCGTGTATGGATGCAGCACACTTATGCCTGGTTATTGTAGTGCAGAACACAGTTACATATCTTTGTATGACTATGGGTTACTGCTACATGACTGTGCATGGGTGAAAGGCCATGGTATAACTCTGTGTATGTGTGCAGGATACTGCAATGTCTAGGAATTTGTTGATGCGCATTGATATGTATCTATATAAGGGTTTTTGGTAATGGTGTGTTATTGTACATGGCTGATAGGAAATACAGAAACACATAACTTGACTGAAGGGAAACTGAATGTCTGTCTACGCTGCCCTTGCTATACTAACTCATTCCACTGGCCTACTGTGCTGTTGTACTGTACACCCACTACCACACCTCGAACACTTACTGCCCCTCTTGGGGATTATGATTTCTCTTGCTCTGTCCCAGTTCCATTTAAACCCTTGAAGGGAATTTGCATCCTACCAGCCTCTACTTATACTACTAGTGACTGCATCCCTATTTTGTACAAATAGGACATAACAATTTACCTTCTTTATATCACAGAGAAACTTGTATGTTTCAATCATGTACTCACACTCTCTTCTGGATTTCAGTAAAATAGATGTTTAGAGCCATAGTCTGTGTAGGTTTTTCCTCAGGTGAGGTCTCCAGAACTGGTCATAGCACTCCAGGTGAAGCCTCACTAGGGATCTGTGCAGTACCAGAATCACCTTGATTTGCCTACTGTGAAAACCAGTTGCTATAAAACCCACATCATCTTCAGTGCCCTTTTGTAGGCTTTATTGCATTGACTTGTTTGCTGCAGGGAGTCACTGACTATGGCCCACATATCTCTATCCTCTGTGGAAGTGGGCAGTCTAATTCCTACCATCAAGTATTCTGTGCATGGATTATGCCTACCAAAGTGCACTTGTGCTCACAAATGGGGAGCATGTGCAGGAAATTACTGTCAGGGAGCCATTGGGTGGGAGTGACCACTACACAGTGTGGTTCCAATTAGATTTGGGCAGGGAAAGTATCCTGGCTAAGACCAAAATCTTGGATTTTAGAAGGATGGACTTTAGGAAAATGGGTGAAGTACTAAAGAGGCACCTGACAGGCATCAGATCAGATATTGGGGGTGGACCAAAGATGGTTCATCATTAAGGAAGGAATACTGGTTGCCACAGAGCAGTGTGTTAGGCTCAGGGGTAAGAAGGGCCAAAGCACCCAGCTGGTTCAGTTCTGGGTTGCCCAGGTAGTAAGGGAAAAGAGGCTGGCCTATAGAAAATTCAGGAAGACCAAGAAAGTGGTGGATAGGGAAAATGACCTAAGGTTGGCTAGTGAGGCAAGTAAGGAAATCCCGTAAGCTAAAACAAAGAAGAAGCTGCAGATAGATGAAGGAATTAAGAAGGGGGAGAAGTCTTTATTTTGATATGTAAGTGAAGAAAGAGACAAAAATGAAGAGATTGTTAGGCTTAATAAAGTGGGTGGAGGATAATGGGTGGACATAGTGCCAGTAACTGAGACTTGGGCATCACTACACCATGACTGAGACCTTGCGATCCATGGATATAAACTATACAAAAGGGACAGGGTAGTTAGGAAGGGGAAGGATGGCAGTTTATATCAGGGAGGGAATAACTTGCATGAGGGAGGAGTCAGAAGAAGGGAGGTGGAGGCATTCTGGGTTCAAATAAGGTTCAATAGAGGGAGAAAGGTGAGGTTGGTGGTGGTGTACAGACCACCCAACCAGGATGAGGAGAGGGACAGAGAACTGAGTTCACAAATATTAGAAGCTACGCGAAAGGAGAGGTGGTAAGTAGGGGACTTCAACCTGTACAAGGTGGACTGAAGAATACCATCAACAACATGTTCTAGGAGTCAGGTGATCTGGAAAGGAATGTAGAGTGGGTTCCTGACTCAGTGTATCACAGAACCAAAAAAAGCAGAGGCAATGCTTGATCTTGTGCTCACAAATAGGGAGCATGTACAGGAAATTACAGTCAGGGAGCCATTGGGTGGGAGTGACCATTGCACAGTGTGGTTCCAATTAGATATGGGAAGGGAAAGCATCCTGACTAAGATGACAATCTTGGATTTTAGAAGGTCAGACTTCAGGAATATGGATGAAGTACTAAGGAGCCTCCTGGCGGGCATCAGAGCAGATACAGGGGTGGACTAAAGGCGGTTCATCATTTAGGAAGGAATACTGGTTGCCACAGATGAGTGTGTTAGGCTCAGGGGTAAGAACACAAGAGCCAAACACCCAGCTCATTCAGTTCTGGGGTTGCCTAGGCAGTAAGGGAAAAGAGGCTGGCTTCTAGAAAATTCAGGAAGACCAAGAAAGAGGTGGATAGGGAAAATTACCTAAGGTTGGCTAGTGAGGCTAGTAATGAAGTCCTGCAAGCTAAAGCACAGAAGGAGCTGTGGACAGCTGAAGGAATTAAGAAGAGGGAGAAATCTTTCTTCCGCTATATAAGTGAAAAAAGAGACAAGAAGGAAGGGATTGTTAGACTTAAGAAAGGGGAGGAGTGGGTGGAGGATAATGGTGAAAAAGCAGAGATACTAAATGAATACTTCTGTTCTGTCTTCACCAGGGAGAAAGACAGACCAGTGCCTTCAGGAGGGAGACAAGGAGCAGGGGGAGAGGGGAACAAAGAAGTAGTGATAGAGGAGGACAGAGTGAGGGATGGGCTGCTAGTACTGAAGGTGGACAAATCACCAGGCCCAGACAGAGTACATCCAAGGGTACTAAGGGAACTGGCCAAGGAACTGGCAGGGCCACTGACAGACCTATGTAGTAATTCACTAGAGTCAGGCATGGTACCATAGGATTGGGGAACAGAACATGTGGTGCCGCTTCACATAATTGGTCCCAAGAATGACCCATGGAATTACAGACCAGTCAGTCTGACCTCAATTGTGGGCAAGCTGATGGAGACCATACTAAAGGAAAGGTTGGTAGAATATCTAGAGGAGCATGGTCTCCAGGATTCAAAGCAGCATGGGTTCATGGGGGGGGGGATTGTTTAAAACAAATCTGATTAACTTCTTTGACTGTGCCACTAAGAGCTGATTAACTTCTTTGACTGTGCCACTAAGACAGTAGATGACCCAAGCTGTAGATATGCTCTATTTGAATTTCAGCAAGGCCTTTGACTCTGTGTCCCACAAAAGGTTGATCAGGAAGTTGGTAGATCTCAGGGTTGGGGATCAGATGGGTGGAAAACTGGCTGAGGGACAGAACCCAGAGGGTGGCTGTTGGGGGAGAGTTATCTGGTACCATAAAGGTCACCAGTGGGGTACTGCAGGGCTCGGCGCTGGGGCCAGTGTTGTTCAATGTCTTCATCAATGACATTAGGGATGGTATAAAGGACAAAATGTTCATATTCACTGATGACACTAAGCTATGCAGGAGAGTGGACACAGCTGAAGGGATACAGAACCTACAGGCACGGGGTCATTACCGTGAATGACAAAACCACGCAGCAATTTATCACATTGTAAAATCAGTGGATACATTGCTAGCTCACAGGCACACTGCTGAAAAGGATTTTGGCAATGGGAATATGTGTCTGTTTTGTTTTCTGTGGGAGGCTCTGCCCCTCGCACCCCCATTAAAGGGGCTGCACCCCCTGAACCCCCAATATAAAAATAATCAACTCCAGTGGGGGGTCAACATGGGGACAGGCAGCAACACTGAGATCAGGAAAAAAAAAAAAAACACTGGACAAATGTGATTTCTAAAATGTCTGGGGCAGGGATTTGAGCCTGGTCCAGATGCACAGCAACATCCTGCAGTACCGTGGCTCATTCCACTGAGCCATGGTGGCAGCATGGTGGATCACCTCCTGAACAGAGGTTTTAACCTATATGACACTCCTCCACCCCAACCATGTGCAATAAGGTATGAAACGGCATACACCATATACAGTATGTCATGGGGGGTTTTGTGCCCTATTGCGCTAGTGCATTATGCTATGTTCTCTGCATGGTATTCCTTGTGTGGTGCTATCTGCAACATATTGACCCAATAGAGGACCTACGTGATAACCTGGAAAAGCTGGGGAGGTGATCCAGGAACTGGCAGCTTGGCTTTAATGCCAAGAAATGCAAAGTTATGCATACTGGAACCAAGGATTCTAGGACAGAGTACTACCTAGGTGGAGTCCTGATCTCTGCATCAGAGGAGGAGAAGGGCCTGGCAGTGATGATCACTAGTGACCTGAAGCATTCCACACAGTGCAAGAAAGCAGCAGCAACGGCAAACAAGATGCTGGGATGCATAGCTAGGAGGATCAGTAGTAGGAGAGAGGAGGTTATACTGCCCTTGTACAGGTCATTGGTGAGGCCACATCTAGAATATGGAGTTTGGTACTGGTGCCCACACCTCAAAAAGGACATTTACCTGCTGGAGAGGGTACAGAGGTGGGCTACAAAGATGACAGCGGGTCAGCAGGGTAAGGTAGATGAGGAGAGGTTGAGGGTCCTGAACATTTACTTCATGGAGGACAGGAGAGAGGGGACATGATTGGGACTTGAAGTACTTTAACTGTATAAATAAGGTGGATAAGGAGGGTCTCTTTTCAATCAATCAATCAATCAATCAAACTTTATTTAACCAGGCATAAACATCATTGAGCAAGCTCACTTTCAAAGTGGTCCTGGAATTTAATACAGTACAATAGAATACAATACATAGTTACAGATATGGTAGCCAACAATGTAGCAACATTGAACAGGTGTAGGCCAAAATAGGCCTATACATACAGGTCTAACATAGTTACATGCAACTATATTCCATAAAGGTTTACAGGAGTGAGAGGAGATGACAATCCTAGGCTGTCTCCACTAAGTAGAAGTTAGTACCTTTTTAATAATAAGTAAGGAGAGAGGGGAAAGAGAATAATAAGGGTGGAGGGAGGGAGCGAGAGTGTGCTAGAAAAAGGGAATAGACTTGAGAAGACTGGGTTTAGGGGAGATAAGCTAGTAAGTGCTGGATATCCCTTGCTAGGAGTGTGAGGCAGGTAAGATTTAGAGCATAATATTTGCGGGAGGGACCAGTGGCTAAGGGTTCGTAGCCATCTAAAACAGCTACATGTTTCCTTCAAAAAATCCGTTATCAGAACTTTGAATGTGAAAATACTAGAGAGTGAGGAAAGCTTTAATGAACTTTGCATAGCATTCCAAAGCATCGGGAGTGAAAAATTGATTGCTGCCAAGCCATAGGTTGTTTTCACTCTAGGAATCTGGAAACAAAGCATGGAGAAGCATCTCAAGCCATAAGATCCCGTGGCACCATTCAAAGAAGAACAAATGTATGCAGGGAGATTATTAGATAGTGCTCTAAAGAGCCAGAGGAGAGCATTTCTTTTCCTCCTGGTTGAGAGTGAGAGCCATCCCGAATCCTGGTATAATAGACAGTGATGAATACAATGGGGTAGGTTAAAGATAAATCTTAGGGCCCGGTGGTAAAGAGTGTCAAGTTTATTAAGCATCGTTATGGGGCAATGACTGTAGGAAAGTCAGCATAGTCCAGTACGGGTAGGAATGTGGACTATACTAGTCTCTTTCTGGCTTCTAAGGTAAGCAGATGTTTAATACAATAGAATAAGCCTAACTGCTGCCTTAATTTCTTCTAGATTTCATGCAGGTGGCACAGAAAGGTAAGCTTATTATCCAACCAGAACCCTAGGTATTTAAAAGTATCAACTATTTCATGGGGTTCATCTAAAAGCATTAGGATCTGGGGGATATGTGTAGATCCGGAGGCAGACTTTGGTGAGAGAATCATGGCTTTAGTCTTTTTGGCGTTGAGGAGGAGTTTGTGTTTGATGAGGTTATACTGGAGAGTGGTGAAGTCTTGCTGTAGGTTCTCATGGGCCAAGTCCAGGGATGAGTTTGTAGTGTAGAGTACAGTATCATCTGCAAATAAGTGCACATTGGCTGTGCACAGACACGAGTCCAGGTTATTGATATAGATTGCAAAGAGGATAGGGCCCAGGATGGAGCCTTGTGGGACACCTTGTAAAAGAGATTTTTGTGGGGACAGATCACCTATAGCTTTGACTTGCTGTAACCTGTTAGTTAGGTAGCTGGTGAACCATTTGATGGCAGTGCTATTGAGACCGATATTACCCAGTGCAGTAAGCATGATGTTGTGATCCACAGTATCAAAGGCCTTACTGAGATCCAGGAAGAGGGCAACTACATGCTTCTTAGAATCCAGGGCAATTTGCCAATCAGTGGTTACTTTTTCAAGGGCCGATACGGTTCTATGTTTGGCTCTGAAGCCAGACTGAGCCGGGTTTAGCAAATTTTGCGAATCCAAATGTTCTCTAATTTGGACGTTGACAATTTTTTCAAGTAATTTTGAGAGGACTGATAGAATAGAAATAGGCCGGTAATTGTTCAGATCACTCGGATCCCCAGATTTAAATAAGGGTAGGATGTGAGCAGTTTTCAACGACACGGGTAGTTCGCCCTATTTGAGGGAGGTATTCAATAAATGGGAAATGGGGGTGGTCAAGTAGAAATGGCCAAGTTTTAGGAAGCAAGGTTCGATATTGTCTGCACCGGCACTCTTTTTAGTGTCCAGAGACAGAAGGAGGTCCTCTACTTGTTTAAACATGACTGTAAGATAGCTGAAGTGGGTGGGATGCGGTTGGCTTGGGTTGAGGTTAACAATAGGGTTAGCAGTGGAGTCCCCTGGAGGGCTGAATTTGTTGATGGGTGAGGTGTCAAAGGCAAGCCCTGCAGTGACAACGTGTTCATTGAGCTGGTCTAGCATAGCAGCTCTGTCCGTGTAGGTAGTTCCTGCGGACACAATTTTGGCTGGAAGGGGTGAGTCGATAGATTGACCTTCGTCCTCCTTAAGGATGTTCCAAAATTTGGCAGAGTTTTTTTGTTGTTTTCTAGTTCAGTTTGGAAATATCTATCTTTTTCGGACCTAATTAGTTTGGTGCAGGCATTTCTAGAGATGCGAAATGCTAGCCAATCTGCCTCCAGGTGAGATTTCCTCACTTTTTTCCACCAGTAGTCCCTATCCTTAAGTGCTTCCTTCAGGATGGGAGAGAACCAGCCAGGAGGTCTTTTTTTTAGATCTGATCATTCTTAGTGGGGCGAGTTTGTCTATTAGCCCCATTAAAAGGCTATGAAAGATGTTAAAGGCCTCGTTAAAGGTGGGGGTTAGATAGAAGTCCTGCCATCTGATGTTGCTTAAATCTTTTAGGAAAGTGTTCTGGCAGAACTTTTTCAGGCATCTTTTCAATTTGAATTTAGCAGCCGGTTTTATTTGGGGAGAATGTCTGATACAAGCAGTAGCGTAGTGGTCACTTATGTAATTGAAGAATACTCCGGTATGCGAGATGTTATATGGCTTGTTTATTAACATAAGGTCCAGAAGGGAGCTACGCTCAGGATTTTTTCTGTTTGGTCTGGTGACTGTAGTCGTCATTTATACCAGTCCATTTGCATCACAAAGATCCTTCAGCTTCTTTGAGCTGCCATCATTCCAGTTTTGATTGAGATCCCCCATTAGAATGCGCTCAGTGTTGGCTGAGTCAAGTAGGCTTTGGAGGTGTGACAGGAATGCCATGCCACCAGAAGGTAGTTGGTAGCATACTGCTATAAGGAGTGACTTCTGGTTGGAAAGGGATAGTTTTAGAGCCAAGCATTTGAATTCTTTAGCATTTGAGGTACAATCAAAGACTGTGGCTGTGAATTTGCTCTTGACATATATTATGACCCCTCCTCCTCTAGATGGTCTATCACATCGGTAGGTATTGTATCCAGGTATATAGATAGATTTGTCTGGGGTTGAGGGTGTGAGCCAGGATTCCGTTATCATGAAGAAATTAGGTGATGCATGTAGAGCCCATGTCTGTATAGGGTCAAGCTTCTTGAGTAAACTACAGGCATTAACATGGATAAAGCTAATACCTTTATATTGTGGGAGGTCTGTGGGGGTGTCCAGAGAAGTAGGTGGGCCTGGGTTTAGTTCAATATTTCCCAAACAGAGTAGAAGTAGTAGTAATTTTTTTAGGTAATGTCTTAGTCTGCTAAGTAGTCTTTTGTTACTCTTTCTGGTATACGTTGTTTTTGTGGGGGTTATTTTATGGGCAGTATCACAATTTGGAATGGATAGGACACAGATGACTGTTAAGGCCGATAAGGTCAAAGGCATTTGCACCTGTTCTTTAGTCAATGTCTGGTGAGAGGAGGGGCATGAACATAATGGAGTCGTCCCTGTTATGTGATACCATGGTTTAATAAAAAAGGGTATATCATGGTAGACATTAGAGGAGGGAGTTTGGCCTTGGTGCGAGTTATAAACCGATATTTTGATTGGGGCATAAGTTAGTAGAATGAGGCAACTATACAGGAGAGTATCCACAAAGGGCATTTTTAACAGGGAATTATCTCCTTGTACTGGTAACATGCAGGGGTTGGCTGGATTGGTCAGCAATATTTCTTAATATAAGGCTAGTATTGGTATCTTGCACTAGTTTAGCAAGGCTGGTCAGTAGCAACTTCTTAAAAATATTGGTATCTTGCACTAGTTTAGCAAGGCTGGTCAGTAACAACTTCTTAATTCTTTTAATTGAGTGGCAACCATAACACAAGGTGGCACAGTCTTAATATGGAGGGTGAGAGGTTTAATAGGGTGGTCAGGAAGCACTTCTTCACAGAGAGGGTGGTGGACACTTGGAATACACTACCAGAAGAGGTGATCTCATTAAACACAGTGGGCAGCTTCAAGACAGGCTGGGCTAGGCACAGGGGAATGTAAGGATCATGGGTAGGGAGGATGGGAGGAGTGGGAAGGGGGGCAGGGACAGTAGCACAAGCTCTAGACCCTGCAATACAAGCAGACTAGGTAGACCAAATGACCTTCATCTGCAGGCTTCTTAGTATGTTAGTATGACTCCTACTGTACTTCCAAACAGCCTCATTATTTTCCTCTGAGCGAACACATTAAGAGTGATTGCAAACAAATGTAAATATCTTGGAATGTATACAAGTTACACATACACCACTAGCATGTATGTTGTTCAGGACAAAAAGACCTTTCAAATGATGGTAGTCACTAAACTGAATTCATTACATTTTTTTTAAATATAGCCATCCAAAAGGTGAAAATAGTGAAGAAAAATGAAAATTCAGGTAATCAGATGGCCATATTTTAAAAAATATAATTAATGCAGCTTAGTGAATAGCTCATTTGAAAGGTCTTTTTGTCCTGAACAACTTTCATATTAGTTGTGTATGTGTAACTTAAATACTTTCTGATAAAGTTACATTTGTTCTGCATGACTCCTACTGTGTTGACTCAGAGAGAAATAAATGTGGCTGTTTGGTAAGAAATTGGTTAGGGGATAGCTGACAGGCTAGTAGTAAATGGAGTTCACTCCAAGAAAGGAAGGGAGGGTGATGAGGGGTACCTCAGGGATCAGTGCTGGACCCAGTCCTCTTTAATGTCTTTATAAGTGAAATTGCAAAGAAGTAGGAAGGGAAGGTTTGACTCTGCATGATGATACCAAGATCTGCAGCAGGATGGAAAAGTATGAGCAGAGACCTTAGAAGATTTGAACAGTGGTCAAGGGTATGGCAGCTAGGTTTCAACACAAAAATGTAAAATAATGCACTTGGGGCACAGAAATCCAGGGGCAGAGTACACAATGGGTGGAGTAATATTGACAACATTAAGAAAGCACACATTCAAAAAAAAACAAGCTTTTACATACAGTTGATTACTGTTTAACAATATTATGTGTCTATGGCTGCCACTGTACATCTGATGCAAACCCATAATCATGTTCCTCACTTGAAGCAAAAAGGGGGTGGCGTGGAGTGTGACGGGAGTTTCTGCCACTCTTGAGGACTAACCTTTTTCTTAAATCTGTTGCAACAGTTCTTCTATTTCTTAGCCTAATCTTTCCTTTACAATTTCTAGTTCATCAGGTTGGCCACCTATGGGCACCCGCTTCCCTTTCTTGACAATGCTATAGTGTTCTCTTTAATTTTCCTTTTCCTTCGGTCCTCGTACAGGGAGGTTATTGTGGTGACCTCCAAACATATGTAAAACAGATTGTGTTTATCATTGTTGGATTTAGTATGTAATAGCACTATGTCATAAAATACCTTGTTGTATATACCTTATGTTTATGAAACCTAAAAATGTTGAAAATACCGTGGCACTAGGTGTTTCTGATAACGGTAAAACGTACTAGGTGACTTATTATAGAAATTAAGTTAATTGTGCTATTTAAAATGCATGTAAATTACTGTAAACTGAACAAGTCTGAAATGTCATGGTGATTTGCATATATCCCATGATGCTTTGCATCATGGACATATGTATGATGATGTATTTCTTTGAAACATGATTTTCTGCCAATGCCCTTTGGGGTAACCCTTTTTTCAGTGCTTCTGCACTGATGTTCTTTGTTTTTAGCTTATTTGGTTTTTTTCCTTTTGAGCCTCCACTACCCAAGCAAACGGGGCCCACATAGGGATGAAGGGTTTTCACTGAAAAGTGATTAGATCAGAGATCAGTGTCAGTAGATGCTGCCTCAGTGCAGAGAAAGGACATTAATAGTCTGTTGTTGCAAAATGATGTACTGAAGAAGGAATATGCTATTGCTGAAGCTTATTTCCTGTATTCTGAATAAACATCACACAGAGATTATGTGTTCTAGCTGACGTTTGGTGTCTGGTCCATCTGTTATCCCACAACCCCTCCACAGACTTGGTTTTAGAAGTGGGATAACTTGCTGGAAGCATCTGGACTGGCCAAAGAGGGACATTTTCTGGTGGATATCACCCAGATATCCCAGGTGGACCGATGCACCAGGAGTTGCCAGAGTAAAACCTGGAGAAGAAAGTCCATGGAATTCTGACCAGAACCATGGCCAACAGACAGAGAGAAGCTGCTGCCTGGACTGGACCTGGGAGCTTGGAGGAAGGCCAATCCTGAAGACAATGAAGAGATGCAGGTCACGGTAGACTGGAGGTGTGAGAGACAACACCCCGGAGGTGGAGACCCTGATGAGGATGATTCACTGGATGAGTGGGCAATGGCTGGCAGACAAACTATGCAGAGAGGTGGAACACTGGTGCCAGGTGCTCGAGAAGTTCCTGCCTGAGAGTTTGGATAGAGTCAGAGGAGGATTTTTTGTGGGCTCAGTTTGAGGAGGAACCCCAGATTGAGCAGGATATTCCTTTGTTTCCTGTGTTCTCAGGATGTTACCTGTTGGAGGTTGGAGATGCAAGTATGGAACTTGAATGTGAGACTCCAGGTAAGCCTGTGCCTAATGATCTTGTGCCGGGGTTGAAGACTCCAAGCAAACAAGAAGAAGCCCATGAGACTAAAGGGACTTTTTCTTGTATTGATGCAGCTAAATTTATTAACAGTATTGACTGGGGTATACAGCATGCTAAAAATGCTAATGTTGCCAAACTGTTACAGTATGTTAAGGTTAAGGAGGGTGGAGGTCATTAAAGAAAAAAAATATGGCACCCTTGGAAAAGGGGAAAACTCTCACACAGGTCACAAGGTTCTAGACGGTAACAGATGGCTGAAATAGCACAATGATTAAAGGAACGTTTATTAAGACACTCCAGAGTTAAAAGGCCTAGGAACCTGCTGTTTAACATTTCAGGGTATTCAGCATGGGAGGTTCCTTGGCTTTCAGTAGGTTTCTGTAGAGACCTGCCTGGGGATAAGATGACCAAGGATTTGGTGTCATAGGTTATAAAAGGTTGAAATAGGAGAGTAGAAACTACTATTGCTCCTTCCATATTCCCACAGACACTTTATGTAAGACAGAGGGGTCAAGTTAGTTGCAGGCAAGGCCAGATGTGTCTCTGCAATGGTCCCTTTCTGTAGGCAAAAGTGTAGCATGTTTGGTCAGGGGGTGGGCCTGATGTCAAAGAAAGAGGTACCCAAGGGCAGACAAGGAGTCTGAGGTGGTACGTGTGTTTTATTCTTTTCTGAGTGAAAACTTACCAAGGAAGAGGTGGGTGGAAAATGGATTGGAACCTGTGTTGGGGTAACACTAAGAGTGTCTACCCTCAGGTGTCTGTATCACTAGCAAGTGAAATGACTGAATCAAGAGACATAATGGGTTTATATAGAGGAGTTGAACCCAGGACTGGGCCCCTGCTTAAAACCGACATGTCTGGTGGGGTTAGAGCAGGTAATTACTCACCCCAGAGAAATTTTTTCTATGGTACTGGACTTTACAGCCATCCAGATTTTTTGGTTAAGAAAGATGACGTACTTTCTCTAAAAGGAGATAGTTCAGGAAAGGTACTGTTAGTCTCAATTGAGAAATGTGTTAATGCCTCAGGATAAAGAATGATGATATCTACTATGTTTATGATAGAATGCTTATCGTTAATAGGGACCCTGAGAAAGAGCTTCTGAAGATGGATGGGTGGAAGCTCTACTCCTTCCTGGGACAGGAAGGTGGTAAGCAGTCTGCAATAACTGCTTCCCTCTTAAGGTGGGGATATGTGACAGGGAGTTTCTGCCACTCTTGAGGATTGACCTTTTCTTAAATCTGTTGCAACAGTTCTTCTATTTCTTAGCCTAATCTATCCGTTACAATTTCTAGTACATCAGGTTGGCCATCTATGGGCACCCCCTTCCCTTTCTTGACTATGCTATAGTGTCCTCTTTAATTTTTCTTTTCCCTCTCAGGTCCTTGTACAGGGAGGTTACTGTGGTGACCTCCAAACATGTGTAAAACAGGTTGTGTTTATCATTGTTGGATTTAGTATGTAATAGCACTATGTCTTAAAATACCTTGATGTATATACCTTATGTTTATGAAATCTGTAAATGTTGAAAATACCATGGCACTAGGTGTTTCTGATAATGGTAAAATGTACTAGATGACTATTACAGAAATTAAGTTAGCTGTGCTATTTAAAATGCATGTAAATTGCTGTAAACTGAACAAGTCTGAAATGTCATGGTGATTTGCATATATCCCTTGATGCTTTGCATTATGGAAGTACTGTAGAAGGCATTGAATTTGCGTTCTGTTTTATTCATGCTAACAACTGTCAAAACACTTTCAAGACTCCGAGAATTAGCGTATGTGCCTTGGCACAGCATCTGCCTAATTTACATGTAGCGTCCTCTTAAAAAGTCAACACAATGAGTCTGCAGCTTGCTAATACTCTTATTACTTACTTACTGGCTGTGTTCTCACTTTATTTGCAATGTCTCTGCTGTCCTGGTTAAAGGTTAAGCATGGGAACCCAGAAAGTCCAGCGAAGCGGAGTTACCTGCTTGATGTCACCGAAACTGACCATGACAGTTTAACACAGACATCTTTTGTTGCTACACCAGTTGCTTCAGCGGTAGCCCAGGAACTGTCATGTGCCCCCCCCTGCAAAGAAACGATGTCCAGAGACCTACCAGCAGTATACTCCTGAGATACGGTTCGAATATGGCAGGTATGCGGCTAATAATGGTGTGATGGCCACTGTGAGTCGGGAGTTTAAGATCGACTTCAAACAACAGCATTTAAAAGAAAGGCATGCAACCTGGTTAGAGCAGAGTTTTGTTGAATTGTGTACATGGAGGGAGGACTGCATTAGAGGATTTGCGGAAGCCGGCATTCTAGATGCCCACACCAACTGTTTAGTGTGGGTAAGTACTGTATCAGTATTGTGTATCTGTGGACATGAATCGTACCTGTATAACTTTGTCCAGTTTTTTTCTAGGACAAATGGACAGCATCAAGTGCAAAGGGAGCAGCATCAGAAGCATCAGGAGTAGCAGGGGCGAGCATGACGTCAGACGGTGACAAGGAGGACCACGTGGTCGGGAATGCGGAAGACACAGGGAACGCTGACAATGCCAAGTCGTATGAGTCCGATTGAAATGATTAAAAGGATTACTTCTGGACTTTTGGACATTTATTTTGTGGGTTCTGTGGGTTTTGTGTGGGTTTTGCACTAATAATGTTTGGGCATCACAACAAATCTCTTTTCAACTTTTTTTGAGGCAACCATACACTCGGCCCTCTGCTATTTGCTACTCAATCGTGGCTTGCTGTTCGTCAGGTCTGGAGGATAAGGTACTGTCACAAAGTTTACTAAAACTTAATAAAAACTCAGAAAACTCAGAAATGGTAAAAATACAGCATTGAATGCTACAGTATATAGAATATTAGACATTGTAGACAGTTGTCTCATAATATTCACTGGTCCTTAATTTTCACTGATAAAGCATAATAGCGAATATAGTGAAAATAAAGGGACAGTGAATATTATGTCCTCTACAGTATGTATGAAATTGTATTTATTTGAAACTTGATTTGTTGCCAATGCCCTTTGGGGTAATCCTTTTTTCAGTGTTTCTGCACTGAGGTTTTTTATTTTTAGCTTGTTTTTTTTTTTTCCTTTTGCATCCACACTACCCAAGCAAACGGGGCCCACATAGGGATGAAGGGTTTTCACGGAAAAGTGATTAGATCAGAGATCAGTGTCAGTAGGTGCTGGCTAAGTGCAGAGAAAGGACGTTCATAGTCTGTTGCTGCAAACTGATGTACTGAAGAAGGAATATGCTATTGCTGAAGCTTATTTCCTGTATTCTGAATAAACATCACACAGAGATTGTGTGTTGAAGCTGAAGTTTGGTGTCTGGTCCATCTGTTATCCCACAACCCCTCCACTTGGAGGCCATAACTGACTCCTTATTTTTGTATTAAAGGGGTCAGATTTTTTAGAACAAAAACAAGGGCAGGGGTAATTTCTAAAATATGCATACAAGCATGGGTACCACTTTTATTCACACAGTTCCACCACCGGCAGCTACCACTTCAAGACTGCGATTACCCCCCATCTACTGCAATCATGGGAAAACCAGAAGTCATCTTGCAGCACAGACATCAATATAGTTAAGGCATATTTACCAGAAATTACTGCTTAGAAAAGAATGAGAAACTGACTGCGATGACAAGCAAGTCCCAGACCAGATTTCTAGTTTGTTAATAGTCTCTTCCTGAGTTTGATTTTTACGGCTGCATGGGCCAAGCTCCACAGATGTTATGTCATCATCAGATTTGTATAAGAGCACTTTGGAATCATGTGACCAGATCGCTGTCTGATGTGCTGCCACAGTGCTCTGGTATAATTTCCAGTGATTCTGTTTATGCAGCCCTTCCCTGCCGCTGGTCGCATAAACACCCCCCCCCTTTCTGGTGCACTACTTCTCCTTTCCGCAACTGCAGAAGTGATGACTGCCATGGACAATATGGTGGCACTGACTTAAACTGCATATGCATGAGTATCATGCATAAGTAGTCAAGTCAGTGTCGCCATGTTGCACATGGCTGACTCCTGGGGGCAAACTGCGCATGTGCGAGTATCATGGATGCTCAGTACTGTAGTCGCTGCAGTACTAGTTATGACTGACTCCAGTGTGGCAAGAGCACTGCATAATCTTTTCAATGCTCTTGCCACTCCTAAAAGCTCTCCACAGCCATATCAGCTCTGACCAGAGTTTGTTATGTAGAGGGATAACTGTGGCCTTTTTCCAATCCTGTGAGACCTCACCTAGCTTAGGTGATAAGTTAAAAAAGTCAACCAGGGGAGCAACTAGTTCGTCGCTTTCTCTTTCTCTTTCAGCAACCTTGGGTGTACTTCATCTGGTCCCATGGCCTTATTTACATTGAGTTTCTCTAGTTTCTTTAGGACTCTTTCCTTTGTGAGAGATTCTAAATATACTCCGCTGCCGTCTGTGCTGCCCCTTGTTAAAAATGTCCCCATACTATAATGAATCCTAGAACTATCCCACAAACTCCATGTTCAAATTCATGACCAGAGAGTGTCCATATTTCTGTAGGCAAGTTGGACTTAACCTGTCAGATAAGGTACCAGCCTGATTGCCTTTTGCTGTTTGGCCATTGGTAGGCTCCAGCAATCCTTTCAAAAATTGTCAGATATGCTTCCATATCATCCGTGGGACACAGCTTTGTAAATTTACTGTTTTGTAATTTGTCTGTGTTCTGTTGATCTGTTAGACCTGTATTAGATCCTCCAGCTTTGACAGCTTGCATGGCATCCAGCCATCACTGCTCCGGTTGCTGCATCTCTTTATTTTTCTGTATCGCTAGACACTGCATCTTGTCTCTTCTCTGTACCTCTAGATGTTGAATCTCTTCTTCTCTCTGTTTCTCAGTCTCTGTTTGTTGTTTAGCCCACCATTTGAAGAAAGCAGACACGCTGTGAGGCTCTGTCCTTACCTGCTCTTCTTCTTCAATCACTGGTGCCAGCTGCACAGTCTGAGTTTGGACTTTTGTTTCTGCTTCTAGTTTGACAGCCATTCTTCTGGTATATCACTCCTGGCCTCTTTGTGGCAGGATCTGCACCTTTCTTCTACACTTCCTTGGTACTAGGTCTAGTACTCATACACATACTCCTGGTTTAGAGTGGAGCTGGCGAAAGTTGTAAATTCTACTTTCTCTGAACTTTTGTGAAGTGTCATAGATTTTGCTAAATTTTCCAAACTTCTGCCATTGGTGAGATCGGAATCCTCCGAATGTGTCTGGTGAATTTTCACCCTGTTCCACAGATGTTTTTGGCTAAATTGTGGAATAATACATGTGATCTGCAGAATGACAGTTCTGAGGAATTTCATTCTGCAGTTTAATGGATTATTCCACAATACATGTAATTACTCCACAGTTCAGTGACCAGTTCTGCATTATTTCTTTCTGCAGCATGAAGATTGTGTATGCGCCCACCCATCTATATCTGTGAGGCACTCGCAGATAGCCTGTCAGTGTGCTAGTTGACTGACTGTGTTCACCTTTCATATTGTGCTGAAGCTCTCACAATGGATACATCCTCTGAAGTGAGGTGTTACAAGATTTAAAAACTGAATATCTAGCAATAATACTGTTTGTATTTTGCTATCCAAAGATGTACAATTACCACTTAGTTAATGTACCATAAGCCACCATATTTATCTTCAACGGAGTTCCTGTGTTAGAAAACTGGTAGCCTATTTGCTACATAAATGAAAAAAAATAAGTAAAGATCATTAAAACTCACTGTGTCAGATCTATTATTGTGAATACTCTGTGATTTCTGACACCCCCCCCCAAACTGCCTCATATACAGACTTGCACTCTCACAATATACAGACACACATTTATACACTATTACCAGTTACGCAAACAGATGCTTCCATTTATTTTCTTTTTCAGCTGGTCATAGACGGCAATGCTGTCTGTTTTAGGTGGAAATGAAGACTGCTGTCACTAATCTCATGTCCATATCATTCATACTGTCCCCTGTACACTTGTGTCAATATCAGTAGTGCTGTGCCATGCTGATCATTGAACTGAGAGTTGCCATCACACACGCAGTGCAAGAGGGTGAACAAATATGCAATAATATCTCACCTGCCGTTATAAATGTCACTGACTGTCAAAAACATCATATTCTCTAACAGACAGTAGACATTGCACCTTTGATTTGTAATGATGATGATGCACTTATTTTTTCCCCGAATTATAACGTGGCATCAATGGAAATCTTGATATAATTACTGATTTAAAACTCAGACTGACATTTATGAGCTATAAATTTGAGCAGTTAAGTAGCAATGTCTTGGCGTGTAGATGTAAACAAAATGGGGGTACAGTCAGATGAATGTGATTGTGGGCATAGTGAGTGGGAAGATTTAAGCCATGTATTATGGCACTGTAAATGATATGAGAAAGAGAGAAAATACTGGCTGAGTCCCTTTCTTCCTGCCTACTATAATGTGGACAGGGTACTATTAACTAATATCCTAATCCACACAGAAGATCCCTGGTCACTGGATAGGATGGCAAAATAGTTTTATGCCATTATGCAGATTAAAAAATGAATAAGGGTAATTTAAAGTGCTATGAAATTTCTGCTAATATTTGCACCAGTTAGAATTGCTACCACCTGTGTAATTGTTTTTCTGTATTTAGGCTGACTGTAAGCTGTTATTTATTTCCTTTCTCTGTTAAAGACTCTGGATTTACATTTGTACTTTTACTAAGTGAAACTGTATGTAAAAATCTGTTCCATTTTCTCAGATTGATTTTATCGTTTTGTATACGTTTTTATGGTATTGTGATTGTAAAAGCTAATTAGCCAAACAAACTGATCTGATCTGATGTGGCATCAATGGAAATCAACTGTGTTAAGTGGGAAAACAGCATTTCAGTACAATATTTAAGGACATACTGAGCCACATTCAAACATCTGTCACAAAGTCACTGTTTTCTACCAAGTCTTTTCTGTGTGATCATGATGTGGGGGGGAGGGGGGCACAATTTTTGTGTTGCAGTTAAGAACCTGTACACACTAGACTTGATAAAACATTTTAAGTTCCTTAAAATGTTTTAACAAAACCAACCTTGATTTATGTCCACACTAAACATGTTTTGAAACTATGTTTAAGAACCATGTTTAAACCCTGCAAGGGACCTAGTCCTAAAACTTGTTTTAAACATGGTTTCAAACTCCAGTACAGTTTACTTGTAGTATGGACAGGAGATTGTTCTGTGTTTCTCACAAAGCAGGACTGACCTGTGCTGCAAACTGTACTGGCTTAAATCGTTACAGGGCTGCAATGTGGATGCGATGGCAGCGGCATGACCATGCTTAAACATGGTTACAAAGACTTCAAGCTACAAGTGTGGACAGACGTCCATGGTGAGTTTAAAACCATTTTCACAAATGGTTTTAAACATGGACTGTCAGTGTGTATGGGGCCTAAACCAGTTGTAAGCACCCCATCATCACAAAATTAAAGTGAGAAAGTGGAGTCATGGATCATTTTGCTAATGTCACAATCTGCTACTGAAATATTACTCTTTTTAAATTATATAATTTTGTTTTGTCAATAAATATCAGCTGCCTACATCATAATTTATTTTTGTCCTATCTAAATTTCAGTCAGCTTAGCTTCAAATACTGTTGACAGCAGCTGTCAGTTCAGTAATCAGCATGGTACAGCACTACTGAGTACACAGCCAGTTATGCAGTTTATGACCAGCTGAAAAAGAAAGCAAGGGAAACCTCTGTTTGCATAACTGGTAACAGTGTGTGAGTGTATGTGTGCAAATGTGTATGTGAGAGCGCAGGTCTGCATGTGAGACAGATTGGTGGGGAGGGAATGTATTGTTGGTCCAAAATGTATCTACAGTGGCGTGAAAAAGTATTTGCCCCCTTCCTGATTTTCTCTATTATTGCATATTTGTCACACTGGATGTTTTCAGGTCTTTAGAGAAAATGTAATATTAGATAAAGGGAACCTGAGTGAACAAATAACACTTTTTTTTTTTTAATTTCACTTATTTAATGAAAAAAGTTAACCAACACCAACTGGCACTGTGTGAAAAGTAATTGCCCCTACACTTAATAACTGGTTATGCCACATTTAGCTGCAATGACTGCAACCAAACACTTCCTATAATTCAATATCAGTCTTTCACATCGCTGTGGAGGAATTTTAACCACTCTTCCTCATAGAACTGCTTTAATTCAGTAACATTTGGTAGGTTTTCGAGCATGACCTGCTCGTTTCAGGTCCTGCCACAGCATCTCTATTGGGTTTAAGTCTGGACTTTGACTAGGCCACTCCAAAACTTTAATTTTACTTCTTTTTAGCCATTCTGATGTGGACTTGCTTTTGTGTTTTGGATCATTGTCTTGCTGCATGGCCCAACTACGCTTCAGCTTCAGCTGACGGAAGGATGACGGACATTTCCTTAAGAATTTTCTGGTACAGAGCAGAATTCATGGTTCCTTTAATTATGGCAAGTCATCCAGGTCCTTAGGCAGCAAAGCATCCCCACACCATCACACTACCACCACCATGTTTTGACTGTTGGTATGGTGTTCTTACTGTGGAATGCTGTGTTTGCTTTCTGCGAGACATTATGGGATCCATGTCATCCAAAAAGTTCCACTTTGGACTCATCTGTCCATAGAACATTTTCCCAAAAGGCTTGTGGATCATCCAGGTGCTTCTTGGCAAATGAGAGACAAGCATTTATGTTCTTCTTGGTTAGCAGTGGTTTCCGCCTTACTACTCTCACATGAAGCCCATTTTTGCCCAGTCTCTTTCTGATTGTGGAGTCGTGAACACTGACCTTAGCTGAGGCAAGAGAAGCCTGCAGTTCTTTGATGTTGTTTTAGGATCCTTTGAGACTTCCTGAATGATTTTACTGCGCCCTTGGAGTAATTTTGGCAGGCCGCCCTCCTGGGAAGATTCACTACTGTTCCAAGTGTTCTCCATTTGGAGATTATGGCTCTCACTGTGGTTCGATGGAGTCCCAGAGCCTTAGAAATAAGCTTTGTAACCCTTTCCAGACTGATAGAGGCAACAAATTTTTCTGATCTTTCAGGAACTTCCTTTGATCATGGCATAATGTGCTTGTTGAATCTTTATGCTGCAGCGTGACTCTGATGGTAAGGGTCAAAATAAGTGAGATTTATATTGAGCAGGGCTGGCTGTAATCAAGCCTTGCTGTGTTCAAGCAATGACTCTAATTATCCCTTTAATTGGGTTGATTTAACTAGGGGGCAATTACTTTTCACACAGTGCCCATTGGTGTTGGTTAACTTTTTTCATTAAATAAATGAAATAAGTAAAAAAAAAAAAAGTGTTATTTGTTCACTCAGGTTCCCTTTATCTAATATTATATTTTGTCTAAAGACCTGAAAACATCCAGTGTGACAAATATGCAATAATAGAGAAAATCAGGAAGGGGGCAAATACTTTTTCACGCCACTGTACCTCTGTCAGAAATAACACAATATCCACAGTAATAGGTATGACACAATGAGTTTTATTGGTCTAGGTTTCCAGCGTTCTTACGGCTTACAGTACATCAACTAAGTGGTAATTTTACATCTTTGGCTAGCAGAACCCCAAGAGTATTACTGCAAGATATTCAGCTCATAAAACCTGTGAAAACTCACCTTAGTGGATATCTCCATCGTGAGAAATTCAGCACAACACAAGAGGTGAACACTGTCAGTCAACTAGCAAACTGACAGGCTGTCTGCAAGTGCCTCAAGCATACAGAAGGGCATGTGCACAACTCTCATGCTGCTGAAGGATGGTCACATTCCAGCTCATCCACATTTCAAACAGCCCGCCTCTTGTCGCACTGTGTCAACCTGTTGCGTGCACGTCTTGAGTCCAGCGCTCTCAGTTTCAGGTGACCCGCATGGAGAAATATTTTCACTTAAAAAATGACAAAGACTATCAGAAATGAATAAATAGACTTTATTTAAATCATTCACACATGTAAGTCTTCTCTGTTTGCCATACATTTAACAGGAACTCAAAAATAAAGAAAGGAGTCCCGTTTTAGACAGTCTTGCTTTATTTCACAATTCATACAGTCATTCTGCAGGTCAGTGACTCACTGAACTGTGGAATGAGTGTATGAATTATGGATGTATTAAATTGTGGAAAATAAAAATACCACAGAACTTACCACTGACGGTGATCAGTTCTATGCATATTTGTCTGCAGTTTAATACAATTAATACACAATTCATACATTTATTCCACTATTCTAAGTCAGAATTTCTGCAAAAGTTGCCAAAGTGCATTACAAAATTTTGTGAAAGCAAAATTCTGACTTTTACCAAAATTCTGCCAGCAGAAGTTTAATTTCGCACAGCCCTAGCTTAGAGTATGCACGGTATAAACACGACTCTGTCTGACACCAACTGCAGTAGAGGCTTAGGCCAAGGAAAATGGGCAGGCAAGAGAAGTTCTACAATTTGCAAGTAATGTTTTATTATTATCAATAGCAATAACAACAACAACAATGAAAAAATGTACAGAATAGCGCTTTCATACAGGCAAGTCAGACAAACAAATTCCTTCATCTGAGACACTCTTTAAAATTTCCAGCTCTCTAAACAAAACATTGCTCTCTTTTTCTATAAGATGCTTTTGCCTGGCAGTTCAAACCGCATCATGTCCTTATAAGTTGCATCTGTTTCTCACAAAATGTTCCAGAATTTTGTCAGTCTCTTTCCTAAGGCCAGCCTGAAGAGCACATCTAGTCTTTAACAGGTGCAACACAGTAGAACATTCTGTTCCAAAGCTGACCTTCTGTTAACAATTCTGTAAACAAGCTTGTGGAGGTCAAAACACATCTCAAGGTTAACCCCCTGTGTTCCAGATTATCTTTTCTAATAAATCCAAATAGCTTTCTGCAGTCATTTCAGCAATATACTTACTGTATATACATTTGCAAGCCAAGGGATCCCAGTTTCACATAAAATTTCACATATATTGTTGTTTTTACCACAGAGAGCAAGGAGAGTAAAAAGATTAGAAACAGCAAGCGAAAGAATGGAGATAACGGGGAGTTGTGGGACCACTGAAGTGGCCATTTCCTAGGTGCTACAAGAAAAACTGGATTGTGCAATCAGACAGGCAAGGCAGAGACAAATGGCAGAAGTAAGAGAGGACAACATAGATCCTTGCTTTTAACTCTCTCTGCATAACAAATGGAACAGGGTCTTACCTAACTCTGTCACAAAATGGTTTTGCATTTCTTTCAGCATACAGGATGTAACACCTTGTAAAACTTTGCTGTACTTGCCATGTCCCTGCTGCAACTACTAGCTACAAAAAGTAGATTTTTAATATGAGCCAATGTTTTTTTCTTTTCTTTTTATGCTTCCACTTCAGCTGGGGTCATTCCATTTTAGGGCTTCCACATGGCTCCAACCCCTTCTACCCCGCCATCTCCTAGGGCTTACCTTGCTCCAGGAGTGTAGCCCTATAGCATCCCCTCCCCACAGTGGAGGACTTCAGTCTAGACCAGTTCTCTTAGTAAGCATTTTCCATGGTGCTCCTGGACTGTGTCTAGGTTGGCATAGTGCAGAGGGTGCAGAGTCTGGGGGCCGTCCAGAGCCATCATGGGGCTCAGCTGTCTTTTCCTTTTCCTGTTACAGGGATGCTGGGTGATGGATGTGATCATACAGAGAGTGCACATCCATCAAGCCAATCCACTGTCCCAAGCCCCAGAATTGCACACCTGCCTGCATCTCTGTATGTGGTCACCCAGGTAGCAGTCACACAGTGGCAGTGATCCCCCTTCCCTTCATGGAGGAGGAAGAGAGCATTCTGTATGATATTCAGGCCTCTTCTCCTAGTCAGCCCTGCAATAACCTAGGCTTGTTCCTGAACCCAGCTTGCCTGCATCATGAGCGGCAGCACTACTGCTGCACCAGCTGGTCAGACCCTGAGTCAACATCTTAATTTAAAATTATTAAGATAAGATGATTATAAAGAAATTCATCTACATACTCAAAGTTAACCAAAGGCTTCAGTGAACAAAATTTAAATACCTAAAACTGTAATTTAAAAGTTATAAATAGCCTCCCCTCTACATCCTACCTCAGATTCTCGCCAGTGATGCTCACCACTCCTGCAAGTGCCACTCACACGATGACCACCAGCATGGCTGCCACTAGACGTTGTGGGGGTCCACACTGTTGGGGGAATGGGGACCTGGGAACATTGTCTTGGTAGACTGCCAGCAGTGGGGAGTATGTAGTGAGACCACTGGGTGGTTGTGGGAACCTCAGGGAGGTTCTCCCTCGAGGGAAACAACTCAGTAGCTCCTAGGCCTGTTGTGGGTTCCCCAGAAAACATTGAAGGAAATCCTGGTGGGGAGCAAACTCAGAGAAGTGCTAGTGCGGATGACTCAGAACCCTAAGATGCAGGTGAGACTATGGCAGGAGGGGAAAGCTGCCTGACCAAGTAGAAGATCTGTCTCCAGAATGGATGAGGTGACCTGAAGCAGTGGACACCTCGACAAGGTCACTGTTATCCAGTTTCACAGCTACAAGGGCCTGCCAGGGCATACTGTTTGGCAGGGCCTGGAATCCCACTCAGCTGTGTATGGCTATTAACCAGGCAGTGCCAGGCTTGTGCTAGGTCAGAGAGAGAACCTGGTAGATGTCCATGCAGGCTGGCACTGGACCCTTTATATCTTTGCCCTGAAATCTCAATTGTGTACTTCCAGTCAGGCAAAAAACAGGGAATATGTGGCTACCACCTTCCTAGTAATGCTGCCCTATGGAACATGGGAACAAGACTAAAAGCACTGTATATGTAACTGGTAAAGTGTGGGACTCTCCATTAGGACAGTGTGGGGTCGCAGCCAAGTTAAAGTAACTATTGTAAAGGAAAACTGGAAGAAAGGGACTATTATAATGACTGCTGCAGTAACTAAGTAAAGTACAGGGGAGAAATGAGACATCATAATATAGGAATAGCCTCCAGCACCATAAAGAAAAGTAAAATTGCTGGGATGAGACAGGGTGACCATACCTCTGAGCAAGAGGCTGTGTTTGAAGATTGGCAAGGCTCAGATCAGCCTGCTGTTGGGGCTGTGAGTTAGCCTGCGACCCTGGGAATGGAAATTTACTTAGTTCTGGAAGAGGGTCTGGAATCCACCATAGCTCTAAAAGGGTCTGGAATCTAAATTAGCTCTGAAAGAGGTGCTGGAACAATTTATCATTGCTTTGAAAGAGGGGTGAGAATATACTGTATCTCTGAAAGAAGAGAGAACTACACATCAGTGAAATAAATGCACACATTAAGAGCTGGACAAAAAAGTTGCTAATGACACTAAATTAGAGGGGGCATGTGGATACAGAAAGTAAATATGATACCTTTGTTAAAAGACTTGCAGAGTAGCTGACACCTTTGAAAAAACCTCAGAAAACATCGTAGTTGGACACAATTCAGCTTGTATTTAACATATCTTGTATAGATTTATCCTCTTCATTATTCGTTAGTGGAGAAATTCCAGCAAAAACAGCATCTTTATTCCTTAGGGCCACATAGTCAAATGAGATGCGCGGCACATCCCTAGATGCACCTGTGCATCTCTGGACTTGCAAGAGCTGTTGGGGGCATGGCATATTCATAAGGCCCTGATGCGCTCTGCAAACCCAACTGTGCCACCACCTGGAATACTGCAATGCGGGCATGCAATTGAGGGGTCTTTCATGCATATTATCTGCATCGCAGTATTCGACTGGCCCCTGGAGAAGACACAGCTGGCTGCACCAGCACAAAGTTAGGGACCCAAAACCCTACCTTAACTATGTGCAGGGCAGGGTGGTGCCCTGCAGACAGTCCAGGGCTGGTCAAATGATCCCCCCTCCCTGAGCCCCAAGCACTGGTCTGGCATGATGCCAACCACTCCCCAGCCCTGATCACCGTAAAACAAAACATGTACTCACACCACTGTTCCATGAGTGGGATCCCCCCTCCACCCTGATCACTGTGTGCAATAATAATAATACAATATCCCTTTTCCATAGTGTAGGATCCCCCTCCCACCCTGATCACTGTGTGCAATAATAATAATAATAATAATACAATATCCCCTTTTCTATAGTATAGGGTTCCCCTTCCCTGCTCCAATCACTGCAGGAAACACACAAAAACATCATTCCCAGTTTTCCATATTGTAATATCCACCCACCCTGGTAGACAGTATCCCACCACCCCACACCCCCCATCCCATCTCATGCTGGTAACTGGCACAATCGTCCTCACCCTGCCATTGCCAGCCACCGACTGAACGGTACCCAAACATGTACAGTAAATAGTATGCACTCATTGGTTGTCTTGACAGCCAATGAGTGTGTACAGTTTACTGTACGTGCTTGGGTACTGATCAGTCAGTGGCTGGCTGTGACAGGGTGAGGAGGGCTGTGCCAGTCATTTGCACTGGATGGAATGGTGGGTGTGGGGTTTTGGGATACTGCCTACCGGGGGGACTACACTATGGAAAACTGTGATTCGTGTTTTTGTGTATTTCCTATGGTGATCGGGGCAGGAAGGGGTAGGCCCTACACTACGGAAAAGGGGATATTGTATTATTATTATTATTATTACTGCACACAGAGATCAGAGTGGGGAGGGGGTTCCTACACTATGGAAAAGGGGATATTGCATTATTATTATTGCACACAGGGATCAGACTGGGGAAGGGGTTCCTACACTACGGAAAAGGGGATATTGTATTATTATTACTATTGCACACAGAGATCAGACTGGGGAAGGGGTTCCTACACTATGGAAAAGGAGATATTGTATTATTATTATTACTGCACACAGAGATCAGAGTGGGAAGGGGGTTCCTACACTATGGAAAAGGGGATATTGCATTATTATTATTGCACACAGAGATCAGACTGGGGAAGGGGTTCCTACACTATGGAAAAGGGGATATTGCATTATTATTATTATTGCACACAGAGATTGGAGTGAGGAGGGGGTTCCTACACTATGGAAAAGGGGATATTGTATTATTATTATTATTGCACACAGAAATCGGAGCGGGAAGGGGTTTCTATACTATGGAAAAGGGGATACTGTATTATTATTATTGCACACAGTGATCAGGGTGGAGTGGAGGGTCCCTACACTATTGAGAAGGAGATAGTGTTTTATTATTCACGAACACAGTGACTGGGGCTGAGGAGGGGGAGGGCTGGCCTGGTGCATTCAGTCTGGCGCAGTCATGCTAATGAGCCCATAATGGTCACCCATGAGGCCCCTTTGCACAATGCATGCCCCAGGAACTCATTTACATATTCTAGCTGAATATCTTCCTTGGGGGACTCAGCATATCCAGGTATGCATCACTTATTCCCCCATTGGTGTACTTCAGCCCCACACCCTGGATGCCCTGCGCCATATATGGTGGCCACCTGCTATGCGCCGCGCATCCAGGGTCCAATACTGAAACAGAATGTGTGATCTATTCTGATCACGCATTCTGTTTGAATATCATGTCAGTGCTGGCCGGCTCAATATTTTTGTGTGGCATATTGATTTGTGTGCACATCTGACAGGCTCTGAATATGGCTCCCCTAGAGCTCATCTGCCTCTATAATTTACTCCCTACTTGACGCATAATGCTCTGTTGTGACATCACTGTCTGTCACTATGGGAATAACTGCAATGTCACAAGTACAGCTTTATGACATCAGGTTGGGGAGAATCAATAGGAGCTGATGAACCCTCAGGGAACAACTCTTCTGTTTTATGCATCTGACCTCAGTAAGAAATACAGAGCTAATGAGAAATAAAAGGTGCTTCATGTCCAAATATTATGTTCCTCGAAGTTCTTCTTCAGGTGTCAGTGGCTTTTTAAAAGAGGCTGAACATTGGGCAAATACAAATAAAATGTATTTTAATGCTGACAAGTGGGTGGTCTTACATTTGGGGTGTAACAACCCATGGATAGGATACAACATAGCGGGAAAACATTAAAAGAAGTACAAAGAGAGAGAGAGATTTGGGACTATTAATTAGTAATAACCTTTCCCAGGAAAAACAATGCAAAAACATGGCATTAATGGTCAATAGATTAATTGGTTGCATAAAAACTCATTCTTAACCAGAAGAGAACACTGTGTAATGCCCCAATACAAGATATATATACGGCCACATTTGGACAACAGACCTGTTTTTGCAGCCCACATTTATGTGGAAAAGGGACTTACTGGAGTGGGTACAACACAGGGCAACAAAGTTGATTCCAAAATTAAGAGGAAAGACATATGAATAAAGAATTGTTCATGACTGAAGCAAGAAGAACCAGAGGAGATATGCTACAGCTTTATAAAATTCTGGGAGATAGCAAGCTAATGGCAGAAATTGCCATAGAATACAAAGGTAGGGAAGTAACATTAAGATCAATCAATCAATCCGATTTATTTATAGAGTGCTATTCACCTTGATCATAGTGCTTAACAATAAAAACTCAAACTCAGGATGACACAATAAGCAACTAAAGATAGAATATGCAACGAAAAATAGGAGGCGGGAATATCTTACACAAAGGGCAGTAAGGCAATGGAATATTTTGTCAAGAGAGGTTATCAAGGTGGAAACTTTTAGCATACTCAAAACAAGCATTTGCCAATGTCGAATGTTCACCGCTTGCATTTCTGTTGTGCCTGGTCCGGCTTGTACACATTTTTACTATTTATTTACCCAAGATAGCCCAGAAAAACTGTGATATCTCATTTTCAATGACATCCTGCTTTTACACAGTTTTAGACTGTATTGACCCAGGACAGGCCAACTGAGATGCAATATCTAATTTTTAGTGAGCACCCACATTTTGACCCCAAATTTACAACATAGTCTTTTTATGACCTGATGATCTGGTCAAGACTGGTGGGATTTTTAAATCCTATCTGAAAAGGGAATTTTGCAGTGTGACCGAGAAAACATGTTAATTTATTTATTTTTTTAAATTTTATTTATTTGTTTACCAGGTAAGTACACTGATCCAATGGACCATTTTCAGGCACAATCTGATCCACGAAGGTGGCACATATGAATACATACAATACAATTTACATGATTTAAAAAGGGTCAGTTGTCGACACAACAGAAAATATGATAAAATGCTTTGTACACAAGGCATACAAGAAGGTACAAAATATATCGGGAATGCAAGAAATACAAATGGAATACAAATATCATACAGTCCGGGGAATGCAGTTGCAAACAAAAAAACAAACAAGTGCAATGCCACACAAGTAAGGAGCAAGTGCAAAAATGAAAGAATGGGAGAAACAGTCCAATGGTGCACCCTAACAGGGGAAGTGTAATAGGGTCTGTGTGTATCCTGGAATGAGCACACTTTTTCTTTAAATCAAATCTGTTGCAACAGTAATTCTTTGTCTTGTACTATTCTAGTTCTTCTCCCTATGTTCCCCAGCTATCAGGAAGGCCACCTGTAGTTGTTCTGTGTATCCCTATTTTCTTTCCTCCTTTCATTTCTTCTTGCTCTTCCACGTTTGCACTGTGCCCCTGATTACATGTTTAAATCATTATTGGTGCATAGCGCTGCTCAATCGTGTGCATTCCACCTGCACGAAGGTGAGCATGATCGTCTGTGCAAATGTGCGCACGATCACTTGTGCTAACGTGCTGCAGTTCGTCTGCACTCCCACGGAGTCCTTTTCCAAAACGGACTTGTATGTCTTAACATTTAGCTAACATTTAGCTAGGAAAAACCCAGTGAAAGTAGCCCTTATTTGCCTTCTTGTGTAGCATAGGGGTTGAAACTTCAGGGTGAAATAAAAGACAAGCTAAGTGTCTTTCTGGCTGTTTCTGTCACACTCCTAGCAAAATAAACTGAAGAGAAAGTTTTCTAAACAAATAAGTCTTTCGGATGAGACGTTAAACCGAGGTCCCATCTGCCTGGATTGGTGGTAGTTCAGGTGGATGTTAAAGATCCCATGGCACTTATCGAAAAGAGTAGGGGAATTTCGCCGGTGTCCTGGCCAAATTTCCCTCATTCACTAAAAAATACCACCAACAGCTTAATCTGGTTCTAGGTCAGTTGGCATTCATCTGTATCCCCCTCCCCCGGGTCATGCCTGAAAATAGGCAGGATTTGTCTAGTGCACTTACCTGGTCAACAAACACTAAATAAATAAATAAAGAATGTGTGCACAAAGTAACCTGTAGTTTGTTTCTTCAGTTGATGTTACCTGCAGTTTAAAGTTCAGTGCTAAAATGAGGCTGCTTGGTACTTGCTATTTTCTGTGTGATAAACTGAAAATGGGCATGTTTGACTCCTCAGGCTTTTGCAGCCCATTTTGTTTTGTTTCTTTTTAAAACAACACATTTCTTTCTGAAAAGAGACTCTTGTATGTTAACAGACTTATGCTTTATATGCTATGTTTTAGGTAAAAGAAAACTTGTACTGCTGTGCTAGAAAAGATAGTCTTACCTATTTAGTGTTTCTTACAGCTTGGGCTCTCCTCCATCCCTCTGACCCTGCTATAGGGCCAGGCTGCCATTTTCTCAGTTAGTTTACAGTCAGTAGTGATGGGAGGAGCCTGACTGTTTGGAATTACATACATAAAAAGGATTTGCCTTGTTATTATTACTTCTAGATTATGTTATTGTGTTTCTAACAACCTATTGTAGGTTTACTTTAATTCTGAACTAAAAATAAGTATTCTGGAAGATTTTAGTCTTTAGTTATAAAAAAGGGGTGGAGCCTAATTGATCACCTTATCCTACTCCTGTATAAAAGGACCAGGTCTGGGAGCATTTTTTTTAGTTGGTGATAGAGTGCTAACCCTATCAGACCCCTAGTTCTTTTCTAGGTAGGATTTTGTTTCCATTTGAAGCTATACTGAATCGTTATGCCTTTATTTGATGTCTTCTTGTTTATCATTATTTTCTTTTGACAAAATCAGTCTGCTTTTGTTTATTTCCGTTGTATGAATAAATACTTATTTTATTTGGTATCCTGACACTGTGTTGGACTTCCTAATTATCCACATTTACACTTGGTGTCAGACGTGGGATAGCAGTGGATATTGTCCAAAAATATCCAGGAGGTGCCAGATGCAGTGGGACAAGGCAGAAGATTCCATGGCTAGTGGTGTTCTGACAAGGACAATGGCAGAGCAGCTACAGATTCCACTGAACCCTGGCCTAGGGGATGCAAGAAGATGAGAGGCCAAGACCAAGAAACATGAGGAAGGAGCTACAGGAGGGGAAGCTGTATCTAGTGGTTCTGAAGAAGAAGAAACTCTCCCCAGTAAGATTGAGGACTTGTTAAGATGGCTTTGTGTAAAGCAAATCAACATGGAGAAACAAAGAGAGAGGGACTGTTTGCAAAGTGAAGCAAGGTGGGTGGACACATTGTGGGCCATTCAGACCCTAGGGGCCATTCAACAGAATTCACCTAACAATGGCCCAAAAGACATTAAACTTTCTAAATTAGCAGAAAATGATGACATTGAGGCCTACATAACATTTGAGAGGGTGGCTACCACCTGTGGGTGGCCTCAGGACCAGTGGGTAGTCCGACTAGCCCCCTATCTCATTGGAAAGACCCAATTAGCTTACAGCCATGTTGAGACTAGACATGCCACTGACTATGGTTATGTGTGTCAAGCAATCTTAAAGCACTACGATATAAGCATAGAGACTTATAGACAGAGGTTTCAGACTTTCTGGTACCAGCCAGCGGATTCCCCACAGGAGGCATATGTGAGAATGCAAGATCTATGCGAGAAGTGGTTGCAGCCTTCCATGAAAACCATGGACCAGGTTTTTGAATCGGTTGTCTTGGGACAATTCATCAAGATCCTGCTACATGACGTGCAGATGTGGGTGAGGGAGCACCATCCATAAACAGAAGAGAAAGCAATCAACCTAGCTGAGGACTTCTTGAGTGCCCACCCATCATGTCAGAAAGGACATACCTGGACCATTACCATCTCACCCATGGTAAGGCCTATGCATTCTACTTCTAATAAGATTTCTAGTGACACTGTTACTGTTAGATTGGATAAGCCTATAAGACATTACAATCCTGACACTGTTTGTCATGAGTGTCAAATGAAGGGTCACATAGCTAGATTCTGCCCAAAGGGAAATAGTGACCCTACACATCTAGTATTGGCCAACTGGGGGCAATACATGACGCCAGTTACCATAGAAGGGAAGAAAGTGCCTGGACTGGTTGACTAGGGGAGTAGGCAAACTTTAATCCAGACTGATTTTGTACAAGCAGAAAATACTCTGAACCACAAGACAGGAGTCACTTGCATTCATGGTGACGTGCACCTCTACCCCTTAAAGAGGTAAATGTGACTATGCAGGACCAAACCCAACAGATATGGGTAGGTCTGGTTCCACGTTTGCTGGTAACCATAATATCGGGACATGATTTTCCTCATTTTCAAAATCTCCTAACATCTGTTACTTCAGTGTGTGCTGTCACAACATGGATTCAGGCCAGACAGGAACAGTGTATTTCAAAGGAGTTTCCTTTTGAGGAGGAACTGTATGACATGCCTGGGAAAACCAGAAAGTCCAAATGAGAGAAGAGAAGAGATAATATCAATGGACTTTAAAGAAGGACTTGATAGATGATGAGACATTATTGAAATGTACTGAACATGAGTCTTTTATTAATGATCAGAAACAAGGTAGTACATTAACACCCTTATTTTTACAGGTGGATCCTGAGGGGAAGGATTCTAAAATTCCCAGATTTAAAATCCAAAACAGAAGACTGTATAGACAATGTACTAATCCTAAAACTGGGGAATGTGTGGGTCATCTGGTAGTTCCTACACAGTACCGGGCTAACCTAATGTACTTGGCCCATGATATTCCTTGTGAAGGCATGCAAGGAAGGACAGGACTCTCACTAGGCTGCTACGGCATTTCTTTTGGCCGGGTATCCATGAACATGTAGCAGACTACTGTAAGAGCTGTCCCTCTGCAACCCCTGCCACTGGTGTCCGTTCTCTTTGAACGGATTGCCATGGATATCGTAGGCCCTCTACCTAAAAGTAAAAAAGGTAATAGATTTGTGCTGGTGATCTGTGATTATGGTATGAAATACCCAGAGGCTATTCCCCTACGTACTGTTACAGCAGACAAAATAGCAGAAGAATTGCTGAAATTTTTTAGTAAGGTTGGACTACAGAAGGTAATACTAATGGATAGGGGTACAAACTTCTGTTCTATCTTGCTGAAATGTTTCTACCAAGCCCTAGGGTTGGAAGCTGTATACACCTCTGTGTACCACCCCCAAACAGCTGAATTGGTAGAGCGTTTCAACATGACACTGAAAAGATGATTCAGAAATATGTGTCAGATGAAGGAAAGCACTGGAAGCTCTACTTGTCACTCCTTCTGTTCGCATATAGAGAGGTGCCCCAGGCATCTACTGGTTTTTCATCATTCAAGTTATTATACGGCAAGAATCCTAGGGGACATCTAGGTGTTAGTAGGGAACAGTGGGAGAATGGCAATCTTGTAGAGACACCTACCACCTTGGAATATGTAACTCAGATGCATCAGAAGAGTAGCCAAATATGCTCAGCTAGCACAAACACAGAATCAGGAAAAGCAACAATATCAGAAAGAGAGAGATGACCAGGGAGTAGGGAGTAAACAGTTTCAGCCAGGAGATTGTGTCTTACTGTTACTACCTTCCTCTGACAACAAGCTCACTATGAAATGGCAGGGTCCATATGTTGTACGGAGACAAACTGGGCCTGTTAATTTTGAGATTGGAAATACCAGATAGAAGACAGAAAGTGAAGGTGTACCACACTAACTTACTTAAAAATGGTGTGAGAGAGCTGAATATAATGTATCCTCAAATATGTATGTTTGCCCTGTTCAGTCCCAGGAAACTGAGTTGGATCTTGCTTACAAGAGGTTGGACACTGAAAGTAATCAAGCTCCCAATGGTAGTTAACCCTGCACTTACAAAAGGCCAGAAAGCAGAGCTAGATACCCTGTTACATCAGTTTGACAGTACATTCACCTATATACCAGGGAGAACGGGTGAAATAAAGCACTACATTCATGTAACCCAGGAGTCACCTATTAGGGTTAAGCCCTACAGATTACCTGAAAAAGTAAAAGATGATGCTGTAAAAGAGATACGTAAAATTAAAGAAATGGGGGTGATAGAAGACGCCAACAGTGATTGGGGCTTCCCCATGGTAATTGTACCGAAAAAAGAAGGAGGGGTTAGGATATGTTTGGATTTTTGCAAGTTAAATGCAATATCTAAATTTGATTATTATCCTATGCCCCGCGTCGATGACATCATCGATCGCCTCAGTCAAGCCCAGTATATCACCACATCAGATCTCACAAAAGGGTACTGGCAGATCCCATTGGATGTGGAGGCCAAGGAAAAGACTGCCTTCAGTACTCCCATTGGATTGTTTCAATTTGTAACAATGCCATTTGGCCTTCCCCCCCGCCACTTTTCAATGGCTCATGGACAAGAGTCTTAGACCACACATGTTATACAGTACAGCCTACCTGGATGATGTGATAATATTTAGCCCCACATGGGAAGAACATCTGAAACATCTAAATGCAGTATTAAGCACTATTACCCAGGAAGGCCTCACCATTAATCCTACAAAGTGCTCTATAGCAATGACAGAGACAAGATACTTAGACTTTGTAATTGGCCAAGGACAGGTAAAACCTGAAATAGGGAACGTGGACGCTGTAGCCAAAAGTCCATGACCAGTAACTAAAAAACATGTTCAGTCCTTCCTAGGCTTGGCCAGTTATTACCGGCGTTTTGTCCCCAGTTTCGCTACCATTGCTAGTCCTCTGATAGACTTAACTAAGAAAAACAAACCTACAATGGTCGTGTGGTCATCAGCCTGTGAAGAGGCATTTTGTGCTATCAAAGCTGCCCTATATTCATCCCCAATACTGAAGAGCCCAGATTTTGCCAAACCTTTTATTGTCCAGACTGACGCTTCCAATACTGGTATTGGTGCAGTCTTATCCCAGATACAGGATGGAGAAGAACATCCTGTAATTTACATAAGTAGAAAGTTGCATTTAAGAGAGACCAAATATTCTGCTATAGAAAAAGAATGTTTGGCCCTGAAGTGGGCAGTATAGACTCTAAGATACTATTTGTGGGGTACAGAATTTGAAGTGTGGACCGATCATCAGTGATGAAAGTGAACAGGAACGCACAGGAACTCAGTTCCTGTGCCTTTTTGCAGCAGGAACGGAGTTCCTGTACTTCTTCCCACTGACACTTTATTTTATTTATTTATTTATTTGTTTATTTCCATCTATGATTACAATACCTTTGAGCCGAGGCTCTTTTACAAAGGTTCCACGTTGGCGTGTGCAACAGTCATCATTTTTAGTTACAAACATATAGTCATTGACTTACAGACATGTAATAACCAGTACAAATACATGAGTGATGAGCAAGACAAGGGAAGGAGGGAGGTGGGGGGGGGGAAATGAGGGTAGGATATCGAGGGGGTAGGAGGTGCAGGGGAAGGGGAAGTATGGGAGGTGGTTGGGGGCAGGGGCAGGAGTGGAGATACGGGGGGGAGGTGGGCGAGGGTGGGAGACAGTGCAGCCAGGTGGTCTTGTCAAGGGAATATGACAGGTAAGTTGCTAGGGGTGCAAAGACTGATTGTAAGTGCTGGGTGCTGGGGCATGTGCAGCTGGAACGGTGGAAATGTTAAGTTGGGTAATTGCAGGATACAAGCAGTGAGAGGCGCAGCTTGGACTTGAAGAGGCCGAGTGTTGGAGCAGTCGCTATGTCGCTGCCAAGAGAGTTGAGCCAGTTGGATGCCCGATAGGCGAATGATCTTTGTCCTTGGGTCATGCGACATTGTGGGATATGTAGTAGATGGGAATTGGATCTCCTTGTAGTGACGTTCCTATGTCTAGGCTTAAGGAGGGCACAGACACCAGGTGGGCAAGCCCATTATAATTTTCTTGGCCGTGGTGCAGGTTTGGTATTTTATGCGTTTGTCCAGTTGAAGCCATCCAGATTAGGAATAAAGGTCGCATGTGTGGAGTACGACGTGATGCCAGCCGATGAAATGACAGGCCTTATTCAGGGAGGTCGCGATACATTTGAGAGCAGTGGTAGTTGCAGACCCATATATGATAAGACCATAGTCTATGATGCTGACGATGGAGCTTTGGATGGCCACTGACTGTGCTTCTGGGGTTAGGTGTTTCCTGTGCCAGAATAATGTGCCTAACCTCGCATTGGCAGACTTTGCAACATTGCTGATATGGACAGCATATGAGAGGTGTGGATCAAGGGTGATGCCGAGGTACTTGAACAATTCTGTTTAATCTAGGATGGCTCCTTGTTCAGTTGCAATGAAGAGGTGGAGTTGTTTGTTTTTGTTGTGGGGGCTGCAGAAGACCATAGACTTGTTTTTTTTTCTGATTGAGAAGCAGTTTATGATTTAGGAACCAGGATTCGATGGAGAAGGCCTGCCAAAGTTTATTTTGTAATTGGATTGGATCAGGGTCCGAGGTGAGGATCACAGCATCGTTGGCGTAAAGAATTATTTGCTCTGGGCAGCTGTCCGGTAGTGAGTTTAAGAATAGGCTGAAGAGGAGGGGTCCCAGAATGAAGCCCTGGGGGACTCCCGAGTGGTCCGGTCTAGGGTCTGAGAGTGTATCAGCGATTCTTACCGTTCTTCAACGTATCTCTTAAACCAGCCAATGGAGTCAGTTTACAGCCCAGTGTTCAGAAGCTGGACAAGCAGTAGGCAGTGATTGACGGTGTCGAAGGCTTTAGTTAAGTCAATGTAGATTGAGCCTAGTAGTTCCCCGGAATCAAAGTGCGTTGTGGATTGTGCCGGTGAATTCAAGTAGGGCTGTGGAGGTACTGTGACCTTTGTGGAACCCGTGTTGTTGCTTGCACAGGATGTTGTACATTTCCAGGTATTCTGTGAGCTGGTCCGAGATAATGTGTTCTAGTGCCTTGGAGAGTGGGGGTAGTAGGGAGATAGGTTTGTAGTTATCATGGGCAGTTTTGTCACCACTTTTATGGATTGGAGTGACAGTGGCAGATTTCCATTTGTCCAGGAACTGGCTAAGGTTGAGGGAGAGGTTGAAAATTCTGGTCAGAGGACTAAGCACTTCATCAAGTGTGAGAGACAGGATTTTGAGATCGAGGGAGTCATTACTGAATCCTGATTTACCAAGGGCTTTGGTAACATATTTGCATACTTGGTGAGCCTTGACTGCTTTGAAGTAGAAGCAGGGAGCTGGTGAGTAGTGTTCATTATGACAGAGGGCTTCACCATCTTTGAAGTAGTCCTGGGGTAGGACAGCGCTAAGGTTGGTAAAGGCTTTGTTAAAGGTATCCACAATGGTTTTTGGGTTGAGGGTTGTGGTTCCATTGATGTTGAGTATTGATGGGGGGGGTTTGGGTGGATTCCCGGTGAGTTCCTCTATTTATTTCCAGAATTCCTGACCATTGCCCCAGGAGTTTGTGAGGGTATGCTTATAGTAGGCAGACTTCATTTGCCGGATGGATTTGGTGCAGTTATTGTGGGCACGTTTGTAGTTTTGGATGTTGTTTTGCCTTCCAGAGTTTCTGGCCAGTTCCCATAGGTGGTTTCTTGTTTTTAGCATCCTGAGGAGGTCACCTGTGAGCCAAGGATTACTGAGTGATTTGACTTTGCATTTCTTAATAGGAGCATACGTGTCACAGGCCACAGTGAAGATGTTTATGAAGTGGTCCAGGGCAGTGTTTACGTTGATTGCATTGAAGACAGGAGACCAGTCTTGATTGAGGAGGTGGGATTTGAGTTGAGGAAGGTGACCACTGGGTAGAACCCTGCTGGATATAGTGTTTGGCGGTTGTTTGATGAATTTATTTGACCAGGTGCAGCTAACAGGGGAGTGGTTGTTGAGAGAGTCAGGCAGGACAATAGTGTTAGATATCCGCAATGGGTGACTGGTAAGGATCCAGTCCAAGAGTGTGCTGGTGCCGGTCCTGTAGTTTTTCCTGGTTGGTGAGTCAACCTTTTGTGTGAGGTTCACCGCAGCAATGGTATCCCTGTGTGCAACAGCATCGGCTGCAGGCCAGTTGACGTTGAAGTCGTCTAGGAGGATGGATTCGGTGTCTGGTGGGAGTGACTTTACAAAGTCAAGAACAGCTGTTAGACCAGTTCTCTGTTCTTTGGGAGGGATGTAGATGGTGGCAAGAGTGAGGGTTTTGTTTTGGGCTCCGAGGAAGATGCTCACTGGCAGTGTCTGAGCAGTTGTGGGTTGGAGTGAGGTAATGATGTGGTGCCCTGTATGGAGTCTTTTAGGTAGAGAGCACAGCCCCCGCCTCTTTTGGAGAGGCGATCCAGCCTAAAGATGTTGTAGCCAGGAAGGCTGATTGCATGGTCTGGTACTGATGATGTGAGCCAGGTTTCGACAACTGCCAGGATGTCAGGGCAGTGTTGGCTGGTGAAGGCCTGTAGGGCATCCATTTTAGGAAGGAGGCTGCAGATGTTGATTGATATGAATGAGAGGGCACCCAAATGCTTGCTCAGATTAGTGGCTTTAGAGCAGAAAGGGCCAGGGTTTGGGTGCATGTTGCCTGACAGCATTAGGAGGAGGAGGACTAGCCTCAAGGAGCTGCAGTGTATTTCTTTAAGGGAATGCTTTCACCTGCTAGCATCTCGGGAAATTGCCAAGCATTGACGATAGTGGGTGAAGGTAAGCGTAGATGGGGGGACCAGAGTGGAGGGCTAGGACCAGTGTGGGTGTAGGACAGTTTCATGGCGGTAGGATGGACCCTGGGCAAGGGACAGTGACCAGTGTGCAGCATGCCTATGTGGAGGAAGGATGTAGGAATGTGGAAACTGTGGGGGAGGGAGTGAAAGCAGGCTTTTGGGGCATGTAGTAGGGAATGAAGACAGGCAAGAAGATATAGAATAGGGGTAGAGAACCGTGGAGGTGCATGATTAAGGTTGGATTCAGGGTAGGCGGAGGGAGGGGGTTAAGACAGGCTGGCGGAGCTAGGAGAAAGGGGCGGAAGAGCAGTAGCTGGATCAGTGGGAAGTGAGGATACAGCCAGGAAGGTCAGGCAGCCAGGGAGTGAGAGGTGGTGACTAAAAGATGGGGGGACGACTCCCAAAACAGGTACCCAATGGAGCATGAGTGGGGGGGCAGAGCTACCAGGGGCATGGAGGAAGGTCTATAAAGTTAAGGTCGGGGGGACGGGCGTAAAATTTTGGCGTTTGCCATAGAAATGAATGGGCGCAGCAGCTCTGAGCAGAGCAACATTTTAGCTGGCTCAAGAGCCAATCCCAGAGCAGGAGACTAGAGAGCGTCCAATCAGGGTGTGGTACAAATACCATGTTTTGGAACTGGAACTGAAATTCTTAATCCAGCAACATAATGACAGTTTCTGGGCCTGTGATCTGAAATCTGGGTTTCCATAACAACATTTGACTTGTACAACAATGCTGTTTTCCTGGAAATACTTCAATATCTCTAATTGAATCTACTAGTTTCTAAACAAATAGATGTGTCGTGGTACAGCTATCCTTCAGATTGAGGATCTTTATTCTGATTTTATATTTGCCAGTGCTCAAGTACCTGTACTTCTTGCCTACCACTTGCACCACTGCTGATCATAATCCTCTTTGTTGAATCCATATGATGAAGGAGAAGAATCCGAGCATTATGAGGTGGTACCTGGCTTTACAGCCATATAAATTGTTAGTAAAACACAGATCTGGGACCGCAAATAGCAATGCAGATTTTATGTCTCGGTTTGGGGCAGATATAACTGTACAGACAGAATTAGACATCGGGGTAATGATTGATAAAAAATAAGAGGGCAACCTCTGAATTATTTTTATTTGAGTTTAAGGGACCCCGAGGTGGAGCTTTGGGAGTGAGTGCGCTGAAGCTCCATCTCTTCCTGTGAGAGATCTGTTTCTTCTGTCTGTACGTAAAAGCAGTGAAGAAAAAGGAAAGTTCCTTTAGAGAAAGCCCTGTCTGTTGGCTTCCTCTTAAGTGGGGAGGAGTATGTAATAGGGGCTGTGTGTATTCTGGAACGAGCACGCTTTTTCTTTAAATCAAATCTGTTGCAACAGTAATTCTTTGTCTTGTACTATTCTAGTTCTTCTCCCTATGTGCCCCAACTATCAGGAAGACCACCTGTAGTTGTTCTGTGTATCCCTATTTTCTTTCCCTCTTTCATTTCTTCTTGCTCTTCCACGTTTGCACTGTGCCCCTGATTACATGTTTAAATCATTATTGGCGCATAGCGCCGCTCGATCATGCACATTCCGCCTGCATGAAGGTGAGCACGATCGTCTATGATAAGGTAAGGCATCGCATCGCGCGAATGTGCGGCAGTTCGTCTGCACTCCCACGGAGTCCATTTCCAAAACGGACTTGTATGTCCTAACATTTAGCTAACATTTAGCTAGGACAAACCCAGTGAAAGTAGCCCTTATTTGCCTTCTTGTGTAGCTTAGGGGTTGAAACTTCAGGGTGAAATAAAAGACAAGCTGAGTGTCTTTCTGGCTGTTTCTGTCACACTTCTACCAAAATAAACTGCAGAGAAAGTTTTCTAAACAAATAGAATGTGTGCACAAGGTAACCTGTAGTTTGGTTCTTCGGTTAATGTTACCTGCAGTTTAAAGTTCAGTGCTAAAATGAGGCTGCTTGGTGCTTGCTATTGTCTGTGTGATAGACTGAAAATGAGCATGTTTGTCTCCACAGGCTTTTGCAGGCCATTTTGATTTGTTTCTTTTTAAAACAACACATTTCTTTATGAAAACAGACTCTTGTGTTAACAGACTTATGCTTTGTATGCTATGTTTTAGGTAAAAGAAAACTTGTACTGCTGTGCTAGAAAATATTGCCTTACCTATTTTAACCTTTCTTGTAGCCAGGATTCTCCTTCATCCCTTTGACTCTGCTATAGGGCCAGGCTGCCATTTTCTCAGTTAGTTTATAGTCAGTAGTGATGGGAGGAGACTGACTGTTTGGAATTGCATACATAGAACGGATTTGCCTTGTTATTATTACTCCTAGATTATGTTATTGTGTTTCTAACAACCTGTTGTAGGTTTGCTTTAATTCTGAACTAAAAATAAATATTCTGGAAGATTTTAGTCTTTAGTTCTAAAAAGGGGTGGAGCCTAATTGATCACCTGATCCTACTCCTGTATAAAAGGACCAGGTCTGGGAGCATTTTTTTCAGTTGGTGATAGGGTGCTGACCCTATCAGACCCCTAGTTCTTTTCTAGGTGTGATTTTGTTTCTGTTTGAAGCTATACTGAACCATCATGCCTTTATTTGATATCTTTTGTTTATGATTATTTTCTTTTGATAAAAATCAGTCCGCTTTTATTTCCGTTGTATGAATAAATACTTATTTTATTTGACATCCTGACACTTGTTGGACTTCCTTACTACCCACATTTACAGGAAAGAATGGGTGGGGCTCAGTAGTAGGGGTGAGGACTGACATCCTTAAGTTACCCAGATAAGCAGGAACATTTGGCTTCAGAAAGCAGCCAGGCTTTGAGATGAGTTTTAAAGGTAAGGTGCGATTCAAGTTATCAGAGGGAAGCAGGGAGCTTATTCCACAGTGTGGGGACTATGAAGGACAGGGCTTTGCTTCCCTGAACATTTCTGAGGGTATTTGAAAAATTACATATGTCACGTTCATGAAGTGGGGTGACACAAAGGATATGTTGAACATTAAGGGCCAAAATCTGCAAAAATAAAGTTATGAGTAAACATTGGAACAATTCAACGTTTCTTCATTACTTAATTGTTTTTTCACATTTTGTTCCCACGTTTTCAACATAGTCTTTTTATAACCCCATCCTTCTGAACATGACAGATGTCATAAAATAATGTCTGAAACAAGTGCAAAATACATTTTGGCCAGGATTTAAAATACTAAACCTGTCACATTCATGAGGTGGTGTGAAAAAATGGCTATGTTGAAAATTTTGGGTAAACATGTTGAGAATGGTTCCACGTCAAGACAACGACAACACTGTTGTCAAAATCCCCGACATCGACAGGAACAATGCCAACTGTCAGCATTGTTCCCATTGGAATTAAGTGTTTTTCTGTACAAACCTCCATCTCTAAATAACCAACTCTGAGTTGGAGTTGCTTCGGGGTGGGGGAGAAACACTGGGAGTCATGGTGTCAGCATACAGCGGACCACCACAGTGACAAATCTTGACCTGCTGAGATTTGTCACTGTGGTGGACTTTACTGTTGGAATGTTGATGTGCTGACGTGATACCCTACAGAATTATCAAACATTATGAGCGAGCATTGAAAATTTTCAATTTAGCTTCATAACTTTGTTGTTTTGGATAGTTTGCCCCCAAATTTTCAACACAGTCTTCTTATGACCCTACCTCATGAACCCAGTAGATGAAAACTTTCAAACCCTGCCTGAAAGATGATTTGGTAGAGCAATTGCACAATCACATGTTGAGCTAGATTTGAAAGATTTCACCTACCTTGTTCATGAGGTGTGGTCCCAAAAAGGCCATATTGAAAATTTTGTGGACAATATTTAAAAATTACCACGTTATGAGTACAAACTCAACACACATTGAAATACTGTACATTGGTGTGCTTACCTGATTTCCTCAGTTCCTGGTCCGGTGTTGAACAGTGAATACATGCTTCCAGTACAGAGAGGATTATGATGTTGGAACCCCAGTAGATAAGTAAGGGGTAAGGGAGGTGTGCAGTGGTGGGTTCTGAGTGTGTGCGTGTGTGTGGGAGTCAGACGAGGGGTGGGTAATTGTGACGGGGGTGACGGCAATAGACATCAATGGACTGTTTTTTACAGGGTGCAAAAAAAATTAATAAAAGTCTACGAGGGACAGTTTTCTTCATTTCACATAGCAACACTGGGGATAGGACACCCCAGTGTCAGCTTAACATTAATGGGGCAAGGGAAGTGACGGGGACGTGGGAGGGATACTTAGCAGTGGGAAGGAGTTGCTTTTACAGCATAGGAAGCAATGGGGAGAAGGAAGGGATACTCTGTAGTGGGAGGTAGGTCATTTCTCAGACTAGGCATAGGAAGTAATGGGGAGGTGGGAGGGATACTTGCAGTGGGAGGGAGATCTTTTCATGGACTAGGGTACATGGAAGAATCAGGAGGTGGGTGGGATAGTTGGCAGTGAGAAGGAGTTGCTTTCATGGACTGGGGACAGAAAGCAACAGGGAGGTGGGAGGGATACTTGGTGTGAGAGAGTGAAGTTGCCCCCCCAGAAGGATAGTGGCCCTGGATGTACTTCTGCATCTTTGTCTTTGTGTAATTGTATTGTTATATATTTGCTTGTTGGGCTGGCCACCCACTTTGTTTATATGTTTATTGTAGTCTTGTCTATTGTCTGTCCCTCTTTGTCCTTTTTCCAGTACATCCCAGTATCGCTATTCTACCTTCAAAAGCCTGGTTAATAAAGATTGAGGATGTCAGGACTGCTCCCTTGTTTTAATGTAAAAAAGCATCCTGTCCCCTCTGTATATTTATACGCCTGGAGCTTGTTGTTCTCCTTTTTGAAAATGTCCTGAGTATCCTGTAAAAAAATAAATAGCTATCTGGAGCTGCTTTTGCTCTGCAGGCTAGTCCCCATTCAAAATGCCTGCTTAATAGCCCATCTGGTTGAGGGAGATAAAGAAAAACCCTCCGTTTTAAGATATTGCAGGGCGCTGCATAGAAATTCCCTATTGTGCCTCTGTGCGCCTTTCAGGCTTTAAAATAATGTTTAGAACCTCCTGGTTCTCTTGCTTGTCCCCCGAAATACTCTTTTTGTCAAGAGTTGTTCAAAATGCGGCTTTCCCTGTAAAAATAAGCTGCTGAACTCCCGTGCGACAGTACGAGTGCAAGCACCGGTAATTTTATACCCGCTCGAACATACGCACTGTGGTGAAGGTATTTAGCCTTCTAATTCCTCTTAGCATTGAGTTTTCTGCACGTAATAAAGAGTTTGGTACTCTACATACCCTCCTTGCAGGGGTGTAGTTTGTTATTTTTACAGGGGGGACAAAGTAACAAAAAAGTCCTGATTTTCGCGTATCACGACAGTGAAGAGGGCGGGTGGCTTGCGTAATGCAAACAAATCAACCAGCATCAAATAATGCCCAAAAAACATTTAAGACTACAGCTGAATAACTCCTTAGAGGGAACAGCCCAGGCCAAGTCAGAGCACTTCCCCACCCCACCAGTTTTACTGCAGCCTGCTCTCGGCCCAACTCCTCCTGAGACCAGAGTCGAAAAACTGACCGAGATCTGTTTTGTATTCAGTTCTTCGTTCTTCTGCCTTGGGAGTGAGGACTTACTTGTAAAGTTGAAAATATGTAAGGAACTTAACTTCCTTCTCAAGAGGACAGGACCTCACCTCAGCTTCAATTCAAATCAGTCTTCATCTAATTTTGCCCCACCTGAACCTCCGGGTGGATAGCTCACTAGTCTCTCACCCCCTTTGCTGCTTACATAACCCTTCCAAGTCCAGCCCTTATAGTGGATCCTGAACTTTGAAATGTCTTGCTGAGCTAGCCTCCCACCCTTGAGGAGTGCAAAAGCATGTTTCAAGGAAGTGCAGCAAATGGCTGTGCCACCTCAGTATACCTATAAACATGGATGGTATGGGAAACATCCCAGCATGTGCATCCTCAAAGCATGAGCCCTTATTTACATAGATTACATAAAAAATGCGATTATACGACAAGAATGAATGCTGACCTCTGACTGGTCAGTCTTGGGCTAGACCCATGATGTTATCCCAGTACATCCGATTCATCACAGTTCTAATCTCAGCTCTCCGTGAACCTCTTGATGATTGTTAGCATTAGTGTGTTTTTTTGTATCTTCTCTTAAAAATATTTTTCCACACCAAATAAAGCATCTTTGAAATTATTTTTTTTAATTCTGTATAACAACACGCCATTGTATAATAGCAATAATGCCCTCGGGTGTGTGTCATGGTAGGATAATCATGCCTTATGTATTGGATGCACTCGTGCCCAACCACCTGAGCCGTGACGTTATCCCAGCATGACACATGCCCTGTCTGGCATTATTGCTTACTTGCACCCAGTGTTAACACTTTCCTTTGTTATAACCAAGTTAATTCATTAGTCTCCCATCCCATCCCATCCCATAATATTCAATGTCACATGCCTGAATCTGGTTAGGTAAGATAAGCGAGGAGGATAATGCTCTCCTCAAGCAAGCAAGCATTGCATAAATAAGCATGGGACTTGCTGATATCCCTCAGGCGGTGCTCTTAACAAGCATGCTGATGTACCTGGGACAGTGCAACAGAACAATGTATATCCCCTAATTGTTCAAGATGATCATGGGCATGGTGTGGTCACACCACAACCCCTACCACTCTCCTCCCCATGGGCTCCTAAAGAATATGCATCTCTGTCCATGCCCAGGGTTACACAACCCCATCCAAGCAAACACGGACTGCCCTGGCACAAAAGTGGTCGCATCACATTCACATAACCTAAGAGAACAGATGCCACAGGAAGTTTGCTGGAACAATGACTCCAGATACCTGTGCACAGCCTCGTAGGACCCACCCTGAAAGGTAAGTACTTGGTTGGTGATTTTTATTAGCATCACCTATGACAGTGTGTGGTGGGCCGGTTGTGGTAGCCCAGGTTGCCGTGGATGCTTCCCCCCCCACAGACTACTTCAAAATCGTCTCATCTGACAGTTTTGAAGGGCACAAATGAAACATGGTTGCTTCAGTTTGATGTGGTTTAATACAGTTTTTTTTGTCCGAGCGTGTGTCTCTATTCTTCTACACACAGACACAGACAGACACACACCACCAAAAAATGAACTTTTTTTATACCACGTTTACATTCAGGATAGAGACAGAGTAAAGCAGGTCCAGGCAGTACAACAAGTACAACACAGTAAGTGAAACAATGCATTTTACAATGCCCAACAAACCACCAAAAGACCACAAAACAACGGCCCTTCCCCCTGCCCGGGGGGGGGGGATGGCTAGGTCACAGGTCAGGGTGCTAAATGAGGAGGAGAGACCACAGAACATCTTGTTGAACCACACAGTAAGATGAAATTACATAAACATGCACAATTTTTATACTGTAGGATTTCATACTTTCCAACAGTTCCTAATTTTGACACAGAAACTTATCTTTAGTGCTCAGAAGCCCCTTGTACGAGGGAGGTAAGCATGGCATGGACCCAGTAGACTGGCATACATGTTGAAAAAAATATTTCTGTGTCAGTATGCCCATCCACCCCTCCCTCCTCCATCACAGGTGACCAGTACCATTTTTTTCAACATGTGTACCAGTTCACCCTGGTCAGCACAGCAGCACAAAGCTGGCAGGGCAGCAGAAGGCACAGCAAGCAACAGTGAATTAAATGTCCATGCAAAAAGCTAAAGCCCACTCTCCCCACCCCAGACCTGCAAGGCCACTATCTCCACCCAGACTGGCCAGCTCAGCTACTCTCTGAACCCTGATGGACTTGCACAGCCACTCTCCACGCTCTGTGTCCACCCCACCAGCACAGCCACTCTCTCCACCCCACCCAACCAACACCATTTCCAGCTCCATTTATCTGGTATCCTCTCCAGGCATCCAGGTCTGTGCCTCCCCATCACAGGCACACAAAAATAAATAAAACCACATTTTATACCTCATTTTGTTTATGTTTCTTTCTCTGTCTGGAAAGAGAGAGATGTTGAGCTACTGGTCAGCACAGTTTGCCTGGTATACAATTACAACCCCGCCCCACAGACACAATGCCAGTGCCTCCACCCACCCAGACAACAGTGCCCCCACCACACCCGCACAATGCCTGTATCCCGAACCCCACCCACACAAATGACCAGTGTCCACAACACCATACACACACAAACACACGACCAGCAGTGTCCCCAACCGCACACACACACACACAACCAGCAGTGTCCGCAACCCCACCCACACACACGACCAGTGTTCCAACCCCCCCAAAAAATATCATGGCCAGTCAGTAGTCGCTATAACAATAGCCAGGTAGTAGTATAATCATTTCTTTAGGGTGCATGTTTTAGTGCAAGATTTTTTTTGCTAGTCTTGTAACACTGTACGGGGGAGAACACAAAAAGCTACCCCTTTGGTTGTGTTTGCCAGGCAATGAAGACAGAGACAGCAAGGCCAAGGAATCTGTCTGTTTCACCCCTCCACAGTGGACGATCGGAGAAATCAAAAAAAGTGAAAGATTACTTTTACAGCCAGGTAAAGGATGAGGGGGGGAAATAATGTTTCAACATTTACTAATGTTCATATGCTAGCTGCAGGCACAGGTCAGTGAGATACATCCCTTGACAGGCAAAGGATGAGGTGGAAATTATGTTTTAACATTTACTTATGTTTATATGCTAACACCCAGTCAGCAAGCACAGAATGTCCCCCCTCCTAATCAACATGGACAGTCCACCAGAAACCCAGTCAGCAAACATGGACAGTCCCCCCCTTCACCCCACCTACAAGGACAGTCCCCCAGACACCGGAACAGTCCCCTCCCCACCAGACACTGGGCCAGTGACCATAGAATGCCCCGCTCCAACCGACAAGGACAGTCCCACCAGACACCCAGGCAGCCAACAAACATGGACAGTCCCCATATCCCACCAAGGACAGTCCCCACCCCCAACACACAGCTAGCAAACACAGAATTTCCCCCGCCCAACATGAACAATCCCCCAAACACCTGGCTAGCACGGAGAGTTCCCCTCCCCAACAACATTGATAGTCCATCCTAGACACCTGATCAGCAACCACCGACATTCACCCCCATAAGCCAACATGGAAAGATCCCCCGACACCCGACCAGCAATAGTCCCCCTCCCACAAGACATCCGAAGGTAAACATGGACAGTCCCCTTTTCCACCATCATGGACAGTCCCCCCCAGACAAATGGCCAGCCAAGTCCACCAAACAATGGCTAGTGTCACAACCCCACCATCACAGCCAGTGTCCCCACATCACCATGGCCTGTCTCTCCACCCCACCAGACCCCAGAATAGAAAACAGACTGTCCCCCCAGCTCCACCAAACACTGACCACCATCCCAGTCCCAAACACTAACCACCCCAGCCCCAAACACTGATCATTCCCCCCCAGCCCCACCAAACGCAGGCCCTCCCCAGCACCAAACACTGATATCCTCTCAGTGAGTCAGCCCCAAAACACACAGATTGTCTCCCCGACCCCAACCCCACAAAACAGACCATACCCACCCACCAAACACAGACCATCCAGTGAGTTTCCCCAACAAACCCCACCACACCAGTAGCACAGTAACTGAGTGTCCCCACCCCACCAACATGACCAGTGTCCACACCATACCAAACAAAGGCCCCCACCCACCCCACCAACATGGACAGCCTCAACAGCCAGCAAATCCCTCAACCAAAGAAACACAAGCTGACAGCAAACCTTCCACCCATCCCCCAGACACATGGACATGCCAAGACAACCCCCAAAGACAGAATTTCCAACAACCAGATTGCAGCACAGTTACTCACCAAATCAGTAAGGGGACAGACAGAGCAGCATGCAGCAGGGCACAGCAAGGCCAAGAAGGCAGGTCAGGTAGCAGAGTCTCTCCCAACAGTCCTGTTCCTCTCCTGATTAATCCCCCGACGAGACAGTAACTCATTTTTTCTGACACCAGATGAACATGTCGCATTATGGGTCTGCTATAGCCTGCATGACCACTTCTTCACTGTTCTGGGCCTGGCTGTTCACTGACCTGAATAATCCCTCTCAGTGGACCGTGGAACTGGTGGGCAACGGGCGTGGTGTGGGACTCGCCGACAACACGGTAAATCTTTTTCTGGCCTGCTGGACACAGGAGCTGGGTGTGCAGGCAAGCCTGGCTGTGCCTCAGACTCACTGTAATTGTACTACTTTCTCCTCCGCCTGGTCTGTCCGGTGGTAGAGGTCTTGTGGCCACAGGTCTCCTTGGCTCCCAGGGATGGGAGGCTCAGGTGGCAGCGGGAGAGCCCAGAGCACAGCTGGCTGCACTGAGAAACAGAGAGTAGGTAGTCAGAGGACTTGGGTGAGGTATATTTAAACTGGGCTGTTCAGGACAGGAGGAGGGTGGGAACACTAGACTGACTGAGACACTGGTGACACCTGACAGACAACCAACGACTGCTGCTCGACATCCTTGAATAGCTATCTCCTCAGCCCTACACTATATGGATGCTGCTGCTGCTCCTTCATGGAAGGCACAGACAACTAATGGCGCCACTAACGGGTACTGCTCTTGATGGCGCCAGCTACAGACTCTCTGATTGGCTGTAACATGCAGGCTACTATGGTTGCAGGCTTGCAGCCAATCGGAAAAAGGGATAGTTTTGTTTAAGAGACACGGCTGCATGCGCCCCTCCCTCCCCGGAGGGTGCAGGCAGTCCGGGCATAGCCCTGAGCCCATTCAATGTTAAAAAAAAAAAAAATGATAACCGGAGAACGGTGGCTGGGCTCCTAAAAAAGTCCTGGTCTAATTTCTCGGGGGGGGGGCAGCTTGTCCCTCTACCCCCCACAATCTACGCCTATGCCTCCTTGGTTGAAATAGAGCATTTTTGTGCTGTTTTAAAGTCCTTGAAAAAACGAGGATATTCCTGCTGCTGCTGGCGTTTCAGAGCTCCTGGAAATCAACTTCTTTCAGCTCCAGCACTCCTCTAAGAGCCAGCCACCGCTTCCTGAATCCTTTTGTGCTGCTACTGGAAGGAGTGGTGCTTCCTGATGCCAGAGAGTGTTTAAAAACTCCTAAAAAGACTGTAACACACTTTGCTGACTGTATGTAAGTTGCTAAGTTATTGTAAAAGTGTTTGTATATTATGAATAAAATATTTGCAGAGTATTTAGAAGAATAATGTTTAAAGAAATGCATAGAGGTGGAGTTAGCTAGCCACATGACCCCTGAAAGGTATTTAAGTTGTTGACCTTGAACAGGTAGTCAGTCAGCAGGAAGATATGAAGCTGTTAACATCCTGTATAGCTAGCCATTACTAGCTGTAGCTCTTTTGATTTTGATGCATTTTGCTTCTCTTTTATTTTGCCGCTTATCAGTTTGCTTTATATTTGTAAAAATAAATACTTTATTTTGCTGCCTATCTGCCTCGTTGGTCCATCCTTTACCCACAGCCTACGACACTTGGCAGTAGGAGGTTGCATTGGGATGCATACCTCTCAACCTGTCGGGACCCTAGGAAACAGTATAATGCAGTGGTTAAGGGCACTGAGCTGCAAACCTGGAGAGACCTGGGTTTGAATCTTATCAACCCTCACTTACATACTGTGTGACCTTGAGCAAGTCACTTAACATCCTTATACTCCCAGGTCGCACCTGGAAACAAGCTCTGGCTTAGTATGCCTTTCCCTGTTAAACAATTCCCCTTCCCCCAAATGAGGGACACTTCCCATTAAAATCATGGACAAACACTCAAATTCAGGGACACAATTTTTTACTTGATGTATAGTGTAGCGTCACAATGTTTACCTCTATTCCAACACAAACTACTACCTGTCCTAAGGGTAACATTGTGCCACTGCCATTTATAGATACAGTACTTTCTTGTAAAAAGCGTGCATATTAATCTTTCAAGCCAAATATAAGCTGGCATTGCTGAACACAGCTGCACAAGTGAAAATACTGACTGAGCAAGAGCTTTTTGTGAATGTTATACTCGAGACAAGCTCTGAGTATTAACTATCTTGTCTCTGACATTTATAAATGAGAAGCATCAAAATGTGACATATTCAATAAGACACTGTACAAGCACAACACATTCACAGTTTATAATCTGTATACTGTGGTACTTAAATTAATGTAAAAGATGTAAGGGCTAGAGTATAATCATAAGATAACAAAAAGGTTCAAGTTTTGATATTCCATTAGTATTAATACTGTATCTCATTACTTTATTTATAAATTAGGCCCAACACAGCATGCTCAGATGAAAATTTGAATATATATATGTACATTTTTTATGAAGGCAGAGTTGTAATTATGCTTAAACTAAACTAAAATCAGGTTCACAAACCCTGGATATCAGGCTATTCTTGTTATCTTAACATGTAGTAATAAAACAATGAATTTGCTGGCAAAAACAGATTTAAGACTAAAGGCACTGCCTGTTTAAGTATTTTAGCCAGTCTTTTTTGGGGGGTAATAGCAGTGTCATTTTATCACAGACACCAAAACGTCATATCCCAGCTGGCAATTAGTGCTGCTGCATAGACAAACACCGTCAGAGCAAAAATGTAAAGTTTCTGTCAAGCGGGGGGCAGTAGCAGCCAGTGATCGGGAAGGAACTTGAACAAATGTAAAAGATATTTTAATTTAAAAACCAAAAATGATTGGCTGCAGAGTTTACAGTCTGTCATCATTCATCCAGCAATGTCCAGCATCACTCATCTCAGTATTAGCTTGCCACACATTGGGGATGAAAAAAAGGTGCCTATCTGTCTTCCAGGCTCATTCAAGCCATCTTCTGTTTTTGCATGGCTTAGAAGAATGAACTCAAATTTATTGCTGCTGGCTCTCTCAGACACACAGGTCTGGCTAGAGTGTTCTGCAGGACAGATCCAACTGAGTTCAGAGCAGAATGGGGGGGGGTTGCACTGTGGATTCCGCTCTCTGATGCTGCTGTGGGTTAGTGACAACACTCTCTCTCTCTCTTTCCCCCATCATCTGTCTCTCTTTATATGATGATCCTGGATTCAGAGTGCTAATTCTGACTGGCACTGTGGAGCTGAAGTCGGGTCAAGCAGGAAGGAATGATGGCTTGACCGAGAAGGTCATCTGCTTGACTCCTTTCATGTTGTTGAGACAGACCTGAGGGGGGCCCCTAATGACCTGCATAGCATATTCGACAGGACAATAGCTGATGGGCATCTTTTTAAACTTACTGCAACAGTATATAATGCTACTCTGATTGGTTGTTGCTGTGGGTGCATGACATCAGATGCCAATGAACATCTGGAAACAAGAAAGTGATTGTTGGGGATGATGGAGACAACACCAAGAACATTAGCATTTTCCCAATTCAGGAGCATTTGCAGACTGCGTAGGATTTCAGGGCAGGGGGGTCTGAATTCATGAGATCCCCCAAAATTGGGACGCTTGAGAGGTATTGTGGGGAGGATGAGGTATAGGCTGATCATGACCTTGATCAGCTGTGGTTGTTGGGCAGTGTAATACAGATCAAAGGAGAGAACCGCCCTGTGATTTGGTCAGCTCTTTTGTTTGAACTTTATGAAGTTTCTGCTCAGCAAGCCCAAAACAGTGTCATGATTAGCCTGGCTGATGATTGGTCTGACACTGTTGAGTCCACTGCAGACTACTCTGCACTGGACTAACAGTGACACACCTCTCAAATCCACTATCACAGCAACATATTCGCTTTGCACATGTGTGAGCATAAAAAGGATAGATGAAGGGCCAACCTGCCAGTGCAATGGAAAGATTCACCACTGCGATGCGGGTGACCCGGGTTTGGGAACAGACTCAGGACACCTGAGGACCAGTCAAAGGCAGGGGTGAATTGAGTGGCCACTGCACTCCTGTCACCTCTGAGAGGGGTTAATGTGTCTCTGGTCCAGTGCTCCCGGGTGACCATGGGATGCGTTGTGACTGGAGCACCTGCTAGCATTGCTCCTTAGGGGCATGTTGGACACATGACGTGGTTGCATTGTGGCATCCATTTTGACACACCCCCTACCAAAAAGAGAAAATAGCCTCTGGTGTGACTAATGATGACTCCCACCCCGTAGCGGATCTGTGGGTCACCTGGTGCATCTGTGACAGAGCACTGTTAGGGCTTTAGTGGGGAGGCTCCAATGGCTCTGCCTTGGGGGGAATAATCCAGGGGGCACTACGTCTGGGATGATTTCCAGTTCGGCAGCTGCAGTGGAGGGCTGAAGGGGTATGCTACCAGAAGAGAAAAAGCATAGTAAGTAAAAAAAGATAAAAAAGGATATATGAATATATCCTCAGGACAAGAGTAAAGGATTTTTCCCACTAGGATTGAGAGATGGACTAGATGTACAAGTGCATTCTGTCTCTATTAGCAAGTACTGTACCAAGAACTTAAAACTCTGAAAGAGGAGTGATTGCATGTGCAACCATAGCCAAATGAATTGTGATCTCTGGATCTCACATATGAACTTGTACCAGTTTGTGGTTCAGTAAAGGATGGCTGTGCTCAAGGGCATTTGGCATCTGTGGTCCTTTATGCACAGTTTGTCCTGGGATGCCAAACCCGATAACAACCCAGGAAGAGCAAAGTAACAGTATTGGTCAAGGTATGTAAGGGAATTACCAGTAAGCCAGTAATACCTTAGACACAGGCGGTTCTTTCCTCCTCCTCTCAATGGGCTACATCATGGGTGTTACAAAAGGGCTTAACTCCACCCCACAGTGATGTCAACTGTGCACCCCCTCAACAGCTAGGGTAGATACAAGTCTAAAACGATGTGCAAGGGGGTCCCAGGTGGACATTTGTCATACAGCACCTTAGTCTTTGTTCTCTGGTGGCACTGACAGGTATGAGATCCTTAGGTGGAACAAGGGTACAGGCTGTGCAGATACAGACTGGCTCTGTTATTGAAGGGCTTTGCCCCACCCCTGCAGTGATGTTAACAGGCATTTGGTGTACCTCTGTACCACTTAACAGTCAAGATAGTTAAAATTTTAAAGCAGGGGGCGAAGCAGTAACAGGTGGAAGTCTGTAGTGGTGCATTTCAGCTCCTGCCTTTTGGTGCTGCTGGCAAGTAAGGATCATTGGATGGAAGCAGGAAACAGGCCAGACAGCTGCAGAGTGACTTTACTTTTTGAAGGGCTTTATCCCACCATTGCAGTGACATCAACTGGTGTCTGAAAGTGCTGTGATTAATACTGGTAGCTACAGTTTTGCAGCAACATAGGCCTTTGCTATACATGCTTAGACCCATCTAGTAAAGGTGAGGTTTGAAGTCTTTTATATGTTAATATATCCACTGGAACCACTCATTGCAGGATGAGTGGTTTCACATGTGTTCATCATGTGTGAGAACAGTGAAATGAAGCTGAGGATGAAATCAAGGGAAACTACACTTTTTCCTGCAAAGAGTGGCAGTGGGGGACATATCAATATATTATACATTGTGATTTTTTGTATTTTAAAAAAGTACTTTTGCTTCTCCATCGTGTAATCTGCTGTTGCCATGATGCTGCACACCAGGCACTCTTAAAAAAGAGAGTGTCCTCACACAATCAAAAGGAGTGCTGTGATTTGTCGAGAACATCACATGATGCCTCTAGGGTTCTAGAAACATCTTTCATTGTAGTGCCATATGGCATGAACAGATTATCTAACTGATGAGAGGATGAAGTTCTTTTTAGGTATGTTTTGACTGCTCTGCCAGCATCTAACTTGTGGGACTTATTCTCCCTATCATTAGATGATTTTGGACAGAAAAAGGGTAACTTAACCTGTTTATTTACATGAAAAGCTGTGGGGACCTTTAGTAGAAGATATTGTATTGTTCACAGCATCATCTTATCCTGGAAAAAAACTTGGTAAGGTTCTATACATGAGGGTACCTGGAGCTCACTAATCCTTCTCACATAGGACAAATAGCTACTAGGAAGTAGGAAGAAGAGATCTTTTAGGACCAATGACAGTGGTTCAAAGTGACGCTCAAATGCTCACACAGTGCATTGACAACTGCATTGAGATCCTATAATGGTGCCAGGGAGTCCAAATGCCAGTCTGTTTCTGCTGATTGCTCTAAAGAACATGTTTACATTTGTATGGGACCACAGTTTTAGGATCCCTCAAAAGGTCCCAGGACCTCCTGTCAATGCAGAGACGTAAATTTGCAAGTGTCAAGAAACAGTCCTTTGTCTGTCTCTGACTAAAGAAACTCATTTTGCATGACTGAAGCCTTTCTGTGTAAGCTCCCCAATCATCTGGTCCACCTGATGAAGGCCATCCAAATTCTTTCATATAATGCAGATGTAGACTGTTTTCTGGATGACATGAGTGTGTTAACCACCATCTCTGAGCAATCTAACTTAATGAACCATATCTGTTCAGGAGCCAGGTGGCTAGCTATAGCTGAGCGTGAATCAGATGGAAACTGCCAGGTTGACTAGGCCAGACAGCCATGGCCTCATGGGCACTCTAGAGTTAGGAGGATAAAAATTTGCAACCCATCTGAATTAGAGGAATTGACAGGAAAAGGTAAGCTCTCTGGAAATAGTTAGTCTAGTAGAACTACTGATCGACTGGTTTAGAGCCCAGTATTACAGAATTTAGAGCCTTACTCATTTTTGTTTTGTATATAATTTGGTGTTTTCCTCCATCTTCTTGTGTACCGTCTTTGGTCTTTCTGTTATTAGACATCCTGTGTTCCATATGAAGTTTGCCTCCTGCTTCTCCTTTTGGTGAGCTTTACATTATACTAACCATAACCTCTCAAGAACCATCATTACTGCCCTAACCACAACTGGATTGATGCACTACATAGCTCCTCTGTTATCCACTCACATAGGGCTAGTACTACAGATGCTGAGGCTGACAAAACCAATAACATGGAACTCGAAGCAGACTAGGCACATCTGCATGCTGCATCTAATCTCTTGTCATTAGGATCTATTAGAAAAGCTGCCTTATTCACAGGAACTGCAGTTTGTTTGCCCACTCTTGAACTACTAGCATCTGTTACTGAGGAAATGTCAAACTTTTTTTTTTAACTCCGTGTATGCTCTCTGACTCAGGCTGGGAAGTACCCCATATCTTCCCACTAGGATCACCATACCCCACCACCCACCTGGCATCCTACTAGCTACCCAGACTGGGGGGGGGGCAGGTGATTTACTCCTCATGGCAGGACTTCCTGGAGGGGGAGACCAAGATCAGCCTTAAGTCCCAACCAAGACTTACACAGTGTCATTCCAACATGTGTGGGGGCTGCGGTCCAGGGCACCCTGCTATACTAGTTCACAGGGCTTTTCATGTTTTGTTCCACCAGTGGTTCCAGATGTACAATGACATAAGAGGCATGCCACGCATGTCCCCATGCGTGTGCATGCAGATGTCCCCCGAGGCTACCAATCCTCACAAGTGCTGAGGTGTCAGGTGCACTGACTCCTGGCCACCACCAGTAGATGTTCTATTGTTGGCCACCTTCATTCACACAACCAAATCCAAAAATCTGAATTTTAACTGCAAAAACATTTATTACAAAAATTAAACAGAAACAAAAATTTGATGGCAGATAAGGACGACTTGGCCCATCCAGTCTGCCCATTCCTCCCTCCCTACACTATTATTGCAGACTGTACCTGATCTACAGCTCTTTCTCCATCCCCCCTTCCTTTCCACTATGATTCCCTTGTGCTTATCCCATGCATTCTTGAACCCCTCCACCGTTTTCGCTACCACCACCTTCCCTGGAAGGCTGTTCCAGAAATGCACCATTCTTTCTGTTAAGAAGTACTTCCTCACATTTCTTCTGACTCTAACCCCCTCCAGCTTTATAGCATGTTCCCTTGTTCTGGACTGCCTTTTCTTCTGAAAAATATTTCCCTCCTCTACCTTATTTACCCCAGTGAGACATTTAAAGGTCTATATTATAATCCCCCTCTCCTTGCTCTGCTCCAGGGTGTAGATACTGAGGTCCAATTATCTCTCCTCATAGGACTTTTGATATAGATTCTGCACAATTTTAATTGCCCTCATCTGGACTGCCTCAACTCTATGTCCTTCTGGAGATGCGGTCTCCAGAACTGGACACAGTACCCTAGGTGGGGTCGTAACCAGTGATCTATACAGAGGCAACACCAGCTCCCTCTTTCTGCTGCTGATACCCCTCCCTATGCACCCCAGCATCCCACTAGCCTTCTCAACTGCTGTGTTGCACTACCTGGCCACATTTAGGTCATCCAATATGATTATCTCCAAGTCTCTTTCCTGCTTGGTGGTCGCCAATACCACTCCACCCATTTAGTATTCCACCCCTTAGTTTCTGTGCCCTAAATACATTATTTTGCACTTTTTTGTGTTTTCACTTTTACTATTTTTTTAAATATTTTAGCTTAGAACCTACACAGTAAGCAAACAGTACTTGTGCATTGAAGCATGAACAGGGGTTGGGTTACCTTTGTTAATCTAACGCTAGAGGCATAAGGCCCTTGGTTGTGCCTTGGGCCTCACCCTGGTCATGTCTTCATGCTTAAGTATGTCTGTCTTCTGTGTTGGTGACTTGGGTTCATGTCCTACACTCGGCATCCCAGTCAGGCTAGAGGAGGAGGGTTCATGGCATCTGCTGCTGCATGGCCACTCCTTTGTGGCCCAGGGGACTGAAAGCCAAGTAGGAATGATCCCATCCCTTTTGTAGCTCCTCACTAACATTCAGTGGGGCTTGGCATGCATGACAGAGGCTGACCATGCTGATATCACACATAGGAGTTGACAGTGGATGTACCACCCTGACAATCAAGCTTAATTATGTCACACCCCCAGCTCTGCTATCATCTGGGGGCAGGGGGGAGGGAATCAAGAGGCTGGGCAGGCAGCACGTGGAGCTGCCAACGATGGGAATTTCCCCACAGTATTGGAAAGGAGGCATGGGAAATGAGAGATCCTGGAGATAAAATGGATCAACAGAATTAAACAAGAGTTGACTTGCCAGCAACAATGCTGTTATAGTGCATAGTAGAGTGTTGTTCTGTATAGAATTTCACCCCTTTCAAAATGATGTTGTACCACAGTTCCAAAGGTTATGGAATGTGATTCTACCCTACTGTGGTAGAACAGCATTCTAGAACCTATAGAGACTGCATAAGTCAGTTTCATTTTGAAAGCAAAAGAATTCATGCACGCATATTTCACACAGTACTATACACTATAAAAAATACAAGATGAGCAACTCTATACACAACCAGTGTGTTCTGCCACCTCAGAGTTCTGATTCCCATGGACCTCTCGAGCTTTGCTGTCGAAGTCAGAGGGAATCAGAACCTCTCTGTGGCATAACACACTGGTTGTGCATAGTTGCCCATCCAGTATTCTATATACAGATGACAAGAATCGGACATCTACTGAAACATATTTCCCAGCTAACAGAGAGGTTAACAGTTAACAGCAGCACAAAGATGGGAAGGCAGTATAGTGCAGTGGTTTAAGGCTCTGAGCTGCAAATCTCGTGACATCCAGCAGACCAGACCTGGGTTTGAATCCCACAGCTTCCACTTACATACTGTGTGACTCTGAGCAAGTCACTTAACTTCCCTGTGCTCCCAGGTCTCACCAGAAAACAAGCTTTCAGCTTAGTGTGCTACTCCTGGTTAAACAACTAAAAAAAAAAAAAGATCTTCATAAATATATAGTTTCAGCTCAGGTTACACCACAGAAATTTCAATCAGCATGTACAGTAGAGCCATTCTGAGACTATAACTAGTGAGGAAAAAGTGCCCACAGCAATGTAAGCAGTCTGCATATTCACACACACATACACTCATAAGCTATGATGATTAAAAACAGCTTCTTTTAGCTAGGTTTGCTGTATGTTCATGGCTTTCTCTTGAACACTCAGCATAATAGTCAATAGATATAATTTAGGACTGTTACCAACAAGATAATCAGTGAATGAAATTGAACAGCAGTTAGTTGTTTTGTGCAATTAATCTGTAAACATTCTAAGGTCTAAGCCCTAAGGCATTCACTATGGTAAAAAGTCTATGTCTCCAGTGGATAACAGAAGAAAGTTTTCAGCTGAGTTGTCAAGACCTAAAGCCTGTCATGTCAGTATTCATTAAAAACTATCATGGCAGTGCATTCGATCATGTCACTTGTCAGTAGATTGTCAGTGACTATATTCTATTCATTATATTTGTACTGTATAGTTTCTTCCATTCATGGGTGTGGAGTTTAGGTTTTCCGGGGATCAAAATTAGCTAGTTAGGTTTCAGACACAGAACCAATTGTATTTTGCTTTTTACCAGTATGAGTATACAGCAACTTACAACTTCACAAGGTTTTTCCTTAGTAAATCCCGGGAGCATTTGCACTTTATGATTCAGATGTAATGGAGACAGGAAATTGTATGGCTGATGGGAATACTGTTGTGGATGGGAACACCGACAGTGCCATAACTTCATATGTCTCTTTTTCATTGAAAATAAGTAAAAACTTTTAACTTAAAAACTTTACCAAAACAATTTGGGCAATTTATTTTTGTGGGGCCCTGGTACCTCTTCGCAGGGGGGCTCCACCCCCCATCCCCATAAATAAATGTAATCAACTTGGCAATTGCACAGTTTTGAAGGAAAAAAAATTATACAAGCCAACATTCAGTGTGCTGGGGTGACCACGGAGATTACATTGATTCGGTTGCTTGGGTAACAGTCACATGGAACACAAGTAGAGGCAATGTCCTACCTCACTCACAGTCCATCACCCTAACCACTAAACTAAACAGGCAGAGGTGCTGAGACATCCTCCGCCTGTCAACCATATAGTTTGGCATACATAGGAGCCAGCCCACGGGAGCTTGAGTGTTCAAGTACCCACAAATTTGACATAAGCACCCTAAATTTTTCAAGGGCAACCTGTAACAAAGGATTACTAGGGAACTTGGTTCCAGGAAAAACACTTGCAATGAGCACCTGCAAAGATTCATAAAAGTTGGCATTCCTGTTGGCACGCTTACTTTTCTGGACCACAGTTCTGATGGTATTCCCATCCCCTGATAGTATTCCCATCAGCCATACTGTTTTCTGTCACCATGACACCTGAATCATAAAGTGCAAATGAGCCAAACCCCATCCCCATCTCTGTCGCGGGTTAACCGTTAATGCTTACACATACCCATGGGTACCAGCCAAGTACAACCATTGCATTACTGAAACAAAATCCCTCCCCTTGCAGCCCAAAATTCACCCACACAGTTACCCCCCATCGGCTTTGTTGATCCTCACCTAAAATTGACATGATGTCCACTGCCTCCATCTGTTTGATCACAGACGACAAGGAGAAGCCCACCAATTGTCAAAAGCTGTTACTCTACTCTGCTGCCTCCAACTGTTTGATCACCAGATGACAAGGAGAAGCCGGCCAAAAGCCATTACTCTACAGCAGCTGTGGCTGCTGGGACCAGAGTCCAGTGTGAAACCAGTCCAAGCCATGTCTCCGAGCATGCACATCAGCATCAAAGGTGTGCATACTTCGGAGTTACAGCTTAATAACAGCCATTTTCTGTTAACATACCGCTCCAGGTAAGCCAGCTATTTAAAAAAATAAAAAAAATTTCTTTGTGTCATCCAGATTTTGGGGAGGGGGGGGGTCAGAGGGGCCTCAACTTTCCTGGGGGGGGACTCAAGCCTGAAAGCCCTCCCGAACTCTATGTCTATGCTTCCATTTACATCCTTGCCATGTCATACCATGATCAGAGCATTTCATTTTCCTATAATATGTAAAAAAACAATTACTATGTTGTATATTAAGAGGCAGAATTCAGTTTTCCGCTTAGTTCGTCATACATCTTTTTTAAAGTTTGGGCGTTGGGTAGTCTATATTTTCATTTTTCTACCCATGTTCCTTGTTGCCCTTAGTGTTGCTATTTATTTAATTCAGTGCATGGAGGAGGAAGTCCCACTATGTGATTGTAAATTTGCACCAAAATGCTGGCACATTATGCTATCTGCTGGTGCTGCCCCATGCAACATTGCAATTGTTTATAATACAGTACCACAAATTCTGCTTCTGTTTTCACTGAATACAGGTTTTGGATGTCATGATGTTGTAAACAATTACAATCTTCCCAAACACATGGTCATTATTTTGTTTCCACCTTATGAATGAACAATTGGCTGCATGTATATTTTCAAAATGTATAGTGGCGGGGCTATAGTGATAGCTTACAGCAAATGAGTCTCAATAGCAGGGAGTTTAATTTTTTCCTCTGGAGACTCACATGATTGCCATTATCACCTAAAGCTCTTCAAAATCATAACTTGCTAAATCTTAACATCAGCTTGTGACAGCTAGAGTGCAATGTCAGGTTCTGCAATGTTGTTTCATAGTAGCTAGTATGGTGGTTTCCAGTTTCAAGGTTGTATGCACATCCAATTTGTAGGAACTGGAGGAAGTGGTCCCAAAGTCTTTTCTCTTGTTACTTGAGCTGCATCTTATCCATCTGCAGCAACTGAATGCTATGCTGCACCTGCATAACAAATCCACTTTTCAACAATGCCTCTTTTGGTGTTTTTAATGCTGAAGTTGTACATTCCTGTAATCATAGTGCAATGAGCCATACGCCCTTGGGGTTAATAAAATACATCAGCCTCAACAAGGAAACATTATCTAGCCCCATTAAGTATTTACACCAGCATGGCTAAGATTACAACTGACAGACTAGATCAATAACAATTAGGAGTTCTTCCTTGTGAGGTAGCACTACATAAACCTCAGAGCGATAAATGTGTTCTTTATCCAGTAATCATGACAGAACTGCACCTATCTCTATTGACTATATGCACAGGGGGGGCCTTTCAGGTGGTACAACAGTCAAATGATTTTACTTCCCTAGATGTGGATGGGCGTAACCCATGGTACTCCCTTCTCTAGGGGTATAGATGGTCTGACTGATGGGAACCCCCTTACACTCAACACTCAGGTGGCTTTACTGCCTGTGGGAGATGATGAATGTGGGCTCTTATATAGTGTGTAAAGGCAAACCACACAACACATCTGGACTTCTAGTACTTGAGACTTTACTGGAAGGCAATTCTGATAAAGTTAAATCATACAGAGAACAATTTAACTGACATGGACTGGTCCTCCCAGAATTCAGTTTGCACTGTGCTACCAATTCTCATGACCCTTCAGATGCCTAAATTGTAACCTCTGTCTGCTGCCACCGCTCAGCTTGACTGTCACTTGAGGTATCTTTAGGTCAGAATCCCACCCCAGCCACCACTTACACAGTACAGTGACCTTTCCCAAAGGGCAAATAACCCACCCCTCTAGTCAGAGCAGAGGATATTTAGCTTTGGACAGTTTTTTAGCCTCTCTCTTCAGAAACAGATCACAGACTTGCCAAGGTACTCACCAGGTACAACGAAAAGCTGGGGGGGGAGGAATGGGGAGAACACCAAATCTAAACTAGGTAAGCAAAAAGGATGGTCAGGGAGACAATGGGAAACAAGGAGCTGCACATTGCAAAGGAGGTCAAGGGTGGGAAAAACAATTCTTTAGATATATTAAGGAAAAAGGAGGCAGAGAGGGTATATTGTTAGGCAGTTCCACTATGCTGTGATGACAGGGATGTCAGCAACCTCCCCTACGGCAACACATGGTTGCCGACATCCCTGCCACTGCTGATCCAGACCCCTGACCTGAAACTACACTGACACCTGCTCGGTGTACATGTGGAGAAGGGGGCTGTGCCTCCTGGACTTATAGATTTCAACTGAGGAGTGGGGCAGATGTTGGGGGAGCGTGAGCAGCCAAACTCAGGAGTTGATGACTCGGTCATTGCTCCGGCAATCCGGTCGACACTGCGGGTGTTAATGGGTTGTTGTCACTGTATCAGCATCACTGTGAAAGCATCAATGTTACAATGGTATACCTTGTTGGGCTGCAAGGGAAGGGTACTAGAGGAAAATGAACACGAAACAGTCATCCTTAATAATTACTTCTGTTCTGTCTTCACAAGGGAAGACAGTGGTCCCTTGCCTAAACGTAGCTTCAAGATGGTTGTCAGGAGCATTCCTAAAATAAGACAGTCAGTATACCAGAGAAAGAGACCAGAAGGTGCTTGAAGCCATAAAGGTAGATAAAGCCCAATGGCTGGATGGGATGCATCAAAGGGAGCTCAAAGACCTGGCTGCAGAGCTTTTGGAACCCCTAGTAGGGCTATTTAGTAGCTCAATTCAAGTGGGGTAGTTCAGAAAGATTGGATTGCAGCAGACATATCCCTGCTACACAAAGGGGGTGGGGCGGGGGGACATGGAGCAACTGGGAAATTACAGATCAGCCAACCATACCTCTGTAGTGGGTAAAATGATGGAGCCACTGATTAAAGAGGACTACCTAGAGGGCAATGGTCTACAGGATAGTAAACAGTATGGGTTTGTGGCAGGGAGGTCTTGTCAGACCAGCCTGATAGTTTTGTATGACTTGATAACAAAGGCAGTAGATAAGAACCAGTGCCACACAAAAGATTGTTAAAGAAGTTGGAGGACCTGGGCACAGTTAAGAACATAGCTAGATGGGTAGGAAACTGGTTGAAGGTGAGACAGCAAAGGGTAGTGGCAAATGAGGTCAAATTGGAAGAGAAGGAGGTCACTGTTGGGGCACCACAGTCTGGCCTGGTTCTTGTCCTCTTCATTATGTACAATAGTGATATTGAAGAGGGCGTAAGGGGCAAGTTGTGCCTCTTTGCAGATGAGACAGTGCTCTGTGGCATTGTAGATAATGACAAAGGGATCACAGAGGTGCAGAGGGATCTAGAAAGACTAGAGAGGTGGTATAAGGTTTGGCAGTTAAAACCGAATGCCAAAATATGCAATGTTATGCACGTAGGGAAAAAAAACACTCACAGTGTACTGGATAGGAGGGGTTAAACTGAGCACTACAGCAGAGGAAAGGGGCCTAGGAGTCATCATAAGTGACTCCCTCAAAAAATCAAGTCAGTGTAACAAGGCCTATAATAAGGTTAATAGGATGCTGGGGTGTATTGGAAGGGGTATTGACAGCAGGAAAAAAGAAGGTATTATTACCTCTATACAGGTGACTGGTGAGGCAGCACCTGGAATTTTGTGCACAGTTCTAGAGTCCTCACCTAAATAAGGACAGGGACTGGTTCGAGTCAGTGCAACATAGGGTGACCAACATGATTATGGCCCACAGTACAGATCTTGTGAAGACTGTCTCAAGGCTCTGAACATGTACTCACTGGAGACTAGGTGGGGGTGTGATAGAGACCTTTATATTCCTGAAAGGAATAAATAAAGTGAACTGTGGGGAACCATTTAGCAGGAGCACAGAGTAAAGAACCCAAGGTCACAAGTGGAAGCCAGTGGAGGGAAGGTTTAAGAAGGATGTGAGGAAGTCCTATTTAGCGAAAAGGGTGGTGTAGCCATGGAGCAGCCTGCCAGAGGAGTTGGTGGGTGTCAAGACAGTAAATGGTTTTAAGCATGGCTGGGACAGTGTGAGCACTTTGGTGGTTGTTCAGGTCAGTAGCAGAAGGGACGGGAGCAGGGGGTGGACTGGGAGAGATAAAACCCATATGGACAATAGGTACTGGGGTAGATAGGTAATTTTAGCAGACTAGATGGAACTTTGGTCTTTTTCTGCCATCATTGTCTATGTTTCTAATTACGCTAGGATATCTATACCTTGAAAAACACAGCCACAAATAGCATAAACTATATAAAAATAATATTTAATACTTCATATTTACATATGGTACAGAATCATACACTCTAAACACTATAGGGAATACAGTACACTACAGAAATGGAAATATTAGAACAGATAGAATTCATACAGAATTCCCTCACTAAGCTAGCTTCTAGGTATATTGTTTAAGTTTACCCCAAGTGGGATCTGTAGAGTCCTAGCAGCTGAACAGGAATGGCATGGCCTCCAAATCCCAAGATAAGAATGCCTTTTATTTCATATTAGAATACAGGGACAGAAACACCCCCTGGCAGGCTGGCCCCTTTGCCTGCACTATCTGTCCTGTCTTTCTTACATCACAGGATACAAGAAAAACAAAAGTGTGCAAAAAAAAAAAAACAACTAACAGGCTGCAATGTAAGCTATTACTGCTAGTGTAAACCTATTATTATACTCAAAGACAACGAATGGCACTAAACCCTGGTGCTTCATATCCCTGTGGATTCTTCTTCAGATCCTTGAGTCCACTTCCAAGACATAACTGGTCCAAACTGGTTGTGTGGGTTCAGACTAGTTTTAATTCTTCCCACGGCTCATGGCCCTGAAGGTTGCATCTGACTGTCCAGCCATTTGTGTATACCCAAAACATGGAGTCTTTTAGATCAAAGGGAGACTGCCATTTGTTGATGCCCCCAAATTAGAGTCTTTTAGGTCCAATGATTCAGCTATCCCTACCCAGCTGAATGTCCTTAAGACTGGGACAGCAAAAAGGGAAAAGAGAATTCCCCTCATACCTTCCATGTCAGCTAAAATATTTTATAGAAAAAATAAATTAAAAAATAGCCTTGGTATCACAATCACTGATTCTAGGACCACAATTTATTGGTTCATACACAACTCATTACAGTAGCTCTCAATCCTTCATAAGCAATACTTTATGCCCAGTTTTAACCTTATGGCTTGCCAACTGCATGGTGGCCAACCACTGTAGTGGATAGAAATTCTTCCCACTCCCACTTGTCCATACTTAGTTCACAGACCCAGACACTCTGTATCCATTCATTTACAGTACATTTCTTGATCAAAGGCTTGCTGGAAATGCCCTATCCCATCCTACACTGAACTTCTGCCCCATTGGTCTCATCAATGGGTGCAGTCTCACTAGGGACCTGTACAGGGGCAACCTTCTATCCTCCAGGGCATACATTAGACACAGTATTACAGGGACAGTCTCACTAGGGACCTGTACAGGGGCAACCTTCTATCCTCCAGAGTGTACATGTTGAGCTCCTGCAGTCTCTCCTCATCTGTTTGCTTGCAACTATGGTACACTGGGGTGGTTCCCACTCCTCAGGGTGAACTCTCTGCTTGAAGAGACCATCAGGCTGGCATTTCCATACCAGGCCTAGTGCTACTTTTAACTGTGGGCTACCAGCAGCCTTTCCATCCCTCTACCACACCATACGCCAGTGATTGCTTGGTATACCTTGCAACCCATCTTCAGGGATGGCACTAAGGTAGACAGAGTAATAAAAAAAGACACAGCACTAACACTTCTGTAGCAAATCTGTATTTTACTCACATAATCGTAGAAAGAGTAAAATGCAATGGCGCCATGCTCCTTCTGAGGAGGTGCTTTTGGCGCGAAACCAGTTGGGCTGTTTGTGTGTTCTGGGAGCTGTTGTCACCTTGCATGGTGCCACTGATTGCTGATTCACACTGACACAACAGTAGCTGGAGACACTTTTTTCCTTTGATTCACTTAGGTAGACAGGCCATGGTTGCCTTCCTTATTTTTGTGGGCTTCTCATCTCCATTCTCAGAAATAAAGTCTTCTATGCTACAGCCTTTATCTCTCAACAGTACCTGCTTAAGTAGTTACTGGGGTGCTTGAGGATCTCCACCCAACAGCCTCCAGAGTCACCCCTCATTCAGGATGCCTGCAATTTTCTTTAAGAGAACTTTCTGCAGACCTGAAGCCATCAGGAAGTACCCCTTGAGGAGATACCCTTTTGGGGTTCGTGCACCCTCCAGTGATCGCTCTACACTACCAATCTACGGGCCACTCCCAAGAATCTTGCAGGGTTCACCCATGCCACAGTGACATTCAATATGCTGATGTAAATCACAGTGCAATTTGCCAACAGCAGCTATGGCGCTATGACAGTTTGCCGTCTGGCACTATGAGCAACCTCTGTGAGTATGAATTATACATGACAGCAAAGAAAACATAAAAATTATGGCACAGTAAGTCAACATACACAAACCCACTTGTACAGCCACCCATGCCATATTCTGTGGAGCTCTGCCCCCTACCTCCCGTGACGCAGGGGGGGCTTCATGCCCCGCACTCCCTCATCCATCCATATAAACAACTCCAGGTCATGGCATGTTAAGATAGAATTATCACTCACTAGTGCCCAGAACACCACACGCCAAAAAATCTAACTCACAAAAGAAGCCTGCTGCAGCATTCCTTCGCTAACATCACGGTGACAATATAGAGTTGCCCTAGTAATGGGATGCCATCTTGCAGTGTGTGTACGAACATACAAAATTGCCAGCAGATGCAGGCCTTTTGGTCTATCTAGTTTGCTCGAGTGTGCAGCATGCCATTTAATTAAACTGCAGTTGCCCCCCCTTGTCCACCCTTCTGATTTAGTACCACAACCTCTAACTTTTCCCCCCCACCAGTTTTCCACAGTTGGACCTTCCCTTTGGCCCTACCCCATCCCCTCTTGAAGCTGCACATCATATGCAGTGATATCACTTCCTCTGGCAGCGCATTCCAACCTACCACCAATCTTTCCATAAAATAGTGCCTCCTAATCTCCCTCTTGAACCTTCCTCCCTCCAATTTCAGACAGTGTCCCCTGGTGTCCCTCCCCCCTTTTAACTTAAACAAACCCTCAGAATTAACTCTGTTTATGCCCTTTAGGTACTTGAACATCTCAATATTATCCCCTCTCTCCCTTCTATGCTCCAGGGCGTATATGTTGAGCTCCCACAGTCTCTCCTCATATGTTTTGTCCCCCATTCCCAGGATTATCTTTGTCACCCTATGCTGGACCCCTCCAATAGTTTTATGTCTCTTTTCAAATAGGTGCACCAAAATTAGACACAGTATTACAGGGACAGTCTCACTAGGGACCTGTACAGGGGCAACCAGCTCTTAATCCATGTGACAAGCTGACCTATGGTAGATGGAGAGGCAACACGCTGGGTTTAAAGTTCACAGAAGAAAATGTACTTTCATTGCTCCAAATGTAAGTTATTGCTCCCGAAAAGCATAATCAGTCAGTTCAACTTCTCCAGCCTGGTCAGGTAACAAAGGTTAACACAAAACAGTCCTTTTCAGGCTGACTTGACAAAAGGAATCTTTGAACTACCTAGGTGGACCAGCAGTTTTTTCAATATACAGTCTCAAACAAAACAAACGGTTTGTGGGCCAGCAGTTTTGAATACACAGTCTCAAATAAAACACAAACAGTTTTCCCTTTTAGCCTTATTTGCAGGCTGTTATCAGAAGTACATTCCACTCACTGTTTTTGGCCCAGCTGGCTAGGCTGATCCTTTACCTCAGGACTGTCTGCTCTAGAAATGGTCTCTTTCTCAGCAGAAGGTTTCAACTTCTCCCCAAAGGCTCTCTCGAACAATTAACCATTCTCCTTGGCTTTCTGCTCTGGTTCCTGTCTTACACTCCACCCTCCATCTTGCAGGGTTCTCTGCCTAGGAGTATCTCCTCCCTGCAGCAGCTTCCAGCTTCTAACTAACTCCTTGATGGATTCTCTTTGCCTTTCAACAATCCCTCTAATCAGCAACACCTGGGGAGGCACTCCCTCCTTGCCTGTTCATGTTGCATTCCCTGCATTTCCTCATCCTCAGCCAAGATGTTAACCTGTTTCCCAGGGTAGTGTTTACACTGTAACATACTGCCCTCCTTTGTATGAAGGCACAGTTAGTCATCCCCGATGGTTCCCTCCCAGGACAGGAAGTCTGCATTTCCATTCTGGGTCCTGGCCTGGTGGTGCACCATAAAGGAAAAAGGCTGGAGGGCCAAGTACCACATGGTGATGTGGGGGTTGTCATCCTTCAACACCTGTAGCCACCTCAGAGGGGCATGATCTGTGACCAGGATAAACTGCTGGCCATGTAGGTAGTAGCAGAGGGCGTTCACAGCCCACTTAACTGCGAAACACTTTTTCTCTATCACTGCATAGTTTTTCTCCTGGGGAAAGAGTTTCTGCCTGAGGTAGAGGTTAGGATGTTCCTCCTCCTCAAACTCCTGGGACAGCACGGCTCCTAGCCCTACTTCAGAGGTGTCTGTCTGCAGGATAAAGGTCCTGTTGAAGTCAGGACTGCGTCACACTGTCTCTCTGCACAGTGTAACTTTGAGTTGTGCGAAGGCCTTGTCACACTCCTCTGACCATTGGACTTTACTGGGGGCCAATTTCTGGGTGAGGTCTGTAAGGGGCTGGCAAGAGTGGAGAAGTGTGGTATGAACCTGTGGTGATACCCTGCCAATCCTAAGAAGGCCCTCACCTGGGTTTTTGTGGTGGGTACTGGGCACTCAGATATGGCTTGGACCTTACTGACCAAGGGTCTCACCTGTCCATTTCCCATACAGTACCCCAAGTACTTCATTTCAGCCTTGGCCAAAGCACACTTCACTGGATTGGCCATCAGCCCTGCTTCTCATAAGGGCTGTAGTACGGCTGCCACCTTGGATACATGGGACTTACAATCAGTGCTGTGGATCACCACGTCATCTAGGTAAGGAGCTGCATAGTGGGCATGGGGTCACAGCAAGCGGTTCATGAGACTTTGAAAGGTTGCATGTTCCCCATGTAAGCTGAAAGGCATGATAAGAAACTGGTATAGCCCAAAGGAAGTAGCAATTGCTGTCTTTTCCCAAGACTCTGGGGTCAAAGAAATTTGCCCATACCCTTTCGTTAGGTCCAAAGTCATGATGTACTTGGCTTCCCCTAGTCTATCCAACAGTTTGTCTACCTGGGGCATGGGGTAGGCATCGAACTTCGAGATGGCATTGACCCTGCAAAAATAAATACAGAAGTGGGTAGCCCCACCTTCTTTTGGTACTAACACTATGGGGCTACACCAATCCCTGCTGGATTCCTCAATCACCCCCAACTCTAGCATGTCCTGTAACTTCTTCTTAACAGTGTCTCATACAGCTTTTGGCAAGCGATATGGTCACTGCCACACCATCTCCCCTGGCTCTGTTTCTATGTGATGAGCTATCATATGGGTTGTCTCCGGGAGGAAGGAGAAAACATCCGAAAACTGGCTTACCAACTCTCCTAGTTGCTGTTTCTGTTTTTGAGACAGCTGTTCTCCCATTGGGACTTGTATCACCGGATTCTCATCAGGCACTTAGGGTCCCAGATCCACTGTGTCTGGTTTAGGGGAAATCAATAGGCTATCCCTCTGGTTCCAAAATTTCAGCAAACTGACATGGTAGATCTGGGTCTCTTTTCACCTCTCTGGCTGGCAAACTTAATAGTCAACTGGGCCTGCCCTCTGGGTAACTTCATAATGCCCCTTCCATTTGGCTAGAAGCTTATTCTGGCTGCTTGGCAACAAAACTAGTACCTGATCCCCTGGTTTATATTCCCTCAGCCAGACTCCCTGATTATGGTAGTACTCTTTTCTTTGTTGAGCCTTCACCAGATTCTCTCTGGTAAATTTCCCCTACCCGATCTAATCTTTCCCTCAATTGCAGGACATATTGCACCACATTTTCAGTCTTGGGGTTGGGTTTCACCCACATCTCCTTTACTACATCAAAAACACCTCATGGGTGGTGCCCATAGAGGAGTTCAAAAGGAGCAAACCATGTAGAAGCTTGAGGGACCTCCCGCATTGCCAACATCAGTAAAGGAAGTAACTTGTCCCAGTCCCTGACCTCAGTGGTTATGAACTTTTGAAGCATCGTTTTAAGGGTTTTGTTGAATCATTTCACGAGTCCATCTGTCTGGGGATGGTAGATCAAGGTCCTTATGGAGCTGATTCCCAATAAAGTACAAACCTCCTGAGTCAGGCAGGACATGAAGTTAGTTCCCCGGTCAGTCAACATTTCCTTCAGTATTCCCATATGACTAAAGGCCTTTAATAGTTCCCTGGCTACAATTTTGGCCAAAATAGTTCAGAACAGAATGGCCTCAGGATACCAGGTAGCATAGTCTACAATCACCAGAATGTATTGGTACCCCCCTGCACTTTTTTCAAGGGATCCCACTATATTGACCCCAATCTGGTCAAATGGTGCCTCCATAACAGGTAAGGGCACTAAAGGGACCCTTGGACTGTTCTTTGGAGCAACTAACTGGCACTCGGGACAAGATGCACAATAATCTTTAACATGTTGATAGACGCCCGGCCAAAAGAATCAGGGTAACAGTTGGGCTAGTGTATTCTCTACCCCACAGTGCCCTGCAACAGGAGTAGAGTGGGTGAGGCGTAGTAATTCCCCCTGAAAGACTTGAGGGATTAGCAGCTGATGCCGTGTATCCCCCATCTGGGCCTTCTTACTAACTTAATACAGGATACCCCTTGTAACTCAAAATGAGGATAGCATGCTGCCTGATTCTCATCTACCATCTCCCCTTCCCTGACAGCCAACTGGGTATATGCCCAGTTGAGTATACCATCGGCCCGTTGTTCTTTGGCAATGTCCAGGCAGTGCTTTAACACATCTTGCTCTGATAAGGATGGCCCTCTGGGACTTTGGTTAGGTGGGTCAGTGTTAGGGTTGGGCTGTGGGTCTGGACCCACTTTTGCCTTTGCTTCACTTCCCTCCTGTGCCCCTGCCCCTTCAGGATCCCTTTTCTTTGCAGCCCTATAGTTTCACTTAGATTTGGGGGTTCTCATTTGGGAGTTAAAAATCCCTGGGTCTGGGAAAGGGAAAAACTTCTCCCAGCTGCAGGTGACTGGCCCCCCTCCCTTCATGACCCTGAGACTGGGTAATTATCAAAGATAAGTCTGCTTTCCATAAGTCATCAAACCATTTCAAATCTCTCCCCAGTAACACCAGATAGGGTAACCCCAGGGCAACCCCCACCATTATAGTCTCTGTTTGGCCCCCCAGAGTAAGTGTAACCATAGCACCAGGGTAAGCCTTTACATTCCCATGCACACATCGGATAGGGACAGGGTTCTGGTCCTGCCAGTGTCGGGGGTTCACAAGGGCCACCCTGACTAGGTTCTGGCAGCTTCCTCAGTCCACCAGAGCCTCTGTCTCTATACCTTCTACCTCAACAGAGACCACACAATCTCAGGATTCAGAGCCCCAACCCCCACTGTACAGTGAATACACATCTGTAAACATGCAGTCTATGAAGGTACAGTCCATGTGGGGGGAAGTTCTTCGCAAAAGTAACCCTTCTGTCCACATGAGAAGCATGCCTCTGTGTCTTGGCTATGGGGTGAGCCTCTGGGTTTAGGCAGTGGGCCCTCAGAAAATGTCTTCCTGGGCTGCTGGGTTGTTGTCTTTCCCAGAGCCTGACCCTTATTTGGCCCATAACCCCTCTCCCTACATGCCCAAGGTCCCTTCACAGTTCCAGTCAATATTCCTTCATTCTGGCTCCTGGGACGATTCCCCATCTTACCAGGTGGCCTTGTAAGCTGGGTCACGGGGCGGGAGGAGAGTTCAGCATCCAACACTTGTTCTGAGATCTGCATGGGCTCCGCTAGCTTGGTGATCTTCTGTTTGCGGACCCAACTCTGAATTCCTGGAGACAGGATGTTCAGAAATTGTTCCAAGATGATTAACTCGGCCACCTCAGGGCCACTGTGTCTTTCGGGTTTTAGCCAATGCCAACATAGGTCCCTCAATTGTTGTCCCACTGCTCTAGGCCGTGCACCTGCTGAAAAATTTGAAGCTCCAGAACCTCCGTCGATAACTTTCTGAGTTGATACCTAGGCAGACCAGGATTGCCTCTTTCACCTCCGTGTACTCCCTGGCTGTGGTACTGTCCATAGCTCAATAGACCGCTTGGGCTTCCCCGGTCAGACAGGGGGCAAGGTGGACAGCCCATTGGGGTCTGGGCTATCCAGCAGCTTCCGCCACTTGCTCAAACATTACCAGGAAGGCCTTGGGATCATCCTCAGACATCATTTTTGTCAGCATGGCATTCATCCTAGGAACCCCTGGCCCCACAATACCTGGACCAGCCTCACCAGTAGGATCTTGTTGCGGCTGTTGCACCTGGGACTGCAGCAGCTGCTGTTGTTGTTGCCCCAGCTGTATAAGAAAATGCTGTTGTGCCTCTTGTTGTGCTTGTTGGGCCTGTTGTTACACCTTCTGCCGCTGCTGAGCCAGATGGGCGAGAACCTGTTGTTGCTGAGCCTGTTGTGCTTGTTGCACCCGCTGTTGCACCTCCTGCTGCACTTGTTGGGCCCATTGTTGTGCCTCCTACTGCTGCTGAGCCAGCTGCCTGAAAGCCTGCTGTTGTTGTTCAGCGAGCAGTTTCTCCATATCCATTTTTCCAGAATGTAACTAGTCCTGCTCACTGCAGCAGGGGTTCAAATCCCACTGCTAACACCATGTGTGACAAGCTGGCCTATGGTAAATGGAGAGGCAACACGCTGGGTTTAAAGTTCACAGAAGAAACTGTACTTTTATTGCTCCAGAAAAGCATAATCAGTCAGTTCAACTTCTCCAGTCTGGTCAGGTAACATAAAGGTTAACACAAAACAGTTCTTTCAGGCTGACTTGACAAAAGGAATCTTTGAACCACCTAGGTGGGCCAGCAGTTTTTTCAATATACAGTCTCAAACAAAACAAATGGTTTGTGGGCCAGCAGTTTTGAATACACAGTCTCAAATAAAACACAAACAGTTTTCTCTTTTATCCTTATTTGCAGGCTGTTATCAGCAGTACATTCCACTCACTGTTTTTGGCCCAGCTGGCTAGGCTGAGCCTTTACCTCAGGGCTGTCTGCTCTAGAAATGGTCTCTTTCTCAGCAGAAGGTTTCAACTTCTCCCCAAATGCTCTCGCCAGCAATTAGCCATTCTCCTTGGCTTTCTGCTCTGTTTTCTGTTTTACACTCCACCCTCCATCTTGCAGGGTTCTCTGCATAGGACTATCTCCTCCCTGCAGCAGTTTCCAGCTTCTAACTAACTCCTTGCTGGATTCTCTCTGCCTTTCAACAATCCCTTTAATCAGCAACACCTGGGAAGGCACTCCTGCCTTGCCTGTTCATATTACATTCCCTGCATTTCCTCATCCTCAGCCACGGTGTTGACAAGATGCAGCACCCCATACATCGAATGGGAAGAACACCCTTCCCCCCTCAACTGGTGGTCAAACAGAAGTTCAGCATGTTTGTAGTTCATTTGCATCACCAGGTAAAGAAAAAGTTCCATCTCCCCAAACGACGCACAGGGGAAACGCCAGACATTGCCCAACAACTAACACACCAAAATCTGGCAAATGGAAAATCATGTACACATATGCTCACAGTCTGGGAAACAAGATCCCAGACCTGCAGCCAATAATGACAGAGGCTAAACTGGACATAGTAGCCATTAGTGAGACATGGTTTACCAGTAACCTCACTTGGAGACTTCAGTACATGGCTATGTACTGTTCAGAAGAGACCAAGGTGCAAAAGGGGGAGTGGGGCTACTATGTCAATGAAAATATCAAAGCTACAGAAATTCAGAATACACTTAAGGAGCCAGAAGAACTGTGGGTCACCCTGGAAACAGGAAATGGGACAGCCATACGAACTGGGGTTATGTACAGGCCTCCAGACCCGGGGGAGGACATAGACACATCACTGTTAGAAGATATACAAAACATGACACCTAATGGAGAGGTTCTCATAATAGGAGACTTCAACATGCCAGATACAGATTGGTCAATACCAGCAGGAACATCTGCCAGAACTAGACACATGGTGGATTCTCTGCAGGGGGAGGGACTCAAACAACTGGTATAACAACCCATAAGAGACTGGGCTATCCTAGATCTAGTACTGACTAACAAGGAAAGATCACAGATCTCCAGGTAGAAGGTCACCTGGGGGCCAGTGACCATCACATGGTATGGTTCAATTTGGCCACTAGAACTAAATCATCCAATTTTAAGGCAAAAATATGGGACTTCAGAGGAGCTGACTTTGATAAGATGGCCAACAGAGTTAATCTAGCCCTGGCAAAAAGAAATATAGGTGAGAGGGTACAGGCAAAGTGGGCAAGCATTAAAGATGCAATACTTGAAGCAACATCCCATTGTGTTAGAAAGAAAATGAAGTGCAAAAGAAGGAGGAAACCACTTTGGTTCTCAAAAACAGTAGCAGAAAATGTCAGAGCCAAAAGGCTGGCCTTCAGGAAATATAAGGGAACACAGCAGTATGAAGATAGGGAGGCATAACAAACTTCCCTAAGGGAAGCAGGGAAGGCAGTAAGGCAGGCAAAGGCCCAAACCGAGGAAACACTAGCACAAACAGTAAAAGAAAGTGACTAGACTTTCTATAGATACATTAGTTTGTTTTTTTTATTTGCTGTTTATACTCCTACCCTGCCCCCTAGACTCCACCGCCTCAGGAGTCACTAATTGCATCTGTCCCAGCCTCATCCTACCTGCAACACAGTAGTCCCTCCATGTAGCCTCAGATTGCCTCCCAGGCGGGGACAGGGATGGGGAACATACACCCCTGAACCATCTTAATTTTGTCAGGGCACCGGACCGGGACAGGCAGGTGTGCTATGGGGTCTGCGCTAGAGTGCTCCATCTTCCAGGAGCCTAGAGGGCAATTTTTCCAGTGTTCCTGTGTTGGCGTGCATCCTGATGTCAAGGCCTTCCCCTGCCGATATCCACCGTACACTTTCCCCCGTTTGTGAGACAGGGAACTTGCTGCACCCCAGGCCTCCACCAGAGGGCAGTCAAGTTCTGACCCTTAAGGTCCCCTCCCTCCCAGGAGAGAAGAGCTGTCCTCTGGACACTCAATCCTCTCCTTCCCCTGCCAAACCCCAGCGGTCCGGGCTCATTCCTGGACCCGGGTCTCTGGCGTAGTGCGAGGTGTGGTGTCCAGCGCCTCAACCCTCAGCACCACTGGGCCGGCTCTTTAGGTACATTAGTGAAAGGAGAAAGTCCATAGGGGGTATTGCTAAGATCAAAGGGGTTAAGGGGGCATGTGAGGAGGAGGACCATGTAAAAGCATCTATTATAAATAGATACTTCTGCTCAGTATTTACTGAAGAGAAGGTAGGACAGGGCCCACAGCTCAACACCATAGACATCATCAGCAAGGAAGTGCAGCATGTTTCTCCTGGGCATCTGTGTGGCCTGAAGGGGATGTATTTAAAGGAATTTTTCAATCTACACATCTGGGCTTCGTAGCCCAATACCTTATGGCAGCATTAGTTAATTGCTGCCAAAAATACATTTTTAATGCCTTTTTACTTAAGTTTAAACAATCTTAGAGACAAATGAAATCCACTGGTCAACTAATAGGGGCCCTGTTAGTTTGAGTGGTGGCTTTCATTTTCCTCTAAGATTGCTTAAACGTATATAAAAGGCATTGAAAAATTTTCCCATAGACTTGTATGGGGCGCTCCCCTGCGCTCTCCCTACTTAGATGTCACAAAATGTTTGAGCATGGGGGTGGGGCCAGCAGACCAGGAAGTGAAAGGGATTAGCTGGCCATGGGTTTGGCTGCAGTTATGATCCTTTCCCTACCTAAAAACGACACAGCTAAAAATGACACTTTTGTCAGCAATTGGCTAATGCTGCTATAAGGTACTGAGCTATGAAGCCCAAACAGAATTTCCAGTAAGTTGAAAATTCACTTTAACTCAGTCCTGTTGCTGGCAACTGTGACTTTTTGTTGGTGACAGGATCCTTTGAAGTGAAAACACTTCATTTAACTGGTTTAGTGGCTAGCCTGTAGGTATACAATTCTTTGACAAAATGACTATAGTTTTACCAGTAGAAAGAAGCACAGCCCCAAGACATGGATTATCTCAGTGGCTCTTCTTATTTTGCTAAATGGACATTTCCAGATAGGTGTTTCTTCTGCATTGGGTTTTATGAACCGGCGATCGTACATGGAGCAAGCTGATTGGCCGAGAGGGTTTGGAAGCCGTGATGATATCGGGCTACATCGTCACGGCTTCGGAAAACCTCAGGCCACCAGCCTGCTCACTGACAGCGCAATGTTCTCCACCGACCTCCACTAACACTAACAGGCAAAAAAAAACACGTCTTCACAATTGCCCCCCCATACACGTCGCCCAAAGCAGACGTGCTATAAACAGAAAAAAAAAAACTTCTCCCTTTCATTCTCGCAACTGCTTCACTGCAGAGCGCCTGGGCACTGCTCAGCCACTGCCACGCTGCCTCGCCGCCTAAACGGGCAAACGCATAAACCCGCCTCCTCAGGCTTTACCCCTTACCTTCTCACTTTCCTCAGAAGTATGGCACAACTCATCTTCACCTCCTCAACAAAGAAAAAAAAAACAACAATTTTACAGTGCATGAGTAAACTAAACTTCCGGGGGTCAATACCACAACAATGAGAACTATAACAAAATCCTCCTGCAACAGCACCACCTACTGGCCAAAACATGAGGTACACGAACTTTTTTTTTAATGTCCACCTACACTCATATAAAAACAGTATTTAAATATTTAAAAACTTTATTTTTGCATTAAAGGCATAAAATATCAATTAATCCAGTTCATAATAGCAATAAGGCACTCCAGGGTGTGGTATATCATGGGATATCGTCTACCGGATTGTGTTGACGACTGCCATGCGCCCTCGTGCCCAACCACCGAGGCGTGATGATATCCCATGATATACCACACTCTGTCATGCCTTATTGCTTAAATGTACCACACAGCTTGATTTTCAGAGGTTTTGTTTCATCAAACATTTAGTCCTTTTAGTGTCATCTATGTTGTTATGTTGGCTAGCAATAGTAGCAAATATATTGTAATCTATCTGAGTTTTGAGGGGGCTTCTGGGAGCTTGGCTGTCCTCCATCTTCAGAGTCCCTATTTCCACCCCAATTCCACCCACTCTTCACCTTTCTGTTGCTTATGCCTTTGAAGTAAACATATACAGCAGATCACACATTCTGACCTCCTCCTAGGGTGCTGCCACTAAAGTGAACAAAGAAAACAAAGAAACAGAAGAATGGTGCACACCGCTGTGAACTATAAATAATTTAATTGAGAACTCAACACCAGGCCAAAACACCTCTACACAGCGCCTTACGCAGAAGGCTTCATCGGGGGACTTCTGTTTCATTGTTTCATCTTTGATGTACTTGGCCAGTCCGAAGCTGGAAAATGCAAGGTGGAAGTGAACTTTCTTGTGCAGCCTGCAGTTCCTACTAGCAACATTTCCTGAGCTGTTCATTCCACATGTGTGATGCTGTTTATTCAGTGCTTTGTTTCTCTGCCTGAAGGGGAATGGCAGAGATGTTGCACAACACCCACAGCTTGTTCCTGTATCTGGATGGCCATGACAGTATAACAGCAGGTATTCACTTTGTACAGCATTTTTGCTAAACAAATCACTATTTAATCCCACAAGTTTTTCATTAAAAGGTAGTCTTACTCATTAAGATCATACGCATTGAAAATGCCAAAGTAAACACTGAGTTAAATACATAAAAAAAGTCTGAAAATATTTTTAAAAAATTCAGGCATTAATTGTGAAAACAGCTGCATGAACACATAAGTCAGTGTCCTGCATAATTTATGCTTATTATCTTTGCAGAAGCCAATGAATGGCTTGCATATCTACAGTATATAGATATATTACTATTTAATCCCTCAGGTTTTTCATAAAAAGGCAGTGTGATGCAGTAGGTTCATACACAATGAAGGTGTTAAAGTGAACACTGAGTTACTGCCAAAGGCTAGCAAACATACTACACTTGGTCTGAGCTCTGAGAGGGCTTTTTGGGGGCTTGGCTGTCTTCCACCTATCACAGCTTCAGAATCCTCTTTCTGCACCTCACTTACTGCCACTCTTCACCTTTCTGCTGCTTTTGGCTTTGAAGTACTTGGCCATACTAAAGGCAGAAAATGCAGTGTGGAAGGAGGTTTTCTTGTGCAGCCTGTAGTTCCTACTAGCAACATTTCCTGAGCTGTCCATTCCACATATGTGATGCTGTTCAGTGCTTTGTTTCTCTCCCTGAAGGGAATGGCATAGATGTTGCACAGCACCCACAGCTTGTTCCTGTATGCAGTCAGTGATGACAGTGTAACAGTAGGCATTCACTTTGTACTGCACTTTTACTAAACAACATCATGATTAGCAGCAGCTCCTCCAGTGCCCACACCCAAATCACAATCAGTTGCAGCTCCTCCAGTCCCCCTCCACAATTACATGATCAGCCACACTGGCTGTTTGTCCTCCACCCAAAGCAATGATCAGTGGCAGCTCTTCAGGTCCCCATCCAGAGAGCATGACATACTAAAAATGCTGTGACTGGCACCCCCCAACATCCAGCGAACCCATCCAACATAAATCCAACATACTTTTGACACTTGGGTATCAAAACCCTGGTGCCAGCTAACACCCCCAAAAATATGCACCACTGGGGTGTCAAACCCTTGGTGCCACCAAAAGAACCCCACACACACTGACACCAGAGTGCCCAATCCCCAGTGCCAGCTAATAACACCCCCACCACAGTATGCAACATCGGGGTGCTCAACCCTTGTGCCAGCTATCAACACTCCCCCCAAAAGTCTATGACACTGGGGTGCCCAAACCCTGGTGTTGCCAAAGAACACCCCTCCAGCACACACTCCAACACCAGAGTGCCCAAACTCCGATGCTTGCTACTACCCGGCACCTCAGTATACAACACTTGAATGCCCAACACCTGGTGCTGCCAAACAAGTCACTGACACTGGAGTGTCCAATCCTCCAAAAAAACAGTCCCTTATTATTTTCTTTTTTCCCTACAGCCTCCATAAACCTGAAGCAAAGAAAAACATCCAGTGATGTCTTCTAGCCCCCAACACCCCCTCCCGGACCCCCCTCTCAACACTCACTCTCCACCCCATTCCTCACTTAACTAGCTAGTGTCCCATGAAGTAATCCTGTCTGTGACCAGCAAAGATCCTCTACCTACTGACTGAAAATAAGGTAACGCCAATTAATGGATTTTTCCTGCATTTTGAACTTTTGCTCACAATATTGCCGTTTAACATTTTTACCCTAAATTTTCAACACAGCCTTCTTTTCATCCCATCACATAAAAAGACAGGTGTAATGTTTCCCCTCAAATACCCTCCAAAACATGTTTTCGCAGTTACTCCCCCAAATTACCTTTTGGATGAGATTTAAAAAATTACACCTGTCTTTATCTAAAGGTGGGGTAATAAAAAGCCTATTCTGAAAATGTGGGGTCAAAACCTCAAAAAAAATGGTTTACCTATACCATTGCAACAGCAACACCGCAGACATCCCTGACATCGACAGACACAATGCCGAGTGCTGGCATTGTGCTGTCAGGGATGTCGGTGTAATTTCTTTGGTGGCCTGCACCCCCGAACCCCCCACGTGTGGGGCTGTGCCCACCACACCCTCCAGTATTTAATTATCCAACTCCGAGTCAGAGTTATCTCAGGAAGGGGGTGAAACTCCGGGAGATGCACTGCCGGGCTCAGCAGGGACCATTTCAGCAACCTGTTGATTTCTGTCAATTTCTGTTGCTGTAATGGTCTTTGCTGAGGATATTTCATTCTGCGGTCAGCATACAAAAAAAAAAACCACACCCAAAAAAGTTATGAAAAAAGGCTAACAGTTTTCAATGTTTACTCATAACGCTGCAATTTTTGAGAATTTGACTTCAGATTTTCAGCATAGCCATTTTGTTGCCCCAGTGCAGGAACATGACAGGTGTCATGTTAAAATCTTGCCCAAAACATGTTTTCACGGTCATGCTACAACATGACATTTTGGCCAGGATTTCATAAATGGCACCTGCCATTTTCATAAGGTGGGGTAATAAAAAGCCTACAGTATGTTGAAAATTTGGGGTCAAAATTTCAAAGAACAACAAAGTCAAGAAGAAACATTGACATTTTTCAGTGTTTACTCACAATACTGCAGTTCTTTTACATTTTGAACCCAAATTTTCAACATCGTTGGTTTTTTTATACCACCTCATGAACATGGCATGTGTCATTTTAAAAATCCTCCTCCCAAAACTGTTATCACTGTCATTCTGCAAAATCATGTTTTGCGTGGGAGTAATAACCAACACCTGTCATGTTTATATGCCAAGGTATTAAAAAATACTATCCTGAAAATTTGTAGTTACAGTCTCAGACAAAAAAAAACTCTTCATTTCCCAGTCATGACAATTTCACAGTTAAAACTCATGTTATTAGTGTGTTAATTTTAACTGCTGCACTATCTACACCCAAGAACTACACAGCAAATACAAGCAAGCGAACATGATTGACATTGACCAATGCTTGTTTGAAAACTGCATGCACATATTTTAAGCAACAGAGTCAGTAAGAAAAGCAACCTATAGTTCTGCCCATAAGTCACTCAAATGTACATGACCGGGCACAAGAATACATTATTAGAAACTGTTTTCAGAAGGGGAGGTGGTCTGTACTGTACCAGATACTGTTCAACTTGTAAGAGTCAATGGAAAATACAGACGAAACAATCGCTTTAGCTCAGGAAGGGAGCAAATTCCCTAGAGTTCTCTTCTGCTGCCCTTGTCATTTTAGGAAAGGCATTTCTGGTGGTTTTGCACTACTGCACTGTTTACTTGTATTTTTCCAGTGCTGCAAAACATCTAGCTGTTCATCCAACTCACTTAGGCAACTTCCCATAAGAAAGTCTTTATTGTTTCTGCTTTCCTCAGCATGCTGAGTGAGAAGAAAGCCTGTTTTAACAGACTGATCAAGCACTAGAAGACTGACTCACACATTAGGTCATACCTTGGATTCCTTAATCAGGAAGTTCTAATCATGACTTCAGTATATGCTAGAATGTGTTTAGTCATATGTTGTGGTACGTATGCTGCTGTTCACCAGTGCTGCAGTCAGAGTTGGAGTTTTAAGTAACAGGCCTTCCTTGTATGACTCTGCTGCTAATAGATTCTGTACTGTACATGAAGATTTTCTAAATCTATCTAGCTGTGCCCCCACTTAGGATTATAATAATCAGAAATGGGCATCGGTTTAATACCTCATTCAACAGCTGATTTTTGCAATAGCCAGGCAGAACCCCCTGGTATTACTCTGGATTGTTAATTTTGGGTACCACCCCACAATAGGGAACAGGAAACCACAACTTTCTGGTCCAATGGGGAATGTGCTACCACTGAGCCACATTACCAGTAGCCTTACCATGTTGGAGCCTTATCCTGTCAGATCTCAGAAGCTAAGCTGGATCAGGCCTGATCTGTAGTCAAAAGTAAGACCTCCAGAGAGCATGAGATGCTGCAGGTAATGATGTTGATAACTCTGCAGAAACACTTTCCCCTTGGCTATAAGTAACTATACTGATGTCACAGCATGGTGTTAAAGGGGGCTCTATGCTTTTGTGAGATGCTGTCCTTCAGATGAGATGTTAAACTGAGGTCTTGTCTCTCTTTTCTGGTGGTTATTAAGTTGGATGGTGATGCTCCCATGTCAGGGCCGGCTCATCAGTGCAGTGCTAGTGCTACCGCCTGTGACCCCGTGTGACCTGGGTTTGGGAACGAACCTGGGTCATCAGGGACTGGCTTGGGGGAGGAGGAGGTCCGAGCACCACACAGCACACTATCCTCCTCTAAGAGGGGGAGGGTTGTCACATCACCCCGATCCTACTGCTGATGGATGCACAGGCAGCGGCTTGGGACTAGTGATGTGTGTGGAGGGGAGGATGCCATTAGGTGCTTGGCTGCATCAGTACATCTATAGCCTGGACTTCCATACTTGTACTGGCATCCTCAGGGGTAGGATTTCCAGGGACACGCTAAGGTTAAAATCTCCCACTGTTGTGCAGCATTATACCTAGCAATGGGGAGAACGGATAGTCAGTACACCCACCACCAAGCCCTGCTGGGAGTGGGTGATAAAGTCAAACAAAAAAAAAAGATCCTATGTCACTTCTTGGAAAGAGTAGAGCATTTTCCTTGATGTCTTGGCCAAAGTCCCCCTATTCACTAATCCTCCAACAGCCTAACCTAGTTCAGTGTCAGTCTGTACTTCCTGAATCCCCCCACCCTCACCCCGGACAAAACTGAAAATGGAAACATATTCTTAGTCCTCCTTTCCTGGTTAACATAAAAAAAGAAGTACATTAATGTAACCCTCCCAACTAGCGAGGTACGAGGTAAAGCCTTTGTGATGGGCTCTGGACAGTCTATTAGGCTTGAGTTTGAATGATTTGCAGCTGGTTGGAATATGGCACATTGCCATTACCTATGAGGATCCTTTTGATAGATAGCATCCAGGGTGCTGCCTCACAGTGAAATAAATGCTGCTCCCACCCTCCTTGACAGGAACCCTTAATGACAGACTCGCACCCCCTTTAACACTCTATGTATGCAAATACAGAAACACAATAAGAGAAATATACACAGTAAATCCAATACAAAAACCAAAGGGTGTTTACTAAGGGAAGGAAATTGCTAAATGCAAGCAAACAATATTCAAAAGATCCCCAACCCCCCCATCATCCTTTGCTGAATAGCTGTAGTCTCTGGTTAATCTCCATTGGTGCGTCAGTTACTGAAGTTCCTAGAGAGCTCCCAAAGAGTCTGTATACTATATGCATCTACACAGTTTGAGGTTGCAGGCTTGATGGTGTACCTCGGTACAGAACTGTCTGATGGCTGGGGTTGGGGATCCTAAACCAAAATACTTGCTTATAACAACAGCAGGTTTAAGTTACTCCTAGTTTTACAGTCTCTCTCTATGGGCCTTGTTCTACAGTTGCACAGGCGGGCCAACATTTTAATTAACTTGTCTTAACTACTATATACAAGAAGTGGGGTACTAAACCAGTACTCATAACCTCTGGCAGACTTCACAGTATCTGACTCCACTGAGACACGTCCTGCTGGGTTGGCAAATTCAGGCTGGGCTAATGTTGTGGTAGAGCCTGCACACTTCCAGGTGGTGACAGGTGTGGGCCGTGCTAGTCTCCATTGTCTCTGATCCTCTTCACCCCATGGTGGAATTTGCCTTCACTAGCCATGAAATGCAAGCAGTCACTCAGGGCTTCTGGTTGCTTAGACCCACTGTCAGGAAAAGTCCTGACAATGTCTGTAAAAAAAGCAGCTTACTGCTCCCCCACAATCCATATGCTTCAGTTATCCCAGAGCAGAAACAAGGCAACCCTGTTCCAAGTACTTAGACACTTGATTGGTAAATGGTTATCAAAGCAAATACTATAGTACAATATAAGATATACGTAGCTTTAATATGCATGACAAAATGTACCATGAAGGTCTATGTAGACTATACGGGCTTCTTGCTTCTCTGTCCTCACCCCCATTGAAGCTCCAGCTGATCGAAGCTCTGGGTTATTCAAGATTTTTTGCCAGTTGTAGTCCACTACGTATTTGTGAGCAATAATGTGATTTTTGCACAATAGTTGTTACTGCTGCACTTTATTTATCAAGTGATGCTGCTAGTCCGTTTATTGAAATGAAAATACCACACTGCAGCTGTAACCACAATACAACCAGCTTTGGATCAAAACCACTCTTGGCTTAAGTATCTGCAGCTGCCCCCCAAATTGGGGTTTACAGTGGTGTCCCCCAGGATGAAACCCAATTCTGCAGCATTTTGCAGCACTCTGAAGAATGCTGCAGCAGACCTACTGAATAAAGCAATGTAATTTAAATGGCAATTAGTCCCTTTTATCATTCAGGAAAATGTGACACTGCCAGGGTGAAGTGAATGCCACAATTTTCTGCATGATAAAAGGGACTAATTACCATTGAAATTACATTACTTTATTCAGTAGGTCTGCTGCAGCATACTGTAGAATGCTTAAGAGTGGGTTTCTGGGCTGGCCCATCGGCACAGCGGTAGCACTACCGCTTGCGACCCTGGTGACCCCAGTTCGGTAGCGAGCCCGGGTCATCAGAGGGTAGGCCAGGGGAGAAGGATTGAGCACCCAACAGGCCGCTCTTCTTCTCTGGGTGGGGTGAGCAGCACTCGTCACTGCAATACCACCACCACCACCTGGGTGACCACAGGTGGTGATGGTGCAGCAGAGGAGGCAGGAAAGAAGGGAGGGACAGACGTCAGTCGAGGACTGGAGTGGAGGTGCATCTCCATGTGCCTCCAGCTCATTGGTCCTCCTTGCTTGCAGATGTCTGGGGGTAGGGAGAATAAGAAAAATGTGCCTGCTCCCAGTCCAGGCAATGAGCCTCCAGCACCATGCCTACAGGAGGTTCCGAGGACAGACTCCACCAGTGTGCACTTCCATGATGTTCGAGGATGGTAAGGGGTAGGCCTCCCTCACCCTGCCTGGAGGGTTATCCGGGGGCTCTCGAGGTAAACAGGAGTAAGTAGCACCTTAAGGAGCAGACACCTCTGGCCTCTCAAGTAGGTGTAGTTGTGTGGTGCATGGGGCTCTGAGAGAGGGACTAGGAGTGGAGTGAGTAAGGGGGCAAAAAGAGAAAGTAAAAAAAAAAGAGGAGTTTCATCCTGGGGGGATGCCACTGTACCTCTTGGGCCATGCCTCCGGAGTCCCTTCTGCTGCTGCAGCATCTCCAGGGCTCTGATTCCTGTTTTTTGCAGTCCCCCGCTGCCAGCTTTGTTTCCTGACATGTGGACAGGAGGGAGCAATCCAGAAAAATTGCCGATGTGGCTAGGCCATGTAATCAGAGCCAGCAGGGCTTGTATGAAAGCTTGAGTCCCAATGGCAAGTGAGGCTTGGGCATGTGAGTACTTGAGTGCTCGTGTACACACCTGGGGATGCACTTGTAAGCGTGAGTGGCAATAGCAACTAGAAAAAGGCTCCATGGAGTGGTGCATATTGGAGATGGGCTCCCACGTCTTCGGACAGGTCCCCAAGGGAAAATGGGGCCATCAGATCAATGGCATTAATTAAATTAATTAAAGGCATTGGGGCAATGTTTTAATGTGTGCAAAGCTGCTGAAAATTATGTTTTTTTAAAACAATGTTTATTATGTGTGACTGGGGGCTGCCATGTTGATTTCCCCAGCACCCCAACCTCCAGCCAGTCACAGCCAGCCAATGCAATTGGCTGGGATTTAAGCCTGCAGGCACTAGGGTGTCATGCATGTGATTGACAGCCCTTCTCAGGGTTCACCTACTGCATTGTGACATGAATCTGGTCACTGTAAATTAGGGCACCAGAAACATGTCGCCCGCAATGGACACGACTCTATATTCAGCTGCAACCCAGTTATGGTGACAAGGGACAGCAAGGGACAAGAGTTGTTTTTTGTGGGGTGCTTTGCCCCACGTAACCCCAATACTAAATATAATCTTCTCCAGGTCCGGGCATGAGTGGACCGGAAGAGAACAGTGTCAATGGCGAAAACGTTGTGAGTAAAGAGTGCTATGAATTCCAGCATGCCCCTGCCACTCACAACCTTTTCCCGTTGCCCTAATTGTGGCACCGTAAGTGTGTCGCCCACCTAACGGCATACTGTTCTCAGCCAGTCAGAGCCTGTAATTCCCCCTGTGACATAGAAGCTTCTAAAAAGAATGGGTAAGTCTTGTTAGGACTATCAAAGGAGGCAGAAGTTGCCTGGTGTTTGTTAAACAGTTGCCATATAAACATAGAAGTTGTCAGCAGATGGGAACCATATGATCCATCAAGTCTCCCCATGTTTTCCTACCCCCCCACTTAGCTGCCTGCTTGAGTATCCCGCAATGTCTGTACCATGCCCACTTGAATTCCCCCCACTGTCTTTGCTCCCACCCACCCTCTCTGGCAGGCCATTCCATGGTTCTACCAAGTGCTCTGTGAAGAAGAACTTCCTCATATTGCTCCTGAACCTTCTTCCCTTAGGCGAAGGTCATGCCCTCTTGTTCTGTTATAGTCTTTTACCTGAAAGAGGTTCTGCACCTGTACCTTGTTGTTGCCTTTAAGGTATCTAAATGTCTCTGTCATATCCCCCCGATTCCTGCACTGCTCTAGAGAGTATAATTTGAGTTCACTGAGCCTTGCCTGGTACGGTTTCTGATGCAAGCCCTGCACCATTTTGTTTGCTCTTCCCTTTACCATCTCCAGCCTATCTATGTCCCTCTTGAGGTGTGGCCTCCTGAACTGGATGCAGCACTTCAGAGACTGATACAGAGGCATAATTACTTATTGCCTCCTGCTCATAATGCCTCTTCCTATGCATCCTAAACTTTAATGTTGCCTTCTCGCATTGCTTGCTGACTTTTAGGTCATCTGAGATGATCACCCCTAGGTCATGCTCATGCCTTGTAGCCACCAGCTGCTCCCCTCACATGAAGTACACTTTCCCTGGGTTATGTTTTCCCAGGTGCATGCCTTTGCATTTTTTGCATTGAATTTCAATTGCCAGATCCTTGACCACTCCTCCAGCTTTCGGAGATCAGATTCCATGTTTTGTTGCCACTCTGGCGTGTCGACCCTGTTGCCGATTTTGGTGTCATCCGCAAAGAGGCACACTTTTCCCTTCAGTCATTCAGCAATGTTGCTAATGAATATGTTAAAGAGGATTGGCCCAAGAACTGAGCCCTGTGGCACTCTGCTAGTCACCCTACCCTCCTCTGACAGTGTGCCATTCACTAATACCCTCAGTGTTCTCTCATTCAACCAGTTTCTAACCCAGCCTGTTACTTGATGCCTTTGTTCAAGACTGTTAATTTCAGGGGTGCACTGTGGAGTGTCCAACAGGACAGACCCCTTTACCAAAGCTCTGTGGAGTGCTTATTAATTTATCAAAAACTGAATATTTTGCTATTGTTAGAGTATTCTGCTGCACACCATCGGAAAGAGGATTAATTCAAGATCAAAATGAGGCCAAAAAAAACACCATCAGCCCATGGTTTCGGGGCTAGAAACTTGTTTTAGCATATCAGGTACCAGCATATCATTGAAGCCTGGAGGCCCGACAACACACAACACTCTGGATTTTACGCAAATCCTCCCGATTCTAAACAAACTGCAAGTGATGGGATGAAACGAATAAAATACTGGCCAATATGGAACAAAACCTTATAGACCTCGATGGCAAGCTTTCAGAGAACAAAACTGCCATCGCCGAGCTTACCAGCACTTCGGACTGTACAAATGGAGGTCAGTACAGTCCTGATCTCTGATGTCAGCTACCTTCATTCCAAGCTGGAAAATCCTGAAAATTGCCTCTGACAACGTAATATTTGGATTTTGGGCTTCCCCCTACAGTTCACGGGATTCACAGAACTGATGGCTACCTTGGCTAAACTAATATCTGAGGAGTTACATCTACTACCAAGGGACATGGGGTTTCCAGGTGGTTCAGACATGCACAATCCCACTCTGCCATAGGTCTCGAGGAGGTACTGGAGAGTGGCCGTTAATGGCCATAGTGACGCTGACTACTCCAGAAGGCAGAATTCTCCTGTTGCAGGCTGCACGAAGCAAAGGAGAGATTGTGTGGGAAGGCAGTAGGCAGGGGTTCTTCCTGGACCTTTCCTCTCAGACATAAGACCGCAAAAAGAAATTGCAAGTGGTAAAGAAATCCTTATTAGACAAGGGAGTGAAGGTTCAACTCCTGTTCTTGGCTCATCTAGAAATCTCCCATCAGCAGATGTCACACATTTTCACTGATCCTGAAGCAGCCACCAGTTTTTCTGACAAGTTGCTAGCTGAAATAGACACTGAGGCTTTGGATGAGGAGGAGGAAGGGGAACCAGAGTGAGCTGCAGAGCTGAGCGGACTTTCTATCTTTTTGGGGTCCAGTGTGTGGATTTCTGGCCTTAATAGACGTACTTTGGCCTAGGGATGCTCCAGAGTTATCGTTTTGATGCAGACAGACTTGTTAACAGTTCATTTTTATAAGCTTTACTGTTATTACATAGATGTACCTGCCTGCAAGTTTTATTTAAAAATGCAAATAGACAATTCTGTTTACTGGTGTGCACCGCTCAATTTGTGAACTTTAATAAATCCTTAGATCTATCCCCCCCCCTCCCGCATGGTCCCTTGCAGGATATGTGCATGTGTAGGGTTACACATTAACTCAACCGAGCTCAGGCGATCTTTGTCACAGTAGTTGAGTCTATTTTGCAAAAGATCACCCTCCACTAACCTATTAGTTCTGTGAGTGGGAGTTAAACTCGGCAAACAGATATTATAGTATATATCCTGTGGTAAGAGTACTAATCCTTACGTGTTTATTCTCCTTGTCTTTAACTCCTTTATGTAGTAGGGGGTTGAGGGCCAGTATCTGAATGATATCTGTTACAGTTGGTTATTGACTATTGATTATCCTGATTGGGTACTATTGCCCTCTGTCCTATGATTGCATCTGTACTGTGAATGTAAGCACATATTGCCACTTTTTATTATGATAAGCCATAAATACAAGTAAAAAAAAAGACTGTCAATTTCTGCTGCCATTCGAAGACTTAAGTGTCATCCTGCTCAGCTTGTGGAGATCATTGGCCAGTGATGTCCAGAGGATCCTGTGAGGAGCTACACACTACAACTCGTGCCCTCAGGAGCTGTGGAGACCCATCTTGTCTACCTCTTGGATTAGATGATCTGTGGATATTTTGCTGGTCTGGGAAGCATTTACCTTTCTGTGGATTACTGTTTGGAATTACCCTTGGAGTACCCTGTTTGCAGAATACCAATATGTGGACTGTGAGTGCTAGCTCAGTAACAGAGAGTCACTTGGGTTTGGGGTTTGAAATTTGTTTAAACTGTGCACCACCTCTACGGACCCTGGGCAACATGGGATCAGGCCTGCAACTGTAACTTTAAACTGTGGTACCCAGTTAAATGGTTAGTTTCAATCTAATAACATCCAGGTCCATTGGCTTGGGCCACCTAAAGTGCACTTGAAGGGAGATGGAGAAAGGGTACTGGGGTGGGCACATGCTGGGCATAGCCTGACTGCAAATGTTATCTAACTTTCCCCTTTTTTCTAGAGGACTCACAAATAGAGTTCTGTTTTCAGTTTTTTATATCTTGTGTGAGCACATATTAATTTGCACTGTGTATTATTCGTTCTGTATTGCATTATCTATTTAGGTCTGCTTCACGGGTAGGATCTAGAGTGGTGTTTGTGCCAGTGGAGAGGTGGACAGGTACTTCATCCCACAGGGTTGTACCACACCTGTCATCAGGCCCACTAACCTGTTCTCTGGGCAGAGGCACCACACTATTTTCTTTTCTTTCTGGATATGACCCCCCACAAGGAGTTTCAAAGAACCCAGGCCCCTCAACCTTGCAGGTGTCTGTATGTGTAAGGCATGTGTTGTAACTGTAACTTTCCAACTAATGGCATGGTGACTCGGTTACATATCTGTAGCACAGGCGTCAAGTGCCAGTGGGCTCATACTCCTGCCTGTTGACGAACACGCAGGTTAAGTGGCCTGGGTTCTGTTGCAATGGTGATTGGGGGTTCTATCCTAGAATAGAAAGAAAGTAGTGTGGTACCTCCACCGAGAGTAAAGTAACAGTGGGCCAGGTGTTTGATTGGTACAACCCCCTGGGATGTTGTACCTACCTACCCACCTCCCTTTCCAACCACCCCACACACTGGATACCACGTTGTTCACCAACACTGTACACTACATATAATTGACAGCTAATACCAACAAAATACCCACCACACAGGAAATGCAACAAACAAACCACAACTTTATTTTGGGGAAGGGCTAGGAAGGGGAGATACCAGGAACAGGATTGCTGTGAAGAAGAAAATATTGGTTATTTGGGTTAACAAGGCCTGTGGTCCAGAACACATATAATTCCAACCCCCACTCATACCAGTGCAAACCTCTTATGTCATGAACAATCCTAGCTGGGTACTCAGACTTAATGTGGGCCTGCTAGATGTAGTGGGCAGGCCGGTGTTGGGGCCCTTTAAGTAACTTTTCCTAGGCTTCTAACACTCTTAAACTTTTTACTCCACTTTTGACAGGGCAAGCCCTGGGTTACTCATGGCCCTGCAGCACTGGGATTCAGCTACTGGCACAATGGGTTCTGGAAGTTTAGGGATCACTCAATCAATCACACTGAGGGGAGCAAGCAGATGTGGCAGAAGATGTTGGTTGACCTTGGACTTGCTTGAAGACTCCTGCAGCTTGTCACCTTCCGACTTGCTTGAAGATTCTTGCAGCTTGTCCCCTTCAATCTGCTCTGCAGGCCAGATCACAGAGGCCAGACACAAGGCCTACAAGGCCACAAGGAATCCAGACCCAGAAGTGACTCCACAGTCTGGCTTCCCTAATGGGTCCAGAGTGCCCTAGCACTCAGGCACATGCCCGTGGTCCCCTGCAGCCAAGTCTGCCACATTTGGTAGGGGGTTGCTGGTTCTCTACCTGGCTCCCAGTTGCAGCTATGACAAATTTCAGCATTCACCTTTCTCCTGGGCAGGAACAAACAGCTCTGGTGTGCAGTAAACAAGTTCTCCTAATGCTCACCTTAACAGTGGCCTTTGGCTAGTGACTCGCAGTCTTTGGATTAAAACTCCACCTTTTCACAGCTGGTTTTCAGCAAACTTCAGGCTCCTGAGACACTGGACACCTGCAAACCTTTTCCCTTTCAAAGTCCTCAGATTCAGGTACAGTGCCAACCTTTAACTCTGGCACACATAGTTCCAATTTTCCACTTTCGCGGCTCAGGGGTTCTTCACACTGATGCAGGCACACTACAACACCAAATCTTCAAAACACCAGGAGCTATCACCAAATGCCTTAACTGTTCAGCTGTGATACCACAGTTCCTTTAAACAGAAAAATCCTTTACTCCAATCTTCAGAGAATTCACCAGTCTTCTTTACTCAAGCAAAGCCTAGCACAGACTGCCCAAACTGTCCAAAGTCCCAAGTGTTTCACCCAAAAATCTCAGCTTCTGATTGGTTAGATCCTGCCACCAGTCCCAAATATTAATAAACATGGTCCATCTTTGATTATTGATTGGTAAAGGGTCTTTGGCACCAAGAATTATTTCACATCTCTCCTAAGAGTCAGTTCAGCAATCTTCTGGACACCCAAGAAGCTGATTGGCTGTCCACAGGGGTCAGAGTACTAAAGATGGCTGCTATGGTACACAGTTAAATAAAGTTTATCGGCAGCCCCCACATTAACATGTTCTTGCAGCCAAACAAAGCAGTTTTCCAACCCAGTTGCCCCAATGTCTTGTAGCAGCGTTGCTTACCAGTCATCCGACAGCTTAATAACAATTTAAACCTTTGTGACTTGCCCGTCGCTGCTCCGGTTTTACACAGTCACCCATTGAGCAGGCAGCAGCTCATTAATTTTCATGAATTATTCAGATGGGCTCCATTCCTGAACACTCAAAGTGCTCTTAAAATAACAGGCGCAGCCACTTCTAAGCCTCCCGCTCCAGGTGTTCAACTCTCAATTAGCTTATTCAGGGGGTCAATAGCACCAGGGAGGCATTTGTAAAGTTGCTAAAGCAGTGAGAAAATGAGCCAGTGCTACTGCATAGGTGTGGCTCTGTTTAACTCCTCTGGCCCCTTTAAGGCTTCCCAAAACACACATGGGGCCGGACGGAGACTCAGCAAACTAGCAGGGCCTGGACTGGCAGTGGAGGGCACCAGAGGGAAAGGGATCAAGGATGGAGCTCCCAGGGGGCAAACAAGTTAAGCCCCACCTGAAAGGGGGGGTGTTAGATATCTTTTTAAGTTTTTCTTATATAGGTATTAAGTGCACTTTCTCTACAGTTTTGGATGATACGTTTATGGGGCTAGCCAGCCCTAAATGGTACAAGGACCAAACACTACAAGCATGACTTTTTAGTTTGGAGTAGTCCCTGAGGAAACCAGAGAAACATAGAATTTGTTGGTAGAAAATGACCACTTGGCCCACATAATCTGCCTAGAACCAACTGGGAGTCTTGGCTGGCTATGTACAGCACTATATAAGCCTGTAAAAAACATGAGGCTAAACAATTATAGTTAAAGGGGTTTCAGTCTGTGAATTTATCCCCAATCTACTGCACAACACCCTCCCACACCCCAATGCTGCACAGTTCCACTCCAAATTACAAAACTATTACACAACAATCCTTTCTGGTGCATAAATCAGGCTATTTCATTGCTGTTATTTGTCTTTTCTTTTAATGCAAAACAACATTTATGTGAGTTGCTCGTGCTCGTCTTTCTTTGGTACTCCTGATAGGTTCTCGTTATTTGGGCTGAAACACTGCTCTTTTGTTTGCCTGGGCCATTCACCTATCTGTATGCAATACTCACACTGGCACTGTAGCATGGCAGAGCAATCTGCCTAACTCAACTGATTAGTCTTTGAAATCTGTACAAAATGTTCAGTCAATGGATGGCACAGTGTCAGTGCATTGCTGTTGCATGGTGGGGACTCGAGTTCAGCAGTGGACCAGGGAGCAGGAAACTGAGCAGCAAGGGCTGGGGAGGTGCTGCTTGTGGCAGTGGGCCCTACCTGGTGAGAGTGGATAGTGTGTGTCACCATTGTCATGACAAATGATTGGTGGTGGGGCAGGGGAGCTTGCTCTTCCATCAGGTGTTCACTTCATGTTTCACGAAGAGGTATTGATGGTCACCAAACAGAAAAAGGACCTGGGGGTAATATATAATGACCTAAAGACAGCCAGGCACTGCAGCAAGGCATTTGGTAGGACCAGTGGAATGTTGGGGTGCACAGGGAGGAGAAGCAACAGCAAAAGGAGGGAGGTAGTGTTCCCTTTATATAGATCACTGGTGAGACCCCACCTAGAGTCCTGTGTCCAGTTCTGGAGAACACATCTCTGGAAGGGTATAGACAGAGTGGAGGTTGTCCAGAAGAGGACAATTAAAATGTTGCAGGGTCAGCATCAGAAGACCTATGAGGAAAGACAAAAGTACCTCAATATGTATGCTCTGGATGAGAGGAGGGAGGGGGGATACAATAGAGATCTATAAACACCTCATGGGGATACATAACGTGTAGGAGGGGGGCATATTTCAGAAAAAAAGATGCATGAGAACAAGGGAGCACACAATGAAGCTGGAGGCAGGAAAATTTTGTAAGGAAGTACCTCTTCACAGAAGGAGTGGTGGATGCCTGGAACTCTCCTCCAGGGGAGGTGGTGGGGGCAAAAATAGTGGTGGGATTCAAGAGTGCATGGGATAGGCATAAGGGAATCTTAATGGAAAGCAAGGGGACAGAGAGCTGGAGATCAAGTAGGGTCTGCAGAGACACTACTGCCAAAGAAAAAAATGGGTAGACTGGACAGGCCAAGCAGTCATTTTCTGCCATCAAATTCTATGTTTCTGTGTGTCTATGCAGGCAAGTCCATTGTGGATGTGCATGCACTGTCAAGAAAGGCGGCAGAGTTTCAGGTTAAAACAGGAAAAATTAATTCTTGGGCCATTAGAATGACAGCACTGGGACTCTCAAGCTCCTGTGCAGTATAGATCACTACTGGTGTGATGGTGGGGGAGCTGCTGCAGGGGGTTGGAAGGTCAACCTGAAGCATGGAGGTGAACAAACGATGCCCCCAGGTTCAATGTGTGGCCACCAGTTGTGTAAGTGCTTGTGTAATTTTACTTTGACAAGTTACTTTGGCTTGACGGCTTTCATTGTTTTGCTGAAACTGTGTTTGGAATTGATAACAAAGTAATGGGACAGGAGTGACTTTTGTGTGGGGACTGTGTTCGTGGGACTAGGGGAGGAGGAAGGAGGGAGGAGGGAGGAAGCCATCAGAGGGAGGCAGATAGAGGGAGAGAACAAAACAGACAGACCCAACAGACAACGTGACTCTGATGGGTCAATAGGGCCATGGAGCTCCATATTAATACCCAGTGGGCCTAGCAACCCTTTGCATGAGCAACCCCGAAGTGAGTGCCATGAAGCAGGAGTGTGACGTCTGACTAGGTGGCATCTTCAGGGCATCTACAGGGAGGACTGCAGGCTCACTGGGCAGGGCATAGAAGGTTTCAAGCAACAGGAGAGTGGATAGAATCCTCAGGGGAGGAGGGTGATGTGCTAATAGTTGAGGGGTGTTCATAAGCAGGACAAATCTAGATTGGGGTAACAGAGAAGAAGGAGAGACCTGGAGGTTGGGGTAAACAGCAGGCATGGGGGATAAGGGGGTAGGGGATGTTTGGGGGGCAGCAAGCCAGGAGGGGAGGCAGGATGGGTAGTAAGCTGTAATGGATGTGGGGCAGCCATTTTCTTAGTGACTGCTTGGAGGGCAGGGGGATGTATGGTGTGTAGGCAGATGGGGCAACTTAGGGAGCAGGTTGAAAGACTGAGGAGGGAGCTGGGTAGTAGGGGTGGCTGGGGCAGGGGGGAACAGCAGGGGCCAAGGGACCAGTGGTGGGCTACCCCAGGCACCACAGCAGGTAAGCAATGGGGAAAACCAGGAGAGAGGATTCAAGGGGCTAACCAAGCAACCACTAAGGAGCAGTTGAGACCGGAAGCTGAAAGGTGGAAGGTGTTCAGGAAAAATGGGAAGATCAGAACGGGAACTGAGCATGGTGTGAAGTCACAGGGTGGGGAGGCAGGGGAAACTCGAGATATAGGAAGGGGGGATAAGAACAGGTTCTCAGTGCTGTCTAGCCTGTAGGAGCAATTGGGGGGAAGCAGAGAAGGCAGGAGAGCATGGTAGCAGTGTGAGCAGGGGGGCAATTAGTGAGGCAGGTAGCAAGGTCAGTATACAGGAAGCAGGGACTGGGGAGGAAAGGTGGGGGGAGCAGCTGTCTTAGGAAAGGGTGGGAAGATACAGGTAGGGAATGGCTGGGGGGTAGCCAGTCAGGGTGGGAGAAGTAGAGGAAGGGGGGCCGAATGTAGAGGTAAAGTTGGGAACAAGGGAGGCACTAAGGACCAATGGCAAGGATGGTGCCAATGTAGGACAGGGAGAAGTAGAATTATGAAGGGGTGGAGGAGTGCAGGTAGGGACTGGTAATGGAATGGATGTAGCTAGCCTGGACAGTAGTAGGGGGGAAAAGAGGGAGTCAAGGGTGGGGGATCAACAGGGATTGGGTAGGATAAAGGAACCTGCAGGAATGGTATTTGGGGAAGGGGACAAAGATGGGGAGCAGTGGAAGGGGAAGTACCATGGAGGTGAGCAAGATAAAGGGGGTCATTGTCCTACAGTATTCAATACTAAAAGATGTAAAATGGGAGGAGGGTAGGGGAGCCAGGAAAATCCACATATGGGTGGAATCTATGCCAGGCATGATAGCAGGAAAAGTGGGACAATTTATTAATAGATGTGTGGGGAGGCTAGAGGGGAAACTTCATATAGAAACATAGACTCTGACGGCAGAAAAGGACCACTTGGCCCACCCAGTCTGCCCATTTCCCTACCTACTGGATAAGCTGCAGATTCTAGTTATTGTGGTACACCTGGGTACTAATGACTTGAAAGGGAGTAAGGTAGAAGAGCTGTTAGAGAGATTCAGGGAAGTAGGAAGGTTATGCAGTAGGGAGGGAAAATCAGTTGCTTTTTCTGAGGTGCTCCTGGTACCAAGAGCTAAGTACAGCCAGGAAGCAAAGAATTTTAGAAATCAATAAATGGCTGGGGGCATGGTGTGAGTCCATGGGATATGGATTGGTGGAGGAGTGGGGTAGGGTGTGGGAGAACAAAGACCTGTTTGCACCAGACAGGCTGCACTTGAGTAAGGAAGGCTCAAGGATCCCTAAGCAAAAGCTGTGGGAGAACATTGAAGCTACGTATAATTTAAAGTAGGTGTGTGTGTGTGTGTGGGGGGATTGGTTGGGCAGTAAACAGTGCCACCAGAAGAAGGAGCCCATCAGGCCTCCCCCATGGCTAAGCAGGAGGAAGAGAAGTGGAATTCAAAAAGGGGTGGGGTTTGGGGTGAGGGTAATGGCAAGGAGGGGAAGGGCTCACACTGGAGGGCGGTCTCATTAAATGTGAGTAGCCTAGGTAACATGACAGAAGAACTGTAGGCTTTGATGGCAGAAGGGGAGGTGGACATAGCCGCCATCACTGAAGTATGGGCCACTCAATACAAGGACTGGGACCTAGCAATCCCTGGATACAAACTGTATTGAAGGGACAGGGATAAAGGGAAAGGGGGTGGGGTAGCTATCTATGTTAAGGAAGGGAAATTGTGCAACAGGGAGGAAGGGGATGAGGGCAGAGCTGAAGCTTTATGGGTCCAACTCCAGAACTTAAAAGGTAGGATGGTCAGATTGGGGGTTGTGCATAGGCCTCCCTCTCAAATTAAAGAGATTGAAAGGGAGCTGGGTGAGCAGATAAGGAGGCTCAGTGGTAAAGGCAATACTGTGGTGGTTGGGGACTTCAACCTGCCAGGGGTAGATTGGAACACCCCAGTTACTTCTAGTGCTATAGAGCAGGTCATCCAGGAGGCCTTCCAGGATGGCTTCCTGACATGTAAAGTAACAGAACCAACCAGGGAGGGGAACATTCTGGACCTGGTATTGACAGACTATGAACAAGTCCAAGATGTACAGGTGGAAGACCCCCTGGCAAGAAATGACCATCACACAGTGTGGCTCTCCCTCAATCTAGGGAAGGAGGTAACCAATACAAAAAAAAAAGTAGTGGACTTGAAAAGAGCAGACTTTGGCAGAATGGGTATCATACTGGAAGGGCACCTAGCCAATATCTGGCCACACATGGATGCTGAACAGAAATGGGCCATCATTATGCTGGGTCTGACACAGGCCACAAACTCTTGTACAAAGAGCCAAAGCAAGAAAGCCAGGATCAAAAAGTGAAGCTGGTTGAGCAGAGAGGTAGTGGAGAGGGTGAGGGGGAAAAAGGAGCTGCCTTTAGGAGGTATAAGAGTTCTAACCGACATGAGGACAGGGAGGTATACATGAAGAAATCCAAAGAGGTGATTAGAATAGTAAGGGTGGCCAAGGCTTCAAGGGAACTTAGGCTAGCACAGGGCATCAAAGAAGGAGAAAAGGATTTCTTCAAGTATATAAGGGAGAAGAGAAGCTGCAAGGATCAGATTTATGGATCAAGAAAGATGGAGAGTGGGTAGAAAAGGGGGCAGGGCAAGCGGAAGTACTAAATGAGTACTTCTGCTTGTTGTTTACCAGGAAGAGTGATGGGCCTATGCCACAGGGCAAAGGAGGGTTGGGAACGGGGGAGAGGGGTTAAAAATTGGGGAGATCCCAGTGGACAGGGTGTTGGAGGACCTCAGGTCCCTATGGGTGGATAAGATGCCAGGACCGGATGAACTGCATCCAAGGGTCCTGAGGGAGTTGGCAGAGGTCCTGGTGGGACCACTGGTGGACTTGTTCAACACTTCCCTGGATACTAGATGTGTGCCTGGTGACTGGAGGCTGGCCCAAGTGGTACCTCTGCATAAGAGTGGGCCCAAGGATGAACCAGGTAACTACAGACAGGTGAACCTTACAGCCATTGTGGGGAGGCTAATGGAGACCATCCTTAAGGAGAGGCTGGTGAATTTTCTGGAGGAGAATGGTCTACAGGACAACCTGCAACATGGGTTTGTGTCTGGCAGATCATGTCAGACAAACCTAGATGACTTTTATGATGGGGTGACATTGGTCACTGGATAGGGGCCATGCGGTGGATGTTCTTTACCTGGACTTCAGCAAGGCCTTTGACTCAGTGCCACATGGAAAGCTGACCAGCAAGTTGAGCAGCCTCGGAGCTGGGAAAAAACTGGTTGGGTGGGTTAAGAGCTCGTTGCAGGACAGATAGCAGAGGGTAGTTGGAGGAAAGCTCTTGGCATCCAGGGCAGTGACCAATGAGATCCAACAGGGCTCGGTGCTAGGACTGGTATTAGTTAAGTCTTCTTTGCCAACATAACTGATGGGATAAGGCATAAGATCAACCTCTTTGCAGACAGCACCAAGATCTGAGCTGAGGTGGATAGTGAGGAAGGAGGTAAAATACTCCAAGAGGATTTGGAGAGACTTGGATGCTGGTCAGCCACATGGCAGCTGAGGTTCAATGCTAAAAAATGCAAAGTCTTGCATCTGGGAGTCAAAAACCCTTGTAATAGCTACTGGTTGAGGGGAGTGCAGTTATCCACTTCAGATCTGGGGTACTAGTTACAGGGGAAATTAATAATTTGGTGCAGTGTAGGAAGGCAGCCGCAAAGGCGAACAAAATGCTGGGATGCATCACAAGGGGATCACCTCTAAGAGGGAAGAGGTCATGTTGCCCCTGTACAGGTCCCTGGTGAGATGGCACTTGGAGTACTGTGTGCAGTTCTGGTGCCCCTACTCGAAAAGGGACATCAAGCTACTGGAGGGGGTTCAGCATAGGGTGAGGAAGATGATGCTGGGACTGGGGGACAAAACATATGAGGTGAGACTGAGGGAGCTCAACATATACACCCTAGAGGATAGAAGGGGAGAGAGGGGATATTATAGAGACCTTCAAGTACCTAAAGGGAATTAACAAACTTAAGGCAGAGGGTTTTCTTAAGTTGAAAGGGAGGAGGGACACCAGGGGCCACAGTCTGAAACTGGAAGGAGGGAGATTCAAGAGAGGGAGATGAGGAGGCACGATTTCATGGAAAGGGTGATGGCAGGGTTTAATGTGCTGCCAGAGGAAGTGGTATCAGTGTGAATGGTGGGCAGCTTTCAAGAGGGAGTGGGATGGGGTCAAATGGAGGGTCAAAACTGGGGGGGATGCTGGGGAAGGAGAAATTGGAGGTAGAGGGCAATAAATTGGAAGGGTGGGGAAGGGGAGGGGCAGCTGCAGTTTAATTAAACTGGGTGCTGCACAGTTGAGCAGACTTGAAAGACTGAAGGCCTCTGTCTGCTGGCATATTTTGCATGTTCATATGTTGACTTTTCCTCTGGATTTCCACCCGTGTTAGAGGTGTCAGGAGAAGGTTATCAAGGCTTAAGGAAATTGGAAGCTAAAAGAGTCACAGCAGGGCTGGCTGGCTTGTGCAGCAGTATCGCTACCACTTGTGACACTGATGGCCTGGGATCAGGAACAAGCCCAGGTCATTAGAGGACTGGCTGGGGGGGAGGAGGAATGAGTATCTCAGCAGATGCTCTCCTCCTCTGTGGGAGGGTTGGGTGAGTAGGTCCCATGTCCCATTGCTATGCTGCCACCTGGGTGACCACAGGTGGAGGTGCAGGGGAGCAGAAGTGGAGGGTCCTGGAGCATGGCTGTTGGCAGGTGCCTCAGGCATGCCAGCAGCTATTGACGTCACTATGCTTTTGAGGGAGGGTGGGGTTAAAAAGGGAAAAGGGCAATGACATCAGAGGATGATGCCTCTACCTGTTTACTACATCCAGTCAGGGATGCTGTGGCCAGTCCTCAGGGTATCCCCAGCTACACCTCTAACATGTTTGGCCAGATAACATGGGGGGTAGCAAGCCCTTGGAGCTGAAGAGTGAACGCAGCATTGAGGGATAAATCAATGGGGCAGCACAATGGTGTGCTGTGGGTGGGCTTGTAGGGGCCCGGGGTGACTAACTGGCATGATCTTGGAAGACGGGATCAGGTAGTTGGTGGTAGGTCAAAGGAGGTCTGGATCAGATGCCTGGGGAAGAAAAAGAACCACACCAGAAGCAGAGTGCTGGTGAAGGAGGATGGGTGGGAGGTTAGTGTGAAAAATACTAGGCAAAGGAGGTATGTGAATGTCTGGCTTTTGTAGGGCTGGGGGTGGAGTCTGGCATTCCCCTTGTTGTGAAATTAGATATGTGGACTCCTCAGTTACTTCTGTCAGTTTTTGATCTTGGTAAAGTAAGGATAGAATGATTTGCTGATGGTTTCTTGAGGCTGTTATTTGTTAGATGAATTGCAAGACTTAAGACAGAATAAGAAGAAGTAAATTCTCCAGGTCTTAAGAATCCAAAGAATGTTAAGGTCATGGCTGCTTGTAGATTAGAAATCAGTGAAAGATCCCAAAACTCCAAATTTTAAGAGGCTAATCAGTCTGGAATGCAGGTTGTAATCTATATGCTTCCTTGAGGGAGGATCTTAAGTAGTAGTTTTTCTCAAACTTTGAAGAATAGACTTGTTTGCTGGACAGAAAGTAAGAGCATGTAGTATCGAGATGGATGGACAGCAAGGTAAACTGTATGCCTGAGATATATTGTTTGATTGTTGCAACTGCCAAGCCAAATGTTTGAGATCAGAAAGATACGAATAGCAGAACATGAGTAATGGAATATTGCAGAAGGTTAATGTTTTGAAGGGTGCAGAAGGCAGATGGCCAGAGATTCATGTCCTCCTGAAGCATTATTTCTTCCATGGTGCTTTTTTGTAAGCATAATGTGTTGCTGCAGCTAGAGAACTCTAGATGGTAGTAAAATCATGGTTGAGATGTATAGCTACAGTAGGTCATTTGCAGGTCTTGGAATGGAGGAGAAAGTGTCATCTTTTTGTCAGTGTGAGGAAACTCAGCTCTAAACTGATTCAAGTGGACAGTGGGATTGAATGCAGACAAGGAGGATGTACATTGTCCAGGTCTTAAGTATCCAAAGAAGGCCCAGGTCATAGTTGCTTGTAACTGCTAAGTGGTTTGTGAACTGAAGACTCCATCTTTTAAGTGATACATTAGTCTGCAACATAGAGCATGGTGTATAGGCTTTCTTGAGAGTGGTCCTTGAGGAATATATTTCTTAGGCTTGGAAGGAATGCTTCAACTGATGGATTGGATAAGTATGAGCTCGGAAAGATAGATATTGAGGTAAACAGACTGTCCAATATACTGTACATTGTTTGACAGTAGTGGCTAACAGGCTGAATTTTTGAGCAGTACGATGTGGTCAACAGGCCAAGTGCTTGGAGCAGTATGATGTGGCCAACATACCCCCCCACCTCTCCTTTCTTCTCATTTTCTTACCTCCTGCCTTTGCCCCTCCCATTTCTTTCTACCACCCCCCTCCCCTTCTTGTCCTCTTCCTTTCCACTTTACCCTCTCCCTGTCTGTTTGAAATTAATTTGATATCCTTTACCCTTATTTGTGTAACAATTTTGTCTATTGTTATGTGATACCAATGTCTTGATGTGGAACCTTTGTAAAAGAGCCCTGGGCTCAAAGGTAATTATAATCCTAGAAATGAAATAAATTGAAATAAATAAATACCAGTTGCACGTGAACAGTATGAGGAGACCAACAGACCAATAGCTTGTGAGCAGTAAGATGTAGTCAACATAGAAACATAGAAACATAGAAACATAGAATTTGACAGCAGATAAGGACCACTTGGCCCACCCAGTCTGCCCATTTCCCTACCTAATGGATAAGCTGCAGATCCTAGTTAACCAGCAGCCTACTTCTTCTGTCTCATGCATGCCTGAATTCCACCACTGTTTTTGACCCCACAATCTCCTCCGGAAGGCTGTTCCATGCATGATTACATGGAGCAGTATAATGTGGCCTACAGAAAGAGTGGAAGCAGTGATGATAAATTGATAATCCAGAGCAGTTACTGGATGTGCCACGTCAAGAAGGGATATGAAACTTCTGCCTTGGGGAATAATTCTCATCGCAAACTTGAAGTATCTTAGTAAGGATAATAGTTCTCATTTTGTGCAGGATCATTTGAATGAGAAAGAAGAAACCAGATCAGAAATATGGAGCAGTTTGTCTTGAGACATCTGTATCTTTGGAAGCAGAGTTCAAATAAAAAAAAAAATGACTGAGGTGGATGGTAAGTAATTTAGTCCAGTATGGAAGCCTTCATCAAGGTCTGAGAGAAGAAACTGAATCAGATTCATGTGGATTGGTAGAGAATGACTGCTGGCGGTGAGGAATATTAACTGGAGTAAAAAAGGCAAATTGTCAGTTGTAGCTTTGGTAAGGAAAGAGACAGGAACGGTGGCAGATCAGCTTAGAGTGGGTTCCCCTGCATTAGCTGCAGATGTACAGCTGAATGCGTGATGGCACAAAGAAAGTGGATTTGTTGAGGTTGATGCAGCAGCTTGATCAGAAGAAAATGTTATACTTTTTTATCCAAAAGAATCTTTGTTGCATAAAATACTTGCTCAGACATTAATGTATGAGACAAATGGGAATTTGGAGATGGACAAGAGTCATGAACTAAGATGACATGATGCTGAAAAATGACAAAATAACCCACATATGGAACAGGTAGAGCATACTATCAAGCACGGTGCCTGCAATACAAGTAATTGTCTAGAGTCACCCAGGACATTCATGATTTAACTCTTGATAGGTAAGCACCGGTTGTGGCAGAAATTGACCAGTGGAAATCAAAGAAGCGCCATCATATCTGATAGCAAAATCGAAATGTGAAGGCATAGACAGTTCATCTGGCAGGGGTGTTCTTTTCTGAATCATTTCAGAATTTTGAGCCGGAGAAGCAATGACAGCTGTTGGCATGACAACAGTGAAATGGAGGGTGAAGGCAGATTCAATATTGGAGCAGGAATTTTACTAGGACTACATGGAAGCCGATTCTAAGGACCCAGATTTGACAGTTAACGGGAAGGCCTGAATTCCAGGATGCAACTCTGGAACTAAGCCAGATGCCAAGCTATGGATGAGACCACTTGAAGAATAATAACCCATAACTCCTCAAACAGAAACGATACAGGAGTGGTTGTAGGAAAAGGTACTGTTGTGAGGGTGGAGCTGGGTTTGCTGTTCATGCTCCCTTGGACCGCGATCTGCTAGAGGAGCCCCTCCGAGACCGATTCTTGTCTATTTCTTCAGGTTCTCTGTAAAATAATTTATTCTTTGTTTAGCCAGGCAGCGGGAACCCCTGAAGTGGAACGGCCACTCTGTCTTCATGTTTCAGGATTACTCTAAACTCGTGGCCGATCAGTGGAAAGCCTTTTCATTAGCCAAAAGAGAACTGTCGGCAAAAAGACTAACCTTTAATTTAAACTACCTGGCTGTGTTAAAAGTGTGGTAGGTGGAAGAGTGGCATAAATTTATGACTCCACAAGCTGCAATGGACTTTGTTAACTCTCTGAAGATAGTCTCTCCTTCTAGTCAGCAGCATGTAGACCCCCCATCATCTCAGGGCTTGTAGGATCGTTCTTTGCACCAGCCCACTAATCCTGGGTTGATGCAAGATCCATCTCCACCTGCTGGTGTTAACAAAGGATTTTCCACAGCTGGAGCACAATTGATGGAATGGGGGTCCATCGGGGCTTATCCTAAAAGGCAGTGGGAGCATTGGTGGGTAGCGCAAGTGAGTCGGCTGCAAAATGCTGAATGAGGTGCCATGCCTTTAGCTTCTGAAACTTCCCCCCAGTATTGGCTGTGGAGCGCTCACCTACTCCAGACCCCAAGCACCCCAGATTGTCTCCAGACCCTCTGCTCCCCTCTAAGGATCATCCCACTATGGAGTGGGCCGACTACTAGCCTGAAGAATTAATTGAAGCTTCTCAGGCTACTCCAGTCCAAGATTCTGCATCGATTCAGCCTGAGGTTTGTCATGCATCAAACCGGGTAGCCACTTTAGGCCAAGAAGATTTGCTGCACGCTGCACCTGATTCTGCTGGAGATCTGCTCGCTATCCCCTTCACTTGAAAATTGGGGAACTGTTTTCAACTCGGTGGTTGTGGCAGGTAACGGAGGTTACGTGGACCTTGAGCGGGAAAACTCTTTAGTTTTTTAACCCCTGTTTTGCGTGAATTTTACACGGAAGTATTCTGGGAGACTTGCTTCGGGCACCGATAGACATTGGTGTCCCTGGCCAGAACTTTATTGCCAGGACATTATGAGGAGGAAGCAAATTTTTTCTTTTGACTTCATGTGGGACATGGTTCTGATAAGCCTAATTATAAGGACCTTTGGTTATGATATGTAGTGCACTGTTCAATGAGGTATATTGGGGGATTTATTTCTTCTAATAGGGTGATGATTATTCCTTTGTCCCTTAGTGTTGTTTTGAGGGCTCACTAATTTTTGTGGGGCTTTACACTGGGGAGGGGTATTTGTCTTGCCTCCTTTTGCTGGGCAGGTGGGGAAAGGCTAAGCTTTTTGGGCAGTTGGTGTGTTAGCTCTGCCCCTCTCCACACCTGCTGGGGCATGGGTGGGCATTGGTGGTGGTTCCCACTGGCCCTGGAGAATCCACTTCTTGGGTTTCTTGTTGGGGGTTGGAAGGGTTAGAGGGGGGGAGGGAAGTGGGAAGGGGATTAATGGTATGTGGGCAGGGCTGGGTCCTACAGGTCTATACACTCCTTGAATATGGGTCTGTCGCTGGGCCATTATGTGGTGTTTAGGCGGTTGGGGAGGTACAAAGAGGGGTCTGGGTCCACATATATTGTTCTGGTTGGATGGGGTTGTTACTGGGGGGTGTTTATTCTTTCAGGGGTACTCTGGACTGCTGTTTAGTTATGGTTCTATTTTTGCTGTCCCTGATTTGTACATGGGGATGGTTTTACTATGTGGGAGGGGGTGGGTGGATGATGAGGTGTGCTTGGGCTGTTTACAGTGTACAGTTTTTGTGGGGTTGTTCTGTTTGTATGGGGGGATTGTTTGTTGGGAAACTTTGGATTTTACTGGGACATCCACCTACAAGTTTGCTATTCATTTTTCTGTTTTTTCAAGCTTACCTCGTTATGTTTCGTCATTCTTTTTACTATTGTACCGATAACTTTACTGTCCTGAAATGTTCTGGGTCTTAACATCCCCTTAAAATGCAAAAAGGTTTATTCATTTCTGAGATCCTCTGGAGGATATCTCATATTTTTGCATGAAACCTACCTCCTAAAGAAGGATGTGCAATGTTTGGAAAGGGGTTGTTTTAGTAGGGCCTACTCTAGCTCATTTAGTGCTAAAAAACGAGGAGTCTCCATTTTGGTTTGGTGCAGGTGTCCCTTAGTTGTGGAACGGTGGGGGGTCAATAAGGAGGGGTGTTGGGTACTGGTAGAGGGCAAATTGGATCTTATACCAGTTCTATTGGTAAATTTATATGCTCCAAATGACGATGCTCCGGTCCAACAGCTGTCAGATTGGTACTCTCCACCCATGATAATGATCGTGGGAGGAGATTTCAATTTGGCCTTGGATCCAGTTTTGGATAGGAACCCTGTGGAACAGGGGCACCCTTCACATTGCAGATCCAGAGCAGTTCTATGCCAGCTCATCTCAGAATTTGGTTTGTTTGATTGTTGGAGAGTGTTACACCCCTCAACTCCTCAACTAAAGATTTAACTTTTAGATCATCCAGATTTCAATCCTTTAGCAGATTGAATTATTTTCTAGTCAGTTCTTCTATTATATCGGACCTGGTGGCAGTCCAGCATTGTTCCATTCTGCTATTGGATCATGCCCCGGTTGAGCTACTTTGGATGCTCTGGCAGGTGGTGACTAGAACACCTCAGTGAATATTTAATCCTGTGCTTTTAGGATTTGAGGACATTAAGATTTGGATTAAGGGGGAAATGGATTTTAATTTTTTGACTAACTTGACTCCAGATGTCTTAGTTTTGATGGTATGGGATGCTTTTAAATCATATATATGGGGCAAAATTATTTTGTATGCATCCCACATTAACAAGAGGAGACAGGAGGAGGTAGCTGACCTCACTAACCAGGTCTGTCATCTGGAAGAGACTTTGTATGCATCTTCCAGTACTGCGGAGGCCACTCTAGCAGAGCTCCTGTGGTGTAAGAAGAGGTTGAATGATATATATCACCAAAAAGCCACAAGGGCCTTAGTCTTCATGAGGCAGAATTATTGGGAATCAGGCGATAAGTCGGGGAGTCTTTTTAGCCTATCGCCTTAAGGAGAAAGCCCTAAAAGCCCAGGTTCCTTTTTTACAGGGGTTAGATGGTATCCTTATATTGGATGTTTGGCGGATGGCCAAAAAATTCTGGGGATATTATACTAACTTGTATTCCTCCTCAGTAGATCCTTCTCAGTAGCAATTTGATACCTTTTTGCTTCCCTTTGTATGTCTTCCTTATCCACGGAGGAAGTGTCTCCATTGGAAGCTGATATTTTGGTATTGAAAGTGCAGCAAACTATCAAAACCCTGTCCCCTGTCCCATGCAAGGCTTCTGGCCCAGATGGGCTGAGCTCGGAGTTTTACCAGGAATTTGAGCCATTGTTGTCACAACATTTTGTGGCAGTGTTGGCTGAGATTGAGGCCTCTGGTTCGCTGTCTGACACCATGAAGGAGGCAACTATCACTGTCCTGCCTAAACCAGGTAAGGACCCATGGGTTTATAGTAATTATAATCCCATTTCCTTGTTAAATGTGGATTGTAAGATCTTTGCTAAAGTTTTAGCCATGCGCTTGGAGTGGGTCCTACCCTCTCTGATTAGTAGATCTCAGTCAGGCTTTATGAAGGGTAGACAGGGCAGTGATAATTTGCGGGTGGTCATAACCCTTATTCAGGTAGTGCAGTGGGGTCCAGATTCTGCTGCACTCATAGGACTTGATGCTGAAAAGGTGTTCAACTCTACTGAGTGGCGCTATCTGCAGTTAGTTCTTGTTCATTTTGGTTTTGGTCCGAGATTCCTTAGATGGGTGGAGTAGTTGTATGCTGCTCCTAGGGCCAGCATCTTAGTTATTGGGGTACTCTCAGAGGTCTTCCCTTTATTTTGCAAATTGAAGCAGGGTGTTCTCTGAGCCCATTGCTGTTTTTTTTAGCCCTTGAGCCCTTGAACCTAGCCATCTGCCAGCACCTGGGGATTCGAGGTATTCCGTTGGGAGGTTGGTTCTATACCACCTTACTTTATGTGGATTATATACTTTTGATGTTGACAAGGGTGGAATCCTTGCTTCCTGAAGCCTGGAAGCTGATTGGGTCTTTTAGTAAAATATCTCTGCTCCAGATTAATTCGGGGAAAACAGAGATTCTGCCTGTCTATGTGGTGGACCCTGGGTGAGTGTCTCTGGGTTCCCACTCGATGAGATGGGTGCTGGGAGAAATAAAATATTTGGGCATACACATTTCTGGCAGCCTCAGGAGCATGTGTTCTCGTAATTTGGATGCGGTGGTTGATGGGTTGCAGCGGTATGCTCACACATGGAGACAGTCAGGCCTTTTCCTCCTTGGTAAAATTGTCACTATTAAGATGATGGCATTTCCCCGACTTTTTTATAAGCTGAGCAGTCTACCCTTGCAGGTTCCTTTGGGGTTTTGGTCCACTTTAGATAAATTATTTTTGGATTTTATTTGGGAGGGCTGTCCTCCATGCTTTAGTAGAAAAATTCTGCATGCTCTTGTGAATGCTGGGGGTTGGAACATGCCTTGGCTTTGGGCTTACAATCTCTGTTTTGGGGTAAAACAGGCTTTGAGATGGTTGCATTCCAGTAGCAGTATGGTGCCGTTATGGGTGGAGATGGAACAGGTGTTGGCTGGGGTGACCCCTTTGGTGGTACATTTAACATCTCCTAAGGTTAGACTTGCAATGGCCACCCTTCCAATGAGCTTTTCCAGGTGGGAGTGGGGTACTGTAAGTACTGTAAGTTGTTGGGGTGGGACTCCTCTTTTGTTGTCCGATATGAACCATTATGGAATAACTCTCATCTTCAGGTGTGGTGGGGGAGGCTATCTTTTGGCCTGGTTGGATTGTGCAAAGAGTTAGGACATTAGGAGACATACTTGACCCTGGGTCGGGTATCCTACTTTTATTTACTGATTTGCAGGATAGGTACCATCTCCCTTCCTGTTGTTTTTGGCAAAATTTACAATTAAGACATGTCATATTTTTAAATTTCTTTCAACAAGGTCATTTAAGGCAGGTCCCGCTGGTCTCTTTTATTCAGAAGTGGCTTAATGCCCTTAAGAGCCATCTCTGTATTCTATATAATGAATTGCAGCGGGTATGTTTGCCAGATTGGGACCCTCACCAGTTAAAACAGGGAGAGAAACTCGATATTGAGTTCGGAGTGGAAGTATAGTCGAAGTGTTGGGTAGAGGCTCATATGGCCTCCCTGGAATCAAGGCTTCAATTGATTCTGAAAAAAATATTAGGTAGATGGCATCGTACACTGACCCACTTGATAAAGATGGGTGTTTTGGACTCTGATACCTGTTGGCATTGTTTTCAGGCACCGGGTAATATATTTCATATTTTATGGGACTGTTCATTGCTTCGGAATTGGCGGGGAGATATTATTTTGTGCTTAGAAGATGTTTTGAAGTTAACTCTTCCCTGATCCCCTCTTTTTTGGATCCTGGGAGCTTCCCTTTTTGTGGACCAGGAGGTACTGGTGTATAAAGATTTTTTGTTTGCTGCTACTCTAGAAGCCAAGAGCATTTTGTTGATGAACTGAAGGTTGGTAGTGGTACTGACTCTCTCTAGATGGCAACAGGTGATGGACAGAGTGGTTGCTTTTTACAGAGTTGTTTTCTGGCAGAGGAGCCAGGTGCTGTGGTTTCTTAGAGGGTGGGATGCATGGGCAAAAAGGAGGAGGAGTTCTTTTAGGGATGATACAATGTGTCTTTTTTAACTTTGATTGTTCAGCTTGCTGATTGTTTTCTCATATTTGAGAGAAGAAGGTGGATGTCCCGGTTCACTTGTTTGTTAGTTCAATTGTACATAAAGTGAGGTGACTAAGTGTTTTTCTGATTTTTTTGGGTTACCGTAGGCTAGCTTGTCTTGTTTATATTGTTCTTGAGTCTGCAGCATTTCCCTGTTGATGTCATGGAATGTTTTTGTAATTTTGCTGTTATGGCATTGGGAATTTTTTTCTTTTGCTTTTCTGTTAGTACTGGTACTTATGCAAACTATCAATAAAGTGTTTATATACAAAAAAATAGCTTGCTTGCATATTTTTCTTGCCCAAGTACATGACAGTGCACTTATCAAAATTAAATTCAAGCCTATGTTCCCAAACTCCCTTGGTGTGGTTGTGGTCAGGGCTCCAATCATGTAATCCCCTGTCATTTGCTGGTATCATGTAACTAAATGTTGGTGTTCTGCAAGCAAAGTTTCTGCCTTAAGTATGGGCCCTGTGTCCTGTGTCATTGGTCTAAATATGAAAATGGGAGACGGAGTTCAAACTAAACCAAAGCATATCTGGGAATGAGGATTGCTGTTTGAAGTTAAATAAATTGCTAGTCTCTTGACTTGCCCTGCTGGGATCCGTGTATAGCAAGTGAAATGAAATCAGTTTTTTGATCAACCAAGGGTGTCTTCATGAAGCTGTTGCCCAATGGGCCCCGTGCTTTGAGGGGATGAAGAATTTTATGTAAAATTACCCTGGTAGGTAATGGAGGTGAAGATGGTTGATATTCAGATAGAGAGGGCCATCAGAGCCTCTCTGTAAGGGGCAGTAAGGCAGAGTGGCTGAGTGGTTACATCAAGGTGGTGCAGGGACTTACATAAATAGCATCTCTTTGGTTAAAATCACAGGGCATGAAACAGCCAAACCTGAAACTGCTGGTAAGGGCTGGCTCTTGGCAAAATGCTACCATCCAGATACCCTGAGACACAAGAGTCATCCCTGGGCTGTTCCCACCCCCACTCCTGGGCATGAACATGGTGGCAAGTGTGGGTTGTAACACTTACTGTACTTGATGCCAAAATCCTCTTGTGTACTGTTTTAAATTTTGCCAAGCAAATTAGAGAAAGGAATGGTTTGTCACCACAATGGGGATAAGGAGTCAAAGAGCTAAGGTCAGTTCTTCATCAGGACTGGGTGGGCTGGGCCATCGTAGTTTTGCAGAGAAGATGTGTAAACAGATTAACAAGTGTATGTCTGTTTTTCGTACGTCTGTGCATAAAAGAAGGTGGGGTGAGAAAAAAATCAGATTTGCCAAACATTGTGGTCCTCTTGAGTCTGTCCTTGTTGGAGGAGGACAGAGGATGAGAACTGGAACTAGGAAGTAGAGTGGAATGGTTGGTACTGAAAAGCCAAGGTAGGGTATATGCATGGCCATGGTAGTGAATGAGGGAAAGTAATAATGTGATTTTATTTTGTGAAAAAGAAATTTGGTGGAATTTTTTGAATTACATGAAAAGGGCTGGTTCTCAAGTGCAGAAAATGACAGTTCTCCCTTAAAAACAGTACTGTAGCAAGCAAAAGTGAAGGTCTGTGCTTGTGGGGCTCAGGAGTTGGAAACGAAGTGAGAGAAATGTTAGTATGTTTTCTATACATGAATGAGTAGTGTGCAATCCCAATTAAGTCAGGGCTCAGAAGGCAGCCAAAAATGAAGAAACAGATGTGACAACTTGTGATGTGACAAGTCTGTGTGAAGAGGATGTGACTGGGGAAAGGTGGAGTAAAGGACTGAGACTAGGGTAAGTATGTTGTTGAGTAGAGCCTGGCTCCCTTCGTGCAACTTGCTCAGTGCTCACTGTGTAATAAATATGGAGGGATAGGGATTTCTTGTCGGGGGAACAGATTCAGAGACTTTGGGGTGAAATGTGAGTCAACTGGCCAATCCATATAGTTCCATTGTGCCATATTGACTCATTGTACATGTATGGGCTTGAACAAGTCACATAAGCCTTACCAAAGTTGTTGCACTCATTGTAAGGCTGGTAGTGGTGCAGAGGGTATTAAGGAAAGTGTGGAGGGAAGTTATGATCTGTGAGTGGGGTGTATGAAGTCACTGACATTCGGTGGGGTTTGGTTTGGTGGAACTTGGCTTGAGTGCAGAGCTTGGTCAGCGGGTGGGCCAGGCGTAGCTGTGGAGCCAGGGGCTGAGGAACAGGAAAGGGGGTGTTGTAATAGTGAATATTTAAGGAATGGGTCACAAAGAGGCCTGGGGTACAGGCCATTGGTATTTTTTGCATATTATCTTAACTAGAGAGACCATATCATGAGCCAGAACCTGGGATCAGACACAGTAGTCCCATCATGTATAAGACACAGTAGGATAAAGTGCTATATAACATGCATAAGAAGAGGGGCTTGGTGGTATTGGGGTTTAGGTTACACTTGAAGAGATTAAACAAGCTGAAGTTTTAACAGTAGTAAACAGGCTAGTCCAGTCTTATATAGATCCATATGCAAAAGTTTACCTTCCTCTGTCTTAATGTTTGGGAAAGAAAACTATTTTAAAACCAGCAGAAAGTAGAATGTAGAAACTGAGGATTGGTTTGAAGTAGTCGAGAAGTAAGCAGGTGGAGTGAAGTCATTGTACTTCTACAATATTAATTTATTTAGCACCATCTAGGCTGCACCAGCACATTCTACTGATTGCAATTAATATTGTATTGTTTCAGTAATAACTTTCCTGTCTCAGTGTTATAGCAGTCTGAGGTGTGAGACCATAGTAGCAGCAGCATTCACCAAGTCAATGTGGTAATAGAAGGAAATGTTGGCATCCAGCCAGAGTCCCAAGTATTTGAACTCAGTGACTATGTCTTGGATATCACTGTGAAGGGTATGGATGTCTAAATGATGGTGTTTGTTTGCTGTCCCCGCAAACAACATTATCTTGGTTTTCTTGGCTTTCAACATTAGTTCGTAATCAATAAACCATGTTTGGACCTTATCAAAATCCTGTAGCAGTTTCCAATGTACTTGATCTAATGAGTCTGTGTTATCAATAAACCATGGCGGGGCCTTTCTAAAGTCCTGTTTTAGTCTCTCCTGCATGTGTGCTAATGACTCTAGGCCATTGTAGATACCATCCACAGGCAGGCAAGGCATAGAGTCAGCACACACCAAGAGAAAGCAGCACCATTCCCTTGGTATGTGCTCACAACAATTAATGAACCTAAAGCTGTGATCTAAGGGAATTCTAAGGAGATAGGACAATAATGTAACTCTTAATGGGGCTCCAGGGAACATTTGTATATGCATTCAGGGAATTATGTCTTTTTATCTTTATTTAATTTCAATGCTAAATGTAGTGCAAGTAATTCAGTCTGGAAGCCATTCAGAAAAAATATAGTTATCACCCAGCAATGAATACAGGAGTCAGTAGGATTGGGTTCTCTTGTGACTAAAACAGGAAGTGATATACTACAGAGAATGAGTTTATTGCTTTCAATGATGCTCTGCAGTACTAGCTACATTATGTTAGAATAAAAGTCCAGATTCAAATAGTCATAATGACAGGCTAGATAATACAGTATCCTGTTTCTTTTTTTACCTTTGATAGAGGTCAGGGAGTTGGAATCTCTCCAGCAACTATTAATCTATCCTCCATGACTAGTACCTATGTGAATGTCGAAGCAGAAGTCCATGTCACAAACACTTTGCTTACTTCTAAGTGCACTTCTACTCACCCCATAGTACTGATCCACACACTGTAATGTTTCAAATCTTGTTGGGCTGGAGGTAGGCCTGACTTCAGAAGTGTTTCCTAAAACACGGAGCGTGCCTGCTGCCTGCTTTTATAACTAAATTACTAAAGCACCAACTGTGACTGCTACTCCAAACCTAGGATCAGTCATATTTAACAAAATCTGGTCAGAGCCAACATGGCTGCTATGCATGAACCTGACACAAAGTCTGTTTTTTTTTACAGAAGTCCTTCAAAAAATGTAATGCTTTCATTTATTCAAGAAATATAATGTTTCTATTTCACCTGTGTGCCACATGTGTAAACATGATTTGGCCACAGTGACACACGTGATTGCCTTATGTCTCAGCTTATCATCATTTTGAGAAAAATATTAAAAACTATAAATAAATATTAAAAACTATAAATAATAACATTAGGTTTAAAGCTTGAAAAAGAAGCTGAACTTTGTTTGCTGGGAACTACATCGTATCAAGTAATATCAGAAGGATCAGATCTGAAATTATTAAACGTGGCCCTAATAAATGCCAGGCATGGCATTGTAAGGCAATTGAAAAATCCTATAACTCCTACATGGGAGCTGTGGAAAAATCTATTTTTGGATCCTGCCAATTGACTTCTGATTCATCTTTTACTTCGATTCCACAAAATAACCATGCAGCTGAAAACCCTCATGACCCAAGGTTATTTGATGGTTTAAAAGCTGTCAAACAAGTTGTCAAGTTATTCCGACATTCTGTAAAGGTAGGAACTAGTCAAGTTTGACATACTGTATATCGTGAAAGCAAGATGCACTTCCTCATGAAAATTAGGAACTGTAGTTAGAAGCAGACATTGGAACACTATAAGGCATGGGCAAGAATGGAAGAGTTGTTACTGTATATTATTCCTAACAGCCAAGGGGTGAGGTGTAAAGCAGTGAGGTACTGGAGGAGGCTCTCATTCAGTTGTTAAATACATTCCCTATTAAAATGAATTGGACAAGGGAGTGATGGAGAATCGATTGGTGAATCCTCAGAACCTATTATTAAAAAATGTTGGCAGCAGCACATCATGTATGTAATTGTGTTTAGTTTAAGGCTGTAGACATGTAGCATTGTATGGTACACTGCAGGGCACTAACACAACCCAACATGAGAGCCGTTCTTTCAGCACCACACATTTTACATTAACTATCCATGAGAGGCAGATGGAAACTGCATTAAATGCAAGATTTACATATTGTAGTTGGCCTGCTTTTTTCCCCATTAGGGACATGCGCTTGATGTGGAACTCAGATCTATGTTTTCCCCCAAGGACTTGTCTGATAATGAAAGTGTTAATTTCAAATACCTCAGTGAACATCCCTTTATAAATAAAATAAATTTAAATAACACAAATAAAAAGTTACTAAGCGAGTCATGTACAGTAGACTGAAATGTTTAACCCATTGCATTAAGAACAATAAATAGTAAAATAACCATTAAACTAGCAAGTACATGCTCCATGTAGCTGCATAGGACAGTCTGCTTCAATTACCTGCCCTGATTGGGAAATATTTTATGTTAGTTCATTGGGAACAGAGCACAGTGAAAACCAAGCAACAGCCATTCTGCGTGTGGATAATGCTAATGCTTCTTCTGCATTACCTCTCGAGGGACATAGCATTATGGTATAAAAAGGCACATTTTTATCATTGCAAATGGGCAAGGAACTTTGCTATGTAGACATTACTGGAATTTATAGGATGAGCTTTTATAATATGGTAATATACTTACTCTGCAAAGGTCAATATTGCCATCTAGCGGCGAACTAAGAACAACTAGATTTCAAACACTTCATAGAAGCTTCTTTCTGATATTGTCAAATGCTTTTTATAAGCCATTTTTATGGACCTTTCAGTTCTTAAATGAAAACCCATTGTATTTAAACTAAAATTTGCTGTCAACCCAGAAGTAAGCCTATTCAAAGTGTATTACTCACAAGCGAAAACAAGCCTTTCCAAGTCATTTAATGACATATTTTCATGCATACAGTATAATAGCCCAAAGCAAATTATTTCACAGTAATGACTAATGATGTATGCATGTGTGCTCCATGCATTACGTTCACCTAAGACCTGCCTCTTTTAAAAAATTTTAAAAGTGTTTATTCAACTTATCACATGATGCAGTAGTGCAGTTGTTGGAAAGTAGGGCTGCTTGACACACAAATTCAGATAACCTGATTCTCTGTAATTTTATCCTGCTGGTAACCATTCACCACCTGGTACTATAGTTCACAAGTTGCAAACTCAAGTGATTATAGACATCTGATCAATGTTTACATTTATCTTGCTTTAGTTCTTGCTAAAAGAAGTTTTCGAGATCACTAGTAATCAAGCTGCTCGGCCCTCTCATGCTGCTAGCTCCTACACGTCACCCTTCCTTGTGTGCTGGGACAGAAACCCTGACATACAGAGAGTCCACAGTGTGAGTCTGTGTGAGAGAATACATTGCAGTATGAAGGGAAACTTCTCAGCTACAGACACAATGGGAAATTTCTAAATGAACTAGCTTTCTTTGCATTTTCAAACGTCCAAGGAGCCCTCCGAAATGACTTACTGATGGAATCCAAGATGGAATGCTATGCCCAACACCCAGAATCTCCCTGAGATGAATTTCTCATGAATGAAAATAGTGCAGTGGGGGAGGGGGAGGAGGAGGAGAAGAAGGAAAGACATTATAGTGAATGGGAGGATGCAGACAGATTTTCAGGAAGCTATGATTTCAATTCCACTCTATTGTAACAACACAGCTGTGCTGCACTAGGAATTCTGGTCAGACCCTTCTTCTGACAGCAAAACATCAGCATAGTGTCATGATGCAATGCAGCCATAAAAAGGTTCCCTTTAAAATCTTTGAAATCCTAAAACAAATGCTAAAAATTCAGTATAGAAAAAGTGGCATCTTAGGGGAAAAGGCTAACCTAAGATGGAATAAAAATGTATTACTGCAACATTTCAGATGCAAAATGGACTATGGCTTTAATTCCATGGCTAAGTGATTTGTTGTCTGTTTTTCTTGCACTTAAGTATCATTTATATGGATGTCTTGGAAAGTACAATATAAAAAGGATGTAATTTGAACAAGAGAAGAGTATCGCAGTACTGGAGAGGGGGCTAAGCTTATCATCAATATGCTGGTACTTGTTGGGCATTGCTACAGAAGCTTACTGCAGTGCTGCGGCTGTTCCACTTCCAGTGAACACTTTTTTTAAATTTATATTTTATTGGTTTTATAAATGTGAACTTACATGCTTGAGTCATAGAGAAAGTACATTTAAAAAGTATTAGCATACTGCCAATCAGTTACTTAGCAGATTGGGTTACAGTACTTCAGTCTTAATTACAATTCCTTACTCTAGTTTTCAGCCTATTTGCAAAATTGTTTGCAGTGTGTTAAAGAGGCAGGCATTTATTCCGATGTTGCTGTAATATAGAGAGGTGTCTCACAAGGCTTTGTTTTGGACCCTCACTTATTTCCATTGTACAGTAACAATCTGCCAAAATACTGTTCTAAAGATTCTAATTTGTTTTTATATGCAGCAGGTACCATTTTGTGTTCATCCTACAGTGATCCCAAGACTGCAGTCAGTATAGTATAGAAGGATTTTCTCCAAGGTACAGGAGGTCTTATTTAATTGATAGGCTCAGTGGTTGCTGCACTCACAGTGTATATGGTGCAAAACAAAAATTCTCAACTCAGTCAAAATAAAAACAAGCAGTGAAAAGCTTTATTTTGGTAAGTAACACTATATTTGAGATGCCAACAAGACAAACAGACCATAATTTGAGACTTCTTTTAAATGTTAAAAAACCTCAATGGATGATATTTAGTAGAGCTAACTTTAATAATGTGATGAATTTCACAATCACAGTTAGTAACTGAATAGCCTTGATACTGGTGGATACTTATAACTATTTGGATTTTGTTTTGAACTGCACCCTAACCTTTAAATATCACATCTTGCACTTGTCTGAAAAACAGAAAAAAAACTGTTAACCTTCTTTTATCTGAACAGGGCCCAATTTAGTACATTTGTATGGAAGCAGTTAGTGTCTTCCTTACTGCTCTCTCAATTGGACTATAGGAATAGTAGCTACTGTAATGCTTCAGTGACTATTTTGAGTTTGTTGGATCCCCTGTATTGTAGCTCTTTGCAGTTTGTTGCAGTTTTACCCTGGATTAGTCATCACTGTGTGTTATATGTAACACTTGGCTGGTTTCCTCTGAAAGGCTCCTACACTGGTACATGTTTGTGTATAATGTGGTGGAGCTGGTCCAGTGGTGTGGAGGGCTGAGGTACTGGATGCTTTATCACCTCCCATGCCAGCGTCCTGGGTTCGGGAATTAGCCTGGGGTGAAGGGGGTCAGCTGGGGAAGGGGGGAGGTGCTGGATTGAGTAGCCTCAAGGCAGCTGTCCTCTTCTGGGAGGGATGTGGGTTTCCAGGGCTCTTGGCTGCCACCTGGTGGAGGCTAAGTGGCAGCACCAAGCCATAAGGAGCCAGGCATTAGGCAGGGTGTGAGGAAAGGGATGCCATTGGAGTCATGGAGTGCATGAGCACCTCCACACACATGTGCAACAGTGTTCTGGGGCCCCAGGATAACGGGGGAGAAAATGGGGCACTGGGGGAGACTCAATGAAGCCCTATGCATAGGGCAGATTGAAATAATTCGAGGAAGAACCACAGCATGCCTGCCCCCAGAGCACTGTGAGAAAAAGCTATATGAAAAAAATATATATATTATGTGGCCTTGTCCCATCCTTTCTGATGGATATGTTGCAGAAAAGACATGTTGATCAGAGCTTAAAGTCAAATGATTTATGTTCATATTGTATACCAAAAAAAGTACTAAAATGGCCACTCTGCCATTAGCATACCCTGTTCATCACACCTGGTACACATTCAAAAAAGTGCACAAATGAATTGTCTTCTTAGAGTTTTGTAGTTTTAAAACCTTAATATCTTGCTTATTGTACCACCACTGTGAATGTTACAGATGATGACTTACATTTTATTGCACACAAACGTATTTCACATGTGGTACTTGTTGCTTATTATACAATGGCAAGGAAAGAATCCTGGGCTCTAACTGGTCAGTCTGGGATTGGATCCATGATGTTATAACATCATGGTTCTAGTCCCAGTACACAGATAACTTCATTAGTTCTTAAGGGAATCACTCCATGCAGTCCCACTTGGCAGCCCACTTCACCGATTCCTGCTCACAAGCCACCTTCAGTTTCCCAGACTCACTTGCTGCCACCAGCCACAACCAGCCACACTGGCAATGACCCCCTCAACATCAACACAGTATTCCCCCAAACAGAAAAATCTTAAAAAAAAAGCTGTTGTCTAAGATGGCATTTCGATACCCCCTTGGCTGTAGCATGAGTGCTGGACAGAATACTCACATCCTGAAAGAAATGGCCACATGCAGAGGTGCTTTCTGTCACCACTTTGGAACTAATTTTCAATTTTTAAAAAACAAACCAACAAAAACCATCAACAGTGGGACTGAGTGACTTACTGATCACATCTGATGCAGAAGTCTCTGAATCCCTGCAAGTCAGTAGCCCAATCAGCTCCATTTTGTGACAGTGACTACATGGTCATGAAACAACTCTCCACATTGAAAACATTCACAGGGTCCAAGTAAATGCAGTGGGACCAGATGAATTAAAGTCAGACAAAACCAGAAAGAACCCCCTCAAAAAAAAGAAAATGAGAGGGAGATATAAAACACAGAGGTGGGGGGGGGAGGAGAGAGAAAAGCACTGCCATATAGGAATACTGCACCACCTACTGGCCAAAACAGGAACATCAGAATGTATTTTTTAAACTGTATACTTACAGGTACAAAAAACCCACAACGTATATATATTTTAAACTGCATTTTTCCTTTTTTTTTTAATAAAACAGAGCTATTGTAGAATAGCAATAATGCACTCCAGTGTGTGCGTTGTGCTGGGATAACATCACTTCTTGGTGTTGGATGCACTCGGCCTGTGGCCTTATGCCTAACCACCTGAGGTGAGACATAATCCCAGCATGACACACACCCTGTCATGCATTATTGCTTAATTGTTTGCATCTTCTTTGTCACAGCTGTTAAAGAGGGGCTTCCCCTCAACTTGCTTACCAATAAATATTGATAAATACATAATTCACAGCAGGATACATAATACTTCTACCAGAAAGTTAAAGCAAAGAAAGCATCACAAATAAGAAATGTGCATTGAAAAAGTAAATTCAAAACATTAGCCTGGTTCTAGTATGGTTAAAAAGACTGAGTGAAGCTGGAGTAGGTGGAGGCTGGCAGACTACACTTTAGTTCGTTATCATCTGTACTGGTCTATATATAGAGCTGTGAGTCATCTGGAAGAACTACTATTCTGCCCAATCCATAGTATTTTGGGGGTATCTGTTTATCTTCTAAATTAATCTGGCTACTTTGAAAATGTTATGGGTAAAGTTTATTATCTGTATTGAGTTTTGTTTCAGGGCATATAATAAAAATGGGAAGGTAGAGGAGGTTAATACAAAAATTGGGAAATATGCAATTTTTTCTGAATATTTATGTGCAATTGATGTTTGCTTTGACATGGGTTATGAATAGTGATAAATGTATAATGGAAGGGATTTATTTGTTATTTATTTAGTTATTTATTTCATTAGAATCACGACCCTTTGAGTCATAGACTCGTTTCCAAAGGCTCCATGTCAGGTACAGAGAGAAAACAAAACAGAAAATGGTTGAGTGCATACAGTACAGCACACGAATTAAACAATAGGACACAGTAGGTATTATCCTAGCAAGAGAGATAACTGTACAACATTATATATATATATATATATATATATATATATATATATATATACATACACATGCACGCACACACACAAAATAATGTATTTACAGATACAGTAATATGCACAGATGAAGAGCTAGCCTATACGTGTGGTAGCTAGGCTAATTTATCATACAGATACAGTAATATGCACAGATGAAGAGCTAGCCTATACATGTGGTAGCTAGGCTAATTTATCATACAGTGGGTAGCTAAGCTGAGTTTAGTACATGTTGCAGCTAGCATAGCAGACTGCAGCCTCTAGGAGGCATTGTCATGAGTCACATCCCGGAGAAGCTAGGAGGTTAATATGTCCATGGCCTGTGGACTACAGGGGAGGTAATAAGTAGTCTCAGAGAAGGCGAGGACAGAGCTTGAGGTTTGAAGACCATTGAGACAGAATTCCAAAGGATGATTGGATTAGTTTGAACAGGGCCAGTACAGAGAGGCAGCAAATTTTGATGCTGCTTTTGTTGTCTGGAAACATTCGGCCTAATACAGGTCCTTTTTAGGATCGTGATGTTAGGGCATCAATAAATAGGACAAAGGGGTTGCTTGCAGTTGTCCTTGTCAATATTAGAAGTTTAATATCAAAGTCTGAGCAATTTGCAGCATGAGTAAAAGTGAATAAGTTTGACATAGCAACAGTTTCTGAAACGTGACTCACCTCAAAACATTTTGATAGTGATGTAATACTTTTAAATTATAACTTATTTAGAAAGGATATTTTGGTGAAGGGTTGGGCTTTGATCTATGTTAGCACAATGTTTATTGATGCACTTTGATGCTCATAATTATGCTAAAACAAATAGTGAGTTGTTGGCAGTTAAGTTGCTAAGTAGGGTAAAGCAGTTATTTGTAGGTGCATTTTACTTCTTGCCTGGTTCATCAGAAGATGGAATTCATATGTTATTTAGTGACTGCATGACTAAAACTAATGCAAAATAATTTATTTTGTTGGAAGATGCTAACATAAATTGGATTGATAAAATACATTTTAAATTTAAAGATAGGATTGAGGGCTTGGGGCTGACACAAGTAATACATTAGATGACATGCACTAACTACAGGACTGGGATGAGCACCTTACTGGACTGGATTTCAACAACCAGACCTGATAGGATTGTAGAAACACAAATTCAAATGATGCAGCTCCAAACAAAGTTTCAAGTGCATGAAGTGCAATATTTTAGTTTAGTGCCACCAGAATTTGCACATAGGAATGCCTTGTCAAAGGCATTTAAACGTAGGTGTCTCACTCCTTTTATATGGTATTATACAGTATATTTACTATAGGTTTTTGGTTTTAACTCACAATGCGCCTTCAACACTTGTATAAATGTAAAACTTTTTTGTTCATAGCTACAGGTGTAGGGGAATATCACGTATTGGTAATGTCACCATTTCATATAAAAGGAGTGAGACACCTATGTTTAAATGCCTTTGATAAAGAATATCTATCCAAAATGCATTGTGTATTCCTCTGTGAAAATTCTATTGGCACTGAAAAAAATTTGTACTTTATGGACGTGAAACTTTGTTTGGAGCTGTGTTATTTGAATTTCTGCAGGAAGGGGTGAGTGCCATATTTTTTGTATTTTGGATATTTGAACTTATCATAAGCACCCTGAGCCATGTGTGAGTTTTCTTTCATGTTTGCATGGGCGGAGCCCTGCAGTTGTTTTGGGATCATGGCACTGTAGGAGAAAAGCAGAACTGATCTCCATCTTCTCCTACAGTGATACGATGCGTTGTCCACTGCGTTGAAGTCGCTGGTGGTCTGTCATGTCTCCTCTTCTCATTCCCTCCATGGACACAGCTCCCCTCCATGGTGATCAGCCCCCCTGCACTACTTTCTGCAACTGCGGAAGTGACATGGCGCCTCTGACTCAAAGTGTGAATGTGTGAGTATCGTGCATGCACAGGTCTGTCGAAGCCACCATCTTGCACACAGCAGGTAGCTCTGATTCATGGTAGGTGGCTCTGACTCATACTGTGCATGTACAGGTCTGTCAGAACCACCATCTTGTGTAGGGCAGGCTGTGGTGTGGCGAGAACTCTGAGCTTTTACCTGCTGTTGCCGCACATATTCTCCAACATTGCTTTGAGCAGCCATATTGGCTCTGACCAGAGTTTGTTTTTTAAGTGCTTGTAGAATCGACTTTATTCTCAGACTCCTTGCATGATCACAGTCCTGTATTCTGTACAAGGTCATCTCGTAAGCCATACATATCACCAAGTCTTGATCAATTCACGTTGTTTTTGGAATTTTAATTTACAGGAATTTAGGAACAGTACTGCTAATATTGATTGGTCATATCTCCTGGTCATCCCTGCTAGTGATGCTATGCTGCATTATATTTCATCTGAATTTATTGCTGTGTGTAATAAATTTGCTCCAATGTGTAAACTCAGAGTGAAAATTAAAAATTAAAATCAGAACTGGATTACTCTATAATTAATACAGTTTATGCAGGGAATAGATAAAGCTGAGAAAAGGTATAAACTGGATAAACCAATTAGAGATCTGAATGAGTATAATAGGATGAGACACATATGTAAAAAAATAGGTCAGAAAACCAAAGCTGATTTTTACTAAAATAAACAATTTGATGGTGATAGTGGAACTAATGTAAAAAATCGGTTCAGAATACCAAGCTTATTTTAATTTAAATAAAATATTTGATGGTGGCAGTGTAACTAGGGAAAATTGGAAAATACTTAATGACTTGATAGGGAAAACAAAAACTATTAAGACTGAAATCTTGTCTGCTATAAATGGTGAGATACATACACCATTAGAAACTGCAACTGGATTAAACAATGCTTTTTGTAATTCAGTTAAATATGTTCCTCTAATTGATATTGTGGATTACACTGATTCAGCAGAAAGAGATAGCAATAGTTGTTTTCACTTCAAGGAACTGACTGAAAATGGGTTGCTTGGGTACCTACAACAGGTGTATATTTAAATTAGAAATGGGGAAGATGGGATTGCATGAAAATTATTTTCTTGTCTAGGTGACTTAATGGGTAGACCTTTATTTATTATATTTAATTTTTTTGTTTCAGTTTGGGGTGGTCCGTGAGTCCTGGAGGTGGGTGACCATGGTGCCTATCTATAAGAGTGGTGACAGTTCTTTGGCTACACATTTTAGAACTGTCTCATTGCTGTCTCCCTTGTCCAAGGTCCTGGAGAAGGCACTGTAGTCTCTGATCAAATTATGATTTATCTTGATCAAAATAGTATCTCATCACCATTTCAACATGGATTCAAGAAAGAGCACAGTACTGTTGCAGCACTGGTGGAACTGATTGCTTTTCTCCATGTGGCCTTGAACAGGGGTGAGATAGTTGCTGCTAGATGTATCAAACACTCTTGATTGAGTGCATCATGGTCACCTGTTCTCCAAACTCAAGGATATTGAATTCACTGTTGGAGTTATTTTTTGGTTTCATAGTTATTTGAGTGGTAGGAAACAAAGAGTTTTAGTATATGGTGTAAAGTCTTCTTTGTCAAGATTGATACTGGAGTCTCACAGGGGACAATTTTGGATTCCCATTTATTTCATATTTTTGCCAATGATGTATTCTCAATTACTTTGGTTTCAAAAAACCTACTTTATGCAGATGACATTGTTTTGTATAGTAGTGGGTTAAATTGCAAAAATTGATTTTTGGGTTACAGAACGAGTTTCAATTGGTCAATAGGTAGTTGTGTAGTAATGGGTTATTACTGAATGTGAATAAAACTAAATTCATATATTTTGAAAGTAGGAGCCAGTTATCTGCTATACCTTGCCAGCTTATAATTAAGAATGAATGTAATGTGGTAATCATGATGGTTGATTGTTTTGGGGGTTTTATTAGGATCATTTGTTGTCTTTTAATCATTTTCATTTTGATTTTCTAGTGAAAATAGTTACTGTTCAGTTTTTTTGGTTTACAGAATTGGGGACTGTCTTTCTTACAATTCCAAAAAAGTTCGGGCACAGTCTCTAATTCTTCCACTAATTACTTATGGACTCCCCTACATACAGTACGCATCCACAGTATAGACTTCTCTTAATAGAGTTAAAATTGTCTATTATAATGCATGCCATTTTGTTTTGTCTTGTCCTAGCTTAACTCATCACTGTACAGTATATTATATTTATTGTTAAATTGGTGTTCTTTTGAGTATCATTAGTTTTACTTTAGATTGATTTCTTTCTGGAGATTTTGGCACGGTGAGGTAAAATTAACTTGTAAGGATACTAATTTGTGGGGTAATTCCAGATATGTAACTTGTTCCACATAACATGCTGTCTGAAGTTATTACTGCTCAACATTTCTTTTATATACAAAATTTTCAAAGACTGGAATTCACTTTATAGTGCAATACATCAAGCTAGGTCTTATTCATGTTTCAAACTGAATTTGAAACAATTCTGTATGGACAGTCCAAAATGTCAATGTTTTGGTTAAGATGGTAATATTCAAATGTTATTATGTATGTTTGTTCTATGTTGTTTATTATTGTACTGTGGATGTGATTTATGTTTGTAAATTGGTTATGTAAGTCACCTGTCACTTACTTCTTTCTCTCCTCTGTTTGTATGCATTCCATAAATATGTACAACACACTATCGTGACTGAAAATGTAATTATCTGTGCAGCACCAGGTTGTGCATTGGAGAAAGAGTAATGTGCTGTGAGATGGCCCAGTTTCCAGTTGCCTTGGTGGTGCAGATGGTAGTGCAACCAGAATGGTATTCTAGGTGGCCTGGGTTTAAGTCCCAGCTGAGGCACATCTTTCTCTCCTCTGTTATCTGCAACTCATCTGTTTGTTGATTTTGTTACATGTCCAGGTTCCTCATGAAATGGACATATTATATCCTCAGAGTTACCCAGTTATCAAATAAAAAAAAATGAAAATGAAAAACAAAGAAACATGAGCACCTTATGGACTTGGACTGCAATATTATAACTTACATAAACATGTAACCCAAATTAGCTTCTTAAGTGCATACCAAAGTTCAATATACTATTGCATCCTCAAATGAAATTTTCATGACCCACCCACTGCTACCTACAATACAAGCAAACTGAAAAGCTGCTAAAAAGGGCTGAAAAGTATGTTCTACCAAAGAATGGAACACCTCAAACCTTGGGTGCTGGATTCTTTTCGACTGTGGTGAACTTTTTGGGCAAACAGGAAGATTATTGGTTCAACTAGTTCATCTTGATCCAAAATATGCATATCAGGTGAACTAGTCAAGCCACAAACTGCAGTCTGTATTGAAGCAGTTAATGAGGCAAAGGGTGAGTCGCAGCCTTGTTTTGGTGTTAGTCTCTGCTCAATGACATGAGCCAGTGTAAAAATTCACCCATGCACTTGGGCTGTGAAGAAGCCTAGGTAGGACTTTGATCAATTCTAATTAGAATAGCTGGTAAGTCTTCAAAAAAGGCCAAATCTTGAAAAGTTTGACCTATGCCAAAAGGAGAAACAGTGAGCTACTAAAGAAAGGATATTTTCATTTCTTAGGAGGAAAAGAAGAAAAAAATTAAAGTTCAACTTGAGGTTCAGCAGTGCATTGCAAAGTAGGAGGCCTCTGGGACCAGGGGCTTGCCTAAAGGGAACTGGCTGGAGAGGTATTGGAGTGCACTTGGGCAGTGGGCAGATGGGACATGAAATGTCAGGCTGTCAGTATTCAATTGTCTAATCAGCACGTTTCTTTTTCAGACTGGATACACATTTTTCAATATTTGCATTGCAGAGCTAGCAGAAGGTACACATAGTGACTGAGGCCCTTGACTCCTGTAATTAAGGAAGTACTGGGAGTTGGGCAGCAAGTGTTTGCAAGCTGGCAGTTTGCTGGTGCCCTGCCACTGCTAGTTGATACATTTGTAACATACTAAAAAAACAACTAAAATAATAATAAAAAAAATATTTTTCTAATCTTCACATTTCCTCAAGTTACTGAAGTTCCTCCTGAATTGCTAAATTATAATTTGAAACCAATAAAAATAAAAAATAAAAAATAAAAACAAGTAGTTTGTAGGTACAAAGTTTTAGGAAATGGAGCAGTGGAGAGGGCAGGGAGGTGTGGCATGATCAGATCATCCAATCACATCAAAGAAAAAACAAAGCAGAGTAAGGGATTGGTGAGCAGCCTTCTGTCTCAGTAGGAACTGGAAGTGTAAAATACAGTAGTCAAGCATACCATAAAGTATTGCACACTGTAGGAACCACTTACTGTGGCACTAAAATAGTTGCAACCTGAGCAATCAGAAAAAAAGGGAAAAATTGTGCAGTAGGTCTTGACACAGGCAGTGGAGAAGAAGGAGCAAAGTGATCTGATGAAGTTTTGGGACAGAGACCCAGACCGTGATTATGTACTTCATAAAACTGATAGCAGCAGCAGTTCTCTGTAGGAAGAGGAGGTGAAATGGGTGGACTTGGAGCAGATGTACATAAGAGATCAAAGAAGACAGAAAGTAGTGGTAAAAAACAAAACAAAACAAAGAGGACTCCAAAACGACTATGGTTAAAACAAGTAGATGAAAAAAAAAAAACAGCAGAGAAAGATACAGAAGAGACATGTAGTATACCAGGGACAGAAGGACATGTGGTAGAGGTAGTAGAAGAAGAACCATTCCCTGACTCTGAAGAACTGGTAGAGGAAGAGGATGATGTGGAAGAAAGCCACGGTACTACCTCATAGGCACGAGTGAGATATCCAGAGCTCACGATGCAGGAGTGACAATATTTGCCATAGCACATGATCTGACCATCATGTATTCGATATATACAACAGGGCCAAGAGTTTTAGAAGTTTTGTTATGCTCTCTTGTGTTCTGTTCCTGTTTATGTGTTTGCTCATTCTGTGTGTGAGCTTTTCAGAATAGGCTGGCAGTGTTATAAACTCTGGGAGACACATGAGTGTGTTTTGCAATGCTAATGAGTTAGTTTTAGGTTGCAGTGAGAAACATACTTTTATGAGGCTGTTTTGTTTAGAAGTCTGGCTGCAGTGAAGCTGAGAGCATCACAGTAATTGTAATGAGCTGAGAGGCAGAGAGTCAGAACAGCTGATGCTGTTTTCAGTGGTAATTAAGTTAGCTGCAGGCACAGTGCAGAGTGTTCTGTGAAATTGTGCTCTTTAGGATTCTGACTGTAGTCAAGCTGATAGTATCACAGTAATTGTAACGAGTAAGAATCAGAGTTTGAGGAACAAGTGAGAGTGTGTTTCAGTGGTAGTTGAGTTAGCTGCAGGCAGTAGTTTAGACTGTTCTGTGAAGCTGTGCTGTTTAGAATTCTGGCTGCAGTCAAGCTGAGAATATCACATTAATGAGCTGGAAGTTGGGGGGGATGGGATAGGTGTGTTTTGTAATGCTCACTGAGTTAGCTGTGGGCAGCAGTAAGACCTCTGAAGTAGTTCTGCATTTGTATCTATGGTAACAGCACAGGTGTTTCTTGCATGCTGAGGGGAAAGCTGCCTAGAGTGATGACCTTTTGTGACCTGTGTGTGTAAATGGCTGATATCATCACAGTAGAGTACAGGGTAAAAATATCACACTGCAGTGGATGATACACTGTTTTATCTCACTCATTTACCACTCACCCCTATTGTGTATGTATGTGTACATATATATATATATCCGAGAGGAAGTAATCATTTTAGAAATATGTGTTAAATCTAAAGATGATCAAGCAGAGAAATGTAGTTGTTCTAAAAAAGGTATTCATAATCCAAGAATAGAGAAATTTCCCTGGTAAAGTGAAAACCTGATGTTTTGTGAGTGCCCATAACTTAATTTTAATAAAACATAGTCTATAAGAGGTAAGTAGATATTGTATTGATTTTTGTTTATGGATACGATCATCTAGCTATCATTCCTTCAAAAAATCTCCCAATCTGTCCAGAATCCACTGGGTCCACATTTTGTTTCCTTGTTGTAATAAAGGTCGTAAATTATAAGTTACAAACATGGCAAAGAAAAAGGGAATGGGGTTCACCATATGAAGGCCACCTTGGGACATGGGTCTTTATAGAATACCTCTTTTTATAGGGTTAAACCTGCTGCCCCAGACACATGGGAAAAAAAAACAACTGTTTACACTAGTTTCTAGAGATTGTGGAAGTGCAGAAACCGCACTAAGGTGCAAAAATAAAGGTAATAAAAAGGTTTTGATCATAAAAATTCATTTCCATTTCACAATTTTCCATCTATTCCATGATATGACCTTTAATTATGTTTTTGTCAAACATGTTTTCCAGTTAAATGTGGCTAAATCCCCTGCCCCAAAGAGCAAGCCAAGATTTTTTCTTGGTTCTGACAGTACTGGACTACCAATTATCTCAGTCATAGTAGTATGAGCATCTCCAATATGAATGCATTTACTTTTCTGAAAATTGTACCAGACTGTGATACTGTTGCATAAGTTAACAGTTCCTGATTCGCTTTTGAGCAATAAGCTATATCTGCCATAATTAAAACCAAATCATCAGTGTAGGCTAGAGTCCGCACTTCAGGACCTGTACTAGAAAAGGACAAACCTGTTAGGCAAGGGGAGCTATTCAATCTGTGTAAAAGTGGATCAATAGAGAGTATATATAAAACCGGGCTAAGTGGGCACCCCTGACGGACACCTCTACACACCAAAATTTCTTTATCCATCCATCCATTGATCAACGGGATTGTCATAGCCTTACTGTAACATGATTGTAATATTTTCATAAATGTAACAGGAAACCCATAAGCAGTCAAACAAGCCCAAAGATATTTATGTGGGACCCTATCAAAAGCCTTTGCTTGATCTAGAGATAGCAGGAAGTCCATGAGCTCCCTCTCTTGACCTCTTTCTAACACATCTCTCAGTAAAACAAGTTGTCCAATATAGATCTCCCTGGCACTGCACACATTTGGAAAGAATGAATAATATCCAATATAGCTGTAGCCAATCTCATGCTAAGTAATTTAGTAAAAATCTTAAAATCAGCATTCAGCAATATGATTGGTCACCAATTTGATAGGCTGTCTCCATCTACTGATTTATACATTAAAACCAAAATACCTTTTTTTCATAGCAGGGGGAGTATCTGAAGATGATAGTAAAATGCTATAAATCTCCAAGACTTCCTCCAAAAGTACATTAGTTATTAATTTATATAGTTCATACGAAGGACCATCGAATCCTGGTGCAGAAGTCGACTTTAGCTGGGCTGTTATAAAAAGAAACTCTTGTTTGGTAATAGGAGTAGTAAGCATGTGCCCAAATGCTTCAGAAAGTTGGGGTAAATCACTCTGGGTCAACCAGTACTGTACATCAGATTCTGGTGTGTGAGAGGGAGAGGATTGTAAAAAAGTGCCCACATAATCATTAATTTCAGTCATAATGTTTGATTCGTTAGTTACATATGAACCATCCTGTAACTGAATACAAGTAATATCTTAAATATGAAGTTATGTTATGCAAAATTCAAATGGGTTTACAAAAGCAGATTTTCCCTCTGTGCCAAAATGTTGTTCCACTTCTGAAGATTTTAATCTGTTGTACTGTAATTGTGCTAATTTATCTTTAAATGATTGAATTTCTGATGAATAATCCCCTAATGTTTCAGTTTGAAATGAGGATAGTTCTTGCAGTTGCGGTCTATAAAAGACATATTGTTCTGTTTTAAGTTTACCATTGAGATGACCCATTTTCTTAAAGAAATCCTAAATATCCTGCTTTGTAGTGTCCCACCAGTTTAGAGGGGGGTCGTATAAAAAATATACTGATTTCCTAGTCTCCAGGACTGATTGAAAACCTTGTTGTATTAGTGTTTTTTTTAATGATTAAGGTTCATTCTCCAGTAGCCAGGGCCTCTACCTATCTGAGCAAAATTAGAAATTGCAGCACTTAGTTGGGCATGATCTGATGACATTACTGGTGCTGTCAAGGCTTGCTGAACTCCCAAAGTGGGTGTCAAGAACACATAATCAATTCTAATAGCCAATTTTCCCTTGAAATATGTTTTCTGAGGTACCTTCCCACCGATAGTGAAAGCGTCTACCAGGGAAGCCAGGTTAATTAGTTTATTTAGACAAGAGGCATCACAAAAAGTTTTAGTAGTTTTTAAACCTCTATCAGAGAGATATCTGTTACAATTAAACACCCCAGCTAGGATAATTTTCCTATTAGTATATAAAAAGGGTTGCATTTTATTGAATAGTGCAATTCTAGATGCTTTAGTTTGGGAGGCATAGACATTAATCAGTCTAAGATCTACTCATGCTATGTCTACATCAAGAAAAAGGTCCCTACCAGGCTCCACATCCACTAAATGAATTAATTTAGCAGCCAGGTTAGATACAGAGATCCCTACCTCAGAACAAAAATCTATCCCTGGATACCAATAAATCTGACCCCACAACCAGGCTGTGCTAGCAGTTTCTATATCTACAGTAGTATGCAGCCTAGTGTCCTGAAAAAATATGAAGTCAAACATATGATCCGAAAAATGAGCATAAGTCAGAATTCTCTTCCATTCTGACTTAATATTGTTGACATTCAATGATACCAAGGAGAAGTCATACAGGGAAGAGTTCATAAATGGACTCAGTCGGGATGGAGTAAATCCGGATGTTTTTTAAGCCATGCCCTAGTCCCCATGCATTTTTTTCTTATACTTAGCTGTAAGCACAGCTTGTACAGATTCTCCCACAGAGCTCCCTTCTGGTTGAGAGGAATGAATCGATGCCGAATCAGATTCAGACTCAGCTTCTGCCTCACCTTCATGTAAGGCAGAAAATTTATTTTGCAATGGTATAGCCACTGACATAATAGGACTTTGCTGTATCGGTGTTTCATTTCTTAACCCTGCCCTTCTTTTTTTTGGCATCTGAAAATCATCTACGGGGGGGGGGGTGGATTTCCCAAGACTCCACTGGCAGGGGTTTCTGCACTTGTCTTTGCAGTGAAGGAATTATAGCACCAGCATCCAAAGGAATTACAGCAGTGCTGGGTGTAGAAATACTGCCGGGGGGTGGATTAGCAGTCACCATTTCTGTAGGAGAAGCTGATGACCCCTGAGGCATGGTCCATATTCGAGTCCCTTGAGTGTGCTGGCCTACTAGCTGTGTTAACATAATAATCTTGTATTGCAAAGTCTGAATCTGTAATGTTATGCGCAGCCCATAGACAATCCATGAAGGAATGCCCTTCTTCACATAAGGAACACTTAGGTGGACCATAACAATGAAATGCTGAATGTCCAGTTTTCCCACATTGCAGACATTTGGAGACATCACACGTGCAACTCAAGTGGTGGCCAAGCCACACTTATGGCAGTGCCATGGCTGGTCAGGATAAAAAATAAAACCCTTATCTCTCCCCAGATAGAAGCAATTAGGCAGATGTGAAATGCTGGTATCAGTCGTAGTAAACTGATTTTAAACCTCCACCTTCCATTCCAAAAACTCTCATCGTCAATAATGGGTTCAGGGTTCCTTTGTATTTTGCACCTCTTCTCAAGCCAATATATAGTATTGGTCACATCGATGCCCTCATTACGAAATAAAACTGTGATGACTTTAAAAGTTTGTTTTATAAGAGGAATAGATTGAAAATCTTGCCATAAAGGATTTGTTTTTATTTGAGCATACTTATCCAAAATCTATCCAGAAAATCCTGTGACCTGAAACTGACATCAAAAGAGTTTTCCCCTGGTGTGTGAATCAAAGCATATACTTGAGCAGGAAAAAAGCCTATAGATTGTTTTAACAGCACTTTTCTCATATAAAATCTGTCTGGTAATTCGTCAGTTCTCCCCAAATAATGTAGTCTCACAACATTGCTATGCTTTGCTAGCTCAATTGGCTTCTGAAATAAGCTATCGTAAGTCGATGCCAAGTTTTGTGTAGAGGTATGAGGGTCAGCAGTTTCCTGATCCCCAGCCCCCAACTGTTCAGGCTGACCTAAGTCCATATCAACTTGTACATCTGTGGGAACATCATGTAAGTCTTCAGTAGGCATATCCATAGGGGAATAACTCATTGAGTCTGGCTGGGTGTGTATAGTGCATTCTTCCTGTGCATCACATTGCAAAACAGTGGGAAGGGCATCCAGCTGTTCAATAACTACCACCTCCTCAGTCATCAGGCCATCATCCTTTACAACACCTGGAATCGGAATCTCTGGGTTAGGAACCCAACTCCAGTTCTGTAGCTGTTGCTAGCCTGCTTTTCTAAAGCTTGCTCCAGTGACCAATTTACCTCATGTACCAGGTCCTCTCCTAATGTTTGAGGAACAAGACTACGGGGAGGAATTAAGGGCTCTTTGGGAGTAAGTCCCAGTCCAGAGGACACAAATACTTTAGCAGGTAATGAAGCAGCCAAATCTGGAGAGGTACTCACCCCCCTGTTTCTGTTTCTTCTCCTCCTCTGCTGCGGAACTTAGGGCCTGGGATTCCAATGCGACCAATTCCACCTTTAGTTGTCGGCGTCTCTTTGCAATCTGTTCTGCAATTTCTGGTGAATGCTGTGCTATAGAAGCTCCCAGTACATTCCCCTCAACTGGAGAGGTAAAAGCTTGCACAATATCATTCTGTAGAGACACTGAACCTGGACTGTCTGCGATTTCAAAGGCGTTCTGCTGGACATTATTCCGGTGCTCCCCAGCCACCTCGAGTGCAGCCGCCACAGCCATAGGTTGCGAACCATTTCCTTCTCTTTCTATGTGCACACTGGAATACTCCATCATCGGGACAGGAAGGAGAGCCCCCTGCTGTCTGAGTAGGGGAATTTCCCTAGTGTCCTGATCAAATTCTCCCCCATTCACTAAAAATACCACCAACAGCTTAATCTGGTTCTGTAAGTCAGTCTACATCTGTACAAATATTCCCCTTCCTTTGACCTGGGTCGCACCTGGAAACAAGCTGCATCTTGTTGTGCCTCTCCCAGTCACAGACTTTAAAATAAATGAATAAATAGCCTGCTCATATTACATGGTCCACAACACTGTCCCTGCTCCCCCTCCCCACTCCTCCCATCCTCCCTACCCATGATCCTTACCTTCCCCCTATGCCTATCCAAACATCTCTTGAAGATGCCCACTGTCTTTAATGAGATCCCCTCTTCTGGCAGTGCATTCCAAGTGTCCATCACCCTCTCTGTGAAAAAGTGCTTCCAGACCTCACTTCTAAACTTACCTCTCCAGCTTAAGACTGTGCCCCCTCATGTCATGGTTGTCACTTAGCTTAAAGTGACCTTTCTTATCCACCTTATTTATCACTTTCAAGTATTTGAAGGTCGCAATCATGTTCTCTCTGTCTCTTCTTTCCTCTAGGGAGTACATGTTTAGTGCCCCCAACCTCTCCTCATATGCCTTACCCTGCTGACCCACTGTCATCTTTGTAGCCCCCTTCTGGACCTTCTCCAGTGGTTAATGTCCTTTTTGAGGTTTGAACACCAATACAGAACTCCATACTCTAGATGTGGCCTCACCAGTGACCTGTACAAGGGCAGTATAACCTCCTCTCTCCTACTACTGATCCCCCTAGCTATATATCCCAGCGTCTTGTTTGTCCTTGCTGCTGCTTTCTTTCATTGAGTGGAGTGCTTCAGGTAACTAGTGATCAGAGGCACTGGAATAATTTTTATAGTGGGGGTGCTAAAAGGCTTTGGACAAAACTGCATAGGAAGCCATAGGGAATTGTGCTTCAAGAAAGAGGGTGCTGCCACACCCCCAGAACCCCTAGTTCCAACACCTATGCTAGTGATCATCACTCCCAGGTCCTTGTCCTCCTCTGATGCAGATACCTGGACTCCGCACAGGTAGTCCTGCTTCTGCTATTGTGTCCGAGAGTTCTGGAATTTTGTTAGCCAGACTGTGAGCATTTATCACCAATGCCTTCCAGAAACTGACATTCTTATACCTTTTTTTATTTGAAATGTGTTTCTCTTGTTTACCTTTTCTTTTTGTTTTTGCCTTTGCGACCAATATTGTTTTAAAAAACAATTAAAAGGGGGGCATGGTCAACAGCCAAGCTTGCAGCAGCTATTAAGCAGAGTTCCACTGATGAAGGTATAATTTACTGAATTTTATGAAAAATAAACGTTTATTTGAAATTAGAAATTACTAACTTTGAAAGCAAACTCTCCAATGAGTTGAAAGATCTAATTTTAGTAGCGATATCAGACTGAGTCCCAAAGTCATGGGAGGAAATATCAGAGCAGGAGCTGGAGGAGAGGGAGCCTGACCAAAAGAAGCAAAGTTGGGCTCAAGCAAAGATTCGAGTACGGGGCGGGAAAAGACTCATTACACCAACCCTCCAATGCAGCACTTCTTAAGGCCATCCAGCAGCTGGACCAAAAAACAGAAGATTTCACTTTGCAATTTAAAGTACTGGATGCTAAGGTGCGCAAGCTGGAGGAAGAGACCCAAACCACATTGAAATCAGTGACAATGGCACTGACAGTAACGACTAGCCTTACCAAAGAAAATGTGGTTCTTCGGCGACGTCTGGAAAACTTGGAGATCACAGCGTGAGCCTCCCATGTGAGGATTCTGGGGATGCCCGAAGGCACCAAAGGAGAGGATAGCCTGTCATTTCTGGCCACATACTTGGGGAAACCTTGCAACTCCAAGAAACTGTCTCAATCCTGCATGGACAGGAAGCAAGAGTCTCTTTTGATTGCAGTCTGTTCCAGGTATCTACACCCTTTTCAGTGAAGTAACACTGTCCTCACATCTCTCATGAACTCACCGCCACATGCCAGCTTTATCATGTTCAACCTTTTTTGGTGGTGGTGCTCATTTGAAGGTGGCTCACCAACCTATACCCTGTTCAGCCCTGTGAGATACTTGTAGCTCTTGCTCATGTAACTAATATCTGGTATCTTCAAGGGTGTACATGTCAAGATCCCTCCCTGGACCACTCCAGGACCCATGCACCTGCATCCCCCACTGTCACACTAAATGGAAACACACACTGTCCACCATGTTTTGGGATCACAGACTTTTCTAAATTAAAATAAAGTTACCATGTAAAAAGCCTAATGGGGGGGGGGTGAAGCTTGGTGGGGGTAGGATGTTTCTGACACAGACCGCTTTCCTTTAAAGATAAGTTCCAATACTGAAAAAAATAATGGGGGTTTCAATACAAACACCCATTACCTTATGCTGGCAACAATCTTTTTAGGTAATAATGGAATGTTTTACAGATGCCCACTATGGGAGGGAAAGGAACGAAAATCATGCCAAACAAATAGCCAGCTGATCCCTTCCACTTCCAAGTTTGCCATCCCTGCTCCCAAGCTCTGGCATTTTGTGACCTCTAACCAGGGAGAGTGCATGGTGTGCTATGTACAAGTCAGTGGAGGAGCTGGCCTGGTGGCACCGAAGGCTGAGGCGGTGGACGCCACACCTTGCACCATGCTGGCAACCCCGGCTTGGGAGTGAGCTTGGGTTGCTGGTGGTCGGTCAGGGAGGAGAGGAGTGAGTGTTCAGAGGACAACTGTTCCCTCCTGGGGAGGGTGGGTTGATGACTCCCTGGCAGCAGTGACTCCAAGTGGAGACTGGGGGTGCAACAGCTGGGGTGGTCACGTACATAGAGGTGGAGGTACATAGATACATAGATACATAGACAATGTCGGCAGATAAGGGCCTATGGCCCACCCAGTCTACCCATTTGAGCTTGTAAGTTCAGCTTGTTTTCCTAGAAGTCTGTTGCCCCTTACCCCTGACCTCCAGAATTCCTTTATGTCTATCCCATGCATTCTTAAATCCCGTGATTGTTTCAGCCCCCACCACTTCCTCTGGCAGGGTGTTCCACTTGTCCACCACCCGTTCTGTGAAGAAATTCTTTCTTATGTTTCCTCCAGGTGTTGGACATTTGTGAGAGGGGTGCGGGAGCGTGCCCACTTTGCACTGGATGTCATTGCAGGTCCGTGCCTCCAGGGTCAAACTCATGCACATACAAAAGTAAACACCCCAAATGCCTGAGGAGACATTGGAATGCCTGCCCCACACACACTGCCAGATCTCGCCTTTGCCCAATCCCAATATCCTCGGCCTGCACCAGAGCTCACCCACCAGACTAAATTGAAGGAGCGCCCAAGGTAGGTGAAGGCAGTCCTGCCCTGAGGGGCACAAGTCAGGGGGTCTACTGATAGGGGATTCAGAGTGTTAGGTTGAGGTTCTGGGTGGATCTGGGCCGAGGGGGTACCAGACAGGGTGGGACAAGCAGGTGTCTCCTGAGGTATGCCTCAGCATCTGGCGATCGGAGGATAAAAGAAGAAAATAAAAAAGTCAGTGGAGGAGAGACGGCTTTCATTTATATCAAAGATTGCTTTAATTAATATAAAACAGCTTTGAATATGTCCTTTATTGACTTGTAGGTGGTACGCCCTCACACTCTCCCTGGCTAGATGCCACAAAACATCTGAGTGCAGGGGTGGGGCCAGCAGAACGGGAAGTTAAAGCAGTTGGATGTCTTGTCTGTTCGGCATGATTTGAATCCCTTCCCTCCTGTACTGGACAACTGCAAAACATTCGGTTGTTATCTAAAAAGAGTATCACCAGCAAAAAAGGTATTAAATCATCCACTTTATTCATTTCTGCAGTGCCACACAATTGTCAATACAACACCACAAAAATTGTCAATACAACGAAGTGCTACATGCATTGCCAACACTATGCATTGCCACGCGCACTACCATCGCAGTACAGGGCCACATGCACTGCCAGCACCACAGTGCCACATGCACTGCCCCCATCTTGCTGTTCCAGACACACCACCACCATTGTAATGTTCAATGCCCAAAGCCACCACTGTGCTGTGCCATGAGCATTGCTTCCACTATGATTTGCCACAAACACTGCTGTCATTGTACGGAGCCATGTACACTGCCATTACTGCACTGTGCCACGTGCACTGCCACCATTGCACAGTTTCACCCTTCTTTCACCCTTTTGCACCTTTCTTCAGGGAAAAACCCACTCCTATTCATCTGAGACCCACAACGCCAGCAGTCCAAAGACTCCTTTCTCTGACCTTCATCAGTTGTTTAATGTTCAGTCATTATCTTCTCACCGCCAGGCCCTAATGCCAGTATCTTGTCCCAGTAGGGCTTTCTGTGTATCATGGCACAAAGCACTACTGGTCAGGATACTGATATTCAGGTCTGCCCATGAGACAATGAGGATCAAGTGGCACTGGACAGTAAAATTCATTAATTAAATAATTAAATGTAAGTTTTCAAGTGCAACCCAAGAAATTAACCTTTGTGTCAAAGTATGGTGGGGCTCAGATGGGTGTCGGTGGAAGACTAATAGAGACACCAGATCAGGAGGGCTAGAGAATACTGCTGACTTTTTTAGCCTCCTCCAATGTGAGCAGCAATGACAAGGAAGATGCAAGCCAAGTGAAATTAAATGAGAGTGAGCTGTTGGTGTTATTTTAGTGAATGGTGGAAATTTAGCCAGGTCATTTTAGCCACAGGGTGGTCACTGTGGCACACAGGATGGACACTGTGGAAGACATGGAAATGATGGCATACATGGTGGGCATTCAGGTATACTGGGTGAGTACAGTCTCTCTCACAATGGGCATTCTGGCTTACGCATGTTAATTCTGGCCTAGAAGGTGTGCATTCAGGCCTCAGGATGAACATTCTGTCACAGAGAGAGCACATTCTGGCACACAGTGTGGGTATTCTGGCACAGGAGAGTGCATTCTGGTAAACAATGTAGCCAATCAGGCACAAAGGGAGAGCATTCAGGCACACTGGGTGGACTTCCAGGTAGTTATAGTGATCCAACAGTGGACATTCTGGCCCTCAGGGTTACAACAAGCATATTGAATAGGTACTGTGACCCTAAGAACAGCCATTCTATTCTCCAGGTGTGCATTCAGAACTTTCGGTAGACATTCTGGCACAGGAAGTACATTCTGGCACACAGGGTGGATATTTTGGTACAGTGTGGTCATTTAGGCACACAGTGTGAGCACATCTCCCCCAGAGTATGCATTATTCTGTCCCCGAGGGTGTGCATTCCAGCTCTCAGAGCAGATATTCTGACACACACGGTGGGCTTTCCATACCCCATGGTGGACATTCTGACACACAGGATGGACATTGTGGCCCACAGGGAGGGGTTATAGACACAGGGTGGGCATTCTAGCATACAGCGTGGGCATTTCTGCCCTTGCATGGACACTATTACTCTCAGGGTGAACCTTCCTGACAGAGGATGGAAATTCTAGCCACAGGGTTGGCATTCTGTCCAAGTGTGCCTGTCAGGGTGGGTATTCCACCCTCCAGAGTGGGCAATCCAGCCCCAGGATTGGTATTCTGGCCTCTGAGGCATACAGGGTGAACAATCAGGCACACTGGGTGGGCTTCCAGGGTGGCTATACTGGCCCCAGGGTAAACATTCTGGCCCCCAGTACATGCATTTTGGTCCTTAGGGTGGACATTCTGGCACACGGGGAGTGTATTCTGGCACACAGGGTGGGCATTTAGGCACACAACATGAGCATTTGGGCATGCAGGGTGTACACTGTGCCCCTCAGGGTAGGCATTCAGGCACACAGAATATGCATTATTCTGTCCCCCACAGTGTGCATTCAAGCTTTAAGGGCAGACATTCTGGCATATACAGTGGGCTGCCCCCCCACCATTGTGAGCATTCTGGCCCCCAGGGTGGGCATTTTGGCCTCAAGAGTGGGCATTCTGGATACAGGGTGGCATTCTGGCACAGGGTGGGCATGTGTGCCATTGAGTGGGCACTGTGCCACTCAGGGTGAACTTTCCTACCATAGGGTAGGAATTCTAGCCACAGGATTGGAATTCTGTCCAAGGTTGGGCAGTGCACTTGTCAGGGTGTGCATTCTAGCTCCCAGGGTTGGCATTCCAGCCTCCATGGCAGACATTCTGGCATACAGGATGAGCCTTTTGGAACAGTGTGGGCATTCCTGCCTCAGAGTAGGCATTTTGGTACACAGGGTGGTCATTCTGCCACCAAGGATGGGCACTGGGGCACATAGGATGGACACAACACACTCACAGTGGGCATTCCTGTCCCCAAAATGTGCATCCTGTCTCCAAGATTGATATTCTGGACACAGGGTAGGCATCTGGTAGACAAGGTGGGCATTTTGGCCCCCCAGGGTGGGCATTCTGGTCAGGGGGTGGGCATTCTGACTCACAGGGTGGGTATTCTGGCACACTGGGTGGGCACTATACCCCCAAGGGTGGGCAAATATGTTCCCCCCAGGGTGTGCATTGTGACCTCCAGGTAGACATTTTGACACACAGGTAGGCATTCTGGCAGACAGGGTATGTATTCTGGCACACAGGGTGCACTGTGACCCACAATGTGGATATTCTGTCTCCCGAGGTGGGCATTCTGACCCCCAAGATACAGTACAAACTTGCCCAATGTAGGAAAAGTCCACCCCCCCCAGGGTGTGTATGCTTCTCAGTGTGGGCATTTTTCCACTAGGGTGGGCATTCCAGACCCCTGGGTGATTATTCAGGACATGGGGTGGCCATTCCTGCACAAATGGTGGGCAGTCTAACTGCAAGGATCCCACTCACTTGCCCTTCCCTCTCCCTCTTCCTAACCTTACTCCTCTCCTACTCCCTCTTAGCCCTACACACCCTTCTCCCTTGCCTGTCCCCCACCCCTATCCACCCCCTTTAATCCCCCCACCACCCTTGACAAAGCCTCTGGCTGCCCTGCAATGCTTCCCCTCACCTCCTTATCCTCCCACCCCACCCTCCCTACGGACAAGGCCTCTGCTCGTGACCATTCTCTTGGCTAACTACGGGCTGCCTGCTCTTCTTCCCCCATCCTCTCCTAACTTCCCCCATCCCTCCATCCCGACTTTCAACTGACAAGGCCTCTTGGCTGCTACTCTGTCTCTTACCCTTGCTTAAATTCTTCCTATTCTCTAGCAATTGACCTGTCATACATTGTCCAATGCCAGTAATAGGGATTGTTGTTAATTTGCTATTGTATTTGACCTGGCATACTTTGTACTATGCCAGTAATTAGTTACTGTCTGTGCTCACTCTGTTTTCCACAACTGGTTGTATATTCCTGCTCTGTATATCCTCTTGTTGACATGGAATCTATATAAATGAGCCCATGGCTCATAGGTATAAATCCAAGATCTTAATAAATAAATAAAGGATGAGCATTTCAGTCACAGGATGGGCATTCCTGACCTATGGTGGATATTTTGGACCTTTTGTGGGCACTGTGCAACTCCAGAAGGGCATTCCTACTTCCAGGGTCACTATTCTGGGCCCAGTGAGGGCCTTTTGGCTCCCAGAGGAGGTTTTCCATTGCCTGGGTGGGCATTCTGGTCCCCAGTTCCAGGGTTAACATTCTGTAACACAGAGAGTGTATTGTGGTACACAGGGTGGGCATTCAGGCACATCCTGACAGCTCATGAGCCAAGCCTAGCTATGGCCTCAAGATCCCAAGACCCTCCATCCTGTCATCAGCCTAATGAACCCACCAGTCATGGAGGCATGCTCCCAAGCTCCCTCATCATCCCTAGCCTCTAACTTCAAACCACCACCCCCTAGGCTCCTCAGATTCCCCACATCCATGGCAGCATGCTCACTAGTCCATCCTATACCAGCCCTGACAGCCTGATCCCACTCCTCCATCTCCTAGGCCATGGCTGCGGGTTTGAGTGTTCACTCCCCAGACCTGACAGTGGGCTTCATATTCCCCACCAAAGCCCTGCTTCTGAACCAACATAGACAAGTTCTCTGGAGTGCCTGAACCCCCCACATCCTAACAGCAGCTCCTGAATCTCCGCTGGCCAGGCAGCAGTCTCCATAGCCCTGACAGCAGGATCTTGTGTACACCCAAAACCCTGGTAGTAGGATCCCGAGCACCCCCAACTCAGGTGGCAAAATACCCCACCCCCATCCATAGCCCTGTATTTACGCTCACAAGTCACAACCCAACGGCTCCCATCCAGCCCAGGCCTCTGGCTCCCAACCTCCCCAAAGTCATGGCTGATGGTTATGGTGGTCACTCAACTTGCTTCCCTAAACCTGCTAAGGCAGGATCCAAGGCTGCAAGCTTTTGATCCACCACAGACAGGCCCTCAGGAGATCTTGAGACCCCCCCCCCCGCATCCTGACAGCATATTCTGATCCACCAGGCCTGGCAGCAAACTCCATAGCCTGAGCCCAAGAGCTGGCAGCAGCCTCCACAGCCCTGACATCAGACTCCCCTCTTCCAGTTTTAGCCCATCCCCCAAACTAAGTGAAATTAAATGACAGTGAGTTGTTGGTGCTATTTTAGTGAATGGTGGAAATTTAGCCAGGTCATTTTAGCCACAGGGTGGTCACTGTGGCACACAGGATGGACAGCCCTCCCCAAACAATCTTGGCGGCAAGCTCTTGAACAAACCCCAAGCCCTGGTGTCAGCCTCCACAGCTCTGAAGGCAGGCTCCCAAGCACCACCCTCAGCACTAGTGGAATACCCTCCTGCTATAACTGTGCATTCCTGCTCACAGGCGTACCACACCCAGTCAGCCAAGGCCTCTGGCTCCTAAACCCTCCACCCTTGGCCTCCAGCATTTCAGCCCCTTCATATCCAGCCTCAAACTTTGAACCCCCCTAAGTGGCATGTTTCCTAGCTCACTCCACCACAACCCTTGTGGTAGGCTACTGATCCCCATCAGCCTTAGCAACCCCCAGCTGTTGTGACGGTCCCCATCATAGCCTCCCCCCATCACAGCCACAGGTTACCTGCCCACTCTCAAGAAATGGGTAGGCGTACTCAATGACAGCCTCACAACGGCTCATTATTGTGCACAATGCAGCAATGCAGATGCTAAAATACATGAAAATATAGGTTGTGTGTGCATTGTTTTTAAAATAGACAAATATACAATAAAATGCATTATAGCAGATTGCTTTTAATCCTACCTATCCCTGAAGACACTGATAACACAGCAGTGGTTCACATATTCCAATCAATGGATAACTACAGTTTTAATAAATTCCAAAATAAACTTATAAACTGCAGTGCTAACTCGGCCTAGCAATATTCCATCAATCGCTTGTTTCTTGGCTTAGTAATTATTCAAACTATGTTTTGCCGTTTAAAATATTTTATTAATTGTACTGTGCTAGGAAAACAGCATAACTGCAGCATTGAGCTTCGTACTTCTGGCACTGTTTTGCCCTCCAAAAGATGGAGCCGTGCTCAACATACTCACACTAGGCATTGCTGAGGGGCTTTGCCATTCTAGCCTATTTTTTTTTAGTTCTGTGCATCTAAGCATGAAAGGAAGCCAGGAATCTTAGTAATGTGAGTCGATGTAATATCAAACTACGCTGCCCCCTACTCCCATCCCACATTAAAATTAATGCCTATGAGAATACAGCACTGACACAGCTGAGGGTTTCACAGACTGCGTAGGGAACTGTCATGTAACTGTTGTTAGGAAGGAAAGAATGCAGAGTCCCCTTTTTCTGAAAGCAATAGGACTGCAGGTCTCTGCCCACTGCAGCCCTAAAAAGGGGAATTATTAAGAGCATACAAAATTTACAGAAATACACAATTAAACACAGCTGCAAAGGTCTGGCAAAAAACAAAATCACAGGACACAAATAATCTCTATTTTATCACTGAGCTGGAAGAAAGCCACCTGCAGCTTGAATATCCAAAAGGATTCCCACTGGGTGAGCAAGGTTTCATTACCCTCTCCCCTGGACCCCAGTTTGACTTTTCAGCCCCCCAAAATTTCCATTTATGGGTACCATTATGGTAATCTTAACAATGTGTGGACAAGGCAGAATCAAAATTGCCATTTTGAATGGCCCAAATGTGTTCCCAAAGTGTACAACTGTCTCCTTTGGCACTAACTTACTGTTGGTGAATTTTAACATTGCACCTTTTCACTTCTGACACTCCCCCCCATTTGTGAGCTTACCTTAAATGCCATCCATCAGCCTCCGTTCATTCCCCTGATTTTCAGGTCCACAGCCTGAGTCCTTAGATGTGCCCCTTATCTTCCATTTCAGCCCTTGTGTTGTTACAGCCCATTTTAGGGCTTAAAAGGCTGGATTGTGAGCCACCAGTGTTCCCCATTTACAGCCCGTTTGGCCAGCAGTTCAGCTTGTGCTAGCATGGAAGCACATTTGATTTACCAACTGCTGTTACAGTCAAACAAAACATATTTCCGCTGTCCCGGTGCCCCCGTTCACCTAACTGGGCATCAGAAACCTAGGCAAGGGCCAGGAGAGGCCTCTTTGTATTTTACATAACAAGCGCTGAGAAGTGCTAAGCTCAAGGCCTCATCAATCTGCAAGAGCCCTAATGAATATTAATGAGGGTGACTGTCCACTGCTAGGGGGACTGTATTTCAACAGCAGCGACAGGTGCAGAGCTAACAATAAATGTAAATAATTGTTGTAGCTTTCAAGGGCACTACAGGGAATATTGAAATTTGGGGCTAATGTAAACAAGAAGTATTTTATCTGGCTGCATCAGAACTTTAAATTGGGGAATTGTATAGACTGCAAGGGGAACTGTGTCAGAAGCAGCCATGTGTATGTCCTTTCAGCTAATCAGGAGCCAGTATTAAGCACAGAGACTCTTGGGACTTTGCCAGAGACTTTTGAGGGAAAAAACAGGGACAATTATTGGTGCCCAAATTCTAACCAATCAGAGATCTTAGACTGTGCCTGACAGCTTGGGAAGCCAACTGGATTTCAGGAACATTGCTTTTTATTTAAGAGGGACTGTTTGAACTGGGTCAGCCTGAAGTCAGTCTGGGAAAAGCAGTCCAGAGAGAGCTTCCCAAGGGTGAGGAGGCTTTGCTGCAGCTTGCTGAATTTGGGAAGAGGCCAGCATGCCCTCCTCGGCCTGAGATCCTATGTGGATTGTTGAGACTCCCAAGGGTGCAGATTACTAGAAAGACTCCAAAATCCTGGAGAAAAAGCTGGCCTGGTGGCACTGGAGGTTGAGGTGTTGGTCCCTACACCTCATGCCACACCGGTGACCCAGGTGTGGGAATGAGCTAGGGCCCCTGGGGGTCAGCAGGGGGGAGAGACAATCAAGCATCTGGAGGATTGCACTCCTCTCTTGGGGCAGAGAGACTAGTATTCCTACTCACTGACTGCCCTCTGGCAGTGGCTGGAGGGCAGTATGGGTTGGGAGGCTGGAAGCCAATGTCCTTAAGTCGGCAATGAGGGGGATGGGCGAAAACTGGAGGAAAATTGAGCCTAGAAGGCTCGATGATGGCCCATCGCTCCCAGGAGCAGCCCCCGGAATCTGGATTGGGTCTCGAGGGGGGGGAGCCAGCAACCTCCTCCCAGCCCTACTGTTGGGGGAAATCTGCAGGGAATACTCTGGGGCCACCTAGCACAGGAGTGGTGGGGACTGGAGATAGAGTCCCTCTGTTGGGAGGGCCGAAGACACCTGCCAGGGCTCCAGGGGTGGAAAAAATGTAAATGCAAAAAAAAAAATCCTGGAGAAAAGAAGTAATTTTGCTGAGAGAGCACCAAGCTTTGCCCGAGACTTTTGGGGGAAAAAGCAGGGACAATTATTGGTGCCCAAATTCTTACCAATCAGGGATCTGAGACTGTGTCTGACAGCTTGGGAAGCCAACCATATTTCAGGAAATTTGCTCTTTATTTAAGAGGGACTGTTTACACTGGGCAGTCTGTAGTCAGCCTTGGAGAAGCAGTCCAGAGAGAGCTTCCCAAGGGTGAGGAGGCTCTGCTTCAGCTCACTGAATTTGGGGACAGACCAGCTTACCCTCCTTGGCCTGAGTTTCTACATGGATTGTTGAGACTGCCAAGGGTGCAGATTACCAGAAAGACTCCAAAATCCTGGAGAAAAGAAGTAATTTTGCAAAACTGAGAATTTACCTGAAGTGGCCCAGAGAGCTGAGAGAGCACCAAGCTGCATTATGTGAGAAACTGGTTTTACCTCAGAGACTGTGCCTAACTCTAAAGCCTGGGGTAACCAAAAAGGGGAGACCAGCAACTCAACTGTGTCAGCTTATGTTCCAGAGACTTCAGTTTGCAAGTGGGTAAGCTGTGCAGCCTATGTCAGAACTTCACCAGAAGTTGTATGTAAAATTTTATTCATATTCATAATAAAATGAACAAGAATATAGGATACACTCCATTGAGTTAAAAACTCATTTCCAAGGAGGTCCAAGCCAAGCATTCAGTTACAAACTTTAGGACATACAGCACATCTTACAAACACAATCACAGTTTCAACAATACAGAATAATAAGTCCACATAAACAAAACATGAAGAATCATGTAGTTCATTTAACAAACCACATCCAAACAATTATGTCACTATGAAAATGCAAAAATGCAAAAATACAGGGAATAAGCTTTGTTCCATCTAATACAAATCCATGTATCAGAAAATTTAAAAAGCTATAACAGGATTTATTTCATATTATTTTTATATAACGTACCTTAACCGTGGATCAATAATTAAGCTTATTATGATTTATGTAGCGAAAAAGCCCCCAAACTAATTTATTGGCAGCACTGTTTTAAACTATATATACATTTCTCAAACCATTTTTTTAACATCCTAGAATTGATAAGCACATTACCTTCTCTCATTTGCAATGGCAGAGCATTCCAAATTTTAGAGTCCCTGCAAAAAACAGAAGTTCTACCCACCCCTAGATTACATTTTGGGATAACATATTGTATACCCCTTGAGGATCTCAATCCCTCTTTGTTCTCTAGCAGCAAAACATATCCAGAATATAATTGGGCAATTTCATCCCATCTATTTTACCCATGAAAATTGCAAAATGGAGGTTTCTCCTTTCTTTCAAGCACCATCAATCTAATGTCCTATACAAATTGCAAAGATGGGTATTTCTGGGGGCATCGAGGATGAAGCGGGCAAGCCTATTGTACATCACGTCCAGCTTAGCCAGCTCTACCCCCTGTGATGCCAAATAATTTGCCTAAAATACTGTTGCTGCCTGTGAGACCAAAGCTGCTAGAGAACCAGCATGAGGAATCAACTCCTGCGGAGAAGATCATCACAGGTTGTGGCCATCCTTGGGGGTTTGTGTTGACGTGGGGGTAAGTCGTGTCATCCCTGGTCCTTGTATCCTGGTCCTTGACAGAAAGGACAAAGTCCTGCAGCTTGCAGCTACATGCCAGAGAGCTGAGGTCTGCCTCGAGGGGAGTCAGCCTGCAAATCAACACAGATCCCGAGATCCATGGTTCAGCAAGTACAACAGAGTTTTATCCTGCAACACAAAATAAAAGTGTTTTACCATCTGATTTACTTGCCAAGTTCTCGTTGTGGTTTAGACTGTTTTTGCAGTCCATCAGGCCTGAGGATTACAATTTTCCTTGGGTTTAAAGTGCTTGTGAATGTTGCTATAACTAAAGATAAAAGAATTCACAACCTTTATTTTATTTAAGGGCCCCAACCAGCTGCAAAGCTACGACTCATGATAACAAGCCTAGACTCACCTAATGCGACTTCTGGGTACTCCAGCACCTGTATTTTGAAACTGTCCAGGGCATTAAATGTATTCATGTGATTATCTAAACCTATTACACTATTTAAAAGTAAAACTTGATTCACATCCCCTTTCCCTGTTCAAATCCCCTAATAAATCAATTATTTGTCTGAATGTTACATTGGTCCCTGAGCATATTCTTACTGAGTGCTGGGTTAAGGAAAGTAACTGAAAAGTACAGTGTTGATGAAAACATTTTATTGCAGGTGCACAGGTTGTGTTCCAGAAGCCAGAACCCTGTTGGTAAGTGTGGTCACTGTGAGCATATAATTAGCACTCACCATTAATTATGCCATTGAATGTCCAGTAAAGAGGTTTATGTTTCTCCACATGTGGGACCACTGGGCAGGGCTGTGGGTAGGTACAACTTCCCAAAATGTTGTGCTATCGTAGCATCTAACCCACTTCAGGAATTCTCTGGGTGGAGTATTGTTAGAATAGAGCTCCTGGGAACAGCTAAATCTGAACCCAGGCCCCTAAACCTTCAACTTGTTAGGCTGGCAAGGGGTAGTAGCTGATTAGGAGATGGTGCCTGGGTTACATCTTTGGAGGTCCTGCTGGGATTATCGCCCCCAGTGGCCAAACCACAAAATTTCAGTTGGACCCCACATGGAGACTGGTGCCAAAATTGACCAGTTTACTGGTACTAATATTGATGTCCCTGCTAATAAAATGACTGTGCCCCATGTGCTTTTTTGGTGTGAGGCAGAAGAGACTGACCCCAAAAAGATTTGTTGCTTTTAGATATACCCCTGGGCACAGATAAAAGTACTATTGCGGAAGCCCTTGCCCAGGTCAAATGCCTGGGTTAAGCTATTGTGAGGGGCTGACTGGCTGATTTGATTACATGGACACTAATGGCCCTGGTAGAATGCAGTAACCCAGTGGACAGTGAAAGAGTGCCCTGTGCCATTGTCCCTGATAAGTCCACAGTGGGTTGGAAAGTAGTTACCATGTATAGTGTAATTCCCACTCCTGAGAGGTCCCATAAATCTGAAGATTTAAAAGACAAGCTTGATAAATTGTTACAGGCTGAGGAGCAAACCCTCGAGGACTTGAAAAAGTTACTTGAGACCCCTGGAAGTACTCCTTCCTTGGTGCCTCTGCCAGCACCTGCACCCTTACCTGCACTGGCCCCCTGTGCCTGTACCAGTACTGGCATCTGTGCTTAATCCTGTGCCTGTACCCTTAGTTAGTCATGACTCTTACTGCAAGCTGCAAATGTTTTCTGGCACCCTTCCCACACCTAATTGGGGGATGACCTGGAGACCTGGATGGACTCGGCAACTACATTGGTGCAGGACTGGCAACGCTCTGAGGCTGAAAAAAGAAAACACCTGGGGAAAAGCCTCTGAGGACTTGCTGTAGATGTTATTCATTCACTGAGTGCCACCAACCCAGATGCTAGTGCACAGGAGCGTTTGGCCACCCTAGAGTATGTATTTGCGAGTATTGATACTGCTGAAGACTTGATATGGAAGTTTAAAGCTGTTAGACAAAGACAGGGAAAACCCTTATCTGTTTTCTTAACCTGACTAGAGAAATTGTTACAGAAATTTTTCAGGAAAGGAGGCATGTCCTCTGGTGAGCTTGATCAAGTGAGATTGGATCATAAATTCAAGTCTGCTCGATACTCCAGTTCGATACTGCTCAAACTGTGGCTGCACGACAGAAGAACTAGTCTCCAATCCTTCCACATGTTGGTGAAAGAAGTACATGACGCTGAGGAAGAAGACAACTTCTGGGACCCCGTGCTACTCTAGCAACTGTAACTCCTGTCCATGACAAAGAGCCTGCCAATGATGGTCCTGGACTCCAAGGTATACTCAAAGAAATTTGAGAACCGAAGACTGGTGTTACCACTAAAGTTACCAAAGGTCAAGGCTCAGATACCCGTCAGAACACACGCCCAGGTTCCCACTGTAGATGGTGGCCTAGAGACTCAACTCAATGAATTGTCTACCTTGGTAAAGGAAATGATGGGGCATATTGTGCAGCTCCAGGCTTGGCAAGGAGGGAGGGCGACTGAACAAGGACCCTCTGCTGTCAGTGCCCCTGCTCAAGTTTCAAGTATGTATTCTGCACCACCCCCTAGCCATGAACGGAGACCCACCTCCAATGTAACATCACAGCCAAAGAGGACCATAGAAGGCATGTTTTGTCACAAGTGTGGGAAGGATGGTCACCTTAAGAGGGAGTATTGATCCTGAGAGGACCCAGCCAGTGTGAGAGATCGACTGTTTGCAGAGAAGCATCCAAAGCAAGGAAATTCCAGTACCCTGGCACAGTCCCGACCCAACTCATTTGTGGTAAAGTCATTTGTTCAAGTTCCTTCAAATTCCTCACTTGACTTGACTGGTCAGCTTTGATAGGCCATTCTATGGAAACCACTGTGTATATGGATGGAATCCCTGCTTCATCAGTACTAGACAGTGGGTCCCAAGTTACAATAATCATCAAAGACTGATATGATCAGCATTTATCTGACCACCCACAACAACCTCTCAATGGACTGCATGTATTGGGGTTGAGTGACAAGTCGTATTCATATCTTGGTTACCTGAGAGTGTGACTTTCTTTTCTGTCCTCTGTGGCAGGTGTGGGGGAGAGCCTGTGGAGACACTAGTCTTGTTCTGTCCTTCCTCTGCACTGTACGATGGTATCCCTGTGTTAACTGGGACCAATGCGCATATGTTTGGCCACCTTGCCCAGCTTGGTCAAGAAAGGCAACAAAAGAAGACTGGGAGAACCCTGTATGTTCATGCCATGATCCAAAGAGCCTATGATATGCAAATGCACCCCAAGGAGAATGACATGGATCAGTCTGTGGGTATTGTGTGGCAGAAGGATTCCTCTGCTATCATACTCCCTCCCAAAACTGAGTGCAGTGTCAGTGGAGAAGTGCAGTTGAGAAAAGATGTAACCAACAAAATACTGATGCTGGATGCACCAGAAGAGGGTAAATTGCCTGAAGGAGTGCTGGTTAAGACCAGCATGCTTCCTGTTCGTGCTCGTGCTTACAGCCAAAGAGTGGTGGTCCTTGATTCAAAATGTCACAGACCAAGATATCAAGGTGTACAGAGGTTGTACGCTGGCTAAAGTTTACTGTGCTGACACTGCTGTATTGCCATCCAAGTGCCAGGCTGGAGAAGAATGTGAAGTATCACCTGACATGTTTGAATTCGGGGACTCACCTACCCTGAGTAGCTAGAGAAATAGAATTAGTAAAATGCTGGCTCAGCGAACTAAGGTATTCTCCCTCAAAGAGTGAGATGTTGGCTGTGTTCTGGTGATGAACACCACATACAACTGCATGATGATCGACCCTTCCGGGAAAGATCCAGATGCCTAGCTCCTGCTGACATTGATGATCTGAGGCGTTACCTGCATGAGATGCTAGCAGCCAGCATAATACAAGAGTCACAAAGTCCATACGCCTCTCTGATTGTTGTAGTGTGAAAGAAAAATGGCCCCTTCAGAATGTGTGTGGACTACAGAACACTTAATAAAAGAACTGACCCTAATCAATAGACTATGCCATGCATACAGAATGTGTTGGACTGTTTAAATGGGAGTAAGTGGTTTTCCATCCTTGATCTACATAGTGGATATTACCAAATCCCAATGATTCTAGAAGATAGGGAGAAAACAGCATGTATCTGTTCCCTGGGCTTCTACGAATTCCTCCGTATGCCACAAGGAAATCTGGGTGCACCAGCCACATTTCAGAGACTTATGGAGCATGCAATGGGTGACATGCACCTCCTTGAATGCCTGGTGTACCCTGATGATGTTATTGTTTTTGAGTAGACTCTTGAAGAGCATGAGGCCCATCTGTTTAAAGTGCTTGATCGACTCAAGGAATTTAACATAAAGCTATCCATAGACAAATGCCAATTCTTTCAGAGTTCTCTGAAATATGTAGGTCACATTGTGTCTTCCAAGGGTATACAAATAGACCCCAGTAAGGTGTAAGCCGAAGCCCAATAACCTAAAAGAGCTCCAGAGGTTTCTTGGATTTTGTGGATATTACCACCACCGCTTTGTGAAAGTCTATACCAAGGTACTGCGACATCTGCTAAACTTAACTCAAGGGTACCCATCCACTCATAAAAAGTTCAAGAAAGGTACTGACACAGAGACTGTAAAGACATATTTCAGACCCAATAAGCCATTTGGTCAGAGGTGGACTCCTGATTTCGATACTGCTTTAGAAGAAATCATCTATTGATTGACTCACGCTCCTGTCCTTGCTAATGCTAATCCTTCAAAACCTTATGTATTACACACGGATGCCAGCCTAAGTGGCCTTGGGGCTGTATTTTACCAAGAGTATACAGAGAGATTATGCCCAGTAAATTGTTATGATAAGAGCCTGACTCCTTCAGAAAAAAAATACCCTGTTCACAAATGGGAATTTCTTGCTCTTAAGTGGCCAATATTGGAGCAGTTTCATGATTATGTGTACAGTGCAACGATTTTGGTCAAGATCAACAATAACCCATTGATGTATGTCCAAACCTCTGCCAAGCAAGAGCTACTGGACACAGATGACTTTCTGCTCTCTCATCTTATGACTATACAGTAGAGTATTGTCCATGCTTGAATCACAGCAATGCCAATGCTGTTTCACACCGACCTGACTCTAATCAGCAGTGGGTGCATATTCCTGAACAATCAGTAAAAGCTCTATGCCACAAATTTGATAGAGATGAACCTCCATCCTCAGAGACTGTTAACTGCTTGGGACCTCCATATACTTGCATACCAGTTGCTTATTGAAATTTCACAGCTCTAGACTTAAACTTTCTACCCCAGCTAACCCCAGCTGAAATTCAAAGAGAACAGAACTGTGAGCCCATGATGAGAAAAGTTATTAAAGCCTCAAAAAGGAGAGGGATTGTCTCTAAAATGCGGTCCACTGACCCCAACACCGACTCCGCTGTTACAAGAGAGGCCTAAACTCAAATTGCATGAGCAGTAATTGTACTGAGAACTGACTGACAGCCACGGAGAGATTGTTAAAAAACAGCTAGTGTTGCCAGCCAAGTTTAAAACTGTTGTGTTACGAGCTTTACATGATAATATGGGACATTTGGGCAGTGAAAGAACTGAATTTGGCCCGATCACATTTTTTACTTGCCTAAAATGGGCATAGACATTGAACAATACTGTAAATCCTGCAGTAGATATATTCAAAGAAAGGCCCAACCTCAAAGAGCCGCACCACTGGTCCATATAACTACAAGTGCCCCAATGGAGCTTGTATGCATTGATTTTTCTTAGCCTAGAGCCAGATTCAAACATTGCTAATGTACTGTCGGTAACTGATCATTTCACAAGATATGCACAGGTTTACCTGACCAAGGACCAGAAGGCCTCTACGGTGGCAAAAGTTCTTGCAGAAAGGTTTTTTGTGCACTATGACGCTCCTCAGTGCATTCATTCAGATCAAGGCAGAGATTTACAGAGCAGACTCATAAAAGAACAGTTATTAATCTAGAGAGTCAGAAAATCCAGAACTGCCCCTATCACTCACAAAGAGATCCGCAACTGGAGAGATTTAACTTTACCTTATTAGATATGCTTGGTTCCCTGAACCCAAAAGACAAGCCTGGATGGAGCCAACAAATAAGTGCTTTAGTACATGCCTACAACTGTACAAAAAATGACGCAGTATCCAGCAAAAACAGCGACCACGATTGAGTGCTTACAAAGAGCGACTCAGTGACGGCACTTGTGTTCTTTGCTGCCTGGCAGGGTAGTGACCGGATACTACAGCAACGGGATGTCGCTATATATACATGTGCACAGAGGGAGGAACCATGCTGCGAGATAGGCAGATATGTGGAGTGTAGGGTGGTGGTCAGCTGCCGAGCTGGCTGTGTAGTATGGTAGGTAGGTGGTGGGCTGGGGTTGGGAGGGTGCCGGGATCGGTTCTGTGGCGTGATCGCTTTTTTGCTTTGGGTCGAGTTTTCTTTTTTTTTAAGTTTTACACCCTACCCAACCTGCACGCCCCTGGAGTTGAGAATCTTTAAGTAGGGGGTTGTGTGGGGCGGCTTCGCCCTCTGCATAACATAGAAAAATGGTCACCGGTTTCCTAGTCACTGCAAGTGTACATCGCCGTAATTCATTTTCGGTGATGTACACTCACCCAAATGGCAATCATCCTTTCATGATCGCTGTTTTCACATAGAACCAAATGACGGTATTAATTTTTCACCGTACCACCTTATGTTTGGTAGAAAAGCTTGTCTCCCTGTGGTTGTGTGCTTTGGTGTCTCTTCTGATGGTGCCCAATCGTTAAACTACCTTCAGTATGTTAAAAGGGGAGACACTATTGCGCAGTGGTTTAAGGCTGTGAGCTGCCAATCTGGTGATATCCAGCAGACCAGGCCTGGGTTTGAATCCCACAGCTTCCACTTGTATACTGTGTGACCCTGAGCAAGTCACTTAACTTCCCTGTGCTCCAAGGTCGCACCTGTTAAAAAGCTTTCAGCTTAGTGTGCTATTCCTGGTTAAACAAATAAAAAAAAAAGTTAAAAGAACAGTTAAACTATGCATATCAACTGGCTAACAGCATGGTTGCAAAAGCTTGCCACCACAAACGTGTCAAGGCCCAAGAACTTAAGGCAGGAAACTGAGTGTTGATGCGCAACTTAGAATTTCAAGAAAAGCATAAAATAGCTGACCACTGGAGTTATACCTCTATATCGTGATCAGTAAATTAAATAATGTGATTGTGTAAAGTGCATCCAGAAGGGGACCGTTGTGCTGTCAAAACCATTCACAGCAATCATCTTTTGCCTGTCAGACAAATTGTTTTAGATACAGTGCCACAATCCGCAGCTCCAACAGTCCCTGTAACCAGATCTGCTATTTGTAACAAACCACATAATATGCCTCCTGCTGTCCACCAGTCAGAGCAATCATCCAATGATACTTCTGATATAAATGACACTAATTCTGAAGATGACAGAGCGGAGCCATAGGTGAAGGAGTGGGTGTGGGGAATGGCACCTGAGCAGCGCGTGGGGTGTTAGTAGTATCCGGCAGTGATGGGTGTCCAGGATTCATGTTGGACATGAGGAGCTACAGGTGCAGGGACAAGAATGGAGCTGAGGGGTTCCTGCTGATACTGGGTGAGGTCTGGTGAGTAGTGGGGAAGGGAAGGAACGCACAGAGGGAATTTTTTTTTTCTTTTCTTACTGTCCTAAATGAAAGCCTTCCTTGATTTTACTATATATTTTATGTTGTACTTACTAGAGTGGGGAGCAGTACAAACACTGAGTGAGCTGTAAGTGCAGCAGGAGCTAAACGGGACTGATTGACTCTCGAGAGAGAGACACAGATAGGGAGAGCCAATTGGAGGAGGAGGAGAAAAGCCTGCAAAGGTCGAACAAATGGTTGAGAGGGCCTACAAAATCTGAGGCCCAGACCCTTGCTGAACAGACCAAGCAGAGCCATGGGTAAAGGAGGAGGTGTGGAGAACAGCACCTGAGCAGCGCGGGGGGGTGTAAGTAGTAGCCAGCAGTGATGGGTGTCCAGGACTCATGTTGGATGTGAGAAGCTACAGGTGCAGGGAGAAGAATGGAGTGGCGGGGGTCCTGCTGATACCAGGTGAGGTCTGGTGAGGAGCGAGGAAGGGATGTCCAGAGTGAAGGTTTTTTTTTTCTTTGCTTACTGTCCTAAACAAAAGCCTTGATTTTACCATATATTTTCTGTTGTACTTAGTAGAGTGGGGAGCAGTACAAACACTGAGTAAGGTGGAAGTGCAGCATAAACTAAATGGGACTGATTGACTATTGAGAGAGACACAGATAGAGAGAGTCAATCGGAGGAGGGGAAAAGCCCACGAAGGTTGAACAAAGGGTTGAGAGGGCCTACAAAACCTGTGGCCCAGACCCTTGCTGAACAGACTGAGTGGAGCCATGGGTGAAGGAGGGGGTGTGGGGAATGGCACCTGAGCAGCTCGGGTGTGTAAGTAGTGGCCAGCAGTGATGGGCGTTCAGGACTCACGTTGGATGTGAGGAGCTACAGACACAGGGAGAAGAACAGAGTGGTGGGGGTCCTGCTGATACCAGATAACGTCCAGTGAGGAGCGAGGAAGGGAGGCTCAGAGGGAAGTTTTTTTTTGCTTTGCTTACTGTCCTAAACAAAAACCTTGATTTTTACTATATATTCGTTGTTGTACTTGCTAGAGTGGGAAGCAGTACAAAACTGACTGAGCTGGAAGTGCAGTGAGAGCTAAAGGACTGACCGACTCGAGAGAGAGAGACATAGATAGCCCAACCCACCCTCCTCATCCCTCCTTCCTGAGCTTATTAGCCTTTATAAGGGAGGTGCTGGATCAGGATTGGTGGTCGGAACCCACTGATGCAACCTCGGGACTGATTGATCATTTCTGACCAGTTCAAAGGGAAGACAAGGGAAGGAAAATAACATGGTTAGCCCTAGTAAAGGGGAATGTCCCAGGAAGGGGGGTAGGCAGTATGAAGCGGGGACAAGCTGGAAGGATGGTAGGGGTCAGGTAAGGGCATGGGGAGGGTAGTAGACTGCAGCAACTGTGGGGCAGCTATCTTTTTAGGGGTTGCATGGAGAGCAGGGGGAATGCCTAGTATGCAGGCAACTTAAGCAGCTCAGGGAAGAGATTAAGTGGTTAAGGGCAGAGATAAGTAGAGGGAAAGGAACAGATTGGTGGAACAATCCAGGACTGAGAGCACATAGGAGTGCCCCAGAAGATGGCAGGCAATCCAGGCTGGGGGGAAGGGGTAAATTGATCAATTACCACCCCAGGAACTACTGTGTATAGATGAAGGGTTGGGGGAAGATAGGGAACAAGGGCAGGAATGGCCCTAGGGCAGGTAGTAAATGCGGACCTCTTAACAGTATGCCATGGAGGACTCAGAGTGGGGTGTGTGTGTGTCACACAACAGGTTCTCAGAGCTGGCTAATCTGGAGGAGATGAGGCGGGAGGACCTCGTAGACAAGGCTGATGAGGAAGAGATTACTTACAATCCAGAGGGAATTGGTAGGGTGACTAAAGGGGCAGGGATTCAACAGGTAAGGCTAAAGGGTGGGAGCTAAGAGTCTGGAATGGGGATAGTAACTAGAGGGGGATGGGGCAGGTATGAGGGGATACGGGGAGGGATGCAACAGCAGAAGGAGGCAGGGGAAGCCTGGGGATGAAATCAGGGGAGAATGGGAAGGGGGAGTGCATGGCAGAGACTGGGGTGGAAGGGGGAACAGCTGTGAGGCATTTGGGATCAGAAGACCTGACAGGAAGGGATAAGGGATAGGCAAAGCAAGCAGTGCAAGGAGATGGGATCCTAGTGCTGGGGGATTCAATGCTGAAGGGAATCAGACAGGGGAGCAAGGGAGAGAGGCATAGTCAAATATGGGTGTAGGCCATGCCAGGCATGACAGCACAAAGGGTGGGGAAATCCATTCTGAAGTATGCTAGAGGGGTAGGGAGAAACCTCACATAGTTCTGCAACCAATGACCTGGTGGGTAATATCGTAGATATAGTCCAGGGGAGGTTTGAGGAGCTGGGACTGATTTGTGAGAAGGCAGGAAGATCAGTAACCTTCTTGAAGGTGCTTCATCTGCCCAGGGTGAGCACTGCAAGGAAGCTAAGGATAGAGGAATTTAACATGTGGCTAAGGGAATGGTGTCCATCCAAAGGATATGGGCTGGTGGGGGAGGTGGGAAAGGACATGGAAGAACAGGGATCTCTATGCCAAGGACAGGCTTCACTTAAGTGGGGAGGCAAGGAGGGTCTTGAAACAGAAACTGGAGGAATACATAGCAAACAATGAGGATTTAAACTAGTAGTGGGGGTGGCAAGTGTGCAGGAATCTGACAGGATCCTCAGGCAGGGAAGCCAAATGAGCTTACTTCCCATGCTGGTAGCAGGGGACTTAGGGAGAGGTCAGGATGGAGTGCTAGAAAGGGGGAGCAAGTAGGGAGATGAGGAAAAGTAGTGGGGTGGAAGGTGGTAACATTGAATGCTGTGAGTCTAGGGAACAAAACAGCAGGGTTACAGGCTCTCATGGTGGATGGGGAGGTGGATATGACAGCCATAACCGAGACATGGGCCACCCATTACCATGACTGGGACCTAGCAGTACCAGGATATAGGATATTTCAGAGGGACAGGGTAAAAGGGAAAGGGGGGGGCAGTATATGAGGGAAGGTCTGAAGTGTGTCACGGAGGATGGGGAGGAAGGCAACACAGAGTCAATAAGGGTGCAGCTCCAGGACTCCAAAAATAGGACACTCAGGCTGGGAGTGGTGTACAGGCCATCCCCCAGACTGAGGAGTTAGACAGGGATCTAGTGGGACATATCAGAAGGACCTGTGGAAGGGGCAATATGGTGGGGGACTTCAACCCTGCTGGGGGTAGATTGGGGTACCTCAGCCACCACAAATAGGAGGGAGCAGGTACTTCTGGATGCCTTCCAGGACAGCTTCCTATTGCAGATGGTCAATGAGCCAACCAGGTTAGGGAACACCCATGACCTCATGCTGGTGAATGGTGAGTTTGTGAGGGATCTGAGGATAGAGTAACCGCTAGCAGGTAATGACCACCACTCAGTGTGGTTCAAGACAGACATGGGAAAAGAGGGAATAGGATTGGGCACAAGGGTGTTAGACTTCAGAAGGGCCAACCTCGGGAGGATGAGGGAAATAGTACAGGGGTAGCTGGCCAGGATCAATCCAGATATGGATGCTAATTAGAGGTGGGAGGTCATTAAATGGGGTATTGAGGAGGCAACCACAACATGTACAAGAGTCCAGATTAAGCGGGACTAGGGCAAAGAAGCCTAGCTAGGTGAGCAGGGGGGTCATGGAGAAAGTAAGAAAGAAAAAACACGCCTTTAGAGGGTACAAAAGAACAGGGAAGGGAGAGAACAGAGAGGAATACCTGAAGGAGTCAAGGGAGGTGACAAGGGCAGTCAGGGCAGCCAAGGCGTCCCAGGAACCCAGGCTAGCACAGGGCATTAAAGATGGGGAGATGGACTTCTTCAGGCACATCAGGGAGAAATAGAGCTGCAAAGACCAAAGAGTAAGGACTGAAAGGGATGGCGGTGGGTGGATACAAGGGCAGAACAGGCAGAAGCATTAAATGAGTACTTCTGCTCAGTATTTACAAAAGGAAAGGGAGCAGTACCGGGGGTGGGGTGGGCATGGAGGAAGAGGAGACAGGCAGAAAATCCCAGTGGGCAGGGTACTGGAGGGCTTTAGGGCACTGACGGTGGACAAGGCACTGGGACTGAATTGCATACTCCCCAGGGTGCTAAGGGAGCTAACAGAAGTCCTTGCAGAACCCCTGGCAGTCCTGTTCAATGCCTCCTTGGACTTGGGGAGTGTACTGCAGGACTGGAGGAAGGCACACATGGTGCCCCTCGACAACAGCGGCCCCAAGGATGAGCCAGGGAACTACAGACCAGTAAGCCTCACATCCATTGTGGGAAAGCTGATGGAGACAGTCTTGAAGGAGAGGCTGTTTTCCCTCCTAGAGGCTAATGGGCTGTAGGACAGCAGGCAGCATGGGTTTGTCTCAGGCAGATCCTGTCAGACTAACCTGGTGGAGTGCTATGATTGGATAACCATGCAATTAGACAGGGGTCATGCAGTGGATGTCCTGTACCTGGACTTCAATGAGGCATTTGATTCGGTGCCACATGGGAGGCTGGGTAGTAAGTTGTAAGGTACAGAGGCTGGGGTAAAGATGATGGGATGGGTAGTGAACTGGCTGCAAGGGAGACAGCAGAGGGTGGTGGTAAGAGGGGAGCTCTCGTCGCCCAGGGCAGTGACAAGTGGGGTGCCACAGGGCTCTGTACTGGGGCCGGTGTTGTTTGGGATCTTCCTAGCAGACATCTCAATAGGCATCAAGAGCAAGATCAGTCTGTTTGCAGATGACACCAAGATGGGAGCTGTAGTGGATGATCTGGCGGGGTGGTAGGGGTTGCAGGATGATCTGGCAAAATTGGAGGCCTGGTCAGACACTTGGCAGCTGGGGTTCAATGCCAAGAAATGCAAGATGCTGCATTTCGAAGCAAAAAATCCAAGGAGAAGCTACCAGCTAGGAGGATTCAACTAGCCAAGATGGAGGAGAAGGATGTGGGGGTGATCATAATGGGAGCAGTGAACAACTCTGCACAGTCTAGAAAGGCAGCTGCATAGGCTAACAGGATGCTGGGTTGTATTGCTAGAGGCATATCCTCCAGGAGAGGGGAGGTGATCCTGCTGCTGTATAGGTCACTAGTTAGATCATACCTGGAGTACTGCATGCAGTTCTGGTGGCTGTACCTGAAGAAGGACATTAGGTTACTGGAGACGGTGCAGCACAGGGTGACAAAAATGATCCAGGGGATAGGGGACTTGCCTATGAGAGTAGGCTAGGGATTTGAACATGTACTCTCTGGAGGAGAGGAGAAATGGGGGGACATGATTGAAACCTTAAAGTACATGAAGGGAATAGATAAGACTGACATGGAGGGGCTTTTCCACTTAAGGAGGGGGAGGGACACCCGAGGGCACAATCTGAGATTGAAAGGGAACAGTTCAGGAGAGAAATTAGGCACTTTTTTATGGAGAGGGCGGTGACAGGTGATGCCTCTGAAAGTCTAGTGGTTTCATCTAACCCCAATCTAGCCATTGTTTCTGAACCTCCAGAAAGTGATGCCCTCAGTAGGCGCTCTGAAAGTGCTAATCCCATTTGTGTGGTGGAGTTGACTGAACTCAGTATACGTGAACCAGTAGAAACAAATAGAAACAAGTAGTGAACCTGCAAGAAAACCTGAACTAAGTGTGCTGAGTGAACTGTTTCACTCCAAAGAGAGTATTGCTGTCCCTGAAACTGTCAGCTGTGTTTTGGATGATTCTAACTTTGCAAATATACCCATCACAGACGAGGATGAGCCTTCAGAGACTAAGAGTGATGGTAATGTTCAAGACAAAGGGCCTGAAAATAATAATGACAACCAAGAAAGTGCAGTAGTACTCATTTCTACAGAAGCTGCTTCATTGGCAGACAATGAACTGGGGGTCACTACCTCGAATGCAGAAGAAGTGCCAGCGCCAGTGCTAACTTTGCCACATCACTCAGAAGAGTCTGTAAAACCTGTATTGAAGCTCATGTATGATACTCCTGAAGAACCTGTTAATCTGTCCATGAATGTTGTGCACAACGGATTGTATGTTACAGTCAACTGCTTGCCCAGAATTGTGTTCACTGCCTCCACCAAAACCCAAGTCTCCACCCAAACGAAAATTTCCACCCAGCATAAAAAGGGATCTATAGGTAAAAAAGAGAGGAATAAAGTGAAATGCACTGTTAAAATGTGTAAATAATAATTCAACTGAAAATTTGGTTTTGAAACTGTTGATGTGTACAATGGTATATTTCAAAAAACGTCATGACAATGCAGATAAGGTAAGAAAATGTGATGTGACAGCATGCTACACTGTATATAGTTATTATATGTCAGGCCTGCTGTGTCTGTGTATATGTGTGTGTCATTATATATATATATATATTATATATATAGATATATATATCTATATATCTATATATATATATATATATATATATATATATATATATATATATATATATATATATATATATTCTACTAAACAAGCATGATATCCCCCACAGCGACATCCTCGACAGCTTGGGAAACCCAGTGACACCCCTGACACTGACATGTCCCTGTAACGACCGGCAACACCACAATGCCTTGTACGGGGGGCTTCACCAACCCTACTTTAGATATCTAACTCCATATCGCACAAACAATGGAGTTAGATATATATACCCCCGTCACTGCAAAGTTCATTGAAGTGAAACCCCCGTTGTTGCTGATATAGGCGCGGTGGGGGTTTCACTGTGGGGGGTTCGCTGTGCCTGTGTTGCTGTAGAGACGGTATATATGTATATCTATATATATATAGATATATATGTCTACTAGATGTGTATATAGTAAAGTGGTATTACTATGGTTACCAAGCTATTATAGACTTGCCAAGCTTTCTCAGGCAGGGGAGAGCGTAACGTCCCCCATTTGAGGGCTTACCTTAAATGCCTTCCATCTGCCTCTGTTCATTCAGGTGTTCCCCGTTTGTCCCTCGATTTTTACCTCTGTAGCCTGAGTCCTTAAATTGCTCCTAATCCTCCATTTCATTCCCTATGTTATTTCAGCCCATTTTTGGGCTTAAAAAGCTGGATCCCGAGCTGCCAGTGTTCCCCATTTTTGGCCAGTTTGGCAGGCAGCTCAGACCATGCATGCCCAGAAGTGTGTTTGATTTACTGACCACTATAGCAACCAAAAAAAGGCATTTCTGTGGTTCCAGTGCCCCTGTTCACCTAATTGGGAACCGGAGACCTAGGCAAAGGCCAGGACAGGCCTCTTTGTATTTTACATAACGAGCGCCAAGAAGTGCTAAGCTCAAGCGCTCATAAATATGCAAAAGCCTTAATGAATATTAATGAGGATGCCTGTCTGCTGCTAAGGGGATTGTATTTTAGCAGCAGTGACGGGTGCAGGGCTAACAAAATAAATGTAAATAATTGTGGCCACTTTTATGGGCACTGTGGGAGCTATTGAAATTTTGGGCTAATGTAAATGGAAAGTATTTTATCTGACTGCATCAGAACTTTAAATTAGGGAATTGTATGGCATGCAAGGTGAACTGTATTGAAAGCAGCCATGTTTACCTCCTTTCAGCCATTGGGAGCCAGTACTGAGCACAGAGACTCTTGGGACCTTGATAGAGACTTTTGAGACAAAAAGCAGGGACAATTATTGGTACCCAAATTCTTACCAATCAGGGATCTCTGACTGTGCTTGACAGCTTGGGAAGCCAACCGTATTTCAGGAAATTTGCTCTTTATTTAAAAGGGACTGTTTAAACTGGGGCAGCCTGAAGTCAGCCTGGGAGAAGCAGTCCAGAGAGAGCTTTCCAAGGGTGAGGAGGCTCTGCTTCAGCTTGCTGAATTGGGGACAGAACAGTTTACCTGCTCTAGTCTGAGATCCTCGTGGATTGTTAAGACTGCCAAGGGTGCAGATTACCAGAAATACTCCAAAATCTTGGAGAAAAGAAGTAATTTTGCAAAGCTGAGAATTTGCCTGAAGTGGCCCAGAGAGCTGAGAGCACCAAGCTGCATTGGGTAAGAAACTGATTTTACCTCAGAGACTGTGCCTAACTCTAAAGCCTGGGGTCACCAAAATTGTTTCCAGTCCATTTGCAAAAGGGGGAGACCAGCAACTCAACTGTGTCAGCTTATGTTCCAGAGACTGCAGTTTGTAAGTGTGTAAGCTGTGTGGCCTACTGTATGTCAGAGCTGTACCAGAAGTTAATCCTGTGATGCCAAATTATTTGCTTAAAAGATTGTTGCTGCCTGTGAGACCAAAGCTGCAAGAGAACCAATGTGGGGAATCAGCTCCTGTGGAGAAGATCATCACAGGTTGTGGCCATTCTTTGAAATTATGCGTTGACATGGGGGGTGAGTTGTGTCAGCCCTGGTCCCTGTATCCTGGTCTTTGCCAGAAAGGATGAAGTCCTGCAGCCTGCAGCTACATGTCAGAGAGCAGAGTTTGTCTTGGGGGGAGACAGCCTGGAAATCAACACAGATCCCGAGGTCCATGATTCAGGGAGTACAACAGGGTTTTACCCTGCAACACAAAATAAAAGTGTTTTACCATCTGATTTACTTGCCAAGTTCTCGTTGTGGTTTGGACTGTTTTGCAGGCAGTTGGGCCAAAGGATTACAATATTCCTTGGGTTTAAAGTGCTTGTGAATGTTGCTACAGCTAAAGATAAAATAATTCATTACCTTTATTTTATTTAAGGACCCCAACCAGCTGCAAAGCCGGCCAACCCGTGGCAATGCTTCAAGCCTGTACCTAATAAGACTCTGGGTACACAGCACCTGTATTTGAACTATCCAGAGGGTTAAATGTATTCATGTGATTATCCAAACCTATTACAGTATTTAAAAGTAAAACTTGGTTCACGTCCCTGTCCCATGTTCAAATCCCCTTATAAATCAGTCATTTGAATGTTATATTGGTCCCTGAGCATATTATTACTGAGTGCTGGGCTAAGGCAAGTAACTGAAAAGTATAGTGTTTTTGTTGTTGAAAACCTTTTATTGCATGTGCTCAGGGTGCACTCCAGAAGCCAGACCCTGTTGGAAAGTGTTGTCACTGTGAGAATATAATTAGCACTCACCATTAATTGTGCCATTGAATGTCCAGTAAAGAGGTTTATGTTTCCCCATGTGTGGGACCACTGGGTGGGGTTGTGGGTATATACAACTTCCCAGAGGTTGTGCTAGCTTAACATCTAACCCACTTCATGAATTCTCTGGGTGGAGGCACCACACTAATAGAATTGTTGTTAGAACAGAGCCCCTAGTGAAAGGTAAATCCAAACCCAGGCCCCTCAATCTGCAACTAGGTAGGCAGGCAGAGTAGTAGCCTGTTGGGAGGTGGCAACCAGGTTACATTTCAGTTTTGCATCATTTACACAGTTTATTCATCTTATTATGGAAACGCATGAGGTCACTTTAAATATGCTCTTTAAATTAGTACTAGCCGACTAGGGTGTTACCTCTTGACAAAGTGTATGCACATGAAATGTTGAGGCATCCCAGTGCCACTTTGTGATTCTGTACCTGCTCGACTTGTTTGTGAGTAACTTTTGTTAATTGAAATAAAGAAATTGTTTTAGTTGAAACAGTCTACTGTGAAGTCCTTCTAGTGTGGTGAGTTGCACTGGTCTTTTCTTTGCTTGACTGTGTTTGTTTTACTGGGTGCACCACAACCACCCTATGTGACCCTGTTTACTTCTGCAGCTTAAATTGTACCTGACTCGGTTCAGAACCAGCTATCTCTTATCAATGTACCACATGGTTTTCAAATGAGACTGAGTGTGGTGATAACTCAAAGGGTCTTTTGCAAAAGCTGATTGAAATGCTCACTATTTTCTGCTGTGCCTGCCTGCCCTTTCTTTGGCTTTTTTTGTGCTAATTGTTGCACCATGGCATCTCATATGTGACAGTTTCAGGGTACTTGTATTTTTCTTTCTTAGTTGTCAAAACAGTTTTGCTTCTTTTAATTGGTATTCATTTCAAAGATTTTGTTCCATTTTGATTTTTTCTCATTTCTGTGTCACATGACTTTGACCATGTTGCAATTCCCCATGTAATTGCATTGACATTTTACCAGTCCTGTTCCTTTCCTGGCTGTCTTTTGCCTGTTATGAAGTAGTTTTTCTTTTGATCTCTTTCACTTTAGCTTGACTTCCATCTCTTTCTCATCTAAAAATTAAATGTAACAAAAGATATTTTAGTTATTTTTGGTCTAGCAGTTGTTGTACTATTAAATTAGTGCTGCACGTGCTACTAAGACTAGTAAAGGTCTAGCTCTCCCCAGCTAGAGTGCCCACTGCAAATACATTCCCTGTCCTCCTACACTCAAATACATGGGAAGAGACTGACCGCTGGTTAATGTGCAGAAATAAGCCAGTTCAACTTGAAATTTATCATATTGGGGCCTGTTTTCCAAGGTGCGTAGTGGCTACGTGCTGCATATCTGCGGCGCACAGACACTCCACAGCCACTGCACCCTTGTGCCCAATTCACCAAAGGGGTACAGGGCTGTCACATGCAGAATCCCCCAGAGGGATGGGGAGCTCCACTTGGGGGGCAGTCTGGGGGGTGTGTGTGCAGGCAGGCATTCCTATGCTCTGCGATATTCATGGAAGCATGGAGCACTGGGCAAGGGGGGTGATCTGGAGGCAGTCATAGCTGCTTTGCACCCTCCCCCAGACAGTATGTTGCCAGCAGTGGAGAGCACCAAATGGCAGTTCCTCCAGGCCCCCCAGCCCTCCTGGACCACTGCAAGGGCTGGGGGTGGCCACCCGGGCACTCGCCCAGTGGTAGAGTGTGTCTGGCCCCACCCCCAGGGGCAACACTAGGAGTGTGCATTAGGGGCAGAAGGCCCTGAATCTGTAATCTGTAGCCCCCCCAACCCTGATTCACACTTCCTAAACCTGTCCCCAGCCTAGATGTTGTCTTTCATTGGATGGCAGTGTGGCAGCTTATGCACCTTATCTTGTCAGATGTTAGTAACACCCCTGCCTGCCTCACATCCCTGGTGCTGCATGGTGCAGGGGATCCTCTTGTGGACCAGTACCGGGCATTCCATTGGTTGCCCACCCATGTCCACCAATCCACCCCCATGCCCATGCGAGATGGGGGGGGCAGGGCCATTGATGGGTGCCCTGTGGATGCTTCCCAGTCATGCATCTGTGCATCCTGTGCTCATCCATGGCCCCGTAGGCAGTGATACAAGTTACGTGTGGCTTGGGTGTAACTTCTGTCCCTTGGACAATAGCCTCCAATGTGAGCACACAGTGCAACTTACAACAGTCATGTGAGCTGTCAGTGTGTACTAGAGGTTAGAGTAATAGGTTGTGAACAAGCTTCTTGTACATCAATCAGACCTGAGTTTGTTTCCCACAACTACCACTTGCATACTATGTGATAATCCTAAGCAAACCCCTTGACCTCCCTGTGCTCACGCTGTGGGTCATGCATGGTCGAACCACTGTGGGCCTTACCTGGTTACCAAAGGATAAAAATGTTTAAAAAGGTTGACAGAGATATTTGAACAGGTCATTACCTTTTTGAATCTGCAGCAATTCAATCCATCTGCAGTGTATCCAGACCTGTGTAGAAATTATTTTGATTGACTGTCAATAAGAATATTTGCCACACAGGTCTGGATACATGGATGGGTTATGAATAGTAGTCAGGTATGTATACCATAAATAACACACTAGCATTGTACTGTAGATATAAGTAAGCAATGCATAATATAAGCCAGGTTGTCCATTCTAGCGCTGGTGATGCAGCATGGTACAAGCAGGAGCTCTGGGAGGTACTGTATCACAAATTATCAGGTACAAAACCCATCAAGCAAATGGATGAAGAAAAAGTACTTGCAAGACACAAAATAAAAGCTGAGTACTTTTAAAAATTAATATCATTTGTTGTCAGCTATTTTTAAAGGGACAGTAAACACTGCAGGGATTCCTCAAACAGTGAAAGCCCATGAAAAGTTATGCTGAACAAGGTATTTGGCTTCCTTGTAGGTGTCAAACAACCTGAGATATGAATATTTAAATCATCAGAAAATCAAAACAAAGCAGCAGCCATTTCATGCAATCTTACGACAGAAAGTGATGTCACTGAGGGGCAAGCTGTAATTAACAACATAGAGCTAGCTCCTCAGTGACATCACTGCCTGTTTTTATGATTGTATGAAATGGCTGTTGCTATGAGTTGATTTACACATTACTTAACTATTCATATCTCAAGACTCCTGTCCCCTACAGGTGAAACCAATACCTCATTTGAAAGATCTTGTTATGGGCTTTCCTAATTTGAGTGACCCCTGCAATGTTTAGTGTCCCTTTAACTTCTTAATATGGACAGCTCCAGGAAATACTTCTTTTACATTAAAAATGAACATTAGGATCATCATTCATGGTACCAGAAGAGAAGATAATGGAAAAACAACAACTCGCCATTGTGGAAAATCAGGCAACCAATCTCATCTAAAGACCAGAGAGGTACCCAGAGTCATGGCACAGTATGAGTGATGATGGGTGAAAGGAGTACTAACAGGTGAGATACCGACAAAGAGAACACAAATGTACAAATTACAGATAATGCAGCGCAGGATACAATTTATAGATCAGTAGCAGAAAGTAGCCTAAAAAGCACTGACATTACTCATCTCTGTCTCCAGTCATCACCCCCCCCACCTGATCATCAACACCACCCCCCAAAACTTCCATGCTAAATCAATGGATGGAAATAGAGCATTTGGACTGGCAGGCAGCATCTTGCAAGGGTTCTTTTCATGGCTGGAAACCAAACTTCTTTATACATGCAAGCAAGCAGAGAAAAATAAATATTCTGCATGAACACAAGTCTACACTGTAACAAGCCCTAGCCACTCACAAACAGCAGATGACAGGAGACAGCAGTGGATGGTGGATCTCTGACCCTGGCCCCACTATGGCAGCAATTATGTATAGATGCATGAAAGCAGAGAAAAATAAATAGTCTACATGCGCACAAGTTCACACTGCAACAAGCCCCAGCCAGCCACAAACAGTATAGAGGACTGAAATGGACCTCCACCCCCCCCAAAACCACTATGACCACAACTTCTTCATAGATGCAGGCAAGCAGAGAAAAAGAAATATTCTGTGTGCACACAAGTCTGCACTGCAACAAGCCCCAGCCAGCCACAAATGGCAGAGAGCAAAGGAGTGAGGTGGACCTTTGTCCCGCCCCTAAACCACTATGACCGCAACTTTTCATAGACACAATCAAAGAGAGAAAAATAAATATTCTGGACATGAGTCTACACTGCAGCAAGCCCCAACCAGCAACAGAGAACAGAGGACTGAGGTGGACTTCCACACCCCCCCCAAGACCCTACTATGGCTGGCATAACCAGTCCAGCATCTTTAGAAATAATGTAACATTAACAGCAGTGCAAGCAACATAAAAAAAAAAAATGTGCCAGCTAAAATTAATAACAGTATTAGCATACCTCTCAAATTTGATTTTCTAAATGCTTTAATTGTTTCTCCATTACACCCCTGATGTGTACATCCTCCACAGCTTCAGTGCCATTCTTGACATAGAGGGCCCCTTTACCTTTTCCTCTATCACTCCTAAACATGGTGCAGCCTGAGAATATCAGGTTCCAGACATGATTTTCCAAGGCCTAAGTTTCTGTCATGGCTATGAGAGTCTCCTCAGTGTCTGCCATCATCGCCGGGAGTTTACTGATTTTATTACCTAGAGTCCTGGTATTGAGGTTGACCCCTCCTAGTGATATTGTTATAGTGCCACTGTGGATCCACCAGTGATCCAGTAGATGGTGGCACTATTCAAGTGGGATCCTTTCTGGGATCTGTCCGAATCGTGGAGGTTGGAACCCGGGTCAGATCCCACGTTATCCGGTGCCATATTCCGGCACCAGATCCAGGGATCCGGCACCAGATAACACGGGATCTGACCTGGGATATGACGGTCAGATCCACTGCAGACAGTGATGGTGTCTGGCTGGATCCACTATCCTGCTGCGAGGGAAGGTATCTGATGGATTGGTCCGGATACTATCTGAGCATTACTAACCCCTTCCATCTAACCTTTGATCCTCTTTGGCTATTTACTTGTCCTTTTTCTTTGTTCCTCCCTGGTCTCCTTCCATTCATGTTGATTGCAGGCTCTGTGATCCCGCAGTCCTTTCCCTCAGCCCAATTTGGACCTTACCCCTATTGTTGTCCATTGTGCCTCCACAAGCCCCAGATTAGGGAGAGTACCAACTAGATTCCCCTTCCTCTCTCCTACTACCTTGGTTCCCCTAAACTCAGTGTTTCCCACAGTCAGACTAACTGTCTGATAAAGACGTCAAATTTCTGCCCCAGTACACTACTCCCCTCTTTTGTCAGGTGAAGGCTGTCACCCTTAAAAAGCCTCCTGTCCCAGAAGTCTCTCCTGTCCCCCACAAAGTGATACCTCTTCTACTGACAGCAACCCCTAGCTGTCCATTAAACTCCCCTATATTCTCCCTCTTTATCTTATCTGCTGCCTCTACCTCATACAGAGAGGACCTCAGAAAAGGCCAGAGAGGCAGAGTGTGCTTTTAATCTGTCCACCAGACTGTGAAAATTTTACTTCACCATCTCCACAGTCTGGTTTGCCTAGTACCCAGATATACCAGCACCCCCATCTTCCTCCCCTGTCTGCCATCTTCCCTATCTTATCTACATCCCAGACGGCCCTTGTTTCAGGATGGCGGCTGACCATCCTCCCTCTCATCCAACCCTCCTTCCACCACCCTCTCTTTCCCTCTGATCATTGAATCCCCAACCACTAAAACACTCCTAATTAATTTTGTCCTGTTTCTTCCCCCATGTGCCATCAAGTTGTCCTGCCCCTTTCCATTGATGAACTCAGTCTCCCCCAGTGGAGTCAGTTACCTGATGCTCCTCCACGGGTACAAAGCGATTTGCCATCTGGATGGTGTGGAGCTGGACAACTTCCTTGTGGCTAGCCCTGGCTCTCTTCCTCTTTCCTCTCCCCACCACACTCTACCCCCTGGACCAGTGGGCCTCTGGGACAGTGAGGATGTGGAGTACTGGCTTCAGCTGAGCTGGGCAGTGCTGCATGGCATCCTGTGAGTGAAGACTCAGTGGATCCAGCTACAGAGATCAGCTGAAAGCTCCTGTCTTCATATGAGTGCTATGAGCGTTGATAGGGGAGCAACAGTTTTTACTTTAATCAGCTCTAACTGTTAATGGAAGAGGCTGCTGGCAATTATGGAGGAGTGGGGAGAAGGGGAAGCCAAACAGGGATTAGCCGGCTTTTAACACCAACAAGGCAATGTGGTTCTCCATGTGATGTCCAGCGAGATATGCTGGACTTGTTGCCTCTGTTGGGGAATAGAAGGGATGCAGAGGTTGGAAGATTTCCCTGTGTAGTCCTACTGAAATCCATCATGGGGGATAGGTGGTCAGGTTATGGTTATAGCAGGGACACCTAAAGATAACATAGTCATGCATTTTCCTCAGGGTGGGGGAGGCCACAACCTTCTTGGCTCCAGTGGAGTTGCAGCAGACAACTTGATCTTCATTGTCTTCCCTGCCCAAATGAAGAAGGACATTTTGGAGGACAAGGTTTTGAAGAATGTGGCTGTGATCTGTTGAGGGAGGTTAGACAAGACATAGTGTAGCTTCTGTAAGGTAATTAGCTTTGCGGCATTTACCCATCCCCATGTGGAGAGTATAATGGAGTCCCATCTTCAAAAGTCTGAAGCTATCTTGTCAATCATTATACATGCGGTAGCTATAACAGTGATTGCAATAGTAGGTTTAGGTTGGACACCAAGGCATACTACCCCCTCCAGTGCCCATTGATAGGGGTGGCCTGTGATTAGTTGCTGTGTGAAGGAAGGGGTATAGGGGCATGATTTGTGACTTTTCCCCATGTAATTTTTAGCCTGACAGGGAGGAAGACTCCTGTATAATGGAACTCAGGACCTGTACAGAGGTGGGAATATTTGAGAGGAACAGTGTAATGTTGTCAGCAAAGGGTGCCAGTTTATGGGGGTTCATTTTACTGTAATACCTGCAAAGGATGGGGATGCCTGAATCTTAAGGGCAAGGGGTTCCACTGCCAGCAATAATAATTAAAAAAAAGGGATGGTGTGACCCCTGCCTTGTGTCCTGCCCAGGGGACAGGCTTGTGAGACCATGGAGTTAGTGGTGACTGATGCCGCTGGATTGGTATACAGGAGATGGATGAGGGAGATAGACTTATGATCAAAGCCTAATCTGGACATGACATCAAATAGATAGGCCCACTCCACCCTATCAAATGCCTTTTCAGCATCAAAGGATGTGGTGGCAGTGGGCCCCATATGCTGTAGCTTCTGGCCTCCCAGAAAAGGTTCAAGATCCTGCAGGTGTTGTCTGTACCCAGGTGACCTGGGATGAAGCCGGCCTGGTCAGTATGGATTAGATGTCTCATGATGTCTTGCAGTCTCCAGGCTAATATCATTGCCAAGATCCTGGCTTCAACATTGATCAAGGAGACTGGTTGAAACTGGCAACAAAGGAGACTCGCTCTTCCTTTTTTGGGTATGAATGTGATCAAGGCTTGCATGAAGAGGGTGAAACCCTCCTTTCTCCCATGCTTCATTAAGACTCTGGACAGTCTGGTAGCCAAGATCTCCATGAAGACCCAAGAAAAATCACTAGGAAACCGATCCAGTCCAGGTGGCTTCCCCAAGGACATGCTTTGTATGGCTTCCTGGATTTCTTGCTCTGGGATGGGTTTCATGAGAAGAAAATTATGGGTTATAGATACTTAGGGGAGAATGATATCCCTGTAGAAGGAGGAAAAATCTTCTTGTGAGGGGGACACATTCAATGAGCAAAAACCTTGTAATAACTTTTAAATTCTCCACTGATAAATTCATGGGAGGTAGCCTGGGTGCCCTGTCCAGCCTGAATCAGTGGGATATATTTTTCCACATCTCTTGACCTCAGCCTGTGGACAAGATGTTTGCCGGGTTGCTCTCCAGATTCCCAGTATTGCTGATTCAGGTACAACAAGGCATACTGCATTTTGTACAGTCAAGATTCCTCTAGGGAGGACCTGGCTTCTATAATTTTAGGCCAGAGAGACTGGTGCATGTGTAGGAGGGCCTGGTAATCTTGTTCCAGGTGCTTCAGGGCTTGTTCTCTTTGTCTAGCCAGTTGGAGTTGCTCTTTTCAAAGTTAGGAGATGTGAACAGTGACCTCCCCCAATTAGAGCTCTCATGGTCTCCCATTGGGTGGCAGCTGAAGTGCTGGGTGTGCATTAAGGGAAAAGTACTCCAGCAGTTCTTTCAGTAACCAGTCCCTAAAGTTATCTTGCATTAAAACACTACTTGTTTCTTAGTCCTGTAAGTCACCCTGGGATAAGGATAAAATCACAGGAGCCTGGTCAGATATGATGATCTTACCTAGGGTCATTCCCCCCACACACACACACGCTTTAGGCACCAGCTCTTGAGAGACAGAGAACATTTATCCTACTATAGGAGTCTTGTACAGTTGAGCAGCATAAGTTGGTTTCTGTGGGTGGACTGCATGCCATACATGTCGCAGTCCCTCTCTGTTATAGGTAGCAGTGACATGGACATCTACTTGGGCCTCATTTATATGGCCAGGGTTGTGTTCAATCTAGAGCTGGAGACAAGGCTAAACTTATGTTCCATTTCCCTAAGAATGATTCCTACAGGTTTGGCCGAAAACTCTTTTAAGGCTTGCTCAAAAAACTCTGTGCCAGGGTTAATGTATTGGGATTTATATGCTGCCCAGCACAATCGGTTCCCCTGCAAAGTGCCTTCAATGATAAGGAACCATCCTCCTGTATCTTTGATTTCTTTGTGAATTCCTATTTGGAAACCCTTTCTGCAGAGGATGGCAACCCCCACTCCCGCTGTTTTGAGTTGTATGTATTACGGTAGGAAGTGGAAGCCCCTACCCAGGAGCAGCAGAGGCAAAGAGCCTCCCCCTCCAACAGATGGCTCTCTTGGAGAAGTGCTACATCATACTTCAGATTTTTAAGCAGTAACAGTACCTTGTGTAGTTTGACTGGACAGTTTAAGCCCTTCATGTTCCAGGATACTCTCTTCAAACTGTCAAATTATGATATCTCTCCATTCATGAGCAATACTTTGTACAGATAAGCTAGACTTGCCTCGCCCCTGAATCCCCCTGCCCACCAGAGCCCACACAGAACCCACCAACAGCCTATCAACATATATGTAAAATGTAACATATATACTAATAAATGTGTTCAACTAGAACAGGAATATTAGAATTGTAAGTAACACACCCCTAGAGGGAGTGACAGGATACTGTAACTAGCAGAAATTTACAGTCCAGAGCTGAGGTAACTGAAATGAAAATAGTATATTTTGAGCACTTCCAAACTGGAGAAGCCAACCAGCAACTATCACTAGCTGATAGTCCAGACAAATGGAGGCAATAAGCAACTATCATTAACTGATAGTTAGGATGGCTTTTAATCCTCTCGGAACCTAAGATTAGCAATCAAGGGTAATCCTGTCAGCCCCTGAATCTGCTCCATGTGACAGCCCCAGAAGAGGGCATCTACTTCCATTACCACTGAGACCATTGGGGAGACAGGTAAGTTGAGGGTAGCCTTTCCAGGCTGGTCAGCATTGCAATAGTACTATAGGTTAATAGTGCTCTTTATTGCTCAGGGACTGAAAATATTCCTTGAGGTGGTGAACCACTCCCTAGGTAGTGCATCTTAGAAATGGTATGCAGTCACAGCAACTAGAGCTCCCCCAGTGGAGATTTACCGTGTGATGAGCTATGTCATTTCTGGTAGTCAGTATTAGGACAGGTACTGGATTCTGAAACTTATAGCTTATGCAAAAGCTTAGCGAATTATTACCAAACACAATATATTAAATCTGTATCTTTGTAGTGCATAATTTCTACTGAAAATAATGCAAGAAAAAAAATATATCTCTATCAGGCACACATAAAGTTCGATTATGAATATACGAAAATGCCGGTAGAAAAAGGCCCCGTGATCTATCAAGTCTGTACGAGTGTGCAGCTCACAGTATATGTTTACTGCAGCTCTGTTTGCTAGAGATTGTTTAAAACTACAGCCTGGAGCCAGTATGATACACACCACTTCTCTTCCACTTGATTTTGCATCCCCTGATGTTCCAAAATGTTGTAGAGTACAGTCTCTGTCCCATTAAGTCAAAATGGATCAATGAGATAATGGCGTCGCCGATGGGTGATCGCCGTTAGGATGAAGGCACACCACCGAAAAAATATTTTGGCGATGTACTCCCCGGCGCACAGCAAAACAGCGCCAGTGAGTTGGAATTTTCCAATTTATGCAGGGGGCTGTGCCCCCCCGCACCCCCTACTTAAGGATTCTCAACTCCAGGGGTGTGCATGTTGGGAGTGGTGCAAAAATGGAAAAAAAAATTTGTGGCAGGCGCAAGAAAAAGTACCTGCACCCATACCCGAACCCAGCACCATTCCCACTGCAGCCGTGAACCCACCCACCATGCCACGGAAGCAGCCCAGCAGCTCACTGTGGCACCACCCCCTACAACCCTCCATCCTCCCCACCCCACACACTTGGCATGCTCACCCCCCCCCCATACAGGCATGTAGCAAGAGGATGTCACTATTTCATGCAATCCCCCATCTGGTCGCCTACCTTCCCCAGTCACCTCAATGACAGGTGCTGCAATTGAGTCACCCTTTTGGTAGGTGCCCAGTCATGGTTGCCAAAGTCATGGGATACCAGTCAAAATAGGCCCATTAATGTCTGAGCAAGGATTCAGTTTGTGTACATGAGGAAGAGGTTGTATGAGGCCTCAAGACAGTGTGGCCAGCTATTCAGACTATAAGGAGATGACAGAAGGCAACCAGGGCTCAGCATGCTGCAGTGTGGGGAGTTTTATCACTGGGGCTCCCAGCTATACTACAGTGCCAGCCTATAGCCCTGGAAACATTAGGTTGTATGATTCCCAAAAAGTTGAGCAAAACAGAATTCTGGCAATACTTACAGATGTAGAGTGCCCGTAGCTCTCTGCTTGGCAAGGTAAAGAGCAGCTCCACAAAGAATTTTACTTTCCTCCTAAAAAGAAGGGTTATACACCCCAAAGGTAGGGTGGGGGCCATCTACAGAGACATTAGAGACAAGATTCTATATCAGTCACATGCTGTCCAAGTGAAATGGGCTAAATGGCTCCAAACACAGATCCCGCCTGAAGAATGGAGCTTCTGTTTGAGATCTGCATACTCTGCCTTTAAGACCCTAAAAGCAGATTGCTGCCAGATAAGGTCCTACATTTCTGGTAATGCACACCCACAGTGCTTCATGGAGCCCATCATTTCCCAACAGACAGTTGCTGCTGATGTGGGATACCAGGAAGGGATCTGTTTCATATTCTCTGAATGCGTAATCCAATCTGCCCATTTTGATTGTAAACTATGTTTTATTAACACAGCTCTGCATAAGAAGCTGCATGCCACCACAAGAATATCCCTGCTGGGATGCTTACCTGGAACCCCACTGCTCAATGCACCTGAAAAGAAGTGGGTTCAGATATGCACAGAGGCAAGATGCCTTCTCTTCAGAAGATGGCACACAACAGAGATCCCCACTCAAACAGAGCTAGTGACCAACCTTGCCGAAGTAGCCAGGTTTGAGAGAAGGAGTCATCTAGCTAGTGGCTCACTAGATAAATTTCAGAACATTTGGTCCCAATATCTCACATATGTCCATGAAAGCAGAGGGACATCAACCCCATCCTCTTTGGCCATACCCAAAACAGGAGTAGGTAGAAAGGTCTGGGCAAATCAAGCCGGTTAATATGGGATTCATTAACTGGGTGTATCTCTGTGGAACCTATGACCATTTAATTGACTGCTGAAAGTTGTTTGCTAGGTCCAGTGGTATAATGGTTCTGGCTGGTATTGTGCTGCCACATGGAGTGATCCGTTTCTAACTCCTTCAGCTTGGGGACTGGCGGGGGATCCGGATGATATATGTAGGAATTGCTATTGTGGGGGAAGGGGGGCTGGCCTGCCCACAGCAATAGTTTCTCTAATGGCGGTATGGGTTGTGACTCAGGACACTGATGTCATGGGTAACACTATGTTGACCACCACTGCCTCAGGATTACACTGCAGTTGGAGCCTGTATGGTGACTGGGTGGTGGGAAGGGCACAAAGAGAAGGACAGTACCACTTGTGTACATGATGGCACTGCCACTCTACTTACCTCAGAGCTGCCAAATGGGCTTCTGCTCCTCCTTAATGCCTCACTGTCCTGGGTTCTTTCCCCCCTATAGCTAGCAGTGTTTGGCTGAGGGAATGCAGCTCTGCATGTGGTGAAAATCTGTGGGGCTCCACCAGGGGTGGCAGAGGATCTGGATTGAATGGTAATGGACAGGGCTCAGTGACTGTGCCAGAAAGGCAGCTAAGGCAAGTAAGGATGTCTGAATGGGAGGTAGGAGTTATGTGGTTAGACAATAAAGAATGTATCTGAAAAACAAAACAGTTGTTTTTTTGCTCCACCACATGTAATGGGAAGGGCCCAGCTACTGTAGATAATGATCATTACTGTGAAATTTTCATCAGTAGCTGCTCTAAGAGTGAAAGGTTAAAGATTGAAGGCAAAGCTCTGCTATATGTTAGTACCCATAGTAACGAACTGCATGTTATGAATACTGAAAGTAGCTCAAGGAAGTAGGTTTGGTGTGGGTGGGTATAAAAGCTACTATTCCTTATTAAGGGACAACAGTGGTAGAAGAGTACACCACAAAGCTTAACTGCCAGTTTCATGTCAAAAAGTGCCAGCAGCCACAGCAACAATCACCACCCTGCATTTGAAATAAGTGCTAAGAGTTTCTGTCTCTTCAGTCTGTTACTTCTTTAAGAATGGTTACTGTAATGAAGGGAGCAACAGCCCCTGAGCATACCAGCTCATCAGTTTCCTGGGCAGTCTGTAACAGGAAGGCAAAATCATTCTAAATGCTGACACTGTTTTGGAGCACTTTCAAAAATCAGTTCTGCAGATAACAGTATACCTATTTTATGTGCAGTAATTAAATTAGCAAAAATCGAAAACTTGTTCAGTTAGTTCTCAGATAGAAACAGATTCGGTCAGCAGAAATTGACTTTTAGGCCCATCCAGCCTGTCCCTTGTTTCTGCCTATTCTGTCATGACCACTCCTAGTTGGGCATAGATGTTGTGGTGAGATATAGAGAATAATGGATGGGGAAGGGTTTGATATGAGAATTTAGTCACACCTGAGTTGTGGGATGCTACATAAGCCGAGGTGAAGCAGAGGGTTTAACATCCCACAGCGAGTAATGATGGTCTCATATGGCTACCTCCCATCTTTTATTTTTATAATAACAGACCAGCAATTTTCTCCAGCAGTCTGTGAGACTGTTTGGCCCAGCCCACATACAGAATGTTGGCCAATGAGGCAGCAGAATAGTTTGACTGGCATGGCTCATAAATGTCATAACAACCAGCCGGTTGTTATGGAAAATATCAACCTGGACAGTAGATTGAGAGAAAACTGCTGACCAGTTATTATAAGACCATATCTTATTGTTTCGGGTCATGTTTTATATAGTTTTATGTATATAATGCATCAGAGATGCCCATGGTGGCCAGTGAAAGTGCAAGGATGAATGATGTTGTAATTCTTGTTATTGAGCAGGAATCTGTCAGCTACTAGTCAAGGGCTAGCCAGGGGCTAGAGTTAATTAAGTTATTTAAAAGGAGACAAAAGAATACTTAAGCAGGGCTGGCAAGCAGGCAGGTCTGTTTGTGTCTGAATTAACCACAGCATCCACAGGATTCTGGATGTCTGGCCTCCCATTGTCTCTGCAAGGCTGCACTGGCTTAATCTTGTTACCAGCTGAATGGGCTACTGTTTAAGTGAATGACTATACTGAGTGCAGCTTAACTACAACCGTCTCCCAGGAGGGAGGCTGGATTTTCTGCCAGAATTCTGGTATAAACTGTTTGTCCTCTGTGTTTTTTCCCTCTCATATTTAGAACTGCATATCTGTGTTTTGTAATACAAAACTAAAATCTGATTGGTTGCGTTGCCATAGAAACAGAATGCTAGCCAATCACAGGGCAAGCCACTGTCCACCAGACCTACCCCTTTGAAACCACTTAAAACAAGAATGCAGAGGGGTATCTGAACCTTTTACCTTTTAGCATTTGGGAGCCTGCCTGTCTGCTTGGAGAACAGAGACAATTTCTCTTGGACCACCAGAACTAAGACCTCAACTGCTACTTCAAAGAACACTTTGCACTTCAACATTCAGCAACTAAGGACTCAAACTAGAATTTTAATCTCAGAGTTTTAAAGTGCAGATTTTTATGTATATTTTCCATTTTATTTTCAATATACTGTAACCAACGTCTAAAATTATTTGTCTTTATGTTATTTACTGTTGTTATTAATTTAATTAGTAAAGTCTTTGGCATATTTTAAAATAATTCTGCTTTTCATTTGTGTGTGTGCTGCCTTGGGAAAGTTGTTCAAACTATACCACACCTATGTGACTGTTTAAGGCCAAACACTACCAAAGTGAAGTACCTCTAGGGACTCTGTGACAAAAGATGTGGAGGAAATATGAAGGGTCTCAGGAGGAGTCTGTGGGGGTTTGAACTGAGCTCTGCATCTCTGGGGAAAGACACATAATAGGGTGTATAGGGCCCCTCCAAAGCCTATACATGACTGTGGCTTTTTGGTTCATGCTGCAGTGGCCGAGAGGGTTCTATCTCAGGAACAAAGACTCAAGACTGTATTTGTACCCCCTCGCATGAAGAAAAGGTGCCCTGGGATTCTCTGATGTGCGTTCAGTTGTGACCCAGTGAGCATGCTAGAAGGATGGAGAAAGGGTATCTCTGACCCCCATTCACTGGAAGAATTCGCTGTGATGCAGAGAGAAATCCACAGATGTCACTTCCTGTCCCACCCAGTCCTCTACCTAATATGCCCCTGTGCCTATCCCACACATGCACAGAGCTCCCCACAGTCATTGCCCCCATTACATCCTCTGGCAGGCTGTTCCTGTCATGCACCACACTTTCAGTGAAGAAGTATTTCTGCACATCTCTCCTAAACTTCCCCCTCTTAGCTTCATTGCATGCTTCCTGTTCTAGTGCCTTCCTTTCTCTGAAAAAGACCATCCACTTGCACCTTGTTCATTCCTGTGAGATACATGTAGGTTTCAATCTTTGCCCTCTTGCTCGCCTCTCTTCCAGGGAGTACATGTTGAGTTCCTACAGCCTTTCCTCATTCCTTCTTGTGCAACCCTCTCACCATTTTGCTTGCCCTCCTCTGTACTTCCTCCACCCTTTTAGTGTCCTTGCAGAGGTGCAACCTCCAGAACTCGATACAGTATTCCAGGTGGGGCCTCAACAGTGAGCAATACAAGGAAGTGCCACCTCACTCCTCCTGCTAGAAATCCCTCTCCCAATGCATCCCTGCATCTTGCTAGCTGTCCTCACTGTTTTGTCACACTGCCCAGCTACCTTGAAGTCATCAGGTATGAATAACAAGTATCTTTCTTGCTCGGTTACTGTAAGCTCTACTTCCCCCATCTTATATACAGCCCCTGGGTTCTGCAGCCCTAAGTGCATAATCTTGCATGTTGTGGCCTTGAAACTCAGCTGCCACCCCTAGACCATTCCTCTAGTTTCCTCAGATCCCTTTGCATTCTTTCCACTCCTTCCTGTATGTCAAACCTGTTGCAGATTTTTGTATCATCTCCAAAGAGACGCACATTTTCCCTCAAGCTCCTCTACAATGTCACTTATGAAGACATTGAAGAGGACTGCTCCCAGCACTGAACCCTGTGGCACCCCACTAATCTCTCTCTTGTCACCTGAGTGGCTACCATTAACAACCACCCTTTGCCTCCTATCCCTTAAACAATTTAAGACTCAGCTTGTCACATTCTCCCCAACCCCCTTGCTACTTAGTTTCTTAACTAGCCTCCTGTGCAGCAGTGTTGAAAGCCTTACTGAAATCCAGATGGGCCACGTCCACTGCTCTCTCTTAATCCACCTCCCTGGTAACCCAACCAAAGACAACTTTGAGATTAGTTTGACATGACCTCCTGCAGGTGGTCCTGCAGTCCTTTTGCCTCCTGGTGTTCCATGAGCCTCTCCTTTAGCAGTGTCTCCATTAACTTCCCCACCACTGATGTGAGACTGTCCTGTAGTTGCTAGCATCCTCCCTACTGCCACTTATGAGCAGAGGGACCACACTGACCCTCCTCTAGTCCTCTGGAACTTCTCCCATCTCCACTGAAGTGCTAAAAAGTGCTGCCAGAGGGTCAGCCAGCCCCATGCTCAGTTCCTTTAGGACCCTTGGATGAATCCCATCCTGCCTCAACAACATATTCTCTTTCAAGACTTCCAATCCCTCCCAGACCCCTTCCATCAAGAATGAACTTGTGTCCACATCCCCCTCTCCATAGTGCTTACTGCAGTATGCTGTCACCCCACCCTCTGCCATGAAGAGTGAGGAGCAGAAGTAATTCTTTAGTATTTCAGCTTTCTCTTGATCTTCCTCTGCACAGTCCCTCCTCTCCTCCTAATCCTTACTATCCCTCCCCTTGTCTTCCTTTTTCCCCCACATACTCAAAGAAGGTCTCATCCCCTTTTTTGATCTCCATAGCTATCCTCTCCTCTGTTCATGCTTTAGCTGCCTTTACTCTCTTTCCTGCCTCCCTTTGTTTTGCCAAATATACCTCCCTGTCTTTATCCTTCTGGGTCTCCTTGTACTTTCACTGCCTTTGCCACCTCCTTAGAGAACCATAGCAACCTTTTTCTCCTCTTTTCCTTGCTCACATCCTTCAAACAGCATGCTGTTGCCTGGGCTATACCCTCCTTAATTTTTCTCCACTGAGCTGCCACTCCCCCTCTCCCACCTCCAGGCATTCTCTGAGGCAGTTTCTCATTTCTTTAAACTCTGCCCTCCTGAAGTTCAGAACCCTCATCTTAGTGTACAGATAAACAATCACAGATCTATTATCTATCTTTATTTACTTTTTTTTGTCAAAATATACACATATGTATGTGGGTTTAAGTCTGCCTTTTCTTTATTATACCCTTTCAGCATTTATATGTGCTAGACAACTAAAGTAATTTATTCTTTATTTATTTATTCATTAAAAATTGGGTTTGCAACCTTTGAGTCACAGACTCATTTACAAAGGCACCTCATCACAGCGGGGCAGACGTCAAGACAGTTATTACAGTGCAGATTAAAACAGAGGATAACATTGCAGGTGCAGCAAAAGGAACATTTAACATAGATACACTTAGGTTACATAATGTTACAAAACTGTGAGTTACACTCATGGATATAGTAGGTTCTCAGAGAAGACAGCGGGTTACATCCCTGTTTGGACCTAGTAGGGAAGGAGTGAGTCTGGGGGAGGGAGAGGCTGTCCAGTGGATATTGTTGAGCCAGAGGATAAGGCAGTTGGGTACCACAGGTTGCAACAGGGGGTTAGTTGCACCTACAACAGCAGGTATTAAAGATATGGTTCTGAAGGGCTGTTTTGAAGGAGCCAAGTTTTGGAAGTTGGAGATGCAGCTAGGGAGGGAGTTGAACCAGGTGGGGGCTCAGTAGAGGAAATGATCTCTGTGCAAGAGAGGTCTTGGTTCTGGGCACCTTGAAAGTGGCCTTAACAGAGCTACAGGTGGTGACAGATGATGATGACTGCTGTGGGGAGGTGGAAACCCTTGGGGGGGAGAGTCCTAGTGGTGATTTCTTAGTGAGAAGGCAGGTCTGGTAGAACAGTCACTCCTCAAAGTTGAACAGATTGGTTGTAGTATAGAGAAGGCAGGTGTGAGTTCAGCTGGGGGCACTGGTCAGGAGCCTACAGGCCTTATTGATGGAGAGTTGGATTTTGGAGAGGGCAGTGTTGTCAGCTGCGGCATAGATGGGCAAGCCATAGTCCATGAGGGACAAGACGGAGGAGGTGATGGCCAGCCTGAGGGTAACCTGAGGCAGGCAGTCCTTGTGCCGGTATAGCAGGCCAATCCGATAAGTTAATGGTGGCTGACAGGGCATTAATATGGGTGTGGAAGGAGAGGGCAGTACTGAACGTGATGCCTAGGTACTTGTATGTGGTCACTTGTTCTAGTGGGTGCAGAGTGCTGGGGATAATCAAGAGGGGGGTATTTTTAGCTTTATTTTGGTGGTAGGAGAAGAGCATTGATTTAGTTTTCTTTAGGTCAATGACCAGTCTGTGGTCACCAAACCACCTTTCGGCTTGGTTGTAAGCTTGCTGGAGGGATAATTGGAGGGAGGTGGGATTGGGATGTGAGGCAATGAGGACTGCATCATCGGCATAGAGGAGCATTTTACCAGTACATGAGCTGGGGAGGGTGTTGAGGTAAAGACTAAAAAGTATTGAACCCAGGATGGAGCCCTGAGGGACCCCGGAGTGAATGGGAAGAATGCTGGAGAGGGAGCCGCTGATCTTGACACGCTGGGATCTAGCAGAGAGGTAACTAGAGAACCAGGAAATGGGACCACCAGAGAAGCCAAGTTGGTGGAGAGAGTCGAGTAGAAGGGGATGACAGACAGTGTCAAAGGCCTTTGAGAGGTCAATGAATACTGCACCTGCAAGGCTGCCAGAGATGAGAGCAGCATGCAGGTGTTGGGAGAATTCCAGGAGTGTCGTGGTTGTACTGTGTCCTGGGCAGAAACCGTGTTGCTCTGGGCACATAATGTTGTACTTGGTTAGGTATTCAGAGAACTGGATCAACACCACTTTTTTTAGGGCTTTAGAGAGTGGGAGGAGGATGGAGATCGGCCGGTAATTGTTGGGGGTGGACCAGTCCCCACTGTTATCTATGGGTGTGATTTCAGCAGTTTTCCAAGCACTTGGGAACTGACCCAGGCATAGAGACTGGTTCAGAAGATAAGTCAGGAGGACTACGACTTCGTCCAAGACCATACAGAGGATCCTGGAGTTGAGGGGTCACTGCCGGGGTTATTGCTGCCTAAGGCTTTTAGCAGGTGTAACCTGGCTTCTTGAGGGTATAGGGTGCACAGGTAGAATGGTGGGTGATGCAGGACTGGAGGAAGAGAGGTGGAGATTGGGTCAAAGAAGCTGCTGGGGAGGACTAAGCTTAGGTCAGAGAAGGCAGTGTTAAGGCAATCAGCTATAAGGAGTAGATCTGTGGTGGGGGTGCCATTGATGGAGAGCTGAGATGGTGGGGGGCAGGACTTCCCATTTAGCTCTTTCATATTATCCCAGAAGGTCCGGCCTGAACCCCAAGTGGAAGCAAGGGTGGTCAGGTAGTGCTCTGCCTTGGCCCGCCTAATGGCCCAAGTGCACTTATTGCATTCTGCATTGTAAGCCTGTCTATCAGATGCCTTTACAGATTCTAGAGCAATGTGCCAGAGATTATCTCTGTTTTTTAGTCTCTGGAGGAGGGAAGGGGTGGGGTGATCCATGAGACATTGCATTTTTTTAGAGTGGATCCTGGTGAGGGGGACAAAAAGGTCACAAGCCTTACAGAAGGCTTTTGTGAAGTGGTCAAGAGCTGAGTCAATGTCAGGGGTGCACTGGATAGGGGACCAGTCTAACTGGGCTAGGTATTGTTTTAATTTTCTGAGGCTGCCAGGGTGTAAATGGTGGCATAGAGTGGCCTGCGACACTGGCTTCAGAGCGGAGGATGACCATAGACAGAGGACTGGTGAGTGATCGCTATGCGAGCTGGGGAGGACAGTGACATCCTGGATTTTGTAGGGGTGGTTAGATATAACAACATCTAGAAGAGTGCTGGTGCCAATAGAGTGGTTGAATCTGGTGGGCTGGGTGACTAACTGGGACATATCCAGGGCAGCAAAGGAGTCCCTTATATGGGAGGCAGTGGAGGCAAGCCAGTTAACATTGAGATCACCTAGGATGACTTGCTCCACTTCATGAGGAAGAGATGTGAGGTAGTCAGTGATGACTGGACCACTTGGTTTTGATTCCTTGGGGGTACGTAGGAGACCATGAGGAAGAGAAGGCCTTGGGCGGGGTGAGGTGTGATTTTTAAGGTGAGGGTTTGGGTTCCATAATCAAGTTTAGGAGCTGGGAGCGCCTGACCTATAAGGGAGTCCTGTACGAGTTGTGCGCAACCACCACCGAGTTTGCCTACTTGGTCTTCCCTGTAGATGGTATATCCAGGGAGGGTGATAGCAGAGTCGGGGTGGATTTGGAGAGCCATGTCTCCACCAGTGCAATTATTTAGGTTGATGTTGAACGACCCAGCACTGGAGGCAGCAGATTTCTTTAGGAGACTGCAAATGTTTAAGGATGCAAAGTGGAGGCTAGTTGCATTATAGGGTTTAGAAGGGCTGGAAGCAATAGGCCCTGTGTTTGGGTGTACATTACCAGATAATAATAATAGCGGTGTAATTATTCTGGTTAGTGGCTGGTGGCAATGGGGACCCTTGGGTCGACACCCAGCTGAGGACTTTACAATCAGGATGCATGGGATAGATAAAGTGCGAAGGGTGGGAATGGCTGGGAAGGGCCGGGTCCAGGTCGGGCATTGGAGGGCAGAGGAAGTGGGCGTGTTGGCAGGGTGGAGGTGTTGGAGGGTCACGGGTGTGTCGAGGGTGGGGAAGGGCCAAGTCACTGTGGGGAAGTCTGGGTGTGAGGTGCCTAGTGTGGAGGAAAGGTGCTCCAGTTGGTGTGAGGTCTGTACCAAGAGGGTGAAGGAGAGCAGACTTAGTAATGGAGTGTAGGTACCCATAGCAGCTGAGTAGTAAAGGAAGTGTGTCCTGGAGTAGTAGAGAGTAAGGAGATGTAGAGCAGCTTTGGCACGGTTGGGGGAAAACCCCTCTAGTGGGCGAAGAGTATAAGCTGCAAATGGGAAAAATCAGTATCAATCAGTAGAAAAGGAGGGGAAAAGACGGATGAATAGTGATAGACTGACCACACAATAAATGAAATGAGACAGGAACTGTATTGTGTTGGATTGGGTAAGTGTGCTTATAACTAGGCCCTCTAGTGGCTAAAAGATATCATTTGCTAATGGAAAAGTCAGCAAAAAAAAAGAAAAGAACAGGCAGGGAGGTTCTGAAGCAAGTTTTTTTGGAGGGCTGGCACTGCAGCAGCCTCAATGGGACACAGAGGTCAAGGGTGCAGCCCACAGACTTACAGCTCTAAGAGAAGGGGAACAGGGCTCAGGGCAGATAACAAAATCACACTACTTTAAAACCTCTTTCAAAACTTAAATCAACTCTTAAGAAATCTCTAGATCAGACTAAACATTACTTAAAGTGAAAAATCAAGAATATGTCAAGCAGAGGTCAGTCCTAGCATTAATTTCTTGGCAGCAGTTCCTAGAAGACTTCTGGATTGCTGCACATAGTGTGAGAAACACTGGCAAACAGGGGCAAGTGAGATTCCTCCAGGGGTAGATGCCCAAATTCAGAGTTCCAACCCATACCTTGCTTGGAGGGTGAGCATCAGGCAGCTTCTCTTTAGTCTGCTTACCAGTTTATTTAAGAGGAAACAGCCGGAAAGGACACAGTAGTCCCCTTGCTTGGAGGGTGAGTGTCAATGAGCTTCTCCTTAGGCTGCTTACCAAACTGCAGAATGCAGTTTGTTTGAAAGGAAACAGCCCGAAAGGGCACATTAGTTCCCTTGCTTGGAGGGTGAACTTCGGGCAGCTTCTGCTTAGTCTGCTTACCAAACTGCAGAATGCAGTTTATTTGAGAGGAAACAGTCTGAAAGGGCACAGTAGTCCTAGAAAAAATATCCTAGAAAAATATTCTCTTTGCAAAAGCATAATTTATAGAGATGTAGATACAAAGAAGTCTTAGCTGCCTTAGCCTTCCTTGAAGATTGGTGCATGGGAACCTAGAAGAGTACATTTATTAAGGTTTTCCTGTGTCATTGTCATTATTTTGGCCCTTGCCAATTTCCAAAGGAAGTGTATCTCTTAATTCATTGGTATATTACCTCTGAGAACTCAACAACTTTAGCTGATACTTGTCTGGTGCAAGGAAAAGACAAGCCTTGGGCAGATCGTTTACACCAGAGGTTATCCAGTCTGGAAACAGCTAATGGTATGGATGGGTGCCAAGAATAAGTATTGTTTTCTGTGATCTGCAGACTCAGCGTGCTCTGTTCATGGTCTGATTCTCTTCCCCTTTTGATATCTTTTTTTGCAGTTCCTGGTGTACTTCGCATTGTAGTAAGTGATTAACTGTAATCCATTTGACTTCTTGCTATCTCTTAGGTTAAATAGGTACAGTACACTTACAACAGTAATAATGGTAAACAAATAATATGGACTACGGACTGTAGTGCAGAAAATACAATATCAGTTAGCTTACCCAATAAGAAAATATAATGCTGAACAATTCAGAGTCGAGAATGATGTACAATATGCAATTAATATTTTTATATGTCCCTAGGACTACCAGTGTCAAGATTAAAAAAGCATGTGCAAGTACAGACTGAGATAAGATACTCTGTAATTTAGCATCACAAAATTGATGGGCAGAAACAATGGCAGCAATTGGAGGGGCACTAAAACCCCTCACATAAGTGTTTATGATGATACCACAATAGTGTAACATAACATAGCACAGTATGTTTTGCAAATGCACTCAGTGCTACTTGTAGGGTATTTGGTGGTGTGGGGGCAGAGACCCTTTCTTCAATCTTAACAAAATAACCCTTTTATAAGATTCTGAAAAAGAGATTAACTTTTTGATATCCCTCAACCCCCAGTTACTTTTTTTATGCAACAGGTTCTTTCAAGAGGGGGGCTCTGGAGCCAGCCCAGTGGTGCTGAGGGTTGAGGTGTTGGACGACACACCTCTTGCCATGCTTGCAACCTGGGTTTGGGAACAGACTCGATCATTTTGGGTCAGTCAGGGGAGGAAAGGATTGAGCATCTGGAGGACAGCTCTCCTTCCTTGGGAAGGTGGGTTGGCACTGTGCGCTGTCAACTGACACCCTGCAGTGGCTGGGTGTCAGTGAAGATGCAAGTGCAAGGGGTTGGCTCACACCCAGGATGATTGGCTGCCTCCATGGAGGTGGAGGTAGCTGCCTCACCCATTGATAGGGCATAGTGTGTGGAAGAAAATGGGGGGAAGGGGGAGCTAGCCGGAACTCCTTGCCCTAGCCCCACCATGGGGGGGGGCCTGTGAGGGAATTTCAGAGAGGCTGGGAAGGAGTGGTCAGTGGGGCCAGAGGATGTACCTGGGAAAATATTTACCCTAACAGACTGGGATCTGCCATGACAGTAACCTTTGACCTCACCAGTCAATAGCCTGCAGTTTTCAAGTCAAGTACTTATTTATTTGTTCAAACAAAAGTGCCACTATAATACAAATTTACAAATAAAAAGATATTATACGTCATCACAACACAAAATAAAATAAAAATATTCTTTTTCAATCTTACAGCCATGTATGTTGTTCATAATGTAGGGACCCATCTTTTCTAGATGGTATTACACATAATAGATGAAAAATCTTAACGTGCTTACCTGCCAGTCCATCCATCTGTACTTTTACAATATGATTTTGCTCACAGTTTTCATGTACAATGACATCCATTACACTTGCCCATTTGGCACCCTTAGTAGTTTGTGGGAAGAGTTATTACATTCCCTGAATACAACGGGTCTGTAGTCGTTTGTTTACCTTTGCAAAGTCAATATATTTAATGGTGTCAAAAGGTGTCACGAAAATAAGGTTAAAGCAGCTATATGTTACTACCCATTTGTTTTAGCATTAATCAAAATATGTACCTGGGCTCAGTGTAAGTTTTAAATGTGGTCCAGGGAGGGAGGCTTTAGGGAATGCCATATGCATAGCCCAGATATGACATGTAAACACAACGTCACTGCAAGGGTGTAATCCTGATGTAGCTGAACTTGTAATCCCTTAGAAGCTCAATTATCTTGGGTATCGTGAAGAGTCTGGATAGAGTCTTAAAAAGTTATCCCTCCTGTGTTTCGCATTTTATTTTTGGTTATGGTTTGACAATGATGTATTTACTGAATTAATGTATTTCATCACATCCTTTGCTACTGATTCAGTTGGTAGGTTCATAAGTATTCTGAGAATGCTCTCCTTTGGCATGACATTGTTTGAAAAATATTGAGCCAGGAAAATATTTCTTATTTTGTTGTATTTTGAACAATAGAGGAATATATGTGGAAAGGTTTCTAGTACGTCCTGTCTACAGTTACAGAATAGGTTAAAATCCTCTTCTCTATCCTTGGTGTCAATGTATTGGAGGATTTTGAATGAGTAGAGTTTTAGACCAAATTTTACAAATGTTGCTCAATCTTTTTGTCCATAAAGAATAGTAAGTATGGTTCCAAAACATGATTTATTTTGTTTAACTCAAACCATTTATGTAATTTTAACAATTTTATCTTCTCCATATCTTTTTGATAGGGTAATATCTTGAGTTTATTTTTGATTAATTTAGTATAGTCATAAGATATGACTATATTTGTCAGAGAATCAATCCATAAATGTTCCAGTTTCAATATTTCAAGGTATCTAATATGTCCTATAGCCAGTTTGGGGTGGGGTTGTTTTGTATCCAAATTATTTTTTCCTCTAGGCATTTTTGATTAGTCTGTTAGGGTCAGCTTCAATGCAATTAATCCAGTAAGCAATCTTTGCTGCAAGGCCAAGTAGCTCATTTTAGTATGGTTTAGCTCAGCTCTAGCTATAACTGTTGGTATTGATGGAAACCTGTAAAATTGTTCTATATAATTGTACAAATGTTTTTTTGAGTTTTTCAAAACTCTACTCATAATACACCTCTGCTACAAAGAGGGCTACAGGATTTAACTTGATTCTCAATGCTTTTAAGATTGGGATCATAGAGTGTCCACCATACTTGGTACTGAATCTCCGCAAGGCATTTTTTGCTTGAGTTAACTTGTTCAACGTATAATTTGTGTGGTAGGTACATTTATTGTTGTTGTAGTCTGCAGTTTTGGTGCCCTGACTTCAATCATCAGGGGCCCAGCAGCAGACTGACACAGCATTTCAACCAGTTGGGGTGTCCTTGAACCCTGACATATAAAAAGGCTGTACTGGGACTTTGGGTGGCATTTTGGGTGGTCAAAGTGAGTGAGTAGAGGAGAGAGGCAGGAGTTATATGCTGCTGTGCCCTTCTTGCTAGGCACTAGTCCACAAATTAGACAGGCAGGATCCCCCTGCTAGTGAGATACAGTGTGCAGTGAGACTAGTTTGGTGTGAGCCCAGCATTTCAGCAAGCATCCTGAGGAGCCTGAATTTTTCCTGGTGAGACACTGACTGCAGAGACTGTGAGAACACCCATTCTAATGACTGTGTTGTTGAGTACCTTGGCTATGAGCTGTGGCCTAGAGTAGGCTACTTTTCAGTTGTGATTGCAGTAGTGCACAGCATCAAGTATAAGCCCAGGAATTATGTTTTTATTTGTCTGACCTAGGAGAAGTTTTCCTGCAAACCTACATTTATTTCCATTCTTCATGCAGTCAGCAGTTCAGAAAGGCTGCCCCGATAGATTTTTCTCTTTAGAGGACCAGCAGCATCTTCATCTCTGCAGGAGGATGGAACCCCAGCTGGGGTTAGGACACTGGATTCCAACAGATAAGTTCATCACTTTAAAGTACATAGTTATCAGTCTTTACCTGACTTTAAAGCAGTCAAGCATCAGTAACTTTACTTCCCATGGTTGATTACAATTTGAGGTTCAATAGTTTATGCATGTATTTGTGTCATGAACCCACTCCTGGGGGCCAGGTCCACTGAGTTCACAGTGCCCTCCCCTAAGTGCAGCTCATGACAGTGGGTCAGGAAATACCCTTCTCATGTCCTTTAAGAGTGCTCACTGATTTCACAACTGAACACTCATCATGAGAGTCCAGGGCTTCCTTTCTCTGGGTAAGGTAAAAAAATACAGTATTGAGTCTGTAGTCAGGAAAGAACTCTTTTTGGTTACTGTGCTGGGGAGAAAACCCAGGTATTACGAGACCTTTTGGGGCTGCTACTATAACCCTGATTGTGTCTTCTCCCATGGGGCTGCAGGGACCTGATTTAATTCCCTCAGACCCCCTTCGGAAATCTTGTGTACTTTTACTCTACTTTAAGGCCTCCAGATTTCCCTTCCAGGATCCTAGTCTTGGAAGTATGTGGCACCTTAGTGTGGAACAGGCATGTTCCAGATTGAATAAACCTTTCCAAAACCTTCACACATAACAAATCACTCCCAGGCAGTAGTACCTTAAAATAAAAGCAAGAGCTTTTACTGATTACTTAAATAATTACCATACAAACATACAGACAACTGATTTAGATATTTGGTCACAGGATAACTACAGACAAAGTTGGAAATTACATACAAAATGAACTAGTTAATTAACTGGATAATTTCTAATTTTTCTGTGGAGAATCAGAGTCCCAAAAAATTAATGAGTTTTGCAAAGTCTCTCTTCTTCCCGCTGTGCCTCAGAGTCCCAGCTTTTCTTACAGTGGTCTTCAGTGTGTCAGGAAATTTGGCTTCTACCCAGAGTCTCTGTTTAAGAAGGCTTATATAGCTATTTATGCAGTCTGCAAAACAGGCCTGTGATTGGCTAGTGGCCTTAATATTTCCAGATCCAACTATTCATCTCTAGGCCAGCAGTGGTCTCTCTTGCTCTTTCCCAAAAATGTAAATGAACCAAAATTGACAGTATTTTCCTTTCCCACAGCCCCACCTCTCCTGGGCTTGCTTTTGATCTGCATTATCTTCCTGTCACTCATTAAAATGGAAATAGACTGCGGCAGTTGGTAGGAAATTTAACAATAGTTTTCTAGTCTGGGTGTCTGCAGAACCCTGCTCTAAAACTATTTCTCTTCAAAATTCAAAGTGTTATAAGCAGAGGAGATGGCCCATCCATCACCTGTCACTTTATGGAATTTTCACCTTTGATTAGCTACCAGAAAATTCATATCCCCTATTGAAATTAAACTACTTCTGTTTACCTCTAAGCAAGCCTTTGTCCTAGGCAAGGGGAGATGTCAGACTAAAATACACACTAACTCTTCCCAAGTACCCTTGCAGTAAAATGGGAATCTTTTCTGACAAACCTTATGTCCTGGCCTTTTGGGAAATTAAACATAAAAAAAATTACAGAGAAATATGACAGCAATATGACTGAGTGGCCAATTTCGCAACATCCCACCCTCCTAAAACTGAATCTGTGGAAACATGCCCCTTCTGTATTGCAGGATTTCCACAGTACAGCTGCTGTTCTAATTGATGAGCTAGGCCATCTGCATTCACATTGACAGACCCAGACCTGTGCATAATGGTCATGTCATTGTGCTTCAGGGCAATACTCCATCGAAGGAGCCATCCATTAGTTTTGTCCATCTGATTTAACCACATCAAAGGGTTGTGGTTGGTTTGTTCCTCAAAGTGCCTCCCATAGAGGTATGGCTATAATTTCTTCGAGGCTCATACCAGTGAAAGGCATTCTTTTTCTACAATGGAGTATGCCTGCTCTTGGGGAAGTAGCTTCTTGCTAAGGAACATTATTCGGTGGTCTCTTCCCTGACTGGAAGTCTTGCTGAGGACTGCTCCAATCCCCACATCTGAGGCATCCATCTGTACCACAAACTGCCTATTGTAATCTGGTCTGGCCAGCACAGGGGCACTGCACAGCACAGCTTGTAGCTGTGTGAATGTCCTCTCACAGGCTGGATCCCAGTTTACCTTTTTGGACTGTCTTTTCTTTATCAAGCTAGATAGGGGAGCTGCCAGGGTACTGTAATTGTGCATAAACTTTCGGTAGTACGCCATGGTCCATTGGAAGCTACTAACTTGTTTTTGAGTTTCAGGCATGGGCCATGTCTCTATTGCCTCAGTCTTTGCTTGGTTTGGATGGAGCTTCCCCTGCCCAACTACATGGCCTAGGTATGCCTCCTCTGCCATAGAAACCTGCCACTTTTTGGCCTTTATAGTGAGCCTTGCTGCATTTATCCTGCCCAACACTTTGTTCAGATGGGACTGGTGTTCTTTTCAGCTGGTACTGAAGATGGCAATATCATCCAGATATGCCACTGTGTACTCTTCAGTACCCTGTAACACCTAGTTGACCAACCTTTGGAATGTGGCAAAAGGCATTACCCAGAATTCAAATAATCCTATTGGAGTGATGAAGGTTGACCGTTCTCTAACTCTAGCAGTTGGCTCCACCTGCCAGTACTGTTTGTTAAGTCAGTTGTGGCAAGGTATATCCCCCCCCCTCAGCTTGCCTAGTAGCTCATCTGTCCATGGCGTTGGGTAGACATCAGACTTCGTGACTGTGTAGAGTCCATGATTGTCCACACAGAAGTGGGTAGACCCATCTGGCTTGGGGACAAGGACTTTGAGTGAGGCCCAGGGACTGTTGGATTTTTGGATCACCCCTAAGTCCAGCATTTCCTCCACCTCCCTCCTAATGTCCTTTAGAATGGCCTCAGACACCCGGTAGGCTGTCTGTCACATGGGCCCTATGTCTATGTCATGCGTCACCAAGGAGGTTCATCCAGGCTTGGCCATAAACAAAGGTGCAAAGCCCTCTAAAACCTCCCTCACTACCTGGATCTGTTCTGGGGTCAACTTGAGTGACAGCTTGATTGTCTCCACAGATGACTCCCATTTGCTTTCCTCTAGCTAGTCCAGGAGGGGGTCTTCCTTGTCCGTCCCCTCCCCAGGACTACACACTGCAAACAACATGTCAACCCTGTTTACATATGGCTTCATCATATTGACATGATACATCCTATGGGTATGTCTCCTGTCAGACAGTTCCACAATAGTTCACCTCATTGACCTGTCAGATTACCTTGTATGGTCCCGCTCACTCGGCCTGCAGTTTGTCCTTCTGGACTTGGATTAGGACCACTACTTCCTGGCCTGTGCTATATGAGGAAGCTCTGGCTCTGCGATCATACCAGACCTTTTGCTTCTGCTGGGCAGCTGACAGGTGGCTTTGGGCCAACCCCATAAGCTCCTTCAGCTTCTCCCTAAACTTAAAGACATGCTCCACTATGGTAGTTCCCTGGGTGGCATGCTTGCCTTCCCAATCTTCCCAGATCAAGTCTAGGGGCACACGCACCCTACGTCCTTATAAGAGTTTGAAGGGGGAGAACCCTGTTGACTCTTGGGGTACCTCCTTGTATGCGAACAACAGGTGGGGAAGGTATTTCTCCCAGTCCTGTCCATGCTGTTCAGCAAATTCCTGGAGCATAATAATCTCTGCACCACTACACACTTCTCCTACAAACACTTCATCAGGTCCAACGTGAAGTTACCCCCTGATAAGAGAGAACCTCCTGTGGAAATCTGACATGGGAGAAAATCCCTAGTAAGCCACTTTGTCTGCCTTAATTAATGAGAGGCTGACCACCTCTAAGTATCGGGTGGCGATATCGACCACGGCCAGGATGTACTTTTTCTCGGAGGATCTTGGGGTATTCAAGGGTCCCACAATACCCATTCCTACCTTCTGGAATGGCTCCTCCACAATGGGAAAGGGAATTAGGGCAACAATTGTTTTACTACCTTCCTTCCCTATCTGTTTGCACTGGTGACAAGACCTGCAGTATTCCTTCACCTACTGGGTGAAGCTGGGCCAACAGAACTTTTGGACTAATTGCTGCATGATGTGAGCAATGCCCAGATGTCCGCACATGGAGATATCATGAGCGATCTTGAGGAACCGCTCATGATACCTCTGGGGAACGACAAGCTGCCTGCCCATCATCCCTCCCTCCCTCTGTCCTCACATCCTGTGTATACAACAGTCTGTTGTCCCAAAATACCTTATGTCTCATGTCACCTCCCTCTGTCCCGTCAGATTCTGCACAAGCCCTCAGCCTCTGCAGTCTAGGGTCAGTCCTCTGAGTGGCTGTAAAATCTTCACATTTTCCCAAAGCGTGGGACATGTTACCCCTCAGTTCCTAAACTGGGATTCTTAGCTCAAGTATCAGGGTATTCAGAGTCACCGCCAACCCCAACTTTCTGACCATTTGTTACCCCTCCCTCCTCAGAGTAACCTTCTGTAGCTGTTTGATGAATGACTACTTGGGGAATCCTACCTCCCTTTTACTATTCTCCTTTTCAGGAGACACAGGCAGGGGAATCAGCCTCCTATTCTTTTTCACAGGAGCTTCTGTGGGGTTCAGGGAATTAGAAGCGGCCTTTGCCGTCTGACTGCGGTAACCATACACACCACCCCCTGTTAGAGATTGTTCCCTATAATCACATCCAGGGTGAGGTTGCCTGCCACTAACACTTTTTGCACCCTCTCTCTTCATCCCAATCCAGGAGAACACTAGCTAGTGGCAGGGTTTTCTCCTCCTCAGTGAATCTGCTGTTACAAACTGATTAGGTATAAGTTGTTCAGGCCCAACCAAATCCCCTTTTACTAGGGTAAGAGATGCCCCAGTATCTCTTAACCCTTGGGTCTATACCCCATATACTGTAACTGGATGTATGTGCTCCCTCATGTTCACAGGCATACCCTCAGGGATACACAGTGCACCCACCTCCTTTTGAGGGACACTTTTTCCACTCTGTGCCTTGTTAGGACACTGTCTTGCAAGATGCTGCTTACAAAACCAACATTCATCACTTATTTTATCCAAGACACCTCATTTTGACAACTTGGGGCTTCCCCCTTCCTATAGAGGCAGTGAGAGTTCTAACTGCCCTGAAGGCACACTTTTCCCTTTTGCCCCTACAGCACCTGCTCCTCCATTTCCTTTCAGAGCACCTGCTCCTAACATAGTGATCCGAGAGTTCAGCAGCTTGCTGTGCTGTTTAAGGATCCCAGTCCTTTAGCCAGGTTTTTAGCTCAACTGGGCATGCCCAAAAATAACTATTCTAATAACACAACCTCTTCAGTTTTCCCCACAGAATTTGTTCCCACTCCCTCCCATAAACATTTCAAAAACTGATGTTGCTTTGTGGTGAATTCATCAAATCTCATTTGGGGCTCTTTCGGAGCTTCTGGCATTTAACTCTGTAGGCCTCAGGAGTTAGTCCACACTTTTTCAGTGAAGTAGTTTTAAGTTTTTCGTAGTGTTTACTGTCCTCATTGTCCATTTGGCCTAGCGCCTCATGCCCCTTTCCAGTAAGCAGCGTGGATAGCTGAAAGCTCCAGGCCTCCTTGGGTATCTTGGCCTGGATACAAACCTTTTCAAACAAATTTAAAAATGCATTCATATCCTCCCCCTCTTTAAATTCTGCTATTAATTTGGAATTAAATTTGTATCCCAGCCCTGGACTTTCAGGTTCACCTCTGCCACTTGCCTTCCCTGGCACTGGAAGTTGAAGCTTCAGCCTTTCCTGTTTGAACTCTCTTTGACACTGTTTGTCCTCTATGTCAGCCTCTCATTGGGCCATTTGTCCTCCATCTACATTTTGAGTCTTTTCTGCTCAAGTGCCCTCTGCTGCTGGGCTTGTAGGGCAAGCTGTCTGTCCTGTATGGCAATATGCACTCTCTGTAGCTCCCACTGAAGCTTCAACTTCTCCAGCTCCCTGTCTGTGGTGGACTTCACCTGGTGCCATGGCTCTGGGTTCCTTCCAATCTCACTGTCCTCCTCCTTGGGACTGGGCACTGCAATGTCCCCTGGCATCCCCACATCCAAGCTCTGGTCCTTTCCAGTCACTGGCTGTGACTCAAGGTCCTGGGCAGCTGCTTACTCACTGGCTGCCACAAGGGCATCCATAAGGTTCCTTTTAGTTCACCCCTCATAATGGACTCCTCTTTCCTGACACAACAGCCTTAGCTGGTCTGCAGGGTATTCACTGTAGTTGGAAACCATCTTCTTCCCAAACTACTTCTACACTAGCTTACACCGTATCAACAACAACAACAAAAAACAGTGTAGGAAACTTCATACTGTAACCAAAGCATCTCTTTTTTCCCCAATATCTGCCCTGTTTGTGTATGATTTCTTTACAGTTTACCAATCTGATACGCTGGCCTCGAACCCAAACACTATGCCACCAAAATCTGTCATGAACCGACTCCTGGGGGCCGGGTCCACTGAGTTCATAGTACCCTCTTCTAAGTGCAACCCATGACAAGGGGTCAGGAAATACCCTCCTCGCATCCTTTTAGAGTGCTCACTGATTTCACAACTGAACACTCGCCACAAGGGCCCAGGGCTTCCTCTCTCTGGGTAAGGTAAAATACAGTCTCGAGTTTGTAGCCAGGTGAAAACCCTCTTTGGTTGCTGTGCTGGGGGAAAACCCAGGTGTTATGAGACCTTTGGAGCTGCTCTCATAACCTTGATTGTGTCTTCTCCCATGGGGGTGCAGGAACCTGATTCAAACACCTCAGATCCCCTCCGGAAATCTTGCGTACTTTTACCCAGTTTAGGGCCCCAGATTCCCTTCCAGGATCCTAGTCTTCATAGTGTGTGGCACCTTAGCACTAAACTGGCATGTCACAGATTGAATAAACCTTTCTCAAAACCTTTACACACAACAAATCACTCCCAGGCAGTAGTACTTTAAAGTAAAACAAGAGCTTTTACTGATTACTTAAATTATTACCATACAAACATACAGATACATGATTTAGATATTTGGTTACAGGATAACTACAAAAAAGTTGGAAAATGCATACAAAATGAACTAGTGAATTATCTGGATAATTTCTAACTTTTCTGTAGTGAATCAAAGTCCCCAAAAATAAGCGAGTTTTGCAAAGTCTCTTTTTCTCTCCACTGTGTCTCAGAGTCCCACCTTTTTTTGTAGCGGTCTTCAGTGTGTCTGACAGTCTTCAGTGTGTCAGGAAATTTAGCTTCTGCCCAGAGTCTCTGTTTAAGTGGGCTTATGTAGCCATTTCTGCAGTCTGCAAAACTGGCCTGTGATTGGCTAGTGGCCTTAATATTTCCAGTTCCAACTGTTCATCTCAAGGCCAGCAGAGATCTCTCTTGCTCTTTCTCAAAGATTTAAGTGAACCAATATTAACAGTATTTTGCTTTCCCACAGCCCCACCTCCCTAGGTTGCTTTTGCTCTACATTACCTTCCTAACACTTATTAAAATGGAAATAGACTGGCAGTTGGTAGGAAATGTCACAATAGCTTTCTAGTCTGGGCATCTGCAGAACCTTGCTCTAAAGCTATTTCTCTTTGAAATTCAAAGTGTTATGAACAGAGGAGATGGTCGTTCCATCTCCTGTCATTTTATGGAATCTTTGCCTTTGATCAGCTACCAGGAAATTCCAATCCCCTATTGAAATTTAACTCATGCTTACCTCTAAGCAAGCCTTTGTCCTAGGCAAGGGGAGATATCAGACACTAAAATACACATTAACTCTTCCCAAGTACCCTTGCAGTAAAATGGGAATCTTTTCTGACAAACCTTATGTACTGGCCTTTTGGGAAATTAAACATAAAAAAAAGAATTTACAGAGAAATATGACAGCATTATGATTGTAGTGGCCAAATTGCCACAATGTGGAACCATGGCCTGTCTTGGGGAGGGGTTTGGTTAACTGAAGCCATGAAATTCAGCTCCAACCCGATGATGCATTATCGATGTATTGGGAGGCACATTGAGAGCAGAATCAGAGAGGTATTGATACCACTGGATACTTCATTAGTGAGGCCACACTTGGAGTACTGTGCGTAGTTTACATCACCCAGCACTAAAGCTAGTAATGCAGTGCTGGAGGGTGTTCAGCATATGGCCACCAAAATGGTTAAAATGATGAACAGCTTAGGCTGCAAGGAGAGAATGAACTCATTGGGTTTGTACTCATTGGAGTATAGGAGACTGAGAGGGGATATGTGCCTGATCTATCAGGCCTTTAGAAATAATGACCTGTGGGACTGTATAGGACTGGAATTTAAAGGTAACAGCTATAATCTGAGGGCACATATACTCCAGCTCAATGGTGAGACATGCTGCACTAGAAAAGGGGCAGCATGGTTAAACCAAGTGGTAGTGGTCTGGAATAAACTTCTACTGCAAGTCGTGGCTAGTGCAAACATGAAAGGATTTAAGAACAATTTAGATGATTACTGCAAGGCAAGCAACATTAATTGATATTTCGCTTGAGTAAGGGATGAGCTGCAAATAGGCACATGCCTTCTTGGCTCATAGGATCATATGAAACCCAGAATCCCAGGCAATGACATCAGACCTGTACCAAACTTAAACTATTATAAGAGGTATCCTGGGTGTAACTATACTGACTGGTTCCAACCATTTCTCTTGTGGGGTGTATGCTGTTTGAGGGGAGCAGGCACTCAGATGAGCTGTATGACAATGTGTGCTATGCTAATTCTATATTTACTCCACAGGTATTACAGCTGCTGGTAAGTAAACCTGTGTTCTCTTGTATACCTGGTGTGGTTGTTGATGTTATAGAGTTTAAGTAGTATAGAATTGATCAGTTAATGTGTGGAACTGCATTGTTGTGTATACCAGTGCGATGGTGGGCAAGATCTAAGGTGGATGATGGGCGGGAACTGCATCCCAGGGGGCAGAACCTAAATCACCATCAAGTTCACAGCATACTCTGGGTGGAGGTACTGAAACCAAACTCCCCATATATCCTAATGAGGTTTGTGCCCAGGCAAGCCCAACACACCCAGGGCCCTCAAACTTGGAGCCCAGTAAACAGGAACAGGAAGGGTGGTGTGACTTACCCTGTGTCTACCATCACATGGCAGAAAAAGAGGGGAGGTCACATATATAGAGGCACCACTGGGATCTTACTGTGTAGTGCACCACTAGAGCACCCCCTACTGGACATTGGTGAAATTGCAGCAGTTTGGGAAAAAAGTGACTATTTTTGAAATCTGTGTGTGCCCCCCCCCAAAAAAAGTGGAAAATGTCATTCACTCTGCAAGAGTTAGGAGGATGTTGCAGATTTAAATGGTATGATGGGAACAAAATATTGGTTATACAAGTGATCTCAAGGGATGCATAAAAAGCAGACATCTTAGAAGCCCTTCAAAAGAGCCTGACAAGTTTGAGACATTGCAAAATGATTAAGTAAGTCAGATTGAATGGTGATGGTCCCTAGCTGGTAGTGCTGAATTTGAAGTAAATTTGGGCACCACGTTGACCCCCCCTTTGAAAACAGAACTTTGAGAGGAGAGTTGCTGTCCTGGCTGGATAAATCTGTGAAACTGGAACCCAAGAGGAACTTTAAAAGCAATGTGGAACAGCTGTTGGCCAGTGAAGGGAAGTCTTTGCAGGACCTGAAACAGTGTGTCCTGAGTTCCCATGACTTTGTTTCTGGGGGAAGAACAGAATACTGTCACAGACTGTGCACATTTTCAGGGGCGCTACCCACTCTGACTGGGAAAGATGACTTTGACACATGGGTGTACTTATCAGAGTGGCAATGCTCAGAGGGGGGAAAAAGAAAAGATTGATGGAAAGTTTGAAACTCCCTGCCTTTAATGTAATCCAGTCATTGCAGTCCACAGACCCTGATGCAAGTGCAAGCGAGTACTTGGCAACTCTGGAAAGTGCTTTTGGCAGCACAGAAAGCAGGGAGGACTTGATGAGGAAATTTACAACCACTAAGCAAAAACTCTGATAGTCTCTGTCTGAATATGTCAATCAGCTAGAAAAGGCTCTACATAAAGTTTTCTGAAACAGAAGAATAGTTGCAAAGGATTTAAACAAGGCAAGGCTAGAACAGATTTTAAAGTCAGTTCCCTACTCAGAGCTTCTGCTGTTGAAACTGCGCCTGAGAGAAAAGTTAGAAACCCCTTCAGATCACCGGACTGTGCTGTGAGAGGTCCATGAGGCCAAAGAGTAGGAGGAGAACTAGCGCCTGTTGCAAGCTTCTGCCAGTATGGTACAGGTCAAGGGCAAGGTACTTATGGAAGAAAAGAGTGAGCTTCAGTCACTGCTCACTGAGTTAAAGAGAGTAATTACTTCAATGGAAAGTACAGGTACAAACCAAACAACCGTCTCAGTCCCTGTAAAAGTGATATGTTCTATGGTGCAAACTGTAGTGGGTGATCTAAAGACACAGCTGGCAGAGGTGAAACAAATGCTGGAGAAGATCAAAAGGACCAATGGGCCCTCATAACCTTCACCTGCACCCTGGGTTTACCATTGGTTATCACTGTTTTTGTTGACTACTACAGATGGTATTTGTCACATATAAGGATTGAGCCCCTAGAAGGATTAAATGTGTGAGGCCTTAGTGATTTCAATTTCCCCTATCTTGGATATATCAGATTATGGATATTGTTTCCTATGGAGGTGGCTGGTGTGGAAGGGCCTGTAGAGACTTTGGCCCTAGTGTGTCCCAAAATTGGACAGAGGGAGGATGTGCCTATTATAATGGAGATGAATGCTCCCATGTTTGCCAGGTTGCACCAACTGTGTGAGGAGCTGCAAAACTGAAAGAGAGCCCCTGTGCAAGGACAAGTGAACAGACGGGTAAGATGTGCTTACACCAGGTTTGAACGGCCAGAAGTGAAAGATGAGGATGTAGTGGGCATAGTGTGGAGAAAGGAGTCTCAGAAATTGATTTTACTTCCTGGTGCTGGGTGCAATGTCCAACGACAGGTGTATTTTAATAAAGGATGTGATGCAGAAGCTGCTGATGCTGGATGCCCCAGAAGATCACGGACTTCCAAGAGGATTGTTGGTAAAACCCAATGTGTTGTCAGCTAAGGCATACCAATACGTACGGAGAGTGGTATTGGAAGCTAAGAATGTCTTGGATCATGAAGCACTCATAGGGAAAGAGAGGACCCTTGCCAGAGTTTTCTGGGTGGACACTGTAGTGCAACCCAAGCTAAGTAACTGGACTTGTCTAAGGAGGTTGGACCCCAGCATATCCATCTTTGGAGAATCTCCACTACCTGCAAGCTGGAAGGAGCAGATCCAGAAGAAACTGACTGTGAAGAAGGATGTCCTCTCCCTTGAGGAATGGGACATGTGTTATGTCAGAGGTGTGAAACACCAGATTCAGTTACATGATCACAGGACATTCTGAGAAATGTCCAATGGTTTGCACCTACAGACCTGGATGACATCAGGCGACACTTACAGAAGATGCTATAGCAGCTGGGATAATCCAGGAATCCTGTAGACAATATGCCTCCCCAGTAGTGGTTGTGAGAAAAAAAGAATGGAACAGTTCACCTCTGTGTCAGCTATCAGACCCTGAGAAGAGAACCATACCAGATCAATACACCATGCCAAGGATGCAGGATGTACTGGCTTGTTTAAATGGCAGCAAGTGATTCTCTGTCCCTGACCTGAGAAGTGGTTACTATCAAATCACATTGGCTCCAGAAGATCAAGAGAAGACTGTATTCATCTGTTCAGCAGAATTCTATGAATTTCTTAGAATGTCCCAAGGGGTGTCAGGGGCCCCAGCCATGTTTCAGAGGTCATGGAGAGGGCAGTCTGGAACATGAACTTACTGGAATGCTTGGTGTACCTCGATGACATCACTGTGTTTGGAAAAACTGTGGAAGAGCATGAAAACCCATTATTTAAAGCCCTTGAAAGGCTGGAAGAGGTTGGGCTTAAGCTGTCCGTGGACCAGTGTTAATTATTTCAGGCCTCAGTGAAATATGTCAGCCATATAGTGGCTTCAGGAGGCTTTCAAACGGATCCAGAAAGGTAAAAGCCCTCATGACTTGGCCTAAACTCAGAGTATTAAAAGAGCTCCAGAGATTTTTCAGATTCTGTGTCCATTACAGAAGGTTTATAAAGGACTATACTAAGGTGATTCATCTGCTTCTGGACTTACTGCCAGGCTATCCACCTGTGAACAAACAGTAAAGGCCTGATAACAAAGCTCCTTTGCCCAAGATGTACTTTCTTACAAATGAACCTTTTGTCAACAGGTGGATCCTGGCCTGTGATGAAGCCTTTCAAGAGTTCATTCATCAGCTGACAAGTACTTCCATCCTGGCTTATGCAGACCCGACAAAACCTTACACCCTACATACCAATCCCAGCTTTAGTGACTCTGGAGCTGTTCTTTACCAGGAAAACCTTGAAGGTTTGTGCCCTGTTGCTTATGCCAGTTGGAACCTTACACCTTTCTAATGGAACTACCCTGTGCATAAGTTGGAATATCTAGTGTTGAAGCGAGCCACAGTGGATCAATTTCATGAGTACCTCAATGGGGCAAAGATCATGGTAAAATAGACAATAACCCCCAATGTACGTAAAGACTTCCGCAAAGCTGAATGCTGCAGGACAGAGGTGACTCACAGCATTTTCTTTGTATGACTATATCATTGAGTATTGACCAGGCACAGATGCTGATGTGTTATCCTGGAGACCTGATCCTGAGGGAGGTTGGACAAAAATCCCAAAAGCTGCAATCCAAGCCCTGTGCAGAAAGTTTGAGCCTGATGAACATCCTTCCCCCTAAATCTGGATAGGCTAATTGACAGTTTGGGTGCCACCTCAAGAAGCATCCCTGCAGCTTATAATAACTCAGCACTGCTCGAGCAGTCTGATCTGCCCCATCTGAATAGATATGACCTTTAAAGGGAACAGAAATGGGATCCATGCTTGAAAGATATCTACTCAGCCAAGCAACAAAGAGGAGGGTCAGCGACTGCCCAGGTAACTCACAAAATCACCCTGCTGATGCAGAAAGAGTGGACCAAGTTAAAAGCAAACACGAGAAAGTGTGGGACCAAGTGGCATTGCAAGAAAACAGCTCTTGCTCCCCAAGAAGTATTGAAAGACTGTCACCAGTGCACTACTTGACAATATGGTGCACCTCAGTATTGACAGGACAACAGAGTTAGTGCAGTCCTGGTTTTATTGAACCAGAATTGCAATAAAGATCAAAACGTACTGTCAAACCTGTCAGTGGTATGTACAAAGAAAGACTTTACCAAAGAGAGCTGCACCCTTGATCAACATTCAAATCAATGCACCCATGGAGCTTGCCTGTATGGACTTCCTTAGTCTGGAGGCAGATGACAAAAGTGTGCAGCACATCTTAGTGGTTATAGATAGTTTTTCAGGATACACACAAGCTTCTCACCCAGGACTAGAATACAAAAACAGTAGCTGACTGGTTCCATCTGTTTGGGGGGAGTGGGGGCTCAGAAGAGCTGTGTGACAACTTGTGCTGTGCTAATTCTGTATTTTCCCCACAGGTACCAGCGCAGCTGCTGGTTGTTAAACCTGTGTTCTATTTATTTATTTAAGTTTTTGTTTACTGGGTAAACAATATGAGACAAGGACCTTTTTTAAATGTGACCAGGGACCATAATCAATGTTACAGTCAAGATGTAATACAATATATAATACAATATACAATACAATACCATTTTACTAATAAACATAACATAATCATAACAACATACTAACAACAATACATTAACAACAGTCACACATCATCATACTTAAGCAATAATGCACGACAGGGTGTGTGTTGTGCTAGGATAACGTCATGCCTGGGGTGATTAGGCACGAGGCCACAGGCTGAGTGTGACTAATCACCCCAGAAGTGACATTATCCCAGCACAACACACACCCTGGAGTGCATTATTGCTATTATACAATGGCTCTTTGTTTTTATATTAAATAAAAAGTAGAAAAAAATATATATTTGTGTTTTTTTTAATCATTTTTGGTGTGTGGAAGTATCTGTTTTAAAAAAAGTCTAGTTTTCTTTTGGACACTAGATGGTACTGTCAGTATTGATCTGGCCAGTGGGTGGAGCTGTAGCATTGTAATTATAGCTTTGCAGTACTCAGTCCTTGCAGTAACCTGTGCCTTGTTGGTTTTTGTGGTAGTCAGCTGTATTGTTGTTAAGCCACTTCGTTTTTCCCTTCTATGTTTTCATTTTTTATTTTGTTTCTGGTTGTGATGCTGTTTACGGTGGCTTCTTCATCACCCCGCAGATCTGACTTGCGTACTGCAACCGCTGGTGCCGTTGTCACACTGTGCATCATTGCAGATTAATTCTGTAGCCTGCGAGTCCCCCGCTGCTCCCGCTTTGAAAATGGATCGGATATGTGAGGGAGTGAAGAAATTATTTCTTTTGCATTGCCAGTGTTGCAGATTAATTCTAGCCCCCAACCGCCTGGTTGTTCTCCAGCTTTATTTGGTGGCTGATTGTTCCGGCAGAGATTTCGGCAGGACAGCTATGACAAGTTGTAAATGGAGTGGATATGTGAGTGTGTGAAAAAATGTTTTTCTTTTGCGCTGCCACAGTGTTCTGTTCCTGTAGTGTTTTCTTGCTTTACTACAGTCATGGTGTGTTTGAGAGGAAAAAAGTGAAGACGTGATGCATCTATTTTGAGTTTAATGAAGCGCTGTGTCAGACGGTTACTGTGTTTGGGTCAGGAAATGAGTGACGAGTGTTGAGGGTGATCGCATTAATGGCAGGTTAGTTTGTGTAAAATATGTCTTAAATTGCGAAGCTAGATAGGAAAGGTATACTGTGGTACTGTTAACGTGGACAGTTTTAATTTGTGGTGGGTTTGTTGGACATTTTAGTGCCTGTTGGAAGGAGTGACTTATTAAAAAATAAAAACAAGCAAGTACTGGCAAAAGCCACAGCAGCCATGGCAAGTGTGGGCAACTTGGACATGGGCTGAGGCATGATTCGCATAACATTTGATACGGTCTTGTGTGTGCTGGGACTAGACCCATGATGTTGTACTGGGATAACATCACGGGTCCAGTCTCAGACTGACCAATCAGAGTACAGTATTTTTTTTGCCATTGTATAATTAAAAATGTTGTCTCACTGATGCTTTAAAAGCATTTTTTTTCCTTCAGTATGTTGTAAAGTGCATGGAATCTTGTTCCAATATTCTGGAGCATAATAAGAGAAAGCTTGCTGCCCTAATCTTGATTTTTCTTTTGGAATAGTTAACATAACAGAGGCATTGGAGCATAGCTCCCTATTTGGTATCCTAATATTTAACAATGAAAACATAGGAGAAGCTGTACCCAAGGCTAAGGTGTTATAAACCAAGCAACTTAAACTATATTGAGAATATAAACATGGGGAAGCCAAGATGTTGCTGAATACAAGTCGCAATGATGTGTTCTATATGGAAGCTTCAATGCAACTCTGCATACAGCATGGAATGTAGATGTTAACAACATGGCATCAGACTTGGCCAGATTTGCAAATAAAAATGAATTATAATTCAACATTGCCAACAAGACACTTTGGCTTATTGCACATCTGGCTTCCCTTCTTAACAGATCCTGCAACTTAAACAAAGCCCCTAACCTTTGATTCACATTTCTACAGTTTTAATATGCAATGTATAAGATAGACAAGGATCCAAAATTAGTTCTAAGTACCTAAATTGGAAAACCTGCTCCAACATAACACCCTTGTGACTTACGATCTCAAGAGGACTACTGTTGTTTAACCTATACTTAGAGCCAAAAGCATACTCTTTGTTTTACTTGTATTTAAAAGAAGATGATGGGAATGTAACCACAGGTCAAGTGCATGAAAGTTAGCAGCCAGATTTGATTTTATGTCATCCACTGATGGAGCACTAGTAGAGGGAATAATATCGTCTGCATACATCAAAACCTCAGTGCATACCAGATAATTTGGTAAACTATCAATAAACATAGAATAAAGTAGGGGTCCCAGGATAGAGCCCTGGGGTACCTCCACCACCATCATTTTACTCCTAGATAGAGCTCCCTAATAACTCACCCACAAAGGTCGTACAGTTAAATAACTGCCAATCCATCTCAATGGGGAGCCCCTGACTCCAAGGCCCTCCAAACCCTGGAGCAACAAGCAATGGTCTAGCAGGTCAAAGGCCCTGGACAGGTCCATCCATGAACACAGCACCTGCAAGCTTATCACTATCCAGTGCTTTACCCCCATAATCTCTGAACCTGGCCAAGGCCATACCCGTACCGTGATGTTTACAAAGCCATGCTACACCGGGGATCGGAGGGTTGCGGAGTAAAGAAACTCCACCATCTGATGATTTACAATGTTTTCAAGCATTTTACCCAAAACAAGAAGGTGATAGCTAGGATGATAAGTTAACCATCCAACTTTTATTGTCCCACCCTTATACACAGGTTTTATGACTGTACTTTTCCAAGAAGATGGAAATTCACCTGTAATCAAGGATAAATGATAAATTTTAGTTAATGGAACAAATATATAATCAGCTACAAACTTTAGAAACCTAACATTGAGCTCTCCAGGCCCAGAGCTTTTATTAGGAGATAGCTTTTTCAATAATCTTAATACTTCACTTGGCCTAATTTGGCAAGAATAAAAAGAGAAAGGACTTTCCCTCAGACACAAGGGACCCTGAGAATGCGAGGAAAAGAAACCATTTGTACAAGTAGTGAAATCTGTAAATTTTGTCATAAAAGCTTCAGCAATTACAGACAAATCAGACGTTAAGTTATCACCCACATTCATCTGATTTGGTACAGCACTAACCTTTGGGGCAGTCAACTCCTTAATAGCAGACCAAAATTGCTTAGGATTATTCAGATTATTCTGCTGTTTTGTCTGATAACACTCTGATTTACAAAATCTTATTTTGGCCTTACATAGATTGCGCCAATGCCAATAATTATAAAAATTTTGGTCTGTTTTTAACTCCTGGTACCACCTCCAAGCAGAGTCTCTCTCTCATACATTTAAATAACTCTGGTGCAATCCATCTATTTACTTTACCTCTAACCCTATGAGTTTTTAGAGGAAAAAACCTATTCTGTAGCTCAGCTAAAGTTTTATTAAAATAATCCACTCGGAGGTCACGTGATGCAGCGATCCTGAAGAGACGCCTTCTGTCACCTCTCCGGTCTACCGCAATATTAATCTGAATTTAAACCATTTAATTTAACTTGCTGAACGGAGAAGAGGCAAATAACATGTGTCAGAAAGTCTGGGGTATCCAGGTGGAGTGTTTTTAAGGAGATGGAAGTGGATATGAAGAAATTACAGCCGAAACACACTCCGCTGGCCACACCCAAAAAGGCACCTAAAAAACAAAGTGCTAATACTTTGCCTGGGCAAGCCACGCCACATCAGAGTCCCGAACAAGAGCCGTTAACCCTCTCAGGTTTTTTGGTGGAATTTAGACCATTCAAGGAGGATTTAAAGGGTCTTACTTTAGAAATTAATTCGATTACCCAAGCTCTAGAAAACATTGTATTGAGGATGTCCGACAGTGAGGCAAGGATCACCTCTTTAGAGAAAAGGGCTGATAAATCAGAACCTGAGATAGTGTCCATCAAACAAAAACTGGTAAAAATGGAGCAGAAGCTGGAGGATTTAGAGGGTCATAGCCACAGCAACAATGCGGTAATTATTGGCCTCCCTGAAACTGAAGAAGGGCACGATTCAATTTTATTTGTTCAAAAATTTCTGGAGAAAATAGTGGGTCCTTTTCCTTACGGGACCCGGTACATTATAGAGAGGGCTCACAGGGCACTCTGCCCAACCCCACCGATAGGGGCTCCCCCCAGGCCCTTGATCTTTCGATTCTTAAATTATTTGGAGAAACACTTTTTTCTCAAAATTCGAGAGATCCAAGATCTTCAATGGGAGGGGGTAAGAATACGAGTTGCCCAGGATCTGCCACTATCAGTGCGCCAACGCAGGTCCTCATTTCACCCTCTTGTTACTAAAATAATTGCAGCTAGAATTAAGTTCAGAATGATTTATCCAGCCAAGTTGCAGGTATTAATCTCTGGTACATGGCATTCGTACGAGGACTTGGGGGCGGCAACCAAAGGCCTGCACTCGCCTATGCCCGACCTATTCAAGGATACTTGATGGAGGACTAACGTTTTTGGGGGGCAAATAGTGGAGTAAAAGATCCATAAAGCGAATGAAAGATCAGAAGAGAGAAACAGAAAAAACAAATAAATAAATAAATAAAGAACTTCAATGTGCGGTTTTTGTTTCAGAATGGCCAGCTTCTAAAGTATTGGACTGTTCAGTGGACTTGGGCACTGGTCATATTATTTAACCCTGTCTCTCTGTAAGGAGGGGAGGGAAGAAAGGGAGAGGTTCACGTTTTTATACCGCAGGGAAGAATCAGAAATGTTTATTATAGCCAGAATTGTTGTTCTTTGCTTCCGTGGTAATAAATTTATAAGAGTCATATATGCGGTTGAGCTCTTAGTTGGGGATAGTATTTGTATAACGACTGAATTGTTTTAAACTGTTTTCCATGAGGATAGTTCTCAAGAATGAATCCAAGTGGTCTCAGGCATGCAGTCACCAAGTAGGCACATTAGCACATGGCTATCTATTTTAAGGAAGAAAAGAGTTGCATGTAATGTTTTGTAGAAGTGCTTCAAGGGTTGACATTACATCACAGTGAATTTCGATGTTTAAATTAAGAGACAGAAATGAGCAGAGTTTTTCTCTTCCCCATTTGTCCAGCAAGCAAAGTATAGCTGACATAGAACTAAGGTGGGGAGGTTGTTACGTGGAGTCGCCACAGGAAGGGGATGTTGCTCTGCTATTCCATTAGATTAGCACTGGACTGAGTTATGCGAAAGGCTGCAGTTGTAAAGTGGTAAAACATTATAACAATGTTAGGTTACATGTAGCTTGGGGGATGCAGGACAGTCGATATGGTGGTACCTTGAATTTAGACTTAGTATTAGGGGACTTATTATGTAGTGAAGTTTTAGTAGTGGTGAGGGCAGATCCGGTACGTGAGATTTCTTTTGCTTTATTTTGGTGGGGGGTGCTAACTACGGAGTAGTAAAAAATTATAGGTTTTATAGTAAAGTTTAGGGTGGTTTGCCCTTCCCCATTGGTCGTTTTCTCCTACTGTCGGATTTAGTGCTAGTTTACCTATAGACGAAGTTCTATACTTAACAGATAATTTTTGCATGTAGGATTATTAGATAGTGTAGTTAAGGTGAGGGTTCTATATTACATTTTAAGGATTTTTTTGGGGATAAAACAGGGCGGTTGGGCGGGGGGAAGGTGATGTGATGGCGAGTGATGGTGTGCTGCAAAACAATTTAGCTGGATAGTAAGGGGGGTAGGGAGGGCAGGGGTAGGGAGTCATCCAGGGAGTTTTTAGTTGTGGGTTTTTTCTGGTGGGTTTTTTTCTTTCTGTAGTGGGTGGGTTCAACAGTCCAGTATAACAAAATTTTGCAACGGTTCAAAATTAACAGGTCTCAAGATAGAAACTGGCTTGGTGGGTGCAATACAGAATGGCTAATGATGTGTGCATCTCCACTTGGAATATTAAAGGGGTCCGTCAGAAACTAAAACAATACAAAATTCTGAAACATTTGAGCATTTTGTACTCTCATATTTCTTTATTCAAGAATCTCATCTGTTAGACTCCGAGGCCATTCAGATGAGAAGATTATAAATAGGACAGTTTTTCAGCTCAAGCTCCTCTAACAGTTGTGGGGTTTTAATTCTGATTAATAGGAATATACCATTTACTGCCACACAGGTGGTTAAAGATCCACAGGGCAGATTTCTACTGGTGAAAGGTACTCTTTTCTCCAAAGAGTTTCTATTGGGGAGTATTTATGGTCCTAATAAGGAGAACCCTCTTATTTTTATGCAGCTATTAAATTCTATACTCCCATTATTACCTGCGTTAATAATTTTGGGGGGAGACCTTAATCTGGTGTTGGATCCTGATAAAGATCATATTGGTAATACCTCAGGAAGACCTTCTCCTGCTCGGTGAGCCATTCATGATTTAATGGACCGCTTGGGCCTTTGCGATGTATGGAGGACACTACACCCAGAAGCTAGGGAATACACCTTCATTTCCCCTGTTAATGGATCCATGTCTCATATTGATTATTTATTGATATCTCAACAAATTTTGCCTGGGGTATTAGTCTCCGTTATCCAACTGGGTCCCCCCTCAGATCATTCAGTGGTGCAGTCTAGGTTGTCGCTTCCATCCTTGCCTAAATGTCATACCGGATGGAAGTTGAATGATCAATTACTTAAGGACTCTAAAATGGTTGATTGTATAAAAGAGCATATTAAATTATTTTTGATACCAATTCAGCCCAGGACATTAAACCTGACATTTTGTGGTGTGTCTTTAAAACATATCTTCATGGCATTTTAATTGGCTTGGCATCTAGTAGGAAGAAAAAACAAGAATTAAAACAGAAAGCTATGTTATCTCAGATTAGATCAATGGAGGCCACTTTACATTCACAATCAACTGAAGAAGTCAAACAAAAACTTGTAAAATTAAAGGACTCCTACATTAGCCTCCTGAATGAGAAGGTGGAATTTGCAATATTATGTGCAAGGGCCTCATATGTAGACCATGGAGAAAAAGCAGGGAAACTATTAGCTCAGCTAATTAAACAACAGGAATCAGCTTGATTTATCCCTCCAATTCGTTCTAAACTTGACGGATCTTTAAAATCTTCCCCTCAGGAAATAATATTGGAATTTACCAGTTACTACAAACAATTATATGGTGTTATGATTAATCCCCCATCTAATTCAACTCTTTCCCATTATTTGAAAGAGACTCAATTAACCGAGCTTCAGAATCCCAACAGAGGAACGTAGTGTCCCCAATTTCATCACTGGAAGTAGAGGTAGTAATACAGGGATTACCTTCAGATAAATCATCAGGACCTGATGGGTTTTCGTCTAACTTCTATAAATATTTTAAGGATAAGATTATCCCACATCTTCTCTCTTTATACCATTTTATATTATCTGGTACATGTGTAAATTCCACATTATTTGAGGCTCTATTGTACTTCTACCAAAGCCTGGTAAGAACCTAGAGGCTGTGGAAAGTTACAGACCCATTTCCCTATTAAACCAGCACATTAAGATATTAACTAAGATCTTAGCAGATAGGCTTAGTCTAATCCTCCCAGATTTAATAGATTGGCAACAGGTTGGCTTTATGAAGGGAAGATCTTCTGTAGATCACTTACGTACTCTTTCCCATGTATTCTCGGTGTCCAGGGATGCCTCCTTTCCAAGCAGTGTCGGTGTCCCTGGATGCAGAAAGAGCTTTCAATAGAGTTAGTGAACTTCTTGTTACAAACTCTGAAAGCTTTTGGGTTTCTAACAATTCTAGTCTGGATCAAGGCTTTACTAAAATCCTTCAGCCAAAATTTCAGGTAATGGGGTAATCTCAGACTCCTTTTCTTTACATTGGTACCAGACAGGGTTGTCCCCTTTCCCCACTTCTTTTTAATTTATACTTAGAACCGTTAATCCGCAAATTGCTTTTATGTCCACAGGTACAGGGAATTACAATATTGGACACGGAAATTAAAGTGTCTGCATATGCCAATGATTTACTCTTACAGCTTTCATATCCAGAGGCCTCCATTTCTGCTATGTTAGCCCTAATAGAGGAATATAGTAAGTTGTCTAATTATAAGTTAAATGTTGGTAGGTCCATTGTGTTCCCTTTAAATCACAGAGTTCTCAAGCATGATATCACTGCTTTAGGCTTGGCGTGGTCATATGAATCTTTACATTATCTTGGCATCGAATTAACTAGAACTACACAGCTTTCCATCAAGAAGAATCTGGATTCATTATTAACAATAGTGATGCAGGATTTAGAACTCTGGGCAGCTCTTTCCATCTCGTTGTGGGGCAGAATTAACTTAGTTAAAATGAATATACTGCCCAGGTTGCTTTATCCGTTCACTTATTGAACATTGATTTACCAGGTACCTGGTTTAAAAAGGTCCATAGCCTAATAATGAAATTTATCTGGCTCAAGAAACAACCTAGGGTAGCATATCACAAACTAGCGGCCCTAAATTCCAAGGGAGCCTACGGCTACCTCATTTTAGTCTGTACTATTGGGCTAGTCAGGCTTCTAAATATCTTCAATGGTTAGTCCCAAATTCTATGCCTGTTTGTTCTCCATGGTTGAAAATTGAATTGGAAATGATTCATTCATGTAATATGGATCCTTCCACATTGTTATTTTTAAAAACCTCAATTTTGCCAAGTAAGTTAAAAGGCTCCACGATAGAAACGTCCATAAGAATTCAAGCACAGTTATGTGGGTTTTTAAAATACAAACATTATGCAGATTCTTCTCAATCGATTTGGAATTCCCCTGCTTTCAGAATAGATAACAAGCCTTTACTACCTACATGGTTACCTTGATTAGGAGAAGGGAAGGCGTCTTTGTTTCTGAAGGAAGATGGAACATGGTTATCTGCAGAGGAACTTGTATGGAAATTTAGTTCACCACCAAAGGACCATTTTAGAATTTTTCAATTAAGGCACCTTTTGGTTAAAAAATTTGAAAGGATATCTCCCGTATCACCAATGCACTCTTTTCAAAAGGACTTATGTCCGCTAATTACCTCTACAAAAGTAATTTCCAAAGTATATAATTTTTTAGATCAATGGTGTTTTTCCGATGCCTTTGGACCTTCCAATTATTGGTCTGATCTTTTTCCACACCAGAACATAGACTGGCCTATCCTATGGAGAAACTGTCACCGTTTTGTATCTCAAGACAGGCTATGGTTGATGCAGTTTAATATTTGCATAATCTCTATTGCTCACCTCAAAAGCTGTATACTTGGGGAGTAATAACATCTAACTTATGTACTAGGTGCCTACAGAGTGAGGGTACTTTGTTACATATTTTCTGGGACTATCCAAAGATAGCTCCGCTGTGGAGGATGATACAGGACAGAGCTGATCCATTATTGGGGTTGTCTGATTTATTCTTGCCTGAGATATGTCTTCTTGGGGACTACTCTCAGATAACAGTGAATCAACGTAAATATCACATAGCCTTGATTTCCATGTCTGTTAAAAAGTTGGTCCTTAAATATTGGAAAAACCCACAATTGGTTCTCTATTCTGAATGGCTTAACGAGTTTCTAGCTAATCTTAGGATAGAAAAGACCATTTCCAGTCTTTATAATAATAATGTTAAGTACAAAAAGATATGGCCTACCTTACATACGTTATACACCATCTAACCTGCAATGTGGTCAGAACATATTATATTGAACTGTTTGTATACCAGGACTGTGGGGGAGGGGGTGGGGTGGGGGAGGGGATGGGATCATGTATATTGAATTTTCCTTTGTTGTTACATATTGTTATCGAATAAGCATGATCCTGTCCATTGTAATGTTGAAAAGGTTAATAAACATTAAATGAAAAAAAAAAAAATAATAATCCACTACACAATTTACTTCAGGGACTGCATCCAGGTAAGTCCAGTCTATGTTATTTAAACCCTCCCCCAAATCTTCTGGAATTTCTAATAACAATTTCCTAAATGATATAAATCTGGTTGGTAATTTTGGTATATTACACCTCCATACACAGTATACTGCCAGATGATCGCTCACAACATCAGGGAGCGTACCCTCAACTGCTATTTTAGAAAAGTTATTGGTAAGGATCCAGTCTATTGTAGTATGCTTATTGCTTCCTAAATTAATTCTAGTATAAGTAGAGACTACCTGCACTAGCCTTGCATTTGTTATAAGAGAGTCCAGTGCTGGTATGGTTGTTAACTGCTATAGTGTTTAAGTACTATGGAATCAATAAGTGTATGTGAAGAACTGCATTGTTGTGAATACCAGTGCATGGGTAGGCAAGTTCTAAGGTGGATGATGGATGTGAACTGTATCCCGGGGGCAGAACCCAAATCACCATCAAGCTTGTAGCATACTCTGGGTGGAGGTACCAAAACCATATTCCCCATATACCCCAGTGAGGCTTGTACCCAGGCAAGCCCCAAGCACCCAGGTCCATCAACCTTGCAGCCCAGCAAATGGATACAGAACAGGGAGGTGTTGTTACGTATGTTGTTCAAGAGCCTCTTAGTGATGTGAATGTGTCATGATTCTGAGATAAATAAAAAAAGTAAGACTGCATCTGGTAACAAACCTCTTGTTTGAGTTCTTCCGTGCATAAGAGATAAACAATGTCTTTAAAAATAGCCCACACACAACATAACTGGAGATGAAGATGGCAAACCTCTGCTAACACCTCTGCTCCAGAGGAAGAAACTAAGTGCTATCTTTATTGTTTGAGGATGTTTTATGCGACTGGAGAAAGTGAAGGTCCAGCTGCAGACTGAGCTTCTCTTTTGGCAAGAGCATTTGGAAGGGGAGAGCATAACAACCTTGTGTGTTAGCAAACTTTCCAGAAATGACTGAGTTATCAGTGGAAATGTTGTGTAATCGAATTCAAAGTGCAAAATGGCCGTAATAACAGGACCTATGGGATCTTTTGACAAAACTGTAGAGCAGTGCAGCTTGTATACTGAGCGTTTTTATTATTTTGTGGTTGCAAACGATACTGCAGAGGATAAGAAGGTAGCCACTTTTTTGAGTACGATGGGAGGGACAGCTGGCCTGCTGGTGCAGTGGTAGCGCCAAAACAGGACTGACTGAAAACCCTCCTTGCTGGTTGGAACATTCCAGCACAGGTTACAGACATCTCGGAACCTCATTGACTTACTTGTCTATCAGTCACTTTTCTGTCTTCCCCAACTGTGGGAAAAAGGGCACCAAAGCACTGTGCTACTTTTCTCCCAGAGTGCCTTGAGTTTCTTGCAAGACTCCCAGATTCCAGTTGGCTGATTATTGGGGTCAAAGATCATCAAAATCGTCATGTCTGTCCATTTACATTTTCACACTAACTGCTGCTGCCTTCTTACAGTTTCTTTAGTGGGATGCTGCATTATTTTAATTTTACCAGAAGACCAGATGTATTTGTAATCAGGCTTTTGTCAGTGATGTCAGCGGTGAATCAATCTCTCCTCTTCAGGTGCGGGGGCACCCCTTTTGTCAATGGCACAGAGCAAAGAAAATTGAAACTCCAGATCCTCTTCACCTGACCTCCAGCACCAGTTTCAGTCAGTCACAGGCATGGCAGGTGGGCCCACCCTAAGCCTCCTGTGGCTCAACAGGTAAGCCCCACTTATGGGGGGGTTACATGTACGTGTCCTTTACGTAACTAATGCTGGGTTGTCCCTGAAAAAGGGACCCTTTTGTTCCGGTGGGCCTACCCGGATACCAAAACACAAAAAAAAAAATAAGCAAGCACAGTACCAAAGCTATGTCCTAGTAAATATTTTTAGTTGTTATAACCAGATATTTCACAGGAAATGAATGGTGATTTCCTGTGCAATATCTAACTAATATACTGGGACTTACCTCTGGCTGCCACTGTACTTTAAGGTTAGAAGGGACTCTATAATATGTCCATTAAGTCTGCCATCCCTGCTTCATAAGCAGGAATGGAATATGCATCCTGTTCAAACACATACCAGTTTATAGGGATTCTCAACATAATCTACTTTATTTTTATTTTATGCTGGATAATGCAAATCATATAGGGAAAATGTATGATGTATTACTTTGATATCAAATACTGACATGAAAGGAAAGGGGCTAAGAGCAAGACCAAGAGGCAGACTGATAAAGATGGGATGAGAAAACAAACAAGAACAAAAGAAGAGGGATGCAGGAACACTGGAGGGTGGTGTTTATAAATGTCAGGAGCCTAGGAAATAAGATTTTTGACCTGCAGACACTGGTGACAGAGGCCCATTTAGACATAGTGGCTGTGACAGAGAAATGGGCTATAGAGCACCATGATGGGGAACTATTCAACCAGGATATGCAGTTTTAAGGAGGGATAGGATCAACTGTGTTTGGAGGCCCTGCTGCGGTATTCTTTTTTGAAATTCAACATCTTTATTAATTTTATCATAAACCTACATACATAGGAACAGTGTCAAGGAAGAATATTGGATAACACAAAATGCTATATATCCACCCCCTACCCCCACCCCCAACCAATCCACCCCTGGAGTGTGCCCCGACTAGTCAGACAAGGATAACAACATACAGTTTAGTAATTAGACACATGGAGAGTTAAGAAATCAGTGAACAATTAATGCAAATATAATGCATGGAATTTGCCCCATTTTTTGTAGAATAGCTTGAGTCTATTGCAGGAGCTTGCAATCAAGCGTTCAGTTCTGAAACACATAGAAAGATCATTTAGCCATTCACTGTAAGATATGGCAAGCTGATCCAGCCAATGCTTAAGTACCAGTTTCTTGACAACCACTGAGATTAAGGCCATGAGAAATCTTCACTCCTTGATCCTGATGTTGGTGTAGATACCCAAAATGCAGATTTCCACAGGGAAGAGACCATCTAAACCCAGTAACGGATCCATCTTGGTTTGAATTACCTGCCATAAGGAGGAAACCTTTTCACAATACCAGAATATATGTAAAAGATTCCCTTTTGATTTACCACACCTAGATCATATAGAGTAGGGAAGGTGGCCCATTTTAGCCAACTTAATGGGTGTATAGTACATATAATTTAGAATATGGTATTGGGTGAGTCTAAACGTGTCCTGAGAGTTATAAAAATGTAGATCTTTCTGGATCTGTGACCAATTGATGGATACATCAGGTAACAGGGAATTCCAAACATTAGAGCCTGAGAGGGGTTCAGGATGGTCGCTGGCCAGAAGGCAGGAGTATAGATGAGAGATGCCATGTGGCATAGAGGTTAATTCCTTTTGTTGGTCCAAAATGAGACTTAAGCTGGAGGGTTTGGGGGTTGTACCAAATAACTGGCCCAACAGATGTCTGAGCTGAAAAATCTTGAAGATGTGCACTTGGTTTAAATTGTATTTCAAGAGAATATCTGGAGAGGAGAGTAGAGAGTCCTGAGAGTACAGATCAGCCACTGTGGCCTCACTTAGCTGGGGTAACCATCCTGGGGTAAGCCTAATTCCTCCTATGTTGATATTAGGACTGCTGCGGTATTCAACCACGTCAGTAAGTTTGTCTTCTATTGCCTTCTGGAGAATAACACCACAATGTTGCCACTTGCTTCATGCAAGAAAGGAATTGTTTTCTCAAAGTATTTGTAAATCTAGTAGTCTTCATATCTTGGCCAGTTGCTCAGGCCTCCACACTACCGTGTTAGGGCACTTACAGTATAACCGTATGCAACCAAAAGCATGTGTTCACAGTTTCGTCACAGACATAGTAAAACCACTGTCCACTTTCATTAGGCAAATCTGTTTTCTCTGCATATCTTTTTCACTTGGTATATGCTCCACTCCATCTTGTGAGTCCTCTAGTCAGCCAGCGTAGCCGTAATGTCTTCATACTGTCTTGTCCAAGTCAAGTGTCAACTATACCACACTCTTTTCTTCTCATTAGGCAGTTATGCAGAGCCTTATCTTTTCCACCACACTAGTACAAACCAGAAAATGATTTCTAATCAATTGTGTATAAAGACATCAAATTCAATGTTAATCAACAGTCAGGCACACATCTGCAGCAGGTAAATAAAGCATTCTGATTTCTTTACCAGGAAGAAGCCAGGACATTTATGAAAAGTCACCAATGCAGCAAAGTATTATATTTAATTTTTTCAGAACTACTTCAGTCACGTCAGATAGGCAAGAGCAAGATCCCCACCTTACACCACATCAGTCAAGATAATATTAATGCAACAGTTACTCCTGCTGAAGATAATATAGAACCTCAGCAAGGTATGTCAGTGTCAACAGTCAAATAATCACTATTTCAGTAATGTGCTATTCTCATGGGATGGGGTGGTTCATGAAAAATCTGTAGTTAATACTATCTTTACCTTCTTTAACAGAGGCAGCTATTGATACACATGTGGAAACAGAGTTACCAGTGCTTAAGAACCATTTACGGTAGCTAGAGAACAGTGCCTCAAGAAAGGGCCTATTCAGAAATGTTTAGAAAAAAACCCTTAAATAATGTCTAGATATCAGAGAAGATCTTTTAGCAAAGGATGTTTTTTATATACAACTAGCTAGAATATAACTGCATCAGATGCATGTTTCTGCTACCCACAGTACAACTCAGAGCAGTTAGAAATGTTGCATAGGCAACACTACTTCTCAGCACTAACTGAACACGTTTCTGCAATAGGTCTACCAACTATGGTGCAATTGCACCCTCTGTGGAACACATAAATGTACTCCTGCATGGGTTCACTTACCACCTTGTAAGATACACGTATTATAAATGTATCTTACAAAAGGGATAGAGAAGCCATACAGTTATTTATATAAATTATTATCTCACCACATGTTCATATACTTAGGATGTGATCATGCAGTGGGGTACTCTTGGTGTTCTGATCTGGGACTGGTTGCCTGTATTGTGCAATAAAATGTACTGCATGGCTATGAACAACAATCCGTACTTGACTTCACAACTATGTATAATGTATATTTATCAAGCGTGCCATTTAGTGGTGAAATTATGTATTATTTATAGTATATGAAGAAAATATTTAGCAAAGCACTACACACATACATACATACACACACACACGGAAATAATAAACAGTATAACACCAGTAACAAATGGTGTGTTTCTCATCCACAACAGTTACTGTAGTAGTCATCATATTACTATTCATAATTCCTGCATCACATGACTACTTCTATATGATGTAGTAGTATTGAGAATTTCTTAGTTGTTAGGCTAAACTGGTGATATTAACTACAAATACATTCTCAATAGTAACTAAAATAATTATTTATTTAATGTACTGTAGGCTGAGTATGCATGATTCGTGAGTACTCAGCCTGTGTAGCTCCACACCTGAGGACAAGCACAGGGTGTGCAGTGTGCACAACTGCGTGCCTCTGTAGGGCACCTGTCCATGGTCCTGCCCCCTGGCATGCAGCTATGTGGGGGATGGATTGAGGAACACAAGTGGAGCAAGGAAGGTGCAGGACCAGAAAATGTTCAAAGTATGGGTGCGTGCCCAAATGGCTGCCCTCATCTGTCCCTGTCAGCTGAATGGGGGGATTCCTTGTCACACTACAGCTAACGAGTGTCATTGAGTTGGTATGCAAAATATATGACAAGGTCTTTGCTGCCATATCTTGTACTCCCTCAGCTGGCCCTTTGCATCTTAATGAATGGTGTATTGTGCAGGCACCCCCAGACATTCCTCTGGACCATCATTGGGCAAGTAGTTGCAAGATTGGCTGCGGGATCAAATGGACAAGGGGCACTTGCCTCTTCTGTCAGTGCCACCTGGGGTCTGCTGGATCCTGGGTCAAGGCAGTCTGATTTAGTGTTGCCAAGAAGGCAAGGGGGGCAAATTAAACTGGCACTGAACACTGAGACAAGGGTGCTGAGGGGTATAAACACTCTGAAAATTGACAGATCAATGGGTCTGGATGGGTTGCACTCTAGAATACTAAAATAAATATGGCATGAGCTTGCTGCCCCACTGGCAGACCTCTTCAACTGTTCATTTGAAACAGGAGTGATGCCAATGGATTGCAGAGCAACTGAAGTGGTATCTCTGCACAGGAGCGGGAGTAGGGATGAACTGAGGAATTACAGTATAAACATAGAAACATAAAATTTGACTGCAGATAAGGACTGTTTGGCCCATCCTGTCTTGCCATTTCTCCCTATCTACACTATTACCACAGTGCAGACTGTGCCCAGTTTACAGCACTCTGTCCCTCTCCCCTTCCTTTCCACTATGATGGTTCCCTTGCGCTCATCCCATCCATTCTTGAACCCCACCACTGTTTTTATCCCCACCACCTACACTGGAAGGCTGTTCCAGGAATCAATCACTCTTTCTGTGAAGGTACTTCCTCACATCTCTCCTACCACTCTCCAGCTTTCTAGCATGTCCCCTTGTTTTTGTGCACCTTTTCTTCTGAAAGATACTCTCCTCCTGTACCTTATTTACCCTGTGAGGTATCTGAAGGTTTTTATCATATCTCCCCCTCCCTCCTCTGTTCCAGGGTGTACATATTGAGGTCCTTTAGTTTTTCCTTGTAGAGCTTTTGATGCAGACCCTGCACCCATTTTAGTCACCCACTCTGGACCGCCTCCACTCAGTCTATGTCCTTCCAAAGAGAACTGGACAAAATACTCTTGGGGGGGTCTTACCTCTCTGTAGAGAGGCAAAACTACCTCCCTCTTTCTGATGGTGATACCCTTCCCTATGCACTACAGCTTCCACACACCCTGCCCATGGTTCTGTCGCACTGCCTGGCCACCATTAGGTCATCCAATATGATTACCCCCAGGTCTCTTTACTGTTTGGTGGTCATCAATACCATTCCACCCATTTTGCACTCTGCTCCTGGGTTTCTGTGTCCTAAGTGCATTATTTTGCACTTTTTCACTTTGAAGCCCAGCTGCCATACCCCTGTCCACTCCTCTAATATTCTCAGATCTCGACTCATTATTTCCACCCCCTACTGAAGTATCCACCCTATTACAGATTTGGGTGGCATCCACAAAGAGGCAGATCTTTTCTTTCAGCTCCTCTACAATGTCACTTATAAAAACTTTAAAATGGACTGGTCCCAGCACTGATCCTTGATGCACTTCACTGGTCACCCTCCCTCCCTTCTTTAGAGAGAACTCTGTTTACCACCACCCTCTGTCGCCTATCCCCTAACCAATTTCTTATCCAGTTTACCACCTTTGGACCTACTCCTAAGTTACCCAGCTTACTTACTAGTTTCCTATGTGGAACAGTGTTGAACACCTTACTGAAATTTAGGTAGACCACATCCACTGCTCCACCTGATCTAGCTCCTTGGTCACCCAGTCAAAGAAATCTATTAGATTCCTTCAGCATGACCTCCCCACTGTGAAATCACGCTGCCCCGGGGTCTTATAACCAACTGGATTCAAGATATTCCACAATCCTTTCTTTCAGCAGTGATTCCATTAGCTTCCCAGACCAGACAGACCAGCCAATCTGACTTCTATAGTGATATAGGTCCTCGCTTCCCATCCCCACTGTGTAGTGATGCAGATATCCTTCCTGCTGCCCTCAGTGATAATCAAATGGCTTATTATGTGCACAAGTTACATCGCCCTAAAGCCCCTCCCCAAACTCCAATATCTCTGATCATTTAAGTCTCCTGACTTGGCCTCCTTCCTCGTTGATCTTTGGTATATCAACTGGTCTCCCATCTCTGTAGCCAGTAATATAAATTCTGCCCTACTTTATGTAAGCCCCTCACTCCCGCTGTCTAGAGGAATCCAGGTGGCAAAAGTTGGGAGGGAGTGCTATACATGCTGGAAAACACAGTCCATGGAAAATAGAAATGTGCTCATTACCTGGTTATTTTGATGGTTGCAAGTTGGCTTTGCTAGATGAGGAGCAGGCTCAGTTTTCTTCATTGGTGGGACAACTGCAGAGAGGGCAATGCTCATTAAACAAGCACCAAATATGCTATTTAAATTGATTAAACTCAATGTCCACTCCAGAATCAAAAGTTCAAAACTGATTTAATGCCAGCGAGAACAGTTAATCACCACTCCATGGAGCATGGGTGGGGGGTAACATATACATAGCGGGCACTTCACAGGCCAAAATCTGGCATTCCATCTGCAACAATCTGTTTAGTCAACAGATTAATTTATTGAATGCAGACACTTCCTTGAGCCAAAAAGGCTACACTCCTAGCAGCAGCAATATGGTGGGACGAAATAGGCCACACTTCAGAGCATTCCCAAATTCAGCAGCACTTTCATTTCCTATTTCCTTCATTTCATTCAGTCCTCACACAGGGTCTTGCTTACTTTTCCATTCTCTGAATCTCAGCATAACTTAAACTGAGACAGCATGAGGTGGTTCTACTGTCCCAATCCCATTTCTTACTTTGCCTTTCTTAAAACTTGCTACACCGGGGGGGTGTCTCACAATACAGGGAGCATTCTCTTTACCACGAGGTCTTACACATTCAAATTGATGTTCTTTTAGCAAGAACCGAAACCACCAAAGACCTTCCGGATACCCAATCACTGATGCCATGCACTAAACTGTTCTCCCCAAGGAGTTCCAAACAATTTCCTGGCCTACAGAGACTGAGGTCTTCCCAAAGAATCTGGCACACTCCCGGACCTAGAGAGATCCAGAGTCACTATCTACTCATGCAGTGATTCCAATTTCTGGACTATCTTCACCCAGGGGACTGCAGACTGTGCCACATGGAGCACCCAGACTCTCTGCCACCCCCCTGGGTTTCCAACCAACCACTCCCCACATGGACGTTTACCTGCCTCCACAGGCTGCAAGCCCTGAGAGCTTAACCCCTGTAGCAGCCTCCGGCCAGGGGAAAAGGGGTAGAGTTGCCACCTCTACACCCACAACAGTCCAGGCTGCCAACTCTGAACTGCATCCCAGGCTCAGTCTGTCATAGCTAGCCTGCCCACAGAACACTCACCAGCTCCCAGGTTGCACTCACCCATGGGTGAGAATACTTAAAATACAGGGCCCCCATCGGTGCTTACCCTACCATGGTGCCAGAGATCACGTGGTGGGCCTCCAAACTTCAGCTTCTCACTGGGTCTGGCTCCCAACAACATCGATAGGACCAGGCTGATGCTTCCTGCTCCCCTGCACCTACTGCTCGAACCACCATTCTTTTTCATATCCGGGTCTTTGAGGGTGGAGGGGGGTGACAAGTTGCCTGCCCTGGCCCCGACATGATCCTCTGGCTGAACTGATGGGCCCAAAACCCTCACCTTCTCTTCTGTTCCCCAGTGCTTCCCTAATCTCCCTTATGGCACCAAAACCCTTCCTTTTATCCACTTGGGGGGTGGGGCCTCCTGCTGGCAGCAAGCAGGCCCCACATCTCAGACCTACCGACACCATAGCTCTCTCTCTCTATCTCTCTGTTTCTCTCTCTCTCTCACTCTCTCTCTCTCTGCCTAGCTACAAAAATTTTAACTAGTATGCTACCAGAGGGTACTTACATTTATTTTCAGTCTAAATTTTTGGCTGTTTGGGATCGTCATGCACCCCTGATAAAAACCTATAGGGAGAGGGTCTCATTTTCCCACGATATCGGCTAAGGTGCTTACTTGACTCCATACTAGGAACCTTGCTAGTGTACTTTTAAAATCTCTGGCTCCTAATTTTCTTGGCCAACAATAGACATCTTCGCATTGCCTATTCTAAAGCCATCATACTTGCAAAGTCTGAGTATTTCACTTCCTCATAAAATTAATAAGCCCTGCAAATTCTGGAAGGTTATCCATTCCCTTTTCACCCCACAGACCCAGTCTCCCCTCTCCTATTCTCAAGATTGTTGACTCCCTTATATCTGACCCTTCTGCTATTACTATGTCTTTTAACACCTATTTTACTACTAGTGCCCTTTCTCATATCCCCTCTTCTACTACTCCCCCTTCCCTCCCTTTCTCTGCCTTCCTGTCCTCCTTCTTTTTCCTTCTGTCCTATCACTCCCTCTATCTCCCTAAAGGCTCTGCTTGCCCCTAATCCTATGAAGGGATGTAGTCCGGATGGCCTTGACCCTAAGTTTCTTCTTTTCTCTGCACCTGCTATTGCTCTGCCCATTACTCTACTCCTCAATTTTTCCTTTACCTCTGCTACTGTTCCTGATGTTTGAAAACATACCATTGTCAGGTGGTGATCCCACCACTCCTGGTAACTTCCATCCTATATCTCTTCTTCCCACATTGGCTAAGTTACAGGAACACATTGTTCTTTATCAGCTAACTTCTTTTCTTGACAACTCCTCCTCTTTCACACCTTTCCAGTCTGGCTTTAGGAAATCCTACTCCACTTCTACCTCTCTCCTTCGTGTCCCTGACTCCATACTCACAAGTATGGATCAAGGACTGATTACTTCTACCATTTTTATTGAGCTTGCTAAGGTTTCCTCCTTCTGGACAAACTTAAAGCAGCAGGTCTCTCTGACTCTTCAGTTAATTGGTTTCATTTTTACATTGGTGGGAGGTCTTAAGCTGTCTGGATGGGAAAATCCATTTTATCTCAACTTCCCATTAGCTCAGGAGTCCCTCAAGGGATTGTCCTGGGTCCTATTCTCTTTTCCATTTTCTTAAATGACCTCACCACAGTCTGTTCCTATGCAGCCATTCATAGGTATGCTGATGACACAGCTAGCTGAGTGGCTAAGGAGTGCTGAAGCCCTGCCCCTAAAAATGTCATAATTATGACGTCAGGTCTGGAACGGGGCTGCAGGCTGTCTATGGTGATAGTAGTGGAATTGGAGCATAGGGCTGCCTAAAAGTATTAAGTTTATCTTTGATCAAATGTTTACATGTATGGGGCTTAGCGGCTCGACTGCAGTTCTTGGGTGGCAGTGGTAATATTTAATTGGGGGGTTGCGGCAAAACCCTCTGGAAAAAAATGTCCACAGACTGTAAAAGGGTAAGTAATTAGCATACCTTGGTTCCTCAAAACATCTATGGACTCAGCTTGCAAGTTTGGGACTTTTATTTACTGAATACTCATAGTCTATCTGAATGGCAACTGCTAAAACAGTATTCAGAAATAAAATCTCAGCACATATCATTATAAATTTAATACTTTTTGGCAGCCTCTCTTCCCAATTTCACTACAGTCTCCATAGACAGACTGCAGCCCTGTTCCAGATCTCATGTCATAATTATGATGTTTTTAGGGGCAGGGCTGCAACACTCCTTAGCTGCTCACCTCATTCACGGAAGTTATTTATTTATTTATTTGCTTTTGGTTACCGGGTGGGTGTGCTAGGCATAGAGATGCCTATTTTCAGGCACGACCTGGGAGCATACAAGTGAAAAAAAACACATGAGCAGTACAATGTGACGCAGCACAAGGAAAAGGTCGACAATGGGATGGTCTGAAATAAAACAAATTGGCAACTGGATGATATGCAGTGTTAGATAATGTCAAACAATATAAACAGTACAGTTAGGAAAAAGTCAAAAATATAAACAAGTGCCACCAAGTCAGTACTGGTACAAACAGGAAAGTACAGAAAAAACAGTAAGTGCCATCGTGAGGCTCAAACATAGAGAGGTAAAAGAGGAGGGGGAGGAGGGTGGTGGGAAACAGGGTGAAGGGGTGAGAGGGAAGAAGGAGAGTGCAGGAAAGAACAAGGGTGAAAATGGAAGGAATGAATGGGCTAAGGTGGATGGAACCTTGTGCAAGGATTTAAAGCCAATAGATGTTCATGGTGGAGTTTCTTGAAACCAGCATGGGTTGGAGCTAGGCGAATAGTTTGAGGGATAGAATTCCAGTACTTGGGGAGCTGAGTAAGAGAAAGCACATGCACCCATAGTGGTTTTGCATCTGGGGATGAAGAGAGGGGCATGGTCATTAGATTGGAGACCATAGGAGGGGGTTTGGGAGTGTAGCAAGGAGGTGAGAGATTTGGGGAGGCCTGATCTAGTTATACCATCAATTAGGGAGCCATAGGACTGTAGCCAGTGGGCAGCAGGGCTGGGCCATTTTAGGTCAGTATAAAGCCGACAGTGATGTTTGAAACATGGTGATCGAGAGGTATAGCAGCAGATGTTATTATAGGTGGTGTCCCATTTATGGATGGAGGTCTTTGATGCCCCAAGGTAGGTGACTGAGCCATAAGCCAGGGCCAGGAGCAGTAGGTCTTGAGCCACGGCAAGCCTGGCAGATGGCATGAGGGCATAGCTAGTATGGTAGGCACCTCCGATTTTAGCGTTAACTGATTTTCAGGTGGCGGTGATATAGAGGTCAAAATCCAGGAATTCATCTAGGAGGATACTCAGATATTTGAAGGAGCTAGTGCTAACTACCAGGGAAACCGTCTGCACTCAATATTTGAAGGGAGTTGCGATTTGATTTGAGTCTAGCTGGACAGCTGAAAAGCATGGAGTGTGTTTTGCTTGCATTAAGAACAAGGTTGTTTTCTATTAGGCAGAACTGAATACTTAAGAAGTCAATGGTTAGGGAGTGGTTAATATCCATGATAATACTACCACTGCAGTAAATGACAAGGTCATCCACATGCAGCAAGGAAAAGCAGGCTGGTGCGAACGATGGGATGTGATTTATAAAAATAGAGAAAAGTAGTGGGCCAAGTATGGAGTCTTGGGGGAATTCCCATAAGTGTGGGAGAAAAATTGGACATAGCTGAGTTAAAATCTACAGCCTGCATCCAGTTGGATAGGTAGCTATTGAACCAGGCAACTGTTTCGGCGGAGAAACCAAAAGAGTGGAGTTTAGTAAGGAGAAGGGTATGGTTTACCAGGTCAAACACCTTAGTTAAGTGAATGAAGATAGCATCTGTCAAAAGACTAGATTCCATAGCAGCATAGATGTCGTTTCTAAGTTTTAGGATGGCAGTGGTAGTACTGTGGCCTTTGTGGAATCCATGCTGGGAGCCTGAGAGGAGGTTATGCTTCTGTAGGTATGCTATAGTTTGGGTTGCCACTAATTTTTCCAGGATTTTACTGAGCAAAGAAAGAATGGCAATAGGTCGATAGTTAGACAAGTCTTTAGGATCACCTTTCTTAAGGATGGGGTAATTCTGGCTATCTTCCAGATGTTGGAAACCGTGCTGTGACATATCGACAAGTTAAAGACTTTCGTTAAAGGGGAGGCAATGAGAGGGGCAGTGACTTTCAGTAGCCTGGGTTCCAATCCATCAGCACCAGAACTGGCACTATCAGAGATGGAGAGTAACAGCTTTAGAACTTCTGTTCTGGTAATGGTCTGAAACCAGAACGGTGGGTGAGAGAGTGCCGGTTCTGTGTCCACGGAGCTAGAAGTGGGGGGACCGGGGGGAAGGAGGCGAGTAGCTAGATAGGTCTGAGAAATGGCAGTTTAATGCATTGGCTATGGTCACCGGATTATTACAATGTATGTTATTTAGCAACATGTCATTAGTAGTGGATGTTTCATTGGCTCCAAGGAGAGTTTTTATAACGGACCAGAATTTCTTGGAGTCACCAGCAGATTTCATTAATAAGACCTTACAGAAAAAGCTTTTAGCTAGGTGAATGTTCCTTTTACAGGAATTCCTCTGGACACTATAGTCATCATAATCTGCTTGTAGCCCTGAGGCCTTGAAACACCGCCAACTTTTATCCCTAGCCCTGAGTTGAGTAAGAAGATCTTTGGTGAGCCACTTTGTTTGTGTACCCCATATACGGTGTGTGACTTGGGAAGTATGGATGCCCTGGAGGCATCCAAACCTTGCAAGGAAGTAGTCAAGGGCTGATTGAGCATTTGAGGAGGCAAAGATGGGAGACCAGTCAATCATTGAAAGATCATGCAAAAAATGTGCCTGATTAAGATTGGTCAGATTACAGAAAGTGATGAGTTTTGGAGGAGGAGATGTTGTGTAGTGGAACGCAAGATGCAGAAGATTGGGGAGTGATCACTTATAGAGTCTGCCAGGGTACCGGCAGAAACTATACTGTCAAGATGGTTAGTAAGGGCCCAATCAATTAGTGTACCAGAATGAGGGGGGGCCATGACCCTTGTAGGGTCAGTGATTAGCTGGAGGAGGTTATGGCCATGTACCATGATGTGGAAGGATTGACTAGCTTTGCTAATCCAGTTAAGATTTAGATCTCCCATAAAGGGGACCTCATTACGTCCAATGGCTGTGTCCACCTGGGATAGCAGTTCCTTGAGACCAGCGATGTTACCAATAGGAGGGTTATAGGCACACACTATGTGCAGTTTCTTACAGCCTAGTTGTAGGGTAGCATGAATAGCTTCATAGTGAGAGAGGGTGAGAGAGACATTACGGTATAGAGATAGGTGAGGTTTAAAGAGGATTGCAACACCACCACCACATTTAGATGTGGGCCTATCTTTCCCGGAGTATTTTATAGTTAGGTAACATGCACAGGTGATCAGGAGTGGAGGGTTTTAGCCAGGTTTTGGGCAGACACAAGATGTCAGGGTTATATTGAGTAGCCCAAGCCTCTAGTTCACTTAAGTTGTGGGGAAGACTCCTGATATTCAGGTGAACAATACACAGCCCCTTTACATCCTTCCAGGCAGCATCATTGTGGGAGAAGTTATCTGCAGGTCCTGGATTGAGTTCAATATCTCCTGATAACATTAGTAATAGGAGGAGCAGGTACCACAGTTTACGATGAAAGAACAGGGTGAGTAGGGAGGTGTTTGGAGGAGGGGAGTTATGGAGTGTATAAGCAACGTGGTATGTGATCCTGTTTGAGACAAAGAGAGGAAAGGTGGAATGGGGCAGGTGGGATAGTATAAGCATGTTGGAAGAAATAGCATTAGAGTGTGAGGAGTTGCCATCCCAGGAAGGTGGGCATCTTAACAAAGGCATCACTATGAGAGGAGCAATAATAGAGATTAATGGAGAGATTGCACAGGGATTTGGGTCCCTGTAGTTAGATGAAGTGTATGCCATTTTAAGGATCGGGTATGTGACAGCATAATAGCTGTTTGATGAGGAAAAATACTGCAAGTATCAGAGGAATTTTGGTGGGAAAAAAGCACAGACTGCACACCAAAATTGCAGACCAAGAAATGAAATTCAAATATGATTGAGCAGGTTTCTGAGAGCCCTCTAGTGGTGAAGTAGTATAGGCTGCAAGTGAGAAAGTGAGGACATGGTCAAAAATCCTCATGCACTGTGCATAACAATAGGGGCAAATGGTACTATATAACAAATACCGCCTAAGGGTGGGGAAGGGAGGGGAGCAGACGAGCTGTGGGACAGAGCGCTTAGGAGCAAGGAGTAAAAATTATGACTGAAAAATCTCAGTGGGGCACCAGTTTAAAACATCTACCTAGACAGTGGCTGCCTGAGGACTCCAAGTGACAGAAACTGTCTTTAATCCAGGGCAACACATTACTTTCTGCAGGTAGAGTACTTCTAATATCTCCAGGGAATTTGGAGAGCAAACACTGCGGGGCAGTAGGGCGGTGGCCAGTGCTGCTGGGAGACAAATAGAGTTTTAAACTGGTGCCCGATTCGTCGCTACAGCTCTTCTTAACTTTACTCGGGAAAAGTTTGATTAAATGTTAGGTCTACGCATGCCTGGTGAGCAGGAACACTAGCAGTTTACAGTTCAATTCGGCAACAGAGCAACAGAGTTTTGAACTGGTGCCCGATTCCTTGCTAAAACTGGTTTAAAATGTTAGGTCCAAAAGGCGCCAAGATTTAAATTTAAGACAAAGGTTGCTGAAGCTTGATGTAGTGCAGTTCAATGGAGCAAGAGCTGACAAATTGCTTGATTGACTTTGGATGATGGCTCGGCTTGCTCCAGGGCAAGGTGCCCTCCAAGCTGGGCTGGGGAGACAGAAAAGAGTGAGCAGACAGTTTATATAGGGTGCAGAAATATCAAAATATAGGTAATTGGAGGAGGTAGAGGGAATTGAGTGGAGAAAGGAGGAGTATGGTAGAGGGAGTGAGCAGAAAAGAATCACAAGGAAATCAGAAATAGTAAACTGTATGAAGCTAATTATAAGTAAAAGTTGGTGTTACATTGTACATCATTTCGGCTGCACCATGACATGGAAAATTCCCTCAGCAAAATAAACAAGTATAAGGCTGTTAAAATATAGGTAGAAACAAACAAGAGAAGGTTTAAATACATTGCAGGCTGTAAAACTGTCTACATAACATAGAAACATAGAATTTGCGGCAGATAAGGACCGCTTGGCCCACCCAGTCTGCCCATTTCCCTACCTAATGGATAAGCTGCAGATCCTAGTTAACCAGCAGCCTACTTCTTCCTAACCCCACCCCCTAGAATTGCCTTATGATTGTCCCATGCATGCTTGAATTCCACCACTGCTTTTGACTCCACAGCACAAACTCATTTAACATTAATTTTGTTCCACCGTCTACTCCCAGGAATGAAACTGACCTAAGTGGACCTAACCTGGCCAAGAGACCTATTGGGGGAGGATTCCTGCTTAAATTGTCCAAGACCAGTGCTGCAGATTTAAGTTACCAGTCTGACTACGAATTAAAAATAGAGCGCTTAGGAGCAAGGGGTAAAAATTACAGCTGAAAAATGTCAGTGTGACAGCATTTTAAAATGGCTACCTAGATAGTGGCTGCCTGAGGACTCCGAGTGACAGAAAATGCCTTTAATCCAGGACAGCACATTATTTTCTGCAGGTAGAGTACTTCTAATATCTTTAGGGAATTCAGAGAACAAACACTGCTGGGCAGTAGGGCTGTATCGAGTACTGCTAGGGGACAAACAGAATTTTAAACCGGCGCCCAATTCCTCACTACAGTTCTTCTTAACTTTACTAGGGAAAAGTTTGATTAAATGTTAGGTCCATGCATGCCTGGTGAGCAGGAACAATAGCAGTTTACAGTTTAGTTCACCAACAGAGCAACAGAGTTTTGAACTGGTGCCAGATTCCTCGATAAAATTGGTTTAAAATGTTAGGTCCAAAAGGCGCCAAGATTTAAATTTGAGACAAAGACTGCTGAAGCTTGGTGTAGCGCAGTTCAACGGAGCAAGAGCTGATGAGATTACCTTGATTGACTTTGGACGAAGGCTAGGCTTGCTCCAGGGCAGGGTGCCCTCCAAGCAGGGTTTGATTGACTTTGGATGATGGTTTGGCTTGCTCCAGGGCAGGGTGCCCTCCAAGCAGGGTTATGTGCCACATTTTACGACTGCAATAGTTTTAAAACTACTGAACAGAAAATGTTTATTTGCTGCCCAAAAAGCTCTGAAGGCGGGCAACTACACTATATGAGTTGCCTGCCAGGAGCAAAACATCATGTCAGCAGCTCTTTAAGGACAAAAAACAGAATGGATTCATTAAGGAGAGGTTGTATCAGTCAAATCTGATCAACTTCTTTGACTGTGGCTCAGTCAGATCCAACAGAAGGGAGCAGACAATGGACAAGCAGTGGGTGTACTATATCTGGACTTTAGCAAAGTCTTTAAATCAGTCCCATATTTGAGAATGGTTAAGAAATTAGAGGACCTGGTTGTGGGAGACAAGAATGCAGGATAGGTCAAGAACTGGCTGACTGGGAGAACACAAAGAATAGTCTTAAATGGAAAATTATTTGAGGTAAGGAAAATCCTCAGTGTGATTCCCCAAGGGTTAGTCTTAGGCAGGGGTTCAGTTAATTTATTTTTTACTGGAAGTCTAAATCTTCCATGAGACAAAATATGAAAGTCATTCCAATATTATGGAAGTCAAAATACTTCCAACATCCCACATTTTGGAAGTCTGTATTGTGGGAAGGACCAATTTATGAATGTTAATATAAATATCAGTGGTAAATTTCAATTTGAAGAGAACGGTCACAGCACTCACCATATGTAGCTTCTAAAGAAAGACCACAGTCTTGGAACGCTGTTGTAAAGCAAGTTTTACTTTGTGCAAAAAGTCATACAGTGGAATCTGCTTAAATGCACACTCGTTTTACAGCAAGAAAATGTGCATTTAAGTGGAATGTGCATTTATTCGAACTCCTATGTTTACAATGCAACATAAAGAAAATAACAGAGACCTGACACTGTAATGGCATTACACATTTATTCATCATATCAATATACTAAACATGTTAAAAATGTTAAAACATGCTATTGTGCAGCATAGACAAATAATGAAGCACAATGCTATAATATATACATACTGTATGTATATATATATATATATATATATATATATATATATCAAAGCTGATCATCTGACTGCATTGTCTGTATTGCTTGTGTACCAAAAAAGAAAATGATCTTAGTCTGTTTGCAACTTTTCAGTGCTAGCTGAGTGATATATTGTATTACATGCTGCTTTACAACTGCTTAGAATCACCTGTGCACTTAAGAGGTGCTAACTACCTATGCTTTCATTCACAACTTTGTGTCATTCACAAAGTTGTGAATGATACCTTACAGTACACACTGCAAGCCCATTGGTTGACAATGTCTACCAATGGGCTTCTACTGTGTATAGTGAGCTGTCATTCACTGACAGCTCAGTCAGCGGGCAGCTGTGGGGGTGTGCGGGCACACCTTGCTGCATCACAACCCTCCGCACACCCCCACAGCTGCCCTCCAACTCCGTGGCCAACTGGCCATGCTGGGATGGGGGAAGCAAGGTGGGGTGTGGGTACCTCAGTTGGTGGCAAGTCCATTGGACCACCAGGGATACTGGGATGTTTCTTATACACCTACGACTGGGTTTGGGGACAGGAATGGGGGGTTCCACTGGACCACCAGGGATACTGGGATATTTCTTATACACCCACGATCAGGTTAGGGGATGGGAGGGGGGATTCCACTGGACCATCAGGGATACTGGGATATTTCTTATACACCTGTGATAGGGTACAATGGTGGAAGAGTGGTGCCACTAGACTACCAGAAAATGTTTTAAAAGATTATACACATTTACATCATGGTTTGGGGATGGGAGGGGGCCACTAGATTACCAGGGATACAGGGTTTGTTTTATTTAATTTTACACTCGGAGATGGGATGAGGGCCCCTCTGTAGCTCCAACCCCTCAACTCTATGAGTCACACGGGCTCCCCACCCTGTCCCCACCTCAGATCCCAGTGTGTAGTGGGGCTGGGATTTCAGAATAACACAACTAGGCAGAGTCAGGATTTAGTGCATAAAAAATGCCCAAAGGCATTCATCAATTTATTCCATCATCAGTGATCAAAAGGATATATGTACAGAAATTAAGAAAGTTAAAACTCAGTTGAGAATAATAAAGAAATAAACTTAGAAATAGGAACCACTGCTTTGCTTCAGCAGGATTGCATGACTTTTCTTTCTCAGCCCAGCTAAACACTCTCTGGTGTGAGCTCACACCACTTGGCAGTCTTTCTCCTACCTCCGTCAGTACAAGACTGACTTCTTATCTTCCATTCCCCTAGTGGTGAGCCCTATTTATACCCTAGGGATTACATCACACTTTTTGGGGGAATTCCCATTTGCTGGGATATTTCCTAAGGGAGAGTTTCCATAGGCTGTGACATAACATAATGGGAGTTTCCATATTTCATTTAGTTTAAGGCTTGCTGGCACTTTACTTTATATTTTTGGGGGAAAAGGTGAACAAGGGGACCAGGGACACCTATCCCATTAGAAGGCACCTTCTCCTGACAGAGATCACTCTGTCACACAGTTCTTGCCCCACCTTCCCCTCCCCTTCCTTCTACCCTTGTCACTCCCCCCTCCTGCTCCTCTCTATCTCCATAATTCCTAACCCTCTTTACTCCCTCTTCCCTTGTCACAGGTGATTAATATGTTATACTGTCCTTACACTGTATTTGCTTACTGTCATGTATCTGAGTATCTCTCACTATGTATTATCTATTTTATGTACTGTCTTTGTTGATCACTCCAGGTCCACTTTGTAAATGAGCTTGTTCTCAATGGTGTCCTCGCCTGGTAAAATAAAGATGATTGATTGATTGATTGACTGACTACTAGGGAAATGGGTGTAGGGTTATTTTTGTCTACAACTGGGGATTGGGAGGGGTTAGCCACCCAGGGGCTGGCAGCTGCTGTGCAGTACAGAAGCCCGCCTGTGGGTGGCTACCAGTTAAGCGTGTTTTTTACATGCCTAACATTGTGCAGCACATCTCCGAGATGTGCAGGCAGATGCACCGCACATCCCAGCTAAATATTGCGATGTGCCACATATGCATGGAAATGTTCCCTTCAGATGTGCCGCATACATTATCTTTGCACTCTGGTGCATCTGGAATTACGTGGTGCATCCCTTCCTTTTGAATATGGCCCAGGGGCGCACTTTTGGGGATGCACTGGTGCAACTCAGTTGTGCTGGGAGCATCTCCTTTGAATATCTAGGCCAATCAGTACTGCACAAAAAAGCAGTGGGGAAGGCAAATAGGATGCTGGGATGCAAAGGATCAGCTGCAGAAAGAAGGAGGTCATCTTGCCCCGGTACAGATCTGTGGTGCAGCTGAATTTAGAGAACTGCATGCAGTTTTCTATTTATTTATTAAAATTTGACACACCAGGAATTCCATTTGGATTACTTGGATGATTTAAGACAAAGTAGGCCAACGGCCCATTTAATTGTCTCCCACTCAAGAAGTGGGTGTATTATCCTTTGGAGCCTTTCATGAGGAATGCATCTAACCCATTTTTAAAGGTTTCAGTAGATGTTGCATGTACCAGATTGCTAGGCAGTATATTCCAGAGTCTTACTGATCTAACTGTATAGTAATTATGCCTCTTGATGATATTTGCTCTTGGTACCATTTACTGTCTGTTATGCAATCTAAGATAATTTTCCCTGGGATTATACTTTAGGCCACATTGTCCCATGAGTTCTTGATTCTGCAGAGTTTTAAACAGGAACAAGAGATTGCCTCGCTTTCTACAGGTCTCCAAAGAAAACAGATTTAAGGATGCTAGTGTGTCCTCATAACTCAAAATTCCCAAGTTGTTTATTGATTTGGTAATTCTTCTTTGGGTTCTTTCCAAAAGGTTTATGTCACACCTGTGATAAGGATTCCAAATAGGGGAGTTATAATCTAAATGGGAATAACAGTAGCCGGCCCGGTGGCGCTGAGGGTTGAGGTGCTGGATGCCACACTTCGCGCTGCACCGGCGACCCAGGTTCAGGAGCAAGCTCGGGCGCCGGGGTCAGCAGGTGAGGGAGAGGATTGAGTGTCTGATTGACTGCTCTCCTCTCCCGGGGGGAGGGCAATGGGGATGTCCGGCATTCCAGTGACTCCCCAATGGAGATCGGTGGCACTGCAGGATGCAGACTACAAACATGGGCGAGCATGGCTGACGCTGGCAGGGTTGTCATGCACTATGACATCATTGAACGCCATGCTTGGGGGGGAGGGAGCTCACCAGAACAAGGAAACACCTAGCTCTGCGGGGTAGGTAACAGCACCTGACCCCCATGCCCAATGCCAGATCCAACCCATCCGGCCTTCCAGTTCCTTCACCCGGGCCCTCACCTGCAGCTTGGCCAGTCTCTAAGAGTGCCCAAAGAGAAGGGGTGGCCCCACCCCAGAGAGGTTAAGCTGGGGTTACTGGCTGCAGGAGGAGGGGGGAGAGAGGATGCTCGGGGATGGGTGGACCTCAGGCGGGCAGGATCAGGCCAGGATGCCTGAGAGAGGCCCCGCAGGCTGCGGCCAGAGGGAAAAAGAAGTTGGAAAAAAAATACATAAATAAATGGGGATAACATAATCATTATTTATTATGATGCCTAAAGCTCTTTCTCTAGAAGATGATTTTAGTACTTGCCCTCCCAGAGTATATGTAAATTCTTGATTTTTATGTCCAAAGTATAAAACTGTGCATTTTGATGCATTGAATTTTATTTTATTAGTTATTGCCCAGTTATGAATCATTTGTAGGTCCTGACACAAGGTAAGATATTGCTCATTAGTATCAACTACTCCCCCGATTTAGTGTCATCTGCAAATGTCAGTATAGTGCTGCTGACTCCTGTACCCCTGTCACTAATGTACAGGTCAAACAGGACAGGCCCGAGCACAGATCCCTGAGGAGCTCCGCTGCTAATGTGTCCCTCATCAGAGATGTATCCATTCACCTTTATTAACTGCATCCATTTTAATAACCAGTTGTGGATCCAGCATACTAAGAGTGTGTTGAAGCCCATGGTTATTAGTTTATTTATTAACAAATCATGGGGAATGGTGTCAAATGCTTTGCCTGTATCTAACAGTATTACATCAACTGGTTTTCCCCTGTTGATACCGTCACTAACAAAATTGTAGAATGTAACTAAGTTAGTTGAGCATGACAATCTTTTCTGAAAGCCATGTTGAGTAGGGTCATCAAGGCCAAGAATGTTAATTTCCTTATCAATCGGAGAAAGAGATACAGGGGTCAAGGGAGTGCTGTGGGAGCAGATCAGCTCCTTCCCCCTGCCACAGAACTGGGGGGAATCCTCAGGGGTTGAGAGTGCAAGCTTGCCAAGTACTCTTCCCCTGCAACTAAAGCCACTGCACCAGATGGATTTTATAGCGGGTGAGAGCCTGCATTTACCCTCCTCACTCTCTCCCCTGTAGTGTACACTGTGGTGCCCGGCAGCCAATCACCAGCTGCAGGAAGGGTGCGAAACTCAAATCCTTTGTCTAGGTTCCCTATTTAACAGGAAAGCCCAGGGGCTGGCTGCGGAGAAAGAGATATGGGGGTTGAGGGAGCACCACAGGAGCAGATCAGCTCCCACCCCCTGCCATGGAACCAGGAGGAATCCTTGGGGGGTAGAAAGTGTGAGCTTGCCATGCACTCTCCCCCTGCATCTAAGGGCCCAGCCACCCACCCCACCTCCTCCCTTAATTAAATACTCTTTTTTTCTTAGCCCAACCCACTACTTGCTATTTGTAAAGAGAGGAACACTAGTTCTTAAGGGCACAAGCTCACTTGTAAGGGAGTAATACAAGTTCTCACAGGGCACCAGCTCACTTGTATCTCTGAGTGTCATGAATCAATTTAGTTCACTGTTGAGGCTGAAGAGTTATGCTGCAGTTGTTTACTATCATAAACTGTTTTATTTAAGGGTTGTTCTCTGGCACAGTCTAATGACTAAAGAGTCATGTTGCAGTGTTTATTATCTTAGATTGATTTATTAAGGGCATCTCCATAGATATATTATCAAACAGGTGTCATGTTGGAATGCTTGTTATCATAAATTGTTTTATTAAGGCTCTTGCTTTGAAACACATGACCCAACGGGAAATCAAGCTGGGGTCCCCCTCTTCCAGTTCTGAGTGGGTCTAAGTCTCTACCTTAAATTTGCAACAAGAGCTACCTATTATAATCTGCATGTGTTTCAAAAGTTTATAGAGAGGTGCTCATCTGGTACACTGACTTCCACTGGTATAGTTTACGTGATGTCTATACTGTCATTATGGTGTGGGGCATGTTGTTGGGTTGCATTTATATTCTGTCCGTCATGTGCATGGACCATATGTTAAAAAACCAAGAGTAGTCTGACAGGTGCTGAGGAAGTCAGGAAACTGCCCACTTAAACTTCATTTACCACAACCCCTGCTTTAAAACAAGTACAGTGGCATCACATGTACTACAAAAAGGCGGGCACTATTTTAAAATCATGGCATTTCTAAAGGCCAAGAAACACACTCTCCCCCCTCCTCTCTCATACAAGCTTCTAACATTAATCCTGAGCCTTACGATTCTGTTGGCAGATGACGTGGAGCTGAACCTTGGTCCCCCATGTACCAGTATCCTGGCCATAAACCCTACTATGCCTGCCTGGAGCAATACCAGGGGGATAAGGAAGGTGCATATGAACATAAACAGTCTCAGGCCCAAAATGCATGAACTTGAGGCCTGGGCTAACCTTTTCTCCCCTGACATAGTTGCCATATCAGAAACATGGCTAAAACCCAATCTTTCACCACATGAGGTGGAACTAAATGGGTTTAACTCCTTTAGAAAAGACATGCAGGGCAAAAAATGTGGTGGAGTTCTTATATATGTCAAGGTCCACCTAGAGGCCTCTCTGGTAACCACCTTGGATCTAGAACAGTCATGGTGCAAAGCAGTATTCATTAAGCTTCTCCTGGGAGGGGTGAAGCCCCTGCTAGTTGGACGTGTCTACAACACTTCAAAGACAGCCAATAATGCTTTAATGGCTCTCATGGATGCCATCCCTGAAATGCCAGGATGCGAGAAAATAATACTAGGGGACTTTAACCTACACTGGGGTGCCCCCTCGAGCAGGGAGGTTAAAACCTACCTGCAAGATGTAGATATGTTGCAGTTAATTCAAGAGCCCACACACTTCAACCAAAAAAATGGGCAACCAAACCACGCTTGACTGGGTACTGGTGTCCAACCCAGATAGAGCTAAGCTGGTAGGTGCATGTACAGACTCCCGCAGAGACCACACACCAGTGTTCATGATTTGGAGAAATAACTTCCCCAAACAACCCCCTAGGACATTCTGGTCTCGAAACTGCTCAGCACTCGATGAGGGCTCTTTCCTCCACTCCTTAGCAGGGGTGGATTGGACGTAGATTCTACATGCACCTACTTTGGATGAAGCCCTTGATTGCTTCACTAATCACTTCCTCTCTATTTTCAATAAGCGTGCCCCCCCCGAGGAAGATTAGGGTCAAGGGCCAGCACTCAAGGTGGCTGACTACAGACCTAAAAAGTCAAATGAAGGAAAGAGATTGGGCTTGGTGCAAATTTAAGGAAACAAACCTAGCTAGTGATTGGGTAAAGTACAGGGAAATGAGAAACAGCTGTAAAAAGAGCTGAAAAGGGCCAAGAAGCACTATCTTCACACCCTGCAAACCGACAATCTATCAGGTCCAGTAAGGTTCTGGATACAGATAAACTGCGTGCTAAAGGGTAATACTACCAAAGGGGCTGGTGAAATTATAACAAATGGGATATGCCATTCCAATGATCAGGACTCAGCAAACACCTTTAATAGGTTTTTCACAGATCTAGAAAAATTCAAATCAAATGCCCCTAGCTCAATATCCACCACCCAAGATAGGCAGGGAGGGACTTATCAGGGCCCAAAATTTCACCTCAAACTTGTATCCAGTGGTGAAGTTCTAAAGTTGCTTAGGGGCATAAAGGCAGAAGGATCAGTGGGTGATGATAATTTAGAGCCTAAGCTGCTTAAGATTGCTGCCCCAGCCATTGTGGCCTCAGTAGCATGTTTATTTAATAGAGCCTTACTTGAAAGGAAAGTACCCTCAAAATGGAAGGTTGCCCTAGTAACCCCATTGCCAAAGGTGGATCAAACACACAGGTGGAAAACTACAGGCCTATCTCCATACTCTGTTCCCTTAGCAAGCTGCTTGAAAAAGTGGTCTACCAGCAGGTTCTATCATACCTGAAGGGGAACAGCCTGTTAACGGAGCAACAACATGGCTTCAGGAGGAAGCATGGTACAGAGACAGCTCTGGTAAGCTTCATCTCTGATATCTATACAGCTCTAGATCAAGGTCAGCTACTTGGTGCGGTCTTCATTGACCTCACCAAGGCCTTTGACCTAATGGACCATCAGCTTCTTGCAGGGCACCTGAAATCCCTGGGACTAGATGAACTAGCTTTATGGTGGTTTACTGACTACCTCCATGGTAGGTCACAAGTTGTCCATTGGCAGGGTGCTAGATCTAATGAGCAGCAGATAATTGACAGAGTTCCACAGGGCTCCATTTTGGGACCCCTACTATTTTCATTATTTGTGAACAGCTTACCACAAAATTGTGGTGGGACCAAGGTTACCCTGTACGCAGATGATGCTGTGCTGTACAGAACCTCTAGTGACTCGGCGTCCCTGAACCTACCACTGAGTCAGGATCTGTTAATCCTCGAGCAGTGGTTCCATGATAACAAACTAATATTGAATGGCAAAAAGACCAAGACCATGCTTTTTGGCCCTAAGAACCTTGGGGCTAATAGGTCCAACCTGCTATCTCGGTCACTCTCAAATGGGTCAAAAATATTTGTGGTTGACTGCATAAGGTATCTGGGAATGTTTATAGACCAAGAAACTACTTTTAGATGCCACACTGATCACATGATCAAAGTGGTCAATGAAAAACATGGCCTCCTGTACAGGCTTAGCCCGTTCCTTACCAATGAATCAAAACTTATGGTCAGTAATGAACTATCTTTTCTACTTTACTTTATAGAGCTATGCTGCTACAATCATTGAAAGCCACAGAAATGCGACATCTGCAAACACTATACCACCGAGTCAGTCATTTTCCCACTGGACCACATCATATGTAGCATCACTGCAAAGTGTTGAGTACCATTAACTGGCCACCCCTAGAAAACATGCTAGCATACCCAGCACTCTGTTTGGCATACAAGTTACAGCAGCCGGACGCTCCCCCAAGTCTGGTGAACTTATTGAACCTCAAACTGGGTAGCAGAGATCTCAGGTCTTCAGATCGCAAACTTCTTCACGTTCCCATGTCTAGGTCCTCCCATGGACAGGTATCTGCTAGAAAAGTTTTCCCCAGACTCTGGAATAATCTCCCTAAAAAACTGCAGGATTGCGAATCTCTCACTGGTTTTAAGTCAGGACTAAAGTCACTCCTGATTAAACTGGCAACCTGTTCCACTACCGGTGACCCAGTACTCAGAATCTAGGGAGTGTTGCCTACACAACTTCATGCTTGGTATAGTCCCCCATGTTTGAGTACTGCTCAGGTACCTAAAATACTGACACATGAATTTGAACCTTGTGCTTGTGGTTATATCTTGTATCTGCTAACACACATTGCCATGTACTTGTCAGCTTGGTATAATTCTTAATTGTATGTGTTGAACTTTTTATTTTTCCCTCCTGGTACATGTAACTAATCCCAGGTTACCCCTGAAAATGGGACTGTCACCGTCTCAGTGGGCTCACCCTGTTACCAAAATTTAAATAAATATCCCTTTTAATTAGCTTTTCCATTAGTTTGCAGCACAGTGAAGTTAAACTTATCGGTCTATAATTTGCCACATTATTGTTTGTTCCCTTTTTGTGTATGGGAATCACAAGGGCTTTCTTCCAGTTTGATGGTACTTTGTCAGTCTCCAAAGACTTATTTATGAGCATGATTGGGGGTGTGTTTGTGTGTGAGACAATACAGGGGCTAATCCTTTTAAATATAGAAGGGGAATATTATCAGGACCTGGAGAGGATTTCGTTTTTAGATTTTGGAGCTCACTCAGTACATCAGCTTCGCTAAATCGGATGCATTGATTTTAATCTAAACTGAAAGTTGGGGACAAAGTAAAAGATTTATTAACTACTGAGCAAAAATAAGTACTAAACTGTTGGGCAATCTCCTGGTCATCTGTAATAAGTTCCCCATTTCTCAAGAGGGAAGTTATTTTATTTGTATTGTGTTTGTTGTTATTTAAGTAAGCATAAAAACTTTTGCTATCCTTGGCGTGTGATAGCCTGAATTCAAGTTTCAATTTCTCCTTTTTGATTAACTTCTCTAATTCAGATTGCTGTTGTTTGTAGGCAAGCTTATGAGCAGTAGATGTTTTTTTTTGCAAAAGGCTTTTGTTTTTCTTCAAATCGGCCTCTTAATAGGCCTTTGTAAACCACTGTGGAATAACACCATTTTTATTACATTTCTGGTATATTGGTACATGCTGTATTATAACATCATCAATGATCTGTTGAAATGTATCCCACATCTGTTCTGGGTCGAGATAACTAAATATGTTGTCCCAAGCCAATGCCCCAACTGCCTGATTTAATTTGTCCCAGTCTGCATTTTTGTAATCACAGACTTTTAATGTGTTTTAAATGTTAGTTTTACAGTTTAGAAGGGTACATTCTGTCATACAGTGGTTGCAATTACCTAAGTGAACCATAACTTTGGGATTTAGAACCCTTCCTAGTGTATTGGTGATTATTAAATCCAGAATATTGGTTTCTCTGGTTGGTTCTGAAATAAGCTGCTCACAACCACATACTATTATATACTATTATGGTGTCTATTAGGTCTTTTCCAAACTCATTCTGACCTTTAAGTGTATTCCAGTTTACCAAGGGGTGTTAAAATTGCCCAAGACCACTACATCCCCTATATTGGAAGTGAGTTCAATTTCGTACAATAGGGCACTGTGTCACATTTAGACATGATGCCTATTTTTCAAGTGGGTCTCAGGAGGACTGTTACAGCAGCAGGGTATTGTCTAATATTTTTAAAACTAATAAAGTGACCAAGGTATATACATATTTACACTGACATAATTATGCAATAAAGTTCAGATTATAAGCACAAGGGGATATAGAGGGTGCCGGTTTTGGGGGGGGGGTTAATAAACTGGGGATGAGCAGGCTTAGGGGTTTTGATTGTGGCAGGAGCTAATAAGATGACTGTACAAGGCTTAGCTTAGGGGCTCTGGCAGTACTAGGTGACAAGAAGATGGATGTACAAGGCTTGCTTGAAGCCCTGCATAGTGGCAGTAGTCTTCATGTCACTAGGGAAAGAGTTCCAAGTAAATAAAGTAGCAAAGAAAAAGGCCTTCTGTACCAACTGACTTGTGAGCACAGTGTATGTGAAGGAGATCTTTAGCCTGGAAGATCCTTACCATGGAAATGGAGTGTGTTCTGTATGTCTGGGTGGGTTTGGTTAGCAGCTGACACTGGTCAGCAGGGTACTGCACAGGCAGACACTTGTGTTTCAAGGCAGCCCATTTAAGTTTCCTTCTGTTGTCCAGAGGAAAAAGTCCAAGATCATTGTACATTAGACAGTTGAGGGTTCTTTTATCACACTCCAGTGCAAACATGCACATATTGTTGTACACAATATTACAGAAGAGCGAAGGTCCTAGGATGGATCCTTGAGGTACACTGAGGTTCAGAGTGTTTGATGGTAATGTTTCACCGTGTATTTAAACTAGCTGCAGTCTGTCCTTTAAATAGGCTTCAGACCAGGCCCGCCCATTTGGTGAGAGCCCAAGCTGGCATTGCTTGAGAAATAAGAGATTATGGTCCATGGTGTTGAACACTTTGGTGAGGTCAAGAAAAATGATACCCATATGGCAGCCTTTATCTATGGCTAAAGACAGGTTATTCATGACTTTTAAAAGGGCAGTGACAGTAGAGTGGTTTGGAAGGAAATCAGATTGTGCCTCACATAGAAAATTATGTTTGAGGATATGATCCAGAAGTTGTTTATGCACCAGATCTTCTAAGAGTTTGCTCAGGACTAAGAAAACATAAATTGGGCAGTGATTTTCTTGGTCATATGCAAGTCCTGACTTGGGAGGCATAGGGGGTCAATGGCTACTTTTCAGGATGCAATGCCAGGATTTTTCTCTTTGCATAAGGGGAGGTTGAATAGGGTACTGATAGGGTGAGCCAGTTGCACTGCTGTCAGCCTTAGGAGTTGAGGCTTGATGCCATTGATGTTGCCACGCTTAGGAATACTGAGTTCATTCAGTAATTTAACACCTCCTTTTGGGTGATATCAGAAAAGATGAAGGATGCTGCTGGAGAAGAGAAGAGAAACCCAGCAAGCTGGGGAGCTGGAATGGGAGATGGCATGTGAGGGGGCTGTGACAGGGCAGGCAGCAGGAGGTTGAGGTTTGCGAAGTGAAGATTTAAGGTGTCAATGATCTTTCTGCTCCCTGTGATTACTGCATTATGATGTAAGATGTGGGTAATTGGTTATGATTGATTGTTCCCTAGTAAGGCATTAATGCAAGGCAAGAGATACTTAGGTCTGTCGTTATTCATCTCCCAGAAGTTGGCATAATACACTACTTTGGTAATCATTGTTGCGGGCATGGTGAGGCAACACAGTTCTGGAGTTCTCACTCTAAAAAGGACATGACTAAAGATGAGGTGGTGCACGGGAGGGCAACAAAAATGATTCAGGTTCTGCAAGAGAAGTCCTACATGGAGAGGCTTCATGATCTCAGCATGTGTACATTGGAGACCAGGAAGGAGAAGGGGAAACACAGTTGAATCTTTCAATTTTCTTCACAGGTAAAGCAAGGCAGACACAGGGGAACTGTTCAAACTGGGCTCTATGCATGAATGTGTGTTATCAGCACCCACAACAGACGTAAACACAGTACACCCATGCGCAGCGTGTGTAAATGACTGAATTTACTCTGGATGCACCGAAAGGCACACAGAACACAGAGTTAGTATGGCAGCCTGTGTAGACACACGGAGGATGGTGTGGGGCACACAGTGTGTGGTACAGAACTATGAGGTTATATCCCTTGACCTCACTATATAAGGGGAATTGTACCAGAACAGCCCTGCACACCCCACAGTGTATATAGCATTTAGTAAATATGGACATGTCAGAGGGGAGCCCAGGAAACAGACAGGTGGGTGAATGGACCGGTACATCGGACCAACTGCTGATTGGTGAGGGCACAAAACTCACAGTTCATGGGCAGTCGATGATACATGGCCGTGGATGGCGCCATGGCACTGGCTGATTGTGATCAGCAAGTTTCCCAATACAGCAGGTTGCCACCATAGTCACAGATATCCATGAGTACTATTGAACTCTGCACAGGTCCCAGTCATTGAAGGCCCCTGCTGAGCAGAAGGTACAGATATGACTAGAAACCAAGCTTGCCATCAATATAACTAGGCCTGAGGCAAGCACACTGGCTGTCATCAAGCATAAGTTACATGACCTCTGTATAGCAGTGAAATGGAAGATGGTGGCTGCCAGGCAGTCCACGGGCACCACAGATGGAGGATCTCCAGCACCATCTTCTGTGTCTGGCCTCATGCCAATTGAATGCATAGTGGTGGACACACTATCCAAGGCAGCATTGCATGGTGAAGAGGAAGGCATGGACATCCTGATAGGTAATAACCAGAACACATGCATACTATGCAACAGCCATAGTACCCTGCAAAGCTAACTGTACTGCCCCCTACAGAACCAGTGCCCAATGAGACCATGAAAGGTGTGCCTGCAGAAGTCCCATTGGTCCTAGCCTTGCCTGGGGTGCCCAGCAGCACCCCCAAGCTCCTGACATATCAGCTAGATAGCACTACCATACATGGCAGACAGTGCAGCAAACTCTGAGATGTGATGTGCCATGACTCATGCCATGTTCACTGCCATCAACAGGCAGCTCACTCAATAGGATGGACAGAGAGGATGGAGATGCTAGCTGGGAGGAGGCCATGTTGGGTAGGCATATAAGAGGGGCTGGGGTGGGTAACAGAGGATGGCTTTGGGAAGGGGGGTGGACCGCTAGATTACCAGGGAGGGATTAACAATAGGGGATCTAGTGAGGGGGTACCACTAGCACCAGGGATATTTCTTACAAGAGATTCAGGTGAGGGAATGGGGTATCCCAAGCATCTGGGATATTTATTAAAAGGGGATTAGGTGAGGGATGGGGTACCACTGGCACCAGGGATATTTCTAAAGAGAGGATTGGGTGAGGGAAGGGGTACCACTGGACCCCAGGGTATACAACAAAACTGTAAAAGGGATCAGGTGTGGGAGTGGGAACATTAGTCTTTTATTTTGTGTTGAACATCACACCAGTGCTGCTTGTGTGTGTGTGTGTGTGTGTGTGTGTGTGTGTGTGTGTGTAAACCACTGTGTGTATTGTTAAAAGAAAGACTTTGGAAACATTAAATAGCAATCTCACAGAAGACTTGTAGTGCTTACAAAATCCTTTCAATCTACAGCTTCATCCTGTATGCAAGAGGTTTCCCTCATTTGCATGGGTGTAGTGGTGTATGTTGTATAATCATGGTATCCGCTTAGCACCATGCTACATGTCTCACTGAATTCAGCAGCCATGCTAGCAGGCTGTCGGCCATGCTCTATCTACTTAACATGGTACTACTCTACGCTAAGCTGATGACAGTAGAACATTTTTACTAACAATTTTTTGTAACCTTCCTCTTTAAAGTAGTTAACTGCAGAAGATACACTTAGGGTGGCTATGAACTAAGGACAGAAAAAGGGCACAAATTTGGAAAAAGTTGTGTTACCCCTTGATGGAGCATACACTTGTTTATTCAAAATCCTCACCATGTATCTTTACATATTTTTTCTTAGTACACATAAGTTTTCAAAAATTTATTGAGATCTACAGTAATTTCCATATTGGTTTTTTGATATTTCTTCTCTGACTATGTCATTTTCACTCTATGTTTATTGATAATCAATCTCTGTGGTACCACCTAATTACTCTTTTAATACTTGTTTAGGGTTTTCAAGAGACTGGGCCATCCGGCCAGTGGATATAAATAATTATTGTGCATGAGAAAGCACCAGGGCTGGATAGATTGCATCCCAGAGTGCTGAAGGAACTGCGGATGTCCTGGCAAAACTCCTGGCGGAGATCTCCAGCATCTCTCTGAGGACAGGGTGGGTGCCCCAGGACTGGAAGCTGGTGCATATAGTGCCTATCCACAAGGGGGAATCAAGGGAGGTGGCAGGGAACTACAGGCCCATCAGCCTGACATCAGTGGTGGGCAAGGTGATGGAGGGCATTGTCAAGGAGAAACTAGGGGGGTATGGAAAAGTTGGGGTGCCTGGATGATAGACAGCATGGATTCGTCCCAGGGAAATCATGTCAGACAAACCTTGTGGAGTTCTATGACTGGGTGATGAGTGCCTTGGACCTGGGTAGACCAGTGGACGTCCTCTTTCTTGACTTCAGGAAGATGCTTGACTCTGTTCCTCATGGGGGCCTGTTGGATAAACTGGGAGAAATGGGGTTGGGGAACCAGATGATCAGATGGACAGGAAATCAGCTCCAGAATTGGACCCAGAGGGTCGTGGTTGGTGAGATAGTCTCATCCCTAAAGAGGATCATTAGTGGAGTCCCCTCATGTATCGGTCCTTGGGCCCCTCCTGTTCAACGCCTATGTCTCTGACATAAGGAATGGTATCAGGAATGAGATGAGTCTCTTTGCAGATGACTCAAAAACTGAGGGTGGTGGTGGATGGGAAGCAGCGGAGGGTGGCCCTATTGGGGGACCTTGAGGTTCTGGAAAGGTGGTCTAGAAAGCAGAAGCTGAGGTTCAATGCAGGGAAATGCAAGGTACTGCACCTGGGAGCCAGAAACCTGGGCCAAGTGTACACCCTGGGGGGGAATACTACAAGTCTCGATGGCTGAGAGGGACCTGAGGGTGGTGGTGGATGTCAAGATGAACAACTCGGAGACTTGTAGGGGGACAGTGGCAGAGGCCAACAGGATGCTTGGATGCATCGCTGGGGGGCTCACCTCCAGAAGGAGGAAAGTGATACTCCCACTGTATAACTGCTTGGTGAGGCCGCACCTCAAGTACTGTGTGCAGTTTTGGAGGCCACATTTAAAGAGGGTCATTGAACTCCTGGAGAGGATCCAGAGGAGGGCAACCAAAATGATTTGGAGCTTGGGGGATAGGACCTATGGGAAGAGGCTCAAAGAGCTAACTATGTACACATTGGAAGAGAGAAGGGACCAGGGGGTCATGATAGAGGTCCTCAGGTACATGAAGGAGTAAATAAGACAGGAGCAGTCAGGGTGCTCTGAAGGAAAGGGGGGCAACTAGAGGGCATGGGTGGAAGCTAGAGGAGGGGAGATTCAGGGGAGAAAGGAGGAGGTGCTACTTCACTGAGAGGGTGGTGGAGCCATGGAATGCACTGCCAAGGGGGCTGGTAGAGGCAGAAATGGTGAAGGGGTTCAAAAGGGAGTGGGACAGGTACAGGGGAAGGGTTCTGGAAGCAAAAACCAGTGCAGATGAGAATATCCAGGATTGGGAAGGACGAAGCCAGAGAGGGAGAGGGGTGCGTTAGGTCAGCTCCCAGGGTGGGGCTGACCAAACGAGCAAACACAAAAGACCATTAGGCCTATTCTGCTGGCATTTTAGTATGTTTAATCACTTTTCTTTCCATCAGTGGCCCCAACTACAGCTGCAATCCCGGGCAATGACCAGGCTAGCCTGCTTCCTCCTGGGTACCCAGTGACTGTGGTTTGGGACTGCATGCATGCCAAAAACCTGGCTGAGGCCAGACTAACTAAATCATTTAACTAGATTTGCCCCACCCTTGTTAACTTCCCCCTTAATAAATCAAATTGTTTATTGCACTGTTATACTGCCTCATGTATGCCTTCCTGAGTACACTAAGGACAATGCATTTGGGAAGGTTTATAACTTAAAAGTACATGCTGCCTAAATACTGTTTTACATCGGATCCAAGGTGGTCTGCTGGAATCCTAACCTTGAGAAGTGCAAAGAGTGTGAGCATATTGTCAATTGGCGTTAATGGTGGAACTATTTGATATCCTGTTAATCACTGCAACAGTACCAGTTTCATAAAAGGTCACTAGCTGGGATTGGTAATGATGTTGGATTATAGTTAAAAGACAAGGGCCCTCATATTCAGCCAGCCAGGATTGCACAATACTGTGCCAGTGCTGCACTGCAAATAGCATGCATCCAAGAAGACTGGAATATTCAGAATGTGAGTCTGTCCCAGTGCCAGCTCTAATACATCTGAATACTGATGTGTAGCACAGCAGCAGAAATGTGTCCCAAGTGCAGCACTAGGTGCACTGAATATGACACTGGACAGGCAGGAACCAAGCACAGTGCTAGGTGCACTGAATATGGCACAGTGCGGCACTTGACACAGCAAGTCCAGTCCGGTTGCAGATAGATGACCCGAAGTGCAAACAGCCCAGAAGTGGTAAAGAGATAAAACACAGGCAAAGGTATTAAACTGTTTAATATAAACAGCACAAAAAAAAGTCAGCAACAAGAACAAACTGCACTTAACATCATGGCTCCAACAGGGGAATGGAATATAAAGCCCCCAACAGGGAGGCTCGAAGCTCAGTTCACTGATAAAGTTTGGCACCAATATCACATGCTCACAGAAGGCTGCTGTTCTGCAGGCAAAGACAACTGCATCTCTAGCCCCACAAATCTCTGCTGTGGTATGGTCCACCACCCTGTCAATGGCTGCTTCCATATTATTTATTTATTTATTTATTCAAAGATTTTACCAGAAAGGCTTGCTGAGCAGACTACTGCTCGATTCCAGATGCACCCTAGGGGAAGGGAAAGAGGGAGTACAGACATATTTTACATGAACAAAATCATTACCGGATAGAACATGCAGTATAAACATACAAAGTAGCATACAAGGTACAAGTGCATGTCAACAGTCAGTGTACAAGGCAAATGACGGAAGAATACCTACAGGTTAAATTTCAGTGTTGTGGCAAAAGATTGGAACAGTACATATTAAGGATTCAGCTCTATCTCAGATGGCTCTGATTGCCTATTCATGAACTCTCAAGGGTGCAAGTACAGATGGGTAGAAATGTTTTTTGAGAAGGGAGTTAAGGTACTGACTTGGGGAGGAATGCCAGATGTCTGAAGGCATGTGATAAGTGAAGGCTACTTGGCCTGTAGTGGTTGACTTGAGTGGGATGGACAGAATACATGAGTCATTTTTTCTTATTGCATAGCCCTGGGAGGTATGGGCCGAGAGGATAGAGGTGAGATATGGGGGCAGGGATTGCATCCAGCATTTGGCCATGAGTCTGGCACTGTGGGAGTGGCACCGGGCCTGCAATGAGGGAGATCTAGGTTGCGGTACAGGACACAGTGATGAGTGTATGGAGGACAGTCAAGGGCAAGGTGGCAGAAGGAATGGAAGAGAGGGTCCAGTCTGGCTAGGGTGGACTTGGGGGTGGCACTGTAGACTACGTCTTTGTAGTTGAATATGGGGAAGATCGTCTTCTGCACAATTGCACAATGAGCCGGCATTGGGATGCATCCACGATTACGGTACAGTGTGCCTAGCTTGAGGTGAAAATTTTTGTGGATGACATCAATATGTGCAGAGAAGTCTAGGTGCTGATCAAGCCAGATCCCAAGATATCTGCAGGAGGTGCAAGGCTCAATGGTAGTCCTGTCCAGGGTGTGGAAAGAGGGGGTGGAGGGAAGCCTTGAAAGTCTCTGCCTTGTGTTGAAGGTCATAGATATAGTTTTCTTGGTGTTGAGAAAGAGCTGATTTGAGCAAAACCAGTGCTGAACTGCATTGAAGTCCTGCTGGAGTCTGGTCGCTATATCAGAGGTCAAGGGGCCAGATGTGCACAGAACTGTATCATCCGCATACATGTGAATGGATGTGTGTGGGCAAACAGAGGGCAGGTCATTGAGGAAGATGGAGAACAGAAGTGGGCCAAGGACTGAACCTTGCAGAACACCAGAGGTAACTGGGAGGGAAGCAGAGATGACATTGCTAATTCTGATGGATTAGGATCTGCCTATCAGGTAGGAGTGAAACTGATGGCTCCATGGCCACCCCCACTTTAGTCACTTCTGCTGCCACCCTCCCAAACCTGACACATGTTACTTGGAGGGGGATCACCTGCCTTCACATGTGCTTGTTGTGGCCAATGGCCAGAGAGGCATCCACCGCTGGTCCACTGGCCTGGAGGCACATATAGAAGGAAACAAGGCACAGAATCTGTGGCACAGAATCTGTAGGGGAGCACAGGGCATAGGTTAAAAAACATGCAGGGCATACACAACAGAAGTACGGCCAGGCCAGACATGGAATGATATGGCAGTCACAGATGGACAGGTGCATGCTGCTGTGCACCTAGGGACATAACTGGCACTGGCTTAGAGGGGCCATCAGCACCTGAAACAGACATGCTACTGCATATACACACCATGCTTGTAGGCAGTGCCCACAGTGCAAGGTGCAGTGTGCACAAAGCGCACCCAGCATCCAGCACACACATGCACACATGTGCTCCACTGTGTACATGCACAGGATGCCACACCTGCAGGCAATGGAGTGTCAGGGGAACACATTAAGTATGCCTGCTCCCATTATCACCTTGGTGTGCTGCTCCCACCTCCTCCATAGACTTACTCATATGTGTGGATCACAACACCTGTACTCCCAAGACATTGCAGTGAACTGCAATCAGCATGATGTGTATGACCAACATAGCACAAAAAGCATACTATACAATCAGTAGGAGTAGCCAACATACAGCAGGGGAACAGAGCACAATGGGCATGGCCCAGAATGCTTTCCCTAAACAACACTGGTGGAAGCCATGTCATACCATGGTTATGCATACTGACAAGCATGAGTGCAGGGGATGCCGTGGCACTGCAGTAGGGGAAGGCCACAGGAATGGCCAACAATGGCATACATGTACTGGCATGCACATTGTGGCAGTAGTGTGCCATCTGTGAATGACACACCCACTGGCCGATGACCACCACAGTCAGTGATATGTACACAGTGCACCCTATAGCATGGCCATGCACAACAGAAGCCACATGGCAGAATACATGCCACAGCACTGTGCACTACATATCAGTGGCATAGCTAGTTCATAATGTGTAGGCCAGGACCCTGCTGGGCAGAATTGGCACCCTCTCACAGATGGACCAGTATAGGTACACCCCCCCAGCACCAGCCTGGAGAGGCACTATACAGGGAGAGTACCACAGTAAGTACCCTGTGTCCTGCAGCCAACACCATGTCATAGTCACACAGGGAACTTTAGAAAGGTGGGGAAGATGCAAAAAAAATCATCTGGCAAGCATCTGAGTGGATATAGGTTTGGATCAGAGATGGTCCCATCAAGGAGGGAATAATGGTAGCCACAGTGAAGTGCATTAGGCCCAAAAGGTAAAACACAAGGGCTAAAGCACCCAACTGGTTTAGCACAGAAATCACCCAGGCAGTAAAGGGATAAAAGATCAGCCTACAAGATGTTCAGGAGGAGCCAGGGGGTGTGAAGACACAGAAGACTACCTGAAGATGGCTAGTGTAGCAGGTAGGGTAGTCCGGTGGGCTAAAGCTCTAAAGGAACTGCAGCTAGCTGAAGGAATTAGAAAGGGGGATAAGGCCTTTTTTCACTATATTAGTGAGAAAAGGGACAAGAAAGATGGGACAGTTAGGCTCAGGAAAGGAGATGGGTGGGTAGAGGAAAATGGGAGCAAAGCAGAGATACTGAATGAGTACTTTCTGTTTGGTCATCACCAAGGACAGAAACAGACCAGTGCCACTAGGGGAAAGGAGAAGAGATGGGGGTCAGGGTGCATGGATGTTTTGATAGAGGTGGATAGGATGAGGAAAAGGTTGCTAGCATTAACGGTAGATAAATCCTCAGGCCCAGATGATATACACCCAAGGGTGCTGAGGGAGCTGGCAGAGGAGCTTGCAGGTCCCTTTGCTGATCTCTTCAATAGTTCACTGGAGTCAGGTGTGGTACTACAGGACTGGAGAATGGCACATGTGCCCCTCCATAAGAGCAATCCCAAGGATGACCCAAGGAACAACAAACTCATCAGTCTGACCTCATACATATGCAGACTCATGGAGACCATACTTAAGGGAAGGTTAGTGGTGTATCTGGAAGATAATGGCCTCTAGGATGAGTGGTAACATGGGTTTATGGGAGGGAGATTGTGTCAAACAAATTTGAATGACTTTTTGGACTGGGTCACTAAAACAGTGAATGGGGCCAAGTGGTGGACATCCTTTACCTGGACCTCAGCAATGACTTTGACTCTGTACATCACAAGAGGTTGATCAGGATGTTGGCAGATCCAGGGGTTGGTTTGAAGTTGACCTGGTGGATGGAGAGACAGGACCCAGATCATGGTGGTGGAGGGATGTGAGCTCTCCAGCACCACAGGGCTCGGTGCTCAGACCACTGTTTTTCAATGTCTTCATAAATGATATTGGGGATGGCACTGTGTGCAAGATGCCTATTTGTGGATGACACCAATCTTTGTGGGAGGGTGGAGACAACAGAAGGGGTACAAGACCTAAGGGAAGATCTGGAAAAGCAGTTGAAGTGGTGCAATATTTGGCAACTTGACTTCAGTGCAAGGAAATGCAGGGTTATACATGTTGGAGCCAAGAACCCAAGGACTGGGTACAGCCTGGGTGCAGTTTGGGTATCTGCATCTGAGGAGTAGAATGACCTGGGGGTGATGATCACTAATGACCTGAAGCACTCAACGCAATGCAGGAAAGCAGCAGCAAAGGCTAATACAATATTGGGCTATGTTGCCGGGGGTTCAGCGGTAGGCAGGAGGAAGTAATACTGCCCTTATATTGGTCATTGGTGAGGCCACATCTGGAGTATAGTGTACAGTACTGGTGCCCATATCTTAAAAAGGACATACACCTTCTGGAGATTGTCCTAAGATGATCATGAGCCAGTAGGGTAGGATATACGAGGAGGGGCTGGAAGAATGAGAACATGATTGAGACCTTCAGATATATGAGAGGAATAAATAGGGTGGACAAGGAGGGTCTCTTCAAGCTCAGTGGGAGTCAAACCACAAGGGGACACAGTCTCAAATTGGAGGAGGAGGTTTAGGAGAGCAGCTAGGAGGCATTTCTTCATGGACAGAAATTATTCTGATAGATTTCTTTGACTGGGTAACCAAAGAATTAGATCAGGGTGGGGCAATGGACATGGCCTACCTAGATTTCAGTAAGATTTTCAACATCATTCCACATAAGAAACTAGTAAGCCAGCTGGGTAGCATAGGAGTGGGTCCAAAGGTGGTACGGAACATTAATCATAGTAAAACACTGGTAGCAGTGAATACCAATCATTTGGGGCATGTGGGTGCAATGAATGGGACCCAGCTGTGCACACACATGGGCAGGAAATGTGTATGCCACCATGTACCTGGAGCATGCAGTTACACATGCATGTGCACAATGCCTGACACTTATGTTGTTTTGCACCTGAAGACTGCTCTTCATCCCTCCCCAGCACTGGCTGTGTGTGGTCCTGCCTGGCATCCTCTGACTCCTTCTGGCTGCCCTGTTGCTTCTGATGGGATTGACTGGCCCTCTCTGCCCCTGCCTGAGGCCTGGTGGCTGTGGATTGGAAAAAAGAGGACATAGGAATGATACCAGGCAGTAGACAACATGTCACTGTAGAGGACAAATTCAAGTGTAGGTATGGACAGCTGTGTACAGTGGCAGATACACCCAGTCACCAGGTGTCACACAGCCATAGCCCCCACACAGTGAACACTATGGTGCATACTTGGATACAATGCACCACCCACATGTGTAGGGCAATACGATGAAGAGTAGGCATGGTGAGTGCGGCCATATGTACATGGAGGGTGATTCGCCACATGGGGCTGAAGGCAAGAAACACAGTCTGGCATGATACCATGCATTCCCTATACTACACATACCTGTACTGATGCAGTGCTACCATATACACGCTGCTATGGTGCCTCCAGAGTAACATGTGCAGTGCAGCGATGGACATGTATTGTTGGAGGCTGACATGGTATAGATATCGGTCACACCCTTGCACAAGTGACCCAACCACTGTGCCCTGCTCAGGTGATGTATCAATGAGCCCATACCATACACTGTGTGGAGGCCAGCAGCATGTGGTCGAGTGTGACAACCATGTGTGCAGGGAGTGACTGTGCAGGTCCCAATAGGAACACAAGGTCACCATTGAACAGAGACCTGTATGGCAGGTTCAGCACCAAGATTGTCCTATTCCAGTACCTACGGTTAGGGTGGTCTACCACCATGACATGACAGTCATACCTCTGTAGGGTCAGACAGGGGTTCGGGGGTCCATCTGAAATGTCAACACAGGAGAAACAAAAGGGGTATCACAAACAAAACAGTATGCCACATAATCATAATACACTAGCACAGTGTTTGTATCATGCAGTTACCTGCAGTGCTAAGAATACATATTTTACACTGCAACTAATTTTACTGACTGCATTTACTGGCTGGTACTTTAAATATAGAGATAGCTAGGGAAGAAAATGTTTTTGGAAAGGCTAGGCAGTCAGAATGAGGGAACACAAATAGACATTTCATTAAAATCACCTAAACTTTTTCATGACCTTTTATTAAACTCATACAAACTAGACAGGGCAAATATTCTTTTGGCTGATTTGAACAATTTGAACCAAGTATTTTTAGACAGCAATTTACAAAAAACTCAAGAATGACTAAGTTCCTGAGAAAATGAATTGTCAGTCAGCACTTCAGTTTCTAATCCTGGTAAAAAAATGCTAACATACTTATGTGGAATATTGCAGGGTTATTTCATAAACTGTCGGATCCAGAATGGATGATGTTTGTTTCAAAATTTGATATTGTAATATTCCAAGAAAGATGGGCACAAAATGAAGTCAATATTAATGGATATGAACCTGTATTTTCACCAACAATCAGGACCACTAGAGTTGGTAGGGCTAAAGCGGGCCTGACAATTTATGCTAAGATCAGTAAGGAAATTAGGATTATGCAATTCCATATTATTAAACAACATTATATTTCGATATCAATAAAGTGGTCACTAATGTCACTAATCATAGTTAATATTTATTTTCCCCCCAAACTCCAGATGCCCTTGTTTAATATAATCTGGAATGACTTAACTATTGTTATTGAAACTATGATGCATACATTTCCTACCAGTATGGTCCTGATAGCTGGCGATTTTAATTCCAGAATTGCTGATTATGATAACATTGAAACTCTACAAGAATTTTTATACATGGGCAATCTGGAAAACGCACCAGTACAGATACCCAGATTAATGACTACGGTGATGGTGAAAATTTATTACAATTTGTTGAAGATAATAATTTTCTAATTCTGAATGGCATGCTACAGGGGGATAAACCCGGTAACACTATCTACTTCTCGCACAATGGTCAAAGTACCATCAGTTATGCACTATGCACACCTGACAGCTATTGTTATTCAAATTACTAAATATTAATATGCGGCCCAAGAGTGACCATGCACCATTTTGTCTGAGCTTTGATCCCAAAGGGGATAGCTCAGATGAGGGCATAGTGTCTGGCCCACTTGCCACCCTGACCATGGCAGAAAAGGACAGATTGATCCTTACTGACAGAACCTGGGATGTAGTGGACCAGATTCTCACCAGCTGTTAACTTAGCATAGCACATAGAAGCCATACCACATCGCAACCGTGCGATATGGAACTAATTCTTACCCAATTATATCAGCAAATTAAGCAACATATTCATACCAGAAATCAGACCTGCAATAAAAAAAGACATATGGTTTGACGACTCTTGCAAGATAACCAAAAATAACCTGAACAGTGAAATTATTCTGGAAAAATGAAATCCCTCCAGGAGCAATTTTAATAATTTAAATAAGAAAAGGAAACAGCATAAAAAATTCCTCACACTTAAAAAGAAAAAGTATAGACAAAAACAATGGACAAATATCATAAAAATTATACACAAAAATGATACCAACATTTTTTGGAAAATGGTGGCAACTGGAACTTCTGAAATTAAACCCTCTCTAGTAGTTTACATCCCCAAAGAAAAGTGGGTGCAACATTTTAATCAATATTTAATAATGCAACCTCCCTATCTCCCTTAAGTAATATGCATGATTGCCTTAAAAGAACAGAATATATGCCACTGTCCTTCCCGGAAGAAGAAGTCAAAGCAGCTATAAAGAGACTGGCCAATAATAAAGCCCCCGGTCCAGACTCTATCACAGTAGAGGTCTACAAAAGATATAACAATTTTTGGATGCCACTACTCACCACATTTTTAAACATATGTTTAGCTCACAATTTCAAACCAAGCTTATGGAACCAGAATATCATAGTGTAAATTGGACCCAATTATACAGGTTCCTAGTTGGTAGTAATTCAATAAAGCCACCACACTATTTCTTTGCCAAATTAGTTGTAATTTATTGAAATAGCATATCATTTCTAGGCATCAGGTAGCCTGCTACTACCTGAGTGTACCTGATTCAATTTAATCTTACAGCCAATGGGGCAGTCCCATTGGGGTGTTTCTAACATGCAATCTAGACAGCTAGTAATATTTGCATTACAGAGCTACAGATTTTCAGAGAAATATGAAACCTCAAGCAATCTATGGATAGTCTCAGACTGTGTCTTCTTGAAGGGATGCTGGACATAACCATAGGTCCCATATTTATGTGTAGCAAGCTTAGATAAAAAAAATGCAACACTGGATTTTCCCAGAATCTATGACAACAGATTTAGCCTGGACACCTGGTCATTAATATATTCCCATAATCAAAGTTTTTTTATACATCCTGTAACTACAATTTCTGAGACACTCTGTAATCAAAGTTCTTGGTTATGAGATGTACCTGACATTTTGCCGAGACAGGGGAGTTATTATTCTCATCCTTGGAGGGGAAAACAAGTGGTGAGGGAATTGTATATCTATCACAAATAACTTTTGTCTTAGGAACCAGAAAGCATATGACAGATGTGACTAGCTGGCTACAAATGTCAAAGTAACCTTGTACCAGCAACCAAATGAGGTATCTCATTATTTCTCATCAGTTTTCTGTTAAACATATTTTTTTAACACAAGAGAATTATATGATGAGAAACTTTTAACAGTCAAGGCTAAACACAGTTATTAACAGCTGTGCTTATATCTCGACCACAATCTCGCCTTATGCTTTCAACTATTTTTCTTCATTTTATAGAATCTTAACAATTAACCCTTTTAAAGTCTTACACACACATACATGCTGTGTTAAGTGACATGGTGGTATTTAGCCACTTGCATCCTTTTGCTACTAGATATACCAATTCATATGTTGGCACCATTAAGTCATCTACTAGCCATCTTCACCTTTTACTAGCCCTTTGCAGCCTCTACACTAGCCATTCTACCCCTTTCTATCTCCTCAACCTCTTGGTTAGCCACTTACATATTGTTGATAGAAGTTTGGTCACTGGTCACTAAAACCTTGGTCACTGGCCACTTTCAACAATAGTACCAATAAATAAGAAAGGTTCCTACTATGACCCTATGAATTTCTGGCTCATAAGTCTTTTGGGCATTAGTTCTAAAATATTCACAAGAATCATGCAAATACATTTAAATAAGATAATAATCATGTGTGAAGACCTTGACATAAAAATCAACCTTAAAAAAACAAGGTAATGGTACAGTATATGGAACTAACAAACCTAAGTGCAACAAAAAATTAAAAAATGAAAAAAATTGAGGTGGTAAATGAATATATATATATTTATATATATCTGGGCATGAAATTCACTGCCAACAGAAAATGGAGTGCTCATATCAGGGAGCAGTGAGCAAAAGCCAAACTGTCAGCTAAAGACCTGCTTAGTTTTAATTATAAATATGAGGGTAACTCACTCCTGGCAGCACTAAAAGTGGGAGAAGTCAAAATGAATCCCATACGTTTGTATGGATCTGAAGTATGGGGGTCTCAAACTACATTTAATATTGAAACCACATTACTATTTTACTATAAAGCTATATTTCAGGTTCCTATTGCAACTTCTTCTGCCATGATTAGAGCAGAACTGGGCAAAACAGCACTATCTGCCTTGATAGAATTCAGTATTGCTTCCTATTGGATATGTATTACAAACAATCTCAACATTTTGATTCCTCTGGAGTGCTTAAAGAAAAAGAATTGCTGGGCACTCCATAGGAATTTCATCCCCCTGGTTAAAAAGGTTACTGATCATTTTAAGGAAGACTAATATTATCCACTTTTCCCCCCAAAAATATTTTATTAATAAAGATAAATAATTCATCATCCATACTGCTTGAGATATAGCGCATAACAACAGGAAAAAGAAAAATGCATTCTTTCAAAATATAAATTCCAAAAACGTTTTCATACCAACTGTAAACTACATTTCCCTCCCTCCCCCTTCATGGTTAACAGTGGGTTAATTTTCAAAACTCAAAAGTGGAGATAGTTATTCTTTTACATCTTTCCATAAGGTATCTTTCTGCCAGGTATCACTCTCATATTCGTCCCATAGGTGTTCCAACTGAACTGCCTCCTGCACCATTTATGCCCATTTGTAACAATCAAATTCACCTATATTTTCTGCATACCAGCTTGCAAAGAGCAGTCTTTTGGTGGCCATGGTAGCCAAGTAAAATATCTTTTTTTGATTGTTGGGAAGATCTAGATCCTGCATATCATTTAAAATCATATATCTGAAACTCATAGAGGGATCTATTTTTTTGTCTTTCAGACAGCATAATGTGTTTCTTTCCACCATTCTTGAATAAATTTGCAAGCCTATAAACAATGGTATAAATTTCCTAGTGAGCCTCAACCATGCCAACAAGTTTTAATACCATTTGATTTAATATTCCCCATTATCTGTGGAGTTAAATATGCTCTATCCAGAATTTTTTTCTGGAAGATTTTGTTTTTAGCATAAAGGTAATGTTTATTTATTTTGATTCTCAAATGTCTCCACTGATGTGCAATATAATTTATATTGCTTTCCTGTGCCTATATATTATTAGTAATATTCCATGGATCCACCTCATTTGTTAACAGGGTTAAATATATTTGTCGAGCTAATTCACTCTTTTCTTAAGTTATCAATTTCTTATGTTCATCAGTTAACACTGACAAACAATTAACTCCAGCAACTATCTGATCTTTAAAAAATTTATGGAGATATCTGGTTTTCTGACCAATTAAATTTTCTTTAATGATTTTATTTCCCTTATTGTAGAATTCCCCAATATTTAAAAAGATCCATGGAAATTTACTTGATTTTTTTAAGTCTTTGTATACATGTACCAGTTCCTTTTTTACTGGGGAATAAACATCAGGAATTTTACTGCACACCTCCAGTTCCCGAATGATGTTATTTGAAGCTCCAGAACCTAGATCCTCCCATAACAAAAACTCAAAGGAATTGTCTTTCCCTGGCATAAATGCCCATTGACATAACATTTTTAACTGGAATGCCACTGCATGGTATAAAGGATCAGGGCAGCTGTAACCCCCCTGTTTCCTAGGTGAAATCATGCTTTTCCAAGGGATCCTAGGCTTACCTCCTCTGCATAGGAATTTAACAAATATCCTTTGGATCATGTTAAACTATTTTTCTTTAGGGAATCCAATTACATTCTAAATCACATAGTTTATATGTGGGAGTGCCATCATTTCTAATGTTTCAATCCTTCCCCATAAAGATAAAGACATTTTTCCCAGCCTTTCAATAATTGTTATTTTTTCTTTGGCCATATTATAATTTGTTTTAATAGTCTCTTTTTGATCCTTAGATATATAACTACCTAAGTATTTACATTGTTTGCATATTGTAAACTACTTTGTCAGTATTTTATCTATTCCATAATTTGGAAAATATATTTCTAAAATAATAGATTTAGCTTTGTTCAATTTATATCCTGATAAGGCTCCAAAAGTATTTATTTCTTCTAATATGATAGGTAGTGATATATTAATATCCTGAATTATTAACAATATATTATCTGCAAACACATTTAACTTTATTTCCTCTCCTTGTAATTCAATTCCCTTAATCTATTATCTCTGATTGTCCTTAAAAAGGGTTCTAGTGCGAGAATGAATAATATCAGGGATAAAGGACACCCCTGTCACACCCCATTAGTCATTTTAAGTGGGTCTCCTGTATAAGAGTTAATTAGAAACTGGGCTGATGTGTTCCTATGTAATAATGCTATGACTTTAATTATGTTAGCTAGTAGCCCCCAATATTTCAAAGTCTCAAACAGAAATGCCCTATTTATCAGGTCAAAAGCCTTTGATGCATCAATTGCCAAAGCATGTGCAATTATTCTATTTTTTGTGCAAAATGAAAAGAGACTGTACCATTCTATTTGCGTCGGAAATGGTACACCCTGTAACAAACCCAAATTGATTCTTATGGATTACCTTAGGCAACTCTCTTTTCAATCTATTAACTAGTAATTTTGTAAGTATCTTAATAATTGCTATTTAACAAGGTGAATGGTCTGTAACTGTCAATTTTTTGGGGGGTTCCCTTCTTTTAACAACAACAGTACTTTAGCTTCCTCCATTGAGGGGGGAATAAATTCTCCTTGTTCTAATATATCTTGAAACATTACTATCAACCATGGCATTAACTCAATGAAAAATGTTGAGTAGAATTCAATAGTTAATCCATCTAGTCCTGGGCTTCAATTTTTTGGCATGTCAATAATAACTTCTTTAATTTCTATTGCAGTAAAGTTCTCATAATTACACCATGACATAGGGAATTTAGCTTTATCCAGATAGTCTCTAATTGCCCTATTTGTAGAGTGTGGTTCTATTTGGTAAATAATATTATACTGTATGCCTTGTTGACTATTTCACCCATCTCTTTAACATTAAACAAATAGTTGCCCTGGTCATCCTCTAAGCAGGTTATAGTATTTTTTTTCTCTTTGTTTCTTTATTAATAAATAAGCTAACATTTGTGCAGAATTTATCCCCCAGCAAATATTTTACTTTTTATTTTAGTTAGGTTAATTGCTATTTCCTTATTCTTAATCTCATTCCTCTCTGCTGTTAATGTGTACCATTCTTTTGCATACTTATTGTAGTCTACAATCACTATTTGATCTAATTGTTTTAGTCTATTGTCTATTTTTAGCAACTGTTTTTTCCTTTCTTTAATTAGAAATGCTGTGTATGATATTATTGAGCCTCGTATAACAGCCTTAAAAGCATCCCATAACTTTGTAACCATTTGGGTACCGTCATAATTAAATAGCCCAAACTCTATTACCTCCTTAATTTTCTGACAAAAGCCTTCATCCTACAGTAAGTTATTATCCATTCTCCATTGTCTTGGGGAAAAAAAAAAACTTTCTTGGCCCAGTAATTCTAACTCGGTCTCAATCACAGTGGGATCAGATAGATGACTAGAATTAATAATGGCCTTCCTCAATTTAGGTAATAATCCTTTAGAAAAGGAAATATAGTCAATCCTTGAGAACCCTAAGATTTTTTTTGTCATGATGAGTAAACTCTTTTACTTGTGGGTTTAACAGCCTCCAGCTATCTACCAGGTCATGCTGTAATGGACGGAAGGTCAGAGAAGGGGAGATAGGGGAGCTAAACACGTGGCTCAAGGGCTGGTGCCAGGAAAAAGGACACAGATTTGTAGGGAACTGGCAACAGTTCTGGGAGAGAAAGTTCTTAAAATTTGATGGACTGCACCTGACTAAGGAAGGAGTCAGTGCATTGGGGCAGAAGTTTGATGTCTTTGCAGAATATTTAAACTAGAAAATGGGGAGAGGGGTGCAGCACCCCATACGTCGAATGGGAAGAACACCCCTCCCCCCTCAGCTAGTGGTCAAACAGGGATTCAGCATGTTTGCAGTTCATTTGCATCACCAGGTAAGAAAAAAGGTTTGTCTACCCATACAACGCACAGGGGTAATGCCAAACCTCACCCAACAACTAACACACCAAAATCTGGCCAATGGAAAATCATGTACACAAATGCTTACAGCCTGAGAAATAAGATCCCAGACCTGCAGGCAATAATGTCAGAGGCTAAACTGGACATAGTAGCAATTAGTGAGACGTGGTTTACCAGTAACCACACTTGGGAGACTTCAGTACCTGACTATGTATTGTTCAGAAGAGACAGAGGTGCAGAAAGGGGGGGAGGAGTGGCCCTGTATGTCAATGAAAATATCAAAGCTACGGAAATTCAGAATACACATAAGGAGCCAGAAGAACTGTGGGTCACCCTGGAAACAGGAAATGGGACAGCCATAAGAACTGGGGTTGTCTACAGGCCTCCAGACCAGGGGGAGGACATAGACACATTACTGTTAGAAGATATACAAAACATGACAGGTAAAGGGGAGGTTCTGATAATGGGAGACTTCAACATGCTGGATACAGATTGGTCAATACCAGCAGGAACATCTGCCAGAACTAGACACATAGTGGATTCCCTGCAGGGGGAGGGCCTCAAACAACTGGTACAACAACCCACAAGAGACAGGGCTATCCTAGATCTAGTACTGACTAACAGGGAAGGGATCACAGCTCTCCAGGTAGAAGGTCACCTGGGGGCCAGTGACCATCACATGGTATGGTTCAATTTGGCCACTACATCTAAATCATGCCATTCAAGGCAAAAAATATGGGACTTCAGAGGAGCTGACTTTGATAAGATGGCCAACAGAGTTAAGCTAGCCCTGGCAAAAGAAACACAGGTGAGGGTACAGGCAAAGTGGGCAAGCATTAAGGATGTAATACTTGAAGCAACATCCCATTGTGTTAGACAGAAAAGGAAGTGCAAAAGAAGAAAGAAACCACTTTGGTTCTCAAATACAGTAGCAGAAAAGGTCAGAGCCAAAGGCTGGCCTTCAGGAAATATAAGGGAACACAGCGGATGAAGATAGGGAGGCATACCAAACTGCCCTAAGGAAGCAGGGAAGGCAGTAAGGCAGGCAAAGTCCTAAACTGAGGAAACACTAGCATGAACAGTAAAAGAAGGTGACAAGACTTTCTATACATACATTAGTGAAAGAAGAAAGTCCAGAGGGGGTATTGCTAAGCTTAATGGAGAAAAGGGAGCATATGAGGAGAGGACCATGTAAAAGCATCTATCCTAAATAGATACTTTTGCTCAGTATTTACTGAAGAGAAGGTAGGGCAGGGCCCACAGCTCAGCACCATGGACACAGAGGGAAGGGAGGTGAGCACTACTCCCTTCACAAAAGAAAGGGTCCTACAAGAGCTTGCTAAGCTCAGGGTGGATAAGGCAATGGGACCTGATGGCATACATCCCAGGGTACTAAAGGAGCTAAAGGAGGAACTAGCAGAGCCATTAGCAGAACTGTTTAGTGAGTCTCTGAGCACAGGAGAGGTCCCAGAAGACTGGAGAAGGGCTCATGTGATCCCGCTCCACAAGAGTGGTAGCAGGGAGGAGCCAGGGAACTACAGATCAGTCAGTCTTACCTCAGTAGTGGGCAAGATTATGGAGGCACTCCTTAAGGAAAGGATAGTGCAACACCTGGAATCCATAGGGGCACAGGATCCAAGACAGCATGGGTTTACAAAAGGAAGGTCCTGTCAAACTAATCTCATAGATTTCTTTGACTGGGTAACCAGAGCGGTGGACCAAGGGGGAGCAGTTGATGTGTCGCCTACCTTGACTTCAGCAAAGCTTTTGACACTGTTCCACATAGAAGATTGATAAATAAGCTGGGTAGGCTCGGGGTGGGTCAGAAGTTGGTCAACTGGGTGGCAAACTGGTTGACGGGCAGAAAACAGAGAGTGGTGGTAAATAGTATACAGTCAGAAGAGATGCAAGTCACAAGTGGGTACCTCAGGGATCAGTCCTGGGGCCAGTCCTCTTCAACATCTTCATTAGTGACCTTGCAGATGGACTAGAGGTAAGGCTTGTCTGTTTGCAGATGACACCAAGATCTGCAGCAGAGTAGATGATCCAGATGGGGTGGGCAGAATGAGAAGAGATCGGATAAACTAGCAAAATGGTCAGAAGAGTGGCAACTGGGATTTAATGCAAAGAAGTGCAAGATCATGCACATAGGGAAAAGAAACCCTGAAGCCACCTATAGGCTGGGGGGAGTTGCTAGCAGTCACAAAGGAAGAAAGAGACTTGAGCATCATCATCACTGATGACCTGAAATCATCCAAGCAGACCTCTAAAGCAGTAGGTAAGGCTAGGGGGTGTTAGGGTGTATTAGTAGGGGTATCCAGAAGTCATAAGAGGAGAATAATCCCTCTTTACAAGCCACTGTTGAGCCCCATCTGGAGTACTGCGTGCAGTATTGGAAGCCACACCTTCACAAGGACATTAACCAAATTTTAGGCAGTCAGAGAAGGGCAACCAAAATGGTGCAGGGACTGCATCAGAAGACATATGAGGACAGATTAACAGAGCTCAATATGTATACCCTTGAGCAAAGGAGGAGAGAGGTGATATGATCGAGGCATTCAAACACCTTAAGGGCATTAACAAGGTGAAAAGGAGTCTAACATGTTTGAATATAAGAAAAATAGCAGGACAAGAGGGCACAACATGAGATTAGAGGGGGCCGATTAAGGGGAATGTGAGAATTCTTCTTCACAGAAAGGTGGTGGATGCATGGAATGGCCTACCTCAAGAAGTGGTGGCTATGAATACAGTGCAGGGCTTCAAACAGGCATGGGATAGGCATAAGGGAGCAATACAAATGAGTATGAATAGATAGGCCACTGACAGAGCAAAGGCCGAAGGCACATTTATAAAGTAGAAAAAGAAATGGGCAGACTGGATGGGCCTTGAGGTCCTTATCTGCCGTCAACTTCTATGTTTCTATGTTAAAAAATTATTTATTAATTTAGAGTGGTATTTGGTTGTTATTTTGAGTTTTAAACTTTTATCCATTTCTGGATTTAATAATACATTAAAATCCCCCATTAATGATAAGGGAGTGCTGAAGAGCAGCTAAAGAGATAAGACGTATCTGGACTGCGCTCCTCCTCGCCAGGGACAATAAATATAATTAATTGATTATTCATCTATAACTTTGGTTGCATTTTCATTGTAATTAATAGTTAAGACCGAGCAGTAAAGGAAAATGGACGAATACCTAACCTCGAGTGTTGGGAAAAGCCAGAGAACAGCCAGCAAAACGGCAAAGAAAAATGTGGCCTGTGTGCAACCTGAGAACAAGAACATGGTTTTCCTTTCTGCCGTGGAGGTGAGCACCCTTGGCCGATAGCTCATGGGCCAGGTCCTGGCTGCTTTGGAGCCACACTTTTGCAAACTTGAGTCAAAGATCGATGATACATTGCAGGAAGTACTTACTCAGCAGACATTGCAGGCCACCCGCATTACAGAGGCAGAGAAGAGGATCTCATGGTTGGAGGATGAGACCCAGGGGGTGCCCAGGCAGATTTTGGCATTGCAAAAAGAGCTGGAGGAGATGAAGAAAGCAGCTGACTATCAGGAAAATTATCACCGGAGGCTAAACTTATGCCTCAGAGGTTTGCCTGAAGGAACAGAAGGGGGTAGTGCCTTGGAATTATGTGCTATCTTGTTGCCCAAGTTATTGGCTCTGGATGTTAAAAATGGGAAGCTGAAGTTGGAGCGGGCACACTGTGCGGTTATGCCTAGGCCACCGGCGGGGCAACCTCTATGTCAAATTATCATGAGATTTCACCACTTCCAAGACAAGGAAGCAGTCTTGCACACATATAGGGAGAAAGGCCGGTTGCAGTGTGAGGGCCACAGGTTGTTCCTATCTCAGGATTACTTGTCAAGGCTTCTTAAGAGAAGAAAAACATTTAACGAGGTCATGACCACTGTACCTGCAGCAAAAGTGGAGAACTTCATGGTATACCCTGCAACCATAAAGATCAAACATGGGGGAGTGGTGTTCTCATTTTGGGATGTTGAAAAAGCTGAAAAATTTGTAGATGAGCTGTGGAAGAAGATAAGCTGAATATTGTGCTGCTGCTGCCAAAGGGATAAGGTTGTGTTCTGCTATGGAGTCTGAAAAATCAACAGGCTCTATAGGTTTGCATCTGATGCTATGTAATACTTTAGTTGAGATGTGTGCCCAGACCCTGAGTGAGAAAGAAGAGGGAAGATTCTCTGAATGGATAGGTACCCATGTTCTCCCTTTTTCTTATTTTTAATCCCCAGTTTGTAAGCAGGAGATACAGCGGATCAACATTCGAGTTGTGTGGACGTTAGTAGGTCCACAAGTAGAGGTTTGGGCCTACTGCAGCTGGGAGAGCTATTTTTAATGCCAAATGTCAGGTATTAAGCGCTGTGCTTTGCTCCTCGTGGATATATAGGCTCTCTAGGGGGTGCTTATCAGCATTTCTGGAGTATTTACTGGCATGGACTGTTTCTCTTTTCCCGCGCTACATCTTTGGAGGTACAGGGGGCTATCGATGTAGCTACTGACCTACCCGCGCTCCGGGAGCAGGAGGTACAGGGGGAATCCAGGGCTCACAGTGGAACAATCATCTTAGAGGCATGGAGGTGAACACTTCATCTGCTGAGGCACCTGCAGTTAGGAAAGAGAGGGGGGACAGTATGGTGGTTGGGGGAGAGTGAAGGGGCAGATTTGAACTTTTTATTGCTGGATCAACTGCATTTGGTGGTGCTTCAGTTCTTCTGGAGGGCCTCTCAAGATGGACTGATATCTGTTTTCCTGCACTCTGAACCTGGGGGTGCAGGGGGATTTTCATGAAACCCTTGGTGACTGGGGTGGGGAAGGAGAAGGGGACCTAGAACGCCATAGGCGATATGCTGTTGGTTGGAGAGGTGACAGGGGGAATGGGTGGTTGTGGGTAGGGAGAAGTACTGCACCAGGGGGTGGGGGGCTGATTATGCAGGGATTGGTGATGAGCATATAACATATATTGGGCCTGAGGTGTAGGGTTCTGGGCACCACCATCGATGTTGATTATTTTCTATGGCACACTGTTCATTACTTTGGCTAATATAGGGTAACTAAATATGGACTTGATGTTTTGACAATGTTTCAGGAATCCAGTGGGGGGGTAAGACATGGACTATTAGGGGGCAATTTTCTGACACTTTTAGTGAGTTTTGCGGTTAGTGTCTAAATGTGTGGAACAAGGGGGATGGGATGGGGGTTGTGGCAATTGGGTCTTAAGATGGAGTGGTATTCTGAGAAATGAGGGAGAATGGATGGCACAAAGAAAATGGAAGGGAAACAAAGAATGAAGAGTATGGAAGGGAAAGTTGGTATACAATTTTGGGAGGGAGGGCAATTAGAGCTGGTTACGAAGTTGGGAGGTTAGCTTGATGTTAAGGTTCTTAAAATGTTCTTGTAGTTTAATTGTTCAAATGTTTGTTCACATGTGTTCTCATCCAGAAGTGCTTAGTGTTACAAGGTCAATGGAATGTTGTGGGAACCATGGAAAATGGATCTGCCAGGGCACAATTGTGTGGGAGAGTCTATTTAATGGGGAAGCGTGGGAAACATGGAGAGATTTTACTGTATCTAATGATTAGAAGACAGGATCTGACTACATGCTCCTGGAATGTGCGGGGGATAGTGACACCAATAAAAGTTACAAGCCTGCTGACGGCACTCAGGAGGCAGGGAGTGCAAGTGGCCATGTTACAGGAAATGCACCTTACACCACTAGAACATGGTAAATTGGTACAGGGCTGGGTGGAGAAATGCTTTGCAGCATCTTATAAGGCTCACAATCATGGGGTCGCTGTCCTTCTACACAAACATCTAACATTTCAAGTGAAGGGGGTGGTTAAAAACCACGTGGATGGAAGGTATGTTTTCATGGTGGGAGAGCTTTGGGGGGGGACGACAAATCACATTTGGAAGTATCTACGCACTGGCAGAATTTGATTCAACTTTTTATGGCTCCCTCCTCTCGCTTTTGGTTAGGGAGCAATTCCCAGGGCTGGTTATGGGAAGGGATATGAATTGTACCCTGGACCTGTTACTTGACCACTCTCAAGGATGTGGTCAGAAGAGTGAGGCAATATCTCAATGGAGACTGGGAATGATGGACTTGGGGTTGACAGATGGCTGGAAAGAAGCAAACCCAGGGGTTAAAGAATTTACATTCTATTCCAACCCACATGGTACATGGTCACATATAGACTATTTGTTCATATTGCAGGATTGGTATGGGAGGGTCCAGGGGGTATGACACAGTCCCATTCATGTTTCCGACTATGCCTGGTGATCTTATCCTTGAGCATGAACAAGACAAGGGAAGGACCCCCCCTCCCTGGAAATTGGGACAAGGGATTTAAGGAATATCTGGAAGAGCAATGGAAGGCCTATATGGCAGCAAACGTAGACTCCCCTACATCTAAGGCTGTAATTTGGGATGCAGGGAAAGTATTCATGAGAGAGATGATAATCAGATATGTGGCCTGGGTAAAGAAGCAGAAACAAGAAAAGTGGTTGGAATTGGAGGCCAGTGTGAGGGAACTAGAGAGGAGGACAGCAGGTGGGGAAGAGGAAGAGGAAGAGGGACTGCTTGAAGGTGGTAAGGGAGACATTAAATGCTCTGCTCAGTGGAAAAGCTAGGAAAACATGGACATTTTGCAAGAAGCAGTTGTATGAGTGGGGCAACAATCCGGGACCAATGTTGGTTAGATTAATGAAGGGTGGTAAGTGGCCCACGCATATTACAGCAATTAAAGACTGGGAGGGAAAGGTGCATAAACAACCACAGAAGATAAGGGAATGTTTTAAAGAATTTTATAAGAGACTGTATCAGACAGGAGGGGCCAGAGGGACATACTGACAGGCTTTTTGGAGAATATTAACATGCCTGAAGTGTCCAGGGAGCAAAAGGAAATGTTAAATGGTCTTATTACAAAAGCAGAGGTACTGCAGGCAATTGAGAGACTGAAGAGTGGGAAGGCGAGTGGCCCAGATGGATACTTGGTGGAATGCTATAAATGTATGGTGACCCACTTGGTTGGTCCGCTCTCTGAGACCTTTCAGCAGAATGAAGGGGAACCTCTGGAGCTCCTCGGTACTTTCTCAGATGCTGTAATTTGTCTGATCCCAAAGGCCAGGAAATATGCTATGGACTGTGCAGCATATAGACCAATTCGCTTCTGAATTGCGATATGAAAATTTTGGCTAAGGTTTTGGTGGGAAGATTGGAGATGGTGCTGCCTGATATTGTCCAGCCAGACCAGACTGGGTTCATAAAGGTGTGCCTGTCATCTCATAATGTCAGAAGGTTGCTGAATGTGATGTGGAGGGCAAATAGGGACAAGGAGGACACCTGTATCATTTCTATGGCTGCAGAGAAAGCGTTTGATCATGTGGAGTGGGGATACCTGTTTGAAGCGCTGACTTGGTCTGGTCTGGGGGACACGTGTGTGGGATGGGTAAGGGCAATGTATCACTCCCTTCGGACAAGGGTCTTAGTTAATGGTACCCTCTCTGATGGATTCAGGTTAGGCAGGGGTACAAGGCAAGGATACCAGCTCTCCCCATTACTGTTTGCTTTGGTGATGGAGCCACTTGTAATTGCAATCCAGCAGAGTAAAATATTCGGGGGTCGGGGGAGCAGCATAAGATTGAGATGTACACTGATGATATGCTGCTTTTTATCATGGACCCTACGACTTTGATGCCTGCACTGCTGGAGGTAGTGGGGACATTTTTGTGCAGTTCTCAGGTACAAGGTCAACCCTGATAAATCGAAACTAATGCAGTTGCCAAGGGACTTGGGTTCCAGGCAGGCATGGGGTATTAAATGGGTTGGAAATAGTTTTACCTATTTGGGCGAAAAAATAGGGTGGACACTGGGAACATTGTATGACTTGAATTATGTATCTTTGCTTAAAATAATAGAAGCAGAATTAAAAATATAGGTAACTCGCCCAAATTCTTGGCTAGGCAGGATAAACCTGATCAAGATGAATATTCTCCTTAGGTTGGTGTATATTATGCGTATAGTGCACATTGGGTTAATGAAGTGGGATATCAAGAAAGTGGAGGGAATGTTCTCTGGGTTCATCTGGAAAGGGAAGCAGCCGAGGGTGAGTCTACAAAGACTTAAAGCCGACACGTGGAGGGGCGGATTACATTTTCTGGATTTGGGGAATTATCATCTGGTAGCCCAACAGAAATAAATCAGTGATTGGGTGCACATGCCTAGAGTGGCTAGCTGGGTGGACCATAAACAATGGGGTTGCCGAGCTAGACTCTCAGCCTACCTAGACAAGCAGGGCCTTAGAGCCATTAAATTGCAGGATGGGTGGAATGTGCTGGCTGTTGCAGTTTTGGAGAGCTCGGGTAAACTCCTGAAGCAGCGGAATATAGAAATTGTTGATACCTATCTGGTACCTGTGGCAGGGAACCCTTACTTTCTGCCAGGTTGGGAGGACCCTGGGTTTAAGTTGTGGGAGAAGAATGGGATGAGGACCATAGGGGATTTATGTAATAGGGGAGGGCTTGGCCCCTTTGCAGACCTACATTAGAGGTTAAACCTGGGGTCAGGGCATCTGTTTCGATTTTTTCAAGTCAGGTCTATGTCACAGGGTTGGCTAGAGAGGGACCAGGGTTGCACAGAATGAGAAAAATAGAATCACTCATTCAAACAGCAAAACAGGACCCCAAGGGCTTCATAGGGAAGGCAGTGAAGGAGAATAGACAGTGCTTCCCGGACCTCTGCTTTAGGGTGAGGAGACTTTGGGAGAGAGAGAGATCTGAATATTCAGATACAGGACCAGAACTGGGCACTGCTACTGTCTATTCATATGGGTCTTTTGGTATGTAACAAGTATAAGGCTTTTTATAAATTAATTCATAGGGTCTACAACCCACCTGCTATAGTATATCAATATCACCCCACAATATCCCTCCAATGTGGAAGATGTGGGCTTGAGGAGGGAAGATATTTTCACTGTTTTTGGAGGTGTCTTATCTTCCAGGGGTTTTGGGGAATGGTGGTACAAGAAGTGGGGCACATGTGGGAGAGGGCACTGCAATTAGACCCTAAGTTGTGTTTGTTTGGGGTAGAGGTAGATGAGGAAGGGGAATGGGAGAGCCTCTCAAGGTGGGTTCAGGTCCTTTTTAGTCTGGCAAGGCACTGCATTCAAAATACATGGGTGTCATGTGTAACACCCACAGTACAGTGTTGGCGAACCCTGGCATTGTGGACGCTGGCCCTAGAAAGGTTGACCCTTCTAGTAAAGGATAAAGTAGAGGGTTTCACCAGAGAATGGGTGCCTTTTTTGGCAGACCTTACTCAGCATGAAAATATGCTTCTTTGTGAAGGGATGAATAGCTGAGGAAATTGAATGAATGTGATTATCCTGAACACTTTATGTACTATAGAAAAAAACTGATTAACTATGGTAAAATATGGCTGATGTAATGGATATATAATGCTTTTGTGTATAGAAACATAGAAGTTGACAGCAGATAAGGACCGCAAGGCCCATCCAGTCTGCCCATTTCTTTTTCTACCTTATGAATACGCCATCGGCCTTTGCTCTGTCAATGACCTATCTAGTCATACTCATCTGTATGGATGTGAACTACTATATGTTTGTTTACAATAAACTTTTTATACAAAATCCCCCATTGATATAATGTTTTGTGCTGACACCCTTGTTAATGCCTCGGTTATTTCTGCTAAAAAAGCTGAATATTCAATAAAGGGGGCACATAGTGAACCGTCAAGGTAACCCCTCTGATTTTAAATTGTACTAGTAATATTCTTCCATTCTTATCAGAAAAAGTTTGTAGAACCTCTATCGGAATATTCTTCCTAAATAACAATGCCACTCCAGCACTCTTTTTTGTCCACTCACAGAAAAATAAATGCAAGAGCCACTTTTGTTTTAATTTCATAATTTCCTTTGAATCTAGATGAGTTTCTTGTAAAGCTATGCAGAAGGCATTAGATTTTTTAAAATAAGATAACAGTCTTGTTTGTTTTATACGAGAGTGGATACCATTGAACATTTAATGACACAAAAGAAACTTTATCCATGATCCCTTATAATAAACAGTCTATCTCATTTTTATCCCACTGCAAGAAAAGACCCCTGAAAAAAGGTAATAACTTCCCACTGTGATGAAAAACCAGATCGCCTACCCCACATATATTTGTTTCTTTATAAAACTCAAAACCCAACAATTTAAGATCCAACAGGATCTCTCTTAAGATGTTTTTTTGTAGCTCTGCACCTTATCTCCTCCCCTCCTGGCTCTGTGACAGAGATAATATCGACTCTTTACCAAAAACCTAGAGAAGAAAAAGCATAAGGTTATTTATACATTTCATACATTTATATATTTAGAGTTTTAAACCTTAGAAGATAGTGACCCTCTTATTCAAATAGTTTAGGAATTTTTTGTTTTAAGTCCTTTTCGGCTTCATGAACCATTGAATAGATCAAACGTGTCCCTTCATATACTACTCTTAATTTCACAGGGTATAACATTGAAGTTTTAACCCCTTTGGCCCATAACTTATTTCTTAAAAAGTCAATTTTTTTTTCCTTTCCTGTAAAATTTCTGAAGGAAGGTCCTGAAAAATGTTCACATTTGCACCCATTACTGTGATACATTTTTTCTTGTACACCTGAGTCATAAGAGTTTCTTTATCTTCAGATGTCAGAAATTTTACAATTATAGGCCATGGGGTTACGTTTGCTCAAACCAACCACACGGTCTCCACACCCTGTGAGCTCTGTCTATTTCTAATTGAATTTTATCAACTTCAATGTCCAGATAAGCAGCAAAGACTTGGTTAATGGATTCCTTCAATGGCCTTCAATGGCCTCTTAGTGTCCCATGACTCAGGTACACCCAGTAGTCTAATATCTTTCCTTCAGTCCTTGCTTCATAATCCAACATTTTTTTTATCATAGAATAATTTTTATTGTTATATGATATCTGTTCCATATAGGAACCATATTACAGGATACATACATACAGTAACGTTACAATATAACAGGAAAGAAATGAATGGATACAGGAGGAAGCTCCACCAGATAGTAGGGGCTCATGTATACACTAGAATTCATGCTCTCAATTGTGATTAAACATTTACCATAACTATCCTCAACTCTAATGTTCACAATTCTAGATTCCATATGCCTTAGAGGTATAGAGATTGACAGATAAGAAAGAAGAAGTTATAAGTAGGGGGTATGAAGAGAAGATTCTGTTATTTTAGAAGTGTCTATAAAAATACAAATCCCGGGTTCCTAGTTCTGCTATTCCACACATTGTATTATTCGATCATGAGCTATCTAGATTGGAGGATTACAGGAAGGGGGTAGTGGTACTTTACAGAGTGATGAGTTGAGGCATGCTCCCAATTTTTTGTAGTATATTGACAGCTGTCCCTTGCTAGTGTAGGTGAGCTTTTCAAAGGTAGCTAGATGTGCCAAGGCAGAGTGTCAGAGGGTGGTAGTTGGGGGGGGAGGGTTGACTCCATTGCATCAAAAGGAGTCACTTAGCTTCCCATAGGGCTACCAAGGTCTAGTTCTTAAGCTGTGGCTCAAGTTATTGTAGGGGTTTAGTGTCCCCCAAGAGTAGCATAGGATTGCTAAGATTTATAGGTTGCCCCCAATATACCTGAACAATCCATTGCAATTGCAGACCAAAAAGGCGCCAACATCGGACAGCACCATAGGAGATGCAGGATAGTTGCCGGACTACCTCAACATTTCCAACAAGCTGCATGTGGAAGAATACCCCATTTGTGTAGGACAGCCAGAGTGCGATACTAATGAAGGAGGATTTTTAGTTGGATTAATTGATTCTTGGCATCTTTGTAAGCAGTGTGTGCCAGGTGAAAGCAACGGGACCATGTCTGTGGTGTAATGGGGCATTGTAAGTCCTGGCTCCAGGCTATCCTACAAGGTTCTGTGTAATCTGGCTGTGCTTCTCACCATGTGTTGTAAAATTTGCCGACTAGGCCCCGGGAAGAGGGTTTTAGGTGTAGTGTAGACAACCAATGCCATTTCTGGTCAATAGTATAAGAACCGCTGAGGGACTGTATCACCTTGCAAAGCCGTAGGTATTTCCAAAAATCTTGGGATGGGAGCAAGTAGTGGATTCTAAGCTGTTCGAATGACATAAGCATGGTAGAATTGGGTAGGTACATGTCTTGGACTATGCATATCCCTTTCTTATCCCAAGAGGGCCAGTTAATGGGTTTATTATCCACTTGTAAGCGTCTGTTATGCCATAATGCCAGATATCATAATCCAACATTTTGTCTTTTAGTTCCTTAACAATTGTCTCTAAATCTTTTATTTGTCTCTGTATTGGGAGGCTTACATCTTCGATGTCTGAGACTCTTTGTTTAGGCTAGCAATATTTTGCTTTATTATAAGATTGTTAGCAACCAAAGTTTGAACTGTGGTCTGTACACTGTCTATTTTAGTTTCAAGTCTTTCAAGCCTTTCAATGTTTTTTTTACCCCATCATTCAGCGTTGCAAGCTGCATTAGAATTTGCCTCGCCCATGGAGGGCAAGTTGCATCTTCGCCATCTGAAGCATCTGAGACAAGCATCATAATAGTCAGATTCTGAATCTTTCTGGTGTATTTGTACAATGATCTCTTTTGGCTTAGGGGGCTCAAAAATGGGACTTTTATTTGATTTCCCAGAGTCTGAACTCTTAGTTTTAAACATATCCCTGCCTTATTTATTAATCAGTTTGGTTCCCGATGAAGAAGGGAACAAATCTACTGGCACATTAACCAAATTGGAGTTGTCCTTCCCCTTACTAGTTTTTTCAAATGTGCCATTTTCCTCCAAACATTTGTATTCATCAGTAGCAGCATTGGAGACATTAACAACAGAATTTGAGGTGTTCACCTGGTATTGCGAAGTAGGCTCAGTTACCAACAACTCTGGTGCCTTGGAAGTGTTTCTAGTCATATCAGGAAAGTTCACACTCTGATGCTCAGCTTCAGTTGCAAGCTCCTCCATGGATTTCTCTTCCATCTTGCATTGTCATTCCTGGTTCTCCGCTTTTAAACTTTTCCCATCTGGAACACTCACTTGGGGTTCAGAAACGTGCGAAGCAATGTCCTTTGTCCCACAGAAAATGGGAACAGGTTGCAAAGTACTTGCCTCTTCCTTCCTTCTTTTGGATGAGACGTTAAACCAAGGTCCCATCTGCCTGTTCTGGTGGTAGTTCAGGTGGATATTAAAGATCCCATGGCACTTCTCAAAAAGAGTAGGGGAAAGCTTTATTAAAAAAAATCAGTACAGTTCCAAAAAGAAATAACAATACAGAAAATCACAATTGAAGTAAAACAAGAAGTAGGACAAAAAAAAACTTACAAAAAACAAATATTCAGGACAACAGATCTAGGGTAAACAGAAAAAAGAAAAAATAAAGAATTCAACAATACCCACACAGTTCAAGTAACAGCTGCATCTGTATCAGTGATCCAGAGTAAATGCTTTCACAATCCAGAAAGGCTCAGGGCAGAAAGATGTGAGCTGTCTGACAAATATACTACACGGGTATCAGCAACTATCTTGTTGCACAATTCAACATAAGTGCAATGGTGTTGTTGCAAAGTAAATAAACAGCGAGACATCCAAATATTCCATTTGATAATTGAAAATAAAACACACAGAGTTTCCGGATTCCATTTCCCCCAAGCAGAGGACACAGGGTCATATATAAGATTTGCATATGAAATCTTAGAGAAAAGCAGTTCCCCCATTGATCAGCTAAATACGTCCAAAAATCTTTAATAAAGGAGCACTGAAAAAATAAACGGTCAATCATTTCGAGGGAGGCAGTACAGTTCGGTCCACTGCAGAACCTTTCAGAGAGCTGTTTATGTTTGTGATTACTCTTGACGTTATTCTTCTCATGGCAAGAGAGCCAATGGAAGTCCCACATATGTGCAGGGATCCTAGGATTCACCAGCAGAAGTTTCAGGGAAGACCTATACAAGGCATCACATTTAGGAAAGGGGTCAGGGGAGGGAGGGAGGGACAGACAGAAGCCCTCAAAGTTCTATAAAACAACTTACGTGAAGAAACCATCAAGAGCTGATGTGGAGTAACCTTCCATTGTTTTAAATGAAGGAACGTGTCTTTTAGGTATTGAAGGACTTCTGATCCCCGGAGAACCGTACTAGAGTTCCATTACCAAGAATGGAACCATGAGCTACAATTACCATAGAGCCAGCACTCCCACCCTCTTTGTCTGTTACTCAAAAGAGATCGAACATTTGACATTAAAAAAACAATAGAAAAGAAAAGAATCGGGTTCACCATGTTCAGCCCACCTTCCGGAACGGGCAGATAATGAACATCCCTTTTAATTGAGTTTAGGCGACTACTCCATATCACTTGGAAAAACAAACTTAAGAGAGGGGTTTCAAGTTTTTCAGGAATAGGGAACACATAACTTAAATACAAAAAAATTGGAAGAAGAAAGGTTTTCACCAAAACAGCACATTTTTTCTTCCCAATCTTACTACAATTCCATTGAGAAACCTTGAATCATCCATTAGCTAGCTTTTCCCCCCAGTTTTGAACATAGATCCCTGGGGGGCCAAACCTAATTCCCTGGACAGTAATATAGGAGGAGGAAACAGTAATTGGGTCAATAGAGGGGACAGCCTGTGAGGAGCAGTCAAGCGCAAAAGCATGACACTTGTCCAAATTCAAGCTTGCCCCTGAGACCAAACCAAAGGAAGAACATTCAGAAAAAGCTTCCTGAACTGAGGAGGCATCCGCAGTCAACGAGCACGAATCATCAGCATAAGCCAAAGAAGAGGGTGTATCCTGAACAGCAGGATGAGAAATCGGGTGAATAATCTGGGACATATTTAATTTACGTAATAAGGGGGTCAATAAAAAAGACATAAAGAAGGGGGCTCGGGGGTACCCTTGTTGTACACCTCTCTTAATGGGAACCAAGGGACTGAGCCACCCATTCACCAGAAGGACCACAGTGGTGGTCTGATAAAGAGATTGTATCCAACAAACAAATGTAGGAGGAATACAATAATGTAAAATAATTTCCCACAAAAAATCATGACAAATGGAGGCAAAAGAAGACTTTTGGTCTAAAGAAATGACATACTCTGAGCAGCGACCAGAAAACCCAGAGGTAAATATTTCCTGCACCCGAACAAGATGATCCTGTATTTTCCTCTGAGGAACAGGACAAGCTTGTTCAGAGGAGATGACAAGATCCACAACAGATAATAATCTGTTGGCCAGAATTTTGGATAATATTTTACAATCTGCACTAAGCATGCTTATAGGTCTCCAATTATGCAAGTCAGTTTTATCCCCTTTTTTATGTGAAAAAATCAAGGCTGCTTTAGTAAAGTTAAGAGGAACATTGCCCAATTCCAACACAGTGTTAAATACCAGGGCCAGTTCCGACCCCAGAGAGTCACCCATGAACTTATACAATTCATTCGGAAGCCCATCAGAGCCCAGGGTAACAGGCTTCAAATGACGGATAACATCCAACACCTCAGGGAAAGTAATAGGTTGGCATAAACCTATAAGAACCTGTGGAGAAAGATCAGGGATTAAAACATCAGATAAATACTGTTTGATCTGCCCAACATCTGAAGGGAGTTCTGAAAACAAGGTACAAGAAAAATAAGCCACGATTTGCATAATGTCATATGGGGAGCTATGAAGAGTACCCAAATTGTCCAGCAGGCTAATGATGCCGTTTCTGCCAACCTGTGACTTATTATGGGTAAAGGGACAGGATTCATGAGCCGCACCTTAAGTGGCAAATTTATGTTGCCAATAAAGGTGGGCAGCCAGATTTTTAGAATAACACAACATAGTTTGCCGAACTGAGTGAATATGCACACTCAGATCTTGGCCAGTAGTATGAGCTAGGGACAAGAGGGATTGTAAGTGCTGGCGATCTTCTAAGTATGACAAGTAAATAGATATGCTTTGAATCTTGCTGTACCACCGAAGGAGCATTGAAAGATCCAGCTTCGAATCCTCCCACCATTGTATAGGGTTCTCATGACATAGGAGCATAGATTTCCAGGCAGTTAAAAATTGACTTAAGGAGCATAAGAAGACATCATCCTTAAGTAAAGAAACATTACATTTCCAAATACCTGGGCCTTTAGAAAGGGGAGGATTATCATCAAAAGTAAGGGAAATAAGTCTGTGGTCTGAAAATTCACCAGGATCAACAGACACTTTCGAAAGAACAAGATGGGGGTTGGGGGGGACAAAAGAACATAATCAACCCTGGTTGCCAAGACACCCTTCTGAAATGTGGGAGAATGAGGTCTCATAAATTCTAAGACAGCATCCCGCAGGTTCTCAGTGCAAATCATGGAATTTAACTAGCGGGAATCACAATATAACTTTCTAGTAGTGGTACACAAGCCTTTATCCAGAAGGCTAAGCCCACAGTTAAAGTCACCTGCAAAAATCACATGTTTAGAAGTATGCAAAAAAGGGTGGATCTGAGAAAAAATGTCAATCAGTGCAGTTTTAAGTTGCAGGGCATATAAACAGATAAGGTGACAAGGGACCTGGTGAAGTAGAGCATCAAGAATCAGTACCTGACCAGGGACAATATCATAAAGCTTTAGAAGCACAAAGGCAACAGAGTGAACCAAAATCCCCACACCAGAACATCTGTTCGGACCCACTGACCAATAGGAAGGGCCCAGAAGCCAGTATCTTTGAGCCTGTTTCAGTTCATGCAAAGCATGAAACCTAACATCCTGCAGGAATATTATACTGTACCACCTGGCAAGGAAGCTAGGAAAGCGAAAACAGTTTTTATGCTTATCCAGTCTCTTGATACTGTTAACATTTAGAGAGTAACAGGCAAAGGTGTGTGATGCCATGGCAAAAGAAAGCAAAAACAGGAAGGGCAAGTAACCAGCATTATTTTTTCTTATCCTTCCCATCTACAGCTTTCAGTTTAGATCTGGCTTTCCATTTTGGGCCTTCCCACCCATGGAGCAAACCTCAGTGTCAGTAGTACCTTCTGGATGGGAAGACGGAACAGAGGAGGAATCAGTATCCTCACTAGAGTCCGACGAAGTCTCCTGCAAAACATCATAGGTGTTTGAAAGGTGTACAGGGGTAGTTCGAACAGCCTTAGAAGGAGGTGGGGTAGCTTTTAGCTTGGAGCGTGCAGAACGTTGACAGACAACCTGCATAGGTTCCTGAGGAGGAGGCATAGCATTCAGAGGATCACAGACCAGCACCTGAATCTTGGGGTTTGTCACCACTGGGTCTGGGAAAACAGGTAGCAGGGGGGCTGACACTGCAGGGTCACTCATAGGCAAAGCATGCTTTGGAACAGGTGGAGGCACAGTAGATGAGGGGAGTCCAGCAGGGGCTCGAGGGAGCTCAGAGGAACAAGATTTATTACAGAAATTAGCTTTTTGAGCCTGGGTCATAATGAAATGCTGGTCTGCCTCACCATCATGGTGTTCCTGATTATGGGCCACCCAGGAGCAATTCTGAAAAGTGTGACCAGGCTCATCACAGAGGTTACAGCGACATTCATTCAGACAGGATGCACCCAAATGGCCCAATTCCCCACATAGGCTGCACTTCACAGTATCACAGACACTACTCAAATGTGAGGAATTCCCACACCTATAGCAGGCCTTTGGCTGACCTGGATAAAACAAAACTCCCCTGTCCCTGCCCAAAAAAAAGGAGTTTGGGAGGTGAAGGACACCAGAATCATCAGACTTTAGTAAAACCTTAACTTTCCAGCCACCAGTCCAGATATTTTTGGAATCCAGAATGCCCTCAGGGTCCCCCAGAACCATACATCTGAGTTTTAACCAGTAGAGAACATCCACCAAGTCCACATCTTCATTTCGAAAAAGAATGGATATAGTTTTATAAGCAGGTTTCATTGGGGGAATGGCTAAGAAAGGAGACCATAAGGCAGACTTTTTCAGTGTGTGATATTTAAACCAAAATCTGTCCAAACCCTTGGAAGTCTTAAAACTGTCGTCAAAGGTAGTCTCTCCAGAAATGTGGATAAGGGCATAAATTTCATTGACGAAGAATTTCATGATATCTTTAAGCAAACTCCGGGCTACAAAGAGATGGTCTGGAGGTTCCTCAATACCCCCCACTTATGAAAGACAAACTGCATTGTGAGTCTTAGCTGGAAAAACAGGCAAGGTAAAAAGAGAGAAAAAGGATTTCTTTGTCTATCAAGCATAGTATTAAGCAGAGCTGCTACTAGGCTAGGGCCTGGGGGCAAGACTGTAGAAGTAGTCAGCAAGGTAGGAAAAGCAAGACTTGGATTTTGGGTCAACAAGAAATCAACAGGCAAGGCCAAAGGATCAGCTGGCAAGAGAGATCCATCCAAAACATGGTCAGGAGCAATGGCAGGAGGGACCGCTGAATGAGCAACTGTGATCAGAGACAGAGGCGTGCAGATTGGAGATGAGCCAGAGGTCCACTGACCTGAAGAAGGGTGTTTCTTCCAACCCATATCTCCAAGCGTTTTATCCACCGACCAAGGTTCAAGACCAGAGGCTGGAGCCCCAGGTATCCAAGGAGAAGAAGTCTGGGAAATAGCGGGCACACTCACTGCAGCGATGTTTTCCCCAACAGACGACAGCTCAGTTGCTAAGGTAGGTCCAGGCTTCTGCGGAGACTTCTTGACAGGGCTAGATGTGCTGTCAACCTTCAGCTGTCGGATTTTCTGCAGCAGGGTAGATCTTTTCGAGTGAAATGACCACTCTTTCGAATCAAGCAAACGCAGCAATTCTTGTGCCTCTCCCGAAGTAGCTATGCGACTCCAAAATATCAGAGGTAGGAGTAGAAACTAAAGGTACAACAGAGTTCTGATCCAAGTCATCCACTACAGAACCACCCCATTCATATCGTGCAGGTGTTGGTTTTGATGAAATATCCCCAGTAGAAACATCTACAGCAGACTTTTCCAAAGCAGACTCCGGTAGAGAGGAAGTGTGAGCAGAAACAGACTCAGCCACCTCCACAGCATCCTCCTGCACACCAGGACTGTCGTCTGCCATCTTGGACAACCAGAAAGTCCCCCTCAGGCGAGTAAGGGAATTTCTCCAGTGGTTCAATTTCAGTTGGCATCCATCTGTATCCCCCCTCCCGGGGCAAGGCTGAAAATAGGCAAAAATTGTTTAGTTCTTCTTCCTGGTCAACAAAAACTAAATAAATAAATAAATTCAGCAGGTCACCTTGCGCCAATGCTTCCTTCAGGTTACTTTGTTCCGATGCCGGTATTTTTGGCTTTTGCTCAACCTTTTGCAAACTTTTACAGGCGGCGCACTTGCCTTTTGAATTTGCCACCCAAAGTCAGGTTTTCACTTCAGCTTGCCTCACTGTTTTACCCGGGGAGATGGATAAGTTCACACACTTTTATGGCAGCATTGTAAATCCATAGTTAAGAAGTGTTTTCTTCGCTTTCTCCCTTAGGTTCATCTCTTCAACACATAGCTTTCATTTTGACATTACTCCTCACAGATGCCATGGTATGTGATTATACATACCTGAGGGGAGGGGTAGAGCTTCCTCCTCATCGGCAGCTCAGATCTTCCCAGTGGGCGGCCCCCTCCAGCCTTCATCTAGACTGACTTGCATGTGCTGTAACATCTGTGACCAAAAACAAATACTATCCACTTATGGACAGATCAGTTAAGAAATATAAAGGTTGCTTCCCAATACAAATTCAATATCAAAAATAAATTACCCAAACCAAAGACATATAACTAATCAAACCCCCAAAACAATCAGTCTGGTATAATGAGAACTAGAACGTATCTGCCATCAAAGAGTATTTATTAATCCCAATTTCACCACAGCAAAGAAAGTTAATTACCTGGGCAAGACTTGGAGTTTTAACCTCTAAATACGCCTATCTTAATAAACATAAAAAGATAACGTTGCTACATCAGATCTCTGCTCTTGCAATAGAGGATTTGTCGAAACCATCACACATATACAGTAATCCTACAATGCCCTCTTTACAATTCAATCAGAAACGCTATACTAAAAACTTTTTAAATAAATAAATATCTTTAAATTATGACCCAGTATTTATCCTCCTGCACCCCCAGACAGCAAAGCTGAAATGATTGTAAAATTCCTGGAAGTAGTAATTAGATTTAAAAGAAGATAATTTCTTCTATCAAATTTACTAATCCTTCCTGCCAGGCAGCCTTTTATGCTTTTCATCTAATATGTGATTTTAATGTTTTAACGTTTTAAACATATATTTATTTGTTTAAAGTATATGTACTGATATATATGTGTAGATGTCTTTTGTAATGTCCACAACAAATTGTTGGATGATCAATACACTTGATTTGATTTGACTGCATTTGATTACGTAGTGTAATAGGGGGCCAAGAACCCAACAGATGGGGGCCCATCTGGACATGGCCAGGTATTCTGGTGTGCCAGACTGACACAGTACCACTGTCACAGCTACATATGGGGTTTCCCCAACAGACACAGTCCTTCCCTGACCACTGCTGCTGTGTGATACTGGTGCCCACTACCCATGTATGGCACCCAAAGTGGCCTATACTATGTAACCACCTGTCAGCCAGGTAAGTACATCTAGGCTGTGGGACTACTGTCAGGTGTGACCAGTGATGGTAAAAATACACAACCCTATATACAATATGCAGTACATATGATACAGATATAGATATACAGCTACACAATATGATATCTGTTTATCTGTCTGTCTGTCTATCCATTTGAAAACTGGTAACTGGAAAAGGCACATTGAGCCATGGCTCTTTTCCAGGTGTGAGCCGGGGAAAGGGTTACAGGGGCAACCAGTGTACTTTACATGATGCAGGTAAAGTGCAGGCAATTAGCAAAAAGAATATGTAATTGGATACATATGGAACAGGATAAAGTGCAAAATATGATGTACAAACACAGGTGCAAGTTGAACATTGAGACTGGCATCAAGCAATACAAAGTCAGTCAAAACAGGTACAGGTGGGTGGATTAAGGAGTTTCAGGTGAAACCTGATAGACCCTTAAGGAGGTGGAGTGAAAAATGGAATGAGGAAGCTGGTTCCAGAGTAATGGCAAATAATAGGAGAATGCTGATTGTCCAGCAGAGTAACTGAGTTGAGGAGTGGAGAATGTTGACTGGTCCCTTGAGCAGAGGGAGCATGGAGTTGGAGGGACTGAAGAGAGGAGTGAGGTGAGGAAGAATGGCAAGGAGCCAAACCAGTACGTGTAGAGGAAATAAGTGTTGTGTAACTGGTGATGTGAAGATAGGGGAAGAATGGAAAGGGAGGAGTAGAGGATGCAATGGTGCGTACATGGAGGGCAGTTAGTCTCAAAGCAACAAGAGGCATTGCAGAGGGTGTCCAGTCTGGCTAAGGAAGTGGAGGGGACTGTATCATAGACCATGTCAGCATAGTCAAAGACCTGGAGCACCATTTTGGTGACCAGCTCAAGGCGGACTGGCAGGGATAGACAGTCTTTGTTACAGTGCAAGGCACCAAGCTTAGGATGGAGTTTCGCATGGATAGCATTGATGAGCGCAGAGAAGTTAAGCTTACTGTCAAGCCACATGCCAATGTACTTGAAGGATGGGACCACTTCAAGAGGGGAGCCATCCAGAGTGGAGAAGACTGGTGGTATTGAGGGCCTGGTCAATTTTTGGCTGGATACAAAAGTCATAGACACTTGTTTTTTAGTGTTGACTTTGAGATGGTTGGAGTGGAACCAGTGCAGGACATTGTTGAAGTCCTGTTGGAGAAAGTTTTCCACTGAATCTGTAGAAGGACCAGAGTTGAAGATGATTGTGTCATTTGCATAAACGTGTACAGTATATGTGAGTTGACACAGACAGAGGGGAGATCATTCAAAAAAATGGAGAAAAGAATGGAGCCTAAGATAGAATCTTGTGGGACTCCAGCCTGGATGGTGAGGGGAGGGGAGGTGATAACACGCCTCCAACCTGAATCGACTGCTGGCGGCCTGTTAGGTAGGACCAGAACCAGTCAGTAATGGGAACTGAGAGGCCTGCTGAGTTCAGCTTATCCAGGAGGAGGAGTGAATGGGACACCGAGACAAAGGCTTTGGCCAGATCAATGAAAATAACAGCTGTAATATGCCCCATGTCTATCCCAGAAAGGATAGAGTCAGTGATATGCAGCAGGGAAGACACGGTGGAATGACACTTCCAGAAGCCAGACTGAAAGGGTGAGAGGAAACTGGAGGAGGCGAGGTAGTCAAGAAGTCTAGAGCAGATTAGCTTGTCTTGCAGTTTAGCAAGGGAGGGGAGGAGGGAGCGAGGGTGATAGTTTCCAGGAGAGGAGGGTCCCCACCTTTGTGAAACAGAAGAACTTTGTCAGTCATCCAGGGCTGAGGAACAGAGCTGAGGGAGAATGAGAGGCTAAAGAGCAACTCTCTGTTATAACAAAAAGCTTAAAAACACTAGGTATACAACAGTTATGTTTTAACTTTATTGTTCTGTAGTTATTTGTTACTTTTTTACTTCTCCCTTCTGTTGGCCTACTACATATTGTAATTATTGCAGCAGTTGTGTCATCGAGTCTTTTCAAAAATGTTATCTGACTCTCCCCTGCTAACCACACAATTGCTGTTTGTAACATCACAATCTGTTGTCATGGTGAGCACCATGTTTTCATAAACAAAGATATTGTGAGGTTAACAGAGGAGAGGCTCATGTTTTCAAATATTTTCTACACAGATTTTTTAATTGGACTATTAAGACGTGCTTGCTGTAAATCTTAGAAAGGAACATTGAAAATGAAAAAAAAAGTATTCCTAGTAAATTGTAACATGAAACGTCTCGTTTATGAAAGCAGATGCTGAAGTGAAGAGTTGCTTTTTAAGCAGCTGAGTCAGTGGAAGAGCAATTGCAGGATGGGAGATCCAGAAGAGTTTTGGATTAAAGCCATCTGGGCTGAGCTTAGACTGATTAAGGGAGGAGAAGGCAAGCAGTGTTTCATAAGTGGTGATGGGAGGAAAGTGGAAACCCAGTGTGAATTGAAGGAGAGAGGTGCAGGGTGCAGGGGTTGAAGGGGTAGAGCCAGTACCAGAGGGAGAGGAAGGGGCACTAGTGGTGAAAAACTAATTGAAATGAACAGCAACGGAAGAAAGTTCAGATAATGGTGAGCTATTAACCCTGATGACAGGGGGAGCAGACTGGGCTAAGGGATGCATTTGGGGATAGGTTAGGAGACAAAAATGCATGGATTATAGTCCAGAATATGGCTGGGGAGTTAAGGTTACTCTAGAGGTTGGATTTGAAATCATTTAATTTTGCAGTCCAGATAGCCTCGGTGCATTTGTTTCTCAGGGTACTGTAGCAGAGAAGATCAGGAAGGGAGAAAGATAATTTGTACCTGGCCAATGCAAGATCATGGGACTTGCACAGATCAGTGATTTCAGAGGAGATCCAAGGGAGATGGGATAGAAACATAAAAAAAAGAATTTGACAGCAGATAAGGACTACTTGGCTCACCTTTAGCCTGCCCATTTTCCCTACCAACTGTAACACCATAGAACCTACTTGATCTCCGGCTTAGCCCTCCCTTCCTTAATGATTAAGGTTCCCTTATGTCTATCCCATGCAGTCTTGAATTCCGTACAGTTTTGGCCCCCGTCACCTCAGCTGGAAGACTGTTCCAGGCATCCACCACTCTCTCTCTGTGAAGAAGTACCTCTTTATGTTTCCCCAGAGTCTATCCCCCTCCATAGCATGCCCCCTTGTTCTTGAACATCTTTTTCTCTGAAAAATACTTCCCTCTTGTACCTTGTTTATACCCGCGAGGCATTTGAAAGTCTATATCATACCTCCCCTTTCCCTCCTTTCCTCCAGGGTGTGCATATTGAGGTCCTTTAGTCTTTCCTCATAGGGACTGTGGTGCAGACCCTGCACCATTTTAGTTGCCCTCTTCAGGACTGCTTCTACTCTGTTTACATCCTTCCAGAGATGTGGTCTACAGAACTGGACACAATATTCTAGTTAAGATCTCACTGATGATTTATACAGCGGCATCGCCACCTCTCTCTTTCTGCCTGTGATGCCCTTCCCTATGCTCCCTAGCATCCTTCTGGCTCTCCCTACAGTCTTGTCACACTGTTTGGCCACCTTTAGGTCATCAGATTTGATTACACCAGGTCTCTTTCCTGTTTGGTGGCTATCAGTACCATTCCCCCCATCTTGTACTCCGCCCCAGGTTTCTATGCCCTAAGTGCATGATTTTGCACTTCTTTGCATTGAAATTTAGTTGCCACACTCTTGACCACTCCTCAGGCTTTCTTAGACCCCTATTCATTTTTTCTACCCCCTCCAAGAGCGTCTACCCTATTGCAGATTTTAGTGTCATCTGCAAAAAGGCATACCTCCCCTTCTAGCCCCTCAGCAACGTCACTAATAAAGACATTAAAGAGGATCGGTCCCAGTACTGATTCTTGTAGCACACCACTGGTCATCCTCCTTTCCTCAGAGTGAACTCTGTTTACCAACACCCTCTGAGGCCTATCCCCCAACTAATTCCTTACCCAGTTTACCACATTTGTACCCACACCCAGGCTGCCCAGTTTGTTTACTAGTCTCCTTTGTGGAACTGTGTCAAAGGCCTTGCTGAAATCTCAAAGGCCTTAATGAAATCTAGGTAGGCCACATCCACCTCTCCACCCTGACCTACTTCCCTGGTTATCCAGTCAAAGAATTCTATTAGATTTGTTTGACATCTGCTGGCCTGGTGGCATGGAGGGCTGAGGCATCATGCCTTACCTTCGGCTTCACCGGCAACTCGTATTCACAGTGTGAGCCGGTCACTGGAGGTCGGCCAGAGTGGGAGAGGATTGAGTGTCCGGAGAACAGGTCTCCTCTCCCGGGGATGGAGGGACATGGAGGCTAGCACACCTCTGACACCTAGTGTTGGCTGGGTGTCGGGGTGCCTGGGTCCTGTAACAGACGAATGGGGATGGATCAGTTGGCTGGCATGCTGTGGGCAAAAGCATGCACAGCCTGGCCATTACTGACACTCATTGCTCTGCCCCCGGGAGGTAGGGGGAGAAAAAATGGAGGAGAAAATGTCCTGGGCAGCTGGATGGTAGTCAACCCCCACAGGTGCTGCTCCCACGACTAGCAGCACCTTCAGAACTGGATCCGTGTCAGCATGTTGAGGGATCCCTTGGGGGGGGTTAAACCATTGGGGAAGAAAGGAGGTGCACTTCGGACAGGGAGTACAGGGCTGGTGGGTCAGTAAGATAGAGTGCTGCCCAAGACGGAGGAGATAAAAAAAAAAAATTGTTTGACATGACATGCCCCCAGTAAATCCATGCTGCCTCGGATCTTGTAAGCCACCAGTTTCAAGGTATTCCACAATCCTTTACTTCAGCAGTGATTCCATTAATTTCCCCACTGCTGAAATCAAGCTGACTGGCTATTAATTGCCAGCTTCCTCCCTGCTATCACTTTTGTGAAGTGGGACTACATCTGCTCTCCTCCAGTCCTCTGGGACCACTCCTGTCTCCAGTAAGTGGTTGAACAGGACTGTTGGAGGTGCAGCCAGCACCCCTCTGAGATTTCTCAATATCCTAGGATGTATCCCATCTAACCCCTTTGCCTTGTCCACTTTCAGATTTGTGAGTTGCTTCAGGACTCTCTCTCTCTCTCTCTCATGTGAATGGACTGTGATGATTTAACCCTGGATTAGGCATGCAGGTTCCAGACTGGGGAGAATCTGGAAATAAAAAGGGAGAGAGCCACATCAATGCCAGAGGCCCAGGGGATGGCTGACCAGTCTGACGCAGTGTGGTCATATGAACATACAAAAATGCCAGCAGAAACAGGCCTCACGGTCTGTCGAGTCTGCTTGATTGTGCAGCTAGCCTCTCATCTTGTAACTGCCCCTCCCATTCCTCCCCTCCTTAGATTTACCCTTACCCTCACCCTCACCCTCACCCTGTCCAATCCCCTCTTGAAGCTGCCCACTGTATTACAGGCCACCACCTCCTGTGTTAGAGTTTTCCACTTGCCCACCACCCTTTTCATGAAGAACTGTCTCCTTACCTCGCTCCTGAATCCTCACTCCCCCCAGTCTGAGACTGTGCACTCTCGTGTCCCTTCCTCTTCTTAATTGGAAGATCCCCTCTGTCTGAGTCCTGTTTATCCCTTTCAAGTACTTAAAGGTCTCAATCATGTCCCCCCATCCCTCCTCTCCTCCAAGGAACACATACCAAGCTCACTTAGCCTTTTCTTGTAGGGCTTGCCCTCCAATCCCTGGATCATCTTTGTTGCTCTATGCTGCACCCCCTCCAACAATCTGACATCCATCTTCAGGTACGGGTGCCAGAACTGCATGCAGTACTTCAGGTGTGGCTTGACCAGTGACCTGTACAGGGGAGGATTACCTCCCTACTTGAGGAGGAGATTTCCCTCGCTATGCACCCCAGCATCTTGTTGGCCTTCACAGCTGCTTTCCTACACTGAGCTGAGTTGTTCATGCTCCCTGTTATAAGTACCAATAGGTCCTTTTCCTCCCTGCTGATAGTCCCTCCCCTGGTTCTTTGCTCTGAAGTCAATTACCTTGCACTTCTTGGCATTGAACCCCAGCTACCATGTTTCTGACTATTCCTGCAGTTTAGTTAGGTCATCCTGTAGCCCCTTCCATCCCTCAATGTCATCAACTACTGCCCCATTTTGGTGTCATCTGCAAACAGATTGATCTTACTTTGGATCCCATGTGACATATCAGCTATGAATAACCCAAACAACACCAGCCCCAGCACCAATCCCTGTGGCACTCCTCTCGTCACTGCCATTGGTGCTCAGAGTTCCCCTCCCACTACCACCCTCTGCTGCCTCACTCAGTAGAGTATTGATGTTCAGTGAACAGAGGCATCTGGACCATATGTATTTTAGAGCAGATGGGGCCCGTGGATTGTCCTAACACAGAACTTCATGCAGAGGTCAATGACTATATCAGGTAAGATACCTGCTGCTACAGTGGGGGTGGGAAGCAGGCCCCAGTCCAACAGCATATGATTAGAGGAGTGAGAATTGAGCCCAGTGGGCTCAGAGATGACCTCTGGCACATTTAGCAACTCAGTCTTCTGGATTGTAGTTCTGGATGAAGATGAGAGCCAAGTAACATTGAAGTCACCTAGGAAAATAAGCTCACCAGAGGAAGAATGGGAAGTTATGTTGGAAAGAAAGACTCAAACAGAGATGCAGATGTGATCTTGAGAGAGGCATAGTAGACCCCGATGTAGATGAGTAGGGATGAGTTGAATGGGAGGCTGATGAGAAAGAATTCATAGGAGAAGGGTGCAGCCTCCTTGAAGTCCAGGGTACAGGAGAGGCTCTGCTAAACATAGATAGCAATGCCTTCACTATGTTTTCCCCTGTCCTGCCTGTAGAGAAGGAAGTCAGGAGGGGACTGGTTGAAGTCTGGAATCTTTGAGGAGAGCCAGGACTCTGAGATGCAGAGAATTTCTGGAGAGTGTTGAATCCAAACAGAAAGGAGGTCGAGTTTAGGGAGAAGGCTTCTTGCACTGAGATGAAAAATGCAAAGGCCTTTTGCAGAAGCAGAGGAAAGAGGTGAGGGTGGACCAGGATTGAGCTCAACATTGTCAGACAGAAGGAGGGTGAGGAGAATGAGGAGATGGATGGAGTGAGATTTCCTCCCCTTTGAGCTCGGGGGGGGGATAGGGAGAGGGGGAATAGTGGGAGTAACAGAGGGCCCAGTACAGCAACTCCAGGTTAAGGGAGTAGGAGGGAAGCAGTGCAGGGTGGACAGAGTGGAAACACAGCATGGGGCTAGGAAGGGGGAAACACAGGAGAAGAAAGAGAGAGAGAGAGAGGGAGGGAGAGGGTAGCTGCAGTGACAGGTGGGATGAAGGGGAACAGAGGAGGAACTGTAGGAGTCAGAGGAAGATAAGGAACGTGACAGTGGCTAGCAAAATACAATGAGCAACAGAAACACAAATAATGCGGGAACCTTAATACCAGTGAAATGATGAGCAGTTAGGGAGATGAGCCCAAAATGCAGAAAGTAATTCAGTTTATGGGAAACCAAATTTAATATATAATTAAGTAGAACTCCCAGACAGAGTGTTACTAGGAGTCGCACACAATGAGCATATTTAGAGACAGACTAGAATATGATAAGTCAATAGGGATAACCATATACATAACCAAATAAGTGCATAGAACATACAAATAGAACAGTTATAAACAACTAGTAAATACAACAGTGTGAGCACACTCGTGTGCCCTAAAAAAGAATACTTTAATGGAGCAAACGTATGTGATTTAGGTAGAACAAAATCAGGATGTAGAATAGAGCTCTGATGTTGTGGCACAGTGGGTCCACAATGGCTAAAACGTACCAGGGGTACAGTACTTACTTTGAAAGAGGTAGCAGATGATAACTTCAGTGGTCTGAGGAGCAGTATGACTGGCCAAACAGCTGACTCATGGCTGACTCCAAGCAGACTCCTCGATGTTCTTAGCACTCCGTCCTTTTTGTGAGGACCACAGCGTGGAAAGACCACTTACGCAGAACTGTTCAAATAGGGAAGCTGTACAGCCTCCATTGAGCTGGCCGATTGGAGGAGGCATGGCAGCTGGGAGAAGGTTTCTGTATATAGCAACTGAATGATCAGGGTGGAGGTGGAGCAAGATGGAGAGACCTACCCTACCAAGCCTGGTAAAACACACTTGCTGGCAGGAGGCATTCGACTAGCGCGGTGAAACAGCTGCCAGGGAAAAGTATGCAGGTCCTTTGTTTGGATTAGCACACCTTTGTCTTTAAGTACGCTCACAAGATGGCCAGCTGGTGGAGGCATGGCAGCTGGGAGAAGGCTTCTGTGTACAGTTGCTGAATGATCAGGGGGAGGGGAAAGCAAGATGGAGGGACTCACCCTATCAACCTTGGTGTAACAGTCTTGCTGACAAGAGGCAGTCATCTGGCATGGTGAAACAGCAACTAGGAAAGTGTGCAGGTCCTTTGTTTGAATAAGTGTGTCCTTGCCGTTAAGCACTCACAAGCTGGTCAATTGGAGGAGGTACAGAAGTTGGGAGAAAGCTTTTTTGTATAGCAGCTGAACGATTTGAGGGAAGGAAAGCAAGATAGAAGGACTCACTCTACCAAGTCCGGTGCAACAGTCTTGCTGGCAGGATGCAGTCAACTGATGTGGTGAAACAGCCGCCAGAAGAAAGTATGCAGGTCCTTTGTTTGAATAAGCATGTCCTTGCCGTTAAGCACACTCACAAGCTAGTCAATTGGAGGAGGTACAGCAGTTGGGAGAAAACTTTTTTGTACAGCTGCTGAATGATTTGAGGGAAGGAAAGCAAGATAGAAGGACTCACTCTACCAAGTCCGGTGCAACAGTCTTGCTGGCAGGAGGCAGTCAACTGATGTGGTGAAACAGCCGCCAGAAGAAAGTATGCAGATCCTTTGAATAAGCACGCCTTTGCCTTTAAGCACACCCATGAGCTGGCCAATGGGTGGAGGCACAGCAGCTTGGAGAAGGCTTCTCTGTAAAGTTGCAGAACAACTGGATGGACAGAAAGCAAGATGGAGGGACTCACCCTACCAACCCTGGTGCAACAATCTTGCTGGCAGGAGGCAGTTGACAGTTGATATACAATGTACAATGTAAACCTCACCTAATGGTACACACCAAGGCAAGTGACGTATATAACAAAATCCACCTAAAGCCAAATAACTAACACTGAACACATACCTATGTGGTATCATACACTGCTGGTGAGTACAGCAAACAGTACTGTGCACCAGCACACACAGCATCCATTCATGCATATAGCTGTACTCGCCTGAACTGGGCACGATGTCTCTCTCCACCATAGCCTGCAGCCGCTGCAGGCGCCTTGGCTACCTCAACGCAAGATCGTTAAAATATGGTTGCACTGGTTGCCCAACCGCAGTATGCCCATCCAGTGTGCCAGGAGCTGACTCACAGACTCCCAATCTAACACCTGAGCCCTGTTGATCCCTCTTCTCTGTCCTCCAGCAACTGCTCCTCCTTGCCCACCACCTGTTCCATGAGGCTGGTCAGCTCCACAGATGTCCAGTGAGTGTCTCCCTTTTAGGCCCTCTCACCCTCCTGTGACTTTCAGCCATTATAGCTGGAGTTGCAGCCACACCCTCATAAGCCTAATGATGTATTCAGGACTGTCTGGGCTGTACGGGGTAGGATGACCGCTAGCACAGTAGGAGTGCTGCTTGCAATGTGCTAACATCGTAGCTATATCCATTTCTGGGTGGAGGATGTGTGGGCACATGGACGACATCGTGTTTCCCGAGTGACGACAGCACACGTGTGCCACACTGCTGCGCATGTACAGTTGCATAGTGCAACATCATATTGCTGTTGCCCGCTCAGCACTATGACGTAGGGTGACACAGCGCAACATCATAGTGCTGCTGCCTGTGCAGCGCTGTGATGTCTGGTCAGTGCTGCACTGGACTCTGTGCTAACCTTCAGTATACAACCAGAATATACGAATGCCCTCATTTCACAGCCTAAAACCCTAAGGCTCACGCTACATGTCATTACTGGAATGTATTCATTCATTTTCATTCCTAGTCACTCCTGGAACATATTTAAGGAGCAGGCAGTAAAATATAGCCAACACTGAGGTACAGCAGGTAGCTGGAGGTGAGTGTGTTTATTATGGTCTGACCATTGTACTGCTGTGTTTGTATACAGTGCCCTTGGATGACTATTCTCTGGTTCTCATCAGGTATAATGGCTGAAGCAGATTGTATCAGGTGGCACAAATTCAGTGATGAGGTGGTGATGGCCCTGGCCCCAGTCTACCTTGGCAGAAAGGACCCATTGGCCCATCACAGGGGCACACTGGCCCAAATGAATCAGGACTGGCAGGAGGTGGCTGATGCAGAGAATGCTGGGGCAGCAGGGGCAGGACAGTCCACGACTGTAGTAAGTGGGTGAGTGGACTCTGGACCTGCACAAGGTAGCAGTGTGCAAAGGTGCCACAGTGGCCCACCCACACCACCTGCATTGAACATGGTGCAGTAGATTATGGCGGCCAGTGTGCAGGCTGTGGCTGTGTTTGGAGTCCCAGGTGGGGGCAGGGGAGTCACGTTGGCCCTTCACAGCCATGGGAATGGCTGCAGTAGTCCCTCCACCTTGTAGTGCTCTGCATGTGCATAGAGGGGGAGCACATGTCAGAGTGGTACTGGGTGTTGCAAGGATAGAACAGGGCTGGAGGGCCCACATAGCCTGCAGATACAGGGCAAAGCTGGATCATCACTGGGGCAACCACAGGATGGCTTGGCCACATGAGTATTCCACCAACACTTTCTACAGTAGCCCTGGGCTTGCATTCTGCATGTCCCAGCAAGGCCCACACTAGAGGGCTTTCAGATGCCAAGGCTACTCTGGCAGCATCTGCACAGGAATTCCAATCTCCTTCCTCACCTTCAGCCTCCCTGAGTTCTTTTATCAGGTCACAATAATCAGGGGCATTATCCCTCCTATCCTGGAGCTTTAGCTAGATAATTTGCAATTAAGAGTGTTTAGCATATTGTAGTATGTGATCCAATCTCATATGATTCAACTTGCTGGCTGATACACCACCTTTCCAGTAAGCCCCCTGTAAGGCCCTCTCCAAACGAGTAACATATGCAGACAAACATTCCCCTTGCCACTGTTTAGTGCCTTTGAAAAGCCACATCAAAGTTTCTCCAGATTCAATACTACCAAAAACACCTTCCAGTGCAGACAGATACTTGTGAGCTGACGCATCAGGATTTGTGGACCTCAGGAACTTAATTGCTTCCAAAGTGGGACCTCAAGCTTTCCATGATCCTTTTTCATTTCTCTGCCTCCGCATACTGCCACTTGGGTACTGGGGGAACAATATAGTCTATCCAGGTCTCCCAATCATCCTCCCCCTGGGGGGTGGAGAGAATGCCCCAAAACATCCTCAACCTGCGGTAAGAGTTGTGACTAACTGCCAGCACAATTGTGGGTGCCAGCACTGCTGCAGGCACAGGAGCTGGTGAAGGATCAGGTACTGAAGCTGGTGTGGGCATTGGGGAAGGGGCATGAACAACATTTTAAAGTCTTCAACTGTTTTATTCTCCTCCAGTAGCAATTTGGCGATCGTTTCCTCAAAGGTCTCTGATAAGGGTGGGAGCTAGTTTTCTGAGGGGTCCTCACTGTCCTTAGTTATTACCTTCCAGGTGGTTGGGGACTCATCCATGGCAATAGTTTTGGGTTTCTTAGTACTGTCCAGAGGGCTGCTACACTCCACTAACGCTATTAGAGTTTGGGCAGTCAATCAAGTCAGCATGTCGGCTTACCACTACAGCTTTTCCCAGGTATTCAATTTTTGAAAGTGCCCCTTCTATAATGTCTTTACTAGTGCCCAGGGTATATCTAGTATCAACAAGGCATTATGGGGGTCGATCTCATGTCCCATACACCATCCAACCAACTGATGCACAGCCATTTCTTCAGTGGTACCCATCACATTTTTTTAGTTGTACTTTCCTGTTTTGACCACTAGGGGGTGCTAATACCAGCATTGCCTCTGAAGATGCAACCCCTAGGTGGTGCTATCCTGTGGGCCACTACCCCTGCCTGAGTGACTAGCACAGGTTGAGGGGCCTGAGTTCAGTGAACAGGTGCCTCCACCTGGAGGTATGGTCTTGGAGTAACATAACTGCTGTTGGTATAGCCCTTTGGAATGCTATAACCCCCCACCAACCCCTCTAGTGGCCTAAACAGTATAGCAACTAAACATTCACATGGACCGTCAGTAAAGGCTTGCACTTATCACCAGGGCTGGATCCACTGCAGCTGCCCTGGAGACCCCCTGGAAAATAAGGCCAATGATGCAACAATACAATGTCAGTACTGTATCCCCAACAAGAAGGTACACACTAGCCAAATTTAAATGTAAAAACAACAATCTGATTTATTCAGGGGGATGTGAACGGGGGGGGTGTGAATCTAGCAAATGATTAGCAGATCTGAATAATTCAGGCTGAACTGGCATGCCCAGTGAGTCCCTTTGATACAGTCACATAACCCTGGGTGCCCAGTACGGAATAACAGACTAGCCTGAAGAGCTGCCTGGGGTAGGCCGTTGCAGCCATTGTTGGGGCCCTTAGGAAAGAAAACAATTATCATGCACAACAACCCAGAATTGTAATCCGGAGCCAGATGGCTCAGTTTGCTGTAATAAACCCAAACAAGTAAATTAGATGGCCCACACAAGTGATTGCAGCTTTGTTGCAGGGAGCTACCCTGTTTGTACTCACACTACCCAGACCGAATGATGATCTGACCAAATGAGACCTGATGTAGATGGCTTGGTGAAGCAGGAGGAGAATTCACTCACGGTTCTCACCGCAATGCTGGTTTTCAGGATGCAGGAGCAATTCAGCACTGGCTGTAAACATGCAAATTGAATGTCTTGAACTAATTGGCCATGCAAACACGTTTGCAAGCTAAGCACATTTATATATAAGGCTCTGTTTTCCTCTGGTCCTTCCAGCCAGCTTACAGGCTGAGTCCAATTTCTCAGCTTGTATGCTGCTCAAATCCCTTGCTGCTGTGACCCCAAAATGTGGGCCAACTGGAGACTTTGTACCCGTGGACTGATGACTGGAAAGTATAGGTCTGGCAGGCCTAACCCCTGAGAGCTGGCAAGCTCCCCAGAGGCTCACACACTGAACTCCTTGACAAATCTCTCAAATCCGAACAAACTGAGCTGTTACCCCCTTTTATATGGGGCCGAGTTCCAAGTTCCCATTGGTTACCAAAGCTGTCTTAAACAGTCCCCAGATGTTAACTGGCTTGTGTATTGGCACCGAGAAATTGTCCCAGTAAATTCCCCATGAGTCTCTGGCATTTCCCAAGAGCCCCTTTGTTTAATCCTGGATCCCAGTTGGTAGAAAGGCACAAAAATGGTGGCTGCATGCCCAAGATTAGGCAGTCTGTTTCATTGTTCCCACACATAAAGTTCTTGTGCAGCCAGGAATTTAACTTTTATTTAATAATGTCCCCACATTTAGTTAGCCCCAACAGTTCTCTTTCAAATAAGTCCACTCTTAATTAAATAAGGCACACCCTTAGGGAGTTGCTGCTCTCGTAACACTCTGCCCCTAGGAACACTGGGGAAGCTCATAAATATTCATTAGGGCTTTTCTGCTATAACCTTTGCCCCTGACCTTTGTCTTTAACTGTCTGGTACCCCAGAGACAGCGCTTTAGGTGTCTGCCTATTTATTTATTTAAAAACATTTTTCCCTGCTTTTTGAGTGTCTCCTGTGCCTTTTTAAACTTAGACATGGCACTGGGAACCACTGGAGACACATTCTTGGGCTTTTGACCGCACAGAAGTCAGATACACAGAGCGCCTTCTCAACATTGTGAGCGGTGGCTGTAAGACATGCCGACCACTCGCAATTAGATTTGTGAGCCCCATAGGGCTCAGCAACTTAGAGGGATACTTGAGGACATGTGGAATGGCTGGAAGTATCATGGAGAATGGGAAGATGCCAGGAAACAGCGGGAGAACACCCAGAGGCCCTTTTAAGGTAAGCCCCCAAAAGAGGGGTGGGCATTACACTCTCCCCTGCCTAGAAAAGCTTGGCGTTCATGCCAAGTCCATAATAGACTGGCAACCATTAATGCATTACTAGATATACTCTTACTAATACTCTATTATAGCAGATATTTCACTCACCTCTGAAGCCAGGAGATTAGAAAACTGTGGGTTCTATCCCCACACCAGGCACTTGGGTTAATATCCCAGTTCTGATGCTGTAGTGCAGCATGAGGGGAGTGCTGCACTCCTGAGGTGTCATCTTTCAGATAATACGTTAAACCGAGGTCCAATCTGCCTGTTCTGGGGGTAGTTCAGGTGGATGCTAAAGATCCAATGGCACTTCTCAAAAAGAGTAGGGGTATTTTTTATTCAAAAACTTGAAACATAATACACAAAATTCAATACAGCATACAAAATCATAATATAAAGAACAAAAGTAAGCATTATAGCATACAATGAAAAATTATAACACAAAATTTACATATACAAGTATACAAAAAAAAAAAACTTTTCCCTGTCTTCCTACTGCCACTGCAAAGGTATAAGATTTGTGCATTCAAAAATCCATAACATACATTACTTTATGCCCCCCCATAACAAGAAAAATGTAACAAAATTGTATTTCTTCATACAAAATCATAAATAAATTTAAAAGAACAAAAATCATAAAACAGAATAATAAAATGCCCTCATAAAATCTGTAAGATTAATATGAGGGGAAACACAGAAGATATTTTTCTACGTACAAAGTCAATATCAGAAGAAAATACCTGAATATAATCTTCATATCTTTAAACAAAAAACATCATTTTGTAAAAACCATATAGATCCAAAAAAAGGGGTAATACTAAGAAGCAATACAGTATCTTTATTTATCCTGTATTTAACCAATTTAAATATTTCCAATACATCTGAAACCATTTTCTGATCATGTAAAATATATTTCTCATCAGATAAATCAGAGACTTGGTGTATTATTTAAGTTCAAATCCCTGTTGGCTTTACCAGCAAGACGTGCAATAGCTGAGGGTGTCTTATTACTACAATTGAATTACAATGCATTTCTCTTTACTAACTTGTCTAATAGAGATTTATCTCTTCTTACTAATGTGTTTCATGGTATTTGTAGATTTACTTTTAATTTGCCTTACTTTACTCATCATTGTGAGCTGTATAGACCATCTGCCTGGCTTCTTCCCAGGATGGGTTGTCTGTACAGTTTATGTTTATTAACAGATAAAATTCTTTGTCAAGGGACTGATTCTTCATTATATTCACTTCTTCATATTAAAATAAATTCACAGGAACTTCGTTCTGATCAAGAAATTAAGTTAAAGGTCCCTAAGACTAAGACTAAAATGGGGGTTGGTTCGTTTACTTACTCTGCTGCAAAAAATTGGAAAGAGCTTCCTATTGCTTTATATGAAAATGTTTGTCATCAAACTTTTAAAATTAGGTTAAGAAATTATTTTCTTGATAAATTGCATTGTTGTTGTTTTTAATGATTATTCTACATTTATTATGTTGGGTAATGTATGTTAAATGTTGTATTGTATTGTGATGTGAGTTTGCTCATTGTAAACATCTTGACTGTATATGTATTCAGTCCCCGGGTCATTCATGAAAACGGGCCTTTGGCTCATTGTACTTACCCGGTAAACAAATGTTTAAAATAAAAAATAAAAATAAATAAAACTTCTGGAACTTGAAGTTGTTTAAAATGTTTGATCTTTAAAATTGTGGTTTGTATTTTCCAGAATAACTGCACTGGGGTCAAATAATGTTGTTACAATAACCACGCACAACATGCTTGCCAAATGTGGTACTTAATACAGAACAGAATTACATGAATCATATCAGGAAACAGCTTATTCAAAGAGTGAGATAAAATACCAAAAAACAACACTTCCTCAGTTAGTTGTTGCAAAGGTGTACCCCCCACTGGTTAACAGCATAAGAACAAAATTCAGCCACATATGGGCAATCAAAAAACAAATGCTGAGTAGTCTGAACTGGAGCATTGCATAAAAGTCACCTTGGGCAACCTCTATCAGAAACACCTTTATGCTTTAGATTCCCCTTAACATTCAACTTAAGGTGTGCACTAAGCCATATTACATCCCACATATAGGCAGGGATCCATTTAGATGTCAACATATTATTAATCTGTGAAAGTTTGGGGGGTGAATATTCAGCAAAAACTGGAGGAATTAAAAATTTCTCCATGATGTTAGCATATAATGTTTTTCTCTGATATGTTTCTAGGTTAATTTTTAGAACTCTCCAGACTTTTAATTTTGAAAAACAGGATTTAAAATACTCAGGAAGACCTGTCAGAGATTTTTGTTTGGGGATACATTTAGAATAATCCCAACATAAAATCCAGGGGGAGATGACGTCCCACACCCAACCCTGCCAGATTTTCCCAACTTTGTGTAAAAGTGGACAAATGTTTTTTTGTGACAAACAGAGAAAAAAAGAACACTATTGAATTTACCATTCGAATCCCTCCCAACTTAAAATCCTGATATAATATTCCTCTTTTAATATGGTTTAATCTGCTTCCCCATATTGCTGAGAAGAATAACACATAAATAGCTGTACCTAAGGATGCTGGAGGGGGAAAAATTGACTCCAAAAACAAAAACATACTTTATAAAAAGGTCTTGACCATATAGACCCTCTTTTTTTGGACATTCTCCATTTATTCCTTCTTAGAACTTTAGACTGAGCAACTAACAAAAGAAGATCCCAATTATATCTAGCTGAATCTTCCATATCCCAAAAAATTCCCAAAATCTTGCCAGGACCTGGAGAATCCATAACCACTAATGGATCTATATTGAGAGGAAAATACTTTTTGATAGATTTAATTGTGTTTCTGAGCCCTCCACATATGCCATCAACAAGGCCGCAGTAGCATGGCATGATGGGAGATCTGCCAAAATAATACAGAGGTCATCAGCATAAGCAATCGTTTTAACTTCCACACAAGTGCTGTTTATTGATAGACCCCTAATATTATCAGTAACATTAATTAAAGCAAGAAGGGGGTTCTAAAGTCAGAATATATAGGAGGGGCCTTAAAGGGCACCTCTGTCTAATACCTCTAGTAACTGATACTGGATTTCCTAACCAACCATTCTCAAATGGCATTGCCAAAGCAGCACTATAACAGGTAGCCTGGATAAAACACTGGTTGGACAACAGGACACAGCGGGTAATAGTAAATGGAGTCCACAGTAAAGAACAGAGGGCTACTAGTGGGGTACTGCAGGGTTCAGTACCGGGACCAGTCCTTTTTAATGTCTTTATAAGTGACATTGCAGAGGGACTGGAAGGGAAAGTATGTCTCTTTGCAGATGGCACAAAGATCTGCAACAGGGTTGATACACAAGGTGGGGAGGAAAGGATGAAAAGGGGCTTGGCAAGGTTGGAGGAATGGTCAAATGTATGGCAGCTTAGATTCAATGCAAAGAAGTGCAAAGTAATGCACCTGGGAAACAAAAACCCAGGGGAACAGTACACAATAGAGGGTGAGATACTGATAACAACAAAAATGGAAAGGGACCTGGGGGTAGTCATATCAGATGACCTAAAGGTGGGCCAGCAATGTGAGAAGGCAGTAAGGAGGGCTGGGGGATACTGGGATGCATAGGGAGAGGCGTCACCAGTAGAAAACAGGAAGTTGTTGGCCTTCTGTGCAGACAATTGGTAAGACCACATCTGTAGTACTGTGTACAGTTCTGGAGACCCCATCTCCACAAAGACATAGACAGGGTGGCAGCTGACCAGAGGAGGGCAACCAAAGTGATGTAGGGTCTGCATCAGAAGACATATGAAGAAAGACTAAAGGAACTAAAGATGTATAGCCTCGAGGAAAGGAGGGGGGGGCATGATAGAAACTTTCAAATACCTCAAAGGAATCAACAAAGTACAAGAGGGTAGCATCTTTCAGAAAAAGAGATGTGCAAAAACAAGGAGGCACAATTTGAAGATAGAGGGGGGATGGCTCAGAGGTAATGTGAGGTAGTATTTCTTCACAGAGAGGGCTGTGGATACATGGAACAGCCTTCCTGAGGAGGTGGTAGAAACAAAAACAGTGGGGGAATTCAAGAATGCATGGGACAGACATAAGGCAATTCTAGTGGGGGGGTAGGAGGAAGTAGGCTGTTGGTTAACTAGGATCTACAGCTTATCCGTTAGGTATGGAAATGGGCAGACTAGGTGGGCCAAGCGGTCCTTATCTGTTGTCAAATTCTATGTTTCTATGTTTCTAAGATTGCCAAATTTCTACTGGAGGAGGAAAAAACAGTTGAGGACTTTAAAAAGTTGTTCATGCCGCCTGGGGGTTCCCCTTTCCCGATGCTCACGCCAGCTTCAGTACCTGACCCTTCACCAGCTCCTGTGCCTGCAGCAGTGCCGGCACCCACACCTGTGCCTGCAGCTAGTCATGACTCTTACCACAGGTTGAGAATGTTTTTGATCACTCTCCCCACCCCCAAGGGGGAGGATGATTGGGAGACCTGGATAGACTATGTTGCTTCCCTCGTACCCGAGGGGCAGTGTGTGGAGGCAGAGAAATGAAAAAGGATCATAGAAAGCTTGAGAGGTCCTGCTTTGGAAAGCAGTTAGGTTCCTGAGTTCCAGAAATCCTGATGCATCAGCTCAAAAGTATCTGTTTGCACTGGAAGGTGATTTTGGTAGCATTGAATCTGGAGAAACTTTGATGTGGCAATTCAAAGGCACTAAACAGTAGAAAGGGGAATGTTTGTCCGCGTATGTTACTCTTTTGGAGAGGGCCTTACAGAGGGCTTACCAGAAAAGTGGGATATCAGCCAATGAGTTGAATCATGTGAGATTGGATCACATACTACAATATGCTAAACACTCTAAATTGCTAATTATCCAGCTAAAGCTCCAGGATAGGAGGGATAATCCCCCTGATTATTGTGACTTGATAAATGAACTCAGGGAGGCTGAAGATGTGAAAGGAGATTGGAATTCCTGTGCAGACGCTGCTACAGTAGCCTCAGCATCTGAAAGTCCTCCAGAACCAGAGACTGCTATGGATACCCCTCCCTGGGTGGAACTGCTGCTGAAAGAGGTCAGAGAATTGACACCTAGTTCCCCTACTAAGGCTGTTCCCACTGACAAAGACCCTGGTCCCTCTCGGAGCACATCTGCTAAGGGGTTGGGGGTGCATACTCGGGCATCCTCTGCCAAAGGCAGCTCCAAGACTGAGATTAGTGAATTGACTGACACCGTAAAAGAATTACACAGACATATTGCATCACCCCCAATGCCGTAGGCAGAGATTGAACCATGATTTCTGTTGTTAGTGGTCCTGCTCCAGCACCGAATGTGTACTCCACCCAACCCTCTAATTGCAAAGGAAAACAACTCCTACTGCAATGTTTCAGCCAAGACAGACTCAAGAACCTGTAATTTGTCACAATTGTGGAAAGGATGTGCATATGAAGAAAGAATGCTGGTCTCAAAAGGATTTAGAGAAAGTGGTAAACAAACTCCGAGGGGAGCTCCGGAAAGCAAACCAATGGCAGAGGGGTGCAAGAAACGATTACAGTGGAGCTTCAGGCAATCCCAAATCCAATTTCTTTGTGGCCAAATCATCCATCCAGGTTTCTACTACAGTCCCTTTGGATTGGTCCAAATTGGTGGGCCCTTCCATGGACACTACTGTACACATAGATGGGAGCCCAGCACAAGCAGTTTTAAACAGCAGGTCTCATGTCACAATCTTCCAAGACTGGTAAGTGCAGCATTTATCTGACCACCCATTACAACTTTTTGATGGACTGCAAGTGTGGGGGCTAAATGAAATGTCATATTCTTATCTTGGCTATTTAAAGGTATGACTTTCTTTTCCATCCTCTGTGGCTGGTGTAGGAGACTCTGTGGAGATGCTAACCCTGGTCTACCCTTCCACCGGACTTTATGATGGTATCCCTGTACTGACTGGCACCAGCGCACACATGTTTGGGTGCCTGGCCCAGCTATGTGAAGAAAGGCAGAAGAGAAAGACAGGAAAAGCCCTATGTGTTCATGCACTGATCTAAAAAGCCTCCGAGAAACAAATGCATCCCGAGGAGAGTGACAAAGATAAGCCTGTTGGGATAGTTTGAAAGAAGGATCCTGCCACTATCACGTTACCTCCCCCCAATTCAGAATGCAGTATCGGTGGTGAAGTATGGCAGCGAAGAGATGTCACTAACCAAATTTTGATGCTGGATGACCCAGATGAGGGAAAATTACCCAAAGAACTGCTGATTAAACTCAGTGTGCTTCCGGCGTGGGTTCATGCTTACGCCCGATGAGTGGTGGTGTAAATATAAAATGTTATAGACTGAGACATCACGGTACCCAGAGGATGAACCCTGGCTAAAGTCTATTGTGCCAACACTGCTGTGCTCCCATCCCAGTGCAGAACTGCAAAAGGATATGAGGTATCACCTGACATGTTTGATTTTGGGGATTCACCTCTTCCAAACAGCTGGAGAACCAGGATCATTAACAAGCTGGCTCAGAGAACCAGGGTATTCTCCCTCAAGGAATGGGATATTGGTTGTGTCATGGGTACTGAACACCACATTCACCTACCTAGCTCCTGCTGACATCGACGATGTCAGATGTCATCTACAAGAGATGTTAGCGGCTGGCATCATACAAGAATCAGGCAGCCCATATGCCTCCCCGATTGTTGTGGTATGAAAAAAGAATGGCTCTGTCCGTATGTGTGTTGATTACAGGACCCTCAACAAAAGAACTGTGCCTGATCAGTATATAATACCATGCATACAGGATGCCCTGGGCTGTCTAAATGAGAGTAAATGGTTTTCCGTCCTCAGCCTCTGAAGCGGATACTATCAGATCCCAATGGCTCCTGAGGACAGGGAAAAAATTGCATTCATTTGTCCCTTGGGCTTCTATGAGTTCCTTCACATGCCCCAAGGCATATCAGGTGCACACGCAACATTTCAATGTCTAATGGAGCATGCAGTGGGAGATATGAATCTCTTGGAATGTCTCGTATACCTTGACGTCATAGTCTTTGGAAAAACTCTTGAGGAGCATGAGGCTCGCTTATTCAAAGTGCTGGACAGACTGGAGGAATTCAGTCTTAAGTTATCCATAGACAAATGCCAGTTTTTCCAGAGCTCTGTCAAATACATGGGTCACATAGTGTCATCAGAAGGCATACACACAGACTTCAGTAAGGTGGAAGCATTAACCAGCTGGCCAAAGCCCAACAACTTAAAAGAACTGCAAAGGTTTCTTGGATTTTGCGGCTATTACCGCCAATTTGTCAAGGACTATACCAAGGTGATCCACCCCCTACTAAACTTAATTCACGGGTATCTACCTACTCAGAAAAAGTTTAAAAAAGGTTCTGACAGAGACACTGAAAATAACTATTTCAGACCTAATGAGCTGTTTGGACAGAGATGGACTCTCGATTGTGACCCTGCCTTCAAAGAAATAATATACAGACTGACTCATGCTCCCATACTCTCTTATGCTGATCCATCAAAGCCCTGTTTACTATATACAGATGCTAGCTTGAGTGGCCTTGGAGCAGTACGCTATCAAGAATACCTGGAGGAATTGCGTCCTGTAGCCTTAGCTAGCAGAAGTCTGACATCTTCAGAGAGAAACTATCCGGTATACAAATTAAAATTTCTCACTCTCAAGTGGGCCATAGTTGACCAATTTCATGAACATCTGTATGGTGCCAAAATCTTGGTCAAAACTGATAACTATCCATTAACATATGTGCAAATCACAGCTAAACTAGATGCTACGGGACACAGATGGCTTTCTGCTCTAGCAACATATGATTATGCGGTGGAGTACCGGCCAGGTCTAAACCATGTAGGTGCCTATGGTATTTCATGAAGACCTGCTTCTGACCAACAAGTGGGTCCATATTCCTGAGCAATCTGTAAAAGCACTATGCTACATGTTTGACCAGGAAAAAACATTGTTCTCGGAAGCTATAAACTGTCTTGCAAATTGCTTGGGACCTCCAGAGACTTGTATACCAGTTGCCTGCTGTAACTTCACAGCTTCAGACTTGAGTTCCTTACCACAGCTAACTCCAGCTGACATTCGCAAAGAAAAGTACATTGATCCAGTGATCAGACCAGTAGTTGATGCTTTAAGAAAAGGGGAAGATGTCTCTAAGATGCAGTTCTGTGACCCCAAAATTGCTTTACTTCTTCGGGAGGGGCCCAAACTCACGCTTCAATAACAGCTATTGTGCAGAGAGCTCACTGACAGCCAAGGTGAAATCATGAGGAAACAGCTAGTACTGCCAGTTAAGTTCAAGAATGTTGTTTTAAGAGCCTTACATGACCAAATGGGACATTTGGATAGTGAAAAACCCTTGATCTAGCCAGTTCTCACTTCTACTGGCCTAAAATGGACCTAGACATTGAGCAACATGTTAAAACCTGCAGTAGGTGTGTTCAGCCCAAAACTCCACCACAAAGAGCAGCCCCTCTAGTCAATATTATCACAAGTGCACCAATGGAACTCGTCTGTATTGATTTTCTCAGTCTGGAGTCAGATTCAAAAGGCATTGCAAATGTACTGGTAGTCAGGGATCATTTCATGAGATTTGCACAGGCCTACCTGACCAAAGACCAAAAGGCCTCAACTGTAGCCAAAGTTCTTGTTGAGAAGTTTTTAATACATTATGGTGCCCCCCAGCATAGTCATTCGGATCAAGGCCAGGATTTTGAAAGCAGACTCATCAAAGAACTGTGGTCCCTATGGGGTGTAAGAAAATCCAGAATAACCCTTTATCATCCCCAAGGAGATCTGCAACCAGAAAGGTTTAACAGAACCCTATTTGATATGCTGGACACTATGCAACCTAAAGATAAGCCAAAGTGGAGCCAAAAGGTAAGCGCACTGGTACATGCCTATAATTGCAAAAAGAACAATGCTACTGTTTTTTCACCGTACCACCTTATGTTTGGCAGAGAAACTCATCTCCCAGTGGCTGTGTGCTTTGGAGTGTCTTCTGATGGTGTTCAGTCAGAAAACTACCTGCAATATGTTAAGAATTTAAAAGCTCAATTGGATCACGCATATCAGCTGGCAAATACCATGGCAGCAAAGAGAAACCTGGGCAATAAAACCCATCATGACACGCATGTTATAGCTCAATAGGTCCAACCAGGTGACAGAGTATAAATGAGAAACTTTGGACTTCCAAGTAAACACAAAATAGCCGACCACTGGAGTCACATTCCATACATAGCAGTCAGCAAGCTACATGATCTACCTGTGTATAAAGTGCGTCCAGAAGGAGACCCTCATGCTGTTAAAATTATTCACAGGAACATCCTGTTACCTATCGGCCAAATAGTAATCAATAGTGTTCAAGAGACTGAAGCTACTCAGTGCCCTGTAACTAGGTCTGCTATTAGGGCCAAGCAACAAAATCAACAAACTCCTGCTTCCCAGCCTGTTGCTCCTAATAATGTCTCCAATCCTGCTAACACTGCAGATACTGAAAATGCTGACTCTGAAAGTGATGACGAAAGTGAATTCTGTACTGCCTACTACCCATCTTTTTGAACTTGAGAGAGTGTTCCAGGGAATTCCTTCCATTACCTGTGGTGATGACTCTGAACCTCCAGCTGTCTTAGCAGATCCCAATTCATCCATTGTGCCTGAGCCTCCAGAAAGTGATGCTCACAGCGTGGATCTTAAAGAGGAAGAATCCCTTTGCATGGTGGAATTGATGGCAACTGGTGAACCTGAACACAATGAAGCAAGTAGTGAATCTACAAGTGACCATGCAAGTGTTAATGAACTAAGTGAGCTAAATGAACTGCTTCATGTTAACGAAAGTGCTGTTCAAGAACCGGAAAGATGTGTCCTGGATGATTCTGACTTTGCGGAAATACCTCTGGCAAATTATAGTGAGTCTCAACAACTAGAAGTACCCATGCCAACGTTGCCACATTGCTCAGAAAGAGCAGTGAAACCAATCTTAAAGCTCACATACAGTATGACACCCCAAGATAGCCTGTTAAATTGCCAATGAATGTTGTGCACAAAGGAATATATGTCATGCCCAATTCCTTGCCCAAAATAGTGTTCAAGGTCTCCACCCAAACCAAAGCCCCTACCCAAGTTAAGGTGCCCACTCAATGTGACAAGGGGTATAATAAGATGGGAATAAGGTGAAATGTTATGGTAAAATGTGATAGATGACAACTGTACTAACTGTGATACTGTGAAATGTAAGAAATGTGGATTCTACACTGCTAAAATATTCCAAGTCAAATTAAAATGTCATGACAATGCTAAGTAAGACCAAATTGATAGTATGCTACCTTGTACAATGTTATATGCCTAGCTAGGTTGTTCAGATATTATATTTATTTATTTAGTTTTTGTTGACTGGGTAAGTGCACTAGGCAGATTCTGCCTATTTTCAGGCACGACCCGTTGGGGGGGAGGGGAATACACATGACATGCCAACTGACCTTGAACCAGAGTAAGCTGTTGGTGATATTTTTAGTGAATGAGGGAAATTTGGCTAGGGCACTGGGAAAATTCCCCTACTCTGTAGACAGGTGGCGCTGTCCATCTGTCTGCAGAGATGGCTGGGCTCACTTCAGAGCTGGGTGCTGAAGGAGATGGATGTGTTGGCAGGGAGGATGCTGTTTTGGCCTTTGGAGAAACTCGGCATGATACCTCCCCCGTGATAGACACTCTGGAGGAAACCAGGGTGGATGAATTTTTGGCTATCAGATACGCCAATTATTAATGAAGCTGGTATAGAAACAGAAGCTTCCCAGGTGCACCAAAATCTAACTTTGGAAGAGAAACGCACTTATTTACAGCAACAACTTCTCCTTTTGGAGGCAGAATTATATCAAAAGCAACTCACTGTGGAGATGGAAAAAAAAGAAAATGGAGTCCCATTTGCCCAAAGTATTTGTGACGGGTTCAGTCTCACCGGAAGATGGCAATCGGTCGAATACGGAACTATACAAGGTTCCGAGAGATCCAGGGTGGTCACCAGATCGAGCTTTATGAGACACTGGATGGCACCAGAAAACGAATGGAGAATGGAGCGCAGAGCCTATTTTGACAGAAAACCCTGTTTTGGAAAACCTTTTGATCCTCGATCATTCCACAGATTCTTCAGCAACTCTACCACCAGAGGTGTTGAAATCTACATCGGAGCCTCAGGAGTGGCCTGCACCAGAGAAGAACAAATCGACAGATGCAGGTAAAACAAAATCAAACCCAGATACTCCCCACCCTTTGGACACATCTACTGATATATAGGGGGTTTCTTGACAAATTGAGACACCAGAAAAAATCTAGATACTGGACCTGTGAATTTAGACTTAGAAGGACTCGATCAGGCCCAGAAACCAGACAATACTCAGCGTCCTTCCTATGCTGATTTATTTAGAAAACCGGTTGAACTGGCCAAAAGAAGAAATGCTATAAGACTCAGGTGTTTAGGGGGCATGGATCTTGCCCCAGATAGATATTTTGTGGGGCGTATATTATTAAAACAGTCCTTAGGCTTCACGCCATCTGAAGTTTATGCATTGATCCATACCCCTGGGGAAAAATTCTTTTGATATTAGTTTTAGAACTCCTGAACTTTTAGAGTGTTTCTGGATTAAACACATGTCTGTTAAAATCAATCCTTTATGGACACCTTTTCAGGTGATCCCTTTAACAAAACAACCTTTTAGAGTTTTTACCATTTTATTTAGAAATGAGGGGGTTAATATCTCGGATATGCTGGCCCAGTGGCGCTGAGAGTTAAGGCGTTAGTTGCCTTACCTCGCATCACGCCGACGACCTGGGTTTGGGAGCAAGCCTGGAAAGTCGGGGAATGGCAGGGGTGGGCAGCGATGAAGCATCCAAGGGACAAGCTCTCTATGCCCGGGGGGGAAGTAGGGATTGCGTCGTTCCGGTGCGACCCCTGGCAGTGGCTGGGGGTAGCTACGAGAAGATGCAACATGCCAAAGGCAAGTAGGGGTGGAGCTTGGCAGATGCTGGTCATCATTGCACGACCAAGCTCCACAGGGGAGGGACCAGAGAAAGCAAGAAAATGCCTCTCGCACCATTGGGAGATCACGGAGGCCCCAGTGGGTCAGCCGACATCCCAATCGCCGGCCTGACACGCTCTCACTCTCTCTCCATGGGGGTTCACCCAGCGACAGGGTAGGTGCCTCATACTTAGCAGCCAGCCACCGAGGGAGGGCGGAATCAGCCCCAGAGATGGTACCGGGGGTCATGCCTGCCATTGTCCATTGGGTTGAAGGGAGATCTGGGGAGAAATGCTGAGGTTCAGGCTGGGAGTAGAGCTGAGTCTGAGAGGGTACTTCTGAAGGATGCCCGGGGGTAGTGAGAGATATAAAAAATTATATATATATCTCGGATATTCTTTACTGGCTTGAAAAACATTGTAATATACAAGGTACCCCAATCCCATTTTGGATACAGAGGGTTTTTGGAATGGAGGGTGGAAAATGAACATCAAATTAAATCAGACTGCTGATGGTTTAGAACATCTACCAAATTGTTTTATATAGGTAGAGATAAGGGATTTATTTTCTACCCTGGACAGCCAAAAAGATCTTTTAAATGTGGCTCTCCCAGACATCTTAGTTCCACTTGTACTATTCAACGATGCACATATTGTGGTGATACAGGGCATACAAGTGTTCACTGTGTTAACACTCCAAAAGTGTAATCTTTGTGATGAAGGGGGTCACAATTTTACGGAGTGTCCATTTGCCACACACAATATTGGGGAAGTGGATTATGGTATCCAAGATTTTTATGTGCATAGAGCCACCAAACCAACCCATATTCCCATGCCTCCTTCTTTTCTATCTGACCCCCAACCCCAGAGGAGGCAACAGGGCCATGCAAAACATCATACCTCGACAGACCCAACTACCATTACTCATTCTGAAGGATCTATGGCAGAAAAAACAGTTCAGGCCTTGCCAGAAGAAATAATGCCTGTACCTCCCAAGCGGGCCAGGATTACAGAGGGTCTGTGCCCCCTCCTCCTTCACCTTTGGTGATCCTAGTTCCTCTTGTTTCACAACAAATGGAAGTGCCCTGTTCTCAGCCTCCTTTACAATTTTCTTCACAAACAGTAATGGGTATGCCTATTAATGAAAATAGATACTTGGCTTTATCTGTTAATACTGATACGGCAGACCTGGATTCTGATTCAGCCTCCATGGCTTCTTCTCAGCTGGAGATTGTTTCAGATCCTGACACTGGTATAAATGTAGCCAGTAAAGTGAAGAAAAAATGTGGCTCTAAACCTAGGCAAGTTACTAGAAAAAGCACAAGATTATCCACAGCTACCACCTAAATCACTGCTTCAGCTACTAATTATGCTAGCTATGATTTAAGAATAGCTAGCCTTAATACAAATAGTATTCGTTCTGAGGTACGAATGTTAGCCACTTTTGATTTATCTTCTACTCTTACGTATGAAATAATATTTTTTCAGGATACCAGATTGTATTCCTTACAAGATTTTGCCACAGCCTCTGAAGCATGGATATGGGGTCCTAGTTATTGGTCAGGGAGAAGACCTTTGTTCAGGTCTAGGATTTGCTTTACTACCCCCCATGTAAAAGTTACGCATATGGTAGATATTTTTCCTGGTTGTGCTCTTTTGTTAGATGTTACATTGGCTTCCATAGACTTCAGGTTAATTAATATATACGGTCCACAAACCAAAACTGGTAGAATTTCTTTATTGAAACAAATACGCCCTTTTCTTTTTACCAGTAGGAATGTTTTGTTTGGGGGTGATTTCAATATTAATTGTACAACCCAGGACAGACATTTCACCACCTCAAAAGTGTATTGTGATACTCATTTTTTTTAATTCTTTGCTTATCCAATCAGGCTTAACTTATGTATATTCACTACATATGACAGTCCCTCATACTTTTTTTCCGGGAAAAAAATCTTCCCATATTGATTACTGGTTTGTATCTTCCTCCCTGCAGACCAGGGACCCAAAAATCCTGCTAGTTGCTACATCAGACCATGTAGTTCTCAGTGTTGCTCTTTCAAATTGTCACAAAACCTCTAGGGGGTCAGGATACTGGAAATTAAACCTATCTTTATTGGATATCCCAGAGGTGATGGAGGGTTTCCAGGCCACTGTCATAGCAAGAAAATCAGTACTCTGTTTATATGATAGCAAGCAAATGTGGTGGGAAGACATAAAACAGGAATTTCAGATTTTTTTTCTCAAAAATAGGTAGGTTGTTGGGTAGATACAAAACACAGGAATACTCCACAACCAGACGATCCTTACTCATATTTCAGGAGCGTATATTAAAAGGTCTTGAATGTGATGATCAAGAATTTAGAAATCTAAAAGAAAAACTTACAAAACTTCAATATGATCGTATGTCCTCCCTAAGACAGGAACAAAGGTTTGGAGTAAATGGCACTAGAGCACATACTAATCCATTTGATTTTTGTAATGCTTCCAGACAAAGAAAAGATATTGACACATTAAAAAGACCCACAGGAGAGGTGATTTATGACAGAAATTATATATTGGAAGAGGTAGAGAGGCAGTTTAAATCATTATTTACTGCAGACTCAAGGCTTACTGATTTCAGTATACATGATTGGTTGTCTTCATGTCCCCTTAAAATGGTTCCTGAATATCTAATTCCAACCCTAATACAAGCCATTTCAGTACAAGAAGTTAGAAACGTAATTGCCCACTCTCCAGTAGGAAAGACACCAGGTTCTGATGTCTCCCAAATGAACTATACAAACTTCTGATACTTTGGTTGACAGATGAACTAGCCTGTCTTTTTTCAAGTAGTTTGCAGACTGAAATACTACCTTCAAGTATGTATATAGGTTTAGTGATATTAATTTATAAACAAGGTGATAGGGATTGTTTAAATAACTGGAGACCGATTACCCTCCTGAATAGTGACTACAAATTGCTTACAAAGATTCTTAGTAATCGTTTATACATCTGTCTAGAGGATGTAATCCATCCTACCCAGTTTTGTTCGGTACCAGATAGATCAATCTCAGATGGTCTTATTTTATTAAGAGAAATATTTTCAAAAGGCCTTTTGGGTGAACTTAAGGGCTTTATTCTTAGTTTAGACCAGAAATAAGCTTTTGACAGTGTCTCACACAACTATATGTGGGCCTGTCTTGCACGTATGAGATTCCTATCACTATTTATTAATTGGTTAAAACCTTTTGTGCGGGACTGTGTCAAATGCCTTGCTCACAGCCCCTCCCTGGTCTACTGCTTTGGTCACCCAGTCAAAGAAATCAATTAGATTCATCTGACATGACCTTCCCGCTGCGAATCCATGCTGCCTTGGGTCCTGTGCCCCACTGGCCTCTAGGTACTCAATAATTCTTTCCTTCAGAAGTGATTCCATCATTTTCCCTATCACTGAGGTCAAACTGACAGGTCTGTAGTTTCCTGCCTCTGTCATGCTCCCACTTTTGTAAAGAGGAATCATATCTGCCCTCCTCCAGTCCTCAGGTACCACACCATCCTCCCATGATTTATTAAAAAGGGTAGTCACTGGTGTTACTAGTTCTTCCCTTAGTAGTTCTTCCCTTAGTTATTTTAGAATTCTGGGGTGAATCCCATCAGGCCCCAATGCTTTATCCACCTTCAGTTTTAAGAGTCCTTTCAGAACCCTTTCTTTTGTGAAAGGACTAATATCAACCCCCATCCAGAGTGCTTCTATTGACCGGATTAGGTATTTCCCCTGCTTTTCCATTGTGAATACTGAGCAGAAGTATTCGTTCAGTAGCCCTGCTTTTTCACTGTCGCTGTCTGCCCAACCACCTTCCTCTTTGTTCAACCTCAGTATCCCTGCCTTAGTCTTTCTTTGCTTCCTAAGGTACCTATAAAAGGTTTTATCCCCCTTCTTAACTGAGTTGGCCATCATTTCCTCGGTTTGGGCCTTTGCTATTCTGACTGCCTTACCTGCTTCCTTCTATTTTAACTGGTACAGTTCTCTGTCCTGCTCCTTCTGTGTTTCCTTATACTTCCTGAATGCCATCTTTTTCTCCCTTACCTTCCCCACCACTTCTTTTGAGAACCATAGTGTTTTTTTCTTTCGTTTTGGTTTATTTGCTTCACACAAAGGCTTGTTGCCTCGGTGATGGCGGTTTTGATGTTTCCCCATTGTTGCTCCACCCCACCTTCTTGCCTGTTTGCTAGTGCTTTTCTGAGGCACTCTCCCATTTTGACAAAATCAGCCCTCCTGAAGTCCAATACCTTCACTTTTGTGTGGCTTGGCTCTAAAGGCTAAATTTATCGTGAACCACACTGTTTGGTGGTCGCTTGTTCCTAGATGGCTACCCACTTCAAGATCAGAGATCCTCTCTCTATCCCCATTTGAGAGTACCAGGTCTAAGATTGCTGTGTCCCGAGTGGGTTCCAAAACTAGCTGTCTGAGGCATGCCCCCTGTAGGGCATCGAGAATGGCCCTGCTCTTGGATGTGGCTGCAGCAAAGGTGCTCCAGTCAACATCTGGCATATTCAGGTCCCCCATCAGCAATATCTCCTCTTTCTCTGCCATCCCAAGGATGCCTTCAATCATTTCCTCATCCATTTCCTCCCCCTGAGATGGGGGTCTGTATACAACCCCTGTGCAGATTGTGGAGCCATTTCCATTCTCCAGGGTGATCCACAGTGCCTCCTCTCCTTCCTGTTTACCCTTTAGTTCTGTTGCTTTGATCCCTTCTCTTACATAGAGAGCCACTCCTCCTCCTCCTCTTCTTCCCTCCCTGTCCCTCCTGTAGATTGTGTACCCTGGTATGTTGACATCCCAGTCATGGTTCTCTGTGTACCATGTTTCTGTGACTGCCACAATATCCAGGCACCCTCTTCCATCAAAGCCACCATTTCGGGGAGCTTTTTACCTAGACTACGGGCATTGGTACTCATTACCTTCCATTTTTTTATGGCTTTATTTCTTTTTGCCCCATCCCTGTCCCTACTGCCTTTGTCTTATTTCCATTTACCCCTGCCGTTCTCCCTATTGACTGCTCTATCTTGGTGTTTACCTCATTAATTACCCTGATTTTTTTTTTGGGGGGGGCTAGAATTTCCCTTCTCCTCTTCAGAGCCTCCCCCCTTGGCTAGTTTAATTCTTTTCCTCAAATGTCTCTGATAAGGGTGGGAGCTCATTTTCTGAGTGGTCCTCACTGTCCTTATTTATTACCCTCCAGGTGGCTGGGGACCCATCCATGGCAATAGTTTTGGGCACCTTAGTACTGTCCATAGGGTTGCTACGCTCCACTAATGCCATTAGAGTTTGGGCAGTCAAGTCAGCATGTCGGCTTACCACTACAGCTTTTCCCAGGCATTCAATTTTTGAAAGTGCCCATTCTATAATGTCTTTACTAGTGCCCAGGGGTATATCTAGTATCAACAAGGCATTATGGAGGTCGATCTCATGCCCCATACACCATCCAACCAACTGATGCACAGCCATTTCTTCAGTGGTACCCATCAAATTGTTTTAGTTGTACTTTCCTGTTCTGACCACTAGGGGGCGCTAATTCCAGTGTTGCCTCCAAAGATGTAACCCCTGGGTGGCACTATCCAGTGGGCCACAACCCTTGCCTGTGTGACTAACACAGGTTGAGGGGCCTGGGTTCGGTGAACGGATGCCTCCACCCAGAAGTATGGTCTTGGGGTAGCGTAGCTGCTGTTGGTATAGCCCTTCAGGATGCTACAACCCCCTCCCCACCAACCCTCTAGTGGCCTAAACAGTATAGCAACAAAACATTGACATGGACCGCATGGCAGTAAAGACTTGTTCATACCCCTTGCGCTTACCACCAGGGCTGGATCCTCTGTAGCTCCCCTGGATACCCCGTGTAAAATAAGGCCAATGATGCAACAATACAATGTCAGTACTGTATCCCCAACAAGAAGGTACACACTAGCCAGATTTAATCATAAAAACAACAATCTGATTTATTCAGGGGGATGTGAACAGGGGTGGGGTATGAATCTAGCAAATGATTAGCAGATCTGAATAATTCAGGCTGAACAGGCATGCACAGTGAGTCCCTTTGATACAGTCACATGACCCTGGGTACCTAATATGGAATAACAGGCTAGCTTGAAGCGTTGCCCTGGGTAGGCCGGCATTGCAGCTGTTGTTGGGCCCTTAGGAAAGAAAAAAATTAGCTTGCACAACCACCCAGAATTTATAATCTGGATCCGGATGGCTCAGTTCACTGTAATAAACCCAAACAAGTAAATTAGATGGCCCACACAAGTGATTGCAGCTTTGTTGCAGGGGGCTACTCTGTTTGTACTCACACTACCCAGACCAAGTGATGATCCAACCAAATGAGACCTGATGCAGATGGCTTGGTGAAGCAGGATAATTCCCTTGTGGTCCTCATCGAAATGCTGGTCTTCGGGATGCAGGAGCAATTCAACACTGGCTGAAAACATGCAAACTGAACATCTCAAACTAATCAGATGTGCAAACACTTTGGCAAACTAAGCACATTTATATGTAAGGCTCTGTCTTCTCTTGGTCCTTCCAGCCAGCTTGCAGACTGATTCCAATTTCTCAGCTTGAATGCTGCCCAAATTCACTGCTGCTGTGACCCAAAAACAAGGGCCAACTGGACACTTTGGACCCGCAGACTGATGACTGGAAAGTCTAGGCCTGGCAGGCCTAACCCCTGAGAGCTGGCAAACTCCCCAGATTCTCACACACTGACCTCATGGATGAATTTCTCAAATCTGAACAAACTGAGCTGTCACCCCCTTTTATATGGGGCTGAGTTCCAAAGTTCCCATTGGCTACCAAAGCTGTCTTAAACAGTCCCCAGATGTTAAATGGCTTGTGTTTTGGTGCCTAGAAATTGTCCCAGTAAATTCTCCATAAGTCTCTGGCATTTCCCAAGATCCCTTTTGTTTAATCCTGGATTCCAGTTGGTAGAAAGGCACAAAAATGGTGGCTGCATGCTCAAGATTAGGCAGTCTGTTTCATTGTCCCTACACATAAAGTTCTGGTGCAGCCAGGAATTTAATTGGAAAGGCTTTTGCCTGGAGTTCGGTGGCCAAGCAGCCAGACACTCCCACTTCCTGAGATATATAAGCAGTTCCTCTCAGCCTCATTGTGAAGCATTTTTTATTTGCAGCTGGAGGCTCTGTTGGTCTGTCCTCTTAGCTGGCTGGGGCCTACTCCCTTCCCCCCCCGCTGTTTCTGTGTATCTTTGTTTGACTTCGATGTTTGTTTTCCTGCTTTTGGTTTGCATCTTTCCTCTGTCTCTGTGCTTCTTTGTGTTTTGTGTGTCTTGTTTTTGTTTTTGGGCCTTGTTCCCTGTTTTCTGTGTTGCTGTGTTTTTTTTGTTTTTTGGGAGGGGGGCTTGTTTCCTACGTTTCTAGCATACTGTTACTCCAGAGCTCATACTACTGCTTGCTTTCAGTTACTCACAACTCTCAAACTACTGCAATGCAACTGCAATCATTATTTGTGTTTTTCAGCTCAACCATAGCTGCTCCATGTTACTTACTCAATTGATTTCACCTGACTCAGGCTTCCACTGAACCTAGCTATGCTGCTCAATCATGCTCTCTCATTCTACTTGTCTCATTATAGCAGCTTCATTGCACTGCCTAGCTACACCTGCTTTCAGAGCATTGTGTCTCCTTATTTATGTTTATTGCAGTTTTACAACTCTGTGTACTCCATACAGATGTTGCTTTTATGTTTATTCAACCTGTTCTGCTCTGAGATCAGCCAAAAAAGCTCCTGCTGAGGCTGTTAAACTAGTTTTAATATCTGCATGTGGTTCTCGGTCTTCCATCACTTTCTTGTTTGTCCTACGGTGGGGACTGGGAAGTGTTTGGGGAGCCGTGGCCACATGTGGCTAATTATTTCTGATCTAAATCCTGCCTTCGCCACTGAAAATCCTCAGAGTATTTGTCACCTTGATTGGCTTTTAAATGCTTGCTGGCTTGCCCCACTGTTCAGTGCTGTTTCATTCTACTCCATTATGCAGACGTAGATGCAGGTCCACTCATTACTACTCTGTTTACTGACCTACGTGCGGGTCCATGCTTGCTTATGCAATCATTGCTCATTGCTTACGCAAATCATTGCTTCATGCCTACTGCCATCACCTCTGCTTCAGCCTCTGGGATTCTGCTGCACTCAATTCTGCATTCGACCTTGCAAGGTCAAAGCACTCAATGCTCATTACGATCTCAGCACACGGTGCTCACTCAGCTGCTCCAGCTTTTCAGCTGTCATTCCATTTTGGGGGCATGCTAGCCATCCTATTCTTTTGCAGGGTTTCTGCAGTTGATGGTCTCACTATGCATTTAGTCCACATCATTGAGCGTGTCCAACTTGGGGCTGGATCCTTCTCACCTGGCCCATAGCTGGGAATGTCCTTGCCCTGGGCTTGGCTTTAGCTGCTTGCTACGTGACAGCAGCTCCTGGTGTAGAATTTAAGACTAGCAGTGAAGGGTGGAAAAGGTTACCTCCTTTGGCTCTAGTGTTCCACTATAATGGCTAGCCATTGACTTTAGTGGTTTCCCTAGCAAGGCACCTTCACCGCATTCTCCCTACGACTGCCTCTGGTTCACCTGGTTTGAGTTTAGGGCAGGTAGACCAGGTGAGTGCCTCAGCAGTCATTGCTCTCCTCCTGCATCTTGGTTTCATGTATTGTTGCAGAGTTTTCTTGCAACCTTCCACGGCGTTCCCGCTAGAGGGTATGAGTGAGAGGCTTCCTCCAAATTGGAATATTTTCCTCCTCCCTTTAATTGGGTTTCCCAAATTGCAGCTGCAGAGCCGTCACTAAATAAACTATCCCAAGCCGGGGAGGCAAGGTGACCTAGGCCTTGGATCCCCAGAGATTTCCTCCTTATAGGGTTTTTTTTCCTCTCCTCCGTTGCCTCAGGTTATAACTGTTAGTTGGCCTAGTAGTGTCCCCTAGTTTCTTGGGTAGGTTCCACTGTTGGATGGAGGTGGAGGATGTCCTGCTGTTCCTGGTCTCCTTACAGGATCCCCTACTCTCAATACAAACTATTAGTATCATGCTACACAAACCTGGCATTTTATTATGTTATCAAACTGAACATCTCATTACGTTATCAAACTGTCTATGCTTCTCTACTACTACATCAGAGTTACTGCTACTACGTCACAGTTACTGCTTGCTCATATGCTTTGTGTTGCCTCCTTCTTTGGGGTATGATTGTACTACATTTCTTTTGGGGATTCCTAAGGTACCTTTAGCCACGGGAATCATCCTGTGGCACCTCTAGGGGTGGAACCCTCTCTGAGGGTTCCTTGCCTTTCGTACCCCCACAGGGTGGTAATTCCTTTGGAATAGAGAGTGTAAACGGCCAAAACCAAACTAACACATTTGCACAAGCATAACACTATACTGGCTGCGTAGGACAGTGAATTGGAAAGGCTTTTACCTGGAATTCAGTGGCCAAGTAGCCAGCCACTCCCACTTCCTGAGCTATAAAAGCAGTTCCTCTCAGTTTCATTGTGAAGCATTTGTTCTCTGCCCTGCCATCCTCCCCATCTCCTCCAGCAGCAGCACTTCTCTCCTTAGGGGGATTCTAAAGTACTTTTAGCTACGGGAATCATCCCGTGGCACCTCTAGGGGTGGAACTCTCTCTGAGGGTTCCTTGCCTTTTGTACCCCTACAGGGTGGTAATTCCTCTGGAATAGAGAGTGCGAATGGCCAAAACTGAACTAACACAGTTGCACAAGCATAACACTATACTGGCTGCATTGGACAGAGAACTTTTATTTAATAATGTCCCCACATTTAGTTAGCCCCAACAGTTTTCTTTCAAATAAGTCCACTCTTAGTTAAATAAGGGACACCCTTAGGGAGTCGCTGCTCCCATAACACACTGCCCTAGGAACACTGGCAAAGCTCATAAATATTCATTAGTGCTTTTCTGTTGTAACCTTTGCCCCTGACCTTTGTTCTTAAGTGTCTGGTGCCCTAGAGGCAGCGCTTTATGCATCTGCCTATTTATTTATTTACAAACATTTTCCCTGCTTTGTGAGTGTCCCCGGTGCCTTTTTAAACTTGGACACAGCACCAGGAACCACTGGAGACACATTCTCGGACTTTTGACCGCTCAACGGTCAGATGCACAGGGTGTCTTCTCGACAATGAGAGCGGAGGCTCTAAGACATACTGACCACTCGCAATTAGATTTACAAGTCCCGCAGGGCTCAGCAACTTAGAGGGACACTTGAGGACATGTGGAACAGCTGGAAGTGCGGTGGAGAATGGACTGACACCGGGAGACAGCGGAAGAACTCCCGGAGGTGCTCTTAAGGTAAGCCCCCAAATGGGTCGGGGTTACATGTGTACAGCACTTGGTTGTAGGCACTGCAGTGCACATGTGGCATGTGTCTGGCTAGCCACAATACACTGGGCCAGCAGGGTGGCATTGTCTTATTACTGGTACATACATTACTAAGCAATGTCCACCTCTGTCTCTTAAACAGCCCAGTCCCTCTTGGTCATCAGAGACACTGAATATCTGGACTTGGTGGTACCAGCACTGCACATAGTGGCAGTGTGCACAGAAGAAGGAAGAGCTAGTGTCACTTCAGTGCCAGTGGAAAAGGAGTAATAAGAGAGAAGCCAGGAACTCATTGAGGAGTTGTGGGAGCAGGAGACATTTGGGGAGTTGGATGACAGTGAGAGGCATGCTGGCAGCAGTGCATAGCCGCAGCCTAACAAAGTGTGCTGCTGCTGCCAGCCATACATGCTCCTGAAGGCCCTTCTGCTGCAGTTCCACAGCAGCCACACCCCTGCAGGCCCAGCCACCACTGTGGTGCCTCAGCACCCCTACAGTCCCAGCCACTACGGCACCACCTCATCTCCACGCAGATCCATCCACCGTTGCGCTGCCTCAGCCCCCCTGCAGACTCCACCACTGCTGTTCTAGCTCAGCCCCCGCTGCAGACCCAGCCCCTGCTGTGGTAACACAACAGTCCCCACCCCTGACAGTGTGTAGCCTGACACTGTCCACCAGAAGAGTCCCTGAAGGCAACAGACAGTGGCTAATAGGCAGCTGCTGCAGGCGCTGTGGGGGCCCAGGAGGTGCACCAAGCTGAGGTTCTGAATGAGGGTCATGCTTTAGGCCCATGAATAACAGGCAGAAAGGCAGCATGCGGCTCACATAGCAACCTTTGCCAGCCTGGAGCAGACCATGGCAATGGGCTTTGGGGGCCTGGCCACTGTCATAATGAAGGCCGCTGCAATGGTCCATGGGGGTGCAGAGGCTGGATAGAGTGGTGACTATGAAGGAGCTTCTGTCACACCATGGTGGACCCCACCCCGTGCTGTGGCTACCCTGGGCAGAATAGGCCACTACACCCCATGCACACCCCATATACCCTGGACCATGGGGGGGGGGGCTGGCAGTATAGCCTAGAACAATAGTTCTCAGAGTTTGTCACAGTGAGCCTCCCCAAGTCCATGGAAAAGATTTTGAGCCTCCCTCAAAAACTGAAATAATCTTGGGCCTCCCCAAAGAAAAATATCATACTGTACTTTGCACAGTACACCATGAATAAATTGAAACCCCTTTGAGTACTTGGCTCACATTCAGTCCGTTGTCTTATACTGACTTGGAACTTTTGAAAAAGAGCTCCTGTGCTCCAAGTTGTTATCTGAATAACAAATAAATAAAATAAACAAATATTATTATTTATCTTATTGTAACCCCCCCAACAGGCCAACCAACTTGCGTTGCTATTTTCATTCTTGAACCATTGTTACCCCTTGTTGCAGTACCTTCACGGGTCAGACTACCTCCTCTGTTTCCTCTCTATATGAAATAACCTTCCTACATACTTTGCCTGTTCCCCTCCTTCTCTGCTCCTAAGCGACATCTCGGGAATTATGTTGCTCCTTCCTACTATTGCTCTTAGCACTTCTATGCTTAATCCTTGTACTTGAGCTGTTCTGCCATCAGTTTACAAATTGATCAATTACCACCACTCATTATTATTCATATTTATTTTGCACTATTGCTCATTGTATATTTGATTGTTTTGCAGTTACCTTTTGAAATGTATTCACTCCCTACCCTTCCCTGGGTACACCTGAAATGAGCCTTGGCTCATTCACCTTCCTTGTCACCTATTAGTAAATAAATACATAAAATTCACCTACTATTATTAACCTCTTTCAGTTTGCTTCATCTCTTCACACAAAATATATAAAACCCAAAATTTAAATACAGTACTTTTTCAGACTTGCTTGAACCTCCCCTGGAACAGGTTGGGGCCTCCCAAGGGAGGCTGGCCTCACCATTTGAGAACCCCTGGCCTAGAGGTTAGAATAACGAGCTGTGAACAAGCTTTGTACATCCAGCAGACCAGACCTTGGTTTGATTCTCACAACCTCCACTTGCATGCTGTATGACTCTGAGCAAGTCACTTAACCGCCCATTGCTCCCAGGTCACCCCTCAAAACATGCACTTGTACCTAGTGGGCCTTACTCAGTTACTAAAGACTAAAATAAAAAAATTAAAAATTAAAACTACCACTTACCCATAGCCATGTCCTGCTCCTCACTGTGGCCACTACACTGCAGGTCTATGGCCATATAGCTAGCGTACTCCATGATCACACCTGTCCCCCCGTAGTGGTCTCTGCCCCCCTGCAGCACACCCAGGCTCCTTGTGAATGCATGCCCTATGTCCATGGTAGGGGTACACAGGAGTTTGGAAAGGCTACTACTATGACACGTGCCCCTTTCTACATGCCCTCCCAGATCCAGGCTTTCCATCCCCCCAGGCAGGATAGCTGTTATTTCTGTTGCCCAACCCTTGCTTTTCCCCCCACCAGGATGACTGCTCTGTTGTGCAGCCCCTTCTGTTCCCCCCCAACCAGGATAGCAGTTCCCATTATTTGGTGCCACCCCATATGGTTTCCCCCTTTATAGTTTTGTTTTGACTGTATATTTTTGCACATTTCATTAATATATTTTTTGTTGCACCATTACTGTGTCCTGTGCACTGTGTACTCACTATTTCTGCAGTGTTCTACAATGATCTGGTCCTGATAGTCTCTGGATCTCCTGGCCATCCCAGGGGTCATACCTGAGAAGCTACTCCTACAGCCCATGGACCACTGGCTTCACATCTACTGCAGTGTTGCCCTCTGGGACCTGTAGGCATATTTCCTGGTTCAATACCATGTTGTACAGCATGCAATAGGAAAGGAAAATGCCACAGGCCTTGTGTGGTTTGTATCATAGAGCACCACCAGTTTGGTCATGGCATCTGAACCACATCTTGAGAATGCCAAAAACACACTTAATGACGTTGTATGTTGCAATGCATCCCACATTATACCAGTCCTCTGCAGCGGATGCAGGATATAGTACAGATGTTACCAGCCAGAGATATGGGCGATATGCACTGTCCCCTGTGTAGACAGAATCTATTGATTAGCATCATCAGTGGCAACTACTGTCAGCGGTATGGCCTAGAGCATTTACTCAACAATGAGGTGTCCACTGAGTATGCCCCCTCCTTTGAACTTCTGGCAGAGGGTGGAGGTGTGCTACATGAAGACATCATAGACACTTCCAGGGAACCATGCTAGGACATTGATGATGCTCCCTGTTGCATTGCATACCACCTGGGAGTTAATGTAATGTGAGCTCTTTTTGTTCAAGTAAGCTCCACCCCATCCCCTTGGGGTGCATGAATGACAACATGGGTGCAGTTAATGGCAGCCAGAACAGCTGGCAGGTGTGCAACTCGATAGAATTGCTGAAGGGTTGTTGGACGCTCTGCTGGTGTGCTGTGGAACTGATGAATTCCCCAGCATTGGCCAGCAGGGTAGTGAGTTACTGGCCCAACAGAAGCAAGGTGACAGACTTTGTGAGACTACTGGTGCCACCCACTGGTATCTGGAAATTGCTTTCCTTTTTTGGGCTCACCATGATCCAAGCTACTGAGATCAGGTGGCTGGTCCCCTGTCACTTGGCTGAGATACAACGGTACACTGATGACTCCGAACAAGGTGGAAACATGGGTCAGTGACTGCTGTTCTCTGCTTTGGCAGATTGTGACAACTTTTAGGCACCATTCAGCCCTGCATAAAGCTGAGCCAGCCATAACTCTTTCATAGCGACTTGGTGTTTTCTACAACCAGACACAAACCATGATGCAGCCCAAAAGGAATGATTGTACTTTGAGTTCTGTTTATTCTTTTTTCAGACTTTTGAAACACAAGCCCCCAGTTTACAGCTGTCACACTAAAATAGAGCATTTCTGCCAGTTCAGACTACTCTCTTATTACTCCTTTTCCACTGGCACTGCAGTGACACTGGCTCCTCCTTCTGCTTGTACCACCAGGTCCAGATATTCAGTGTCCCTGATGACCAAGAGGGACTGGGCTATTTGAGAGACAGAGGTGGACATTGCTTAGTAATGTTTGTATCAGTCATAGGATAATGCTAGCATGCTGGCTCAGTGTACTATGGATAGTCAGACATCTGCATGTGCACTCAGTTCAGACTGACAACTGCACACAGTGCTTTTTAAAGGGCAGTCACAAAACAGTTTTGTGCAAATTACAGCAAGTAGTTACCGCTAAAGTGCAATTTAAAGATTATTTTGTGGGAGTATGACAAGGCACAATACCTCTAGTGACCTCTCACAAGTGGCCCCGTGCTTCAACATATCTGATTCCTCGTCAGGGGGCAGGGTCATAGAGGACAATGTACCGACTAAATAATTGAATATTTAAAGACACAGTGGGCCAGAATTAGTGCTTAACAATAAATATTTTAAAAACAACATTGAACACGATACAGTTTATCCAATATATCAAGTGGAGCATGCAGCAATACAACATAAAAATCTATCATATTAAAAATAAAATATTAGTTAGTTCACTTATTTCTTACATATTAAAAGATGGGTTAAATAAAAATGTTTTTAACCCCTTTTAAAGGTTTCCACCGAGAGTGCCTCCTGCAGATGTTTAGGCAATGAGTTCCACAGAGTAGGCACGGACACTAAAAATGCATGGTCCCCAGAATGCTGAAACCTGACCCTGGGAACTCCAAGGAGGCAACCCTCAGAAGAATGGAGAGCCAGGGATGGGCAGTGAGTAACAAAGAGATCTTGTAGGTAGTCTGGTCTCCCTTCATGCAGGGCTTTATAGGTCAGTAATCGAACCTTGAAGGCAATCCTCCGCATAACTGGCAGCCAGTGCAGTTTGTAGAGGACAGGCATAATTTGCTCTGATCTTAGAGTGCCTGTCAACAATCTAGCTGCCGCATTCTGCACCAGCTGCAGTCGGTGGAGATTGCCTCCAGATAGCCCCAGGTACAGAGCATTGCAATAATCCAGTCTGGACATGAGAAAAGCATGTACAAGGATGGTCAGGCCCTCAGTTGGTATAAGGGCCCATATCTGGGTGATATTCCTCAGATGATGAAAGCCGCTTTTGACGATGTCTGACATCTGTGCATCAAGTGTCAAGCCATCATCGAGGATCATGGCCAGATCCTTAACCCAAACAGAGACGGTCAGAGGAACCCCTCCCAATACTAGACCAGGGGGATCTCCCAACCCCCCGTCACATTGACAACCAGGATCCACCACCAGTATGTCCATCTTGTCTGGGTTGAGTAGTAGCCAATTTTTGAGTCATCCAAGTCTGTATCTCTTCCAGTCAGGTGTTAAACACAGAGGCCACCAACTGGTTACCAGGTGCACAGGACAGGTATAGCTGGGTGTCATCAGCATAGCAATGAAAGCCCAGTCCATGCCACCTGATAATGTCTCCCAATAGCAGCATATACACTGTGAATGGCAACAGCTACAGGACCGACCCCTGCGGAACTCCACAGAGCAGAGGCATTGGGTTATATAAGGCTAACCCCATCATCACCCTCTGCACTCTACAAGTGAGGTAGGGCCTAAACCAGTTGATGACATAACCGGTTAGGCCACTCCAGTACCGCAGGTGGTCTAGCAGCACCGTGGTCCACGGTGTCAAAGGCTGCTGAGAGATCAAGAAGGTCCAAGATGGTACACTCTCTCCTGTCTCTTGCCATTAGGAGATCATTCAGCACCTTCACCAGGGTGGTCTCCATGCTATGCCCATCTCTAACCCAGACTGGAAGTACTCATAAGTGGCAGAGGAGGCAAGATGCATCTCGAGCTGGATGGCCACCGCTTTCTCTAAAACCTTCCCTAAAAATCAGATGTTTGAGACCAGTGTGTAGTTGCTAAAACACTCTGGGTTTATTGAGGGTTTCTTCAACAAGGGTCTGACCAAGGCCTCTTCCAAACCAAAGGAAAGACCCCACTCCTCAAGGAGCTCTGGACAATCTCAGTAATCACAGATCCTACCAGGTCCATACATCCGACCAAAAGTCAGGCTGGACCTGGGTCCAGATCACAATATGTCGGTCGCAGCCTCAAGACTATCTCCACCACCTCCTCCATTCCAACTGGGTCGAACTCAGCCCACACAAGAGGGGTGCTCAGGCATGCCCCAGAGTGAACCCCACAATCCCTTTGTGTCACACTGGAAGAGATCTCCATCCTGATAGAGGATACTTTGTCGGCAAAGAACAGAGCAAACTCCTTCCACCTTGTGCTAGATCCTGCTCCTCCTACTCGGAGACAGGCTGGATATAATAGCCCATCTACCATGCAGCAGAACTGAGCCAGTCTGGTCCTTGTAGCAGCAATTTCACTTGACAAATAATCTGCCTTCTTTCAGGAGATTGCCCCCTGTTAGTCACCATAGTGTGACCTCATGGCCAATTTGTCCTCCATCAGCCCAGATCTCCTCCAGTGCTGCTTCAACCTCCAACCCTTTATCTTTAACTCTATGAGCTCCCCATCAAACCAAGGGGGACTTCCAGAGAGTGGATAAGGGTCAGACACAAATGGGTGAGATTGAGTCAAAGGCAGCAGTGATAGCCCTATTATAGGGTGCCACTGCCTCCTCCGGGTCCAATGGCATGTGCAGCCTCCACACTCAGTAGGTCTAGTACCACCTGTAGTCTTGCTGGGGACAATCCCCATAAAGGGAGATACTGGACCCTCTCTACAGAAGATGGGCCCTTGGGGGGGCACCAAATGTGAACCTCATGGTGCTATGATCTGACCAAACAACCAGATCAATCCTGAGGTTATCGACTCCAAGGCCCAGAGTAAATACCAGGCCATGTGAGTGGGCCACAGAGGTGACAATTTGTGACAGACACAGTGCCTCCATGCTCTGCAGGTGATCATGTCCAAATGATGAGAGTCTGTCGTCGACCCAGGCATTGAAATCCCCCCAGAATTAACCATCTGGAGGACTCCAATACTAGGCCAGTGACAACGTCTCCAACCTTCCACAGAAATTCCCTCTCCCTGCCCAGTGGGAGGCAGAGCAGGAGGATCCTGCAACCTGCACCAGGACCCCGTTCCATGGCAATACACTCAAATGACCCGGTACGGCCCATTGGTAGCACAGTGAGGCCCAGGCTGTCTTTAAAACAAATGGCCAGTCCCCCACCTCTGTGATCCTTCCTCAGGGTGTGTATCATAGAGTACCCAGCAGACACCACTGCCTCCAAAATGGGAGCAGCATTCTCATCCAGCCAGGTCTCTATGATGCAAGCCAGGTTTACTAAGGACACTAAGTCCGTATTACAGCCGTCTTATTCCTCATTGACCTGGCATTGCATAACACAGCCTGAGTAGGATGAGAGGAGACTGCTGGATCAGCTACCTCACCACTTTCCACGGTGGAGCCCTTGGGTATGGGAATCAAACAGGGAGGACCCCTTTCCGATTCCCATTTCATCCCAGGGCATCTCCTTGGTCTCACCACCTGTATCCATGACTCCCTGGCAGCCACTCACACAAACCCCCCCTCCTGACCCCCCTGAGCAATCCCCAATGCCCTGCACCTTCTATATGTTTCTGCAGAAAGTGAGGAGAGTTTGAAAGGGTGATGGTCATGGAGGTAGGTCGTGAGTAGCTGCACCTTACAGGCTTACTTCCCAGGCACATACTGACTAATAGATCAAAATTCAAAACAGATTTATAGATACCCAACAAGATTATCACCACCACACTCATATCCAACCATTCATATGACCATTCACACCACACACCCTAAAACCCCATTACCCACCCAATCCCAATAACAATTACTTTAGCAAAAGCTCATTCACCCAATCATCGCAACCATAAAACTACAGTCAGTTCAATATTAGGGGAGGAAATGGCCAACTCTGTGAGGCAGTCTCCAGCAAAACCTGTTTAGTTCTTCATATTACAGTAACTCCAGGCGGCCACTCTCCTTTCTCACAGGGGATGACCCCTACAGTATTCGCAAGTCTTAAAATCAGTCAAATCTGTGAACCAAAATAGCCAAATAGGAAAAAGATCCAATGAGATCACACTTAGAGCAGCACAGGCTCTCACCACTGGAACAGCTCCTTTTGGATCTCTGGATAATTCTTTACTGCAATTCTAAACCGATGTGCTGGCCAGTCAAAAATAGTCACTTTCAGAACAACTGTAGCAGCTCAATCCCACTTATAGTCCTCCTCCGTGCCCACTCAGGTGGGATAAACAGAGTAAAATAGCAGGTTCACTGTATTTAATCTTACCCTGTAGCTGTAGAAAAACTGCTCACCTTTGTAGGAAACAGTGAGACAAAAAGTTCTTTAATAGGGTTTAGCAGAAACAGTACCTTAGGTGATTGCATTCCACGACCAACACAGTGTCCTGGATCCAGTGCGGCATTCTCCCTCCATCTCTCTCACTTAGGAGGGACAATTAGCCACACCACTGACAAGCAATGTCCTCCAGCTGTAGTCTGCTGGAACACTGCTGCCATAGCTAATGATGTGGCATGCTATGGGATGCTCTCCCACTCCCAGTAGCAGCAGTTTGATTTACTCAGTTCCCACCTGGTCAAACAGTGAACAATGCACATCGAGATCTTCTGACCTCAAACACTTCCACCAGGTCTTCCATCTGCAAACAGTGCAAACAATGCAGCATGGCTATGGACTCAAGGACCACTCAAGAACTGCTCAGCAGGCTAACAGTCTCTCTGGTATTCTTCCATTTCCACCATTCAACCCACAATTAGTGAACCACAATCATCCGTCAAATAGAACATGAATGATCACAGAACACCCCTCTCAGCTCCAGGGCTATTGATTCACAGCCCCAATTTCTTTCAGATAAGGACACTGCCTCACAGGTTTAGCCTATCTAAAAATAATAAAACTAACTCCTGAATCTTACTCACTTTTGGTTCCTAACTGTAGCTCCAAACCCTAAACCTCAAAAAAACTAACTAAAATGAAACCTAAAAATAATTAAAATACAGAACAAAAAATACTGCAAAATGCTCCCCTTATCGATGGCAGCCCAGTGTGGCCACCATCTTGGACAGTTGGTGGAGGCGTGGTGCAAAGGTCTGCACTGTGCTTGCCTGTGATCGATCCAGCAGCTGCTATATTCAGTCAGATAGCAGACTGGTGCTATATGATTAAATATTGGCCTGTCTCGGCACAGCACTAAGTAAAATTGCCCTGACATGGACCTGGGCTGTATCCTGCCCACAGGATTAGTGCTGTAGGACCAGATTGCACTAGGACCCATCTGGGCTATATTCAGCCACAACATGGGAATGAGCCCATTGGGTATGCACGGCTCCAAGGGTCCATTTGCATGCCCATCCTGAGCTCATTTGCATGGTGAGCGGCAGGGGGCTGACAGGAGAGGAAAGCGGTGGCAACTGTCTCACGCCTGGTGGCTTAGGTGTCTCGGCTGTCCAATTATCAATTTGTTCCCAGCGGCTAGCACCCCGCTCCAAAGAATTGCTGTGTCAGAGGATGCTGTCTGAGGTGGATTGCTGAGCCCGCTCCCCGCCTCCCCCAGGCTCTCCCTTCCCTGACATGCATTGGACTAGATGATGCTGATGAGGTCTCCCCCCCCAAGGCTCACTCCACACCTCCCAGACATGTGCTGTGGCTGCTTCCCCTACTCTATATATACCTTACTGCATGCTGGGCCACCCAGTCCTGTTCTCTGGTCTGGGCTGGGACAAATTTACCATGGTCCAAGGGTCAAGTCAGGAGCGGAGTTCACTTGGGGGGGTCGCAGGTCAGGGGTCATATCTGGCAATGGCCACCATGCCACGCTATGTGACGGCAGTTCCCATATGCTGCATACTGCTCATTCCTTGAGTCGACCTCAGTCATGATTCGAGAAGAGAAGAACTCAGAAGGAGGACAGGAGACAGTCTGTGAGATTCCAACACCGTCCGTTGACGTCATATGTGTGGGGCTTGATTTCTTTCTGGGCTGGCTGCTGCTCGGTAAGTGCACAAGTTCTGACTACTTTAAAATGGGAGGGGAACCAGGAGGACAAGGTCAGATGGCGATGGTTGGACTTGGACCCCCCGGAGGCCACAAGACTGCAGCCAGGGCCTAGACTATCTAGGGGCAATGATGGGTATACAGTACTCATTTAAATTAAGAAGCTGCTGCAGTGACACAACTATCTTTTTTTTATTTTAAATTTGGCTTTCAGCTTGAGTGAGTCAGTGTGTATTGTATTGTATTGTGTTTTTGTGTATGTGCTCAATGTCTGTCAGACAGACAAGTATTGTTACTTTGGCCTTGAGTGCAGAATTGGGGGGAGGAGCCAGCCGGTGGCAGGGGGGATCTGTAGCAGGCTGACTAGCAGCAGCTGTGTGGGTATGGGTGGGTGCTACGTGCTTGCACTGCTATAACGCCTATCAGAGACCTGCTTCTAGACCGGAGAGGGCCAGAGGCTGCAAGTAATCAGTGTATTCACACCTTTTTTCCCCATTTCTCAACATGCAGATTTAGTGATTATACTGTGCAAGAGGATCTGCACAGATCACAGCTGTAGCCTTTTTTCAATGCTGGGTGAAGTGAACCATGAAGTGATTACAAAATACAAAATGATTGACCTCCCTGCATAACTGATGGCACTCTGCCCTTGATTGGACCTACAGTAGTTAGGTCTCAAACAGTTGCATGTTAATACAGCTGAGCTGAGTATACTGTTCATAATGTGCACTGTATTTCTTGTATGTAGGTGCTGCCGGTGCTTTCTCCTGCAGGTGAAAACAATGATACTGTAGCAATGTAAATTGTAATACATTAATTTGTAGATGGCCTGCTACCACTCCTGCTACATACAGTATCATTAATAGCATCTGCCAAGTTTAACCTAGCTTTACTAACTATTTATGCAGGTAGCTAGGTAGACAGTACAAAATCAAGACAGACCAAACACCACACATCTGGACTGGAATTTGGAAAAGTAGCATTGTAGTTTGCACAAACTCCCCCTCTGGCCTCTTCAAAAGCAGGTCCCTGTTTTATCAGGAAAGTCAATCAGAAAAGAACTAAAATTGCCAGGCATTAGATCTGGCCTTATCAGAAAAAAATGTTATTCTATTCAATAGACCTGCGAATACCCTTGTCTGTATCATGAATATCCTCCCTCCAGTTCATAAAGCAGCAAAAAGGAGCATCTGCTAGAATGCTGGTCCTTAGAGAACACATGGAACTGAGGTGATGGTGCAGCAAGCTTAAAAAAGTAAAGAATTGATAAAGCATTTCCAGGTCTGAAATCTGTTGATTGCCTGTGGAAAATGAAATGACATGCTTCTAAAGTCAGAAAGGATGGTTACCATGGTGCTGCTGCTGAATTGTGTTAGACATACAGTAGTGTAGTGTGAATGCATGCAGCCTGCTGTTACAATGAAAAATCATGAAAATAATTTCCTGTCTATTTAACTCAGCATATTGGTTGTATTTTGAAATGGGCTCAGAACTGAAGTTTTACAGATTTCATGCTGTGCCTTTGGCTTCTCCTTGCGTTGTCTATGATGTTATGTACTATAGTTGGAAAGAAGCAGATGCATCTGGACAAGGAAGGATATGTTATGTGTGTGATTTTATTGTTGTATTTCACAGCCTAGAGATGAGGCTCATTATAGTGAGCAAATTTGGTTATATATATAGTCTTACAAGGGGATGGGAGGGTAAGGGGGGCCCATTCCTAAAGGTGTGTCCAGGGGCCCAGAAATTTCTATTGACGCCCCTGGTGAGCGGTGTCCCATTAGTACCATCCTGTGTGCACCTGACATCATTCCCAGAGTATAATGGCAACCCCCCACCCCCAACACCTGTTTCACATATGCATGCAATATACCTGGTGTTTAGTGGCACCCCCAACCCCTCTGAGCACCCATCCTGGGTATACATTCAATATTTGTGGTGTTTAGTGGCATCTCACACCCTAAACACCCATCCCAGGTATGCACTACATATCCCTGTATCTAGTGACAACCTCCTACCCTGAGCACCTGTACTGTGTCACTAATAGCTATCCCTGGGGTACGGTGGTAGACCCCACCCCCAAGCACCTGTCATGTGTCACCAATTCCTATCCCTGGTGCCCAATGGCATCCTCTGCCTCAAGCACCCTTGTACAATGGTATGGACCACCCTGGAGTCCAGTGGTACCCTGACTCCCCAATACGCAATGACACCCACACTGGTAAGCATTAGCAGTCCAGCTGTCCCCTCCACCCCACCTGTTCCCAGTACACCACTCATCCACCCCATCATGCCAGGGTGTCCAGGGATGTTCCTGGAATTTCAATGTGGTGACTTGCACTGCCCTTCTCTCGCCTTCATAGCCAGCTGTTGTATGAGTTGACAGGGAGTGCAGGTAAAGTATATTGTATACTGTATGCACGTTCCCTGTCAGTTCATATGGCAACTGTCAGAGAAGGTGAGAGGAGGCTGTGCAGGTCACCATATCAGGATTCCAAGAATGTTCTGGACACCCTGGTAAGGGGCGGGGTTGGAAGGGTGGTGTACTGGGAATAGGTGGGCCAGATGGGGGGAGGAGAGTTGTTGGACTGATAATGCTTACCAGTGCAGATATCATTTGGCATTAGGGGGAAGGGGTGCCAGTGGACATTAAGTCTATCCATACCATTGTACATGAGTGCTTGGGGGTGGGGGACTGCCACTAGACACCAGCAACAAAGCAAAGCAATCTTTATTTGTTAAACACTATTCCAAAATCATGATTATAGTGTTGTACAAAAAACTCTAAAAAAAAAAATATTTAAAACTATAAAACAGTTCTAAGACAATTAAAAATAGATAGTCAAAATTTAGATTTCAAACAAATTCCGGACTGAATAGGTAAGTCTTTAAGGCAGATTTAAAACCAGGGATAGATATCAGTGACACAGAATGAATGCTCGGGAGGGGTGGGGGGTTGCCACTGGACACGAGGGATAGGTATCATTGACATGGGACTGGTGTTCAGGGTTGGAGGTGCCACTAGGCACCAAGATTAGGTATCTGTGAGATAAGACATGTGTTTGGGGAGTGGGGGAATGCCACTAGGCACCAGGGATAGGCATCAGTAACACAAGACAGGCATTTGAGGAGTGGGAGGGTGCCATTAAACATCAGGGATATTTCCAGTATATGGGCCGGGTGTTTGGGGGCTGGAGGGTGCCACTAAACACCAGAGATAGTGCAAGCATACCCAAGGCAGGTGTTCAGGGGTGCCACTAGACACCAGGGATATTGCATACATTCCCGAAATGGGTGTTTGGGGGATAGTGGGTGCCACTGGACACCAGGGATATTGAATGCATTCACAGGATTGGTGTTTGGGAGAGAGGGGTGTTGCTAGGCACTAGGGATATTTATTGCTCATGGGCCAGGTGCTTTGGTGTGTGGGCTGCTACTAGACACCAGGCACTGTAATCATACAGGTGTGACAGGTGATCTGAGGTGGGCGACTGCAGTATAGCTGCCCTGCCATCGTGGGGTGGGGGCATGAGCTTAGCACCCAGTTAAGAGGTGTTTTTTGGTGGTGGTAAATTGTGCAACTTTGGGGCCATTTACTGCCATCGCAAACTTTTGAACATGCTGCTGCCCCCATATGCAGGCGTGACCCCCTCATTTGCCCGGATGCAACATTATTTTATTGCCTGGGTGCTAATGAGTTTAGGGTACACTACCTGGGCCTCTGAATATGCTCCCCAGAGCAAGCCACAAACCCAGAAAGTGCCAGTGCAAGCCCTGTTAGTGCTGGCGCTAATGTTTGAATATCTGGTCCAGTATCTCCTATCATGTATTGCCAGTAGTTACTTCCTGATTCATTATTATTACAGGCTCTTAATTATAAACCCATACTATTGCAAATGCATAGAGTAATACAAATAAACTGCACCATAATTCAGAAACATATCAAAAACAGTCAGTCCTATTTCAGCTTATGAAACTGATGGGTAGAGCTGTGTAAGAGATACAACTTCAATTCATATATAGACATCACGATCAAAAAACATTTTAATTTTATTTTATTTTATTTATTTAGTTTTTGTTGACCGGGTAAGTGCTCTAGACAAATCCTGCCTATTTTCAGGCACGACCCGGGGGAGGGGGATACAGATGAATGCCAACTGACCTTGAACCAAATTAAGCTGTTGGTGGTATTTTTAGTGAATGCCTTTTAGATACTGAGGGAAAGAAAAGAGTAGATCCACCACTCCTGTAGTTGCACACACATATCTGTGATAACTTTATCCTTCCAATGGTTACTGTACAAATTCCCTGGTGCTCCATGTCCATGATTCAATGCAGAAAAACACACGGTAGATAAGAAATTGGTATGGAGACATCCTAAGCAGGAGAATAAAAAAATGAAATATGAGACATTTTTTTCACATCAGTCAATTCATACTGTACATCTCAAACAGAGTCTCAAATTCGAAAATGCCCCTATCACTCAAACAATGCAACACAGTGCTAAGGGTTAGGAATTAAACCACATCTAATGCCAAACATCTAGAAAAGAGGATATCAAATATATGTGTGTGTGTGTGTGTGTGTGTGTGTGTGTGTGTGTGTGTGTGTGTGTGTGTGTGTGTGTGTGTGAAGAAGCAGAAAAGAAAAATAAATGTGATTTTCTATGGTTGCATATGTTACCTTTCTCCAAAAGGCAAGAGTACTATTTGAGATTTACGTTCTAGGGGATATTAATCACATTTAGTAATGCCTCAGGGATTAACAATTTAAATACCAATTAAGAAGAGCAGACTCTTGTAATACTTTTTGTGAAGTAATTGTTACAGGAATGGCTTAAAATCGAATTCATTATTCAGTTCAACAAGTTTCAAGCTTTTAAGGGTATACATTCCTTTACTCTTCTGCTGTAATAACTGCTTTATCCTGTTTCCCCAGCATCTGTTTTTTGTTAAATGTTCAATCCCCATGTGTCTTGTTTCTCTTGGGTCTGACTGTGAATCAGCTAAAAATATGCCCCAAAGGAGCCTTTTTGGTGCTGATGTTTTTTATGTTCCTGTATTATTCTTTTAAGCTGGCGCACAGTGTGACCCAAGTACAATTTTTACAGGAACATTGTATGATGTATACAACAAAGTCTGAGGCACACACTATAAACTCATGAACTTTAACTAACAAATTATTTACTTTTATTTTAAACACAGTTTTTTGTTTTAACACTGTGACTGCTGACTCATCACCAGTCTCAACTGGAGGCTCAAAATATGTGTATTGTAAAGCGGCAGGAGAGCCACTGTCAGAATAGTGTTTCAGAAACCTGTCTACCATTCACTGTCATGGTGGAAAAAAACTGGCAAATGTGAATATATGATTTGAAAAACAACGATCTTAGCAGGTAATGAAGAGCATCTATACAGACTCTTTCACATAATCACAAACAGTCATAAGCATAGTCTGGGAGTTAGGGAGCACCACACACACACACATTATTTTATTAGACTACACGTCCATGCTTTACATTTTTCTTCTACATGTAACAAGGCATCTTGGGTTGGTAAAGCAAACACAGACCTTGTTTTTTTCATGTTAAGATATATTGTAACTGGAAATCTTACGTATGTATGAAGTTTGTTCGGTATTCCCAGTTTGCCATTTTTTTTTATTTTAACTAGTCCCATTATTATTCAGTTAGGGCCTTCCTATTAAAGTTATTGTTTTCCTGACTAATAATCAATGTTTAAATTACTTACCAGTTCTGGAACCCGGTAATTAAGCAATAAGGCATGACCAAGGGTTATGTTAATGGTTTGTTAATCACCTTCTAGGGGTGTAATGTGCACAAGGCATGGCCGAGTGCTACATGCCCCTAGAGGGTGATTAACTGACCATTAACATAACCCCTGGGAGTGCCTTATTGCTATTATATTAAGAATGTTTTTTAAATAGTGTTAAACCTTGTTCAGCACGTGATTAGGCTGTACATGTATGTTAATCAAAGATTAACATAGGGCTGATAGAATGTTTACAACCAATCAGAAAGCTCCATTTCCCAGACCCTTTTTATAATATCAGTTAAGTGGAAGCCTGCAGGGAAAGTTTCATACAGGCTTCTGCTCAGTTGATGTCACGAGATTCTGGAATTCATTAGCACACAAAGCAGGAATATTGAGAGGAAACAAGGCAGCATTATGAGAGGAGACTAAAGAAGGAAAAAATGATTACCTGTATTTCACAACAAACTCACAGAACAGTAGACTGGGATATTAAACAGACTTCACATTGGTTGATGTTTCCTTTAAAGTTAAGAAATTCCAAAGCCATAATTTAATGCCAAGAGCAGCAAGGTAATGCACAAAGGGAGAACAAATCCTAATGCTAAATATAGGATGGGGGATGGTAAAAATGGATAGCACTACACAGAAAAAGGTCTTGGGAGTAATAATTGTAGACAATCGTATAGCATTAGCCCAATGCAAAGGGCAGCAAGTAGGGTAAATAGGATGCTGTGGTGCATTGGGAGAGGGCTCACCACATCACCAGCAGGAAAAAGGAGGTACTGTTACTACTGTATATGTCAGTGCTTTGCCCTTACCCAGAGTACTGTGCCACCACCAGCCCAGATGATGTCACTTCCCAGCAGAAAGGAGGGCAGCCACATGTTCCTAACTACTCCTTTATAGCACCCAATTCTTTTTTTAGGTTCAGAATACTCACCGTTCTTGTATTTATCCTACCCTACAAGAGAAAGGGCCACAAATGAGAGTCATTCATCATATACCAATTGTTTATAGTGAGGGGTGTCCAGATAGCCTCCACCTCAAGAAAAGAGTAAAACGAATAAAACTAAAACATACAAATTCCATGTCCCGAAACCCTCAAGGGCCAACTATTCTCCTGCTACTCATACCACTACAATGACTAAAATAATGGGGTCCAAATATCCTCAGAATTGTCCTACTGGTCTTGTGATAAGCAAAGCATCCATTCCAATTCAGCATAGTTTAAGATTATATTAATCTAATGCATAAAGCTAGGCACCAATGAATTTTTCCAATTCGTCAGTATCAGTTTCCTTGCATTTATTAGTAATATATCTATCAATCTGGTCACATTCTGTGTAACAAAGTCCAAATTTATATAACTACATCCCAGCAATGGAATTCCCAGGTCAAAAGGAAATAAATGACCCAAGATTTTTATTATCAAATTGTGTATACAATTCCAATAATTTTGTAACTTAGAGCAGGTTGCAAACACATAAAAAAGTGCCCCTATCGGACCCACACCTTGCACATATATCCAGAATAGATGATTAAATGTATTTGATTTTAATGGTGTTAAGTATGTTCTGTACATAACACTAAACTGGATCTGCCATAATTTAACATTTTTAGATATTTTGACTGAGGTCTGCATTATTTCCTTTTATTTTTTCTTCTTCCATTTGTATACCCAAATCATTAGTTCAAGATCTGTGAAGCTGAGGCTAAATAGATTTTTTTTATAATCAGTTTTACTGATACATTGTTCTGCTTGAGTACCTTTGGATATCCTCAAAGCTTCTAGTGGAGATGGAGAAGACAAAGCCCCATTGCAAGTGAATTAATTCTCTTAGCTACAGATCTGAAAAAAAGTAATGACCGTTAGGTAGCTCATATAGCTGTTTTAATTCATCAAAGAAGATGATCTTATCCTCTTTAAAGAGATAGCCAGGTTAAATTATCCCCTTTTAAGTTCCAGATATAAAAAAATTAAATTATCTTTTAATGCTGGGATATCTGAATTATTTTACAGAGCTGTAAACTGCGATATAGTACTTGTATACTTTGCAAGCTTATGAAATCCATTACAGATATTAATTGAATGTAATGTAAAAGGGTAAATATTTTCATTATGTTTTTAAAAATATGAATACATAAGCAGATCACAACTACAGTAAGTGGCCGTTTGTATATACTATTCTGCTCCATCCTAGCCCATTGGGGCAAAGTCTCCTTACCTCTGAATCAACTAAAGACTGATTCTAATGGACTTGCTATATAAAACCACAATTCAGAACCTGAAGATCTAACAAATTCTCGAGAGCATATATAGTAATTTATCTTGACTAACTCTGGACTGTGTATTTCTCACAAAACAAAACACTCAAAAAAACCTTCAGAGTATTTTTTTCCAGTCTAAAAAGAAGTTTCTCTTGACTCTAATAGGGAGAGTCTGAAACAAAAACAAAATCCTAGGTAGAATATTTATTTTTTTAACATTGTCTCACCCTGTCAGAGCCAGAGGGAGTACAAACCTTCTTCTCCAAATCCCTCTTAATTTGCTCAATAAATGGAGTAAAATTTTAATCAAACAGTTGACGAAGTCACAGAAATTTGAACACCTAGATATTTAAAAAGGGGTTATAGTTCCTAAAACTAGGGAATATGTGAGGAGAAAAGGAAGGATCTTTACCTATGGAGATATCTGATCTATGTACATTGGTTTTGTAACCTGCCACTGTAGTGTATTTTGCAGGTAGTTTTAGAACAGGCTCCCTTGATTTCACTGCATTGTCTAGAAAAAAATCAGTATATCATCTGCATAAAGCAGTATTTTATATTCTTCAGGTCCTAACCTAATGCCTTGTATATCTACTGATGATAGAATTGCCTGGGCTAATATATTTATTTATTATAATCTTGGATTAACACCTTTGAGAACAAGCTCATTACATAGGTTCTGCATCAGAGTAAAGACAAAACAAATATGTTACAGGAAACAGTAGGCAACAATATACAATTACAGTATTTCCGTTCTATCAGAACAAATTCATGTGTAATCATAGTGATCAGTGAATACTGACTTAAAAGCCAACAAGAACAGGGTTAACTATAAGAAAGAACTATTTGTGGAGGGTAATTCTGCCCAGTCTGAGGATAGAAAGGAAAGAGGGGAAGGCAGAGCCAGGGCAGTGTAGTAACTGGCATATGAGAGTGCTCAACCAGCCCTGGAGATGGGGGTGAAGTGATACAGAGAAACGGGGGTGTGGGCAGGGATAGACTATAGATGGAGGGGGCTGGGAGTCAGAGAAAAGAGACCTAATGGTAAAATGGTATATAAGGCCCAAGTAAGCATTATGGGAGAAGAGATTAAAGAAAGCAGTCACAGCTAGATTCCTCAATAAGGCAACGTCTAAGTTTTCTCTTAAAGGGGCCTATTTTACCTCCAGTGGTGATGTCAGGTTCTATATATACTGCAAAGAGCATTAGCGAAAGCAGGCAACCCTAGTTTAGTTCCTTGAAACAGAGAGAATGTCCCTTAAGTGGCTGAATTCATTTTAATTCATGCCATTAGGGAGGAATATATTCTCCTAATCCAGCTTCTGTTTACTGGCCCTATTCCAGCCTTTGATAGGGCCTCCACTAAAAAAAAAAAAACAAGAGATCCTGCCAAAGGCCTTTTCGGCATCCACTGCTAGTAAGTACCTCGTTACTTATCATAGCTCTCTTCCTCTCATCTCTCTCCTCCTCTTCTTTACCCTGTCCATCTTCTTCTTCCTGTCCTCCCTTCCCCTCCCTCCACTCTCCTCCTCCCCTCCCTTTCCTTCCCTTCCTTCCCTTCCCATCCCTCCCTCTCCTCTCCTCTCCTCTCCTCTCCTCTCCTCTCCTCTCCTCTTCTCCTACTCCCTCAGAAACTCTGAGTCCCACTTGTTCTCTCTCTCTCCCCCCCTGCCCATAGACCTCTGCTGGAGAGGTTACCTTATCTTATAGTCTCTCCCTTTCTATCTGCTTCTTCTACCCCTAAGCCCTGAAGTCTCAACTCCGTAAGCATCTTTCTCATGTTTGTACTTGCCCTAGCCTTCCTTCCTCCCTCTCCATTTTAATCTCTATTTCCTTCACTTATAACCTCTCTTCGCACCCTCTGGTGTCTTGTTTTTCCTCATATGATAATTACTTGTATGAGGAAGACTCAGGGCTCCTTTAAATGTATCAGTAATTTTATTTATATAAAATAGTTATGCCATGTAATATGAACTGGCCAATGTTTTGTGCCCATGAGAACACATCCTTAAGGGATCCTTGAGGCCCAAAGTGATGAAAAAGCTAGCTTGTTCTGTGCTTTCACACCTGCTTGTTGGGTTGAAAGGTTGTATTCCTTATTCTATTTTTTTAAATAGTATACTTTATTAAAGCTTTCAGCTAATACAAACATACATACAACATACAATTATTACAAAACCATAACCAACAACAGTTAAGAAACCAACAAAACATCCACAATAACAACTACCCCTTCCCCACCAACCAGAGCACAATGGGTTACAAACAGTAAGCAGGGCAGCTATGACTGTGTCCAGCTAAGGAGACAGAGGCCAACCCAACTATTCCCTACTTATGAGCCAGCTGAGATAGCCAGTAGGGCATAAATGGATTCCCACTGCCTACGAAATACTTTGTGCATATCCTGTCTGAAGGCAATGTGTTTTTTGGTAACTAAGGCCTGCATAATTTCTCAGTTCTGTTCCCTATATGATGGAGTAGAGTCATCTAAATAGTGGTGTAAAATTATAATCTTAGCAGTGATAGCAATTAAAGACATGTAGTCCTTACGAGGACCAAACAGATCCTGGGGATAATGACCCACCAAACATATCTGCGATGTAAAAAATTCATCCAGCTCTAGCAGAGGGTTAAGCAAAGACCTAATTTCATTCCACAGGGGAACCATCTTTGGGCATTCTCAAAGGCCATGTTGAAGATGGCCTACAGTGAGCCCACAATGGGACCAAGTTGGAGATGCTAGTCTGCCCATCTGGTGTAATCTATAAGGGATATAGTATATGTTATGAAAAATGTGGAATTGAGTTAATCAAGATCAATCCTGTTTAAGAAATGTATACAATCTTCTCCAAATTACATTCTACTGCTTGGCATTCAACTGGAGGCCCAAGGCTTGTTGCCAGTAATAGCATATCCCCAGTAAGCTCCCCAGGTCTGTTTCCTAAAAATGACTATAACATTTCAAGATTGAGTGGGGCTGAGTTGCTAGGAATGACAGATCCTTCAAATTAGCATTAGCCTGAGGGGCCATAGACCTGGTCCCAGAAAATGATCAATTAGTCTGGAAAGCTGTAGGTGTTTTAAGGTGTGATAAAGGGGGATAGAGAAAAGCTCTTGTATCTCCCCCAATGGGCAGATTACACCATCCTCTAATAAGGAACTCAAGGTGGCATCACGGAGCTGCGGGCAACATTTTGTAGGAATGGGGTGTCCTGAATTTTTCATTCTAAATGTAGGGCTTGCCCAGCTACATCTGTTTCTCTGTCCATTTTTGCTTCAAAGAATCTTTCAGTGCCAAACAATTTGGCTTCAGATGCCCACTACCAGAGATAGAGTAGTGAGCAGGTCAACTGCTAGCTTCTTCAAGTTCAAGTTCAAGTTTATTGCAGGAAAAAACTCAGTTGAGCAAGCTCATTCACAAGGAGCTCCTGAGACATTTACACATACATATCAATATTACATAGCTAGGCATCTGGGTGAACCACTGCACGCTGTTCGACTGTGGAGGAGTTGTTACAGCAGATCCTGAGTAAAGCGCTTTTTAATTTAGAAAAGGTATGCTGTCTATGCCAGATTCCATACCTGTCTAATATACATCAGGATTTTCCAGACTGCCTTGTGCAGCTCAGTTTTCTTGTGGTCCCTCTGTTGCTGTCTCTCTGTTTCACCCACAGGCCAGAGTGTGGTAGATGGTGCAGCCCGCCTGGGGTAAGGTGGTGAAAAAAAGAGCTGTTGAGCTCATTGGCAAATGAGGAACCCAAGCCTTAGGTGATGTGTGGTTGTGGGAAAAGAAGTACCATTTGAGGAAAAGTTTTGGAACTGTGACGATTAGTTGATCAAACAGAGGAGGAGGAGACAGTTTACTCACTTATGTTTTAAGGGGAAGTTTATTTTATTCATTTTTGGTGTTTATCTTATATATGTTTGTCTGTATTGCTTGTCTATTTTATAAAATATTTAGTAGAGACTTGACAGATTAAAATTTATGTAAAATTTTAGAAGGAGAGTTTTAGAGTTCTGGAGATAGTTAAAGAGTTAAGCATTTGCGCTCCCCCGAGCGGCATATAAAAATGCATGTGCGATTGCAAAAGCTTCAGATCAGATATTCTAATGTCATGAGCAGCAGAGGTAACAGGTGTAGATTTGAGTGTTTGAGCGTTAGACTGCTGAAGCTGTTTTACTTGTCTACTTTTTCACGAGACTCATTACTGTTTCCATATAAGCTATTCTAAGCTATTAGATATCAGAGTCCGTGAAGGAATGAAAAGTGCCATTGGAATGTATGAGAAGTAAGTGCTCCTCATTCTTCCTTATTTCCTGAACTATAAAGGTCTATAGGCTTAAGGTAGATAGGTTAGCAAATTCTTATGTTGTCATTTCTGTCGATATTTTTATGAGTTTTAATTTGTTTCTTTCTTTTTCCTTAAAGTTTAATAATTGCTGAGGATCAGTAGATAAATGGTTGGTGCTGCCTGATAGAAGATTTAAGTAACCTGGAAACCTGGAAACAAGGAAAATTGGAAAATCTAGGGAAGCTGCCCGAATCACATCGTAACCAACGTAGTGGTTGTGGTCCTGATTTGATTTCAAAGGATATTTAATTTTACATTTTACATTCACTAAAAACCAAGTGGAAAATGCAGAATTTCTGAAAAAAAGCAAGCGCTGAAATCCAGATTTGTCCAGCAAAGTCATACTTGGATAGTACAAAAACTCTTGAAACCAGAGGGATTTTGGCTTTTTGCTCAGTCAGCCCATTTTTATTATATATTTTTGACCAGCTGAACTGTTGAATTGAACTGAACTGAACTGAACTGAACCAATCTAATTGAACAAACTGAAATAATTGGATTGTTTGATCTGCTGTTTGATCTGTCGATTGCTGGTTGTTGATTGTTGATCCGATTCTGTTTAAGTGCCTGGAGAGTTACTGTAAATTTAGAAAATTAGAAAAATGAAAGGGGACTTTTAATGGGAAAAGCAACTTTTTTTACAAGAATTCCTGTCTAACTGCTGTTTTAAGTCACGTATATAATAGTGTTATTTAGTGTCAACGTTGATACTATGATATTTAGTGTTATTGTTGTATCATCTTTGTACATTATTGGGCAATATAAACATTACCATTGGAAATGGTTATTACTAGAAATCAAAGAATACAGAAAATGTACGCTTCTCAAGTTTCTTCATTAAAGGAGCTTTCTACAAAGAAAGTCAATATTAAACATGGTGGAAGGCAGACTAAGATTACTGAGCATCTTATAAAAAAGAATGGGAAAATTAATACCTCTACCCCTAATGGTAATATAACTGAAGCAGAGACCCCAAGTAAATTAGGTAAACTAAAGGGTATGCATCAATATGTAGATGCTTCTATTGCCCCATCTGTTCTGGGTTCTGTTCTGGGTTATGCAGAAGATATAGGGGCAGATAAAGGGTCGGATTTATGAGGGTCAAAGAATTGTAGTCTTATGGCTGGTTCATTGGTGGCTAGTCAGGATCACCTGTTCTCTGAAAGATTATCTCATTCAGTCAGAAAATCCTCGGAGAGTTCTTCTGCTCCTGATCGTCTAGAAAGTTCTCCTAATTCATGGTGGAGACCTGAGGTGTTATTGGTGGCAGATATATCATTGGAGGTTTCTGATGATATGGTGGATTTGGCAAAGGAAAAAGAAAAAGAGTTGTCTACAATATATAAGACCCATGAATTAAAAGAGGCAATGGAAGAGTTACAACAAACAATAGATGGACTTAAAGAAGTACAAAAAGATCTGTTTAGCTCTAGATGTCAATATAACAGTGTAAATCAGTCTCAAAAAGGTAATAATTGTTTGTTAGAAAATGAGGTCTTCATTCCTGCTAGGCTGAGTGACAAATTAATTGACTTTTTAAGGAGTCCAATGAATTCCTGTGTGATCCTGATGGAGCAACTAGTTCTTAAGGATTTATTGGAGGAACTAAAAGTGCAGTTAGTTGATAGTGATGGAAATTAAGACAGATTATGAATAAAGTTGATGATTTGTCCAGAAAAGTTGAGAAGATAATGTTAAACCCAGAGAAGTTGGAAACAACATCTGATCTGGAATTGTGCTTTGATGACATTGAAGCTCCAGGACCATTAGGCTTGAGACCTGATTTTAGCATAATTGACTTTCCTGAATTACCAGCTAAGGAAACCTCTAGAAATAAATCTCGAAGGAGAAAGAGAAAAAATAGGGGAAAAAACAAAGGAAGCATAGTAACACAAGGAGAGGATGTATTTGTGGGAAACTATACTCCTCAGTTTCAATAGGTGTCATCTAAACTGGAATCAGTATTATGTAGCAAAATTAGAACAAGAAGTGGAAGGGTTAAGGTGTGATATAAAATCTAATGGTAATCCGGGTAAGGATAATGGCAAGAAAAATACTGAAGATGTAGGGAAAATACAAACTACTAAGGGCAGAAATGAAATACATTCTCAAGATTTAATGGGGAACATAGTTACATGTCGTTTAGTGGAGAAAAAGCCCCTAATTAGATTATAGGGACCATATAATTGAGGTACTCTTGAGGATGCTATGTTAGACCTACATATTCTTACATTTTTGAATAAAGAATTGGATATCGAACTTACAGAAGTTGATATAGTTGAGATCAAGAGGTTAACATTAGAGGAGGCTACCAATATTGATATTTACTTTGATGTACAAAGAACAGCGAATTTTGTCTGGATAAATAGAGGTTTGTTAAGTAATAAGGACATCTCTATATTCTTCCCTAATAGAGAAAAAAATAATATAGGTAAATGTAATAAACCAAGTGCAAAGGATATAAGTGGAAGAACCTTAACTCTTTTTGGGATGAATCATATGTTTCAAGAAACAGATCTAGGGCTGTCTGCAGCAATTGAGAACTTGTTGGAAAATTTTATGATGGTCCCAATGGAATATCCTGGTAGTATCCAAGCTGAAGATAGACATGTAGGAAGCCAGATTGACATTTATGTTCCAAATGAAAGGTTAGCAGATTTAATCTTGTGTCAAGCTAGGAAGCTGGATTATTTAGGCCCACATTTGGTAGACTTCACAGTGCTTAGTGCAGGATCCAATGGAGTGAGGGCATATGAAGAAGGTTCTGTCCTCCCGTTGGAAAATAGATGAAAAATGCTGGCAGGATATGATGAGTGACTATCTCCTAAGGTAAATAAGAACATTCCTGGGTCAGATGAGCTACATTATAAAATCAGTCTTATAACCTGGAATATAGCCGACTGGAAATCTCTATGGGTGGATACTGAATGTATTAAATTTCTAATGGACTATGAGGTAATCTGTTTACGGGAGACATGGCACTCTAAAGATGTAGTAATTGCTATTAATGGATATGAGACCCTGCATGTTCCTGGTAGGAAATGTAAAAAAGCAGGGAGATTTTCAGGTGGAATTATCACTTTAATTAAAATAGGTGCAAGGTTGTATGTTGGAAACTTGCAGAAAATTATGTGAAAGTTTCAGTTAAATGTAGAGCAAGGGAGTAGATTGTGTTGAACTGCTATGCACCACCAGAGAATTCTGATTACTTTCCAGTGGGCATCTGGCAAGAAATATCTACTCTGCTAAAAGAAGCTCAGCAAATATTCCCACAGGCAGAAGTACTTTTATTAGGTGATTTAAATGCATGAATTGGCCTGTTTGATGGCCTTGTAGATCACACGTTTTTTGTATGTAATCATTTAGATAAATTACCCCATAGACAATCTAAACATAAAGTGGTAAACCATAATGGGAAAGTTGTTATAGAGCTAGCTAAAGAAAACAATATGTACCCTCTAAATGGGAGGATAGAAGGAGTTAAAGAGGGGAACTTTACATACGTCTCCCAGAGGGGAGCTTCAGTAATTGATCTTGCTCTCTGGTCTGGAGATATGCATCATTGGATTAAATGTGAGATACTAATTAGAGCGGAAAGTGATCATTATCCGTTGGGTATGGAATTTCAGTTAGATCAAATGAATAGATTGGTTCATCAGCCATTTCAATTTATGGAAATTAGAGCCTCAAGTAAGGTTATATGGAAACAAAATTCATATAATGACCTATTACCAATCATTCATGGTTCAATTTTAAGTCAACCTTATGAAGATATTAGCAAATATGATCTTATCTACCTTGTAGAGGAGCTAGATGTTCTTTAAAAAAAATCAAATCAGTACTAGAAGTACCAAGTAAAATAGGAAGAATTGCAGTTATGGATACCTGGTTTGATAGGGATTGTAAAAAAGCTAAGGCTGACATCAGGAAATTATGTAGACTATATAATAAAAAAAAGACTCAGGTGAATCTTAAATTATTAAACCATAAAAATAAAGTGTACAAGGAACTAATTGTTAACAAAAAAAAAAGAGTTTTTTTTTTGCATCTAAGTGGGAGAAAATGATTGTGGCCACTCAATGCAGAGATAATAGAGCATTTTGGTCATTAGTGGCTAAGGGCTTTGATTGGCAGAAAGTCAATATTGATACTTTTATCACTGAGAAAAGATGGGTAACTTATTTTAAAGGGATTTACTTTGATATTGAAGCTGATAACTTTCCAAAAAATGGTCCTGGATGTTTCTAGGGGCATCCAATTACATTGGATGAAACTTATCTGGCATTGTATACTCTAAAAAAGCAAAAAGCAGCTGGGCCGGATGGAATCCCAGCTGAAGTTTTTTAACAGAGTCCCATTTATGGTGCAAATATTTAACAGTATTCTATAATAAATGTATTTTCTTTAAAAGATTCCCTGATTCTTGGCAAGGGGCTAATATTATTCCACTACACAAAAAAGGTCCATTAGATTATCCAAAAATGTATAGACCTATAAGTCTTTTGGATATGAATCTTACAATTTTTTCTAAGATAATATTGGGTCGGCTACAACACAAGGTTGAAAAAATAGGACGTATTTCCTCCTACCAAACTGGATTTAGGCATGGAATGTCCACATTGGATAGTATTTATGTTTTGAATCATCTAATGGAAAAATATGTGAAAATTAGGGGTCAAAGAATATATTTATGTTTTATTGATTATAGTAATGCTTTTGATAGTGTCTAGAAGTGTATTATGGCAGATCCTATTAGATAGAGGTATTGACCCTAATCTAGTAAATATAATAGCACATCTATATACTAAAACCTGGGCTAAAATTAGATTGGGTCTTAGGGGCCAATTATCAAATATTTTTGAATGCAACTGTGGAGTGAGGCAAGGCTGCATTCTTGCCCCTTTGCTGTTTAAATTATATTTAGATGATATGTTAAAATTGAATGTGGATATAGATATGGATTCCCCAAAAATTAGGAACTTTTTTGTTCCTTTACTAGCATATGCCGATGATATTTTGGACTTGTCTCTAACAAAATTTGGTTTACAAAATAAACTGAACTTTTTTTTAAAGGAATCGGAGAAATTAAAATTAAAGATTAATATGGGTAAAACAAAGATTAGGATATTAGGTGAAAAGAAGAAAAATAAATATATCAATGGCATTTGGTATATTGGCCAAGACAAGGTGGAAATAGTCTCCAGTTATGTATATCTTGAATGGCTTAAAGAAAAACAAAACAAAACAAAAAAACTGTGGGAGGATTATATAGGTTTAACTGTAAATTTGGGGGACTAACGATAAGGCCATTGTTAAGAGTGTTAAAATCTAAGGTAGAATCCCAGTTGTTATATGGGTGTGAAATTCGGAAAGTAAATACAGTTAATAAATTTATGAGTCCTGTTTATAAATCCTTAAGATCTATGCTAAGATTAGGTTATTCCTGCCCATCTTCTTACATTCATGCAGAATTGGGTATTGTAGATATTAATGCAGCGATTGAATCTAAAAAGGTAAACTATTGGATTAGATTAACTGGACTCAATGAAAATATAATTGCAAAGAAATGTCTGCACAAAAAAATGATTGGCACGAATGTTGGATTCCATTCTGATATTTGATTGAATACTGTTTTTTCCATTTTAGGAAAATACAATTTAGTACACTTAAAAAAATCTGTGGCAAAATGTATTTACATTAGTGCTAAATACAAACAATATATTACAAAGAAAATTAGTAACCAATGGAAACTGAAAGACTTAGAGGAAATAAAACAATCCCGTTATTCAAAATGGTTTGCGGCAAATAATTATACACATGGTTATAAAAAATACCTGGATATACTGACTATTCCCCTAGTACGCTCCAACTTTATGATCTATAAGTTTGAACAGTTCCCTAGCAAAGTGCTGGACTATAGATATAAAAAAATGGGAATTTACTCTGAGGAATGTGATTGTGGTAGCGGGGATAAGGAGGATTTATACCATGTTTTATGGGTCTGTAGATGGTATGATAGCCAACGTATGCTTTGGTTAGGCCCATATCTAAATAACAGATATAATGTTGATAAAAAAGACCTAACTTATATACTGTTTCATACAGAGGATAGCTGGACAGTTTAAATGGTAGCTAATTATCTATTGAGTATCAAGAAAATTAGAAGCAGAATTAGAATCACTTAGAAGTATAGATGTGTTATGTATACTTGAAATATTACTGGAAATATTAATGATTGTTATATGGGTGAATTGATATATGGAACAAAGTACAAAAGATGTGCAATAGATTATTTGGATTGTATGTCTCTAATCTCCTACTTTTCTGTTTGACACGATGCACTTTTTAAGTTTGTTAAAATTGCTGCTATTAGGTGTGCACTGAATAAATCGATTTTTTTGATATAAACATATTGTATAAAGGAATTATTGTTAATGGGGATATTTTACCCCTTTTTATAATGATATAATTAGATATGTGTGTAAATTACATTTTAAATTGTGGATGTGATATACTAAATTGTGAAGGTTTATAACCATACAATAAAATTCTTTGATTGATTGATTACATAGATAGGTACAACTCAATGTAAATAAAGTGTATACATAGAATACAAGAGATATAACATGGTAAGGTTCAACCTAGTAGTGCAGGGTCCAGCTGAGACATATATTATGTCTAATGGAAAAGTAACAAAAAAGGAAAAAAGAGCCTTATATCAATTAGGCATTTACATTCCTGGCTTGGTGAGTAAAAGGACAGTTGGTACACAAATAATTGGCTTAGAGATAGGGGTAGACCTAGTGGCAGTTGCAGCTATTTTTTTATTTTAGAGACTGCTAGTGCTTTGTAGGAATTAATTGAGACAATGCTAGTTAGTTTCAGTATGGATTGTAGACGGTTCCAGATGTTAGGAAGGGCATATGAAACAGCTTGTTGGCCAAATGTAGTACGAGTCCTAGGGACAGCTAATAGGATAAAGTCAGATTTCCTTAGGGAGTATGCACTGCGGGGATGTGTATGAGAGATGTTATGTAGCCCGGTAGTTTGTGAAGAAGTATCTTAAGGGTCCAGATACCAGCTCGGAGCAAGCATCTGGTGGCAAGTGAGGTGCACCCAACCACTGCATATAGATCACAGTGGTGGGTACGGTAAATGGAGCTAGTGATGAATCGTAGGGCACAGTAGTAGTAGAGAACGTCAATTTAGTTAGGCTTGAGATTGGGGATGAGATATAAATTATATCCCCATAATCAGGTAAGAGAAGGAATGTGGCTCGGACAAGCCTGATTCGGGTCGCTAGAGTGAAGAGAGACCTATTTCTAAAAAAGAATCCCAACCATGCTTTGAGCCTCTTAGATAAGTCCTCAATATGATCATTGAAAGATAGATTGTTGCCTATCACATGCCTAGATATTTAAATTTAGGTACGACTTCCAAGGGTTCTCCCAGGGAGGTAATGATAAAGTCCTTTGGGGGGGTTGGTAGAGTGCCAAGGGAAGTATACCACGAGAAAGTCATTGCCTTAGTGTTTTTAGAATTTAGGAGAAGCTTGGCTTTTATGCGATTGCTTTCTAGCTGATCAAAGTCAGCTTGCAACACTTCACTAACTTCAGATAGGGTTGTGCCTGTGGTGTACAATACTGTATCATCGGAAAAGAAATGCATGCTGGATTTTGTTATGTAGGAATCAAGATCAAGATTGACCACTGCGGGCCCTGAGGAAGTGGCCCCCATGACCACAAAATGTTTGCCAGTTCATATTAGGTGTCACAATTAATTAATTTCATATAAATAAAATTACTGATACATTTGATTCAGTGCCTCATGGGAGGCTGGGTGTAAGTTGCAATATGTGGGGACAGTGACAAAGATGGTAAACTGGACTGTGAACTGGCTGAAGGGCAGGCAGCAACAGGTGGTGGCAGTGGAGGGGGGCACTCTGTTCCCCAAGGGTGGTGACAAGTGGGGTGCCACAGGGCTAGTCCTGGGTCCGATGTTGTTTGTGTTATTCATATCGGATATCTCACATGGCGTTAGGAGCAAGATCAGTCTGGTCACAGATGATACCAAGATAGGGGTGGTGGTGGATGACATAGAAGGGTGGCAGGGGATACAGGAGGAACTGATCAAACTGGAGGAGAGGTTAGAAAAATGGCAATTGAGCTTCAATGTGAAGAAGTGCAAGGAACCCAGTGAAGAGCTACCAGTTAGGAGGGGTTCAGGTAGAGGTCAGAGGAGAAGAAACATAGAAACAAAGAAACATAGAATTTGATGGCAGATAAGGACCGCTTGGCCCACCTATTTTGCCCACTTCCCTACCTAACGGATAAGCTGCAGATCCTAGTTAACTAACAGCCTACTTCCTCCTAACCCCCATTAGAATTGCCTTATGATCACCCATAGATGGACCTAGAGGCGATCATAATGGGTAACATGAATAACTCATTCAGTGCAGGAAGGTGGCAACTAAGGCCAACAAGATGCTGGGGTGTTTTGTGAGAGGAATCTCATCTAGAAATAGGGATATGATCCTGCCGCTGTACAGGTCACTAGCCAGGCCACATTTTGAGTACTGTGTGCAGTTCTGTCATCCCTTTCTGAAGAAGGATATCAGATTGCTAGAGGGGGTGAAGCGTAGGGCAACTAGGATGATCCAGGGCTGCAGGGCAAAACCTATGAGGACAGGCTGACTGACTTGAATAAGTACACTGTGGAGGAGAGGAGGGATTTGGGGGATATGATTGGGACCTTCAAATATTTGAAAGGGATTAACAAAATGGGCATAGAAGGGATATTTAAGCTGAGGAGAGGAAGGGACACCAGACAGCATGGTCTCAGGTTGGAGGGTAGAAGATATTGGAGATAGATGAGGAGACATTTTTTCACAGAGAGTGTGGTTTAGAAATGGAACACTCTACCCAAGGAGGTGGTATCCTGTAGCACAGTAGGCAGTTTTAAATAGGCCATGGGATGGGGTGTGAGGGGGGTTAAAGGTGAGGGAGGAGAGGAGGGAGGGCAGCTGCAATATAAGGATGCTAGCTGCGCATTCGAGCAGACTAACTTGATAGACCATAAGGCCTGTTTCTGCTGGCAGATTCATATGTTTGTACTTAAAGGAGTTCTGAGTCTTCCTTATACAGCAATTACTTATATTTAGTGTGCCACAGAGGACTGAGTCCTCCAAATACCCATTTTGTTTCACCAATTACTACAGGCCAAGTGAGCATCCAGGCCCCAACCCTCCTCGAAAGCAACTTTCCTCAGATGGTACCTTCCCAGAGCACTAAGCCATAGTAATTCTTGTGTGTTATTGCTACCTGCTAATATGACACTCTTCCACTTGAGGAAAAAATACAATTTTTTTTTTAAATTAGTAGCAATGTTTTAAAATAAGGTGAAACTATCCTGTCAAATGTTGGTGCCACTAGGTGGTGCTAATAAGCCTTGGCTGGCTGAATGAAATGGTGTTTCAGCAGTCACTGAGGTGCTGATATTGAAATGGTAAGTAAAAAAGTAGTGCTTCAAATAGAAAACATTTTTTTCTGTGTCATTGTTTTGCATTATAACACCTTTTTATGGCTGTGGCCTACTGCTATTTTGGCATGTCTTGCCTTAAAGCGTCCGATCATGACACCTTCTGTTGGACTTTTGGAAGTATCCTTCCGAAAGTCCAATGGGGCTTGAAACACTCCGCCACGATCGGCTGCCATCCACCACGGAGTAACAGCCACACTATTTTGACTGTTACTTCCGCATTCTGGGGCAAGAACTGCAGATATGTGTGACTCACACACATGTGCAGTTCCACTGGTGCTGCCATCTTGTGAATGGCACAATGCTATGCACTGCAACTGTGCATGCATGAGTGCTGCGCATGCACAGTTGTGTCGCTGCCGCCATCTTTTGGATAGTACCGCTCCCACACCCTCCCACTGCTCCTGTCCTCCCCACTCCCTCCCAGCATCGACAGCAAATAAAACCTTCCCGCTCCCTCCCACTGCTGCTGTCCTCTCCACTTCCTCCGTTCCTCATCCCCATGGTGACATCGGGGTGCCCAATCCCTGTGTTGGCATCATGTACCCCCCAGCTTATATGGCACACTGGGAGCCCACCCCAGTGTGCCCAAATTTATGTTCCCCGCTGACATGGGGGGGGCCCAATCCCCATGTCAGCATCATGTACTCCCCAAACTCATGTGGCATACTGTGAGCCTACCGCAGTGTACCCAAATGTGTTTTTTTCCTTTTGTTCCCATGCTAACATTGGGGTGCCCAATCTCTGTGTCGGCATCATGTACCCCCAAAATCATGTGGCACACTGGGAGCCCACCCCAGTGTGCCCAAATTTGTGCTTTTTTTCTTATTGCCTGTAAATAAGGAAAACCGTCCCCCGACATCTTTTGTTTTTTTACCTGTAAAACAGAAAACAGTCCCTTGTCATTGCTGCAGTCCCCCTCCACCATACCCACCCTCCCACTGAGCACCCACCACCCCGCACCCCCCTCCCTTACCATCATACTTATCTCCGGAGGTCGGCGCTGTCATCTTCTCTAGACTGGGACACGTCTGCATTCTTCAAAGCCAAACCACAAACTGAAGAATCAAAGATAAGCGTGGTGTAATGGCAGTCAATGGGGTTTTCAACTTATGTTGATATCTCAGCCATTTTTAGGAATTTTGGCCCCAAACTTTCAACGTGGGGTTCATGGGACCCCACATCATGAACACTGTCACTCTCATTTCATTACTCAGTCCCGAAAGGTGATTTTGTGGTCGCTGTGTGGAATCACATTTTGGGACTGATTAATGGAACAACAGTGCATTGAGCAACAGTTCATGAGGTGGGTTCCCAAAAAGCCCATGTTACAAATTTGGTGGAAACATTCCAAAAAATGACTGTGTTATGAGCGTGCATTGCACAGTTTCTACGCACACTCCTAACTTAGCCAATTTTTACTATTTTCACTCCAGATTTTCAACATTGCCATTTTTACACACCTGCTTATTAAAGGAAAACTCCATGTTAAAATCAGAAAAAGATATGTAGTAGTCTTTTTTTTCTGTGTTCTAACCAGTTCCCAGTGTTTTCTTTTCTTCTGGCTGTGAGAGATGTTTTTTCTAACTTTCCCTAACTGTTTTATTGCCCTTGGAGGTTGTCATTCTGGTTTCTTTTATGGCCTCTTATCCCAGATAGTCTTCCCAGAGTGCTCTTTGGTGTGATGTCTAATCGCCCCTGCAGGAAGCCAGTGTCTTGTTACAGGATCTGTCACAGCTCAGCCAGAGAGAAAATACTTCTTCCAGAGAAGACACACTGCTAGATTTTGGGTGATTGTAATCATTATTACTTTTTTATATCAGTACCTTTTCCTGCTATGTTCTGCTCTGTGTGTGTGTGTGTGTGTGTGTGTGTGTGTGTGTGTGTTTAAATCATCACTGTTTACTCTATTCCTCTCAGTCACTTTCAGTTTTTGCACCAGTACTAAGTAGCAAAAATTGAACATCACCTTATAGGTTGTAACATAGCAGGACAGGGTACTAATATCAAAAAATAATAGATTACACTCACCCAAAATCTAGCAGTGTGACTTCTCTGAAAGAAATATTGTCTTTGTGGCTGAGCTGTGACAGACTCTTCTAAATCTAAGGGCATAGCTACACCAGTGTCACATGAACCAGGGTGCATCGTAGGATAAAGAAAGCCAATAAACCTATTTGTGATGGAGATCCAAAGGAGTCGTAAAACTACATACAGCTAGCAGGCTAATTTAGGAAAAACTCCTAATAGCAGACAGAGGGAATGACACACTAGGACTTGACATACATATCAAAACACTCTACATAACATATGTTTTTTGCACAATCTGGGTGGACTTCTCCTTTAACAATACAGCTGTCATTTTTCACATCTTGCCCAAAATGTGTTTTTGTATCTGTGGTACAGAATGGTGTGATCGCTCTGCAAAATCACCTGTCAGGACAAGTGAATGAAATGACAGTGGCACTCTTCATGAGTTGGGGTCCCAAAAAGGCCATGTTGAAAATTTGGTGAAACAACTCCAAACAATGGCTGAGTTACACCTGAGCATTCAACATTTTCTACGCACATGTGTAACTTTGGTAATTTGTCAGCTCTCCACAGCTGTATTGGCTCTGGCTAGACTTTGTTTAATGAGCAAGTAAGGGAGAGGGCAGGTATATGTGTTATTGTTTAGACTGGGAGTCTTGGTGGTATCTCATGGTAGTTCATGGAGTAAGCCTGGTAGGAAGGAACTGGTAAATGTAGTAGACTAATGTTTTTAATATACACTGGGTTGTAGGCAATTCAGGTAGCAACAAGTTAAGCTTAGATGTGCTAAATGAACAAACTGGGAGTTAGAAAGTTTGGACAGAAGAGAGTTGAGTTTCAGCGTGTGATGAATGAATGGGGTGAGTAAGTCTGGGAAGTGAGCTGGAAAGCAACATCGGTAAAGCTGACCTTATCTCAGCATTGAGTTTGTGTGTGAGCAAACTGGCTGGGTGGGAGCATGGGAAGGATTATGGAGGCAGTATTTTTAAAGAACAAAGAAAGTGGTGCCACTATAAGAAAACTATATCTGCTACTTGAAAAACGGAACGTTTCGAAATCTGGAACATGTATAGTATTTCTTTAATGTACTGCATCCTGATTGCAAGGCCTTTTTTAACCATTTGTTGTGATGTCCCAATCCAATGGGTAACAACACGTTTTAAACAAAGTCACAGTATCATGCTCTGCCAAGGACTGCTCTGAATCTGCTGTGTTAAGCAAATACAGACAAAAGTAGATTTACAGCACTCACAGTGCAAGAATGCAAAATCTGCTAATAACGAAACATTTATCGTGCCCTAAATAAACTGGCCACTTACAGGTACTTCGTGGTGCTCTGCCACTTCATTTGGGGTGGTATGGTCAATATGAGACAAACCCCCTAAATACACATAGAATTAAAACTGATGGTAATTAGTACAGACTGCAGTCAGGTGCCCAAAAGCAGTACCTGAAGCATGCTAATAAGAGTGCATTTATAGCAAGAAAACAACAAAATGGTAAGCACCAAGCATGCCATGGATGGTGCTGCACATTGCTGAAAACTTGAAATATCGAAAATAGAGCACCCTTCAATGCAGGACAGAAGTAATCACAATGAAATAACGTGTAAAAGACATTTATTGTGCACCTCGGCAATGCGAATATAAAAACATGTGTCTGGCCACATGTTTTTATATTCGCATTGCCGAGGTGCACAATGAATATTTTTTGCACGTTATTTCATTGTGATTACTTCTGTCCTGCATCAATGGGTGCACTATTTTCAATATTTCAAGCATTTATAGCAAGGTAGTTTTATCTTTCTGATTAAGGCTTTGTAAAAATTAACTTGAAGCAGATAAGGCACAAATAAGGACAGAATAACAATATAGTGCTAGGTGGGTCTGCTATTATTAAAGTGAGCACTTAGAAAACCTGGTGACACAGTTTTTTATATGTGCTTGTTCCAACAAATCTGGGATGTAAATATACAGAAAGTACAAAGTGCTAAGTGCAAATACTAAAAAAGGTGTACTATAAATTATTATATTACACAAGTACAAAAAACAATACTATGAATACAAACCTGCACGTATCAGTGAATCTATATTTAATTCTATAATTTTGATTGATCAAACCAGGTCTAGTATGTCTATTTAAAAAGTGTGTGTGTGTGTACGTGTGTGTGCACACGTGTGTATGTGTGTGTATGACATAAGCAAAAAATATATACAATACAGAAGAGGAGCCCTGGTGGTGGTAGTGGGGAATTGTTCTAGCATCACTGTAATATAAAAACATTGGGCTCAATTCACAAAGGGTGGTGAATGCTGCAAGCCCCGGGTGCGCTGAACTTATGGCGCATGGGGCTTACTGAATTCTCCTGGCCAGTGACTGGGATTCTAGATCTCATTTGCCAATTGCTGCAAGTTAGATGAGCTCTTTCTGGTCCAGCTTGTGGCAGTCTGGGGTACCTTTTTTACAGGGCTAGCACCAAATGTTTGGCGCAAGCTGGCATAAAACAAGAAAAGTGTCGTAAATGCGCCTGATCTTCCTGAATTGGGTGCAGTGTTCAGCAAATTTGTTGGCGCAACTGTGCCAACCAATGGGTATAAAGTAGGAATTGACACAAGCCCTGTGTCGCCCTTCATGAATCTGGACCATAGAGTAAATCAGTACTAATGGGCAAAGCGGTACTCCAAAGGCAAGAAAAAAACGTCTATAAGTGCTGGTAATACTAAGAGTCAAATTCAAAAATTCATAAATTGCAGAAAGTTGAAATAGCTTTGCTAATGCTTCATGTGGCTCCAGATCCCAACAATCATAATTAAGCAATAATGCACAACAGGGTGTGTGTTGTGCTGGGATAACATCACGCCTGGGGTGATTAGGCGCGAGGCGCGGGCGGTCGACTAATCACCCCAGAAGTGACGTTATCCCAGCACAACACACATCCTGGAGTGCATTATTGCTATTATACAATGGCTCATTAAAAAAAAAAGGAAAAGAAAAGAAAAAAAAGTGCCTTTTAGTACATTTTTTGTCATTTTTTGCATGGGTAGGGTTATATTATGAAAAAGTAGTGCTGCTTTAGCCAGCAGCTGGAGCTGAAGTGCTTTTCAGTGGCTGTACAGTCCCATAGCAACCTTTGCTGGTGCCATTTGTTGTTAATATGCCCTTTGACTCTTTGTTTATGCTGTGTTTTGGCTTTTGGGATTGTATTTACGTAGTTTTCTTCTGTGTTTCCATGACTGACTTTTAACTGTAGTTCTGAATGAGAATCGGGACTGTCGTGCCCCATCCCCTACCAATCTGTCTTACAGTCTGCCACTCGCTGCTGTCTGAAAGAGCTAGAAGGAGGAGGTAGGGAAGATTTTTTGGACTGCATGTTTATGGTGAAGTTAAATAAAAAAAAAAAAAGACAGTGTGTTGAGCCAGCGAGCATTACAGACAGCCTCGCGGCGACTGTTTAAACAGTCAGTTGCTCACTTGCTCGCTCACTGGGCGTACTCGGTCTGACTGATTGTTGAATTTCGTCTTATCATGCTTTCAGCTGCAGGTTTCTTTTTTAAAATAGGAGAAAAAGACTCTGGTGGGGAGTGTGAAATGGTTGTTTATTTTTTGTTTCTGCTGCTTTTTTTTTCGGGAAGACGGCTGGTGGCTCCAGAGCAAGTGAAGTGAAGTGCGGAGCGGGAAGCAGCAAAGCGGGCTGCGTGTAATGATTTTTACTTGATGCGGTCTTCTGTGTTACTGGGACTAGACCCGTGATGTTGTACTGGGATAACATCACAGGTCCAGTCCCAGAGTGACCAATCAGAGTTCAGGAAATTTTTTGCCATTGTATAATCAAACTTGTGCAGTAAGCTACCATGAGTCAGAGACATTGAGTGCTGTGTCAGTAATTTTTTGACTTTTTCATTTTCCAGTTTTCTGGGTTCAACAAGGGTGCAACATACACAATGACAGCAACAGCCCACAGATGTGGGGGCAAGCACTTGACAGTCCTGTCTAGAAGACAACAGCAATCTCGCCAACAGAAGAGAACAGAGACAGGAGACACTACAAAATAACGTTTTACAATATGTACAGCTCAGCCATGAACCACACAGCTTGAGCATCTCCTGAAACAAGAGACCAAGACATGGTATGGTATAAATAGCATTTTACAATATGTACAGCTCAGCCATGTACCACGCAGCTTGAGCATCTCATGAAACAAGAGACCAAGACTTGGTATGGTATAAAGAGCTTTAAACAATATGTACAGCTCAGCCATGTACCACGCAGCTTGAGCATCTCATGAAACAAGAGACCAAGACATGGTATGGTATAAATAGCTTTAAACCATATGTACAGCTCAGCCATGTACCACGCAGCTTGAGCATCTCATGAAACAAGAGACCAAGACATGGTATAGTATAAAGAGCTTTAAACAATATGTACAGCTCAGCCATGTACCACGCAGCTTGAACATCTCATGAAACAAGAGACCAACACATGGTGTAGTATAAATAGCTTTAAACAATATGTACAGCTCAGCCATGTACCACGCAGCTTGAGGATAAAGAAGAGGCTGGCAGCAGGCATTGAAGCTTTCAAGTTTAAAGAACAATGGGAGACAGCACTACTTGTCTTTATTGAAGAAGATAAGAATAATTTACACTTACATTAAAGCAGAGGTCAGCAAACTGCAGCAAGAGCTCAGTGTTTTCAAAGACCTGTCTGAATTCAGAAAAATAGCTGAACATAAACAAGACAAGCATCAGAGGGACAAGAGATTACATCTCTGGTGAAGTGTTTAACTGGGATAGAAAAGAGAGATCTATCGGTCATGGGAGAGCAGAGCCAGTTCAAACAAAATAAAAAAGAAACACAAACAGAGGAAAGGCAATTTTGGAACTAACAACCTAAAGAGACAAACACAATTAGTGATACTGACAGTGAAGATTTGGAGACAAATGAATAGGCAGGTATAAGCACTGCTACTGCCACCTTGAAATCAATGTTTTTTTAGAAGACCAGGAGGGGTAACTCTTCAACAAGACACACAAAAAATGATACAGAAGTTCACAAAACAAAAGAATAATAAAAAAATGGGAGAGAAAAAACATGCAGGGGTGAAAGGGGAGGAAGGAGAGACAATGAGCAAGTGAGACCTCAGGAAGCCACTATGACAGAAAATGAAGATAAAGAAATAATTAATCTGTCCATTCAAATCTTTACAGAAAATGGACAAAAACTTCTAAACAGAGGCCTTTGCTTTATTCCTACTCTGAAAGTGAATCACTTTAACGTCTGGGTTGAACTTTAAAAATATTTAAAAAAATAAATCTAACGTAATTGTTTGACAACAACAAAGCCACCATGAGAAGGTCCACTCATATGAAAACAGGCATGGATGGTGAACTTTTCTACTGTGACCTATCCCTATTATTGGAAGTAATAGATGAAGAAGCTATACGAACATCGGAGCAGGCTTCACCTAGCATTGATTTTCCTGACCCATATCTGACACCTCATTTGGGAATACAACATATATGAAGGGAACAATACCAGTTTATGATTTCAGCCAATGTAACAGCATTTTGAACCAGTGTATGATTTCAGCCAATGTAACAGCATTTTGAACCAGTTTCAAAACTTAGTCCATCAACTCAGGATCCAGCTATACATATCTACAAAAGAACTGTTATTCGGTGTTAGACAATCTTTTCAACTCTCAGGTGGGGGGATAACAATAACTTGACAACAGATGAAGCATCTGCATTAGAACATTTAATAAAGCGGATAACATTGTCATCAGGAGGTCAATAAGGAAGGTAATATTGTCATACTTAACAAGGATAATTACCCCCAAGAAGCATCCTGGCTTCTAGGTGATACAGATACTTATAATTGCCTTAACTATGATCCTACCAATAGGTTTAGGAACGTGCTGTACCAACATGTTAATGACACCCTCTTCAGGGGGATATAACACACCAGGAAGTAGAGATTATTAAGGTTAAAGGAAACAGTCATGGCCACATTCTTTTACCTTTCCAGGACACACAAAAGCCTCATAAATCCACTAGGGAAGCCAATAATTTCAGGCTTAGGCTCTTTATCTGAAACTCTTTGTAAATTTACAGACTTTTTTCTACCGTCTATGGTGCTCCAGTTAGAAAGATAAATAAGTGTTTCAATGCACCTGCTAGAAAAATTATTAAATGTGGCATGGCATGAGGACTTTATGTGGACTGGGATAGATGTAGTGTCTCTGTATACTACCATTCCTCATCAACTTGGTTTGAGGACACTGGATTAATTTTTACGTTGATATGCCTATACCAGTGCACCATGCCCACAATGTTTAATAGATTCTGCAGAATTTATACTTAAACATACTTTCTTCATGTTTAATGGTGATATCTATCCACAAAAAGAAGAGGTACAGCAACGGGGCCCACAGTAGAGGGCACCTCTTTTGCTAATCTTTACCTTAGATGGTGGGAAAGGCTCACCATCTTTGATGATGTGGCAAATAAATTTCAGGGGCAAACTGTGCACTGGTACAGGTATATCAATACTATACTGGTTATACAGAGTGGTTTCAGAGAAAGTGCACAAGAATTTGTTAATTTTCTAAACAATGATTTGAACCTTCAGTTCACTGTATCCATTGGCAAGGAAACTGTCAATTTCCTGGATCTTAAGCCCCATTCACATCATGACAAATCTGCTGTGCATGTCTGAACACCACTGTCTTGCCATTTGAGGGCTGCTTTTTGTTGTGTCTGAGATTCCTGTTGCCTTGGGATTGGGTTGTGGTGCAGGCATTTTGCACCATTGTACTTGGCCATTTGAATGCCTGCACCACACACAGCATTGTGATAGGCTTTTCCAAGCCTGCACTACATTTTCAGGCACACTATTTTTTCCCACCCGAGTTCAGCTAAGGATTATTACTAGTAGTATCAACACAGATGAACTTGGGAATTGATTTTTTTTGAAAACCGAGGGCTAAAAAGTAAAAACAAACATGGTCTCAGAGCTGAGCAGAGCACTGGGCACTTGCCACTTATGCATGCATAAGCATGCCCAGTGTCACGCTCAGCTCTCAGACTATGTTCCACTTTGTAGCCCTTTGTTTACAAAAAGAAGCACTTCCCAGAGTTCAGCTCTGTTTACACTAACAGAAACAATCTTCAACTGAACTCAGGCCGAAAACCCCGTACTCAATCATGTGGTGCCATCACCCCAACTCGACCGTCTCCTTCCCCTTCGGAACCCTCCCCTTTCAGCTGGGACTTCAGGGAGCACTCTCCAGTGCACCAAGGCCATATTGTCTGAATGTTGCTTCACAGCATTTCAGCAGGAATGGCCAGAACCAATTACATGGCGCTGATGTACGTCAGTCGCCATATTAATGAGCCTTTAGATTATATAGAAACTGTTCCAGTTCTAATGAGTTTGACTGTCACATGAGATGTTTCAGACATTTTCGGAGAAGTGTTATAAGGTAGACATTTTGGACTAGGCATTAAGAAAGGTAAGAAGCACAGGCAGACAAACTGTATTAAAAACAAAGAACAAAAAAATAAAAAATCACTCCCTTAACTTTGTTTTGGAATTTAATAATAGCAGCTACAAAGGTAAAACACATCTTACTCCAGAATTAGAACATTCTGACACACTGTAGTAATTCTGAAGTATTTGTGAACAAACCCAGAGTGTGTTGTGGTTGAACACTAAATCTTAAAGAACTTGTGACTCATAGTCACCTCAAATGTCCAAATACACTTAGACCCACTTGGTAGCCACAAAAGCCATTGCGTTTTCATGTCTGTGGTAAATGCACTATGTGCAAATATGACAGTAACTGCAAAAATAAAATCACTTACCCACTTCACTGCTGCTTTTATTGTAGACATTTACCAGTATGCCACCTGTTAACACTGCTTTTGTAATTTATTGTATCAGCTGCCCTTGCAATAAAATTTACATTGGCAGAGCTATTAGGGAGGTCAAGAAACAAAGTGATGAACATGTCAACGATACACATACTGGCATTATGTAGTCCTCTGTGGGTCTACATTTTAAAGACTACCATGCCTCTGATCCATCAAATTTGGCCTTCTGTGTTCTCGAACATGTACCAGTTCAACAGCAGGGTGGGGACAACATACAACTCCATCTCCAAAATGAAACAAATGGATCTTAACTCCACAAGCTATGCAACCAGCTGGACTCAATGAAGAAATTGACTGTATTGTAATTTTATAAACTGCTGAAAATGTTTAACATCTCTCTGTTTTATTTCTTTTCCAGATGAGGGGCAGTACATTTGTGTGTTTGATTTTTGGATTTTCCAGATGACAACAGTTTTTACAGACATTTCCCTTCCAGTCTTCAGCTATTTCAACCTTCTACAATTTATGGATTTTTGAATTTGACTCTTAGTAGTACTAGCAATTATATATGTTTTTTGCTTGGCTTCTTTTAACCTTTTTGTTCATTATTACTAATTTACTCCATGTTTTAATATTACAGTAATGCTACAACCTCCCCCCCACTCACCTCAGTGCCTTTTCTGAATTGCATATATTTTTTGTGTGTCTGGTTTCCCTTCCTCACTGTTCACCCCCCACACACATTTGTTTCCCTCACTGTTTACCCCTTCCCCACGCTTGCACTCACACACACACACACACACACACACACTTTTTTAATATACGTACTAGACCTGGTTCGATCAATCCAAATTATTGAGTTAAATATATATTCACTGGTATGTGCAGGTTTGTATTTGTAGTATTGTTTTTTTGTACTTGTGTAATATAATAATTTATAGTACACCTTTTCTAGTATTTGCACTTAGCACTTTATACTTTCTGCATACTTACTAGAATTGTTAGAACAAGTACTGTACATACAAAAAATTGTACTAACAGATTTTCTCTGTGCACGCTTTAATAATAGCATTGCATTGCTCTTCTGCCCTTATTTGCATCTTCCCTACTTCAAGCTAATTTTTACAGAGCCTTGATCGGAAAGATAAAGCTACCTTGCTATAAATGCACTATTAACTTGTTTTGGGTACTGCTTTTGGGCACCTGACTGCAGTCTGTACTAATAGCACTAGTTGTAACTCCATGTGTATTGAAGAGGTTGGACATGTCAGGAGGAGTGGACAGAATGATGAGAGATATAAAGAAGCTGGAAGATTGGTCAAGGGATTGGCAACTGGGGTTCAACACAAAAAAGTGCAAGATAATGCACATGGGTCACAAAAACTTAGGGGCAATATATATATGGGGGGTATTCAATGCTCCAAACAAGAAAGAGACCTGGGGATGACCATCTCTGATGACCTCAGGGTCAGTAGGCTATGTGACAATGTAGCAGGCAAGGCTAGCAGCATGCTGGGCTGCATAGGCAGAGGAATAACCAGCAGAAAAAGGGAGGTGATGATTCCACTATATTGATCATTGGTGAGGCCACACCTTGAGAACAGTGTCCAGTTCTGGAGGCCTCATCTATGTGAGGACAATGATAGGCTAGAGGTGGTTCAGAGGAGAATGGTGCAGGGACTGCATCACATACCCTACAGGGATAGGCTGAGGCTAATAGCACTGTATTGCTCTTCTGCCCTTATTTGCATCTTCCCTACTTCAAGCATATTTTGACAGAGCCTTGATCAGAAAGATAAAGCTACTTTGCTATAAATGCACTATTAGCTTGTTTTGGGTACTGCTTTTGGGTAGCTGACTGCAGCCTGTACTAATTAGCACTAGTTGTAACTCCATGTGTATCATAGATACACAGATACATAGACAGTGTTGGCAGATAAGGGCCTATGGCCCACCCAGTCTGCCCATTTGAGCTTGTAAGTTCAGTTTATGTTTTCCTAGAAGTCTGTTGCACCTAACCCCTGACCTCCAGAATTCCTTTATGTCTATCCCATGCATTCTTAAATCCTGTGATTGTTTCAGCCCCCACCACTTCCTCTGGCAGGGTGTTCCACTTGTCCACCACCCATTCTGTGAAGAAATTCTTCCTCACGTTTCCTCTGAATCGTCCTCCTCAACTTCATCCCATGCCCTCTAGTCCTGAACACCTTTTTCACTTAAAAGTAGTGTATTCCTGCACCCTGTTCCTCCCTGTAAGATACTTGTATGTCTCTATCATATCCCTCTCTCCCTCCTCTCCTTCAGGAGTACATGTTCAGTTCCTTCAACCTGTCTTCATAGGACTTGTAATGCAATCCATGCACCATCTTTGTTGCCCTCCTCTGAACCTTCTCTACCCTGTCTATGTTCTTACGTGAGGTATGGTCTCCAGAACTGTAAACTGTACTCCAGGTGGGGCCTCACTAGTGTCTTGTATAGTGGAATTATGACCTCCTTTTCCTGCTGGTGATGCCCCTGCCTGCATGCATCCAGCATCTATTTGCTTTACCTGCTGCCTTGTCACACTGTTGCCCTACCTTGAGGTCATCGAGAGATGATTACCCCAAGATCCCTTTCCTGCTTGGTGCATGCTATATCCTCACCCCCAACTGATATATATTGTGCCAGGGTTTTGTCCCCATATGCATTATCTTGCACTTCTTTGCATTGAATTTCAACTGCCAAACCCCTGACCATTCTTCAAGTTTCTGCAGGTCTCTTCTCATTCTGTCTACACCCTCTGGTGTGTCTACTCTGTTACACAGCTTTGTGTCATCAGTGAACAGTGAAATTCTGCCTTCTAGGTCCGGTGCAATGTTACCGATGAAGATGTTGAATAGGACCGGTCCCAGCACTGATCCCTGTGGTACCCCACTGGTCACTCTTCCCTCTGTGGAGTGACAGCCATTTACCACCACCCTCTGTGTCCTGCCACCCAGCCAGTTACCTACCCACCACACTACTGTCCTGCCCACACCCATATTCCCCAGTTTGTGTAATAGTCTTCTATGTGGCACAGCGTCAAAGGCCTTGCTGAAGTCCAGATAGGCCATGTTCACTGCCCGTCCCTGATCCACCTCCCTAGTCACCCAGTCAAAAAAATCAATGAGGTTGGTCTGACATGACCTCCCCCTGATGAAACCATGCTGCCTTGGGTCCTGTAGTCCATTGACAACCAGATGTTCCACCAATCTCTCCTTCAGTAGTGCTTCCATGATCTTCCCCACTACCGAGGTGAGGCTGACTGGTCTGTAGCTCCCTGCTTCCTCTTTGTTCCCACTTTTGTATAAAGGGACTACATCTGCTGTCCTCAGTCTTTGGGTACCTCCCTGTTTCCAGTGATTGGCTAAACAGGATAGCCAGAGGTTCAACCACCACCTCTCTTAGTTCTTTAAGGACCTGGGGTGCACCCATCTGGCCCCATTGCTTTATCAACTCTTATTACTTCCAGTTCCTTCGGACCCTTTCTCATGTAAAGGGACTTGTGTCCATTCTGCACCATTCTCCCCTTGTACTCCCTTCAGACCCATTACCCTCCTCTTACTCAGTAAAGACTGAGCAGAAATACCTGTTCAATATGTCAGCTTTACTGTTGTCATCCTCCCTGTGACCCATCCTCCCTCTTCAGTCTCTCTATCCCTCCCTTTGTCTTTCTTTTTGCTTATGTACCTGTAAAAGGTTTTGTCCCCTCTACCCACTGATTTTGCAATGTGTTCTTCTGTCTGAGCTTTGGCTTCCCTTACTGACCTCCCTGCCTCCCTTTGCTTCTCCTGGTACTTCTCCCTATCCCCTTCTGCCTGTGCCTTTTTGTATTGCCTGAATGCAATCTTTTTGGCTTTCACTTTCTTTGCTACCTCTTTGGAAAACCATAATGGTCTCCTCTTAGAAACATAGAAACATAGAAACATTGAAACATAGAAACATAGAAACATAGAAACATAGAAACATAGACTTTGATGGCAGATAAGGACCACTAGGCCCATCTAGTCTGCCCATTTCCCTACCTACAGGATAGGCCGCAGATCCTAGTTAACCAACAGCCTATTTCTTCCTACCCCTCACAGGTGGCCTTATGTCTGTCCCATGCATTCTTGAATTCTCCCACAGTTTTAGACCGCACACCTCCTCAGAAAGGTTGTTCCATGCATCCACTACCCTCTTTGTGAAATAATACTTCCTCACATTGCCCTGAACTGCCTCCTTCTATCTTTAAATTGTGTCCCTTGTTCTTGCAAGTCTCTTTTCTGAAAGATGCTACCCTCTTGGACTTTGTTGATTCCACTGAGGTACTTAAAGTTTCTACCATGTCCCCCTCCCTTCTTTCCTCAAGGGTATACATGTTAAGCTCCTTTAGTCTCTCCTCATATGGCTTCTCTTGCAGACTCTGCACCATTTTAGTTGCCCTCTTCTGGACTACCTCTATCCTGTCTATGTCCTTGCGGAGATGGGGTCTCCAGAACTGGACACAGTACTCCAGATGGGGTCTCACCAACTGTCTGTACAGAGGGATAACAACTTCCTGTTTTCTGCTGCTGATGCATCTCCCTATACATTCCAGTATATTCCCAGCCCTCCCTACTGCCTTCTCACATTGCTTGCTAACCTTAAGGTCATCTGATATAATTACCCCCAGGTCCCTTTCCTTTTTTGTTGTTGTTACTACCTCCCCACCCATTGTGTATTCTTCCCTGGGTTCTTGTTTCCCAGGTGCACTATTTTGCACTTCTTGGCATTGAATCAAGCTGCCATACTTCTGACCATTCCTCCAACCTTGCCAAGTCCTTTTCATCCTTTCACGCCTCCTTGTGTATCAACCCTGTTGCAGATCTTTGTGTCATCTGCAAAAGGCATCCTTTCCTTCAGTCCCTCTGCAATGTCACTGATGAAGACATTAAAAGGACTGGACCCAATACTGAACCCATGGTACCCACTAGTAACCCCTCTTTCTTCAGAGTGGACTCCATTTACAATTACCTTCTGTGTCCTGTTGTGCAGCCAATGTTTTACCATGCTACCACCCTGGGACCCCTCCCAGGCTAGTTAATTTGACTATTAATCTTTTGTGTGGGACTGTGTCAAATGCCTTGTTAAAGTCTAGGTAGGTCATGTCCACAGCCCCTCCTGGTCTACTACTTTGGTCACCAAGTCAAAGAAATCTATTAGATTCGTCTGACATGACCTTCCGCTGTGAACCCATGCTGCCTTGGGTCTGTGCTCCACTGGCCTCTAGGTACTCAACTATTCTTTCCTTCAGAGTGACTCCATCACTTTCCCTATCACAGAGGTCAGACTGACAGGTCTGTAGTTTCCTACCTCTGTCTTGGTCCCACTTTTGTGAAGGGAATCACATCCGCCTTCCTCCAGTCCTCGGGTACCACACCATCCTCCCATGATTTATTAAAAGAGTAGCCAGTGGTTTCACTAGTTCCTCCTTAATTCTTTTAGAATTCTGGGGTGAATTCCATCAGGACCCATTGCTTTGTCCACCTTCAGTTTTAGGGTTCTTGCAGAACCCTTTCTTCTGTGAAAGGACTGGATCGACCCCCTATCAAGGTGCTTCTGTTAATTGGATTAGCACTTCCCTCCTCTTTTGTGAATACTGAGCAGAAATATTCGTTCAGTATCCCTGCTTTTCACTGTCCCCCTCTGCCCACCCACCGCTCATTCTATTCAGCTCACTCATCCCTCCCTTTGTCTTTCTACGCTTACTGATGTACCTATAAAAGGTTTTATCCCACTTCTTAACTGAGTTGGCTATCTTTTCCTCAGTTTGGGCCTTTGCTATTCTGTCTTCCCTCCCTGCTTCCTTCTGCCTTAACTGGTACAGCTCTCTGTCCTGCTCCTTCTGTTTTCCTCTTGCTAACTTGCTTAATGCATAATTCTGTTGTTCTTGTAATCCCCATTTTAAATACTGCCCACTGTTCCTCAACCCCTGATTCCTGTCCCATTCCCCTTAATGCCTCTTTAAAGTATCTCCCCATTTTCCCAAAGTCTGCCCCCCTAAAATCCAGGATACGTGTTTTTGTGTGGTTTGGTTCTGCTCTTTCTGTGATTTCAAACCACAATGACTGGTGGTCACAGTTCCCCAGGTGCTCCCCACTGTGACCCCATCACACTGTCCCTGTTTGTGAGCACAAGGTCAGTATTGCCTTCTGCCGGGTTGGTTCCATGACCAGTTGCTTGTGGAATGCACCCTGAAGGAGTCCAGGATAAATCTGCTCTAGTTGAGTGCTGCTGGGATGCTTCAGTCCACGTCTGGAATATTGAAGTCTCAACCAGTACTACTCTCACTTTGTCTGCCATCCTTTGGATGGCTAGTATCAACTTCCTATCTGTTTCTTCCTCCTCCTGGGCTGGTGGTCTATAGACCACACCTGTGCGGATAGCTGTCCCCATTTTCCTTTCCAGCTTAACCCACAGTATCTCTCACCCATTTTGTTCCTGCTGGATTTCTGTGGCCCTTATGTCATTTTTCACATACAGTGCCACTCCTCCTCCCTTCCTTCCTGCTCTGTCTCTTCTGAATATGTTGTAGCCAGGTATGGCCATCTCCAAGTCGTGGTTATCATTACACCAGGTTTCAGTGATGGCTACAATGTCCAGGTCTGACTGCACCATGACAGCCTCAGATCTTCCATCTTGTTGCTAAGGCTCTGGCATTTGCACACATGGCTTTCCATGATTTGACCTCCCTAGACTGTTTCGCTGTTCTCTCCAGCCCCTTCCTTGGTTGTCCTTTATCCCTGGTTCTCTTGCTGTCTGCCTTTCTGCTGAATTTTGCCTTTTCTGCCTATCCACCTCTTGGGTGCTAATCTCCATCTTTTGCACACTGCTTTGTAAAGATAGCCACTCCTCTGGTTCACTGGTTCCACTGCTGGCTGTGGGGGTGAGCAATGGGTACCCTCCTGATGGCCTGCCACCCCTTTTGCTAGTTTAAATGCTTGTCAATGTAGCATTTAAACTTATCATTGAGTGCTTGATTCCCTCCAGGATGGATGCAGGCGTCAGGCTTGAACAAACCTCCATCCCTCCAGGTGGGTCCCAGTCACCAATGAATCCAAACCCTTTCCTCACAGCACCAGTTCTTCAACCATGAGTTAAAGTTCCTGGTGCATGCACTCCTATGCTCTCCCTTGCTTCTCTAGGTAGTACTTCTGAGAAAGTGACAGAAGTAGCTACTTGCTTGAGACCCTCCCAATTTCCTAAACTCTTCCTGAACTTCCTTTGGCTCCCCATTTGCCAGGTCATTAGTACCTAGGTGGATAATGACATCCAGCTCCACCTCCTGTCTTGCCTTCCCAGTGATCCCCAGGATCTTTCTTCCATCCCTCCATGCCGTGGCACCTGGTAGCACCTCACCTCCCTGTCCTCCCCTCCTGTGTTCCTAGCTGGATCCCTCTTATGATGGAGTCCCCCACCAGGATTTGCTTCCTCCTCCTCTGGGATCCACTGCTTTCCCTGCTGAGGTCACCTCCTTGGCTAACCTCCACATCCTTTCCTTCCCACTTCTCTAGGTACCTCTATTTGGTTGTCCCATTTGCCAGTGTGGCATATGAGTTCTTGAGTGGAATTGGATCTGGGATGTGCCTCTGCTGACCGCTCCCCTCCCTGAGCCCACTGTCATCCAAGTGCTCCTCGTTCTCGGCATCCTTTGAGGCAGTTGCATTGGACTGGGTGGTCTCTGGATAGGGGTGATGGTACTCCTGACCCAGTTTACTTCTGCTCTGAGTCTGGCTACCTCATCCTGCAGTCCAGAGAGATGCATGCAGATAGGGCAGCACCTCAGTGTCCAGAAGGTCTGCCTGAATATGGCTGTCCCACAGCCACTGCATTGCACCACTCCCCACATTATACTGCAATTATACTTCTATTCCACTACTTGTCTGCTACTGAAGCTCTCCTAGTTCCCTTTGTTAATTTACTGTCCTAAAATCCTGCCACTGATCCTCAGATAATTTTCTTTAAAAAAAAAGAAAAGAAACCAATAAATAAATAAATGAGTCAAAACACTTGTCGTGCTGAGGGTGGGCTTCTTCCCCCTTATGCCCCTCCTACTTCACCCCCTTACTATACCCTGTGTTTAGCTCCTGTCAATCAGATTTAACAGGGCATATAATTAAGAGTTGAGGGAAGGGGAGAGAGGAGGGGCGAAAATTTGCAGCAATTAAAGACAGCACAGAAATACACCACCACTACGTTTTAAATTTTCAACAGGTCCATAACAATTCTAAGTAAAGACAACAAAGAAAGTACTGTGTCACTAAAAGCCCACAATCTAAGTTTAAAAGAAAAATAGCAATTACCAGTTACTCTAAAGCACTGAATTGAATATGTTTCCTTCCTTCCCCTTCTGGCTTCTTCTGAGAAAATAAAACTCACTTGCTACCTCAACTCTGACTAAGCCCCACCTCCAGTTATCACGTAGCTGAGGTCAGAGGCCAGACAATTAACACCCTCACTCAAACTACAGGGCACGTCAGACAAGCCAAGATAAAATTTGCAGCAATTAAAGACAGCACAGAAATACACCACCATTACGTTTTAAATTTTCAACAGCCCCAAAACAATTCTAAGTAAAGACAACAAAGAAAGTACAGTGTCAGTAAAAGCCCACAATCTAAGTTTAAAAGAAAAATAGCAATTACCAGTTACTCTAAAGCACTGAATGAATATGTTTCCTTCCTTCCCCTTCTGGCTTCTTCTGAGAAAATGAAACTCACTTGCTACCTCAACTCTGACATTTATCCCCCCCCCCCGATGAAGGGCCAAAAAGCACCAGGAACTGGTCAGTTTGTTACAGGCCACAATAAATATTTGCTATTGGCAGCTTTTGCATTCTTATACTGTGAGTGCTGTGAATTTGTGCTTCTGTAAGAACAAGTTTTAGCCAATCAAACAGCAGCATTTCAGTGCCCATTTTACAATAAATAAATAGCCACTGTTGCTTATCAGTTAAACCTCATAGGACAATAACAGAATCAGCTGCAGCTGGGCACGATGTTTGGCAAATGGAGGACAGCAGCTCTGACCACTCAGAAATCACACTGCTGTTAAGCAAGCTGGAGAACAGGGGGGCTGGGAAAGAGGGTACTGAAGTGGGTGGGGAATTGGTTGGGTAATAGGATGCAGAGGGTGGTGGTAAATGGCATCCACTCTGTAGAGGTTAAAGTGACCAGTGGGGTGCCACAGGGTTCAGTTTTGGGTCTGGTCCTCTTCAATGTCTTCATCAGTGACATTGCAGAGGGTCTAGTAGGAAACATATGCCTGTTCGCTGACAACACCAAGCTCTGCAAGAGGTTGGACATGTCAGGGGGAGTGGACAGAATGATGAGAGATATAAAGAAGCTGGAGGATTGGTCAAGGGATTGGCAACTGGGGTCAACACAAAAAAGTGAAAGATAATGCACATGGGGCACAAAAACCTGGGGGCAATATATATCCTGGGGGGCAGGGAGGAGGAATTCAATTCTCCAAACAAGAAAGAGACCTGGGGGTGACCATCTCTGATGACCTCAGGGTCAGTAGGCAATGTGACAAGGTGGCAGGCAAGGCTATCAGGATGCTGGGCTGCATAGGCAGAGGCAGAGATATAGTGCTAGAGGCGGTTCAGAGGAGAATGGTGCAGGGACTGCATCACACACCCTACAGGGATAGGCTGAGGGAATTAAATATGCATTCTCTGGAGGAGAGGAGGGGAAGGGGGGATATGATTGAGACATTAAAATACCTCACAGGGATAAATAAAGTGCAGGAGAATACAATTTTTTAAAGAAAAAAATGCTCAAGGACAAGGGGGCACAGGGTGAAACTGGAAGAAGGGAGGTTCAGGGAGGAACGTGAAGAAATACTTCTTCACACAGAGGGTGGTGGACAAATGGAAAAGCTTGCCAGCAGAGCTCATGGAGGCAGAAAGGATTACAGGTTTTAAAAAAGCTTGGGACAGGCATACCAGGCTGTTGGTAGGCAGGGAAGGGGGGGCAACCTATTACCAGCAGAATTTGAAAAAGCACATTTCTTAGGATTGATAGGGCAGATTCAGTGGGCTGAAGGCTCTTATCTGTTGAGAACTTCTATGTTTCTGTGTCTCAGTGTTGCTAATGGCCCATGGGACAGGTTCAAGGAACTCCTGATCACACCACAGAAGTTAGGAGAACCTCATGGAATAAAAGATACAAAATACAGCAACACTTTTTAAAACAGCTATTACAAAAGCCCTGCACTGAGACATACTGTTGTGCATTTTAGCCTGCTGGGTGCTTATTCTGGCCCATGCCCCTATCCCTGGTAGTGTGATCTAAGGAAAATCTAAGCACAGTACAACACAATGAAACACTTAAAAATGCTAATACACTCTAAATGAAGACAGCGCACAAGATTATTCATTTTTATATGGGTTTACAGTTGATTAATTTTTGCAGGGAAACAGTGCAGCTTTGTGAGGTGCACCTTGATATTTTCCCCATGTCAAACTAGATGTACATAAGAGATAAGTAGTCTGATGTTGCCCTCTAGTGGCAGCTAGTGTTATTGTACTCTGACAGTCAAGAACAGTTAGTCCAACATTGGGATCAGGAATAATGCCAGACTGTCAGATGTTATAACTCAGGGAATCACAACCTTCCTGATCCCAATTTTAGAGCTATAGCAGGGATTCAGCTGACCAATCTTCGATCTTTTTCTTTTAAAGACTGAATCAATGAATGATGATGTCCTCCTATAGTAATATAGCAACACCTGATTGGCTGACAAGCAGCAATGGTAAATGGGGGGAGGGCATACCTCTCAACCTCCTGCCTCATAAATCAGGGACAAGGCTTAAATGAATCAGGGACAAAGGACCATAATCAGGGACACATCTTCAAAATGTGTGCTATTCATTCAGGAAGCTAAGGGGCTTAATGTAAAATGCATTTTCTGACTAAGAACATGTCTCTAACTTTAATGTCTGTCATTATTTTTTGCTCACAATCCCCCCTGTTGAGTCACGGAAACACAAATTTTAGGAGGGACTAAGGTAAATATTGAGGCAAATACAGGGACGTCCCTGAAAATCAGGGACACTTGAGAGGTATGGGGGAGGGGGGAAATGTAGACAGGACAAAGGGGAAATTCTCCTAGCCTGGTTAGGAAGTGCCATGGAATCTTGAACATCCACCTAAAGAACCACCAGAACAGGCAGACGGGACTTTCTTTAACCTGGCTATTATAAATGGGAGCCACTACAGTAGTTAAACTACTTGATAATCTTTGTTTAAGAATTTTGTACTTAGAAACATAGAAGCTGTGGGCAGAAAAGGATCTCCTGGCCCACCTAGTCTGCCCTAAATGATGTTGAGGCCTCATCTGGAGTACTGCATGCAGTTCTGGAGACTTCACCTTCATAAGGACATTGACAGGATGGAGACAGTGCTGCAGAGCACAGCAACTAAGATGGTGCAGGGTTTGCAGCATAAGACGTATGAGGAAAGGTTAAAAAACCTCACATGTATATGCTGGAGCAGAGGAGGGGACGGTGGGATATGATTGAAACATTCAGGTACCTCAAAGGCATAAATAAGGTGAAGGGGGAAAACATCTTCCACCAGTGGCATCAGCAGGATTCTAGATGTGGGGGGAAGGGCACATGCCCTCATTAGTGACTTCAGCCAAAAAGGTGAGCCCTGGGGGAATTGTCCCCCGGAATAAACTTTGAAGAATTTGGTGCCAAATGGTGCATTTTAGAAACATTTTCTTTGAAATCTGCAGCAAGACAAGCATAGGGATTTTGTAGCTGAAATCCTGAAAAACACAGCAGGTGACTTGAACATGCCCCCACTAATGACCTTTTTCCAGAAAGAGGGGTTCGGAGGCATTTTCCCACCGTAAGAAATTTTGAAGAATTTGGAGAAAAATTTGTGCATTTTAGAAGCAAATCCTAGGAAATCTCCAGCAAGATAAACATAGGAATTTATTAGCTGAAACCATGAAATACAGCAGGACAGTCAATTGGGGAATGAGGGAACATAGTACTTATTCTAGGACTGCTTTATTTCCTCAGTCTTTAAATCAGGTCCTCATACACAAATAACTGCACACAAAAAAAAAGCAACATGGACTGTGTGACAGGCATGTCCAGCAAACACTGCTGTTATTTATTTTAAGGGATAGGAGAAATGCTCTGTGGGCTATTAAACTTTAAGGACTGTCAACAACAAACACTGCTGTTATTTACTTCTGGATTTGATGAAACAGAAATACCTGTGGTCAATAATTCTACGTTTCTCCATCCCCTGACTTCTGCTCCCTTCTCTCCCTTCTCTCACTTTCACTCTTTCTCTGTCCCAAACCAGAAGGCCATATATACTGTATAACAGGCTGCTATAGCCCCCACAGGTGGTGACAATATTATGTATCATCTCTCCAAGTGTATTAAATCACACAATGATTAAATATTTATTTTTGGTTATCTAAACTATGATTTGCTTTCATTTAAATCCATAATCTGATGATTTAAAGCTGCTTAGTGATGGGTTTGGTGTTACATAACTCATAACTAAGCAAACTACAGGTAGACCAAACTACAAAAACGCTACTCAGTCCTTATGCCCTGATCTTTATTTTTCAAGAGCAGACTCCAGAAAATTCCTCTATACTGCTGTCTTTGAAAAATTATGTTAGTAATCATAATATACCTGCCTTAGACACCTAAAAACCTAGAACCATTACTAAATTCATAGATAAAAGGAGTTATAACCATTTCAATAAACAGTATGCCATGCCTGATCTATCAGTCATGTATAGGCACAGATTAAAATTGATCCCCTTAGTGCAGGATGCTACAAGCTAATTTAACTCACAACTCCTCAGTGTTGTCCCCACATTGGCCCCTCTAAGACAAAATAGAGTACAAAGGAGGAGGGGCCCCTGGTTCTCACGTGCCCTTCGGATAGCTTACATGCCAGAGAGCTGCACTGGGCCAAATCAAAGCTCACTCAAGCTGATTAGGACTGGGTTGTATCTAGACCAACCAAATGCTGGATTCTAGTGTGACCAGGCCTATGAGCACAAAGAACAACTGGAAGGAGTCCACTGTGCCAGAAAACCCCTCATCAAATCTCAGCCGACTCACTCAGCAAACAGGTTTTTAGTTTAATATTTCTAGTGTCCACATAGTGTCAGAACTGCCAAACAGAATCAAAGCCAACATTTACAATTGATCATGATGTGATGCTGAGAGCTACAAAAGACCTTGTTGGGCTGGGCAGCACTAGCACAGTGAGAACAAGAAGATCCTCTGTCATGCCAACTTCAAGCCATAAGACCTTAAAGGCTAAGACTTAGGATTAAAGAGATGAGGAATTCAAACTGAGTTGAAAATATTGTCCTCAATACCATGAGGGACAGTAGCTGTGCACTGATTTTATTAAAAAAATCAAACTTCTACCATTGCCACTGCACACTCTGCACTTCCAGTGACTGATCCCACCACTCCCACGACAGACCAACACTCCACGACCCATACTACTGCAGGGGCACATTCCAGTCCCCCACGACCAATGTTGCAGTGATCAGCTGTACCGTGATAAACTCCACCAGCAGATGTGATCAATGGAGTCACCATATTGACTCCCCTCCCCCCACCACTGGGCACCAGTCTTGCCACAACACCGAATTCATGCCAATATGTAGTAGGCTATGGAACTATCTAGCAGTTGTTTCTGGAACTGTCTTGCCACATGCAGGAAGTGGTAAATCCTGCCCTGACTGACGGGCAGTGAGGAGGAGTCTGGAGGTAGATCGGACAGAGCCAGGACTACAGTGGGAGTGGGTGAGGGTGGCTCTGAGACTTGGGGGCGGGGCAGCTACTGGAGAAACTGCTGTCATGGGACCGCTGGGCTTAAAGCTCATGTAATTTAATGCAAGGGTGGTGAAGAAGACTGGGGGGGATAAGCCTAAACTGGGGGGCATGTCCCCCCATTTCTGGGGCTAACGACTCCACTGTCTTTCACTATAAAAAGAATACTAGGACAAGAGAACATGGCATGAGATTGAAGGGGGGCCATATAGGGGGAAATACGAGGAAGTTCTTTTTCACTGAGAGGGTAGTGGATGCGTGGAATGATCTACCCCAGGGGGTGGTGGGAGCACACACTGTGACTGGATTCAAACATGCATGGGATAGGAATAAGGGAACCATAGAGATGAGCAGGAATAGCTTAAGCCAATGACCAACTAGTGTCACCAGCCGCCATTACAGGTAGAGCAAATGGATAGACTGGATGGGCCTGGTGGTCCGTATCTGCTGACAACTTCTATGTTTCTAAAGCTTGAAAGGCAGACTAGGCTCTTGAAGGGTTATAACCCCACATTTCTTCACATTGTAAAGAATGTGTTTCCTGTCTGTTGCAAATGTTTCGGCCTAGTAACAAAGTGTTCCTTTGCTCTATGCACAGCTGGTGCTCACTGGCCTGGCACCTTTTCTGGGTGTTTTTCCTGCTCACTAGTGGGCTGGCAGTATAGCCCAGAGGTTAGAGGAACAAGGTGTGAATGAGCTTGGTACATCCAGCAGACCAGACCCGAGTTTGAGTCTTCCAACCTCCACTTGCATACTGTGTGACTCTGAGCAAGTCACTTAACTGCCCAGTGCTCCCAGGTCGCCCCTGAAAACAGGCACTTGTGCCTAGTGGGCCTTACTTGGCTTGGCTACCAAAGGCTAAAATAAAAAAATAAAATAAAAATAAAAGAGACCCCACTCCCACAAAGGCCAGTTGTGTGTGTGTTCAGGACTGGGTATCCAGAAGCAAAGCCCCGGGGTTCTGTACACCTATGGGTGCATTTCTCTGGCTGCAACCAGCTGAAGGGGCTTCAGGCTCAGGATGGTGGCACGGTCCTTAGTATGGGTGGCACTGTCTCCCTCTGGTGTGGGTTTCCAGCGGCTTGGAACCCCTCACAAGGTCTGGAATCCAAAACAGTGGGGACCTGTTGGTGGCTCACCTTCAAGGAGGGCTGTCTGATGGTTCCGCATTACCATCCTGCTTATTCCCTGCAAAGTGGTTGAGATGAAAACCGCTCCCAGCAGAGGAAGCAAGACTTAAATGAGTGGTAAGGTTAGCAAATAGTTTGCAGGAGAGCAGTGCAGTTTATATGCTCTGAGTAGCTATACCCGAGGGCAAAAGGAAGGATGTGGTGAGCCAGGTTTTTCATCTCACCTCAGAAAGGATAAGGATAGGTTGGAGACAGTGCAGTGCAGAGTAACAAAAATTATTCAGGGCCGGCAGGGCAGATCCCCTGAGGAGTGCCTCAAGGCACTAAATATGTACTCACTGGAGACCAGATGGGAGAGAGGAGATATAACAGAGAGCTTCAAATTCCTTAAAGGAATTAACAAAGTAAACTGCGGGGAACTATTTAGCCTGAATACCAATTCGCTCTCAAGTGGACAGTAATGGAAATCAATAGGAGGTAGGTTCAGAAGAGATTTGAAGAAGTACTACTTTACGGAAAGGGTGGTGGAACCTTGGAACAATCTATTGGCTGAAGTGGTGGGTACAAAAACAATCAGGGGATTCAAGCAGGGCTGGGACATAATGAAGGGAATAGTGGTTACCGCGGGTGATAGGACCAAGGAGGAGAATACAGAGGGGAGAGGGAGGCTTAGTACCCTGGAGGAACAGTGTGTTTCAGGGTTATATGAAACTTGGGCAGACTGGATGGTCCTCTTTCCTTTTTCTGCCATCATTGTCTATGTTTCTATGTTTCTAAATGTCTGTGTTAAGCCTTTGTATCTTTGACAGCAATGTGCTGGACATCAAATCCCCAAGGGTTAAGTGGCTAGGTGTAGTGGCTGACATGTTCTACCTTATGTCAGTTGTGTCCTGCTGGCAACCTATCCATCTTATGAGGTATACTCCTCCCATGTTTAACCTTGGCTAAGACACAGAGTAAAAGCTGTACCTTAATGGCCCGGTTACATCTGCTGGCCTTCTTCATCCTCATATCTGCGAGTGGACATCGCTGAAGTGTGGCTTGTGTCACTGACTTGCAAAAGGTAAATATGTTATAAATGCTGCTAAGTATGTTCCCACTGCTTGATAGTCTGAGACTTTTACCGGAATGATGATTTATGCCAAATGAGAATGCGGATGATGACTAGGCCCTAGATGGGGTATTGGTTGGGGCGTCATCCGAGTAGTCCCCTTTCCCCAAACTGGTGAGTGTGCATACATACTGTCAATTAAAACAAATAAAGTTCTTTTTTTTTGAAAGCAGCATTATTTATTTATAGCATACCTTTGAGTCCAAGACTCATTTAGAAAGGCTCCACGTCACATAAAGTAGAACATTACAGCAGTGATCACAAATTCAAGAGCAGGATTCATACAGGCTAATTACAAGGAGTACAATATAAGGCTAGCAGTCAGATCCTAAGATATATTAGGATAGGTCTAAGTAGCTTAGATTAAAGGCTCTAGATTTAGAGTTGGACAGGTAACTCTGGCAGGTGAGAAAGAAAAAAGGGGGGGGGAGAGAGGGAAGCCGGCCAGAGGCCCTTGTCACGGGGAGGAGACAGGGGCAGGGACAGAGACAGTCGCAGGGGTTGGAGGACTGGAGATAGCCTCTGAGAAGGGTTTTAAAGGGGCCAATTCTGTTTTCGCTAGTGAGTGCTCCGGGCAGGTTGTTCACCCAAGAGGGGGCCCTGTAGTTGAAGGACCTTTGGAACTGGAAGGTTCAGCACCTGAGGACTGATAGGAGCTGCTTGCCCGAGCTACGGGTGTTTCTCAGAGTCAGGGTTAGTTGGATTATAGAGGTGAGGCCAGATGGGGAGAGTCCCAGGGCAATCTTTTTGGCCATGAGGCATGTGTGGAACCGGATTCTATTGTCGAGGTTCTACCAGTTGGTGGAATTATACAGACAGCATGTATGGATGAGCCAATCACAGCCGAGAATGAGGCAGCATGCTTTGTTCAAGGAGTGTTGGAGTCTGCCTAGGGCCGAGGTGTTTGCAGCTCCATAGATAAGAATACCACAGTCAAGGAGAGTGAGGATAGAGGAGGAGACAGCCAGCTAAGAGCTTCATGAGTCAGACAGTGTTTGAAGTGATAGAGAATTCCGAGTTGGACATTCAGGGCAGTGGACAGATTATGAATGTGCTGGTGGAAGTTAAGGGACGGGTCTAGGGTGAGGCCCAGATATTTAAAGGTATCCACTTGCTCGAGGGGGGTCCGATTGGCAGTTAGAATTTGGGAGCAGAGCACCTTCTGGGAGTTCAGAGGGTGTGAGAAGAACATGACTTTAGTCTTCTTGTAGTTTAGAATAAGACGATGCGTGTAGAACCATGTTTCAGCATCAGAGAAGGAGGACTGGAGGGAACTGTGGAGTTGAGTGGGGTCTGGATTGGAGGAATATAAGACCACATTGTCTGCATACATTAATAGATTGCCACAGCAGGATGAAGGTGGGGAGTTAAGGAAGAGACTGAACAGGAGAGGGTGGAGGATGGACCCCTGCGGAACACCAGCATGGACAGGCAGTCTGCTAGATAAGGTGGTGCCAATTTTGACCTGTTGGAACCAGTCCAATAGGTAGTCAGTGAACCAGCTGAGGGTGTCCTGAGAGAAGCCGGTGTTGAAGAGTGTGTTTAGTAGGAAGGAGTGGTTGACCGTGTTAAATGCCTTACAGAGGTCTACAAAGATCACACCCATGATGTGTTCTCTGTCTAAGACGGAGTGGACGTGTGTGGTGAACCCCAGGAGGGCTGTTGTGGTACTGTGCCCTTTGCAATAGCCATGTTGTGGTTTACTGAGTAGGTCGTGATTGTTAAGGTAGTCAGTGAGCTGGTCGGAGGCAATATGTTCACGCGCCTTCGATGGGGGTGTCATGCCCTGTATTCTGAGTGTCACTGAATAGAAAGGGTACTGAGTTAAACAGGTGACAAACACTGCAAATGAAATTAACAGTTTGGAGTTACATGATTTGCATGCATTCCGAGTTGCCTTGCTGAGAAAAATTGTACAGTGTAGTGCAACAGTAAAATCTATTTTTTGACCACTCAAGGTGGTTCCATTTACCCCTTGATGAGCTAAATTGAAGAAGGAGAGACCAAGATCAGCAGCCAGCCATGCAGCATGAAACTGGCTTACATGTCACTACTGGAACTGTACAAAGGGGTCTAAAGAAGATGAACATGGTTAGGATCCCACTAAGGAGCACAGGTAGGGTGGCCAGAGCAGTTCCAACGGAGTGGCACAGAGACTTTTATGGATGGCACCCTGTTGGTTTACACCTACAGGGTGTGGGAAAAGTCAGATCTGGATGGTACAGTATCATACGGGATGACTTTTAGTGAGAAAGTTTCCTCAATAAATCCCTAGACAAAGGAGTCTATCTCCTGAGGTTATTACCTGCCCCCTCCTCTTCCCTGTGCATGATGGTGGAAGCAGCCGGTAGGGGGATTTTTGTACATGCATTTTAATATCTCATCCAAGAGACAGCACCTCTGACAGCACAGTGCCCCCAAAGAGCATGCTATGTCACTAAGATGGAAAGTTTTTAATCAAAGGAAGAGTGCCCCCTGCATAGCTACCAGCATCATTTACTGCAGCACCTGGTGTTCATTGGAAGTCTCCCCTCCTACTAGTGACCAAGCTCAATTCTGCTTAGTTTCTGAGATATGATGGGATCAGGCTCCAAGGCTGCAGGAAGCCTTTGCTTCTTGACCTTTTCACAAAATTCACATGAGAAAGTGTGGCCTCTGATACTGCTGTTTTTTTATTAATTTTTGCTCACTTATTCTCTACATCTACTCCTGTGTACAGGTCCTCCAGCTTCTTTTCTATTACTGAACTCATTGTATTACAGTCTAGCTTTCTAAAGTTGGAAACCACTGTACTTGATTCATTCTGCACACTCCCTGCTGTACTACTTTGACTCTGATGGTGTTACAATCACTTTCACCTATAGAATACTGTACTTATAAGTAGCTCTCAAAGGCTGATTGACTGTAATTAACCCCTGGCCATGCCTTATTACTTATTATACAACAGCATAAAAAATACTGTATTCTGATTGGCTGGCTGGCACGATTTACAACGTGTAAATCGTGCCATCGCCACACTGTAAAGAGTGCAAGCCAGGCAATCACCCACCTGCACCCTGAATCACTCCGATGCCCATAGATCAAAGGTGCTGACCGCCATATTGTTACCGCTGGTAAAAAAGACACAGTAAATTTAAAACACCTAAATGAACTCCTCCTTTGAAATGTTCGACCAGGATGCATTAGGGCGTATATTTTCCGACATTCCGGACATAGACATGGAAAAGCCAGTAACACAAAATATACCAGAAAATGTACCTCTGCCTCAGCCTGAAGTAACCGAGCAGGACAAAAGCTGCAATAGGTCTGACAAGGGCAGTATTCCCACTGCAGCCCCTCCTCCAGAACATGCTACTCACACTGCAGAACAATTTTGTTATGTGGAAGAAAACTATTCATTGTACATATAAAAAAAGACAAAAATAAATACTTTCAAATAAAAATGTTTCCAATCTGAATATTTTAGAGTGCATAATTGCAATATCCCTCTTGAAGGTGTGGGTGATGCCAGGATTTACCCACACCCTCTCATGGTATATTGCTTAATTATACAAATGCACTTCTCAAATGAAAAAGCTGCTTTGCTACTGGGTCTTTTATCCGTGAGTAAACCCCAGCATAACTCACAGATAAAGACCCAGTTAGCCACATCTGCAGTCATCACATTAAACAAATCAATCCGACCCTCCGAAAATCAAAACAGTAAAGTCACCATGTTGGATTCTCCATAAACTGCGATGGAGAACTGCAACCCTGCCTACCAAAAACTAGAATGACTTCAACAGTAGTAAATTTGTGTACCCCCCTCCCAATTTTGGGCTAAAGCTTTCCAATTTAAAAAACACAAAACACTTTCCATTCGTAGACGTAAACTTGAACACAAGCCAAATTCTAACTGCCTCACTTTCCACTCCCTCCCACTAACCCGGCCCCCCCACCAGCATTCCACTCTTTTGAAACACGCTATCAGTGTGATCATGCTTACAACAGACCCACACACACACACCGAGTACCTGTAAGAAACTGTTACATAACCTCATACCTCATTGCCAAATGTGTTTTTCAAGTCCGGTGACTCACTTCTTTCTGCTGATACACAGCCAAATGACACCCACGCATGCCAACATCACTGATGACTCCCTACGCTGGCCCCAAGGATTGGCTGGCTCTGCCCTGTAGCTCCATGCACGCTGCCGAATGGGAGCATCTTGCAACCTTGTACCTCATTGTCAAATTATTTTTTCAAGTGTGGTCACCCACTTCTTAAGCAGAAACTGCAAACAGAAGCTTGCTATGAATCTCTGTGTGTCTGTGTGCACTTCACATGAGGGGGGATGGTAAAGGCAGCCTTCCACATTCTACTTAGCAACCCAGGACTATTTTTTTCTGTAGAAGCATATGTCTTTTATTTAATCCATAAAAAAAGAGTACTGCACCTAACATTTTTATTTCTTCTTTATTTTACGCATTGCATAATTGCAATAAACCACTCCAGGGTGTGGGTTATGCTGGGATTTATACACTTTTGGTGTGGTTTAGTCACTCGGCCAGTGGTCTCATGGCCAAACCACACCAAACATGGGTAAATCCCAGCATGACTCACACCCTGTTATGGTTTATTGCTTACATTTTTTGTCCAACCTGATAGCACAGTTGCTGATGGCCAGTAGAGGGTTGTGGGAGCGTCACTCTTTTTTAAGGGAGTATGCCATAATCCCAAGGGAGCAGAAGTATGGTGCCATACTGAGAGGGAGGATGCAATCTACATGTGCTTAATGTGATTAGAGCCCTTGTTGTTGGCATCCTTGAGGTAGAGGGCTGGGAGAAAAACATGGAGGAAAAATAACAGCCATAAGATAATGACTCCCTTTCTCTTGGGGCCCATGCCACTCGCCTATCACATTGGATTCTGCTTCAGTAGAGGGAAGTCTTTGAATGCCCTACTATGGGGGCAAGCTATGAGGAATGATAATCAGGTTAAGTGGTTGTCAGGGCTGCAGATCACCAAGGAAGACCAGAAAGAGATGGCCTGACAGGAGTATAAAAACTTATATTAAAAAATATAGATGCACTGTACCTGGTACAGTATTTCCTCTACCTAATAGGTTTGCGGGGCCTGGGTCTTTAAACGTCTGTTGGGGTTCACGATCCAAGTTGAAAAAAAAGTTGTATGGTACAGTACCTTCACCCTGGGAAAGTTAACTGGGCTAGGTGATTAACTAGTATGCCTTCAGGAAACACTATTACCCTAACAGGTTCAACTCACCCATTTCCCATACAGAGCAACATCAGATAACATAAAATGCAATGCAAACTTAATATAATGAAATGGACACAGTAATAACTATCAAAACACGAAAGTGATTTTATTGTGGAACAAGAATTAGTGGAGAAAAGAGTTAGGTTAGGTAGTATCAAATAATAGCAGTAATAATGGCCTTTCAATTTCCCAATTCTTTTTAACCATTGTAACAAAACTCTTACAGTGACATTCCTACTGGCCCTATTTTTAACCAGTTACATCTTCTTGCATCCAAACAATCAACATCACACCAATTTTTAACCTCATGGAATGCCATTCTGAGTTTTAAAATTTATGGAGGTACCAGACTGTTCGTGAATTGTACTGGGATCCATGTGAGTGACCCAGAGGTAAACAGGAAATCACCAGTGGTGCCTCCAAAGATGTATGGTACCTGGTTGCCATGATACTGCCACTGCCTTATGGACTCAAATTAGGTTGAGGGGCCTGATCATTAAACTGCCATTGGGGTTTGTTATCCAACTTGAAAAAGAAGTTGCCCAGTGCCATCACCCAGAGAGAGAGAGAGAGTTACGTGGGCTAGGTGACTAAGAGGTAATGCCCCTATCCCTTACAATACCAATCAATGGTGGACCCACAGGTTCAATCCACACACATCCCACACAGTACAATATCAGATAACACAAAATACAATGACTAGATATAATGCAATGAACGCAGTACTAACTTTCAAAACGCATGAACGTAGGATCTAGGAGAGGAAAGGGTTAGGTTAGGCAGTATCAGATAATAGCGATGGTAGACAATAACTAATTCCAACAGTCAACTGAGACTGCTTTCGGCCAATGCCCACCTTCACCCTTTACTTTTATCACTACTTTATTATACTGTGCCAGCCACTTCTGGCACTACGTACCAGGATTAGAGTAGCAGCTGCTTGTATGAATCATGAAACACTTTCTTTCACGTCTTCAGATCCCCATTTATCCACCGTTTTTGTGTTCCTGTGTCTTTCTGTGTCCATCTACACAGAATTAGAGTAGCAGCTGCTTGTACAACTCATGAAATACTTTCTTTCATGTCCTCAAACTCCCATGTGTGCACCATTTTTGTGCTGCTGTGTCCATCTATCCAACTACCACTGGCACTAGAAATAAATTCCCCATGTCTCTTAGGGAGCTTTTGGTTGTTCACTGAGGGTCCAGCTGCTGGAACAGTATAGGCCCATTGACAGGCACATTGCATGTTATAAGCAGTTGAAAGTTTGCACAATAAAACCAAAGTGCACTATTTGTATTCTAATAACATGAATTAGAACAACCCGCTGCAGCCACATCCAAAAGCAGGGCCATTCTTGATGCCCTTCAGGTGGCATGCGGCAGACAGCTGGTTTTGGAACCTACTCGTGAGGGAGCAATCTTAGACCTTGTACTCTCAAATGGGGACAGTGAGAGGATCTCAGATCTAGAAGTGGGTAGCCATTTGGGAACAAATGACCACCAAACAGTGTGGTTCATGATAAACTGAGCTACAGAGTCAAGCCATACAGAAGTGAGGGTTCTGGACTTCAAAAGGGCTGACTTTGGCAAGATGGGAGCGTGCCTTAGAAAAGCACTAGCAAACAGGCTAGAAGGAGGGGTGGAGCAAATGGGGAAATATCAAAACTGCCATCACAGAGGCAACAAGCCTTTGTGTGAAGCAAATAAAAAATTAAAAATCAAAGAAAAAGATACTATGGTTCTCAAAAGAGGTGGCAGTGAAGGTTAGGGAGAAAAAGATAGCATTTAGGAAGAATAAGGAAACACAGAAGGAGCAGGACAGAGAACTGTACCAGTTAAGGCAGAAGGAAGCAGGGAGGGTAGTCAGAATAGCAAAGGCCCAAATTGAGGAAAAGACAGCCAACTCAGTTAAGAAGGGGATTAAAACCCTTTATAGGTATATCAGGGAGCGTAGAAAGACAAAGGGAGGGATAGTGAGGCTGAATAGAATGGATGGTTTGTGGGCAGAGAGTGACAGTGAAAAAGCAGGGATACTGAATGAATACTTCTGTTCAGTATTCACAAAAGGGGAAGTGGGGGAGGTGCCTAATCCAATTAACAGAAGTACTCTGGAGAGGGGGTCGATCCCAGTCCTTTCACAGAAGAAAGGGTTCTGAAAGAACTCCTAAAACTGAAGGTGGACAAAGCAATGGGACCAGATGGAATTCACCCAGAATTCTAAAATAATTAAGCAGAGAACTAGTGACACCACTGACCACCCTTTTAACAAATCATGGGAGGATGGTGTGGTACCTGAGGACTGGAAGAAGGCTGATGTGATTCCCCTTCACAAAAGTGGGACCAAGACAGAGGTAGGAAACTACAGACCTGTCAGTTTGACCTCTGTGGTAGGGAAAGTGATGAAATCACTTCTGAAGGAGAGAACTGTTGAGTATCTAGAGGCCAGTGGGGTACAGGACCCAAGGCAGCATGGGTTCACAGCGGGAAGGTCATGTCAGATGAATCTAACTGATTTCTTTGATGGAGTGACCAAAGTAGTAGACCAGGGAGGGGCTGTGGACATGGGTTACCTAGACTTTAGCATGGCATTTGACACAGTCCCACACAAAAGATTAATAGTCAAATTAACCAGCCTAGGAGTGGAACCCAGGGTGGTAGCCTGGGTAAAACATTGGCTGCACAACAGGACCCAGAACGTAATTGTAAATGGAGTCCACTCTGAAGAAAGAGGGGTTACTAGTGGGGTACCGCAGGGTTCAGTACTGGGTCCAGTCCTTTTTAATGTCTTTATAAGTGACATTGTAGAGGGACTGGAAGGAAAAGTATGCCTCTTTGCAGATGACACAAAGATCTGCAACAGGGTTGATACACAAGGAGGCATGGAAAGGATGAGAAGGGACTTTGCAAGGTTGGAGGAATGGTCAGAAGTATGGCAGCTTGATTCAATGCAAAGAGGTGCAAAATAATGCACCTGGGAAACAAAACCAGGGAAGATTACACAATGGGGGAGGTAGTAACAACAACAAAATGGAAAGGATCTGGGGTAATCATATCAGATGACCTAATGTTGGCAAGCAATGCGAGAAGGCGGTAGGGAGGGCTGGGGGGATACTGGGATGTATAGAGAGAGGCATCACCAGCAAAAAACAGGAAGTTGCTATCCCCTTGTACAGACAGTTGTTGAGACCCCATCTGGAGTACTGCATCCAGTTCTGGCGACCCCATCTCTGCAAGGACATAGACAGGATGGAGGCAGTTCAGAGGAGGGCAACTAAAATGGTGCAGGGTCTGCAAAAGAAACCATATGAGGAGAGACTAAAGGAGCTTAATATGTATACCCTTGAGGAAAGGAGGGATGGGGGGCATGACAGAAACATTTAAGTACCTCAGTGGAATCAACAAAGTCCAAGAGGGTAGCATCTTTCAGAAAAAGAGATGTGCAAGAACAAGGGGACACAATTTCAAGATAGAGGGGGGACGGCTCAGGGGCAATGTGAGGAAATATTTTTTCACAGATAGATGCATGGAACAGCCTTCTTGAGGAGGTTGTGGGGTCTAAAACTGTGGGAGAATTCAAGAATGCATGGGACAGACAGAAGGCAATTTTTGTGGGGATAGGAAGAAATAGGCTGCTGGTTAAATAGGATCTGCAGCTTATCCTCTAGGTAGGGAAATGGGCAGACTACGTGGGCCAAGCGGTTCTTATCTGCCGTCAAAGTCTATGTTTCTATGTTTCTAGAACAATCTAGTCAAACTTGTGCATCATCTCCACTAGATGCACATTATACGATTTCCCATATCTTAGAATGTTTTTTCAAAGAGGGCTTAATGCCTATTGGTGTACAGAACCTCCTTTCCCCCAGTGATAGCCTACGCCACACCTGTAGCTTGGAAACTCACATTTTTAAAGTTCCCTGGTGTTGAACCTCCATGGGTCAAAGGTTATTTGCCTACCGGGCCCCATGCTGGCTGAACTCTTTACCCACGGACATCTCTTTGACTGCTACACTTGGCCCATTTAAAAAGAAGCTGAGGCAACTGCTGATTGAGAAGGCCAGTTGTGATTGCTTTCAATAGTATTGCTCTCTGCTGCTTCTTGCACTTATTTCCTCCAGTCTACCAGTCTCCCCTTCCTTAGCACTTACAGTAGCTTGTGTCTTGCTCCTCCCCTACCTTCTTCTCTTATCCTACTTCTCCCTTCCTTGTGATCTTTCTGCTTGAGCTTCCTTGCCCCTACCCGACACCCTTTCTATGACGTATCTCCATGCCTACCTCACTTCTGACACCCTTAATGAAACATTACGGGCTGATGCTCTTCCATCATCACCTCTCTCCTCTCCCCTGGCCTTCCTGCGTTCTCTTTCTTAGCTTTTTTTTCGTCCATTGCTGTAGCTTCATTTTCTCTAATCACTGCTTGTGTCCTTTCATATGTCCTAATGTTTAGTTTTTTTGACTTGTATTACCAGTTTTGCACTGTTGTATTTGTACACGTCTCCGCTGTGTTCAAACTACATTTATGTACCTGTTACCTCTGACGTGGAACCTATGTAATGAGCTTGTTCTCAAAGGTGTTAATCCAAGATCACAAATAAATAAAAAGATGTTCTGTCACTGGGCTGGTCTTGAGCCACTCAGCATTCCAATGATAGATCTTTAGTTCCTGCAGAAGAAAGTGGTCACCCTGGATTATGCTCAAGCTAATTTAACAGCTACGTCCTAAAGATGTTTTGTGGTTTATAACATTTGTTGTTATTTTAACTTAATTGCATTTGCTCTCCCCCCCCCCCCCACGAGCTGTGTTTTAGCTCAAAAACATAATTTTTCACATTTTGTTTATGGTTCTCCAATGGTTCAGGAACCATGGCCTAATCTGAAATCATGTTCTACTCACAATGGCTATGGTGGGCGTTTGTGGTTTAAATGTACAGATAAACAAAACATGCATCTCGAGATAGTGGTGCCTAGATGCAAAAAACTCAAAGCCCACAAAATAAATATATATATATATATATATATATATATATCAGCACATACCCTGTGACCACAGATATGTGTCCCAAAAAATGTCTGATTCAGACCTAGATAAAGAGTATAAATAGTTATAACATGGGGTAGGAGAATTAACAGAAGTGACTGGTACAGGGCGATCACCTGACCATTTGTTAATTCCCCATACACGCATAGCAAGTTGTGAACCCACCTTCTGCACAGATGAGTGATCAGTCCAGGTCTTGTAATTCTGCTAGAAATTCAGTCTGATGGGCAGCCATTGTTTCACTCGTTAAGTGAGTGATTGCCCTGTAGCACTACCTTCTGTGAAGTCTGGTACCCCATGTTATCAGTACTGACAGTTGCATGCTGCAGTTCCAGCACATCTAACCAATGTGTCCAGTATACTTTGCCACTCTCTGTAACCCCATCCACCCACCCACCCTGTGGACCTCCAGGAACCAAGCAGGAAGTGAGTGTTAGTGTTCCCAACAAGAGACAGCCAACTGATGTGCATTGTGGGTCATGAGGCCACAGGACGAGTGCCTTCACAGCACCAGGAGAGTTGATTAATCTCCAGTAACTGCACACCATGGAGTGGGTTATTGCACTTTTAGCATAGGGTCACCCCCTGTTGCAAAAAAACTCAGGAATCTGTGATTAATAGATGAAAAACTAGAAACTTTATTGTGTCTACTTCCATGACACAAAGTAGTTCCTGTGCATAGTTAACTTGACATGCAGTAATCTGTGATGGAAATAAAACATTACAGACAGAAATTTTTACAGATGACAGAATGACTACAGTGAATATTGCAAGGCTGTTCGAAAATGTAATTGTTTAGGGCACAAATGCATGGGTCTGTATTGCATAACACTGACTGAAGAAAGCAAGTCCGTGCTGCAAACAGTACAAGATTGCTATGGAGTACAACTGTACTGCCTACAAACTGTGCATGCATTTCCTAATAAACAGAGTGTAAGTGTTACATCACTGGATAACTGTTAACCATAAGATTTGCAGTAAAACATAAGAACTGTTGGTGTTCTTCAATTACAACACTGGAACTGTACAGCTGACAGTTGTCAACTTCTACATTAACTATGCAGGTACCGTCTGAGTCATGCAGGGCACTTTCCCTGTTGTCATTGTAATTGGCTGAACCATTTCAGAAGGATGACTGCTTATATTTGGTAATGGTGGCTGTTGATAGCGGGGCTGGAGGGGTATGTGGCAGTGGTGATCAAGCCACCAGTTGCTGAGCAAGCGGGAGTGGGCATTGGAGGGGGTGGCACCCCGCCAACGTGCCGATCTTGAGTGAGTCGGACCTCTGTACTGTCTCTCTCTCTCTCTCTCTCGAACTCCACACATGGTTAAGTGAACTGAGCTGGGGATACTGTGTGTAGCTTTTTCTGTCTCTGTCTCTTGAGCTTGCACCCATGTGGCTCTCTCTGTCTCTATCCCGCACAAAACTGTTTTGCAAGGGGACACAAGTATGTCCACGTTATGTGGATGAGAAATGCTGCAGGGGACATGGCTGAGCTACAGGTCCTGCGAATGCACACTCTCACTCTGTGTGGATCATGGTGGGGGGGGGGCACAGAGAACCAAAGACTCAGAGAAAGACACACAGAGACAAAGGATTGCACTACCTTCCTCATCCTGGTGATTCTCTGTCACCGTCATAAGGTAGCTGTCACGCAAAACACAGCCCAGGGGTTGTGCTCTCTGCACATTTCATTGCTCTCTCTCCACTGCTCCTGTTCGGTCGCTCTCTCTGCCTGTCACTGTGACACTGACACCAGGTGGTACTTTCTGCCATATCTCACACTCAGTGTCAGTACCTGCACCACGCTACTCTGCCTGCCTCTATGTGTCTTATAGAGAAGGTAGTATGGGGAGCAGAGATCGCAGGAGTGGTGGGGGGGTGAGGTCCATGGGGAGGGCTCTACCAACTGCCGAGTCTACTTGGGGAAAAAATATGTTACAGCAGGGGAAGTTAATAATCCCTGACAGAGAGAGACACATATGGACAGAGACACAAAGAGAGACAGGTCATAGTGCTGCAAACTGCAATTCGGATTTACAAGCACCGAACTGTCAGTCTCCCCCTCACTGTTTGTCTGTCTGACAGGGTGAACAGCTCACTTCTTCCAGGTGCTCATATGTGTTTATAACATGGGGTAATGCTGACAAGCTCTGTATGTTTCCAGCAGAACAGGGAAGAAACCAGTGGGCTGTCTCTTGCTTGGGATCACCCTGTACCAATCACTTCTGTTAATTCTCCTACTCCATGTTATAAGTAAGCAATAACCCACAAAAGGGTGTGTGGTTACTGGGGATTATACAATGGGCACCCCAAAAAAGGTAAATCCTGTATCCTGATTGGCTGGCTGACACATTTCTGCCATGGTAAATCCTACGATAACCCATGCAAAAGGTGCCAGCCAGCCACATGTGCCATCCCCACTTGAAATCACGCCGACCCAAAAACCCAACAAAAAAGCCTCCTTGCTGACTCACTCATAAACCGCAGTCTCCAGCTCCGATTTACTGTTAGTGTCAGCAGCATCCACATTCTGGGTCCACATTCAACAAACCACATATTTAAAGTCTCTTAGGACTTCAGGCGTGGGGAAACTCCATCTTTATTAAAAATGAGAGGTAAAAGTAAATAATAGGCTATCGCCTGAAGTTATGTGGGGGAAGAGCTCCTCCCCCCCACATCCAATATAAGCTAGCAGGCTACATCTGCTCTGCATAGAACGAATCACACTCGCTGTGCTCGCTTCACGCTATGTGCTGTGGCTTATTTCCCTCCCTTCCCTGCCCTGCTCCACTCCTCTTTGTTTCTTTTGCCTGTTTTCTCTCCCCTGCCGTCCCTCTTATTCGTTTTGTTTTGTTTCCCTTTTTGTTTTGTTTTTGGGGGGGTAGTTCTACCTGCCTCCTGCTGCAGCGCCGCAGTTTGCATCATTCTTCACTCCTTCAGCTCTTTGGTGGCTCTCCTGTACTCGCTCCATCACTGAAGATAGCTTGGGTTCTGTGCAGCAAGCACTCCCTCTGTTCCTGTACGCCTCTCCACTCCATACCTCTCAGGCTCCCCGAGGCATCTGTGATGTACTGTTGAAGCACTTTACCCTGCATTTCATCTGACTTCACTGACTTGCTAACTGCCATTGCTACTGTCTGCCTGTATAACCTGGGCATCTTTGGAACTCATTCGGCTTCCCTCTGACCGCCATTACAGGCCAAGCGCCCTGCTTCCAGCCTTGTTGCACTGCTTCCACGCCTGCTGTTCTACAAGGGGATCTCCTACAGCACTTGACTTGCACACAGGAGGAGCTTCAGCCTCCTATCCTTGTACTGTCATGTAATGGATAGCAACTCCGAGCTGCGATGCCTTTCTGCAGGATATCACCCACGGCATCACACTACGGCCTGTGCTCTCTGGCTCTCTCACCTCCTCAGGCTGCCAGCACTTATCTGATTTATTTGCACTTCAGAGGTTCCTGGGCTGCCTCTCCCAAATGTATCAGCTGCCTTAAGTATGGCTCTGTGTGCTGCCATTCGTACTTGCCTTGAACTATTTTCGATTGGCAGATGGTGCTTTCTGCTTAATTCAGAGCTCCTTCTTATCCCCATATTACAGTCTATTCCCTGCCTGCATCCTGCCTCAGCCCACTAGATGGCACCATAGTGCAATGATGCTCTAGCTTCAAGGTTGTATTCCACAACTCGTTCCAGACTATGGGGAGTCGCATATGCTTTCATACTGGACAGAATTTAACCCATTTGATACTTCATTTCATTCCGCGTTGGCAGGATATCGGCCTCCACCTTGTCATGCCTGAGTTAATTCGCCTATCATTGCAGCTCGTCTGTCTAACCTGGCTCATGCACACCCATCTCTCTACCGCCCTTCGAGTTTAGTTACCAACGCACAGGCGACTCCTCTATGGCTCAGATGGCTACACTCCAGGACCTCTCCTAGCCTTGTCAATGGACATCAGGATGCTGCTGTTCTCACCCTGCTTCCACCTCTCCCTTCATCTAGGATGCCCATTCATGCTCCTAATGATTTTCTTTACGCTTCGTCTCTACTATGCTTCTTGTCCCTGGATGCTTACTATGTTACTGCATTGCATTTTACTTTCTTACTACTTGCTTATCGGCTGACCTACGTGTGGTCCAGCTGTATTGGCTAACCTTTCTTGGGCTTTGCTGCCACTATTTACTTACCTTACCAGCTGACCTAAGTGTGGTCCAGCTGCACATGCTAGCTTTCGTGGGGCTTAGACGCCATTATCTACTTACCTTACCAGCTGATCTTCGTGTGTTCCAGCTGTGCATGCTAGCTTACGTGGGGATAGCTGCTACTCTACTTACCTTTCCAGCTGACCTTCTAGGGGTCTGCTGCGCATGCTAGCTTACGTGAGGCTAGCTGCTACTCTACTTACCTGACCGACTGACCTATGAGGGGTCCACCTGTGCATGTTTGCTTACGTGGGTCTAGCTGCCACCTTGCTCACATTTCCAGCTGACTTTCGTGGGGTCCAGCTGCACCATATTTGCCTATTTCTATGACCTGCTTTACTCTTCAGGCCAAGGGTACACTATTTCTACTCCACCGCCTCACCAGCTCGGGGCCTAAAGATTCATTTATTTTACTATACGTCTACCTGCTACCATGGCAACCAGCCCAGGAGCTCCTTACTATGGATTCACATTTTTGATGTTTCTACATTAATCATCTATTCTTCGGACGCTTTTGCCCTGCTTCCATGTCTGCATCATGCAGCTTGCTTACTACTACAACTTATGTACAGGTTCGCTTCTTTACCTTACTTGCTCATATTACCCACTTTGCCCTTACAGGGCCTAGAGGTCATCATAACTAACCTGTCATTACAATCTACTGCACTCCTCATGAGCTGGCATCCATCTAACCTATATTTGCATATTTACTGTGATCTCTACCTACCAGCACATGACCCTCTACATTGCATGCAGTTCAACATTTCCATTGCATAATCTACCACTGCTCTGCAGTGCTCCGCGGGGCCGGAGGTTAACCATCGCACTTAGTTAGACCTGTACCCCTACGGGCCCGGAGGTTATTTGTTCCTATATATTATTGCACCATATTCACCTGCTTCTATGACCTGCCTTCGCCCATTGGGCTGGGGGGTTTGCCTACTTCTACTCTACACCTGCCTTGCCCAGCTCAGGGCCTGGAGAGTCACACTTCTACTATACGCCTACCTGCTGTCATGTCAGCCAGCCCAGGAGCTCCTTTACTATGGACTCGTATCTGGCTGTTTCTACATTCATCATCTATTCTTGGATGCTTTGCCCTGCCACTTCAGCCTTATAGAATTACTACTGCTTCACTCTTTCCAGGACACCTAGTTGACCTTCTTCTGAAGACCTTCACTATCCTGATTTATGCTCTACCGCTTCTCAGACCCTGTGACAATGCTACTTCATTTGACTCAGCCTCTTCAGTTATCGCCATCTAGGACTCCTAAGCTCGACTATTCAGAACTCATCAGGATATTCTTCACAAGTCAGTTCTAGCCAAGTTATCATTCTGGCTTGAAACGTAGATGTCAACATTGTTACGCAACCATTTGGATCCACGAAGCTCTCTGATTCCCTTGCTTGTACCATTCTTCATGCCTCTCACTTCATAATGTACCTAATCTTGCAATACTAATTTCCTGCTACTACGTCTGCTCATGCAGCTTTCTTACTACATCAACTGACCTAGGTACAGGTCCACTCATTTATACTACTTGCTCATACTACCTGCTTTGCCCTTACTGGGCCTAGAGGACATCCCGTCTAACTCGCAATTACAACCTACTGTGCTCCTCATGAGCTGGAAATACATCTGACCTACTTCTACACATTCACTACGTTCTCTACCTACTTAATGCTTGCTTCCCCTCTCTGGACTGGAGGTTCCTACTGCTCCATCCTCCGTATTATGTAGCATATGCCAGTTCTTGTGCTTCATCGCCATGGCCTTCATTTGCTGACCTTGCCATGCTGAACTTGACTCATCAGTTCTCTTTCTTCGCATGGATGCTGCGCCTTGATTCCTGGATCTTCTCTGTGAAGTCATCCTCACCTGCTGGAGTGCTTCACCACCTGTGACTCTTCGCTTCAAATTCATTTCAACCATGGATGCCACTCTATTTCATTCAGGCCTGCTCATGGATTCTCAAACTTGGGGTTTACTAAATGGATGCTTGCTCTATTCATCTGACATGTCACACTTCAATACATCTTCAGTTTTCCATTTCTGGAATAGGTTCTACAACTTTGGGGTTCAGATTAGCCGATTAGATTATTTAGGATTACTCTCCTTTAGGATGCCCAGAAGGACAGGCAGGTGAGTAGCCATGGGTCCTCAGAGGTTTCCCCCAAGGGGGGTTTTCCTCTCCTGTGTGCTACTGGTCACACTCTCCGGAGCTGGAGGAGGTGATCATACTGCTACTCATTCTTAGGGGTGTCATCCTACTTGACTCCTTCAACAGTCGGAAACTGAACAATCGTGGATAGCATTACCTTTTGGGGGTGTCTCATAATACTAGACTAAGCATTCTTTACAGTGGGATACAGAGTAAGGCCAAACCAAAACTAAGTCATAACAACGTTACTCATCAGCTCAAGCATCTAAGTACTTTGCACAAGACTATCCAGCTCACTTGTACTATAAGCACTGACTGTATAACTATGTTCAAAGTACCTAAGCACAGATCAACTCAAACTGCTACATATTCGAAGAGTCATGTCCTACTTACCTATCTGGCCTCTGTATCCAAATACAAACCTTCATTATCCAATTATAGTACATAGCACAAGCACTGAGCTATGAACCACACATAATAAAAATCACGGCTGCGAACTAAAAGACCAGCGCTGATACTGGGCATGCGCAAGAGGTAAAAGTAAGTGCATGCCCAGTATTGGCGCTGGGCTTTCAGTTTGCAGCTGCAATTTTCATTACTTTTACATCTTGTTTTCAATAAAGAAAGAGTTTCCCCACACCTGCACACCTAAGAGACTTAATGCCATTGTTTTTACCCAGCTCACCTGTCTAAACATTTTTTATTTATTGCTCAGATCTGTCCCCTCCTTCCTTGCAACATTCTTTGCTGGCTTTCACCTCCACACCATGGGTTCCTTACATGCTCCGATGCCCTACAGTGAAGCCCAGAATCCCATTCCCATCAAGCAAAAAAGTAAAGAGAAAAAAACCTCAGACGACTCATACTGTCCTCAACCAAAAACTGAAACCACAAGGAGACGCTGATACACTACAGCTCGTTAATGCTCGCCCTGCGGTGCCTCACATATGTAGAACAGTAACTCCAAACTGCACCTAGCTCAGACTTGTTTAAAAATTACAAATAAACAAATGGCATTTCTCTGTAGCTGAATGGTGGCACGGTGCTTGCAATAAGGTGTGTCACCACACACTTCTAGTTCTTACAAACAAGGTATAACTGGTAGAAAAAAAAATAGCCACTGTAGCTCCTAGCTCACAGCCCTAACAATGCAGGATGCATCCCTAGCAACCCAGGACTATTTGTTCTCTCAGAGCAATAAACACAGTAAAAAATAATAAAACTATAACAAATAAAGTGTTTTCCTTTCTTTTTTTGTGTCAAAAAAGGGGGAGCATTGTATAATCGACATAAATCACTTCAAGGTGTGGGTTATGCTGCGGCCGCATGGCCAAACCATGCCAGCCATGGGTAAATCCCAGCATAACTCACACCCTGTCATTGTTTATTGCTTAATTAATCAACACGCTGGGTGCTGTGAGAGTACTTGGCCTGCGGCCTCGTACCTCACAGTGCACCCGGGGTGTTGATTAATCCCCAGTAACCACACACCCTGTTGTGGGTTATTGCTTACTTATTCAATTACTCATAATACAGAGTAAAGTGCTAGAACAGTGCCCAATATAGTAACACTCCCCAGCCACTGAACACTTGACACCATTTTGCAACACTACATAGATCTTTAGCAAGGATAAAGCACTGTGTAGTGTGCAGAACAATGTAGGTGATTGGTGACTGCTCGAGAGCACACACAAGATTGGCCACTGTTTAAACACTTTACCTCTGTGTTCTCATATCATGAATCATTTTAAATGTGTGTATTGTTATTACATTTTTTGATAATATGTTTTGTATTTAGTGTGGATCTACAATAAAAGTGCCAGCCCCAGCAGCCCCTAGCAGTTTTTAAAAATCCCTTCCTCTGATGTCACTGTTCATCTGTACTCACAGTGGCCTCTATGCATGAATGGGGCAGAGGTATATGTGAAATGCACGTACCCTGCCTATGTGGGTCCACACCCATGGACAGGTGTGAGCCGGCTAGTATGCACTACCGGTGGCCACCTGTCCGCATCCCCACCCCACCCGCATGCAAGACTTCACAGAGTGGCCTGGGGCAGAGTAGTGGTCCCAGGAGGGCATCCAATGGGATGCCTGAACCGGGCCCTGAGTGGATCCCTCGCACTCTTAGAGTGGTAGTAAACGTGCCGTGTATATGCATGGCATGGTGCTCATAGCACTGTTGGCTGGACACATTCCCAGATGGCTTCCTCTGCCCCCACTCTTTGGCCCTTTAGGCCAGGGGCAGCTCTGGGGGGTTGAATCCCATCCCACGGCACAAAGGGAGGATGTCTGTGGGGGTGCACACCTGGTTAGGGCATGGTTCCAGCTGCCATAACCTGCACCCCTGCATCTGGCACCACATGCCATTATGAATGGTGCTTACTGCAGCCATGACGCTGACACACCCCGCCTGCCCCTGGTGCATTGTTGTCTGCGCTGCTGGGGGATTGGGCATGTTATAGCAGTGCGTCCCCTCTGTGAATGCTGCATGGGATCCACGGGACACTGCTTCATGGCATTCAGTCATAGTGATGCCAATGTGCCCAGTTTCCGTGGCACGTTGGCATCGTGCATAGGACCCAGTATTTGTACTGTAAGTATCTCAGTGTGTTGCTAGCACATGTTTGTGATGATCAATAGCACAGCACCACCCTGACTATTTACTTTACATTTATGATGGTGGTCCTGGCAAGCAAGCAGGGATGTTTAAAAACTTCAAACTCTTCTATCCTGCCTCAGGAAAGACAAAGCAGAATAGAAAATATATATGTATATATTGATATTTTGTTTGTTGTACTTGCCAAATAGATTATTTATATTTTTGTTGACTAGTACTACTGCTTTAGAATTATAAATTGATGTTTTGTAAAGCTAAAAAAACTGTCTTAACTGGTTCATTTGAACATGTGAAATCAGTGCTGTTCTGATGGTCCAGTAGAATGGCACAGAGCCACCATGTTGGGGGACTCGGGTTTGGGAGTAAATTTGGTACTTGTGTGTTGAGTGGCCCAAAGATAGAACTATTGCTGTTATCAGTGCTCTCTGCCAAAACTGGGTAATCTTCTCCCTGGTAAGAGGGAAGACCAACCTAATGCATTTTCTGAGCCTGGCGACTACAGGCCTCCCATCCTGACTTCAGTGTGGGAAAAGGACCTGGAAGCTGTATCAAGGATAGAATAATGGAGTATTTGGTTGAGGCCAAGGTTCTGGCCCCCCTCAGCATGGCTTTATGAGGGGGGAAAATCATTCCAAGCTACCTTGATCACCATGTATAAGGGAGTGACTAGAGAGGTGGACAGGGGCAGGACTGAAGTCAGGACATAGTTTATCTGTATTTCATGGAAGTCTTTGATACTGTAGTACATAACAAGCTTCTGGGCAGTGTAAACTAGTGCAGTAAATTTGAAGCATACATGAGGTGTACTGCTAACTGGCTTGAGGGCAAGAAGCAGGGTGGTGTAGGATAGTGTTATTCTGAGTGGAGGGGAATACTCAGTAGCATCTCTCAAAGACTGGCACTGGGGGCAGAACTCTTCATCATCCTAACCAACAATCTGGAAACCTGGATCTCTAGTAGTCTTCTTCAGGTCACAAGTGACAACAGGCTGTCCAGGGTGGTGGACTTCCTTGAGAATGGGGACAAACTTCAGGAGGGCTAGAACAAGCTGAGCAGTTGATCTGTCTCTTGAAGCCTCAGATTCAATATAAGCAAAAGCAAGGTTGTTTTTTGGTTTGTTGTTGTTTATTTAGGTATAACCATGGAGCTTATGCTCATTCACAATGGTGACCTTATTACAAAAATACAAATACACAGATGCATAAAAAAAACAATATTACAAAACAGTTTTGAACAATTAATCATTTGTTTCCATACAAGCCTCAAATATACTGTACAATAAACAGGATAGTAAGTTACCACAATCAATTAAAACATTCACATGGATGAGTATTGGAAATCAGGTAATTCTTTAAAGCAGAGACTGGCAAGGGTTTAGAGTAAGGATCCCTAAAATGAAAAGGGAGTTTATTCCAGAGTTTCGGGACCATAATACTAGAGCTATGTAAAGACCTTTTAGTATAAAGCTTACGTACCACTAACTGGGAAAAATAAGAATTTCTCAGGGAAGGATCAATTTTCCTGAAAATCAATCTGTCTCCTAAGTATTTTGGAATTAGTCCCAAGCTGGACTTAAATGCAAACATACTTGCATGAATATTTCTCTTAGCGGCCAGAAAAACCCAGCCTAAGGAATGGTATAGATGGCAATGATGTATAGTTGAAGAGCAATTCAAAATTAATATGCCCAATTTGTTATAAAGACTATCTAGTTTATTTAATCTATCTAGAGAAGCATTACTATATAGTATGTCACCATAATCAATTAACGGTAAAATCTGGACTTTAATTATATTTTTCATAACATCAGAATCAAGACATTTTCTATTTCTATATAAACAGCCCACCCTCCTGCCCACCTGTCCAACCAGTCTGTCAACATGTTCATTCCAGGTGCCTAGCTCATCCAGCCAATAGCCTAAATTTTTTATACATTTTAACCAATTCCAGACATGTACCAGATAAATCCAAAATCTTTAGTGTAACATCTGATTTCATTTTGGATGGTGGTCCAAATAATAATGTTGTTGTTTTAGATGTATTTAATTTTAATTTCAATTGTCAGCCTGGTGGCTCTGAGGGTTGAGGTGCTGGATGCCATACCTCATGCCATGCTGGCAACCCGGGTTTGGTAGCGGACTTGGGTTGCCAGGGGTCGGCAGGGGAGAGAGAGGATGGAGCATCTGATTGGCTGATTTCCTTTCCCAGGGGGAGGGCAGAGGGTTGCCTGGTGTCCCAGTGGCCCCCAATGAAGATTGGGGGGTACTACAGTTATATGGGGCAAGTGTGACAACGTCAGCAGGGTTGCCATACACCATGATGTCATTGCACATCATGCTCAGGGGAGAAGGACAAACAGAGAAGGAAAAACCCCTCCTGAGGATAGAGGAGACAGGCTTGTGGTATGGCCCATATCCCACCGCTGCCCAGCTCACCGAGATTTCCTTGTAAGCAACCTGTAGGCTGCGCAGATCCCAGCCATGCCGGGGTTAGACTGGGGTCTGGTCTGGGCAGTGCGGGTGGGGAGACCCAGATGTGGAGGTTCAGGCAGGGAGTGAGAGGCTCTCACTCAGTAAGCACCCTGGAAGGATGCCCTCTCCTCTGGGGTGAATAAATAGAGTAAAAAACAAAGAAAAAAACAAAAAAACTTTAATTTCAATTGACAAAATATTTTTGCACTGACTCAAATCTTGTCTGTAATATAGATTGGGTATCCCCAAGTGAACTATTTGAATAGTAAGGAATTGTATCATCCACATAGAGGTGATAGTTCACTCCCTCCACTCTCTTACCAATATCCTTTAAATAAATCAGGAAAAGGAGTGGCCCCAACACAGAGCCCTGGGGCACTCCCCTTTCCATTTCCAAAGACAATTAATCCAGACCATTGACCCTAGTAAACTGGCATCAGTTACTCAGATATTAGCAGAACCAAGCCAGAGCAGATATGCTCATCCCTATTTCAGATAACTGGCACAGGAAGGACTGGTGGTCAACCGTGTCAAAGGCCTTGGACAAGTCTATCAATACAGCTCCTGTGTATTTATGTTGGTCATTTGCTCTAGCTATATCATCCAAGAACCTTGAGAAGGAGACCACCATACTATGATCCCTGTGAAAACCAGACTGGAACTCATCAAAGAGCTTCCGCCCATTCAAACAGTCAACCATCTGTTCCACCAGTATACGTTCCAAGATCTTACTAACAATAAGGAGAAGAGATATTGGTCTATAATTGGAAAGTAAACCAGGGCTGCCACCCTTAAAAATAAGGACAACCCTGGCACACTTCCAAGCTTGTGGAAATATACCAGGAGCCACAGACTGGTTGAACAGGTGGGCCAAAGGGTGGGCTATAATTAAAGCAAAAAATTTCAACATTTTTGTAGAAAGGACATCAGGACCACTGCCTCCATTGTTCTTAAGGTCTAACAATTAATCCAACAATTCATGATATTCAATTTCTTTGAAGGAAAAAAACGATGTTAGTGCACTGGTTAGGGGTATCTGGGACACACACGGGGTTGACATTATTACCAAAGAAGTTTCCAGATTCACAAAAGAATCTGTTAAACCTAGCAGTATCATTATAATCTGGATCAAATAATTTCTCAGAAGATAATTTAATAATATGCCTACAGTTGGAAGTACCATTTAAGTATTTTATTAAAGACCAAAATTTAGATAAATTACCTTTGGTCTTGGATGTTTTTGTCTGAAAATAAGTTCTTTTTGCTGCTCTAACACCTGCCACATAGTTATTTCTCATTTTTCGATATTTCTGCCAGTCTAAGGTAGTGCCAGTCTGTCTGGTGATGTTCCAAGCTTTATTTTTATTTCTTTTTAGTTTTTGCAAAGAAAAAGAGAACCAAGTGACTGAATTTACCTTAACCCTCTTAGTTTTTACTGGCTTGTGTCTATTGCAAACCCTTAACAGTTCATCCTGAAAATACTCCCATGCTAAGTCTGGATCAGGAATCAGTTCCAATCGGTCCCATTTAATTCTCTCCAAGTCAAAGGTAAATTTAAAATAGTCAAAATTTTTTAAGGATCAAGATGTAACATATCTAGCTGGTCCTTTTACTTTACTAACCCCCCTAATACAGTATACCATGTTATGACCACTAAGCATATCTACTGTAACACCTGCCTCACTATAAGAATGTGGAGAATTAGTCAAAATTATATCCAAAAGGGAAGAATCTTGTGGTTTCTTGCTATTTACTCAAGTGGGTTCACATATAAGTTGAGTGAGACCTAGGTCTAATGCTATAGATTTTAAATGCTTAGAGTTTTGGAGGCTCAACCAATCTGCGTTTAAGTCACCCAAAAGTAAATGTTCATGAGTCAACATAAAAAGGGAGAGAACAGCAGAAACAGATGACATTTGCTGGATTGGAAAATGAGGAGATTAATAATGGTTTTCCCATGTGAAGTTGCAGTTCAACTGCCAAATATTTGCAGCTGTTGGGACCCACTTTGAAATATAAACGTTTTGGGGTAAATTTCTCTAAATAGTAAAATATCAACCCCCTCCTCTTTTATTTCTGTCAGCCCTCATCATATTATATCCTTGTAGATCCAACATCACATCATCAGTTTATGCACATAGCCAGATTTTTGAAAATAGCATAACATCAGGATTATTATCATTACAAAATCCCTAATAAAATCTATTTTAGGCAAAATACTTCTCACATTTGCATATAAGAAAGATATACCCTTCTTATCTTTAAAACATAGTGACATGGGCCCTGGGTTTGGGGAAACAAAAGCAACCATAACAGCATACTGGTCCTAGAAGGGAAGAATATTACTGAATATAGCAAGTTAATAAACATTTTGTCAAACAACACAACTTCTTGCCAAAAAAAGCCAGCCTAGGTCTATCTTTAAGAAATGGCTTTTAGCTAGTAAAACAGAGTTGAAACAGTAACTAGCTTGAGCCAAGATTAAATTATCTTTATTGGGCAAACGGCAATGACTGAAGGTATTCAAACTACAGTCAGTGCTTGTCTTTGGATTTCCTAGCACCAAACCATTTAGTTGTACATCCCAGGGTGAACGACATATATCCACCTGCCATGGTATACAGTTAAGTGCCAGCACAGTAGTTAAAATGTAAAGGTACCCACCCATTTTTAGATAAAAAAATTACCTCTTAATCTAAACAGAAATACATTCCAACTTACCCCTGTATACTATTTGGAAATGTTTCTATGGAGTGGCGCTCTCGCGCTGCCCAGCACTCATGCTGTAGTGCAGCTCGGGGTTTTAAAGACCCATGGCTCCTCCCCCAATGACAAGCCCGCTAGGTGATTGGCTCACTGCCGAGCCCCCTTGTCCATGGGAAAACACAAGTCACTGCCCCACAGTTATTTATTTATTTATTTATTGGAATCTCGGATAACACCTTTGAGCTAAAAGCTCGTTTACAAAGGTTCCATGTCGTAAGACACTAGACAAGGTACGTAGACTTTACAAAACAGATAGGGGTATATACAGCAGGCAAGTACATTATGGTACATACAGATACAGATTCAAGCAAGTACAGTTAAAATACATCAGGTAGGAGAGGTCAACTTTATTGCAACAGTACTAGGAGCATACCTAAGGTGGACAAGAAATTTATAGTGGTAGCTGAGCTTTAGAGCGTACAGGTAGAGTTATGGAGGGTCAGAAGTGGTGGTGAACAAAGGAGGGGGAGGACAGAATAGATGAGAGCAGGGTGAGGGTGGGGGCAGAGACAAAGGAGGTGACAGAAAAAGGGGTTGAGTAGTAAGAGGGTGGATTGGATAGAATCTACCCAGGGTTATGTAAGTAGGTGATAGGGCAGGGTTGGGTAATGTGGGGGGCAGAGAAGGGTAGGGAAAGGGTTTTAAAGTGGAGGGGGTGAGGGGAGAAACCCGGGAAGGGTGACTATTGGGGGGATTAATATTTGTGAAGAGAAAGCAGGAAGGTGGGGGGGATAAAGAGGGAATGTGGGGGTAAGTGTTCAGTGGGGTCACACCAGGAAGGGGAGGAAGTGGGGAGGAGATGGGTGCTATGCAGGACAGATAAACTATCAATAACAGTAGGATTAGGCACAGGTGACGCAGTCGCAGTTACTAAGAGTGGCCAGGTAATGCAGCAGCTTGGCCTTAAATGGGAGTAGTTTCATTATTTCAGGGATTTAAAGAGCCATGGCCCCTCCCCCAATGACAAGACCGCTTGGTAATTGGCTTGCCGCTGAGCCCCCTCATCCATAGGAAAACACAAGGCACTGCCCCACAGTTATTATAGATTAAATGTCCAAAATAAGCGCATAGTTCCCAACTGGCAGCAATCAGTGTCTCTAGATGTATTCAGCAGACAAAGTTTGTAACAGCCAGGATCACTCATGGAGTTATGCAGACGAGTGTTGCACCACATCCAAATAGCACAGCCTCTGGCACTGGTAAGCTAAGTTGATTCAAGGTGGTGGACAGAGGCAGGATACTGGGGGAAATACTTCAAGCAGCTGTATCCCTCCCCATCTCTCGCACAGGGTTTTTTTCATTGCTGTAGAAGGAATGGGGCTGTAGCGCGGCTTGAGGATTTAAAGAGCCATGGCCCCTTCACTGATGACAAGTCCGCTAGGTAATTGGCTCACCGCCAAGCCCCCTTGTCCACAGGAAAACACAAGTCACTGCCCCACAGTTGTTATAGATTAAATGTCCAAAATGAGCACACAGTTCCCAATTGGCAGCAATCAGAGTCTCTAGATGTATTCAGCAGACAAAGTTTGTAACAGGCAGGATTACTCATGGAGTTATGCAGATGAGTGTTGCACCGTGTCCAAATAGCACACCTTCCGGCGCTGGTAAGCTGAGTTGATCCAAGGTGGTGGACAGAGGCAGGATACTGGGGGAAATACTTCAAGCATCTGTATCCTTCCCCATCTCTCACACAGGGTTTTTTCATTGCTGTAGATGGAATAGGGTCTGTAGTGCGGTTCAGGGATTTAAAGAGCTGTGGCCCTTCCCCCGATGAAAAGCCTACTAGGTGATTAGCTCACTGCTGAGCCCCCTCATCTGCGGGAAAACACAAGTCACTACCCCACAGTTATTATAGATTAAATGTCCAAAACGAGTGCACACTCTGGGAGAAAAAACAGAGGTGGAGCCTACACTCTATGGAGCTTCTTTTGCTGCAGTTGAGAAGGAAAAGAACCTGGGATCACATAGAGATTGAAGCAGGGGAAACAGTGTTTGACTACTCCCAAGATGGCCAGCAGAATGCTGGGGTGCATCAAACTGGGGTGAACAATAGAGTAGGTGAAGTAATCCTGCTACTTTACAAGACCCTGATCAGGCTCCACTTGAATAATGACATGAAGTTATGGGCTCTACAATACAAAAGGGATATTGAGGCAGTCAAGAAAGTGTTATTCAGGGCTACTAAAACTATTAGTTGTATGGGGGACAAAAGCTATGAGAAGATTATGGAAGAACATAACATGTTCACCCTGAGAAATGGAGGCCGAGAGAGAATTTGATTTCCGTCTTTCACACACTCAAGGGTATTGAAAAGATTGAGCAGTAAAAATGTTTCATCTTGTGTCCTGCAGCAGTATGTGGGGGCACACTCTAAAGATTAGGGATGGTAAATTCAGGGATAATATCAGGGGGCACTTTTTCTCCCAGATGATGGTGAACCTGCGGAACAGCCTGCTAGTGGAAACAATGGAATGAAGACAATGCAGGCCTTTAAGGTAGGCCTGGGCAAATTTTTGCTTACCAGTGAATTACTGGGTACCGTGGATAGTGGAGAGGTTAGGGAATCCCTATACACTGGTATATGTTTGCACAGTGTACCTATGTAATTAATGCTGATGGCATGGGGGAGGTATCCAGTGATGTGGGCAAAGCAAATTAAGTGACTCAATTTGTGTAGCTGACAAAAGAGCAACAGTACAGGAATAGCGATGAAGGGGAATAGCAAATGTGGGAGGAAGGAACAGCAATGGCAAATGAAGGGATGGGGGGATGCTGTCATGTTAGGGAATGGTGTGACATTGTGGATTAAATTATGTAGTGCAGCACAATGCTGCCGAGCTGGCTGCCTGAAGTGCTGGAATGAGTCGCCATCTGCGATGCTGATGGTTGTGGGTTCAGGACTGTCAGCAGGTATTCCTTTTTTATAGCCTGGAGTGGGTGTTTGCTATTTTTTGTTTGTGCCCTGTCCCCTGTTCCCTTGATTGCGGTACCCTTGTGATCCTAGCACCCCCTCCTGTGTATTCTCCTTTCCCCGAGTGTCCACTCCACCTGGAGTTGATTTTATTAGTTCGGGGGGTGCTGGGGCTTACCCCCCCACAATGGGGGTGCGAGGATGTAGCTACCAGCATTATATATTAGTTAATTTTGTGTACTTGCTGTTACAAGATTCGCCATTCCATTTTCACTATCATGACATGGAACCCATGCAGGATAGGGGTGAATAAAATGGCCATAGAGTCCTTTCCAACCTTAAATAACTGTGCATTTTTGGAAACTAATTTACATCCAAAAGTGTGGGAATCACCTGTTGTATTTTAAAATTATGCTTGTGAATGTTTAAAATATTTAATGACTCTTAAAGTCAGAAGTAGGGTTGGACAGGATGAATATAACTTGAAATTAATGAAATTGTCAATAAATGACAATGTAGCCTATCAGTAAGATTTGAGACTTGTCCATAATTACCCAAGGGATTCCAGTTGACTGGAAGCATGCTGCAATTGTGCATGTATTATAAAGGGAGTAATCCTGATTAATTAACAATTTATTGACCAATCTATGCCCTTTCCTCACTATCTAAGGCCTTAGAAAAAGTGGCTTGTGATAAAAATTACTGAATACACTGAGACGTATAGTTCACACAATGTTTCCCAACACAGATTTAGAATGGGCCCAATACTATCACCTTGTTAACTGGACTTTCCAACTATTTTCACAAGGCCTTGGATAGTGGGGCTTGGGCAGGGGAAGTCTATATTGACTTATCCAAAACATTCAATCTAATCAGTGATGATGTATGTATTAATAATGAGATTCTGTTCTCTTGGCCTCTCTAGTCCTACTGTAAGCTGGTTCTGGAATTATCTTTCTAATAGATTACAAAATGTTAAAATAAATTTAAATAAATCTGTGCCTTTAACTGCAATTGATAGTTCCCCAGGGCTCAGTTTGGAGCCCCGTTTAAAGCCCTACATTTTAATCTTTTTGGTCTTTTTCTTAACACCTTACCTATTGTGTCAACTAATTCCAAGACTATGTTAGTTACCAATGACATTGTCCTTTTCTGCACATTAAAAAAAAAATCTTGCTTCGGCTGACCATCACCAAGAAGACTTTGACTCTATGCAAAAATGTATTATTAATGGTAAACTGGCACTTGATGCCAGCAAAAAAAAGTTATGTTTTTTGGAACCAAGACTAAAGTTAGATGAGCCTTTTACCATAAATATTTAAATCTGCATTTTGGAGAACAGATAGAGCAAGTTCCCACATATCAAAACTTTGGGATGATACTTGATAGAACATTGAACTACTCTGAGTTCATTGGCAAACTAGTTAAGGTTGTTCATTTATGACTAGGATTTCTTTTTACTTATAAATGAGGGGAACTTTACAATTGATAGTAGAAAAGGAATGTTTCAGATTATATTTTCCCCTGCATAGACTATGGACTAATAATTTTTTTTTTACACTTACCTTTTAACCCCCCTCCCGTTCCACTCCTTTCAGACCTCTGATCATCCCTACGGGTCTCTCCCACAGAATCTGTCCCTAGTGTGCCAGTCTTACTCCTTCTCCTTGGAGTGCCTGCACAATGGGGTCTGTCCTGCATGTAGGTGAGCCAAGGTGGATCAGTCGTCATCTTGGCCCGAGAGGGGGTATGTTTCCGTCTTCTCCCCTTAGTCCCTCCTTCCCTTGAGAGTGCTGGCACATAGGATGAATGTTCAGTCCTGTGGCATGCTGACACATGCTACAGTCAAGTGCCCACATCGTCCTCCCCTCCCCAACTCTTGAAGAGCTGCCTGTGCCCCGATGCCCGTGCTTCCACCGGCACCGGTGCATTGGGTGTGCGAGGCACCCCAGGATCCTATCCCTGGAGGAGGACAGCATCCATTGGGATGCTCAATCCTCCTCTCCCCTCCAACCCCGTGACCCAAGTCCATTCCCAAACCCAGGTCACCAGCATGGTACAAGGTGTGGCATCCAGGGCCTCATACCTCAGTGCCACCGGGCCGGACTAGTAATTTTTTATGGGATTATTGCATCATACTTCTTTGATTAGGTTAAAATATGTTTCAATAAATGTTGCAGATTTGCTTTGGATTTACTTCCTAGAATCCACACCTCTACATTACATAGAAACATAGAAACATAGAAGTTGATGGGAGATAAGGACCGCAAAGCCCATCCAGTCTGCCCATTTCTATTTCTACCTTATGAATGTGCCATAGGCCTTTGCTCTGTCAATGGCCTATCTATTCACACTCATCTGTATTGCTCCCTTATGCCTATCCCATGCCTGTTTGAAGCCCTGCACTGCATTTATAGCCCCCATTTCCTGAGGTAGGCTGTTCCATGCATCCACCACTCTTTCTGTGAAAAAGAACTTCCTCACATTACCCCTTAATCTGCCTCCCTCTAATCTCATGCTGTGTCCTCTTGTCCTGCTATTTTTCCTATATTGAAACATGTTAGACTCTTTCATCTTGTTAATGCCCTTAAGGTGTTTGAATGTTTCAATCATATCACCTCTTTCCCTCCTTTGCTCTAGGGTATACATATTGAGTTCAGTTAATCTGTTTTCATATGTTTTCTGATGCAGTCCCTGCACCATTTTGGTTGCCCTTCTCTGGACTGCCTCAATTTTGTTAATGTCCTTGTGAAGGTGTGACCTCCAGTACTGCACTCAGTACTCCAGATGGGGCCTAACCAGTGTCTTGTAAAGAGGGATTATTATCTCCCTCTTCCAACTTGTGATACCCCTACTAATACACCCCAACATCCCTCTAGCCTTACCTACTGCTTTAGAGGTCTGCTTGGATGATTTCAGGTCATCTGTGATGATGACGCCCAAGTCTCTTTCTTCTCTTGTGACTGCCAGTGACTCCCCTCCCAGCCTATCGGTGGCTTCAGGGTTTCTCTTCCCTATGTGCGTGATCTTGCACTGCTTTGCGTTAAACCCCAGTCGCCACACTTCCAACCATTTTGCTAGTTTATCCAGATCTCTTTTCATTCTGCCCACACCATCTGGATCATCTGCTCTGTTGCAGATCTTGTCTTGGTATCTTCTGCAAACAGACAAACGTTACCCTTCGGTCCATCTGTAATGTCACTGATGAAGATATTGATGAGGACTGGCTCCAGGACTGATCCCTAAGGTACCCCACTTTTGACTTGTATCTCTTCTGACTGTATACCATTTACCACCACTCTCTGTTTTCTGCCCGTCAATCAGTTTGCCACCCAGTTGACCAACGTCTGACCCACCCTGAGCCTATCCAGCTTATTAATCAATCTTCTATGTGGAACAGTATCGAAAGCTTTGCTGAAGTCAAGATAGGCAACATATACTGCTCCCCCTTGGTCCACCACTCTGGTTACCCAGTCAAAGAAATCTATGAGATTAATTTGACAGGACCTTCCTTTTGTAAACCCATGCTGTCTTGGATCCTGTGTTCCTCTGGATTCCAGGTGTTGCACTATCCTTTCCTTAAGGAGTGTCTCCATAATCTTGCCCACTACTGAGGTAAGACTGAGTGGCCTGTAGTTCCCTGCCTCCTCCCTGCTACCACTCTTGTGGAATGGGATCACAAGAGCCCTTCTCCAGTCTTCTGTGACCTCTCCTGTGCTCAGAGACTCACTAAACAGTTCTGATAATGACCCTGCTAGTTCTACCCTTAGCTCCTTTAGTACTCTGGGATGTATGCCATCAGGTCCCATTGCCTTGTCCACCCTGAGCTTATTGAGCTCTTGTAGGACCCTTTCTTTTGTGAAGGGATTAGTGCACACCTCCCTCCCCCTGTGTCCATGGTGCAGAGCTGTGGGCCCTGCCCTACCTTCTCTTCAGTAAATACTAAGCAGAAGTATCTATTTAGGATAGATGCTTTTACATGGTCGTCATCCTCATAGGCCCCCTTATCCCCTTTGATCTTAGCAATACCCCCTCTGGAATTTCTTCTTTCACTAATGTATCTATAGAAAGTCTTGTCACCTTCTTTTACTGTTTGTGCTAGTGTTTCCTCAAGTTTGGGCCTTTGCCTGCCTTACTACCTTCCCTGCTTCCCTTAGGGAGTTTTGTATGCCTCCCTATCTTCATTCTGCCGCATTCCCTTATATTTCCTGAAGGCCAGCCATTTGGCTCTGACCTTTTCTGTTACTGTGTTTGAGAACCAAAGTGGTTTCCTTCTTCTTTTGCACTTCCTTTTCTCACTAACACAATGGGATGTTGCTTCAAGTATCGCATTTTTAATGCTTGCCCACTTTGCCTGTACCCCCTCACCTGTATTTCTTTTTGCCAGGGCTAGCTTAACTCTGTTGGCCATCTTATCAAAGTCAGCTCCTCTGAAGTCCCATATTTTTGTCTTGAAATGGGATGATTTTGTTCTAGTGGCCAAATGGAACCATATCATGTGATGGTCACTGGCCCCCAGGTGACCTTCTAGCTGGAGATCTGTGATCCTTTCCCTGTTAGTCAGTACTAGATCTAGGATAGTCCTGTTTCTTGTGGGTTGTTGTACCAGTTGTTTGAGGCCCTCCCCCTGCAGGGAATCTGCCATGTGTCTAGTTCTGGCAGATGTCCTTGCTGGTATTGACCAATCTGTATCTGGCCTGTTGAAGTCTCCCATTATCAGAACCTCCCCTTTAGCTGACGTGTTTTGTATATCTTCTAACAGTAATGTGTCTATGTCCTCCTCCTGATCTGGAGGCCTGCACACAGCCCCAGTTCGTATGACTGTCTCATTTCTTGTTTTCAGGGTGACTCAAAGTTCTTCTGGCTTCTTATGTGTATTCTGAATTTCTGTAGCTTTGATATTTTCATTGACATAAAGGGCCACTCCACCCCTCCTTTTTGCAACTTGGTCTCTTCTGAACAGTACATAGCTAGGTACTGAAGTCTCCCAAGTGTGGTTACTGGTAAACCATATCTCGCTAATGGCTACTATGTCCAGTTTAGTCTCTGTGATTATTGTCTGCAGGTCTGGGATCTTGTTTCCCAGATTGCGAGCATTTGTGTACATGATTTTTTATTGATCAGATTTTGGTGTGTTAGTTGCTGGGTGAGGTCCGGCATGTCCTCTGTGCATCGTATGGGGAGCCAGACCTTTTTCTTTACCTGGTGATGCAAATGAACTACAAACATGCTGAATTCCTGTTTGACCACTGCTGTAGCTGAAGGGGGAGGGGTGTTCTTCCCATTCGATGTTTCGGGTGCTGCACCCCTCTCCCCATTTGCTAGTTTAAATATTCTGCAAAGACGTCAAACTTCTGCCCCAATGCACTGACTCTTCCTTAGTCAGATGCAGTCCATCAAATTTAAAGAACTTTCGCTCCCAAAACTGTTGCCAGTTCCCTACAAATTTGTGTCCTTTTTCCTGGCACCAGCCCTTGAGCCACATGTTTAGCTCCCCTATCTCCCCTTCTCTGACCTTCTGTCCATCTGTCCCCCTCTCCAAGACTGGCAGGATCTCGGAGAAGGAGTTGCCAGATGAAATGGATGATAGTTTGTCACCCAGCCTGGTTCGGTGTTCCTTGGTCTCCACATCTGACTGGATGGCGAGATCATTAGTCCCTATGTGTACCAGGTCATCAATGTTTTCTCCTGCTTCCCAAACAATTTTAGCAATGCAATCAGTGTCTCTCCATGCTGATGTACCTGGGAGACATCTGACCATTACCCTTGGCTGGAGATATGTATCAGCTCCCCAAATCATGGAGTCTCTTATGATCAGAAGTTTTTTGGATTTCCTGTTTGCTTTTTTTGTTTTGGTTTCTGTTTTGGACGCATTTTGTTGTTCTAGCTCCTGTGCTGCAGTGTCCTGCTCTGCAGTGTCCTCTGCCCCTTTGTTTGATTTTGGAGATAGAGGCAGATACCTGTTTGTAGTTTTTATATGGTTTGTGGAGGTGATATGTTGGAGAGCGCCGAGTGATGGGGCACCCAATTTGCCCCTCCTAACCACCTGCCAGCCTCCTGGACCAGCTACCCTCTGCAGTTGAAGTACTTCTGTTGGATGTTGGGGAAATGGCTGGCAGTTCTTATAATATATTTCCTCTTGAATATGCAATTTGAGGCACACAATCTTGCCCATGCTGCCTGGAGCTGAGCCCTTAGATCTGCAATGGCCCAGCATGTGTGACAGCGTCCTAAATCCTGTAAATCTGCCCTTCTGAAAAGTGTTCACCAGTACCTGCAGTTAATGATATCCATTCCAGGTAAGTTGCCGGGTTTATTACCTGGTCAGAGTAATTAGAAGAAAAAAATGAAAGCAAAAGTTTGATTTTTTGTTTTGTTTGTTTGTTTTTATATAACTTGTTATAGCAAGTTAAATTACTAGTGCTCCTGTAAATTAGGTCACTATGTGGATACCTATCTGATCCGCCCCTTTCTGCTTTGCTACAGGAAATGTCACAATGGTGCTACCCTATGAAACTACTAATTGGCTACATATGTACCAAAGGCAGCAGTGCACTTTTACTGGTGGGTTTGTAAGACACTTCAAGGAACTGTCCCTTTTAATGTGCTGAATGTGATACTTGGCCAGCTGGTTATGATTGCTGTATGATAATTGTAATATAAAGATATAGCATGTGAGTCTGTGCTGCCATGGGTGCCCCTTCCCCCAGGTTTCAGTTACAGGAACTGACCAGGAGATCTCCGTAAAACTTCCTTGAGAAGTTGCATTTTATGGCCTTTTTATGACCTCCTGCCTCTTAAGTTGGGAAGCTAAACATGCATTTTATTACAGGACAGGACATAACCTAGCTGATTCCTATTAGCTATATTTGCATCTAGGTGACAAACTGCAGAGTTGTAAAAAACTTTGATGTTCCTTGGGAAAACAGGAATTAGCCACCAGTTCAAAGGAAAAGTTTAATTAAAGATTATCATAATTTGTGAACTGAGTTTTTGCTGATGTCACATTATTTGATATACATCCAGATAGGACATCATGTTTGTATTTTTTTTATTCTAAAAGGAGGAGCTAGATGACTCACAGAAGGGGTGTGGAGAGACACAGTTTAAACTAATACTGGTGTCTGATCTTTTTTCATATACCATCTTGGGATTCTAGACAGACACAGCTGTCTGATATAACTACAAGCACTACAGAGGTAATATATTAGCTAGAAAAAGTCTAAATGTATTGTGGTAGGAGTTTTTGTTTTGTACTTTTCCTTGTTTTCTTTTAAAGATTGTATGCTCTTTGATATATTATTCTGTGTTTACATGTTTCATATTTTTATCATCTGTAGTAAAATCTTTATTTTGAAAGACTGCCTGGGTCTGACAGTTCTTTTTTTGCATGTGATGTATACAGAGTTAAGACTGACAAAAACTGTTCAAAAGCTTGATGGTGTTACTAAATGGGGAAAGGTAAGAATATTCCTAAGGTCTTTTATAGAGTTTTAAGGGTTCATTTTGGATACCTGGTTAGGTGTCCTTAGGTGAAAGATATATTGCATCCCCCAAAGAGAATATTATCTGAGCCTGTACATTTGGGTATGATAGCATAAGGTTCACAGTTTGAGTCCCCCCAGAACTTGAGACTAAAGATGATTCAGACCCAAGCTGACAGGAGGGTTACCCTGTCTGTTACCTGTTCACATTACTGTGCTCGGAGGTTGGCACTGTGGGAGCAGAGGGCCTGACCTGCTGAGTGCATTTGTGACAGATTTGGTTAGCAGTGGTGCGATAAATTTGGTAACACAAGTTTTAACTGTTCAGTGTGTCAGCTTAATACTGTACAGCTGACTTGTAAAATAAGGCAGTGATTTATTTTTTAAAAAAGGAAACAGAACTATATCATTTTGCTTACAGTCAAGTTCCTACTGGTTTTATTTTTTTTCTCTAAAGTGCAAGTTAGAGTAGCCGTACTTAGGGAAGAAGATGGCTTCCAACTACAGCGGGTACACTGCAGACTACTTGAGCCCATTGTGCTAGGACAGAGGAGTCTTGCACAAGGTGAGATCCACCAAGCAGAACCTCGTGGATGCCCTGATGGCAGCAGATGCCCAGAGCATCGAGTCACAGACTGTGACTGTAAAGGACCAAACCCTGGGCATTGTGGAGCTAGCGGCCAGTGCAGTGTCCAGATCTGGTGAGGAGGGCAGCAAGGCCAGTGCAAGCGAAGGGCCACAGCAGCAGGGGAAGGTCACCAGCATTCTGGAGCCAGAAGCTAGCAGGCTGCAGATTGAGTTTCACAGAATGGAGTTGGAGATCCAGAGAGATGCTGAGCAAAAGAAACGTGCTGCAGAGAAGAAGAGGGAGTGAGAACAGTGAGAAGCTGACCATGAAAAGCATGAGTGTCAGCAAGCTGCAGAGGAGAAGAGGGAGTGAGAACAGTAAGAGGTGGACCGTGAGGAGTGTGCGTGCCAGAGGCGACATGAACTGGAGAAGCTACGACTCCAACCACCAGAACCAGAGCAGGTAAGTGGCTTGGGTTTAACTGAAACTACAGGACTGGTTACAAATTGAATTCCAAATTGATAGCTGAATTTAAAGAGGGGGAGGATATGGATGCCTTCTTAAATTCTTTTGAAAAAGTTTGTATTCAGACAAAAGTTCCTAGAGGGTCCTGGAGGTTCCAGCTATCCCCACTACTTACCGGGAAAGCTCGGGATGCATTGGGTCAAATGGACAATGAGGACAGTAATGATTACAGCAAACTTAAAGCTGCTCTTTTAAAAAAGTTTGATTCAACTGCAGAAGCATACAGAGCTAAATTCCATAAGCTCAGGAGAAGCCCTGACATGAGCCATGAGGAGCTAGCCATGAAACAACGTCAATGTTTAAAACATTGGTGGGAGAGAATTGAAACAAACTCTGTAGATAAAATTGAAAATGCTGCTTTGTTAAAACAGTTTTTCCAGGCATGCCCAGCAGAGCTGAAAACCTGGCTAGAGAACCATGATCCCAAACCAGTGCAAGAGGCTGCTGAACTCTCGGATTGCTATGCCAAGAACAGACCAGCTCTGAGAGCGAATGGGTTGGGTGTGGCACTGCAGAAAGGGAAAAGCATGCCTTCAGGGCAGCTAAAACCCTCACTGCCTCCACTGAAACCAGTTAGCCCCAGGTTTCAAAGAAAAGATATATCTGAGAAAAGAAACAAATGCTGGGTTTGTAAAGAAACTGGGCATATTGCCAGACAGTGTCCCAAAAGGACAAGCAATACATAGAATGGGGCTAGGAAAGAAGCAGGTTGTTTATGTGTCCCTGGAGGCATGCCTGTGAACATGAGGGAACACAAGCACCCAGTCATGGTGAGTGGTGCACAGACACAAGGGTTAAGGGACACAGGGGCATCCCTGACACTGGTAAAACGGGATCTCGTAGAGCTTGGTCAGCTTATACCCAATGAATTTGTAGCTGTGCAAGGGTTCAGTGGTGAGGAGATCACATTGCCACTTGCTAGTGTTCTCCTAGACTGGGGTGAAACTGGGAGAACTATGCAACAGGTGGCAGTAGCCAAAACTTTAGCAGTTGACATCATCCTTGGCAACAATCTCAGACAGGGGATGGTGTGTGCAGTTACCCATAGCCAAGCAAGATGGGGAAATTGTAGTTCCTTGGACCCCACAGAAGCCATTGTGGAAACCACTGGGAGGCTGGTTCCCCAGCCTGTGTCTCCTGATATGGAGACTAATGAAAAGGGGGTAGAAATTTCCCCAGTAGCAGTTAACCACACAGCTACTGGGGGTTACTCCAAAGAAGGAGGGGTGATCCATTGTCAAAGGGTTAGGAATAACAATGATCCTGAGTGCCCTGATGCTAGTGCTAGGGACACTAGTTTAGAGACTGAAGGGGACCTATCTCATGCCTTGGGAATGTGTAAGGAGTTTGCAGCTGCTCAGAAAAGTGACCCTAGTCTAGAGAAGCTGAGGGCTTGGGCAGACTCTGACGGAGCACAGGGAGGTGACTGTAAACATAAGGTTTATTGGGAAAATGGACTGATGTATACTCAGGATGTGAAGACAGAGGGAGGGGTGATAGGCAGGCAGCTCATCATTCCCCAGGGGTATCATGAGCAGTTGCTCAAGATTGCACATTATATTCCCTTGTCTGATCATCTGGGAATTGCATGCACTATGCAGCAGTTGGTCCAGAATTTTTATTGGCCCATCTTCACCCAGCAGGTGAAAAAGTATTGCAGGTCTTGTCACCGGTGCCAAGAAATAGGGAAGGCAGGTAAGAAAACCAAAGGCACCCTAATTCCATTCCCCATAGTGGAGGAGCCATTCCACAGGGTAGGAATGGATATTGTGGGGCCTTTAAATACCCCCAGCTCCTCCAGGAAGAGGTTCATCCTGACTGTGGTGGATTATGCCACCTGATATCCAGAGGCAGTTGCCCTATCCTCACTGAAGACAGACAAAGTGGCAGATGCCTTACTTGGGATTTTCTCCCCTGTTGGGTTTCTGCAGGAGGTTATCACCAATCAATGTTGGACCTGATGAAATGTTTGTGGAAGAAGTGTGGGGTGGTGCAGAGATGCATGACACCTTATCACCCACAAGCCAATGGATTTGTGGAAAGATTTAATGGTACCCCCAAGTAAATGCTCAAAGCATTTGCTGAACAGCATGGTAGGGACTAGGAGAAATACCTTCCCCATCTGTTGTTTGCATACAGGGAAGTGCGCCAAGAGTCGACAGGATTTTCCTCCTTTGAGCTCTTATATGGATGCTGGATATGTGGGCCCCTAGACATGATCTGGGAGGACTGAGAAGGCAAGCACGCCACCCAGGGAACTCCCATAGTGAATTATGTCCTTAGATTTAGGGAAATGCTGAAGGAGCTTATGGGGACAGCCCACAGCAACCTGGCAGCTACCCAACAGAAACAAAAAGTGTGGTATGACTGCTAAGCCAGAGCTCGCTTGTACACTGTTGGTCAGGAAGTCATGGTCCTTATTCCAGTCTGGAAAGACAAGCTGCAGGCTGAGTGGGCAGGACAGTACAAAGTAGTTAGAAAGGTAAATGATGTGAACTATATCATAGAGTTACCTGACAGAAGACATACAGAAAGAATGTACTATGTCAACATGATGAAGCCATATGCTAATAGGGCTGACATGATGTTTGCAGTATGTAGTCCTGGGGTGGGGACGGATGAAGGAGACTCCCTTCTGGACTTGGCAGAAGAAAGCAACTGGGAGTCCTCTGTTGAGGTAGTTAAGTTGTCACCCCAGCTTGCCCCAGACAAGATCCAGGAAGTAAGGGAGGTTTTAGCAGACTGTGCCCCACTGTTTAGTGCCAAACCTGGACTAACCCCCTTAGCGACGCATGATGTGGAGACAGGGACACAGATGCCCATACGGCAGACAGCATATCGGGTGTCAGAGGCTGTCCAAAAGGACATTAGGAGGGAGGTGGAAGAGATGCTAGATTTAGGGGTAATCCAGAGATCTCACAGCCCCTGGTCCTCACCCATAGTCCTTTTGCACAACCAGATGGCTCTACTCATTTCTGTGTAGACTATAGTTGACTGAATGCAGTCACAAAGTCAGATGTCCAACCGATGCCCCGGACGTATGAACTCCTGGACAAATTGGGAGGGGCGACATACCTTACGACTATTGAATTGACAAAGGGGTATTGGCAGGTAGAGTTAACTGACAGAGCTAGGGAGAGGTCGGCCTTCATTACTTCGATAGGCTTATTTGAATTTAAAGTAATGCCTTTCAGAATGAAGAATACCCCAGCTACTTTCCAAAGGTTGGTGAACCGGGTGTTAAATGGTGCTGAGAAGTACGCTGCGGTGTACCTGGATGACATTGCCATTTTTAGTGTCAGCTGGGAGGAACACCTGACCCACCTTAGGGAAGTGCTGGGCAGGATACAGAGGGCCAGGCTCACTGTCAAAGCTGAGAAGTACCAGGAGGCCATGGCTGAAGTGGCATACCTCGGGCATGCTGTAGGCCAGGGACAGCTCTGTCCTAACCAAGTAAAAATAGAGGTGATCAAGGCATGGCCCTGACCAGAGATGCAGAAGCAGGTCAGGAGTTTATTTTAGGGACAACAGGGTACTATAGGAAATTTGTACACAATTACAGTTTTTTTTTTAATCTTTGGTAACTGGGTAAGGCCCACTAGGCACAAGCGCCTGCTTTCAGGGATGACCTGGGAGCACTGAGTGGTTAAGTGACTTGCTCAGAGTCACCCGGTATGCAAGTGGATGTTGTGAGAATCAAACTCCGGTCTGGTCTGCTGGATATATCAAGCTTGTTCACACCTCATTCTTCTAATCTCTAGGCTATACTCCTTGGCTGCTCCTCTATCTGACCTGGTAAAGAAAAATATGCCTAAGAAAATTACCTGTGAACCAGCCTGTGAAAAAGACTTTGCCAGACTGAGGGAGGCACTGTGCAGTGCTCCTGTATTGACAAGTCCTGACTATAGCAGACTTTTTGTAGTCCAGACTGATGCCTCAGACATGGGTATTGGGGCAGTACTGAGTCACAACCAACCAAGGGAAAGATCACCCTCTAGTGTACCTGAATAAAAAGTTATTTCCTAGGGAGCAGGCTTACTCTACTGTGGAAAAAGAGTGTCTTACCATAGTGTGGGCTCTAAAGAAGTTAGAGCCATACTTATATGGTCACCATTTTGAAGTACACACCGACCACAACTCCCTGGTTTGGCTGATGCAAATGGGAAACACTAATGGTAGACTATTAAGATGAAGATTTGCCTTGCAAGGGTATGACATCACAATCTTACATAGGGCTGGAACAACCAATCAGAACACAGATGGTTTGCTGTGTCTATATGAGGAGTGAACTGACTTGGGAAGCTCATCCCATGCAGGGGATAGAGCCACCAAATTCAGTCTAGGTGGGGGGAGGAGTGTGATGCTTGGCCAGCTGGTTATGATTGCTGTATGATAATTGTAATATAAAAATGTAGTATGTGAGTCTGTGCTGTCATGGGTGCCCCCCCCCCAGGTTTCAGTTACAGGAACTGACCAGGAGATCTCTGTAATGTAATTAAGTTCCTTGAGAAGTTGCATTTTATGGCCTTTTTATGACCTCCTGCCTCTGAAGTTGGGAAGCTAAATATGCGTTTTGTTGCAGGACAGGACATACAGTAACCTAGCTAATTCCTATTAGCTATATTTGCATCTAGGTGACAAATTGTAGAGTTGTAAAAACCTTTGATGTAACTTAAGAAAACAGGAATTAGTCACCCGTTCAAAGGAAAGGCTTGATTAAAAACTAGCATAATTTGTGAACTGAGTTTTTACTGATGTCACATTATTTAATATACCTCCTGATAGGACATCATGTTTGTATTTTTTTTATTCTAAAATGAGGAGCTAGATGGCTCACACAAGGGGTGTGGAGAGACACCATTTAAACTAATACTGGTGTCTGATCTTTTTTGACATACTGTCTTGGGACGCTAGACAGACGCAGTTGTCTGATATAACTATAAGCACTATAGAGGTAATACATTAAATAGAAAATGTCTAAATGTATTGTGGTAGGAGTTTTTGTTTTGTACCTTTCCTTGTTTTCTTTTAAGTGATTGTATGCTCTTTGAAATATTATTATGTGTTTACATTTTTCATATTTTTATCATGTTTAGTAAAATATTTATTTTGAAAGACTGCCTGGGTCTGCCAGTTCTTTTTTGCATGTGATGTATAGACGGTAAAGACTGACAAAAACTGTTCAAAAGCTTGACAGTGTTACTAAACTGGGAAAAGGTAAGAATATACCTAAGGTCTTTTATAGAGTTTTAAGGGTTCATTTTAGATACCTGGTTAGGTGCCCTTAGGCGAAAGATAAATTGCATCCCCGAAGAGAATATTATCTGAGCCTGTACATTAGGGTACACTAGCATAAAGTTGACAGTTTGAATCCCCCAGAACTTGAGACCAAAGGTGATTCAGACCCACAGGCAGACAGGAGGGTTACTCTGTCTGTTACCTGTTCACATTACTGCGCTCGGAGGTTGGCGCTGTGGGAGCTGAGGGCCTGACCTGCTGAGTGCGTTTGTGACACTGAATACTGTACTAATGGTTGATGCCACTAATATTAGAGTACTGTACTTATAGGAGCGAGGGAATGTTCATCATTATTTCTTACTTTAAGAAGTACAAATATTGGTCAGTTTTCCTTATCTTATTCATATATTATATTATTTGCAAAAACTGTGTTAATGCAACATTTAGGGTTCATGCTAAAGTGAAAAAAGCTGAGAAATGTGGTTTTAGGGTTTACAACCCTAAAACCCCAACCCCACCCCTAAAACAAATCAGAGGTAGAGTCTTCCTAGGGGTTGTTAACCCTACAGCTCACCCCATTCTATACACTGCAGAAACATATATACTTAATAGGTTGCGCTTTAGGGCTGACAACCCCTAGGAAGATTCTGCCCCTGATTTGTTTTAGGGGGTGAGGTTAGGGTTTTAGGGTTGGAAACCCTAAAACCACATTTTCCTGCTTTTTTCATCTTAGCCTGAACCCTAAATGTTGCATTAACACAGTTTGTTTGCAAAGAATTTCATTGCTTTTTGAGATAGTATAATCATATCCTTATTTTCCTGTGGGAGTGTAGGGCCTGGCATCCATCCATCCATACTTTTTCAGTGGCATTGTATCCTTGTTAGTCTGATGGAGCACAGGCCCTGTAGGACAACAGTAACCAAATTGTCATTATAGCCTTCTTATTACCCTACCTCATGAACCTAGTAGTAAATATTTGTGAAATCCCTGCCAAAACATCACTCCACGCCACGCAGTGTCATTCCATTCCAGAGGCGAGAAAATACATTTTGGGCAACATTTAAAAAATGACAGCTATCACATTCATTAGATGGTGTAAAGACATTACTATGTTGAAAATTTGGGTTGAAAATATTGAAAATTACAAAAGTTAGGAGCAAGCATATCGAAATGTGAACAAATGCACACAGCTTTGCCATTTTAACATATTTGGACCCCGAATTTTCAACATGCCATTCTTATGACCCCACCTCATGAACAGGTATAGTGAAACTTTTGAAATCCTGCCCAAAAGGGGATTTGGCACACTGACTGTGAAATCACCTTTTGGAAGGATTTATAAAATGACACCAACATTGCTTATGAGGTGAGGGCTTGAAAAGTCTTTGTTGAAAATTTGGTGTCACCCTGTACCAAAATGGCAAAGTTGTGCAACAAAGTTGAAAACCCCACTGAAATACATTGAACCACATTTAACTTAGTTTCTCATATTGCAGTCCCTGGTGTGTCTTTGATCAGAGAATGGATCTTCACATTGGGACTTGTTCAGGTGAATGAGGCTGTGTGGGGAGGTCTGTGTGTGTGGGGAGGTGGTGGGTGCTCATTGGGAGGTGGGGTTGGGGGTTGCGCATCACAGATAGATCATTTGTTTTTCACAGGTTAAAGGAAAAAAGGACACTGTGGGACTGTTTTCTTCAGGAAGGGTTGGGGGTGCCACTAGACACCAGTGATAAACAAAACACGTATGGGGATAGGCATGACAAGGTGGGGGCTGCCACTAGACACTAGGGATTGTGATACATATTAATGGTAAGGGGAATGGGAAGGAATGGGTACCACTAGACACCAGGGAATAATATCAGAAATGTAAATGAAAACATAAAAAAAATATGTAACATACATAAAAAAGGGGAATGGGAATTTTAAGGTGGGAGGTACCTTTGGACACCAGAGAACCCATAAAAACTAGGGAAAGGGCATGGAAAAGGCTTTTTTCATTTGAAGAAATGATTTTCTGTACAAACAAAAAATGGTAATGGAAAAGGATTCCTTCAAAGGATAAAAGAACTGGGCAAAAACTAATTCTAAAATCCTTTTCCATGTCAAGAGATCCTTTTTTCATTTAAATGGATCCCTTGCCATGAAAAGGAATCAGCCAAAATGCTAAGTCCAAAATCATGTTTTCATGATAAGGTATCCTTTTTCATTTGAACAAAAATAAGAAATGAAAAAGGATCCCTTGTTACAAAAAAGGGATCGGCTGAAAAACTAAGTCTGAAATCCTTTTTCATGACAACAGATCCTTTTTCTTTTAAACAAAAATATGAAATGGAAGCAGAAAAATTACTAAGTCTTAAATCCTTTTTTTTATTTTAATTTTTGTTGACTGGGTAAGTGCACTAGACAAATCCTGCCTATTTTCAGGCACGACTCGGGGGAGGGGGATACAGATGAATGCCAACTGACCTTAAACCAGATTAAGCTGTTGGTGGTATTTTTAGTGAATGAGGAAATTTGGCCAGGACACCAGGGAAATTCCCCTACTCTTTTCAATAAGTGCCATGGGATCTTTAACATCCCCCTAACTACCACCAATCCAGGCAGATGGAACCTCGGTTTAACGTCTCATCCAAAAGATGGCACCTCAGAAGTGCAGCACCCCTCTCATGCTGCACTACAGTGTCAGTACTGGGATATTAACCTAAGTGCCAGATGTGGGAACTGAACCCACAGCCCTCTGATCTCACGGTCTCAGAAGTGAGTGTGTTACCTACTGAGCCACTGACACTGCGAAGAGAAGGGATGCTTTTCTTTTTCAAATGAAAAAGGACTCACAAAAAAAAAAACTAAGTCCAAAATCTTTTTTCGTGACTTGTGATTCTTTTTGGTTTGAACAACGAAGGAATCATGAAAACTGATCTTATTGAGAGACAAAAAAAGGATTTAAAATGTTTAAAGAAAACATTCCAGGGTCATTTTACTATCAGACAACTGCAAAATCCAGCTAGCAGAGTTCCGATGAGCAAGATACATGTGTTGGTGTCTGTAGTGGACCTCATTTTTGTCTGTTTTCAATATTTTTTTTGTGAAAAACTAAAAACAAGATGGCAGAAAATGAAAAAGGATTTTTTTCTCATGAAAAGGATTGGTCCATGATGAATAAGAATCCTTTTTCATTTGACCAATTTTTTTTTTTCATTCCATTCCATTCCACTATCCTGGAGAGTGAAATTCCCATTGAAAACAATGGGAACTTTAACATTTAATAACTTTGGAATTAATTAATATTTTTTTAACCGAACAAGTGAAAGTCACTTCTGTGATGCAAGCCCTTTCTGTCCTGAAAATTTCAGACCAAAATTCTAGACTGTCTAGGCACAGCATGCTGACAAAAAAAAAAGTAAAAAGGGTGACTTTTTATGTTTTTTCACTATGCACTGCTTGGAATCCACACATCTGACCAGAACAAAGCTTGGCACATAAAGAGATATACCACACGATATCAAAACATGCAAAATTTCATCCAAATCCGTTGAATGGTTGTAAAGTTATTAACCTGCAAAATTCAAGGTTTAACATAGAAAGCCCTGCTCAACCCTAAATATAGGGCACTACCACATCCCTAAAATTCTTTGCAAATGTGCTTTGACTGGTGAGTTTGTAAGATACTTCAAAGAACTGTCCCTATCAATGTGTTGAACACTGTATTAATGGCTGATACTACTAATGCCAGAGTACTTAGAAGAGCTCAGAAAAGTTCCTCATTGATTCTTACTTTAAGAAGTACAACGACTGGTCAACTTTCATTATCTTATTCATATATTATATTATTTGCAAAAAAACATTGTTAATGCTTCAGTTAGGGTAACTTAATGTCACAATAGTAGGGAAATGTGGTATTAGGATTTCCAACCCTAACTATTCACCCCATCACCCAAAGAGCAAAAGGAAAACACATTAGGGTTTGGGATCTCCAGAACCTTGGTGAATCAGTGGTGGGATCTTCTTTGGGGTTGTCAACTGTAATGCACACCCTTCCCCCAAGTCTGTAGCCTCCAGTCCAAAGCACAAGGTACAGCTCCAAACCAGTGCCTGATAGTGATACACTCTTTAAAGGTAGAGAAGTATGTCTTGCCACATATTGACACCACAATTTGTTATAGTTTTCTTCAAGCAGGACCCTGATGATGTGTAACATTGTTTGCTCCGGGAACGGGATGGCCATTAGGGTTCACAACTCCAAGGAGGACCCCACCACCTATTTGCCAAGACTCCAGAGACCCAGAACCCTAATGTGTTTTCCTGGTTTCCTGCAAAATCACCTTTCTGATGGGATTTTAAAAATTCCTCGTCTTGATCATAACATGAAGTTATAAAAATACTATGTTGGAAATCTGGGGAAAAATGTTGATGCATACTGAAAATCAGATATTACATTTCAGCTGGCCTCTACTGGGTAGATACTTTATAAAAATGGGTGAAAACAGGACTTCTACTGAAAATTAGATACTGCATCTAAGCTGTGCTATCCTGGGTAAGTACAGTCTAAAAATGAATAAAAGCAGGATACAACTGAAAATGAGATATTGCATTTCTTCTGTCAAATTCTGGGTAAATATACAGCAAAAACATATAAAAGCAAGACCCCTATTGAAAATGAGATACAGTATTGCATCTCATCTGGCCAAACTGGGTAATTATGTAGTAAAAATGTATAAAAGCAGGACCCCAGTACAGCAGAACCCAACTAAAATGTGCATCTATGATGCTCTATCCTGAGAAAAATACTGGATCTCATTGAAAACTTGAAATTACCTCTCAGCTGGGCTATCCTGGGAAGATACATTATAAAAATGGTTAAAAGCAGGTCCCATTCAAAAACAAGTTCTGGCAGAGCCACTATGGCTGCAAATACATTAACTAGATAAGGGTGTTTCATGGGCTTAAACATAAACATGAATTGCTTTTACTAAGGCCTATGATACCGTTCCACACATGACTTGTGAACAAGCTGGGCAGCCTGAGAGTGGGTTACAAGGTGGTAAACCGGGTTAGGAACTAGTTCAATGATAGAAGATAGAGAGTCACGGTAAATGGTGCTCAGTATAAGGAAAGGAGTGTGGCCAGCAGGGTGCCACAGAGAACAGTCCTGGGCCCAGTCCTGTTTAATGTCTTCGTAAGTGAAATTGCGGAGGGGAAAGTGTACTTCTTTGTGAATGACACTAAGATCTGCAACAAGGTGGACACTCCAGGAAGGGTAGAAAAAATTAGGAGGGACCTAGATAAACTGGAGGAATGGTCCAAAGTGTGGCAGCTGAGATTTAATGCAAAAAAGTGAAAAATCATGCATTTGGGTTGCAGAAACCCAGGGGAGGATTACGGGGGGGGGGGGACTGATGGTCACCAAACAGGAAGGGGATTTGGGGGTAATCATACTGGATGACCTAAAGGTGGTTAAATAATGTACCAAAGTTATGGAGAGAGACACTGGGATGCTGGAGTGCATAGGAAGAGGTACCACCAGTAGAAGGAAGGAGGTGGTGATGATGATGCCACTGAGCAGATCACTGGTGAGGCCCTATTTGGAATATGGTATCCAGTTCTGGAGGCTGCATCTCTGTAAGGATGTAGACAGAGTGGAGGCAGTAAAGAAGGGCAACAAAGATGGTGCAGGGCCTGCAATAAAAGTTATATGAGGAGAGACTGGGAGGCCTCAATATGTATATACCCTTGAGAAGAGAAGAGGCAGGGGTGATATGACAGAAACCACTGTTTGACACAAATCTGTCAACTACAACCAAGTAAGGAATTACATTTGTAAGGCACTTGGAAACTCCAGGAAAAGCAGCGACACACTCGACCTCAAGTTTATTTCCCTTGCACTTGATGAAGTCCTAGCTCCCATTACGAAACTGCTGAACTTATCCCTGCAGCTGGCTCAATTTCTCCAAGCTTGGAATTCAGCCCTGGTAACTCCAGTGCACAAGAGCGGTGACTGGGCACTGCATGCCAATTACAGACCTATTTCTATCCTTCCACCACTGTCAAAAGCGCTGGAGCACATAGTCTCAGACCAGCTGGCTGAATACCTTAATAAATACAACATTCAGTGTCCGGAACAACATGGATTTCGGAAAGGGCACAGTACTTCCACAGCTCTTCTGGAGTTCACCAGCTGCATACACAGTTCACTTGATCAGGGTAACCTTGTCGACGTGGCCTTTATTGATCTAACAAAGGCCTTTGACATGATCAGTCACTCCCTACTACTTCAACAACTCACCTCAATAAGCCTCTCTAACCCCGCTACTAACTGGTTCAAAAGCTATCTAGCTGATCGTTACCAACAGGTAAAGATTGGAAACATCACATCTGGGCTCCTGCCAGTTCATTATGGAGTCCCCACAGGGGTCAATCCTAGGACCCCTCCTTTTCAGCATCTTTCTAAATAGCCTACCTCGATCGTGTGATCAACGGATACTTCTCTGTGCAGATGATGCTGTTATTTTTACTTCTTAACATGACCCTCACACCCTAAACTATCAGCTACAACATGCTTTTAAACAAACTGAAGATTGGTTCAGAGCCCACAAGATGGTTCTGAACTATAAAAAGACAAAAGTAATGCTTTTCAGCAGTGCTAGACGCAAACACAAAGCAGCATCCCTTAACATTACTAACTGCGCAGGGGTTTCACTTGAACAAGGGGAGCAATTCAAATTCCTGGGGGTTACGTTTCACTGTTCCCTCTCCTATGCAGAACACACTGAGAATGTGGCCAAAACAGTCAACATAAGAATTGGGCTCCTGGACAGACACTAGAAATGCCTAACACCTGAAGCATTCCAAACCGCAATCCATAGCACAGTTGTCTCCGTCATCAACTATGGATTGGTCATATACAGCTCAGCCACTCCCACCTCACTATGTAGGATAGGAGTAGCCCTAAACAAAGCCTGCAGACTGCTCACCAATTCCCCCCCGACTAACACACACATGTGACCTTTATGAACAAGCCGGGTGGCTACAACTTGAAAACAGGATATAATATCAAACTTGCCTCTTAGCTAAAAAATCACTACTCGGACTTCAGCCTCCTGGAGTCACACACCTATTAAGCTTATTCACAGGCCCACACCACACCAGGAACTCTAACCATCAGGTTATCACCATCCCTCGCTGCAGAATCTCCCAAGGGCTGAGGTCATTTGCCTACCGGGCACCACTTTGGCTTAATAACCTCGGCACTGAACTCAACACCATGCAGAGATTGGGGCTTTTCAAGACCAAGCTAAGACAACACCTACTGAAGAAAAGCTCCTGTGACTGTACTTTCTAATTACTGCACATACACACACACTTCTGACCCCAGTCTTATTCACCTTTCAGGTTATTACCATCTCCTTGCTACTCCTACTTTGTCCTTCTACCCTGAACTGCCCCCATTTTTGCCCTGCAGTACCCTGCATTCTCCTCTCCCACCTCTCCCTAAATAGTCTTCATGCCTCCCCCACTCAGTGCCCCCTACTCTCCTTTCTGGATAGCTGCTTACTGTCTTTTACCTGACAATGCCACCTAGGCTGCTACTGCTACCTGAATTATCCTAGTGTTAAAACCATCTCTGTTTCCTATTTACAATGTATTTTTGTCTATGTTTACTTACCTAGCTAGATACTCCTAAACCCACAATGTATGTATACCCACCCTTTATGACGTGGAACCTTTGTAAAAGAGTGGTCTCCCGCTCAAAGGTATTGTAATCCAAGATTGAATAAATAAATAAATAAAAAAAACCTTCAAATATCAAAAAGGCATAAATAGGGCACTGGAGGGTAGCATCTTTCAGAAAAGGAGATGTCCAGGAATGAGGGGGAATGACATGAGGTTGGAAGGGGCAAACCAAGGGAAACTGCAAGAAAGTATTTCTTCACTGAAAGGGTGGTGGAACCTCTAGAGACTTCACAAGTCATTTTCATTATGAAAGAGAGAAAAAAACACAATTAATGCATTTCACATAATACTACTATGCATATTTATATATATTTTGTTTATACATTATAAAAAATATAAAATGAGCAACTTTATGCATAACCAATGTGTTCTGTCACCTCGGGGTTCTGACTCTCATGGACCTCTCAAGCCACACTCTCCTGGTCAGAGGGAATCAGAACCCTTCTGTGGCAGAAGACACTGGTTGTGCATAGTTGACCATCCAGTATTCTCTCTATTTAGTGTTGTATTGAGGATTTCTAATTAATAAACCTGTGTCATACAATTGCTTTAAATTAGACCAGGATTCTGGTCCATTCAATTCAAATTTGTTAAGATGAGGAGCAAAGATTTTAGAAGAAACCAAAGGAATAATAACCCTATAAGTCAGGAGGTAATGTCTTATAAACTCTTTTCCATGTAGGTGTGAAGGGCTACCCAGCTGTAAGCTGTCATGCAATATCAATTTTGACATCTCTGCAACAAAGCAATAAATGCAGAAGACATTTCACAAAACCTTGAGACAGAAATTGATGCCAGCTAGCTATATGCTGCCCAACACAGCTTTATCAATTGCACAATCAGTTTCAGTCTCATGGTTCTATGACATGGCTAATGCCTTGATTTCAGAGAAGACTGATTTAGACAGGGATATGCCTGGACAGCTGAAATCTAAAGGTAAGCCCAATACCTCACCCCCTTTGCACCTATGGTCCACTCTAGAAATTGAGTATTTTAATAACTTTTTTTTAATTCTTTACTTCCTACCAGTTGTACAATCACAGTAATCCACTGCACAGTTTGGAGGGCACTGGGACTTATGCACACCTGGCGTTGTTGGTCACTTGCCAGGTGTGGCTAAATCCCAGCAAAACTCTCACTTTGCTGTGGATTATTAAGGGAAAACTGCATGTTAAAATCAGGAAAAGTATTATTACATTTTTTGTGTTCATCCCAGTGTTTTTTTTCTGCTCAGGCTGTGAGAGGAGTTTTTTTTAACTTTTCCTGGCTGTTTTATGGCCTCTGGGGGTGCCATTCAGGTTTCTTTTATTGCATCTTGTCTCAGAAAGTCTTCCCAGAGTGCCCTTTGCTCTGATGTCTAATAGCCCCTGCAGGAGGCCAGTGTCTTGTTACAGGGTCTTTGTTTCAGCTTAGCACAGCAGAGAGAACACAGCAGCCAGGAGTCACACTGCAAGTCTTTGGGTAAGTGTAATACATTTTCTAAATATTGATACCTTATCCAGCTGTGTTCTGCTTAGGGTAGTGTGTGTGTGTGTGTGTGTGTGTGTGTGTGTGTGTGTGTGTAAGCATGCCATTGTTTAAAGTAGTTTTGTCTGCTCTCATTTTGCTATCCCTCTTAGCCCTGTTCAGTTTTTGCACCAGCACTAAGTAGCAGAAATGAAACAGCACCTCATAGTTTGTTCGAGTAGCCCCAAAATGAAATAATATATGCAGCATTGGAATTGTTTATATAAACTAGTTTAGAAACATCATGGAGCACAGGCAGCTATTTATAAAACAAGTCTGTGATTGCTCCAACAATGTTCCTCCCCCCATTGCATAGCAGAAGACACATCAGCTTATCTCAGCAGCAGTTACTGCTGCATGCATTCTGTATATAAACTGTGTCACTTTGCCAGAATCCTGCTCCCCCCCATTATTATCAACATATAATGCACTTTTGATTCAGTTTCTTGTGTCTTGCATAGAAGACAGTGCTTGTAAACAAATGTGAATAATTTTTCAGCTGTGGTCATCCAATGGCTAACAAAGGAATTTACGCCTCTGGATGAGTGGGGAAGGGGATACCAGCAAAGCAGGAGTTTCTCAGTTTGCAAAAGGTAGTAAATTAAGCACTGAAACTTAGCAAACAAAGAAAAGACCCATAAAACTATTTGGAGGAGGTTTCAACTTGCAAAAAAAAAGGCAGTACAGGGCAGGACTCAATTGTTGGAGGAGGTTTCAAGTACTGGGGAGGGCTCAATTAACTTCTTAAGCCAAAGGAAAAATAGTGCTCTCAAGCTCCCATACATACACAGGCAGCGTAGTAAGGCTTCAGCAGAGGACACTATTTTTAACACTCTAACGTGTTGTTTGGAAGGTAATTTATGCAGGGAGTCCTTTTCTCAAAGCAAAACGTCTGCAGGGCTACGCCTACTGCAGCAATAACAAGATAGCTCATCTCTGCTGTGCTATCCTAGGTAAATACTGTGTAAAAATGGATAAAAGCAAGATCCCCTGAAAATAGATAATGTACCTGGAGCTGTGCTATCCTGGGTAAATACTGTGTAAAGCAGGATCCCATTGAAAATAAGATATTGCATCTCATCTAGCCTATCCTGGGTAAATATATGTTAAAATGTTTACAAGCAGGACCCTGGTACAGTACTATATAAAGTAAAGCTGTAAAGATGAGGGTGGATGTGATTTTGTAAATAAATAAAATTGTAAAAGTGACATAATAACTGCTACACTACGCTATGCATATACGATACTAAAAGAGATAACAAAGAAGCCACAAAGATTAACAAACATAACAACATAAAACAAGCATTTGTCAATGCTGAATGTTTGCTTCTATGTGTGTGCTGCGTAGGTGTTTGGTATGGACGTGAACAAATGCAGCTGCCCTGCACCAAGGGAAGACTCCATCCAAGGGTCCTGTAAATTTCATGCAGTGACGGATGTGAAGAATTCATGGGGCTGTGGTCCCTGTGCTTCCATGTGGCTGCAGCTACAGATGCACAGGGTAAAGAGTGCATCTGTCAACCAATGCATAAGACACTGTGCCACCTATGGGTGGAGAGGTGCAGGGCCCCATGCCAAGAAGACAGCTGTCTTCACTATATAGTACCTGGACTTATGCAGACAACCTTGCACCTTTCATTCCATGGCTGGGGAGGGGGTTCTCACATAACAGTGCCATTCCCCCACCCTCACCCCATCCAGCTGGGTCACTGAGCTCACCCCTGAACTCAGTTCACCAGCATGGGATCACAGAGCATGACTGCTGGGGTGGAGACTGGCACTACACACAAAGGTTGTTAAACAATTATATTTTTTTTTTTATTTTGAACTCAACTTTCTAAGATACTCATTATATGATTTGCCTTACAAACATGACATGTACCATTTATAGTATAGTATCCGAAATGTCATTTCACATCAGAGGTGCAAAGAAAGTCTCATCCAGGATTTAACAAATGACACATGTCATGTTTATGAGGTGGTGTGGAAGAATGGCTGTGTTGAAAGTTTGGAGTCAAAATATTGAAAATTAGAAAAGTTATGAGTGAACATTGAAATACTGTACTGTTCAGTCATAACCTGGCCATTTTTCCACATTATACACCAAACTTTCAACTTTCTAATTACCCCACCTCATGAACCCGGTAGGTGAAAATGTTCAAATCCCCACCAAAACATCATTCTGCATCATTGAAATGTAATTTCACGTCCCAGGTGCGAAAACACATTTTGGCCAGGATTTGAAAAATGACAGCTGTCATTTTCATGAGGTGGTGTGAAAAAATGGCTGTGTTAAAAATTTGGGGACCAAATATTAGAAATTATCAAAGTTACGAGAGAATGTAGAAAATTTTCAAAGTATGCGATAAATGTTGCCATGTTTACATATTTTGACACAAAAATTTCAGCATAGCCTTCTTATGACCCTACCTCATAAACAAGGGTGGTGAAAATTTTAAAATCCTGCCCGAAAAGTGATTTTGCAATGTGACAGGAAAATCACCTTTTGGGCTGGATTTGCATAATTCCACCACCATTGGTCATGAGCTGGGGTTCCCAAAAAGGCCATGTTGAAAATTTGGAGCCAAAATATGAAAAAATGACAAAGTTATGCACCAAAGTTCAAAACCCTATTGAAATACATTTGACCACACTTACCTTAATTTCTCATAGAAGTTGATATAGAATATAGAAGTTGACAGCAGATAAGGACCGCAAGGCCCATCCAGTCTGCCCATTTCTTTTTCTACCTTATAAATGTGCCATTGGCCTTTGCTCTGTCAGTGGCCTATCTAGTCATACTCATCTGTATTGCCCCCTTATGCCTATCGCATGCCTGTTTGAAGCCCTGCACTGTATTCATAGCCACCACTTCTGAGGTAGGCCATTCCATGCATCCACCACCCTTTCTGTGAAAAATAATTTCCTCACATTCCCCCTTAATCGGCCTCCCTCTAATCTCATGCTGTGTCCTCTTGTCCTGCTATTTTTTTTAATATTTAAACATGTTAGACTCTTTCAGCTTGTTAATGTCCTTAAGGTGTTTGAATGTTTCGATCATATCACCTCTCTCCCTCCTTTGCTCAAGGGTATATATTGAGCTCCGTTAGTCTGTTCTCATATGTCTTCTGATGCAGTCCCTGCACCATTTTGGTTGCCCTTCTCTGGACTGCCTCAATTTTGTTAATGTCCTTGTGAAGGTGTGGCCTCCAGTACTGCACTCAGTACTCCAGATGGGGCCTAACCAGTGTCTTGTAAAGAGGGATTATTACCTCCCTCTTACGACTTGTGATACCCCTACTAATATACAGTAACATCCCCTAGCCTTACCTACTGCTTTAGAGGTCTGCTTGGATGATTTCAGATCATCGGTGATGATGATGCCCAAGTCTCTTTCTTCCTTTGTGACTGCCAGCAACTCCCCTCCCAGCCTATAGGTGGCTTCAGGGTTTCTCTTCCCTATGTGCATGATCTTGCACTTCTTTGCATTAAATCCCAGTTGCCACTCTTCTGACCATTTTGCTAGTTTATCCAGATCTCTTCTCAATCTGCCCACCCCATCTGGATCATCTACTCTGTTGCAGATCTTGGTGTCATCTGCAAACAGACAAGCCTTACCTCCAGTCCATCTCGCAATGTCACTAATGAAGATATTGAAGAGGACTAGCCCCAGGACTGATCCCCTGAGGTACCCCACTTGTGACTTGCATCTTCTGACTGTATACCATTTACCACCACTTCTGTTTTCTGCCCTTCAATCAGTTTGCCACCCAGTTGACCAACTTCTGACCCACCCCGAGCCTACCCAGCTTATTTATCAATCTTCTATGTGGAACAGTGTCGAAAGCTTTGCTGCAGTCAAGGTAGGTGACATCAACTGCTCCCCCTTGGTCCACCACTCTGGTTACCCAGTCAAAGAAATCTATGAGATTAGTTTGACAGGACCTTCCTTTTGTAAACCCATGCTGTCTTGGATCCTGTGCCCCTATGGATTCCAGGTGTTGCACTATCCTTTCCTTAAGGAGTGCCTCCATAATCTTGCCCACTACTGAGGTAAGACTGACTGGTCTGTAGTTCCCTGCCTCCTCCCTGCTACCACTTTTGTGGAGCGGGATCACATGAGCCCTTCTCCAGTCTTCTGTGACCTCTCCTGTGCTCAGAGACTCACTAAACAGTTCTGCTAATGGCTCTGCTGGTTCCACCCATAGCTCCTTAAGTACCCTGGAATGCATGCTATCAGGTCCCATTGCCTTGTCCACCCTGAGCTTAGCAAGCTCTTGTAGGAACCTTTCTTTTGTGAAGGGTGTAGTGCTCACCTCCCTCCTCCCTGTGTCCATGGTGCTGAGCTGTGGGCCCTGCCCTACCTTCTCTTCAGTAAATACTGAGCAAAAGTATCTATTTAGGATAGATGCTTTTACAGGGTCCTCCTCCTCACACGCCCCCTTTCCCCTTTGAGCTTAGCGATACCCCCTCTGGACTTTCTCCTTTCACTAATGTATCTATAGAAAGTCTTGTCATCTTCTTTTACTGTTCGTGCTAGTGTTTCCTCAGTTTGTGACTTTGCCTGCCTTACTGCCTTCCCTGCTTCCCTTAGGACAGTTTGGTGTGCCTCCCTATCTTCATCCCGCTGTGTTCCCTTATATTTCCTGAAGGCCAGCCTTTTGGATCTGACCTTTTCTGCTACTGTATTTGAGAACCAAAGTGGTTTCCTTCTTCTTTTGCACTTCCTTTTCTGTCTAACACCATGGGATGTTGCTTCAAGTATTGCATCCTTAATGCTTGCCCACTTTGCCTGTACCCCTCACCTGTGTTTCTTTTGCCAGGGCTAGCTTAATTCTGTTGGCCATCTTATCAAAGTCAGCTCCTCTGAAGTCCCATATTTTTGCCTTGGAATGGGATGATTTAGATGTAGTGGCCAAATTGAACCATACCATGTGATGGTCATTGACCCCCAGGTGACCTTCTACCTGGAGATCTGTGATCCCTTCCCTGTTAGTCAGTACTAGATCTAGGATACCCCTGTCTCTTGTGGGTTGCTGTACCAGTTGTTTGAGGCCCTCCCCCTGCAGGGAATTCACCATGTGTCTAGTTCTGGCAGATGTTCCTGCTGGTATTGACCAATCTGTATCCAGCATGTTGAAGTCTCCCATTATCAGAACCTCCCCTTTAGCTGTCATGTTTGTATATCTTCTAACAGTAATGTGTCTATGTCCTTCCCTTGTCTGGGGCCTGTAGACAACTCCAGTTCTTATAGGCTGTCCCATTTCCTGTTTCCAGGGTGACCCACAGTTCTTCTGGCTCCTTATGTGTATTCTGAATTTCTGTAGCTTTGATATTTTCATTGACATACAGGGCCACTCCACCACCCCCTTTTTGCACCTTAGTCTCTTCTGAACAGTACATAGCCAGGTACTGAAGTCTCCCAAGTGTGGTTACTGGTAAACCACATCTCACTAATTGCTACTATGTCAAGTTTAGCCTCTGACATTATTGCCTGCAGGTCTGGGATCTTATTTCCCAGGCTGTGAGCATTTTTGTACATTTTATTTATTTATTTGCTTTTGTTAACTGGGTAAGCACACCAGACAGCCAAGTGCCTATTTTCAGGTGTGACCCGGGAGATTACAAGGTACATTACATGGTACATACATGAACAACAGGCAAATACATTACATTACATTACATAGAATTAGCACAACAGGGACTTTACAAGCATCAGATTTTATCAGGCAAATAGTAGTGACGAGTTAATATAAAGTGACCAGAACACAGGGACATTGTAAGACAACAATACCAAAAACAGGTATTACAATTCAGTATTAAACATTGCAGTCAGTAGGAAGAAGTGCAGTGTGAATTCATCGCTCCAGGCAGCAAGTTGTAAGGCTAGCAGTTAGAATAAGGAGGAGTCACAGCTGGGATAGAGTGGGCCCAGTGTGAGAGAATGGAGTGCACAATTATAGTGCTCACCCTGTTTTGCCGGTGGGCCTAAATGGTCCATTTTTATATATGCTGTGAGAACAGGATGAGTATGAGCACAGTTGTGCTCTGCCCAAGTCGTAATGTTTAACTAGCATCTCAGTTGGTTGGGGCATCTCAGGCTGAGAGGGTTTGTCTAGTGCAGAGACAGGTGACAGCCATTTTGAGAAAACCCTAGAAGGAGGCTTTAAAGCTCTGGTGCGAGGGAGAAGAGCGAGTGCTAGTTGGAAGAGTTCAAACCCTAGAGCATATGCAGATCTCGGTCACCCATTTGTAGATGCGGGTTTTAGGTACCAGGAGGGTATGGGAGCCGCTGGATCACAGGTTGTAGGAGGGTGTAGCAAGAACAAGGGTCTCAGCAAGGTTTTGAGGGGTGGCAGTTCTGACAATATTGTCAATGAAGTTGCCCACGACATAAGAGCGGTGAGCTTCTGGTGGGAGCCACTTAAGCTGGGTGTAAAGCTCACAGCAGTGAGTGAGGTGCGGGGCTGAGAGCGCAAAATGGCATATGTTGTTGTACTCTGAGTCCCACTTTACTGGACTAGTTTTTTTGCAATGTGGGCAAAGGTGATTAGTCCGTGTCAAGCGTGGGTAGGAGGACTCCCTGGCTAGGCAAGATGGGCAACTGGAGTTAGACAGCTTTTGCTCTGTAAGCCTGACCCAACTTGAAGTTTGAGGCCTTGCATGTATTTCGTATGTGCAGGCTCATATCCAGCTGCGGGTCAAGGGTTACCCCCAGGTACTTGACCGAGCCTGTGACAGTCAGTGGTGACCCATCAGCCCCTGAGATCTGTAGTGAATCCGGGGCGGCTTTTAACTTGGCTGCTGAGCCAAATAGCATGGCCTGTGTCTTCTGTAGGTTAATAACAAGTTTATGGTCCAGCAACCAAGTTTGGATGTGGTCAAAGTCTGAGTTTAGTTTGGTGTTAATGGTGGCAATGTCCTGGGATTTGGCCATGATGACTAGGTTGTCTGCGTACAAAACTGAGGACCCTAGGGCTGGAGCCAAGGGTAGCTCATTTATGAAGAGAGAGAACAGGAGAGGCCCCAGGACAGAGCCCTGGGGGACTCCACAGTTAACCTGGGCAGGCTCAGACATGACCTTGTTGAATTTGGTATACTGATGCCTGCCCATGAGGTAATTACTGATCCATGCAAGAGCTGGGGAGGAGAAGCCAAGTGACAGTAGAGAGAAGCACAGTAATGTGTGGTCAACCCAATCAAAGGTTTTTGAGAGATCAACAAAGATGGCCCCGGTCAGTTCACCTTGGTCAGCAGCAGACCTGATCTCCAAGGTAACAACTGCTAGGGCCATGGAGGTGCTATGCCCCTTTCTAAATGCATGTTGTGCAGGGGAGAGAAGGTTGTGGGTCTGTAGGTAGTGGGAGACCTGAGAGGCAACTACCTATTCCAGGAGCTTGCTGATCGCTGATAGGATTGCAATGGGATTTTAGTTCTTGAGGTCTGTTGTGTCCCCTTGCTTGGGTACAGGTATCACCTTGGCCATCTTCCAGATGTCTGGGACTATGCCTGAGGTGAGCGATGCATTGAAGACATGAGCTATGGGCCAGGCTAGTACTGATGCCCCTAGCTTCAGCAGCTTGGGCTCCAGGCAGTCATGCCCAGCTCCAGTGTATGGGGATAGACCAGCCAGGAGCTTCTAGGCCTCCATGTCTGTTACTGCCTTGAGGTAAAAGGGCAGTAGGGGGGTTGTCCCTCTGGGTGAGGAGGCCCGGCCAGCAGGGTAGTGCGGCAGTTTGGGTAAAGCAGGCAAGTCTGTGAACTGAACATTGAAGGCATTGGCAATAGCGAGGGGGTTGTTGCAGTTAACCCCGTCAATGAGCATGTCAGTGACCTGTGCTGTCATGTCCCCACCCACCACTTTCTCAATGCTCTGCCAGAAAGTCCTCAGATTTTTGGCTGTGGAGAGCAGGATGGACTGACAGTATTCACTTTTTGCTGAGCGAATGGCTCTCTTGCATGAGTTCCTCAGCTGCCTGTAATTCTGGAGATCCGTGCTGGACAGTGAGCTCTTATATCTCTCTCAGCATTTATCCCTTTGCCTCATGAGAGTATACAGGCCTCCATGGAGCCATTTAGTTGCAGGGCCCCTCACTCTCCTTCTTGTGAGGGGAGCATGCCTGTCTTGAAGTGGGGTGAACGCTTTTAGAAAGTTGTCAAGGGCCATTGAGGGTTCATTGGTGGCCATGTCCTGAGACCAGTCAGTATGCCTCAGGTCTTCAAGGAAGTCTCCAGCATTGAGTTTGGAGTAATCCCTCATTTGAATCACCTTGTGCAGGATTTTGGGAGGGGCATTGCCCCATACGCAGAAGGTGGGAGAATGATCCGATATAGCATCAGGAAGAACGCCACAGGATTGATTTTCCAATGGCCAGATTTCGGTGTGTTAGTTGTTGGGTGAGGTTTGGCATTTCCCCTCTGTGTCATATGGGGAGATGGACCTTTTTTCTTACCTGGTGATGCAAATGAACTGCAAACATGCTGAATCCCTGTTTGACCACTAGCTGAGGGGGGAGGGGTGTTCTTCCCATTCGATGTATGGGGTGCTGCTCCTCTCTCCCCATTTGCTAGTTTAAATATTCTGCAAAGATGTCAAACTTCTGCCCCAATGCACTGACTCCCTCCTTAGTCAGATGCAGTCCATCAAATTTAAAGAACTTTTGCTCCCAGAACTGTTGCCAGTTCCCTACAAATCTGTGTCCTTTTTCCTGGCACCAGCCCTTGAGCCACATGTTTAGCTCCCCTCTCTCTCCTTCTCTGACCTTCCGTCCATCTGCCCTCCTCTTCCAGACTGGCAGGATCTCAGAGAAGGAGATGTCGGACTGAAATGGATGATTGTTTGTCACCCAGCCTGGTCAGGTGTTCCTTGGTCTCCACAACTGACCGGCTGGCGAGATCATTAGTCCCTATGTGTACCAGGAAGTCAATGTTTTCTCCTGCTTTCTGAACAATTTTAGCAATGCGGTCATTGTCTCTCCACGCTGATGTACCTGGGAGACATCTGACCATTACCCCTGGCTGGAGATGGGTATCAACTCCCTGAATCATGGAGTCTCCTATGATCAGAAGTTGTTTTGATTTCCTTTCTTCTTTTTTTGTTTTGGTTCCTGATTTGGGCGAGTTTTGTTGTGCTAGCTCCTGTGCTGCAGTGTCCTCTGCCCCTTTGTTTGATTGTGGAGTTAGAGGCAGATACCTGTTTGAAGTGTTTATATGGTTTGTGGAGGTAATATGTTGGAGAGCACAGAGTGATGGGGCACCCGATTTGCCCCTCCTAACCACCTGCCAACCTCCCAGACCAACTATCCTCTGCGGTCGAGGTTCTTCTGTTGGATGTTGGGAAAATGGCCGGTGGTTCTTATAATGTATTTCCTCTTGAATATGAAATTTGAGGCTCGCAATCTCTGCCCATGCTGCCCGGAGCTGAGCCCTAAGATCTCTAATGGCCCAACATGTAGGACAGTGTCCTAACTCCTGTAAGTCTGTCCTTCTGAAAAGTGTTCCACAGTACCTGCAGTTAATGATATCCATTCCAGATAAGTTGCTGGGTTTATAACCTGGTCAGAGTAATTAGAAGGACGAAAACGCAAGTAATGGTTTGATTTTATGTTTTGTTTCTGTATAACTTGTTATAACAAGTTAAATTACTAGTGCCCCTGAAAATAAGCTCACCTTGTGGATGCCCCACTGATCTGCCCCTTCCTGCTTTGCCACAGGAAATGTCACAACTGTGGTACCCTATAAAATGAGTATAGTGTGGGGTGGTTGGGGATGGGGTGGGTGGCTGGGCCCTTCCCCTGCCGAAAAAGAAGAACCACAGATGAAAGAACAAGGAGGTAAGAGCAGAAACAATCAGTCAACAACAAATACAGTAACCTTGAAAGCTTATCCTGTTAGATAAAACTGTAAAACCTGTAAAGCACCACCTGTAATAATTTCAGAGAAGATATACCTTATAAGAAACACTGCTACAGAGAAAAATAAAGCAGTAACAGAAGATATACTTTGCAAAAGACAATTTGAATCAGAAGATTACAGCAGTAATCTGTTAGCACACAACTGTAGGCACACCTTGTAATAATGCAGAAGAAGGTATACCAGCAACAACAATTTGAATCAGAGAAAAATAAAGCAATGAAATGTTAGCAACAAACAGTAGCAAACCCTGTGAGTATAAAATAAAAATAACAACACACAGTAAATCTGCTTAGCCAAAAGAAGTCTTAATCCTTTTCCCTTGCTCTGGTAAGGTTCTCTGCTCTGTCCTTTCAAGCAATCTTAGAAGGAAAGAGCTCAGGTGAAGCTAGGTGCCTTGGCCAGCAAACCAAGTCTTCATATTACAGTTGCCAGCTCCAGCAGCAAGACTTTTCTTCGATCAGAGAGTGGATCTTCACTCTGGGACATGTTCAGCTGAGTGAGGGCATATGACAGGTGCAGGGATGGAGATGTGGGTGCTGAGTGGGAGGTCAGGTGGGGCGGGTGGTGTGTGAGTGTGTGTGTGTGTGTGTGGTAGGGAAAGATTGGCGAGGAACCATCTTCTGTTTTACGGTAACAAAACACATGGGGGTGGTTTTCTTTATTTCAGGGACATTCTGATGCTGGGGATTGGGAACACCAGTGTTGGGCTCATGTTCGACAGCACTGGGGGTGGGCAACATAGTGATGCCACCTACATAGTGAAAATGGGGGTGGAGGACTTCGGGGGCAAGAGAAGTGATACCTGGGGTGGGCACCCCAGTCTGCTTATATATGGGAAAAATATATATAAATTTTGGGAAGGGGAGGTGGACGACCCGGGGGAGAAAGAAGTGGTACCTGGGGCGGGAACCCTGGCACTATGAAGAAATAATTAGATAGATAGATAGATAGATAGATTTAAACATAGAAACATAGAAACTGATGGCAGATAAGGACTGCTAGGCCCACCCAGTCTGCCCATTTTCTCTACCTGCTGCAAAAACCATAGAATCTACTTGATCTCCAGCTTTGTTTTATTTCTTATCGCTAGGGTTCCTCTATGCGTATCCCATACATTTTTGAATTCCCAACCAAATTATTCCCACCACCTCTGCTGGGAGGCTGTTCCATGCATCCACCACCCTTTATATGAAGAAATACTCCCTCATGTTACCCCTAAGTCTACCCCCTTCCAGCTCATGTCATGATCCTTTGTTCTAGAACATCTCTTTTTCTGAAAGATGCCACCCTCCTTACTTTATTTATGCCCTTGAGATATTTGAAGGTCTCAGTCATATCCCCCCTGTCTCTGCTGTCCTCCAGGGTATACATATTGAGGTCCTCTAGTCTCTTCTCATATGACTTTTGGTGTAGGCCCAGCACCATTTTTGTTGCCCTTCTCTGAACTGCCTCTACACTGTCTATGTCCTTATGGAGATGCAGCCTCCAGAATTGGGCACAGTACTCCAGATGATGTCTCACTTATGATTTGTACAGAGGTGCATCACCACCTTCTTTCTTCTGCTGGTGATACCACTCCCTATGCACGATAGATAGATAGATAGAGCCAATCAGCTGCTTGCTGACCAGCTTCATGCAAATGAAAGGACCAAAGCCCCTTCTGATAGGAAAGACTTTGGTTCTTTCAAGTACATGAAGTTTCTGCCCAACTAGCAGTGAGTGATGTCACCACCACAGTGCACATTCACTGGTCTGAACAGCCGAGACCCTTCCAGCTTGAGCTGCAATGGACTTGGCAATCATACACCTCTGAAATGCCACTGATTGTAACAAAACTTTTCTTGTGCATGCAGAAGCAAACATAAAAATACCAGCCTTGTTGGCACTTGTTGGAATCTTGTTTTATTTTATAATTTGACTCTGTACTCTTGCACTTTGATAATTATGACTTGTAATATGACTATGGATGTCCATGAAATTGGGCACTTGTGCTCAGTGGCATTCATTGCCAAAAAAATGAAGCAACATGTTATTATGTGGTACATGCTCTATCGAATGCGATTAGTCATTAGCGACATGGATAATAGAACTGGTCCCTGGAAGCCTGCCAGTGTACTTCATTTCCTGCTCACTGTAAAGTGCTGGCCTGCCAACATGATGTCTCAGAATTCGCTGAAGGTAAACAAAATAGGGTAGTTGTAGGCCTGTTTACACAGAGCATTCTTCACCTGTGTACGTGGTACCGAGTAACTAATCTGTTGCCAGAGGAAAAGTGTGAAACATTTGGGAGAATTGTAAGCTGATCCATTCCATTGCCTGTGAAATTCTGTAGTGGTGGAGAACAGAAATGGTGCAAGAGTTTTAAGTCCCTGTTTAAATACTCCACATCAGGTTTGCTTGATCACATCTCTGTCTGAATTCCAAGTTGGGGTCATCTGTAAAGTTCTGAAAAATTGCTAAAATTGATGTTTCTGTGCAGTGTGAGGACTGTTCAGAGGCCTCTGTTTTCTACTAAAACTCCAGGAGGCTGTTCCAGAGGCTCCCCATTCTCCTCTAAGCTACTGGTGGGGATGGGTGTTTTGGTTCTGGAGGCATTCTTGGAAATTTTCTCTCCTTCCCTTGTTCTCCCCTCCGTAGAGGGGGAGAGTAGTGTTTCAGTGCAGATCAGTACTGTTGTGGAAGTGCACGCTAGAGGATCCTGCCTGGGACATACCAGGCTCTGGAATATGAAGGATTAATGCAGGCGAGGCTGCGTTAGACTGTGAGTGGAGGAGCGAACACTCACACGGATACAGTACAGCCCTCCTATGTCTGGATGCCTCCAGCATCTTACCCACCCCTAGCTATTTCCCTCCAGCTATGGTGAGTGAGGGGGTTAAGGGTGGGAGCCACACTGGGTAGCTGGGAAATGAGAGAGCTACCTGCTTCTTTTTGCAGTCAGTGGTTCAGGATCGTGGACATATGACTAGTCCTTGCTTCAATGTAGTGTAAAAGTAGCACTGTAAGAGAGTGTGAATTAATGACTCGGACTGCTACTATTAATTTCCTTTTCTGCTTCTCTACTGGGAATAAGTGTTTGGCCTGATTAAGGAAGGCCTGAAAGTCAGATCTTGGTGTGTGTTTTAATCTTCCTGTAGCTGATCAGGTGACACAAGCCTACCTACATTCTTCTGACTTTTTTTAAAACTTTATTTTCAGTTTTTGCAGTGATGCAGAGGAAAACCACATCAACTGCAATGCAGACCTGGTTATACTGTACATATTGTACTGTAGAGGAGACCAGCATTGGTCTCCTCTACAGACACAGACACAATATGACCCCTGCAACCTTGTCTCTGGCTGTCAATAGCTCTATAATCTCTGTTATAGGCTATGGGCTAACTCTGTACAGTGCGGCAACAGATATAGCCCTAAAAAGGGTCAGAACTGCCCTCAACAAGTCCTGTAGGCTTGCCCTGGGGGGCACACAGGCTAGCTCACACTTATGAACTTTACTGCGAGTCCAAGTGGCTTAATCTTCAGAGGAGGATTAAATATCAGACCTGTCTGCTAGGGAAAAAAGCTCTTCTCGGTCTAACTCCTCAACCCATTACAGATCTCCTTAAACCTGCATCTAACTAATGCCAGACCGGAGAAAAAACACAAAATGTTCTATATATCACCTCCCATTGCACAGTATTTGCACAGAGACCCTACGCTTGCAAGGCACCCATCTGGCTCAATGAACTACCCCCAGAAGTAATAAATGTGCCTAAGCATGGAATTTCCAAAAAAATCCTACTCAAACACTTGACAACACTCGACTCCTGTGACTTCAGGTTCCAACCTCCCTCCACACCCCTCTTCTGTCTCTCCACTCCCTGACCACCCTGACCACCCATTCACCTTTCTCCCTTTTCTTCAGTCTTTCCCCCATATCTTCTTACCCTCTCACTTTCCCTGTCTTCCCAACCCTCACTCCCTCTGTCACTACTAATTCCACCCCCTGTAATTGTCTCCTTTTTCACCATCTTCTTCCAACACCTCTTGCTCACCCTCTCCAATAATCACTAACAAGGACACCTCTGTCTGCACCATGTTTTTCTACCCCTACCCCTAGCCCTCTCCCCCTTTACTTCTTGTCATAGTTAGCTCTGACTGCTCCAATATCTACCCTCTCCTCTTCTCCTCATTGCACTAGTCTTGTTACCCCTGCACTCATAGCTTATCAAAACTGTCATAAATACTGTCTGTACTTCATTGTATGAACTAATGCATTTGCTTATTGTAAATTGTACAGTTTAAGTTTGTATAGCTTTCTCTTCTTCATAACCCAAGGATTTCACCAACAATTGTAAATTATGTGTTATACTTGACTATATTTATGCCTTGTTTTTTATTCTGTATGTACCAATTGTTTGAAGTTTACCTGACATGGAACTTTTGTAAATGAGCTTTTAGCTCAAAGGTGTAACTTTGAGATGACAAATAAATAAATAAATAAATAAATAAATAAACAAACAAACAAACATCAGATTTCTCACCTTGGTTTTAAACAAGCATTTTAAACTGGGAAGCACATGACTTAGGATCAATTAAATTATTAAAAAGACAGCCTTATCATTACAATTGTATCTACTTTCCCCCTCTCAGTGGCAGTGAGAGGGGTTTATATTTATCTTGTTTGAAACTGTAGTTTAGGACTGTGGGTCCATTTAATAACAACACAAAGTTTAAATAAAGGGGAACACTTGTATGCAAAGAAAAGTGACAATTTTTTTGCCAAGTGAAATCTATTCCAAATAAGTTATTGGCCAAACCTACAACTCTTTTAGGGCCATAGACATAACACATTTGGTTCCCCTTCCCTTTACAGCTGCAGGCATCCATTTTCTACATCACTAGCACAGGAAATTACATCAGAGAAGGGGAATAGAAGGGTAAAATGTAGTGTTACCAGTAGTTCCTAATGATTTCCTACTCACAGTGACCCAGTTCATTTTTAGACATCAAATGAAGTTTGGAGCCTGTTGTCATGGTGTGACTATTTTGTGGCTCAGATTTTCTGTCCTGGGGTATCTAGGGAACTAGTCCTCATTGACACCCCAGCAGAAAATCAGTCATATGATTCATCCAGGCTTGCTCAATTGGCTTAGCGTGGAGCTATAACACTGTAGGGATATGTATGGTCTTGATGGGTCCTGTTTTTGTTAGTGATTGCTCTGCAAACATCAGACATTTGGAGCATGCTTGCAGCATCCTGAGCAGCATCCAACTCCGCAATATACACCTACCTGTCCTCCTGGACCATAAGAAAGACTGTGAAGAGTGGGAGCAACAAGGAAGAACTGACCTTGTGGTTTCTCTGATACTCTGACAGTGTCAAACTTGGTAAATCTAGGTATCGAGCCAAGGCTGTTTCTTTCCTTCCCCCAACCCATGAATCCCTCTATGATGTTACAGTACCGTATATGCCACTTATACTCAACATGCTTGTCTATGGAACATTTGTCTGGTATATGCAGTGTCCAGTTTACCTGTAAGTCTGACACTATACCCACACATACACACAGATACACCTGTAAACTTATACACATGCTGATGATAGCGTCAGTGATTACAGCTCTCTTTGTGAGATCATTGTTAGTGCACATTTAGGCTACTTTAATGCTGCAGTTAAAATCTATTTGGTAGTTTAGTAGTTTAAATTAGTTTTCCCATGTCGGTGCCTTTGGTAAAAATATTTTTTTCATGGTACATTACCAACTAATGCTACAGTAAAGTCCATTACTGTTGTTTGTTTATTTGCTTATTAGCTCCAGTGGATTTCTTTTTAACATACTTCATTAATTGTTTTGTGGTAACGCAACATAGTACCAAACAACACAACTCATAGCTAACAACACTAACATTTCATTTCATTTTCATTTCATTTTTATTAAATGGGTTAGACCATTGAGTAAACTCATTTAAAATGGTGACCCTTGGTTAGGTAACAAACAACAACAGGACAGAGTACAATACATAAACACATGAATAACCCCCCTGGTACAATGGTGTCATTCATAAAAGAAATTTCCATCTATTAAATACAAGCATCCAGAATTAATAGTGATGGTTTTTATATTTGTGCCAGACTAACATGTCAGGAATAGCAGAAAGGGGGAAGATGCATGAGTTCATCTGATAGGTCTGCAGCCACATTCACCAGACCTAAGGTGATCAGTGATGAATATCCCGGCAATAGCAGAAAAGGATGGGTGAAAAGGCTTCTGTGTGCGGTATAAAAACAAGCATCTGTCAATGCTGAATGTTTGCTTGCTTGTATTTGCCGTGTAGGTGTTTGGAAATTGATAGTATAGAGGTCATAATTACAAACTTAATAACATGAGTTCTAATAGTGAAATTGTCATGACTGGGAAATGGAGAGGTTCACCTATAATGCTGTCATTTTCTGAGATTGTGCCCTTGAATTTTCAAACTACTAGTTTTTTTTTGCCCCAGCATATGAACATGACAGTTGTCATTTATGAAATGTGACCCAAAACATTTTGCAGATGTACCACGAAAACAGGTTTTGGAGAGGTATTTGATAATGACATTTGCCATGTTCATTCGATGGGGGTAAAAACATGAGTACCTGTATATATCTGTCAGTTGAACTAGCTAGTCTAGAGTGTATAATCTGAAATGTGCTTACTACTGTATGTTTCCCCTAGCGTCAAATGATGTATTTCCCACATATTTGTTTACTGTGACAAAAAACTGTACTCTCTTTGCCATGTCTCCTTGACTGTTGTTCCTCATGTTGTACTGTCCCGGGTCATTTCTGAAAATAGGCGTAATACTTGTCTAGTGTACTTACCCGGTAAACAAAAGCCAAATAAATAAATATGTTGAAAATGTGGGTTCAAAAGTAAAAATATTGCATAGTTATGAGTAAACATTGAAAAATTTCAACATTTGTTCATAACTTTTTTAAGTTTTGACCTCAAATGTTCAGCATAGTATTTTTATCACACCACCTTATGAACATGAGAGGTCTCATTTATGAAATCCTGTCCAAAATGTTTTTTTGCGGCATAAATGTGAAAAGACATTTTGAGCAGGATTTAAAAAATGACACATCATGTTCATGACATTGGGTTAGATATGTAAAGGAGTTGTGCCAGCGCAACCCCAGAAATGAGCCCTGGGGCAATATTCAAAAGAGGGAATTGCATAGCACAATTCCCCATGTGCCGGGGGCCAAAAAGATAATGTATACGGTGCATCTCCAGGGAGCATGCCAATGCATATGTGACATATCCCGATATTCAGCCTGAGATGTGCAACGCATATGCCTGCACAACCCTGAGATGCGCCGCATGCTGATGCACAAAGTTGAGCCTGAAAAAAAGGCTCAAATGGTGGGCTTCCACAGGCGAGCTGCCATAATGCAAGGAGCAACACAGCAGCCACCAGCCATGGGAGGCTACCAGCCCCCCCAGGACACTGTGCAAAAACACCCAAAACATCCCTGGTGGTCTAGTGGTACCCCCCCCATAGCGCCGATTATCTGAAAGAAATGATAATACATGCCCTGGTGGTAAAGCGGTTCCTCCGCCCCATCCCGGAACACCGATCTTCCCTAAGTGCGGATTATGAGTCCCTGGTTGTCTAATGGTAACCCCAACCCCGCCCATAACCCAAATTGCAGTATAATAATAATGTGATCCTTCCTGGTGGTCTAGTGGTTCCCCCCACCCTGCCTGTAACCCTGATCACAGTATAATAATAAATCAATACTTCCTGGTAGTCTAGTGATTCTCCCTCCCTGCCTGTAATCTCAATCATACTATAAAACTCACTTGAACCCTCCTGGTGGTCTAGTGGTCCCTCCCACCCAGCCAGTAACTCCAAGCACCTGTAAAATCACTGTAAAAGTTCCCTGGTGGTTCAGTGGCACCTCCCACCCATACAGCAACCCCAGACCACCTAGCTCTCCCCCATCATTGGCAGGCAGCAATCCCACCCACATACCTCCACAGCTGCCTGCTGAATGACAGTGTATAGTAGCAGCTGCAATCCCATTGGTCCACACTGTGGACCAATGGACTTGCAGCTCATACTGTAATATTATTTCACAACTATATGACGGAAAGACTTCATTCACATATTTGTGAATTACTATTACAGTATGTGCTGCAAGCCCATTGGTCCACAGTACCAGACTAATAAACTTACCTTCTACTATGTAATTTATGCAGTAACCCCGTAAATATGCAGAGTGGATGCTACTACAGATGATGAGGGGGAACAGGCGTAGAGTTTCCTGTGTGGGTGGGTGTGGAATGCCACTGACCACCAGGAACTTTCACAAGGACTGTAATGGTGTTTGTGGTTACGGCATGAGGAAGTACTAGACACCAGGAAGGATTGATTTATTATTGTACTGTGATCAAGGTTAGGGGCAGGGTGGAGGAACCACTAGACTACCAGGAAGGACTGATTTATTATCATACTGTGATCGGGGTTATGGGTGGGTTGGAGGGAACCAATAGACTACCAGGAAGGATTGATTTATTATTATATTGTGATCGGGGTTACAGGTGGGTTGGGGGTTATCACTAGACTACCAGGGACTTATAATCCACACTTAGGGATGATCGGTGTTCTGGGATGGGGCGGGGGGACCACTGGACCACCGGGGCATGTATTATCATTTCTTTCATCTGATTGACACTACGGGGAGGGAGGGAGGTACCACTAGATCACCAGGGTATTTATTGCAATATACAGTATATGCTGTTTGGAGCTACGGGGGGGGGGGTGCCACTAGACTACCAGGGATATATTGAATGAGTCCTGACAGTGATCGGAGTGACAGGAGGGGTGGGGATACCACTTGTCTTCCTCAGATAGCACCGCATGCTGTGCAGGGCGCCAGGTGCATTTCACTGACTAGCCCTGCACAACCCAAGCAAATGGGTCCATAATGACATGCAAATGGCCCCATTTGCACCTTGCATGTATATTGGCCTCATTTGCATACTGCTGGCTGAATATCAAGAATGTGCACACAGTGTAACTCTGTTGTGCTGGCTCAGTTCCCATTCCTGGTATTAAGCCCTGACTGGGGGGATGTGCCAATGCATCGTATTTGTGCAGTGTGCATTACCTGATATATTCAAAGGAGATGCGATATGGCTCTTCTCGTTTGAATATTTCCCTGAGTTGCACCAGCGCATCTCAGTTGCACCAATGCAACTCAGTTGCACTGCCCCAGCACATGTGCCATTGCCTGGCGCACTTCTGAATATTGGGGCCTCTGGGTGTAAAAATGGCTATGTTGAAATTATGGAGTCACAACCTGGTAAAACAGCAAAGTGTGGCATAAACATTGAAGAATTTCAATGTTTCTTCATACCTTTGTCATTTTTTTTTTTTATTTTGACCCCACATTTTCAACATAGTCCTATTATGACCCGACCTCATGATCAAGGCAAGTGAAGTTTTTTAAACCCATCCAAAACGTGATTTCACAGAGCAACTACGAAAACATGTTTCAGAGGAGATTTGAAAAATTACACCTCTCTTGTTCAGGAGGTGAAGTGAAAAAGGATATGTTGAAAATTTTGGGGCAAAACCTAGAAAAATAGCAAAGTTATGAAAAAAATGTTGAAGAATTCCAATGTTGCTTCATAGCCTGTTTGTTTTTTTTGAGACTGTGACCCCAGATTTTCAGCATAGTTGTTTTATTACTCCACCTTATGATCAAGACAAGTGAAATAGTTGAAATCCCATCCAAAAGGTAATTTCCCAGAGTGACAGTGGAAATATATTCTGGAGGATCTGAAAAGTGTCACCTACCTGGTTGATGAGATGGGGTTAGAAAAGGCCATGTTGAAAATTTGGGGAAAAATATGAAGAAATTACAAAGCAATGAATAAAAGTTCAAAATGCATTAAAAAGCAACTGACCAAACTTATCTTATTTTCAGTCACTTCCTGGTGGAGTGCAGAAGAAACAGAACATGTGAGAATGAGCAGTGCTGGATCAGATAGGTATGTATGGGGTGGTGGTGCATGGGGGGTGCTGAGATGGAGTTCCGGTGGGTGTTGGGGTCTGAGGGGTAGAAGTCGTTGCTGAACTGTTTTCTTGTTTTACAGGTTACAGGACACAGGGGAAGGACCAGGAAGGACCAGGAAGTGGGCTGGTTAGTTGGTTAGTGGGAGTTTTTTTTTCTAGATGGGGCATGGTGAAGGATCAGGAGGTGTGCAGGACACTTAGCAGTGGGAAAGTATTTTATTTTTAAGGACATGTCACGGGGAAGGATTGGGAGGTGAGAGGGATACTTGTCAGTGGGGAGGTATTTATTTTTACAGACAGCACCATGGGAAGGACCAAGAGGTGGGTCGGATACCTGGCAGTAGGAGGGTGTTTTAGTCTTACAAATGGGGCCAGAGAAGGATTGGGAGGTGGGTGGGAGGCTTGACAGTGGGAGGTTGCTTCTTGTTACAGAAGAAGTACCATAGGGAAGATTGGGAAGTGGCAGATACCTGGCAGTTTGAGGGTGTTTATTTTTATGAACAGGGTACTGGAAGAAGGATTGGGAGGTTGCTTGCTGGGTGGTGTCATGGAGATGAAAATAACAGGCTGCTCTGTGATAGGAGCATCTTGCTCCTTTCAACTACAAGAAGTTTCCACCCTGCAAGCAGAGAACACTGTTATGATCAGACTTGCTGGTTATTGGGCTGTCACTTTTGAGTCCCCTGCAACATGAGCTGCATTGGACCCAGCAGTGACACACCTCTGAAACCCATTATTATAACAATAAGTTTGCTTTGTGCATGCACAATCAAACATAAAAAAGCACTTTGGGTTCTCTGTCACTAAATGTACAGTACTGTAGATTTTGGGATGGCAGAATGAACAGACAAGTCTTACAGATATGGTGTTATACTTAATCTGTGCTTTTGTTCTGTGTCTAATAGCCCAATTGTTAAACAATTAATGCCTGAGTAATGCCTGATATAACACCTAGGGCTGGATATTCAAATGCCATGTTTGCCCAGGGTGTGCACCTGGGCGCAATATTCAAACTGGGCTATGAAGTGAGCTAAAAGGGTTAGGGCTCATGCAAAAAAACATAACGCATGTGGTGGTCAAAGGGAGGGGTGGGGACATAATCCTGGCACAGCACAATAATCAGGTCGATAATGCAGCTCAAAGGGAATAGTGCAGGCCACCTTTCACTGTGCAATTATCACCGAGAAGAAGCCCAACTTACTCCGGGCAACCCTAGTGGCTAGAAGAGCCACTGCAGTCAACAACCAAGTTGGCAGTTGGGGGAGCACACCTGTTCCTTGGTGGCTAGTTGCACTGCGACCCTCTGAACCATGACCCTGTCACAATCACAGTCTGCCCTGGTGTCTAGTGGTCCCTCTGTCCTTTGATCATTGGTTCTGTATTAAAAAAGATAATCATAGTTGTCCAGTGATCCCCCCTCCTCTGTTTGCTGGACCCATAGTAAAAAAGATAGTCCCTGGTGTCCAGAGGTCCCCCCACCCTCTGATCACTAGCCTCAGTAGAGTAAAATACTGCAAGTCCCTGGTGCCTCATGCTCCCCCACCCTCTGTTTGTCAGCCCCAGTAGATTAAAATAAGTCCCTGGTGTCCAGTGGTCCCACCACTCTCTTATCACCAGCCCTGTATCATATCACATATTACCTGGTGTTTAGTGGCACCCCCACTCACTGATCCCTGTCTCCGTACTAACATAAGCATTCCATGGCATCTAGTAGCCCCCTGGACTGCAGGCACCAGTCAAGCCACCCTGCCACCTCCCACCTTACTGGTTTTGCAGGGCCATGGGAGCCCATACGGTGGCCAGCACAGCTCTCCACTCACCACCTCATCCAGCCGCCATATGCAATGACAGGTAGTGCTGTCCCATGAACTGTAAAGAGAGTGTGTGTACTGTCTGCTGTAGATAGGGACAACTGGACACCAGGGACTTATTTTATTCTACTGATTCCAGAAATTGGAGGTAAGGGGGGACTACTGAACACCAGAGACTACCTTTTTTACTACAAGACTAGTGATCGTGGGGGGGAGGGGACCACTAGGCACCAGACACCACCTTTTTACAGCTGCAGTGGGCATAGCCCTGAAGATGTCTTGCTTTGGAAAAGGACTCCATGCATAAATTACCTAGTGGGAGAGGAAGAATCCACCCAGCAGGAGATTAGAATTGCCAACCCCTCACCTTATTAGGTGCTCACCAGCCTACAACCCTACACTGTCACTCCCTCCCTCACTTGTGTCTCTCACTGTCAGTGATTTCTTAGCAGTTTTAATTCTAACATGCTGTATTACCTCCACTTGAAGCTTTGTTTATCTTTTCAACGAAGGCTGGCTGCCATCCTGTTTCTGTAAAGCAGGTGTAACCTGTGGGTTACCCAAGGGGTCGGGTTGATGGTATTTTTGTGTTATTAGCACTGTGAGGTGCTTCCATATGTAACTCCCTACCTGGGACCTGGGTTCAGGGAGAAAACTGTTGCTCAGTATTTTGGCTAGGTTTGACTTCCAGTCAGGGACACCCAATTAACTCCAGACACAGGAAGCAATAACTGTAATGTGCAAACCAGGAGTGGGATTATAAAGTGTGGCTTTTATTCACAACCAACAGAAAAACAAAGCATAGATGGACCCCAACGGGGATACACTCCTGGTAATACAGATTTATGGAGATCAGAACATATCCTCTTTACACTGAAACCCTCAGGTTTAGAAACACTCTGGCACTCTACCCTAACTCAACTCTTTTTTGGTTTCCCTGGCTCAGATCCCTTGCCAGTCCTTGGACTACCTTCCTTCCATGGCTCGGCTCTCATGACAGCCCTTGGACTACTTTCCATATAGCATGGATCATTTCTCGGTGGCTCCCTTAACCACCTCTGAGCACTTCTGGCTCCATCAGGGAATCTTCTTCATCAATCCCATGTCTGGGTACTTTCCTCAGGCACTGACCAAGTACCTGAGAGAAAGCAACAGGTGTCCCAAAGCAAACCCGTAGAGGTGAATTTGGTTACTACTGATGGGGGTCTCCCACCTCTCGCTCCCATAATTCATACCCGGCTATTTCTCTGGACTTTAACACCTCATCCACTGAAAACACTTTACTGTGTAGATTCTCTTTAAATGTATGTCACATTTAATCTACTGTTTCTTCCATCCCACTTGTGCTGAACTTGAAACATACTTAATGTGTGGCTGCGTCCATTTCTCTAGACCCCCACACAGTTAAGCAGTCCAATTCCCACAACTCTTAAAACTGTACTTGGCTGTCTTTTCCTGACCCCACAGTAACAGTCACTTAAATTTATCTTGTCTCAGGTGAAAACACATTGGCCCTTTAGCAGAGCAAACTCACCCCTTGGTTGCAGGTGCCCCACAGGCTTTTCTTTTCCTCTTCAAAGAAATCTCAACAAACATCTGGTGCCTCAGCATGAACCTAGATACCGGGTAAGCTAGCTGGGTAAGGCTGCTGTAGCCACTGTTTTGGTATTATATTTTTTGTTGTTTGAGAAGCAGCGGCTGCCTCTCGGTTTCCGACCGGGTAGGAGTTTCCCATTTACTCCCTAGGAAGCTGGGGGGAATAGGGTTTCTTCTAGACCTTCCCAGGATTCGACTGTTTGGGCTGACTCGTGGGATGGTTATAGCCGTGGGTCATTGACCGGGTAAGGCTGCTGTTACTGCTGTCTCAGGTAACACATTTTGCCCTGATCTACCTGTTTCCTGGAAAACTGACTGTTTGGAGCTTGGTCCTTGAAATACAGTCGCTGCTAGATTTGTGGACTCCTTCAGGTTCCTTTGTTGGGTTTGGATTTGGATCCCTACTACTGGACTTTTGTGTGTAATATTATTTATTTGGACTCATTTGATTTTTTAATTTGCTCTGAACACTCTGAAAATTGATCTCTTTGCTTTCTTATGAATATTTGAGGGTGGTGAGAGGGATATATATTTTATATTATTTTAATTTTAGTGTGTATAATTATTAATTTGATTTAGTAATTTGGTCCCCTGCTATGTGAGAGGTAGTTTTGGGAGATTTTATAACATCTATTGCACTGCTGCATGTGAGAGGTGCTTCACTGTTTAAAAATACAAAATTGTTTTAGGTTTAATATTTAATGGTATTTTATTGTTTAGGGTTAGTTTTGAGCTAGGATTTATTTTAGTTTTATGTATATTTTTGCCTCCTCTTTGTGAGAGAAAAAGGAGAGCTTATTTGATAGGTGTGTTTATTTGAGTTAGTTTATTAGATAATTGTTATTAAAGATGTGTTTAATGGGGTTTACAACGGTCAGGCGCTATTCCCCCACTCTGCTCCGGGACCTCCGTCCCTTTTATTGTCCCCGGTTGTCTAATGACGTCCTTAATAACTGCCGCATAAGCAGGTATAGTGAGAAGGTGTAAGGGATGGGTGGGCGGACAGAGTGGGAGATTGGAGGGGTGGGCAGATGGGAGTAGTTGGGTCGAGGAGATGCCTGGGCGAAATGGGGATCAGAAGAGGGGTCCTCCTTGCCCTGATTCCCATACCCAAGGGCTCCACAGATTGTGGGCGGAGTGCTAATTTCCTCCCAAAAACCCATCCAACTCAGCAGTGCTATGTAATGCCAGGTCTATTAGGAACAAGATTGCTATTATCGCAGATCTTGTTGCAACATCTGACCTGGCATATATCACTGAGACCTGGCTGGATGAGAACACAGGTCCTATTTTAGACTCTGCTGCTCTGGCTGGGTTCTCAGTGATGCACCGTCCGAGATTGGATCGTAGGGCCGGGGGATTGGCCATCTTTTTTAGATCAGATCTGAGTCTTGTGGAGGTGCCAGTGGGTAACACCAGGTCTTTTGAGTCTATCCTGGCAGCAGGTGCAGAGTTTAGGATTCTCCTCATCTACCGTCCACCCGGCAATGGTGGAGAATTCCTGAAGGAATTCTCGGACTTCATCATTGACATGGCATTGGAGTCGCCCAGATGGTTAATACTGGGTGACTTCAATGCCTGGGTCGACGATGAACTCTTGCACTTTGAAAAAAATTTCCTCCAACCTATGTCTATGTTGGGCCTGTCACAGGTAGTTACCTCTGCTACCCATATAGGGGGACACTCTTTAGACCTGGTGTTCCTACTGGATTTGGATGTTACGCATCTGGGGGTGGAACCAAATGTGTGGACAGACCATCACACCATAAGATTCAGTTTTGGGGCACCCCCTAATAGGCCTGCCTCTACGGAGATGGTCCAGTATCACCCTTTAAGGGGAGTAAACCCAGAGGGTCTATTAGCGGTACTGGACCTATCGGGTGTTTTGGGTGAGAGTATGAGTCCAGGAGACCTTGTTCTTGCCTATAATAACGCAGTGAGCAGGGCCTTGGACCAAATTGCTTGTGTTCGCCCACTCACCCAGCCACCAAAGACTCCATGGTTTGATGAGTCTTTGAAGAAACTGAGGAGAGTAGGGCGAAGGCTAGAGAGGGCCTGGTGGAAATCTTGCTTGGATGCTGACAAACTTAGATTGATGGATCATTACGTTATCTATTAATCGGCAATGACCCATAAGAAGGCAGAATTCCTGTCAAGGGAGATTGCTGCCGTGCGGAACCGACCAGCTCAACTCTTTCAGACTGTTGACAGACTGTGCAATCCACTCTGTCTACAGTCTGGAAGAGATTTTTCACAAATAAAGTGTGATGAGCTTGCTCGTTTTTTCGCTGATAAGATTGCCAGCATTAGGTCAGATATCGGCCAGGCTCTCTCTTCAAGGGTTTGCAGTGATCGGCAGGGGGAAACAAACACCTGTGTTACCTGGTTTGACTTTGGTAGGCCGGAATTCTTGGATATTGTGAGGATTGTCCAGACTGTACGTCCAACCAGTTGTAGTTTGGATCCGGGCCCTACGCCTCTATTATTAAGTTACGTAGATACTATCTGTCCGACCATTGCTAAAATTGTTTGGAAATCTCTGGAGCAGGGTATCTTTCCTGATCCCCTAAAGGAGGCGGTCGTTCGACCACTCTTAAAAAAACCTTCATTGAACCCGAACTGCCAGCTAACTACAGACCTGTCTCTAACCTACCCTTCTTGGGCAAGGTTATTGAAAAGGTGGTTGCACTGCAACTGGACGACCATATTACAAATCACAATGTCTATGATACTCTCCAATCGGGATTTAGGAAAAGACATAGTACTGAGACTGCCCTTGTCCGGGTTCTAAATGATCTCCTGATAGCGAGAGATCGAAAGGCTTGTACTATTCTAGTCCTTCTTGATCTCTCTGCAGCATTCAACACTGTGGGGCATGGTGTGCTTTTGGAATGCCTGTGATTCTACTGCGGACTGTCTGGTACAGTTCTGCAGTGGTTTCAATCTTTTCTCACGGGGCGGAGACAGAAGGTTGTCACTGGAATTTATTCCTCTGATACCTTCCTCCTGCCCTGTGGGGTTCCGCAGGGCTCCATTTTAGCACCCATGTTGTTCGCTGTCTATATGCTGCCATTGGAGACGTTATTAGGCAATACAGCTTGCTTCAATGCTATGCAGATGATACCCAGCTGTATTTGTCTTTAGTCCCGGACAGGAAGATGCAGTCTCTATACTTAACAGCTGTCTATCCGAGATCAAGGATTGGATGAGTGCCAGCTGGCTAAGGTTAAACCCGGATAAGACTGAGGTGTTGGTGGTGGACCCAGGTCACCTTGAGGTGGGTTGTAGGGCTGGGCTTCCTTCGGGCATATGGATCGATGGTGCCCAGCTCTCAACCTCAGACTGGGTGCATAACCTGGGTGTTATTATTGACGATGGTTTGACCCTGAAATTTCAGGTGTCATCCGTTGTCAAATCTTCCTTTTATCATCTTAGGAATATCGCCCGGGTGAAACACCTAGTTCCTCCGGCCAACCTTCCGGTATTGGTCCATGCCTTTGTTACTTCTCACCTTGATTACTGCAATGCCCTGTACCTAGGGCTACCAGGGGTTGATATCCACCACTTGCAGCTGGTGCAGAACGCAGCAGCCAGGCTTTTGACTGGGACATCTATGAGAAGTCATATTACGCCTGTGCAGCACGAACTGCACTGGCTGCTGGTTCAGTGGCGGATCACCTTAAGGTCGGGTTACTGACCTATAAAGCCCTACATGAACAGGGACTGGGTATCTTCAAGATCTCCTTATTCCCTACTGTCCCTCTCGCTCGCTCCACCAACGAGAGGATTGTTAGAGGTTCCCAGGGTCCGCTTAAAAACTTCTGGAGCTCGGGCATTTTCTTATGCTGCCCCTACCCTGTGGAATTCTCTACCTCGTCGGATACGTAGCTGTCTGACCGTTGAGAGTTTTAAGTTAGAATTAAAAACTTATTTATTTAAAAAGGCATATGGAGAGTGATTTTATTGTGATTATATTGTTATTGTTGCTGTTTTATGTTATATGTATGTATTTTAATTGTTTTATTTGTACAGCGCTTTGGCTTTGAAAAGCACTTAAAAAATAAATTTTACTTACTTACTTACTGGATTTAGATAGCTTCTTCTTCCCCTAGCTGGACCAGGGGAGGGATTTGCCCCTGGAAGTAGGTAGAATCCTTCCCCCCCATCCCCGCAGGGATGGGGCCCTGAACCTTTGTAAGTGGTCTCTACCACTTCACTTGGTTCTTGTTGTGTTCTTCTTTGAGTGAGAACACACATCAACAAAAATATAGCTCTTTATCAGAGCTGAGGGCTCTGAGGGCCTGCAGTTGCAGCACACCTCCTCCCTTTTCTAAACTCTACTACAGACTACTACTGACTGACTTCAAAACTTCCCAACATTCTATCCTAACTCCCTAGCTGCAACATTCCAAAGTGTCTTATGTAGCTGCAACAGTTGTAAAATGATGTCATCCCTCAGTCTCAGCTGAGACTCAGAACAGAGTGAGACAGTAGTATGAAAGCCATTTAACTGGAATTTCACAAACTGCTTTCCTTGCCTGCCACTAGATCTAACTGGGATTCTTGTAACCCTGAGTAACGGGGGGGTTACACTGGCATCTAAAATGAAATGTGCACTGTCAGAACTATTAAAAGGTGCTTGTGTTCCTTTACTTATATCTGCATGTGGCACAGATCTTTCCACAAAAATACAACCATGAAAGAAATCAGAGCCACAGAGTATGTCAAGGCTAAAATGTTACTAACAAAAATGAGATATGGATCTCAAACAACAAAGTATTTGGATATTTTTAAGGGATGCCAGGATGGGATAAACCAGTATAATGTAATCACTTAAACTGTTAAATACTGCTTTGTTACTTGAACTCTGTATCTCTTTTTTGCTAGAGGGGTTTTAGCCTTGTCTTACTGTGTATCTCTGATTTCATTCTTAGTTATATTTTGTTGAAAGTTGTGTGTTAGATGCAGAAATAAGGGAAATGAAGCATCTATATTAACAGTACACATTTCTTTTTAGATGCTGGTGATGGTATGGCTCATGGTGTGTGAATGGACTTCTGTGGCACTGGCTACCTTGATGTGGTACAGAGGCTTGTCACAATAACTAAAAGCAACTAAACTAAAAGCCAGTGTCTTAGTCTGACAACTGTTGGTGATGGTATGGCTAGTGATGTAGTGATGGTATGGCTAGTGGTGTTTGAACAGACCTCTTTGATGTGGTACAGAGGCTTGTCACAATGTAATATAACTGAAAGCCAGTCTGTTAGTCTGACACAAGTGATTTGGAAGGCTCTTTTACTGTACGGGAATGGGAGTATGTGTGTTACATCTTTACTTTTCATATTTACAGTATACACCACAGACAAAATGACACTTGTGTCAGGTGAGAGGACAGGGACAGGACATGGACAGTGGGGGAAGGGGTAGCATGGCACGGACAATGGGGGGGGGTAGCAGTGAGTCCACTTGGTGTATAGATCTGAAATTCTTGGCTACACTCCTGCCAAAGAAAATCTCCTTCTCCCTTTCCCTCCCACTGCTGCTGCCCACCCCGTTCCTGAACAGTACAGCTGTCATTATTCACATCCTTCCAAAAATGTTTTTTTGCACCTGTGATGCAGAATGGTGCAGTCACTGTGCTAAATCACATTTCATTTTTTTAACCAGGAGAGCCACACTAAGTTGAAAGCTTGTTTACAGGTGTGATCTGGGAGCACAAGGAAGTTAAGTGACTTGCTCAGGGTCACACACATGCAAGTGGGGGCTGTGAGATTCAAACCCAGGTCTCCAGGTTTGTAGTTCAGGGCCTTAAACTCCTGCACTGTACTGCCTCCGCATTTCAGCATGAGTGAATGAAATGACAGTGGCACTCTTAATTCGGTGGGGTTCCAAAAAAGCCATGTTGAAAATTTGGTGAAACAACTCCAAAAAATGGCTGAGTTATACCCGATCGTTCAAAATTCATAATGAAACAGAGGGTGCTAATGTGGGAGTGGAAGGTAAGAGCTGTGTTGAAGGTGATGCCCAGGTATTTATAGGAGGACACTTGCTCAAGGGGGTGCTGTGTGCTGGGAAGTATCTGGAGGGGGGTGTTTCTGGACTTGCTCTGGTGATGAGCGAAGAGCATGGCTTTCATTTTTTTAGGCTAATGACTAAGCTATGGTCTGTGAACCATTGCTCTATTTGGGTAAAGGAGAGCTAGAGAGAGATCTGAAGGGAGACAGGGCTTTGGTGTGAGGCAAATAGGACTTCTGTCAGCGTATAGCAGTACTCTTCCAGCACAGGAGCTGGTTAGTGCATTAAGGTAGAGACTGAAAATGAGAGGGCCCAGTATGGCGCTCTGGGGGACCCTTGAGTGGACAGGTCGAGTGTTGGACAGGGTGCTGTGGATTTTTATGCACTGGAACCTGGATGACAGGTAGCTGTTAAACCAGGAGAGGGGCACAGGAAAGAGGCCATGTTGGAGGAGGGAGTCGAGCAAGAGGGGATAGCAGACAGTGTCAAAGGCCTTGGAGTGGTCGATGAACACAGCTACAGTGAGGTTTCCAGAATCTGAGGCAGAGTGTAGGAAATTGGAGAGGTCAAGGAGGGCAGTGGTGGTGCTGTGCCTGATCAGAATCCAGGTGGTTCATTGCACATTATTTCATGTTTGACCAGGTATTCTGTGAGTTGATCTGCCACTATTTGTTCCAATGCTTTTGACAGAGGAGGGAGGATGGAGATCGGCCTGTAGTTACTGGGGGGGGGAGCAGTCTCCACTTTTGAGTATGGGTGCGATGAATGCTGTTTTCCAGTCAAGGGGGAACTGGCCCAGACACAAAAAGTGATAGAGTAAGTCAGTGAGTTGGGGGAAGTACTGCATTCAATGCCTGTCGAAGAAGCCTGGTGTCCAATTGGTCATTGCAGGGGCTGGTGCCATTGAGGACTTTAATTAGATATGGCCTGGCTTCTTGTGGGGATATTGTATGGAAGTAGAATGGTGGAGGATGGGAGGCTGTGAGGGGGGTACTAGGTCAAAGAAGCTGTTGGGGAGGACTGTGCTGAGGTCAGAGAAAGCAGTGTTCAGGCACTCAGTGATACTTTGGGGGTCAGAGGTAATGGAGCCATTAACAATGAGTTGGAATGGATGGGGGAGCAGGACTTTCCATTCAGTTCTTTAATGTTGTCCCAGAACTTCCGGGCAGTCCTCCAGAAGGAGGCAAGGGACGTACGGTAATATTCAGCCTTGGCCTTGAGACTGGCCCAGGTACATTTATTGCACTCATGTCAGGCCCCCTTGTTCCTGGACATCTCCTTTTCTGAAAGATGTTACTCTCCAGTACCCTGTTTGTGCCTTTTAGATATTTGAAGCTTTTCATCATATCACCACTGTCTCGTCTCGTCTCGTCTCGTCTCGTCTCTTCTTCTCTCTCTTCTCTTCTCTCTTCTCTTCTCTTCTCTTCTCTTCTCTTCTCTTCTCTTCTCCAGGGTGTATATATTGAGGTCTCCCAGTCTCTCCTCATCACTTTTGGTGCAGGACCTGCACCATCTTTGTTGCCCTTCTTTACTGCCTCTACTCTGTCGATATCCTTTTGGTGATGCGGCCTCCAGAACTGGACTCCATGTTCCAAATGAGGCCTCACCAATGATCTGCACAGTGGTATCACTCCCTCCTTCCTTCTGCTGGTGATACCGCTCCCTATGTACCCTAGCATTCCAGTGGCTCTCCCCACAGCCTTGGTACATTGTTTAACCACCTTTAGGTGATCCAATATGATTAACTCCAAATCCCTTTCTTGTTTGGTGACCATCAGTCCCCCCCCCCCGTAATCCTCCCCTGGGTTCCTGCAACCTAAATGCATTTTGCACTTTTTTGCATTAAATCTCAGCTGCCACACTTCGGACCATTCCTTCAGTTTACCTAGGTCCCTCCTCATTTTTTCCACCCCTCCTGGAGTGTCCACCCATTTGCAGATTTCAATATCATTTGCAAAGAGGCACGCTTTTCCTTCCAGCCCTTCCGTAATTTCACTTATGAAGACATTACACAGGACTGAGCCTAGGACTGATCCCTCCTTTCCTTAGAGTGAGCACCATTTACCATGACTCTCTATCTTCTATCATTCAACCAGTTCCTAACAAAGTTTACCATCTTGTGACCCACTCCCAGGCTGTCCAGCTTGTTCACAACTCATATGTGGAACAATATCGTAGGCCTTACTAAATGCAATTCATGTTTATGTTTAAGCTCATGAAACACCCTTACCTAGTCAATGCATTTGCAGCCATAGTGGCTCTGCCAGAATTTATTTACTATGGAGTCAGTGATCAGAGGATGGTGAGGACCACTGGACACCAGGTGCTAGCTTTGGTAATATGGGGCCAGTTACCAGAGAACAGGGGGAGCCACTGCACACCAGGCAAACTTTTATTTCAATTGGGTAGGTGATTGGAGGGTGGGGGAACAAATGGACAATAGGAAATACTTGAATTTTACCAAGAAGTGGTATGGGAGGGTGTTGTGTGCCACTAGACGCCAGGAAATATGTCCACTTTTGCAGGACTGGGCAATTGGGGTGGGGGTTGAGGTGCAGGCCTGCCACTTCCTCCCATGCAAATGTGCCCATAATGGGCATGCGAATGGCCCCTTAGCTCTTTACATGCCTAATGGGCCTATTTGCATGGTGTTATACGAACATGGCACTGGGAGCTACTGTCGCTATTGGGTCTTGGGATGCTGTTTCCTGTGCTGTCAGGATCCATGTCAGGGCTGCACTACTCAGTTTAGGGCTGCACTGACATGTCCCTAAATTCAGTCAGATAGCGCCAGTGTGCTATCTGACTGAATATCGCATCCTTGGGGTCGAGGACAATGGGCAAACTTTTGTGCTCCACTTTGCCCATTTTTCAATGTGCATCCCCTGAAGAGCTCCCTCAATTATGCCCTTGCAGCCTCTATATATGGCAGGCAATATACTCAGTAACAGCCCCTTTTTACATTGGGTTATATATGAAAAGGTTTTTGGGTTTAAACTTTCGACTCACTAAATTCTTCAGTAAATTGTAATGAATCCCTCTATATTGTTACAGTACTGTGCCATAGAATAGTTCATTTAGTCACAGTGGACTCAGAAACAAGGAAAGTGCAAAAATCAAGAGTAAGAATTATGCATGAATTTGTTCATTATTTTTTTGCCTGACGAATTTTTATATGGACTTTTAAATGGACTGATGCCTTGGGATGGCTGCCACTGCAGTGTTATTTAAAGCTTTTTCTTTACTGGTTTTTAATTTCTCTTTTTGCATATGTTTTCCTGTCCCAATGCACTTCTTATATGAGTGCAACTTTAAAGTCCCAATGATGTAAGAGGCAGTATAGTGTAGGACAGGTCTGTCGCCTCATTGGCCGGTCCTGAATGCCTACCCTGGGGCCCTCAGTTGCTTAAGGGGGCCGGCCTGGGTTCTTAAGAGACAGGACCGAAACTCAATATACCTTTTAAAGTGTTGTGCCTCCACCTGAGGACATGGGCAACCTAACAGTGGCTTTTTCCCATTCCCCAGGAACAATACTTTCATCTCCCACCCCCTTCAGGAAATTCCCAACTGAGTCCAGTACCAAAAAACAGTTGTGGAGACAGCAATTACCATAAACATACACAGGTTTTATTTTTGAGGGAAGGAAAGAAGTAAAAGGGACTGGCAACTTGACTGCAAGAGAAAACGGTTAGGTTAGGCATTTATACTACAATTTTCAACACCAGTGGCTATATCAGTAATACCATTACCAGTGCCCAGTGTAACCTTTCCCAAGCTCCCACCCATCTGGTATCAGACCCAGAATCTCTTCTTGGGGTACCCCACTATGGTGGCAGGCCTGCAGTGCTGCGGTTAGGGCCCTAGGTGCAGAAATAACACAAGGCAAAGCAACTTGGGGTAGAAGTAACCATTTGTAATCCCTTGGTGGAAAATTTATATATACTGTAGCTGACACAGTGCCTGTGGAAAAGGTGTCCTTGCCTCCAGATCACACTGGAGCAGTTGATAGACAGCAGCTTGAGCAGGATCTTCTCAGCTAAAGATGAACTGCAGCTCCGTCATCCCAAAAGGAACTGTTCAATGCAGACCTCGATTTCAGGTGGGATCTTAGACCAACAGGTCAGTAGCAGACTCTCCAGACCAACAGACCAGCAACAGGATCTCAGGCCAACAGGCCAGCACCCTCAGGTGCAATATCCATGGCAGGATCCTCTGAACTAATGACGAGCTCCAGACTCTTTCTTCTTGAACATCAGGCTCCCTCTCTGGAGCAAAACCAGAGTTTCCTTCACACAGTAGTAATCAGGAGGACATTTCTCTGGAGCCACAGCTCCCCAATCAACCTTAGCACAGCTTCACAAAGGCTCAGTCTAGCTTGCCCTTCTTCATGGCTAACAGACCGAGGAGCAAACACACAGTCCTTAAAATTCTCACTTTTCTTTTTTTCAGAAGAAACTTTAGCTCTTAACTTCACAGTCCCCACAGTGCTGCCACCATTGTGGTTTCGGTCACTTATAGCTCTCTAACAGCTGGATGGAAATGGGCTCACAACTCTCTTTCTTAGCCGAAGGCTTCTAATCCTGAGGGTCCTGAGGGACAGGAAACTGGCAAGCCTCCTGGCATATTTATCTTAAGGCCAAAAAACAACATTTCTCTCTGCTGGGATTGGAGCTCACTTCCGCAGGAGGGGATCCTGTTGGACTGCCTCCTGAACAGAAAGTCTCTCAGGTTTTGGGAGCTCTCTCCAGCTCCTAATTGGTTCACACAGTTGCCATTCTGAAAACTAATATTCATTAATCTCACTCGATACCCCATTGGTCCCCTGAATTGCACCTAGAAATGTCCCTGTTTTTATTCCCAAGAGTTTCTGCTATAGTCCCATAGTCTTTTGGTAGAATCCTGGCTCTCCTATTGGCTGAGTTAAGGGGTTAGGGGTCATAAGTATGGCTGCCAGTGTTCAGCCCCCACAAATTCCTCACATATAAATGCATTTTCCAGCCCAAAACAACATTTTTAGTCTATATTTTCCCCACAGATATGTAGCTTTCCCTCTGCCCTTGGACACCACTGCAGTGTGTTACATTTTTGTTCACTTCCCGGCCTGTTACTGCTGCCAAAAAACACAGTCCCCAGGCAGCAGGCGGGCTTCCATTAATATTCAAGAAGCCCCTATCTCTAGTGCTACCGGTGCTCTTAATTTAAATACAAAAAAGGCTTCTTGCCCACCTCCTCCATGTCTCCCGACCCCATTCAGCTGACCCAGGGGGTCGAGAGCACTGGAGAGGCTTAATTTTGACTGCCGCAGCGGCAAGAAGAATGTGCATGTAAAGCACATGCACAGACCACAACTCACCCAAAAAGTGGGCGTTACAATCAGCAGCACTGAGGAGGGAATGAGACCAGATGATAAGCCAAGCATTGTTGGAGAGCTTACATACTCCCCCCCCAATCTCTTGGTATCATTGCCAAGCCAGTTAAGTTCCACACCATTCACCTTTAGGACTATTTCTAGCTAGACAAATCAGTACCTCTGTAGGCAGACATTTCAGACAAAACATACAGGGGGACTTTAATGGAGGCATAGGAAGGTCATATATTACCTTTAGAGGAGGCTTAACCACTCTATTAGACTTTTGGGGACTACTGCTTTTTCCATAGGAATAGGCTGCGCACTTCCTATTTCAGGTGCTGCATCCAGGGCAGGGAGCCTGATCTGGAATAACAGGGTTCCTTTTAATCTGTGATGACCCATCCTCCCTTAAGGCCTCTACCCTATGTCTGCACATAGTAAGTCTTAGTTTTACAATCACAATATTAGTTCCTAATATAGACATCAGAGAACTAACTAAACGACAATACCCAATTTTCCACATTCCGTCTATGCCAACACCATAGGTATATACCAACTTTTTTTCCTTTTTGAAATGCACATTTGGGGGTTGACCACCAGGGTGCACTAATCCCAGTGGTGAGCCTCCATTATGTAGGGCAAGTCCACTGCCTCATCAGCCGGTCCTGAATGCTGACTCCAGAGCCCTCAGTTACTTGAGGGGGCCAGCCCGGGTTCTTAAGAGACAGGATCAAAACTCAGTATACCTTTTAAAGTGTGGTGCCTCCGCCTGAGGACACGGGCAACCTAACAGTGGCTTTTCCCCATTCCCCAGGAACAATACTTTCATTTCTCACCCCCTTCAGACAATCCCCAACAGAGTCCAGTACCCAAAAACAGTTGTAGAGACAGCAATTACTATAAACATACACAAGTTTTATTTTTGGGGGAAGGAAAAAAGGAAAAGGACTGGCAACTTGGCTGCAAGAGAAAAAGGTTAGGTTAGACATTTATACAACTCTTTTCAACACTGGTGGCTATATCAGTAATACCATTACCAGTGCCCAATGTAACTTCTTCCAAGTTCCCACCCGTCTGGTATCAGACCTGTCCCAGAATCTCTTCTTGGGGTACCCCACTAAGGTGGCAGGCCTGCGATGCTGTGGGTTGGGGTCCTAGGAGCAGAAATAACACAAGGCAAAGTAACTTGAGGTAGAAGTAACCATTTGTATTCCCCTGGTGGAAAATTTTAACATAGCTGACACAGTGCCTGTGTAAAAGGTGTCCTTGCCTCCAGATCACACTGGAGCAGCTGATAGACAGCAGCTTGAGCAGGAGCTTCTCAGCTAAAGATGAACTGCAGCTCCGTCATCCCAACAGGAACTGTTCAATGCAGACCTCGAGTTCAGATAGGGTCTCAGGCCAACAGGCAAGTTGGAGACTCTTCAGACCAACAGGCCATCAACAGGATCTTGGGCCAACAGGCCAGCATCCTCAGGTGCAATATCCAAGGCAAGGTCCTCTGAGCTAAAGACAAGCTCCAGACCCTTTCTTCTTGAACATCAGGCTCCCTCTCTGGAGCAAAATCAGAGTTTCCTTCACACAGCAGTAATCAGGCAGACATTCCTCTGGAACCACAGCTCCCCAATCAACCTTAGCACAACTTCACAAAGGCTCAGACTAGTTTGCTCTTCTTCGTGCCCAACTGTCCGAGGAGTAAACACACAGTTCTTCAAATTCTCACTTTTCTTTTTCCCAGAAGAAACCTTAGCCCTTAATGTCACAGTCCCCACAGTGCTGCCGCCACTGTGGTTTCAGTCACTTACGGCTCTCTCACAGCTGGATGGGAATGGGCTTACAGCTCTCTCTTAGCTGAAGGCTTCAAATCTTCAGGATCCTGAGGGACAGGAAACTGGCAACCCTCTGGCAGATTCATCTTTAGGCTCAAAAACAACATTTCTCTCTGCTGGGACTGGAGCCCCTTCCCGCAGGAGAGGGTCCTGATGGACTGCCTCCTGAACAGAAAGTCTCTCAGGTTTTGGGCAGCTCTTTCCAGCTCCTGATTGGGTCACACAGTTGCCATTCTGAAAAATTAATTTTCATTAATTCCCCTTGATGCCTCATTGGTACCCTGAATTGGCTCCTAGAAATGTCACAGTTTTTATTTCCAAGATTCTCTGGTATAGTCCCATAGTCCTTTGGTAGATTCCCGGCTCTCCTATTGGCTGGTTTAGGGGTTAGGGGCCACAAATATGGCTGCCGGTGTTCAGTCCCCACTAGCTTTCCTTCTGCCCTTGGACACCACTGCAGAGTGTTACATTTTGTTTCACTTCCCTGCCTGTCGCTGCTGCTGAAGCACACTATTCCCAGGCAGCAGGCAGACTTCCATTAATATTCATGAAGCCCTGCTCTCCGGTGCTCTTAATTTAAATACAAAAAAGGATTCTTGTCCACCTCCTCCACGTCTCCCAACCCCATTCAGCTGACCCAGGGTGTTGAGAACACCACAGAGGCTTAATCTTGGCCTCCGCAGCAGAAAGAAGAATATGTGCACAACATGCATGCATGGACCACCAACTTGCCTGAAAAGCAAGTATTTTGATTGGTGACACCGTAGAGGAAATGGGACCAGACGGTAAGCCCAGCATTATTGGAGGTGCTTAAAATAGCATATTGGTTAAGGGTACTGAGCTGCAAATCTAGAGACCTGGGTTTGAATCCCATCAGCCCCTACTGGCACACTCTGTGACCCTGAGCAAGTTAACTAACTTCCTTGTGCTCCCAAGTTGCACCTAGAAACAAACTCTGGCTTAGTGTACCTTTCCTGGTTAAAATATTTCCCATTTTCCCCTCCCCTGATGCAGTGCCCTCTGGAAAGCAGCTGGGCATTCAGCATTGACTCATTGATAGGTAGACCTCCCCATCCCAAGCCACTTTCTTTACACTGGCCACCCATGCTCATGCCATATCTATTGTTGGCCAGCAGTGCTATTCAGCCTCATCCATCCCACCAACTCCAGTGAGCGAACCCAAGCCAGCTCTGCTGCCCTCTCACCCCCATTACCAGATATCCAGCTTGCCAAGGGACTTCTGCTCCAGTTAAATTCCAGGACCAGGATTCACACATCACTCCCAGTACTGGGACAAGTGTGGTTGTGGGCATGCCACTTCTCTACAGCAATGACCAGTAGTGAAATGGCCACACTCCCAGGAAAATAAGCCAGGCCCCTAGTGCACAAAGTCGGATAAACTCCAGTTTTAAAAAGTTCAGATTCTTTTTTTTTCCTTAACTCATTGCCTCCACAGGAGCTCTTTGAAGCTGCATCACGTGTATCCTGTATACTGCTAACAGTGAATCCTGGGCCTTTGTAAGCAAAATCAATCCATAGACAGCATGCCACAAACTAATCCTAACAGCTCAAGAACCATAAGTGCCAGACACAAAGTACAAGTGGCAAAGTTGTGCAGCACAATATTACCTTTCCAATGGTGGTATGCAAGTAATAATAAGTAATTTCATTTTTTTTCTATGCTGGTCGAAACAGCAAACAAAATAATTTTTTCCACAAAAAAAGGCAAAATAAGCAATACTCCACACCATAAACAAATGCAAATAACTCCTAAAGTATGCCTGATATACACAAAATATCAGTGGCAAAGTTGTTCAGCACAAAATTACCTTTCCAACGGTGCTATATATTCAAATATACAGTATATTCTATTCTATTATGCTATATATTAAAATCTATAAGTGATGTCTCCAGAAGTTGTAAGGGCACACTGGAAGTCAGTAGCTGACTTCTGTAGTCGTCCTCAGGACACATCAGTGTATTTTACCGCCAACTACAGGTGTTTGCTGGGAGACAATGAGTTAACAAAATATTCTTTCATACTACAAAATACAGAACAGGGATGAGCACAACAAACTGAACATGGCAATGGTCAGATGCCCCAGCTTCTGCTCCAGCCTGGTCCAGGGGATGGCTCTCATCCTCCACCCTGATGGTTACCTTGCCAGTCAGTTTTTCAGCCTCCAGTCAGCCCAGGATGTGGCCTGAAAGTTCAGAGCTCCAGGGCTGCAGGGGGAGGATGGGTTTACACAAGACAGAGGGGCTACTGGCAAAAAACTGTTCCTGCAGGAGAAGCAGAGCTCCCACCTGTCCTTCACCTCCTAGGGACAATGTTTCTAGGTAAGTTGAAATTTAATCACAAGATATATTCTTTATAATTATTATCATAGTTATATATGGTCACATATAAACCTGGATCTGTGCCAAGGAGCAAAAAGCAGTGAAAAGCAATCTTGGGACTAGAGGCCAGCAATGCAAATATAGTAGTTTTAGTTGTTTACACAGTGTGAGACCACTTTCCTGAAGACTATTAGTTATTTCAGTAAGCTTGTCACACACACACACACACACACACACACACACACACACACAACACGTATCACATCGTTTAACTGTCAGATCCCAAATCAGCCTGTCAGCAAAAAGAATGTAATTTAAGAACAAAATTATGTCTAACATTGAAGTCATAGACAGCACTCCTTCAGACAACTGGTTTTACACTGTATATACCGTACATCAGTTATCTAGTTCCCAAGCTGATATATGGGCCAGATTTTTAAAGCAGCCCTTAGATCTACACAAGCTATGTTAAAAAGCAGGTTGTATTAATCACTGGCTTGCCAGGGATCCTGCACCTGATTTTTGAATGGGAGGGGTCCTAGTGCCAAACTCCTGCAGTTTGCCCCAATTGCTCCAATGTGTCAAAGGAAAGGCACATGGAAGAGGAATGCCACAAGCTGTGGAACTGACCTGTAGCAAGTCCAGCAGTGCCAGGAACCCACCAACTGTGTGCCTGGAGGTTGGCAGAGGTTGTATAGGACAGGTAGGATGGGTCAGGAGGTAGTGGGTGGGATGGAACTTGTCAGGGACAGAGTGGTGGCCGATGCAGCCACACAGACAGTCCGGGTGGAGCAGGCAGCACTCTGACTAGTGTCGGGTGGGGGAGGGACTGCAGAGGGGGAGATTGACTGACAGCTTCAGCCATTCCTCTATTCATGGAGTTGCCCCCTGTGCGGTACCACAGAGATGTGCCATGTGCATCTGGGTGGCACTGGTGACACATGCAGGTGGGTGCCAGACACGTCTACCCAATGAGTCCTGCTCATGCCCATGGGTTGAAGTGCTCCAACTGGTATTATGGCACTGTGGCCATCTCAGGCACTGCATAATATGGCCCACAGCACTGGGCACAGTCCAACTTGCCACTCTACTGTGTTCAGCCACTACCAGCATGCCATACCCATCCATTGCCTGTGTTCCTCATGCCAGCCAGTTCATTTGCTTGACAGTGGTAGTGCAGGGGCTATTACACCTGCTCTGGGCAGGTCTAACTCTGGGTGGGTCCTGTGCCAGTTTCAGCTCTTGCAGAATCGCACATATGGGGATATTGCAGCACCACCACGGCACAAGTTCCTGTCCACCAAAACGCATCTGTGTGTACACTACAAGAGTGATGCAAGCCTGGCTAATGTAGGTGCCCCCCCACCCATGTGGTGCAGGTGGTGACTGAAAGTCAAGAAAGGCACACGGTGCAGCACAAGATGCCCTTTGCACCATTCTTTGTTGGTGCACCCTTCCTGATTGTTGGAAAATCAGGCCCAATGTGTTTTTCCATTTGTCTCCTGTTTATAAGCATTCTCCCTAATTTGTAAAGTGAGGGGATGAGCAATGTGTTTACCACACTGTTTATTTAGTTAGCAGTTTTTCATACTCTGACAACCTAGTCCCTCATCACAGAATTGCCCTTTACCAAAGCACTGCACTTCCGCTCAAAAAGGGTCAGAAAAGGTTACTAAAGTTCAAAAGTATATAAACAAATGTTGAGTAATATACACCTGGGTACAGAATAACAAGGTTGTTTGGCTGCCCACACGTATCATTTCACTTCCACTATTTCTCAACTACTACGAACATATGAAAATGCCAGCAGAAGCAGGCCTTAGTCCATCGAGTCTGCTTGATTGTGCAGCTAGCCCCTCAGCTTGCAGCTGCCCCACACTCCCAACCCCTCTTCATCACAACCCCCCCCACCCTGTCCCAACCCCTCTTAAAGCCACCCACCGTTCTACAGGATACCACCTCCTTGGGCAGAGCATTCCACGTGTCCACCACCTGTTCAGTGAAAAAATATCTCCTAATTTCCCTCTTGAATCTCCCCCCCTCCAGTCTCAGCTGATGCCCTCTCGTATTCTTCCCTCTTCTAAGCCGGAAAATCCCTTCTATAGTAGCCTTATTTATCCCCTTAAGGTACTGGAAGGTTTCAATTATATCCCCCCTGTCTCACCTCTCCTCCAGGGAGTACATGTTCAGCTTACCCAATCTATCCCTGTAGGACTTTCCCTCCAATCTCTGGATCATCTTGGTCACCGTATGTCGCACCACTTCCAACAATTTGATGTCCTTCTTCAGCAATGGGCACCAGTACTGCATGCAGTATTCCAGGTGTGGCCTGATCAGAGATCTGCACAAGGGAAGGATCACCTCCCTATTTCTGGAGGAGATTCCCCTTGCTATACACCCCAGCATCCTGCTGGCTTTTGCTGCCACTTTCCTGCATTGAGCTGAGTTGTTCATGCTGCCCGTTATAGGCACCCCCAGATCCTTTTCCTCCTTGGTGCTTTCCAGCAGTACCCCTCCCAACTGATAGCTCCTCCCCTGCTTCCTAGCTCCAAAATGTAGTACCTTGCACTTCTTGGTGTTGAACCCCAGCTGCCATGTTTCCAACTAATCCTGTAGTTTGATTATGTCCTCCTGCAGCCCCACCCTTTGATGTCATCTACCACAGCTCCCATCTTTGTATTGTCAGTGAACAGACTGATCCTACTCTGGTTCCCATGTGTAATATCAGCTGTGTAAATCCAAAACAGCACTGGTCCCAGTACCGATCATTGTGGCACCCCGCTCATCATTTCCCTTGGTGATGAGAGACTCTCCCACCACCATCACCCTCTTCTGCCTTCCATTCAGCCAGTTGATGATCCACCTGGTCATCTTTTCTCCCACCCCTATGTATTCCAGCTTCCCCCCAGCCTCCCGTGTTGCATGGAATCAAAGGTCTTGCTGAAATCCAAATACAGGACATCCACCACATGGCCCCTGTCCAGCTCCCTGGTCACCCAGTTGTAATACTCAATTAGATTTATCTGGCAGGATCTGCCTGAGACAAACCCATGTTGCTGGCCATCCTGAAGACCATTGTCCTCCAAAAAGGTCACTAGCCTCTCCTTTAGGATTGTCTCCATGAGCTTCCCCACAATTGATGTGAGGCTCACTGATCTGTAGTTGCCTGGTTCATCCCTAGGGCCACTTTTGTGAATGGGCACCACATGGGCCATCCTCCAGTCTTATGGTACGCATCCTGTGTCGAGGGAGGTATTGAACAGGTCAACCAGTGGTCTTGCCAAGATCTCTGCTAGTTCCCTGAGTATCCTAGGGTGAATGCCATCTGGTCCAGGTGCCTTGTCCACCCTCAGTGCCCTTAATCCTTCCAGAACCCTGTCCTCTGTAATCCCTAAGTCAGTCACCCACTCCCCCCACACTACCCATTCCACCCCTCCCTTGGGGTATCTGCCCCCCTTTCTCCTTCATGAACACAGAGCAGAAGTATTCATTTAATGCCTCTGCCTGATCCACCCCTTCTCCACCCACCCTCCGTCCTTCCTAATCCTCACAATCTGGTCCTTGTTCTTCCTTCTTTTTCTAATGTATCTGAAGAAGTCCTTTTCTCCTTCCTTAATACCCTGTGGCAGTCTCAGCTCTCTTGAAGCCTTGGCCACTCTGACTAGCCTGATAACCTCCCTGAACTCCTTCGTATACTCATCCTTGTCAATCACTCCACCTGATGTCTTGAGTTTCTGAAATGCCTTCCTCTTGGCTCTCACCCCCTTCATAACCTCTCGAGTTAACCAGCTGGGCTTCTTTGCCCTTCCTTTCTTACTCCTTGTCTTTGTACAAGTTTCAGTGGCCTCCGTCAGCCTTTTTTTAATAATATCCCATTTTTGAGTAGCATCCATGTCTGGCTGAATTCCTGCCAGAGACATACCCAAAATGTCCCCATCCTTTTAAAGTCCATCCCTTTAAAGTCAATCACCCTGATTCCCGTACCCCCTGTTTCTCTACCCATATTGAGTGTGAACCACACCAAGTGGTGGTCACTTCCTGCCAGAGAGTCCTTCACCCCCAGTTCTCTTACAGGCTGTCCATTTGAAAGTACCAGGTCCAGCATCCTCTCCAATTTAGTTGGCTCATGTACCAAATGCACCAGGAAACTGTCCTGAAATGCTTCTAGTATGACCTGCTCCCTTGCACTCGCAGTAGTTGGAGTGCTCCAATACACTCAAGGTAGGTTGAAGTCCCACACCACCACTGTGTTCTTCTCCATTTAGACCCTTCTGATTTGCTCAGCTAGCTCTCTATCCAGGTCACCCCATTGCGCTGGTGGTCTGTATACTACCCCCATTATCAGTGTCCTAGCTTTTGAGTCCTGAAACTGCATCCATAGGTCCTCTGTTCTGCCTTCCTCCCATTCCTCCCTTATACACTTTATCCCTGTAAGTTTAGTTAGTAAAAGAAAGGTACACATGTATCTGTCCTCAGTACAGAGTTTTTATTGCACAGCTAGGAAATGAGTGGTGTGAAGTGTGGGCAGCAAAACTCAGTTTTTGTGCTATACCCAGATGTATTGGAAACTACTTTAATTAATATACTTCTACACCGAAGTAGTGGTGGGGAGGAAGTGCTGCGGCCCCAATGAGGGACAGTGCTGTAATGATGGCAGTATACTGGTTGTGTGAGGTGCAGTGCCATATTTATTTAAAATTTGGTAACCGGGAAAGGCACACTGAGCCGAGGCTCATTTCCAGGTGTGACCTGGGGGAAAGGGTAGCGGGCTATACAAAAGTAAGAGTAGCAAAACTGCAAAATACAAGGTGCGACAAAAAGGTAGAACAATATGTACCAAGATAGAGAATAAATAACAGTATTCAATATTTGGAGTAGCATCAAATGAAGGTACAGAGTGTGGTTGGTATTATAATACAGTATATACAATATATACATAAGCACAATATAAGTATAGTTTGTGCAGCTAGGCATACTAGGTATAGGTGTACATAACTGCTAGGATAACTCAGGAGTTCAACACAGGAAGTATTTACAAGGAAAATTATGGGCGTTGGAGAGGTCAGCCTAAAAAGCTGTGTCGCCTACCTTGACTTCAGCAAAGCTTCTGATACTGTTCCACATAGAAGATGGATTAATGAGCTAGGTAGGTTTGGGGTGGGTCAGAAGTTGGTCAACTGGGTGGCAAACTGGTTGGCGGGCAGAAAACAGAGAGTGGTGGCAAATGGTATACAGTCAGAAGAAATACAAGTCACAAGTGGGGTACCTCAGGGATCAGTCCTGGGGCCAGACCTCTTCAATATCTTCATCAGAGACACTGCAGATGGACTGGAGGGTAATGTTTGTCTGTTTGCAGATGACACCAAGATCTGCAACAGAGTAGATGATCCAGATGGGGTGGGCAGAATGAGATGAGATCTGGGTAAACTGGCAAAATGGTTGGAAGAGTGGCAACTGGGGGTTTAACACAAAGAAGTGCAAGATCATGCACATAGGGAAGAGAAACCCTGAAGCCACCTATAGGTTGGGAGGGGAGTTGCTGACAATCACAAGTGAAGAATGAGGCTTGGGCATCATCATCAGAGATGACCTGAAGTCATCCAAGCAGGCCACTAAAGCAGTAGGTAAGGCAAGAGGGATGTTGGGGTGTATTAGTAGGGGTATCACAAGTCAGAAGAGGGAGGTAATAATCCCTCTTTACAAGACACTGGTTAGGCCACATCTGGAGTACTACATACAGTACTGGAGGTCGCACCTTCACAAGGACATTAACAAAATGGAGGCAGTCCAGATAAGGGCAACCAGAGTGATGCAGGGGACTGCATCAGAAAACATATGAGGACAGATTAACGGAGTTCAATATGTATACCCTAGAGCAAAGGAGCGAAAGAGGTGATATGATCGAAACATTCAAACATCTTAAGGGCATTAACAAGGTGAAAGAGTCTCACATGTTTCAATATAAGAAAAATAGCAGGATAAGAGGACACAGCATGAGATTAGAGGGAGTCCGATTAAGGGGAAATGTGAGGAAGTTCTTTTTCACAGAAAGGGTGGTGGACGCATGGAATGGCCTACCTCAGGAAGTGGTTGATATGAATACAGTGCAGGACATCAAACAAGCATGGGATAGACATAAGAGAGCAATAAAGACGAGTATGAATAGATAGGCCATTGACAGAGTACAGGCCTATGGCACTTTCATAAGGTAGAAAAAATGGGCAGACTGGATGGGCCTTGTGGTCCTTATCTGCCGTCAACTTCTATATTTCTAAAGTGATACAAGGGAGTTAAGGTATAGGAAGGGGTGTGGTGTACCAGGTGATAGAGAGGGTGGGGGAAAAGGATAGAGGGAGTGGGAGGAGCATAAGGGAGGAGTGGGGAGGGGAGAGGAGAGGGGAGATGGGAGGGAGTGGGAGTGGCTCAAGGGGGGGAGAAGGCGAGCAACAGCAGTGGAGAAGGAGTTTTAAATGCTTTTTGAGTGAGGGTAGAGTGGGCACAAGGTGGATTGAGTGGGGGAGATGATTCCAAAGATCAGGGAGCCTAAAGGAGAATGTGACCTTACCTGATGGTGAGTTCGGTTGAGGGAAAGTGAAAGTGTGGGGATCACAGGTCCTGAGGCCATACCCAGAATATAGGGAGGGGGATAATAGATTGGAAAGATAGAAGGGAAGAGTTTTGAACCAGAACTTGCCAATGAAAACAGCACAATGAACAAGGCATTGATTAGCGAGAGAGGAGTGGGATAGGGCAGAGTACAGTGAGCAATGGTGGGTTTGAAAGGCAAGTTTGGTAGTGAAACAACAAAAGGCATTAGACAGGGGTCCAGTTTTTAGAGAGATGACTGGGCGCTGAGCTGTCAACTATGTCAGCATAATCTATTGTGGGAAGGATTCATTTTGTGATGAGCTCTTTGTGGGTTGGGAGTGAGAGACAATCTTTAAGCCTGTACAAGGCTCCCAATTTGGACCAGAGTTTGGAGTGGATGAAGTTGATGTGGTGGGATAAATCTAACTTGCGGTCTAACTAGACACCCAGGTATTTGAAGGACTGTACTGTATCTTTTTTTGTGCCATCTGAGGAAAAGAAAGAGGGAGGGGAAGGGAGCTTGGCCAGCCTTTGGGCAGTGCTGAAAGCCATAGCAACAGTTTTTTTCGGTGTTGTACTTGAGGAGGTTTGCCTCAGACCAGTTGAGGACATTATCAAAGTCAGTCTGTAGGGATGACTGGACTGCTGGGTGGGGTCTGAAGCATAGATGACTGGGTCATCAGCATACATGTGCAAGTGCAAGGATGAGCAAAAAGAGGGAAGGTTGTTGATAAAGAATGAAATTAGGGTGGGACCCAGAATTGACCCCTGAGGGACACCAGCACAAATGGGGAGGGGGAAGGATATGGAGTTGCCTAGTTGCACGTATTGGTATCTATCTGAGAGATATGATCTGAGCCAGTCAGTAGAGAAAGGTGAGCAACCTATGGCAGTTAGTTTATTCAGTAGGATTCTGTAGGAGACAGAGTCAAAGGCCTTAGCGAGATCTACGAAGATCATCAAGGTGAGGTGGCCTTTGTCCATGATGGAATGAATGTAGCTAGTAAGGTGGAGCAGGGAGGAGGAGGAGGAGGAATGATGGTGCCTAAAACCTTATTGTTAGGGACTTAGAGTGGAAGAGATGTCTAAAAAGGAGCATCATCTTTTGGAGATTAGTGCCTCTTGGACTTTGGAGAGAGAGAGAGAAGGAAGGAGTGAGACTGGCCTGTGGTTGCCTGGCAGAGAGGGATTGTCTCCCTTGTGAAGCAGAATTACTATAGCCAATTTTCATGCCTTTGGGACTGTACATTGTGAGAGGGATACATTGAATAGATGTGTGAGGGAAAGGGCGATTGCTGGAGCAGATATCTTGAGTAGTTTTGGGACTGGGCCATTTGGGCTCTGTTTGGAGGGATTTAAGACTTTTAGGGCCAGGAGTACCTCAGTTATTGTAATGGGGTGGAGAAGGAGAAGTCATCAGTTATGGGAGTGGGAGGGGATTGTAGAGTGGGAGAAGGAGAGGGGTGGAGGGAGGCCAGTTGAGAGGGCACAGGTGGTGAGAAAGAGATTGATAGAGGAGGTTGCAGAAGTAGGGTCCAGGTTGGTCGAGCTGGAAAAAGTAAGAGAGGAAGGGGAGTGGGAGGAGGAGGATTCTAGGAGGGGAGAAGGGTCTTCCAGAACTCTGCTAGTGAGATCCTGTTGGCATCTAATTGATTTTGAAGAAGGGAGCCTTGGCAGAGTGCACTGCCTTCATGCAGGTGTTCCTTAAGGCATTGTATTTTTGTAGGTCAGCTTGGTCTGAAGTGGATCTGAAGGTGTGCCAAGCCTGATCTCTAGATTTGAAGAGGGAGGTTAGGTTTGGGGTCACCCAAGAGAGGTGTTTACAACATAGCCGCAGTCTTTTGAAAGGGGCATGCAGTGTGCAGTGCCATGTGGCTGACCAACTATCGTATTGGAAGCAGGGAAATAAAACTTCTCCCATGCATGCCATTAACTGACTGTTAACAAAAACTCAGTTTAGTGTTTTTTAGTACCGTTGGTACTGTGATGATAACCTGTGCTGATGGCATTTGCAGGCACCAACACTCCTGCAGACTTGCAGATTTGTAAAGCACTGTTTCATGGAAATATATGTTGCACCATTTTGAGAAATGTTTCATAGTTCGAGTGCAACCAGTTTCCAAAACATTTGTAGTTCGATTGCTTTGCATAATGTTTTATGGTATCCCCATTTAGTAAACAGCTTTGTGCCTATGAGGTGTGCAACATTTTCTACCGCTAGTACTGCGCTAAATCATTTTTGTGCCAGTGCCATTTGACACATTTGCACTCAATGATGCAGTCTTGCATACTGTAATTTGTTGTGCTGGCATTATGTTATGTAATGTGAGGCAGTGTGGTCTAGTGGTTATAGCACCAGTTTGAGAACTGTGGGATTAGAGGTTCAAACCTCAGCAATGCCAAATAGTCACCATGTGACCCTGAGCAAGTCACATAACCTTTCAGTGCTCCAGGCAGTCCAGCTGTAGAAATGGGTAGCTATAGGACCCCACATGAAATAAGAGAGGTTGTATCTCAGCTGGGTAGGCCTAGTTAAGTAGGGCTATAAAACAATAACTGATGTGTGATAGGGTCCCAAGCTGGTATCAGCAATTCTGGGAACACTCAATTGAGGACCCTTTTCAGGGTTCAAATTTAAAAACCTTTATTTGAACACTGTCACTTTAAGATAAAAGAAATGCGATTTCTTCAGCCAAACTAAACAAAACAGCACATTTTGTTGCAGCTTTTTTCTCACAGACCCTTTAGTCTGTCTTTCCAGCATGAAATCTATGCAGCCCCTTCCTCCCAAAGACATGATCTTTTTGGTTCCTTGGCCCACCCAGGTACAGTCACTAAATTATCAGGTGGCTGACCATTTCTGATCAGCATAGCTGCTGGCCCCACCCCTTACAGTTTATCCCCAAATCTACATGTCCAGGAAGAGGGGGACAATAATAAAAGGGTTTTCTTTTTTTTTTATTCATGTTTATTGAGGGTTTCAAACACACAAGCATTTTACGATACACAATATAGCATTGCCACAAGATATATACATTTGTTTATGACATTTACAGATGGACAGAAATTCTTATGTTATAGGTCTATTTGCCTTTTCCCCTGTTTCTATTCTACCATTGTATTATGCCTGCGGTTAAAGATATATTCATTTCACCAGAACTTCCATTCTTCAACAGATCAAAGACCCTCTTGTTCAAATATTTATACATTTATCCCCAGAGTCAACACTGATGGTTTTAGGGAACAAAATCAGGATCCACCTCCAACTGGTGGAGTATCCAACTCTGCCATTTATCTCTAAATCCCTGAGAGTGGTCCTGAATTGCTGCCGTGAGGCCTTCCATCTGGTATATTTTTATCATTATAGATCTCCAATCTTGAATAGTGGGGACCTGTTGTGACATCCATTTTCTAGTAAGGGCCTTTTTGGCCATTATGAGGTATATAAGCAATAATGATTTAGTCCATTGGGAGGAGTGGTCCAGATATATTGAAAGTAAGAGAATTTCCCCACTAACTCTATGGGTTCCCCCAGGCAACTAGACAACTCCAGCTGAAGGTTACACCAGAAGGACATTAGGAGGGGGCAGTACCAGAAAATATGGCTCAAATCTGCCAGATTGCAACCACATTTTCTCCAACAGTACCCATATTGTTCTGGAAGATATTTGGTTAAGGTTGCTAGAGCTTCGAGGAAACTCCCTCCAAAAAGAGGAAGAAGTTACCCTGACTGCCGGTAAGGCTGCTGCCACTCAATCAGAGAACGGTACTTCCGAGGTTAAGGCCTCATTCCATCTATCTAATATAGACTTTGTTGAATCCCCCATCATATCCCTTAATGCCCTGTATATATTTCCAATTAAATGACCACATAGGTTACCCTGGATGAAATCCATAAAGATTTTTAGAAGGGGGGGGCTAGGAGTAGGGATTTTGGCCAAAAGTGTCCTGTGGCAGAGAATATAATTTCTCACTTGGAGATATCTAAAGAAGTCTGTATTTTGGAGGCAATAGTGATCTTTAAGGTGTTCAAATGGAAGAATGCCCCTCTCATCCAAAAACTGGAACAAATGTGATAAGCCCAACTCCGCCATTGTGAGAAGGTTAGATCTGAATGGGAAGGGTGGAAAAGGTCATCGTTAGAAACTATTTTACAGTAATCATATATTGGTTTAAATTCAGGTCTATTTTGAAGTTTATACCAGATTTGCAGAGTATTGGATACTATTTGTGTAAAATGCCCCAGGGAAGGGGAGTTATTTACCAAAGAGAAGACCTGAAATATCTTACATATCGTTTAAGGCAAACTCTAGAGATTTCCAAGGTGCTGTATAATTATTTCCCAACCAGAGCAAGAGTGTACAGAGAAAAGCCACCTGAGCATACAGTTTAAGGTTGGGTAAGTTTGCCCCCCCTTGGGCTAAGGGTAATTTGAGAATAGACAGGTGGATCCCAGGGTGTTGTTTCCCCCATATAAAGATTATTTTATCCCAGGACTTTAGGTAGTATGAAGAAGGAAAGAAAGGGATGTTTTTGAAAAGGTACAGAAGTTGAGGTAAAACGTTCATACGGATGGTTTCAATCTGTTGGAAAAATGATAATGGGAGAGAGGACCATTTATCTAGATCCCTTTGTATGGTAATGGTAAGTGGTTCATAACTGACCACCTCCAGAACCCCCATGTTAAGGGGAATGTGGATCCCCAAATATTTTTGCTTTGTGGATCTCCATTTCAGAGGGAGGAGTCGTCGAAGGGTGTTCATTGGGGAAAAGTTAAAGAGAAGTGCTTCCGATCATGTTATATTTAATTTGAAACCCACTACGGCTTCATAGTTTTGGAGTATGTTCCAGATGGCAGAAATGGAGGTGTCAGGAGAAAGAAAGTAGAATATTGTCAGCAAACATACTGACTTTATATTCCTGTTGGCCATTGGGACTTCCTCTTTGTCAGGTGACCTCCTCAGAACCATCCCCAACGGCTCCATGTAAAGTACAAATAGAAGAGGGGACAGGAGGCATCCCTGTCGAGTTCCACAAAATAAAGTGAAGGGGAAGAAACACCCCCATTAATTCTCACATATGCCTGAGGAGCAGCGTAAAGATTCTTCAGCCATGTAAGAAAAGACTCTGGGAAATGAAACCTTGATAGGGTGTCCCATAGAAAACACCAGGACACCCTGTCAAAGGCCTTCTCTGCATCCAAGCTCAGGACAGCTGCTAGAATTTTCCAGTTTTGGATATGTTCAATCAATAAGAGGGTTCTACCTATGTTGTCTGTGGTATTTCTATTTTTAATAAAGCCAGATTGGTCATGATGAATTAGGTAGGGTGGGATTTCCTCTAATCTTGATGCCCATATGGCTGTGAAAAGTTTATAATCAGTGCTAAGAATAGATATTGGGTGGTAAGAGGAGGGGTTGGTAGGATCATTGGTTTGTTTTAGTAAAACAGCCAGGGTGGTGCAGGCCCAAGAGGGGTTGGGGGTGCCGTCTTCCTCTATCTCCCAGAACATTGAGGTTAGTTTGGGAGAGAGTTCATCTAGAAATATTTTGTACCACTTGGCCAGGAACCCATCTGGCCATGGGAAGCGTGAGATGAGAGAGATTTGACACATTGGAGGACTTTAGCAACTGAGATGGGGGACTCCAATAATCTTTTCTGTGCATCAGTAAGTCGGGGAAAAGGAAGAACACCCAAAAAGGACAGTCTCCCTTCATGGGTGGACGAGTCATCCCCTTGATACAGCCTTTGATAGAAACCCACAAAGGAATGGCTGATATCTGCCTCCCTGTGGGATAGCTGACCAGAGATCGGATCTCTGATCTTAAGTACAGTAGATGTGTGTTTTTGTTCTCTCAGTTGTTGGGCAAGTCTATGGGCACCCCTAGCTCCACTCTCATATCTAGCCTGTTTTAAATAAAGAAGAGGCTGTTGAATCTTGATGTCCATTAACTTCTGTATTTCCACCTTAGTCTCTTGAATCTTTTGTTGGACCTCCCTGTCCCCTACACTACATAATAATTGAGAGGTTCATAAATGTTCTGTGAGAATATTGTATTTGGTTTCTATTTCCTTTTTTCTCCTCAAGGCATAAACTGTCGTTTCACCACGAAGAGTTGCCTTTAGGGCATCCCAGACTAAGGCCTCCAGAATGTCCTGGGTCGAGTTTTCCAAGAAAAAGAGGAGAACTCTTTTTTTTTAACATATTCCAGGTAGTGTTTATCTTTTAACAGGACTGGATTAAATCGCCATAATATTTGTTTTTTCATTTTACTCACTTCCAATTTGAGAATGAGAGGATGATGGTCTGAATGGACCATCGGCCCTATGGAAATGTCTTGAACTAAACAGAGGTGCTCGCAGGTTACTAGGAAATAGTCCAATCTGGAATAAGTGTGGAATCTATTAGAGAGAAAGGTAAATCCTGGATTCGAGGGGAACAATTTGTGCCAGACATCCACCATACCAAGATGGTCCGTAATATTTTTAAAGTACCTTATTGTGCCCTTCTGGTGTCCCTGGTGAGAATTAGAGCTGCCTAATTGGGTGGACATAGTGATATTCAGGTCTCCCAGGATCAACTTCCTCTGGAGGAGCTCCATCACCTTTGACATCAAATGTTGGGCCACCGAGGGTTTTGACATAGGGAGGAGATATACATTCACCAAAGTAATTTCCTGGGAGTACAGCTTCCCCTGCAAGATTACAAATCGACCTTGGCCGTCCATATAGGAATGGGCCACCTCTAATGGTGTTGTAGTGGGTATAAAAATTGCTGCCTCACTTCGGCGGCCACTGGGATGGGAGGAGGCGTATACTTTATATCTCCCCCAACCCAGTTTCTTGTGTTCCTCATCAGATAGATGAGTTTCTTGAATGAGAGAGATATCAGCATTTTGTTTTTTTATATATTGAATAAAGCAGGAGCACTTTATCGGGTTATGCAACCCGTTGATGTTTTAGGAAAATATTTTCACTGGGTAAGTAGATATGTTATTGTAATTAACATTCTTCTTGTTTTTTTTTCAGAAGAAGAATCACCACATCTGTCCAGACCACTGGCCCATAGGACATCAGGCCCATGAGGAGGAGGATAATCTGCGTATCTCCATGCTGTTCCTGTAACAATAAAAATGCAGCATCTCATACCATTATTAAGTCTGTGTGTTTTTTTAAAACAGTCTTTCCCAAACCAAAATGTTACCCTACCCCTCACTCCCTAAACTATCCTACATACCCTAAACTGAGGGTATTGATTAGTTTTAACAGTAACTAGTTGTCCTTTTTGTATAGGAACTATATACAAAACAAACACCAATAAACTCCCCAAATGTAATATTACCCCCTCCCTCTCCCCTTTATCTAACATGAATACCCCGATCTTGACTTGAACCTTGTTTGTTAATATTTTTTTCAAAGCAACTATATACAAGGTGACTTCCAGTAAAGAGGTACTTGCCCCAACGTACCTCAGGTTGCTCCTAGCCCGGTCTCTAGCGAGTGTGGATGTGGAGTAAGGGGCTTCAGTCCCAGCCCTGGAGAGTAAAACTCAGAACAGGATACAAAGGCCCCATATGGGCGGCATTAGTAAACGTCGCCCATTCGATGGTTCCGGCATGACTTCAATTCTTCATCAATTCCCCAGCCCCCCCCCCCAGAGCTTTAGTGTGCCATGATGAAACTTCAAATAGAACCATCCCCAACCAAAGTACTGGGAGGCGCTTGAAACACAAGCTATCCTCCGCTAAAGAACATTAGGACTGTGCGTGGCTGTTTTACTCCATTAAATGAACAGAGAGAAAGGAGGAGGGGAAAAAAAAGAAAAATAAGAATAACCCAAGGAGGAGAGAAAGGGGGAAGATGGCAATCAAAGCAAATTATTTGTTCATCCATAAAAAGGGTTTTCTTTTTATTTATTTTACCTGTTTTGTGTGTTAAACTCCTGCTATGCTTGTTCGCACTGTTTACAGGGAGTCTCCCTGACAGGACTGATACTGCTCATGAGTTGTGTTTCTGCTGTAAGCTATGGAAGAATAGCATATATCAACCAAGAGATCCTGTAATACATTGTCAAACAGGTATTGTGTTTTACAATCTATTTAACCAGGCTTGTCCAGTTAAGATATAATCTCATTTTCTGTGGGGTCCTGTATCTACCTATTCTGACAGCTGGATTGCATGGAGCACAGAGAGGTTATGTGATTTGCTCAAGTTCACATAGTGACTATCTGGCACTGCTGAGGTCTGAACCTGTGATCTCCCAGTTCTCAAGCCGTTGATCTAACCATTAGGCCACACTGCCCCACATTACACAATATGATGTCAGCACAACAAATTATACAAAACTGCATCATTGCAAACAATATGCAGAATGGAACCGGTGCACAAGTGATTTAGAATAGTACTAGCAAAATTCAATTTTGCAAACCTCACAGCCACAAGGCTGTTTACTAAATGCGATTATCATAAAACATTATGAATAGCAGTCGAACTACATATATTTTGGAAACTTGTGGCACTTGGCACTATGAAACATTTCTCGAAATGCTACAGAATTTATTTCCATGAAACAATGCTTTACAAATCTATAAGTTTGCAGGAGTACTGGTGCCTGAAAATACCACCAGCACAAGCTATTAATAATGACACTGAGAGTTGGGGGGAATCAGCGAACCCTCATTAGGAATTACTGGCAGCACTTTTTTGACCTCTTTATCCCCCTTCTCTGATGTAATTTCCTAAGATAGTGATACAGACAATGGATGCCAGAGCTGTAAAGGGAGGGGGAGCTAATTGTGTTATGTTCCTGGCCCTAGAAGAGTTTCAGGGTTGGTCAGTAGCTTATGCGGAAAATATTTCCCTTGGCAACAATATTGCCACCTTTTTTTTGTACAGAGAAAAATATTCTTGTTAGAGCAGAGCCAGCCACATAGTATATGTGGTTTTTGAACTATTGCCTGATTCGAAACAAAAAACAGATAATAGATAATTAGAACTAGGCAATAGTTCATTAGATTCGGGCAGCAGCTAATTTGAACCTGGTAATGTTTTTTTCAACTATAGCCCATTTTAATTCTCATAACGCAAGGTTTAATAAAACAGGTACTGACTGGAGTTGTGTAGGGATATACAGTGACAGGAATATTTAGACCCCTCGGGATGAATTATTGCCTTCCAATAGCCATACTGCACTCAGTGTTAGGCTTTGGGCAATGTAATTGATGTCAGGCAATAGTTCATCCATTGGGGTCAATATTTTCCCACTGCCATGACGCACACATGTGTGAGTTGTGTGCATGCTGCATCAATGTCTGCACCTGCCTCTCCACTGCGTGTGCCTTTCAGCTGCACTACCACCTGTAGTCACCCAGGTGGCAGCACTGTGGCTAAGGCAGCATCCCTTCCTGCCCAATCCGGGATGCTCAGTCCTCCTCCCCGTGGCAGGCTGGCCCTGATGATCCAGGATTGCTCTAGATCCCAGGTCACAGATGTTGTGAGTTGCAGCACTATAGCTGTGTTGATGGGCTGGCTTGAAACTCAGTCTTAACCACCTCACACACAACATCTTGGCATACAGTCCCAAGCATGTGGTGACAACCAGTACTGGGCTGTGGTATTGGCCAGATGGCTTCCCATATGAACAAGGGTCCCATTTCAGCTTCAGGCTTTGCTGCAATGCAGCAAAGTCTCTCACCTGGCTGTAGCCTGCAACTTTCATGCTAGGTAGCATACAATTACCTTCTTTAACAGCAGTAGCTGTTCTACTTTTTTCTGTTTCACACCTCTCTTTGGCAGATATGTGGTCTTTCTCATCCAGTAGCTCTGTCAGTCACCAGTCTGCTTCTCCCTCTCAGTCCAGTCACATGTAGACTGAAGAGGTCATCGAACAGTCTCAGTTGTTCAATGGGGAATGTCAGCTCACTATTGGTCCCTGCTGCTGTCGGCCAATCTGGAGCCAGGCTGGATATCCATTCCACATCAGATAACTGGTCCCAAATTCAGGCCCCAAATTCCTCAGTCTTTTAGTGTCCCAGGAGCTCCTTGTGGCTCCCTTTCCAGGCTCTGGACCATGATTGGCTAATAGTGCAACCCATGACCCCATTGCAGTAGTGCCATGGGTGAGGGTGCACAAGATGGCAACTTCTTGGCTTTCTGTTGAGCATTGGCTCCAACGGTGCCCTCAACACAGTACTCCTGTCTTTAAAACACTCACTGGTGCCCCAGTTTCATGAGTATATGGCTTCACCTGCAGTCCAGTCTGGCTGGGGCATTGGTCATTGAAATCCCCACTGCATTGTGGGCACAAACACTCACTTTGTTGATGATGGGTGGCTGCTTTTGATATGTAGCAGGAGTTGCAGTCTTGCTGTTGTTGATGGTGCTGAAGAATCCCACTCTTCACTGTTGTAGGCAGCACTCCTCTGGTCCACCTCCACAATGATGAAGTCCTCGGGGGGCTTGAGACAGCAAGAAATGGTGTCAGCAGTTCAGTTGGGTGCCCTAAAGCTGAAGGTAAGCCTCCACTTTTTTGGGGATCTTACATTTATTTATTTATTTGTCTTTGTTAACCAGGTAAGTACATTAGGCAATTACACATATACATAGAAAGGGACAGCAGAAAAAGACTAATTGTCCGTCAAGCCTGCCCTGTACTGACTATCAGCTAGTAGCACTTTTAAACTATGCAATTGAATGCCCTTTTTTAGATAGAACTTGCCACTCTAAAGAAAATGTCTTCCCAGAATTTCTAGGAATATCACCCTGATGCTTTGAACTTCATTTGAGGTTTTAGAGTGTATATGCAAGTGGTCTTGAGAGACATACAGAAATCCAACAATAAGAAGTATTACTAGAGTATACAACAGTTATAAATCCAATTCACTGGTTTAGGTGGTAGCTAAGTGTGGAATAAGAAGGGCAGTTGATTGCTTGGATTGTTGTGGTGCTTGCTTGTCCAATTGTAAAATGGTAATTGTGCAATTAAATGGATATGGTTGCAGAGAGTTGCTGGTAGCTTGGTACTATTAGTTATGTGTTTAGATTAAAATCTCAGTGGTCATTCCCGTTCTCTGTTCCTTAGGAAATACCATGCTTTCTGGATACCAGACAGGGCACAAGCCCTCTTTTGGATGGTTCCACACCTAAAGGTGCCATAGGACAGAGCGTCCTTTGGCTAAAGGTACCTTTGAAAAGAATCCTCGAAGAAAATAAACAAGTGGCCAGAGGAGGGCAGGATGGTGGGAGCAAAGAAACAGATATTCAAAGAATGCTTGGGGTATGCTCAGTTACATAGTATTTGGAGTGGTGGTATGGCATGTGTTACCAGCTGCTCCTTCCCCCCCAAATCTGTCTCACCTTGCAAGGGCTGTCCCTGGGGACTCAAGACAGCTATTCTTCTTCCACAAAAAGTTTCTTAATGTTTGCATGAGCAACCATATTACATGTACATATGGTTTAAATATCTGACAGGTGGTCTACATTTCATTTACGTAGATCAGTTGTTCCCAAGCTTCACATTTTGGGGGCCTCAAAGTATGGTCTCCAAAATGTGCTGCTAGCTTCACTTCTTATTTTTCTACCCTAAACCCTGTGGTACAACAAATCTCATTTTACACACTACACAGCTAATCAAGGTTCCACTGCCATCTCATTAAAATATATTTCCCATGTTGTTAACGAACTGTACTTCCCTTTCAATTACAATAAGGGTCCAAGGGCTTCTGTGACCACTTATAATTGTGTTGGTGGCCACATGCAGCCACCGTGGTCTCATTTGTGAAATACTGACCAAGATCACAGGAGAATTAATCAGAAGAAAACCCACCTACTATTTACTGTCATAAATGCCATATTTTAGAGTACATCACAGAACAGAACTCAGAGCACAAGATAACAGGTTGCCATTTATCTTTCCCTGTCCATTTCTGCTGTCTGGCAGACCAGTAATACTGTAGTACTAACCCGCCAATTATCACAGACTGAAATATAAGACATCCCTGACATTTTGCAGTCTTGCAGATGATATATTCATGAAACTCACACAGTTTTATTCTTTAGTTTGAAGAGGCTGACAGTGAAAAAATGAAAATTGCTTTCATACTGCAGCTTGAATCTGGTCTGCTGGGCCAGGTAATTTAAACTTTGAAGAAGTGTGCATGAGTTTCCAAGCTTCAGAATCATGACATCTAAAAGAATGCTGTTATCATGATGTGTTAGGGAAAAAAGGCAACCCACCATTTATTGAACTCCAAAATTGTCATTATCTTTTGGCACTTACACAAGTTAGAATGACAGAATAAGAAGAGGTGGAGGTGAGATCACTGTGCTGAAAAGAGAAACAAGGAAAGATGTTTCGACTGTTGGCAATGGTCTAGATTACATTTCAATTGATATATCAAAAATGACTTGTCCCAAAATGGAAATGTTAGTTTTGAACTAGGCAATTATATTTCTTTCCATGGAGATTCCCACAGTGCTTTTAAACTATTTCATATCTGTCACAAGAAGATAATGAATTATGACATCATAGCAGGAGACATACAACTGACCTGTTTTTCATGATAAAATCACTACAGAACAGCGGTGTAGCCAGACAATAAAGATGTGTACAGTACACCAAGACCACAGTTGTTTCCCCATTTGGCACAATAAACACAACTTAGTACACCATGGCACTGGTTGATGCCCCCACCCATGCACTGGAAAATACAGTTGGCATACACTGCTCCCTCAGACATCCACACACCACCCCATGGCCTGCACTGTTGCATAGTTCCTGAGTTGCAAAGATAATATCAGTGGACATCCCTTCTAGTTTTGACTCCCAGGAATAAAATTACAGAAAGATTCAGCTGGTTCTGTGTTGTGTTTCATGGATAAAGGCAGCAGTTCAGATCCTCTTTGTTGACCTGCTAAAATAAAATTATACACCGTGGAGTACATGGAGTAAGTCTTCCTTCACTCATGCTGTAGAAAAGAACATTGAGTAGGTACAACTCGGCTTCCTGTCATGACATAAACTGCACCTGACTGCCCTTTAGGCAGCAAGCAATAACTCCCCCCCCTTGGGGTCATGTGTACTCTTTTGTGCAGATTTCAAAGATTATTATGTTCAGTGTGTGTGAGAAGGCTGTGGAGAGGTCTGAGTAGGGACATGGACAGCAGAATGTAGTCCCAGTTTAGATATTTCCTATACAGCTTACCCCTGTAGTCCCAGTTTAGAGATTTCCTATACAGCTCACCACCACACACAAACGGGGATTTGCATACTCAGGATGCTTTCTATTGGATTTTTGGCTTTAGAATTCATACATAGGCCCTGGAGAGATTTATAAAAATCAAACAAATTGAAAATTGTCTATCTTCTTGTATTGTTTATGCATTCTTCATATTGCCCTTGTTTCAAACTAACTTTGCATTTCATGCATGCCGTGCTGACTGTAATGGGTGTCACATACATTGGTCTTTTGGAAATTTTATTGTAAAAGTGTATGCACTGTAAAATGTTCTATTTATATTCTCTGTCTGCCAGTGTTTCTTCACTGTTGCCTTAAGGTAAAGTGGGATGGGTAGCTTAGCACTTCCAGTAAAAGTAATGCTTTAATTGGTACTTTAAAGGAAGACTCAACCTTTTTTGCATCATATTATTTTTTGGTAAAACAACACATGTTATGATTGCTTACAATCTCTAAAATTAATTGATCTTTCTGGTTGTTTTATCTGCCTCCTTGCTTATTAGAACCGAAATGCTTGGTAATGCATAGCTATTCCCAGTTTTGTTTTGTTTTAAATCATTGAACTTCTCTTAGTGAAAACTTCCTGAATATTAGAAACACACTCAAAGTGTGCAGCCACTCATGATACAATAGTCTCCTCTTCTCCCACTGCATAATGAGTGACTTGATTGTGTTGGGGTGTTCCTGAGTCCAGGAAAGATGCAGTGGGAACTGATCAAGAAATGTAAACAAACATGTTTTGGTGTGGTAAAACCAGTATGGCGGACAGTCCATTTTCCACTTGTTAAAAGAAAAAAGGGTTCTGAATCAAACTACCACCTGCCTCAGCAGTCTCTACAGAATGTGAACAATCATGTGTTTTTTTTAAACTAGAGACACTTTGAGGCCTAATGGGGTTGACAGTGTCCCTTTAAATTTTAATTACATTGGCTTACCTGCAGTTAAGACTTCCTTTGCTATCAGGTTCTTAAAACTTTTTTTCCCTTTCAAAGGAGAATTCTTTTTACCTAGGATAGGCCAGTGAAGACTTCTTATTTCAAGCAGAGTCTTGCAGCTGCCTACATTTACAGATGAAAGGACTGAAGTATAGAAAAGTTTAGTGTAAGGGTGATTGGATGCAAGAATAGAGTTCAACAGAACAAAAAGTCCTTGGGGTAATAATATTGCAAAATCTATAATCTGCAGCACAGTACAAGAAGTCAGTAGGGAAAGCAAACAGGATGCTTGGGTGCATACTGTAGGGATTGGAATTAGCAGCAGAAGCTGGGAGGTGGTCTTTCAAGTTATACAGATAAGTGGTGAAATTGTACCTGAAGTACTACATTGAGTTCTGTAGTCCTGAGAGAGTAGTAGCTGTACAGTGTAAGGCAACTAAAATGATCCAGGGTATTGGGGAAAAAGCATATCAGGAGAGATGGCAAGACCTTAAAATATACACCCTGGCAACTAGAAGGGAGAGGGGGACATGATAGAAACTTACAAATACCTGCATAGGGTAAACAGGGTAACTTGCAAAAATGTATTCTTCTCTAGTATGAATACAGGTACTGATGGGGAGTAGATTCAAGAGGGATGTTCACATGAACTTTTTCACTGAAAGAGTGTTGGACAAGTGGAATAGACTGCCTGAAGATGTGGTGAAGGCCAAAACAGTGGAGGGGAGGGGCTTCAAGGTATGGTGGGACAGGCACATGGCCATAGTAACAGGGTAAAGAGCAGAGGTAAGAGGGAACATGGCCACAAGGCTTACTGTATTTAGGGTAGTCAGGCAGGGTGTCCAGACTGGAGGGACCACTGGGCCTTTATCTGCCACCATTTTCTGTTTTTATGAGTTTGGTGGATTGGCCAAAATTGACACATTTGACTCCAGTAAAGAGTGTCCCAAATTTTGTGGATTCCCTTCAGCTCTGCAACAGCCAATCAGTGACACTGAGGGTTGTGATCTTCTCATGCTGTACATGTCTTGATGCTATTTCTAGCTCACTTTCAGCAGATAAGGGCTCATGTGTGCACTGAGAGACAGAGCTCTTTAGTTCTTTTAAAAAGCGATGTTTTGGATGGAAAAAGATTTTGAAATCATCAGAGAAACATTTGTTATTTTGATAGCTAGTTAATTGTAATTTATTTCTGGAGCAGGACAGTAGTGATTTGTGTGCAACTGCGGAGAAGCATGCATACAGTGGCACAGCGAGTGCTTGCTGCAGCTATGGTTGACACCAGGGCAGTGACTTAGGATCAGCTGAGCAGGGGACAGGCACAGAGCAGGGGAATTTGTTTCAGGTTTTTTTCTGTCTGCTGGAGGTAAAGTCTACATAATCCAACTTTTATCTTTTTTCCCTTTTGCTACTAGCCAGGCAGGTACTGAAGTGAACAGAGTCAAAGTGAAGTAGGATATTGTGTGAGACCTAAGAGTGCTAGGTCTCTTGCTGGGATGTAATTTCATGAGAAATTCTGGGGGGATGCACACAATTCAATATTAATTTAAGGGGAGCACTAATTAAAACTTTCACTGGTTTCTTCAGAACAAGACACAGTACTTTAATATGAAATTTTTGGGAGGCACATGCTGCTCCCCCCACCAGCCATGACGACTCTCAGTGGACCTGTCATTAGGGCTGGGGGTGGTCTTGCTCTCGCTCATTGTCTCTTATTCATGCTTTGTGAGTCACATCATGTGAAAGAGCCATGTTGTTGTCTTGTTTTTAACATACGCATTTTTTTTTTTTATAGACTTTATTTGTACTCTCCCTAAGCCGGGCATCCTTCTGGGGTGCTTACACGGCAAGGATTTGGTACTCCCTGCCTGAACCCTAGACCCAGTGAATTCCTCCATTGACCAGGCAGACCCTAGCACCACAGATCACCCCCCGGGCAGGGCCCACTCTCCCCTAGTGGCCTATCTGAAATTAGAGAGAGCCTACCTGGTTCGGTGGGGGAGGAGGAGATGATCGAGGAAGTGGGCCAGTGTTGGGATGAGCATCCTGCCCCTGGAGCCCCCGTCATCTCCACAATCCTAGGAAGGGATGTTTTTCCTTGATGGTTGCCCTGGGAAGAGCAATGTGCCATGACGTCTGCGCACAGCTACCCTGCTGACATCTGCCACACTCCCCTCCCCTTGTACATATGGCTGGCTTGCCTGTAGTTCCCTCGGTCTTCCACTGGGAGCCACTAAGCAGCCGAGCAGACCCCGAAGCCCTCCCCATAGAGAGAGGAGAACAGTCCTCCAGATGGTCAATCCTCTCTCTCTCCTGCCAACCCCCGATGGCCTGGGCTTGTTCCTGAACCCGGGACACTGGTGTGGTGTGAAGTGTGCCTCTGCCAGAGAACAGGCAGAGAACACCACAAAGAAGGAGCTGCTGCTACAACTATACTTCTCTACTGGGACTAAAGAACTAGAACTCTACTACTGGGACCTTCAATTTAGGGTAAAAACAAAACAAAAAAAAGTTAGTGTGTTTGTCTGAGTTGGCTGAAGTGAATTGTTATCTGTACAGTTATCTTGGTGTTTGTCTCAGGTGGCTGAAGGGAATTGTTATCTGCACAATTACTAAGTGTAGAAAGATCTGTGAAGTAGGGGCAGTGGCTTAGCTAGAAGGAAGCCAGGATAAAGCCAGACTTAAAAACAGCCCTAGATAGCTTCTGCCAGGGAACAGGCAGAGAACTCCAAGATGAAGGAGCTGCTGTTATAACTATACTTCTCTACTGGGACTATACTGCCCTCCTTCCCTCCCCCACCCCACCCTAAGCCAGTTCTACTTTTATAGGCACAGGATTTGACTGACAATAGGAACTTCCTGTTTGGGAGCAGGAAGTGAGTGATCACAGAGCCACCAAAGACTCACAATCCTAGAAGGAAAAGAGTAACTCTCCATCCCCCAGCTGCTGGAGGTCTGACTCTGAGCAAGTAAGGAGACTACTGAGAAATATAGGAACTTCTTGTCTCAGAACAGGAAGATCGGGAGCTTAAAGGGCACAGAGGCAGTAAGTAAGTAGGGAGAAAAAAAAAACAGAGGAAAGAGTAAATATTCCAAACAACAATTAAGGGGCCAGAAATAAGATGATGGGAGTGGAGCAGTGCAGTGGCTGTGGAGCAGCAGTCTTCCGGGAGACATTCTGGAGGATGCGGTGTTGTCCCATCTGCAGGCACCTCTCTGGCCTGAGGGAGGAGGTTGCTCATTTCCAGGCTGAGTTGGCCAGGATTTGGGGGACCTCATCTTCCACCCACGGACCACCAGGGCCACTGCCATTCCCTCAGATGTTGCCAGGAAAGAGGAGCGGTTGGACCACAGTGGGCTCAGGGAGCATGAGGGTGGTGGAAAAGAGGCACATCCCTCCAGTTGTACCTCTCCACAATTCATATGCTGTTCTGGCTAAATGTGGTTCCTCTATGGAGGCACTTGCAGTGGAGACCAAGGAGGATGCTGGAAACCTCCACAAAGGAGACCCACAGGAGGGTGGCATGGGACCCCACAGGGGAAGGAAACAACTCCTGGTGAGGGACTCCATTGTTAGGAGGGTAGAACTGGGGGAGGAAGGGGAGAGGGAGGTAAGGTGCTTGCCTGGCGCCATGGCTTGGAGGGACAGGGGCAGATCCTCCAGGATCGCTAGGCTTGCTGCAGGGGAGGAGAGGGCTGACTGTCATTGTCCACCTAGGGTCAAATGACCTGGCTGAGAAAGGATCAGAGAGTGCAACAGGAGTTTGTGGAGTTGGGAAGGGGCCTTAGACAAGTAGCATGCACGGTAACCTTCTCAGAGGTGCTGCCTGTCTATGGCATGGAAGAGGCTAGGGTGCTGCACACCATGGTATTCAATCAGTGGTTGAAAAACTGGTGCAGAGCTCAGGGATTTGGCTTCACTGGGGACTAGGGGTTCACCTGGAATGATGCAGGCCTATACTGGCGTGGGTCTGCATCTGTCTAGGAGGGGAACCAGGATCCTAGGTGATAGGTTTAAATGCTTCATTGGCAAGCATTTAAACTAGCCAAGGGGGGAGGCACTGGAAAGGACCAGGGAAATCCTAGCCCCCCAACAAAAATCAGGGTAGTAAATGAGGTAAACACCAAGATAGAGATGTTGATAGGGAGCAGGGCAGGGGTAAATGGAGAAAATGACAAAGACAGTAAGGACAGGGATGGGGCAAAAAAGGGTAAGGTCATCAAGAAATGGAGGGTAATGAGTACCAAAGCGCATATTCTGGGCAACAAGCTTCCTGATCTTGTGGCCTTGATGGAAGAGGGATGCCTGGATATCATAGCAGTCACAGAAACATGGTACACAGAGAACCATGACTGGGTTGTTAACATATCAGGGTACACAACCTACAGGAGAGACAGGGAGAGTAGAAGAGGGGGAGGAGTAGCTCTCTATGTAAGGGAAGGGATCAAAGCAACACAACAAAAAAGTAAACAGGGTGGAGAGTAGGCACTGTGGGTCACCTTAGAGACTGGAAATGGCACCACAATCCACACAGGGGTTGTATACAGACCCCCATGTCAGGGAGAGGGAATGGACAAGAATATGATAGAAGGCATCTTTAGGATGGCAGAGAAAGGGGAGATACTGTTGATGTGGACCTGAATATGCCAAATGTTAACTGGAGCACCTTTGTTGCAGCCACATCCAAGAGCAGGGCCATTCTCAATGCCCTACAGGTGGCAAGCCTCAGACAGCTAGTTTTGGAACCCACTCATGAGGAGCAATCTTAGACCTCATACTCTCAAATGGGGACAGCGAGAGGATCTCAGATCTAGAAGTGGGTAGCCATTTGGGAACAAGTGACCACCAAACAGTGTGGTTCATGATCAACTCAGCTACAGAATCAAGCCATACAAAAGTGAGGGTACTAGACTTCAGGAGGGCTGACTTTGACAAGATGGGAGAGTGTCTTAGAAAAGCACTAGCAAACAGGCTAGAAGGAGGGGTGGAGCAACAATGGGGAAATATCAAAACTACTATCAAAGAGGCAACAAGCCTTTGTGTGAAGCAAATAAACAAATCAAAATGAAAGAAAAAGCCACTGTGGTTCTCAAAAGAGGTGGTGGGGAAGGTTAGAGAGAAAAAGATAGCATTTAGGAAGTATAAGGAAACAGAAGGAGCAGGACAGATAACTGTACCAGTTAAGGCAGAAGGAAGCAGGAAGGGAAGTCAGAATAACAAAGGCCCAAACTGAGGAAAAGATAGCCAACTCAGTTAAGAAGGTGGTTAAAACCTTTTATAGGTACATCAGGGAGCGTAAAAAAACAAAGGAAGGGATAGTGAGGATGAAAAGAAAAGATGGTGGGTGGGCAGAGAGGGACAGTGAAAAAGCAGGGATACTGAATGAATACTTCTGCTCAGTATTCACAAAAGAGGAGGGGAAGGTGCCTCATCCAATTAACAAAAGCACTCTGGATAGGGGGGTCGATCCCAGTCCTTTCACAGCAGAAAGGGTACTGAAAGAACTCCTAAAACTGAAGGTGGACAAAGCAATGGGGCCTGATGGAATTCTCCCCAGAATTCTAAAAGAATTAAGGGGAGAACTAGTGACACCACTGACTACCCTTTTTATCAAATCATGGGAGGATGGTGTGGTACCTGAGGACTGGATGAAGGTGGATGTGATTCCCCTTCACAAAAGTGGGAGCAAGACAGAGGCAGTAAACTACAGACCTGTCAGTTTGACCTCTGTGGTTGGGAAAGTGATGGAATCACTTCTGAAGGAAAGAATTGTTGAGTACCTAGAGAAAAGTGGGGCACAGGACCCAAGGCAGCATAGCAGTGGGAAGGTAATATCAGACGAATCTAATTGATTTCTTTGACTGGATGACCAAAGTAGTAGACCAGGGAGGGGATGTGGACATGGCCTACCTAGACTTTAGCAAGGCATTTGACACAGTCCCACACAAAAGATTAATAATGAAATTAACCAGCCTGGAAGTGGGTCCCAGGGTGGTAGCCTGGGTAAAACATTGGCTGGATAATAGGACACAGAAGGTAATTGTAAATGGAGTTCACTCTGTAGAAAGAGGGGTTACTAGTGGGGTACCACAGGGTTCAGTACTGGGTCCAGTCCTTTTTAATGTGTTTATAAGTGACATTGCAGAGGGACTGGAAGGAAAAGTATGCCTCTTAGCAGATGATACAAAGATCTACAACAGGGTTGATACACAAGGAGGCATGGAAAGGATGAGAAGGGACTTGGCAAGGTTGGAGGAATGGTCAGAAGTATGGCAGCTTGGATTCAATGCAAAGAAGTGCAAAATAATGCACCTGGGAAACAAAAACACAGGGGAAGGTTACACAATGGGAGGGAGGTAGTAATAACAACAAAAATGGAAAGGGACCGGGGTAATCATATCAGATGACCTTGAGGTTAGCAAGCAATGTGAGAAGGCAGTAGGGAGGACTGGGGGATACTGGGATATATAGGAGAGTCATCACCAGCAGAAAACAGGAAGTTGTTATCCCTCTGTACAGGCAGTTGGTGAGACCTCATCTGGAGTACTGCGTCCAGTTCTAGAGACCCCATCTCTGCAAGGACATAGACAGGATAGAGGCAGTCCAGAGGAGGGCTAAAATGGTGCAGGGTCTGCAAGAGAAGCCATATGAGGAGAGACTAAAGGAGCTTAATATGTATACCCTTGAGGAAAGGGGGGGGACATGACAGAAACTTTTAAGTACCTCAGTGGAATCAACAGAGTCAAAGAGGGTAGCATCTTTCAGAAAAAGAGATGTGCAAGAGGAAGGGGACACAATTTGAAGACAGAGGGAGGACGGCTAAGGGGCAATGTGAGGAAGTATTTTTTCACAGAGAGGGTGGTGGATGCATGGCACAGCCTTCCTGAGGAGGTTGTGGGGTCTAAAATTGTGGGAGAATTCAAAAATGTTTGGGACAGATATAAGGCAATTCTTGAGGTGGGGGGGAAGAAATAGGCTGTTGGTTAATTAGGATCTGCAGTTTATCCTGTAGGTAGGGAAATGGGCAGACTAGGTGGACCAAGTGGTCCTTATCTGCCGTCAAAGTCTATGTTTCTATGTTTCAGTGTTTCTTTGTTTCTATGTTTCTATGTGTGGCATTCAGGCCTCAACCCTCAGCATCACCGGGCCGGCTAACATACACATTGTTGTCATCGTAGTTTGCATTGTGTCTTGGTTGCTGCTGCTGCCCATATCATAGTGTCACCTGTCATGTAGAAAACATGAAGAAAATGTCTCACCCATTGTTTTTAGCTTGCACTTTGAAACTTGTGTCGCATCATGTGGCCGTCATATGATTGTTTAATCTTCAATATATACATTATTGCCATCATAGTCTGTACTGCATCATAATTTTAGTTTAGTTTATTGTTCTAGGAATTACTACCTTTGAGCCAGAGGCTCTTTTACAAAGGTTCCACGTCCATTAGGTACAGTACAAAAGGTTACATAGATAACACAACAATTTGTGTTGTGTCAAGAGCAAGAAAACATATACAAATACATATCAAATCACTTGTGCAAAAGGACATGAGATATCAATAATCACATCATTATTACAAGAAAGAGGTCATGCCAGATTAGGAGAAACAAATAGGGAAAAAGTCCAGAACAGAGAGGTTAAGTGAAAGGTGTGGGGAGCAGACAATAGCAGGAGAAAAGGTTTCCCAAACATGTCTTTGTCAAATAACGGAACAGGGTGGGTAGTGAGAAAGTAGGAGGTTTAATCAGGGCAGTCACAGGAGCTGGAGGTGGCAAGGTGAGAGAAAAGCCTTGATTTGAAAATACCTAGAGAGGTGGAGGCAGTAATATGAGTGCTGAAGGCATTTAGCCAGCTGGGGCACGATAGGCAAATGATCTTTGTCCCTGGGAAGTCTGGCATTGGGAGACTTGGAGAGGCTGGTGTTCTGATCTTCTGGTAAAACGGGTGCTAGCGCTCGGGCATAACAGGTCTTGGATACAGGGTGGAGTGAGGCCCAGAGTGGATTTTTCGCCATCAGGCAGGTAAGGTACTTTATCCGGTTTGAGAGTTGCAACCAACCTGAGTCAGCATAGAGTTTACATGTGTGGAGTGCGTTGATGTGCACCAGTGAGTAGCCGACAGGCCTTATTTAGGGATGTTGTAATGCGACTAAATTGCTGTAGTAGTAGCAGATCCATATATAACTAAGCCATAGTCAGCGACTGAGATGATAGAAGATTGGATGGCAATCCTCAGTGCAGAATGGGTAAAGCTGTCGGTTCCGATACAGAATCCCAATTGTTGATTAATAGTTTTGCTGTACTATCAATGTGAGTTGCAAGGTTAGGCCTTGATCAAAGTTGATTCCAAGATATTTGAAAATTGGCACTTGTTCAAGGGTATTTCCCAGGTATGTATTAATGGTGAGTGGGACTTGCCGTTTCTTGTTTTGCGGGTTAGAGAAGAGCATGGATTTAGTTTTTTTGTGGTTTAGAACCAGCTTATGTTCAAGAAACCACATCTCAACTTTGGAAAAAGCATGCTGAAGGTTGAGGCATAAGAGGTTCGGATCTTTATGAGTGGCAAGAATCACGGCATCATCGGCATAGAGGATTAATTGTTCAGGGCAGGATTTGGGGAGGGAGTTTAGAAAAAGGCTGAAAAGGAGGGGGCCCAGGATGGATCCCTGAGGAACTCCTGAGCGAACCGGTTTTGAGTCTGAGAGAACTCCAGCTACTTTTACAGATTGAGAGCGCTGAGCAAGGTAATTTTTTACCCAGTCACCAGGACCCTCAGAGAGCCCTAGGGATAGAAGTTGTTTGATAAGTAGGCCATGGTAGAACTGTATCAAATGCCTTGGTTAAGTCAATGTAGACTGCTACAGTTAGGTTTCCTTTGTCCATGGCATTGTGGATTGCTCCTGAGAATTCAAGTAGGGCAGTTGATGTGCTGTGCCCTTTCCTAAATCCATGCTGCTGAGTGCATAGGATGTTGTGCTTTTCAGGTAGTCTGAAGTTGGTCCGCACCAAGCGTTCAAGGGCCTTAGAGAGAGGTGGTAGTATTGATATCGGGTGATAGTTACCAGGCAGTGACTTATCACCACTTTTGTGCACGGAGTGACAACTGCAGCCTTCCATTTCCTAGGGAATTGGCTGTAGCAGAGGAGAGATTGAAAATTTTTGTGAGGGGAGCAGTACTTCCTCCAGGTGATGGACAGAAGTTTAAGGTCAATGGTGTGGCTGCTTGCTGGGACTTAGAAATGGCCTTCTTTACATATTTATAGACTTCATGTGCCTTTACTAGTTTGAAATGGAAGGGTGGTTTGGTTGGAGAGGCAGTAGCAGAAGTAGAAATTGGAGGGTCAGCATCAGTAAAGAAATCAGATGAGAGGACACCACTAAGGTCCATGAAGGTATCATTTAGGGTGTTTGCAATGATCTCTGGGTCTAATGTAGTGGTTCCATCACATTCATTATTGTAGGAGAGGATTTGGACTGCTGACCCATGATATTCTTTATGTTGTCCCAGAAGGATTTCCTTCGCCCAGGAGCTGGAGGGCATTCTTGAAGTAGGAACTCTTCATCAAGCGGATCTGTTTAGTACAGTGGTTGCGAGCCTGTTTATACTTTTGAATGTCCGACAGTGTGCCAGTAGCTCTTGCAGTGGCCCAGAGATGATCCTTACTTTTGAGTTGTGCCAATAGCTTTGCTGTGAGCCAGGGATTTGTGAGTGCTTTGATTTTGCACTTTTTTACTGGTGCATAGGCGTCACAGGCAGTGTTGAAAGTAGTAATAAAGTAATCAAGGCTAGGTCAACATCTTGAGTTTTGTAAATCAAGGACCAGTCTATCTGCCTAAGACAGGTCTTGAGATGAGTAAGGTTGCCATAAGGTGGGACTCGGCTATAGATGGTTTTGGAGGCGTGATTTGAAACTTATTGTCCAGGTACATATTATTGGAGAGTGATCACTGAGCTGAGTCAGGAGAACACTTACATTGGTTATATGGGTAGGGTGGCTGGTAAGGATCCAGTCAATGAGGTGCTGGTCCCTGATTTGTAGTTTTTCCTGGTAGGGAGTTTACCACTTGTGTTAAATTTGCTGCTAGGATGGCATCTTTGTTTGACCCTGCATCAGGAGCAAGCCAATTTATATTAAAGTCCCCAAGGAGAAGGAGTTCGATGTCAGAAGGTTGTGTACTTACGAACTCGAGGACAGCCTGTAGGCGGAATCAGGATCTTTTGGTGGGATATGACAGCAGCAATCGTGGAGGACTTTGTTTTGGGCACCAAGTAGTATCTTGATAGGGGGGAGTTGCACTGAGGTTTCTGTGGTGGGATAAGAACCAGGGAGACAGGTGAGGTAGTCCTTTATGTAGCTTGCACATCCACCACCCCTTTTTGAGGTCCTATCCAGCCTGAATATCTTGTAGCCTTGTATAGAGATGGCATGATCCAGAGTATTAGATGTCAGCCAAGTTTCGATGATGGCAAGGATATCCGGGTTGTGTTGGCTGGCAAAGATTTGAAGGGAGGCCAGTTTTGGGAGGAGACTGCAGATGTTTAAGGTAGCAATTTTGAGCCCCCCCCTCCATTTTGGCAGGCCTTGTTGTACTGTAGGAGACAGGGCCAGGATTTGAGTGGACACTTCCTGATATCAAGAGTAGGAGTTTAAGAGACAGTTGCTGTATTTTGTAGTAAATTGAATTACACTTCTAAGGCTTATGCGGCTTGGACCAGTGCAGGCATCTAGGGACCCAGATCAAGGAGATTGTTAGTAATAGAAGATGATATGCCCATTTATCCTTGTTGTAGCTTGTCAGTTGCACCCAGTCGCTTGCAGATAGGTACCTGGTGGTTAAGTCAAAAGCCAAAAGAATGCCGCCTGCATGCTAGTGCCATCTGATGTGTAGAAAACATGAAGAAAGAAACAAGAGTAAGAGAGGGAGAAAGGAAATGTGCAGATAAAGGCACCATCATGCTAGTTCCAAGTGCAATTTCTGCAACTGGTAGCGGTGAATGAAACGTTGGGTGGAACTGGGAGTCATGGGGCTGTGAGAACTAGGGCTGGGTGCATAACAGCATGGCTACAGGTGCACTGGTGCAGTAGTCCACAGATATCCACTGATTCCTCTCTCACTCCTCCTAGCAGCCTTCCCTCATATTCCAGTGCATCTGATGATGGTGGCGACATCACCATGAGCCAACCAGAAGCACACTGTGGTGTCCTTCTCCTTCAATGCAGCTGATTCCAGTTTTATTTCCCATAAACAAGAACAAGCTATAAACAATCCCTCCATAAATGTTAAACCAAACACTCCCTGTCTGTCTTGTACAAACAACATGACAACAGCTGCTACTGACACATTTGTGGACAGTAACATTTACAAATCCACCTAAAATTACTAAGTAGTGCCCCACCCATATCACAGAGCAGCACCACTCAGCCCCATGCTGCTTACTCATCTACTATGTGTGAGGACAGCAACACTGAGACTGGTTCTGAGACTGGCACACACAGTACTGTAATCCTGTCAACAGAGGAAAAGTACAGTTGTTCATAAAAGAAGAGAAAGGGGCAAGGGATGCACATCCATGAGAGGAAGGGCAGGGAGAAGAAAACTTTTTCAGTTAGGGAAATCCATGTCAAGCCCTAGTCCCTGAATCAACCATATAGTACTATATTCTGCAGCTACAAACATTGATGGGTTAAATAAAAACTTAACAAATGAATTATATAAATTGCAAAAATGGTTTAAAGTCAATAGGTTGCTGCCTGACAGGAAGAAGACAAAGGCTATGGTCGTCTGCACCCCTCAAACGTATAATAACCATGCTAGTAAACTAAAAAGTTGAAATACTGGATAAGTCTATGTTAGAGACAGTAGAATATTTTGAATATTTAGGGGTTACAATAGATTCCTGTCTCAACTATGAAACACATATGAAAATTGTTACTGGTAATCTACAGTACATCAAAAAACTGGACTTCTTGTACAGATTGAAAAATGTGAAAATGGTAAGCCGGCCCGGTGGCGCTGAGGGTGGAGATGCTGGACGCCTTACCTCGAGCCATACCAGTGACCTGGGTTCTGGAGTGAGCTCGGGCTGCTGGGGGAGGGAAAGGATCGAGCATCCTATGGACTGTTCTTCTCTCCTGGGGTGGGTCGGGGTACTGTGTCCGGCATAAGTCTGACACCTAGCGGAGGCTCGGTGTCAGCACGTCTGGCCTGGTAGAATGGGGTGGTAGGTGGGGCAGCCAGTGGGCGCACTGTATGCAGACATGTGCGCAGGGAGCCCTTGTCAGCATTGCATGCCCTGCCTCCAGCAGAACACGGAAAAAAGAGAGTGCCCAGCTGTTGCAGCTTGATGGCCATCCGTGATATCCTGCGCCGCTCCCAGGGACCACTGTGAGCGGATCCATTGTGTGGTGGGGGAGTTGATCAACCCCCACCGCCCCCGCCATGGGGGGGTAAGCCATGGGGTGATCGGTGGTTGCCATCAGTTGGAGATGGCACAGGTTGGACGGCAGGGGAATCACAGGGGATGCAAGGATGATGAGGCCGGCTGGGACCCCATGGGAGAAAAAAGTAACAACAAAAAAAAGAAAAATGTGCAAATGGTAATTGCAAGAAACTATTTCTTGCCAGATTTAGAGTATGGCAGCCTAGTCTGGGGATCTGCCTTAATTGGAATTATGAATAAAAGGCAGGTACTTTATAATGCAACTGCTGTTTTGCATCTGGTAGCTTCTTTAATGAGCAGTATTGCAACTGGTACAGAAAGCTAAATTGCTTACCTTTGACAAAAAGAGACTTATTTTGAGCTGAGGCTCATTTCCAGGTGCAACCCGGGAGAAAGAGTAAGAGGGGCAAAATACATACAATAAATGAAATGCGTACAGTTAACAATGGTGTCTCAGGCAGGATACAATCAAGCCTGGGTAATTGCAAGAACAGTAGTGCAGAGGCTCAGGCAGGTTACAGTGATGTCTGAGGCTATATCAGAAAATACAACACAAATGAACTGGCAAAAGTAAAATTAATATACAAATTAAATATACAACTCAAATCAGGTTGCAAAAGACATATTAAAATAACTTATTAATAGTGCAAGAAGATACAGAGTGAACACAGGGTACAACAATACAACAATAATGACATATTGCAGACAAGGTACATAGAAGGACTGAAAAAACTGACTTGAAGCTATTATAAAATAACTCAAGCTAAAGAAGGAGATTTAGTCAGATGGATGGCAAAAGCGGGGGGGCAGTAGAGTGACTTTAATGAGGTTGAGCAAGGATAGCAAATGGAGTGAATTGGGAAGGGAATTCCACAAATGTGGGAAGAAGAAGAAGGAGAAAGCAGTCATTTCTGAGTTTGAGTGTGGGCAGGGTAGAAGATATATTCAAGCTTTCCCAGTTTGTTTTTAAAAATATAGCTTTTCATAAAGAAGGTCCACTAGCAGATTTTGTAGTAAAATATGACACAAGAAGAGAATTGAGATTCTCTGAATAACACAGAGAGAAAGAAAGCAGCATGCTGAGAGAGAGAGAGAGAGAGAGAGAGCAGCCCTGCTGAGACAGAGAGAGAGAGAGAGAGAGAGAGAGAGAGAGAAAGCAGCCAGAGCTTCCTTAAATCAAGGAGGTTATTTTCTAGACTACACTGAACTGAATTATTACTTTTTGGACCTGTGTAAGTAACTAGTATTGATTCTGTTTTTGGGGTTGACTTGTTTTAGTTTTAACTTTAATTTGTCGGGGAGGAACTGTAGCAGGGAGATATTTGCAGTCATTTGTGACTAGACTTTTTACTTAACCTCTGTGAAATAGGTGTCTGAAAGGAAGGAAGGCACTCCCCAGGGTGGAGATTCAGAGTTGTAGTTGATTGTTTCTGGACATCATAAGTTTACTCCTCCCACCTTCCCTCACCCCACCCACCCAAGCGCATAACTTACTTTATAATAGGAGTTCTGACATCACTTCCCCAAAACTGCTAACAACATACACCTATTCATATCCTTGAAGGCACAGCACACTGAATAGGGGGTAGAGACACAAGCTTGCACACACTGAAACAAGAACAAGAAAAAACAACAAAAGAAAAGCATCTGTAACAGGAAGGGACACAGACATGTGGGGAGTGGTGCAATGTACTGGCAGTAGAGCAGCAGTCTTCTGGGAGATATTCTGGAAACTGCATTGCTGCCCTGTTTGCAGGCACCTCTCTTGTCTGAGGGAGGAGGTTGCTCATCTCCATGCTGACCTGGCAATGATTCAGGAAACCTTCCCCCCCCACCCAGGGACCACACAGGCCACCACCACTACCTCAGAGGTTGCCAAGAAAGAGGAGTGGTTGGACCATGGTGGGCTCAGGGAGGATGAGGGTGGTGGAACAGAGGCACATCCCTCCAGTTGTGCCTCTTCATAATTCATTCGTCATTATGGTGGAGTATGGTTCCTCTATGGAGGCACCCACAGTGGAGACCAAGGAGGATGCTGGGAACCTCCACAATGGAGACCCACAGGAGGGTGGCACAGGACCCCACAGGGAAAGAAACAACTCCTGGTGGGGAACTTGATTGTTAGGGGGGTAGAACTGGGGAAGGGAAGGAAAAGAGAGGTATAGTGCCTGCCTGGTGCCATGGCTTGGAGGGACAGGAAATGAATCCTCAGGATCATGGGAGCAGCTGCAAGGGGGAGTAAGCTGGATGTCATTATCCACCTGGGAATGAATGACCTGGCTGAGAGTGGGATTAGAGCAGTGCAACAGGAGTTTGTGGAGTTGGGGAGGGGCCTTAGACAAGTAGCACACATGATAACTTTCTCGGAAGTGCTACCTGTCTATGGCATGGATGAGGCTAGGGGACTCCACACTGTGGGATTCAATGACTGGTTGAAAAACTGGTGCAGAGCTCAGGGATTTGGCTTCATTGGGGACTGGGGCTCTACCTGGAGGGATGTAGGCCTATGCAGGCGCAATGGTTTACATCTATCCTGAAGGGGAACCAGGATCCTAGGTGATAGGTTTAAATGCTTCATTGGCAAGCGTTTAAACTAGACAAGGGGAGGCACTGAAAAGGAGAAGGGAAATCCTAGCCCCCCCAAAAAAATCAGGGTAGTTAGTGAGGTAAACACCAAGATAGAGCAGTCGATAGGGATATGGGCAGGGGTAAATGGAGAAAAAGACAAAGGCAGTAAGGACAGGGATGGGGCAAAAAGAAATAAAGCCAGAAAAAAATGGAGGGTAATGAGTACCAATGCCCGTAGTCTAGGTAAAAAGCTCCCCGAAATGGTGGCCTTGATGGAAGAGGGATGCCTGGATATCATGGCAGTCACAGAAACATGGTACACAGAGAACCATGACTGGGATGTCAACATACCAGGGTACACAATCTACAGGAGGGATAGGGAGGGAAGAAGAGGAGGAGGAGTAACTCTCTATGTAAGGGAAGGGATCAAAGCAACAGAACTAAAGGGTAAACAAGGAAGAGAGGAGGCACTGTGGGTCACCCTGGAGACTGGAAATGGCTCCACAATCTGCACAGGGGTTGTATACAGACCCCCATCTCAGGGGGAGGAAATGGATGAGGAAATGATAGAAGGCATCCTTGGGATGGCAGAGAAAGGTGAGATATTGCTGATGGGGGACCTGAATATGCCAGATGTTAACTGGAGCACCTTTGCTGTTGCCACATCCAAGAGTAGGGCCATTCTCTATGCCCTATGGGGGCATGCCTCAGACAGCTAGTTTCGGAACCCACTCGGGAAGGAGCAGTCTTAGACCTGGTACTCTCAAATGGGGACAGAGAGAAGATCTCTGATCTTGAAGTGGGTAGCCATCTGGGAACAAGCAACTGCCAAACAGTGTGTTCACGATAGAAACATAGAAACATAGAATTTGACGGCAGATAAGGACAGCTTGGCCACCCAGTCTGCCTATTTCCTACCTAATGGATAAGCTGCAGATCCTAGTTAACCAGCAGCCTACTTCTTCCTACCCCCACCCCTAGAATTGCCTTATGACTGTCCCATTCATGCTTGAATTCCACCACTGTTTTTGACTCCACAACCTCCTCCGGAAGGCCATTCCATGCATCCACAACCCTCTCTGTGAAAAAATACCTCTGAGCCGTCCCCCTTCTATCTTCAAATTGTGCCCCCTTGTTCTTGCACACCTCTTTTTTTGAAAGATGCTACCCTCTTGGACTTTGTTGATTCCCTCGAGGTACTTGAAGGTTTCTACAATGTCACCCTGATAAACTTAGCTGTAGAGTCAAGCCACACAAAAGTGAAGGTATTGGACTTCAGGAGGGCTGATTTTGTCCAAATGGGAGAGTGCCTCAGAAAAGCACTATCAAACAGGCAAGAAGGTGGGGTGGAGCAACAATGGGGAAACATAAAAACTGCCATCACAGAGGCAACAAGCCTTTGCGTGAAGCAAATAAACAAATCAAAATGAAAGAAAAAAACACTATGGTTCTCAAAAGATGTCACGGGGAAGGTAAGAGAGAAAAAGATAGCATTTAGGAAGTATAAGGAAACACAGAAGGAGCAGGACAGAGAACTGTACCAGTTAAAGCAAAAGGAAGCTGGGAAGGCAGTCAGAATAGCAAAGGCCCAAACTGAGGAAAAGATAGCCAACTTGGTTAAGAAGAGGCATAAAACATTTTATAGGTACATTAGGGAACAAAGAAAGATGAAGGCAGGGGATACTGAGGCTGAATAAAGAGGAAGGTGGTTGGGCAGAGAGCGACAGGGAAAAAGCAGGGATACTGAATGAATGTTTCTGTTCAGTATTTACAATGAAAAAGCAGGGGGAGAGACCTAATCCAGTCAATAGAAACACTCTGGATAACGGGGTTGATATTAGTCCTTTCACAGAAGAAAGGATTCTGAAAGAATTAATAAAACTGAAGGTAGATAAAGCAATGGGGCCTGATGGGATTCACCCCAGAATTCTAAAAAACTAAGTGAAGAACTAGTAACATCATTGACTACCCTTTTTAATAAATCATGGGAGGATGGTGTGGTACCTGAGGACTGGAGAAGGGTGAATGTGATTCCTCTTCACAAAAGTGGGAGCAAGACAGAGGCAGGAAACTACAGACCTGTCAGTTTGACCTCAGTGTTAGGGAAAATGATAGAATCACTTCTGAAGGAAAGAATTGTTAAGTACATAGAGGCCAGTGGGGCACGAGACAGCAGGAAGGTCATGTCAAACAAATCTAATAGATTACTTTGACTGGGTGATCAAAGTAGTAGACCAGGGAGGGGCTGTGGACATGGGCTACCTAGACTTCAGCAAGGCATTTGACACAGTCCCACACAAAGGATTAATAAACAAATTAGCCAGCCTGGGAGTGGGTCCCAGGGTGGTAGCCTGGGTAAAACACTGGCTGGACAACAGGACACAGTGGGTAATAGTACACGGAGTCCACAGCGAAGAAAGGAGGTTACTAGTAGGGTACTGCAGGGTTCAGTACTGGGGCCGGTCCTTTTTAACGTCTTTATAAGTGACATTTCGGAAGGACTGGAGGGGAAGGTATGTCTCTTTGCAGATGACACAAATATCTGTAACAGGGTTAATACACAAGGTGGGGTGGAAAGGATGATAAGGGACTTGGCAAGGTCGGAGGAATGGTAAAATACATGGCAGCTTAGATTCAACGCAAAGAAGTGCAAAGTAATGCACCTGGGAAACAAAAACCCAGGGTAAGAATACACAATGGGGGATGAGATACTGACAACAACAAAAATGAAAAGGGACTTGGGGATAGTCATATCAGATGACCTAAAGGTGGGCCAGCAATGTAAGAAGGCAGTAAGGAGGGCTGGGGGGATACTGGGATGCATAGGGAGAAGCATCACCAGTAGAAAACAAGAAGTTGTTATCCCTCTGTACAGACAGTTGGTAAGACCACATCTGGAGTACTGTGTACAGTTCTGGAGACCCCATCTGCGCAAAGACATAGACAGGGTGGAGGCTGTCCAGAGGAGGGCAACCAAAATTGTGCAGAGTCTGCACCAGAAGACATATGAAGAAAGACTAAAGGAGCTTAAGATGCATAGCCTCGAGGAAAGGAGGGAGAGAGGGGACATGATAGAAACTTTCAAATACCTCAATGGAATCAACAAAGTCCAAGAGGGTAGCATCTTTCAAAAAAGAGATGTGCAAGAACAAGGGGGCACAATTTGAAGATACTGGGGGGTGGCTCAGAGGTAATGTAAGGAAGTATTTCTTCACAGAGAGGGTTGTAGATGCATGGAACAGCCTACCTGAGGAGGCCATAGATATAAAAACAGTGGGGGAATTCAAGAATGCATGGGACAAACATAAGGCAATTCTAGTGGGGGGGTAGGAGGAAGTAGGCTGTTGGTTAACTAGGATCTGCAGCTTATCTATTAGGTAGGGAAATGGGCAGACTAGGTGGGCCAAGCGGTCTTTATCTGCCATCAAATTCTATGTTTCTGTGTTAACAACTGCTGGGAATTCCTGCACTTAAAACAGTAATGGAGCAAAGAGCTTTTTCTTATTTTGTCCCTACACTTTGGAATGAGATACCAGCTGATATACATCAAGTCACTTCCCTGTTAATGTTTGTTAACAGATTATCAGCTCATCTGTTTTCTATGACTTCTTGCACTTGATATCAATTGTTTGTGTAAGCACCCTCTGGGAGCTTACTAGTTAAAAAGTTGTGCAGATACTGTTGGTAGAGAGAGAGCAACAGTGCTGGTAGGTCTGGGATAGTAGGCCTGCTGCTGCAAGCAGGAGGCACCATCCCTAGAGGGTATAAAAGGAGGGGTTTTGGCACCATTGGTCAGAAACCAAGGAGGGTAGAAGGAGAGAGAGAGGAGTCAGGGGTTTGAGCCAGCAAGTTCGGCTGGATGGCCGCAGCAGGGCTGGGGTGGACCATTTGCCACCCTGGCCTTCCTTCCTCGAAGACTCGAGTATGAAAATGTGGCATTTCGAGCAGTAAGTGTGCAGGGGAGCAGGGAGCATCAGCCTGGGTCCTATTGGTGCTGTTAGGAGCCCGAGCCCATTGAGAAGCTGAAGATTGAGGCCCACCATGTAATCTCTGACACCATGCTAGGGTAAGCAAGGATGGGGGCCCTATTTTTAAGTAATCTCACCTGTGGACCAGTGCGCCCTGTGAACAGGCAGTGTTCCAATGGTCGGACCTGCTCTTGCAGATGGGGCCTATGGAGTGGTCTGGAGGTGGCAGCCTGGACAGTTGAGGGTGTAGTGGTAGCAGTCTACCCCTTTCCTCCTGGTCTGTGGTTGATACAGTGGTTGGGCTCTCTGGGTGTGCAGTCTTTGGAGGCAGGAAAGGATCCATGTGGGAAGTGAGTGGGTGTGACCTCAGAGGAGTGGCCATCTGGAAGCTCCATGTGGCACAGTCAGTAGTCCCCTGGGTTAAGGCAGTCCTGAAATTGGAGTCACCTTATGAGTGAAAAGTGCCTCAGGTCTTCGGGCTCGCCAGGGAGGAAATAATTCTCTGGGATGCTTGGAGCAGGCATGTGGCATAAGTGATTGGGTATCCGGAAGGTCTTTGCTGATTTTTGTTCTTGCTAAAAGGGAAACCAATGGAAGTTTAAAACCTCGCAGAAAGGAAGATATGATCCCTGTGGTTTAAAAACAACCTCCTGTGTTTTAAAGTAACTCCCTGTGGTAGAATATTAAAGCAAGGCAAAGCAAGAAATAGGATTGGAACAGTAGAAACATCTTGTATTGTCACAATTGCTGCATCAGTTCGAATATGGTTGAGACTAAGAGAAGGGAACAGTAAGCAAGTGCCTAAGTGAAGAAAGAATAAAGTGAAGGAATATGAAGTGAAGGTGCTACTGAATTTGAAATGCTTTAAAGTGAGGCCTATTTCGGCCCACATTCAATGCTGTTGTCAGGAATGTAGCCCTTTTTGGCTCGAGGGAATGTCTACAAGCAGTGAATTAATCTGTTGAAAAACGCGACTGTTGCAGGACAAATGTGAGGTTTTGGCCTGCCCCAATGTATTTGTTACCCTCATGCTCCATGGAGTGGTTTACTAAGTTTTTCATTTTACATTAAATCAGTTTTTCCCTTTTGATTCTGGAGTCAACATCAAATTTAATTGATTTAATCTGTGCCTACTGCCTGCTAATGAACATTGCCCCCTGCAGTTAGCCCACCAAAGCAAATAAGTGTGCCTGCCCCTCAACCGTCGAAGCCATCTCGCAACATCAACAGATGAACCAGGTAATTAGCATATTTCTATTTTCTTGGATTGTGTTTTCGTGATTGTACACTAACCCCTCCCACAAAGTTACCACCTGGATGCTCCTAGTCATTGGGAGTGGGGGGCTTACATTTGTTTAATGTCAGTGTCTTCATGTTTTAAATTTTATTTTGAAGGTAATTAAATGTACTAATTATTTTTTGATGTATTGCATCCTTTACATGTATTGATATATGGAATTACTTTGTATTAATTTCTTGTTATGTGTATGAAAGTTTGTCAAAATGTTATAAAACACTCAACTTGTGCCCGTAAACTGACCGTTTCATTCAATATACCTACCTGGTTAACAAAAATTAAATAAAAAAATATAAAAATAAATAAATAAGCAAATCTATCAATCAATCAATACACACAATGTAGATTAGTCAATAAACAAATCACTGGCCTATCTTCTGTATGATGAAGATTCATAGGCCCAAATCTGCTCCCAGAAATATCTCCTCTTGCTCTTTTTGCAATCTTGATCTCCACTCCTTTCTGGCTGATCTCTCAAATTTGACTGGTCTTCAAACTCACAAGCCCCTAGTGTTGATAGTACTCTCATATAATACTTCTTTTGGTCTGGGACTCTTATGTCCCCTCTACACATCTAGGGTGATGAAATTCCAGCTCTCTCTTGGGTCTCAGCTGACCATGCTGCACTTGGCAGAGTGCAATGCAGCCTAGGCCTTTCACAGGGATTATTGCTCCCCCATTGACCTCTTTCACTATAAGCAACTCTACAACGCTTGCCAAACTGCCAAAGCCATCTATTTTCAAGCCACCTTCCAGTCAAACTTAAACTGTTCATCCAAATTCTGGACAGTCTCTTTGCCATCCCCACTCAGCTACCTGTGCCTTGCAAGATGCCAACTCTAATCTAACCCCCCCCCCGAAATTGCAGACACATTTAACATATACTTTACCAGTCATGCCAAATCCATCATCACATAGCTTCTACCTACTGCCGCCTTTCTCTCTTGTAACATGCCCTTCCGCCACCTCTCATACTCCTTACTCTTTTTGTTTCTCCTCTGTCTTTCCTACTGATACCTTCAAAGTGCTGCAGGTTATGGATCCCATGAACAGCAGCAGCCTAGATGGCCTGGACCAGGCCCTCCTCTTTCATACCTCTCCTGCTGTTGCCATCCTATTCTCTTCTTTCTTAAACTTCTTGTTCACCTCTTCCATGAATTTACAGGTCTGGAAGGTGGCAACAGTCATTCTGCTCTACAAGAGGGTGGTGCATACCTACCTGGATACTACAGATCCATCTCCCCCCTCCTTGCCCTTGTAAAATGGCACAAGCATTTTGTTCACTCTCAACTTAATGGTTTTCTCTCCTTCTCTGCTTTTCTCAGCCCTTTCGAGTCAAACTTCAGGGCAAATCACTCCATCATTACCTCCCTGTTAAGGTTAACTGACTACATCCTTACAGGGGTGATCAAGACCTCCTTACAACTGCCATGAGAATTAACCCTGATAAGGACTTTGACATGGTCTCCCACTCTCTTTGCTAGAAAACAAGTTGGCCGGTGCTGGGTTGTCTGCACAGGCCATCTCCTGGTCTAACATTTACCTGACCAACAAGGCCCAATCTGTACTTCTTGGGGGTTCACCTCTCCCCCTCACCACGGACATGGAGGTCCCATAAGGGTTTGTCCTTGGCCACATTCTCTTTTCAGTATTTCTTAGCAACCTGCCCTCAGCCTGTTCCTCATCTCTCATACATATGTACCTGGATGATAGAATTCTCTTTCACAATGGCACTGGCATTTCTTCCTTTAAAGCCTGTTTGCAGTGTAAACTGGAGGTGGTTCAGTGGTGGCCTTAATCAAACCAGCTAACCCTGAATAACAACAAAACTGTGGTCATGACCTTCAAAAACAAACCTAAGCTGGCACAACTGTCCTCCTGCTCTCTAATTAACACCTGTGACAGTGCCCCTTGAACCATGTCTCATCTTTTAAATACCTAGGCATTTAGCTACACTAGTCACTGGACTTCTTCGCATGCACTGATGCAATCTCTTCTAAGGTTCTCCCTAAGCTTGGCATCATTCACAGTAACACAGATTGCCTTCCTAATACAACCAAATAGGAGATTGTTCAAAAAATGATCCCTCCGGTTTTTGACTATGGTAACATTGTCTATGGTGCAGCCTCTAAGACAGTATTAGTGTAACCCCCCTACAAATGGTGGTTCCCAAAAAGTCTTCCTTGAGTTTGCCTAAATGCTCACTGCCAGGCTGGTGTCCTGCGTTTTAGCAGTTTAAATGTGATTACCAGAGCTTGTATAGCCTCTGTGTACTGTCTCTTTAAGAGCTGCCTAATTGCAGCTTAAGTAATCTGAGAGGGAGCTCTGTTGAAAGATGTAACTATTTACTGAAAGTCATTTAGAGTGATAATGATAATGTAGTTTGTTTAACCTGCTTTCTTTGTAGCAAAGACTGTTTTGTTTGTCTCCGCTATCTACATAGAAACATAGACTTTGACGGCAGATAAGGACCACTTGGTCCACCCAATCTGCTCATTTCCCTACCTACTGGATAAGCTGCAGATTCTAGTTAACCAACAGCCTACTTCCTGCCACCCTCCACTACAATTGCCTTATGTCTGTCCCATGCATGTTTGAATTCCCCCACTGTTTTAGACCCAACAACCTCCCCAGGAAGGCGGTTCCTTGCGTCCACCACTCTCTCCGTGAAAAAAAATTTCCTCACATTACCCCTGAGCCATCCCCCCCTCTATCTCTACATTGTGCCCCCTTGTTCTTACACATCTCTTTTTCTGAAAGATGCTACCCTCCTGGACTTTGTTGATTCTCTTCAGGTACTTGAACGTTTCTATCATGTCCCCCCCGTCCCTCCTTTCATTAAGGGTATACATATTAAGCTCTCTCAGTCTCTCTTCATATGGTTTCTGATGCAGACCCTGCACCATTTTAGTTGCCCTCCTCTGGACTACTGCCATCCTGTCTATGTCCTTGCATAGATGGGGTCTCCAAAACTGCACGCAGTACTCCAGATGGGGTGCCACCAACTGTCTGTACAGAGAGATAACCACTTCCCGTTTTCTACTTGTGATGCCCTTTCCTATGCATCCCAGTATCCCCCTGGCTCTGCTTACTGACTTCTCACATTGCTTACCAACCTTTAGATAATCTGATATGACTACCCCCAGGTTCCTTTCCATTTTGTTGTTGTTAGTACCTCCCCTGCTATTGTGTACTCTTCTCCTGGGTTTTTGTTTCCCAGGTGCATTACTTTGCACTTCTTTGCACTGAATCTAAGTTGCCATATGTCTGACCATTCCTCCAACCTTGCCAAATCCCTTCTCATCCTTTCTACCCCCCCCCTTGTGTATCAACTCTGTTACAGATCTTTGTGACATCTGTAAAGAGGCATACCTTTCCCTCCAGGCCCTCTGCAATGTCACCTATAAAGATGTTAAAGAGGACTGGACACAGTACTGAGCCCTTGGTCCTTCTTGGTCCTGGACTGCAAATTGGACCAAACAGTACTGGTGGGACCTAAAATGTAGCCGGACTACAGGAGCTGTCTGAATTCAAAATCTGTAGCAACTTTAGTTTGGAGCTTTTTTCACCTTTTTTGCAACTGAATGGGGAGCTTCTGCTTTGACCGACAGCCAAATCACCTAACCAAATCTTTTGGATCTTGGGGAAGTCCCGGGCTGCTTGCAGTTTTCAGTTAGAACTAAGCTGGAAGCTGAGCAAGAAGGAGCTGAAGTGTTTCTGAGCAGCAATCCTGAGTGGATTCACATTGGAGAAGTCTGAAAAGGCTAAGTTTTTGGCCTGCATGCCAGTGTGCTGCTCCTGAGAGGGAGAGAAGAGAATTATTTTGGACTAAATCCAAGTTTGTGTGACTAAAGTAAGCTACTGAAGTGGGCCAGGCTCAACCTGAAGAAGACCGAATATGTTTGCTGAATGCGATCAGCCTTTCAGGAGTTCCAGCTACCCCTAAGCTCCTGGTGCGTGCAGAGAGTTTGCCATTGTGCCCGGGGACCGCTTTGCCTGGTACAGTAGAATTCCCATACATGTAAATGTGCTATGAGCTGCTAGTGGGTTGTGAGTTAGTTCCCCACTGTGTGAACTGTGTTCTGTTTGCTGGAAGCTGTATCCAGCCCAAAATGGACTGCTTCTGAACTTATCTCCATGTGGCCTGGGCTTTGCCAGACTGGTCCAGCCAGGCTACCCACTGAACAGAGAAGCCATCGACGAGATACCTGCCTGGGGATCAGCCCCCTGCTCCATGCTTGAACAGGAATGATGCCTCTGTGACTTGTGTGGGCCCTGCTTCTCCTGGCATTCCAGATCAACCACCTGCAGTCTCAATTTTCGTCCAGCCTGTGTCCAGTCTTGGATATCGTGAGTAAATACCAGGTTAGCTCCCTACAGCAGCAGCTTAATCTGAGTTTCCTTTATGAACTGAGCCCTCTGGCTCTGGATTACAAATACTGTGTACTGTGCATGTTGTGTTTTCCATCACAGGGCCCCAAGCAGCTGCAACCCTGGGCAACTGTCCTGGCTAGCCCATCTCTTCTTTACCTGGGTACCCAAAGGTGGACTGTGTGGGGGGACTCAAAGTGCCTGCATAACTGCTTGACTGATATAACTTTTAAGCTAATTAACCTGATTTTGCCCCTCCCTTGTTCAAGTCCCCTGAATAAATCAGATCTAACTTTTTCTGCATGTAATCTGACTGTGGTTCCAGTTTGTGCTCAAAGTGCTGTACTGTTGCTATTTGCTGTGCTTAAACTTGTTTTACAGGGGGTCCCCAGGGTCGAGCCAGAGGAACCAGCCCTGGTGGTAAGTGCAAACAGTGTGGAACTTGTGTGGTGAACCGGGGTATTGTGAAAGTGATTATTGTACAGTGTTCAGGCCACTAGAGGGGAAAGGGGGGGTTACAGTGTCCCGGAGGGCTGTTTTCAGGTTAACTTGACCATTACCAACCCTGACCACTGGGTGGAGGCACCCATTTCAAAACTCAGGCCCCTTAACCAGCTACTAGCCAAGAAGGCATGGGTAGTAGCCCTTGGGATAGCACCACCTAGGGGTTACATCTTGGAGGCTCACCGCTGGGATTTTTTGTCTTCCAGTGGCCAAAACTATGAATTATTGTCAAACATAAATGGCTACCCCAACAGAAGTGGCTGTACACCAGTTGGTAGGGTGGTGTACTGGGCAGGAGATTGACCCCCAAAATGCTATACTTATCCTGGATATTCCCCTGGGTACCAATAAGGACACTATAGAGGGAGTACTTTCCAAGGTTGAATGTTTACAAAACCCTTGGTGGTGGGTCGACAGGCTAATCTGCTCGCACAAAGTTTGATGGCATTAGTTGAGTGTAAGGACCCAGTAGACAGTTCCAAAGTGCTACAGACTATCACCCCGGAAGGAGCCCTCATTGCCTGGAGAGTGATAACTAAAGACAGTAAAGACCCCAGGGAGAATGATCCCCTCCGCTATCTGAGACTTTTGAGGAGAAATTTGCTAAGTTGTTGCTGGAGGAAGGGAAAACTGTGGAGGACTTGAAGAAACTAATCCTGCCACCCGGGGTGTTCCTCCCCCAACACCATCTCCCGCTCCAGCACCAGTTATTGCCCCTCCTTCTGTGCTCGTTCCAGTACTGGCTCCTATGTCTGTACCTGCCATTAGTCATGACTCTTACCGAAGGTTGAGAATCTTCTCTGGCACCCTCCCAACCCCCCCAAGGGGAGGATGATTGGGAGACCTGGATAGATTGTGTTGCCCCTTTGGTACCTGAATGGCAGTGTGCGGAGGCTGAGAAATGGAAAAGGACCATAGAAAGTTTGAGTGGACCCACCCTAGAGGCCATTAAATTTCTGAGGTCCACAAACCCTGATGCATCTGCCCAGAAGTACCTATCTGCACTCGAAGGCAATTTTGGGAGCATTGAGTCAGGGGAGAACTTGATGTGGAAATTTCGAGGTACAAAACAATGGCCAGGGGAAAATTTGTCTGCATATGTTACTCATCTGGAAAGAGCGCTGCAAAAGGCTTACTGAAAAGGTGGGGTAGCCACCAGTGACTTAAACCATGTGAGGTTGGGGCACATACTGCAACATGTAAAACATTGTAAATTGCAGCTTCTTCAATTAAGGCTCCCAGATAGAAGGGGTAACCCACCGGACTATTGTGACTGGATAAAACAACTCCAGGAGGTTGAAGATGAAAAGGGGGATTGTAATTCTAGGGTGAGCACAGCCCAAGTGATCACGGCATCAGAAGGCCCTTCCGAAGTGGGGACCAATGAGGGTGTGCCACCATGGGATGAACTGCTGAGGAAGTTCAGGGAAACAAAAAACAGTCTGTTTATGAAGACTGCTCCCACAAGTACAGGCATCGACCCTTATCCAACTGCATCTGCTATGGGGGTGGGGGTGTCCACCCAGGCATCTCCTGCTGTCAGCAGCTCGAAACTCGATGCCTTGACTATGGAAGTAAGGGAATTGATGAAATGTCTACAAATGTTCACCACACAGCAGACAGAGATGGCACCAAGGTTTACATTTGGTAGCACCACCGCCCCAGCTCCCAGTGTGATGCTTCGGCCACCCCAAATCCCAGAAAACATATTTTGCCATAATTGTGGGAAGGATGGGCACATGAAGAGAGAATGCCGGTCCACAAAATACCTAGATAAAGTTGTATACAGGCTTCAAAGAGAGTTTCAGAGAATGAATCAGCAGTCAAGGAGTACCCAAAATGACCACAGTGAGGGTTCAAGAAGTAGTAACTCAAATCCCTATGTGGCTAAATCATCTCTCCAGGCCCTTGCTGCTGTCCCTCCAGACTGGTCCAAAATAGTGGGCCCTTCAATGGAGACTACGGTGGCAGTGAATGGTATTCCTACTCAGCTGTGCTGGACAGTGGGTCACAAGTGACCATTGTATTTAAGGACTGGTATGACAAACACTTATCTGCTGTGCCCTTACAATCCGCTGGAAGGCCTACATGTATGGGGGCTGAGCGACAAGTCTTATCCCTACCTAGGATATGTCCGCCTCTGTTTGTCATTTTCTGCAGCTGTAACTGGTGCAGAGGAGCAAGTCAAGACACTGGCCTTAGTGTGTCCCCCTACTAAACTGTATGATGGGATTCCCCTGTTAATTGGGACCAGTGCCCATATGTTTGGGAGACTGGCACAACTCTGTCATGAGAAACAAGGGTGACAGACTGGGAGGGCCCTAACAATTCCCTCTCTGATCAAGAGGGCCTATGATTTGCAACAGAACCCCAACAGAGTGGACCAGGATGAACCGGTAGGGGTTGTGGGGAAGAAGGATCCCGATTCAATGGTACTGGCCCCTAACACCCAGTGTACAGTTCAAGGGGAGGTCTGCCTCCACAAAGATGTCAAGAACAAAATACTGATGTGGATGTGCCAAGCGATAGAAAAGGTTAAGCCCAGAATCTTGCCAGCTCATGCTCATGCCTATGCATGACGAGTGATGGTCCAGATTCATAATGTGTCAGATCGGGAGATCCAGGTGAACAGAGGATGCACCCTAGCTACAGTACACTGCACAGACACTGCAGTGTTGTCCAGCAACAAGCACCCTGGCAAGACAGATAGAGTGACTCCTGACTTGTTTGATTTTGGTGACTCACCGTTGCCAGCTGAATGGAAGACTAGAATTAGCCAGAAACTTGCCCAGAGAGATCAAGTGTTTTCATTGAAGGAATGGGACATAGGATGTGTCCAGGGTGTGGAGCAACACATACGCCTGCATGATGAACGGCCATTTCGAGAGAGGTCTTGACTCCTAGCCTCTGCAGACAAAGACAATGTGAGAAGACACTTGCAGGAAATGCTCACGGCTGGTGTGATACAAGAATCCAGGAGCCCATATGCTTCTCCCATTATGGTTGTGCATAAGAAGAATGGATCTGTGAGAATGTGTGTTGATTATCGAACTCTGAATTGGCGGACCATCCCCGATCAATACACCATGCCCCGTATACACGATGCTCTGGATTGTTTGAATGGGAGCAAATGGTTCTCAGTGTTGGATCTTTGTAGTGGATATTACCTGATTCCAATGGCTCCTGAGGACCATGAGAAGACAGCCTTCATCTGTCCTTTGGGGTTCTACAAATTCCTGAGAATACCACAGGAGATATCGGGTGCCCCAGCCACCTTCCAGAGACTGATGGAACGAGCGGTGGGAGATATGAATTTGCTGGAATGCCTGGTGTACTTGGACGATGTCATTGTATTTGGGAGCTCCCTAGAGGAACATGAGAGTTGACTGTTCAAATCAAATCAAATCAAACCAAATCAAAATCTTTATTTATTCAGGCGGACATCATTGAGAGAAGCTCATTTACAAGATGGACCTGATAGGTCAAGATCAAAATAAAGTACAGTAGCATACATAAACAAATACAGAGAAAGAGACAAGGACTTAAATATAAATAAACAGGTACAGTAATAAAAAATGTATATACAAGCAAGGTAGCTAATGATTTTGGACCACAAAACAAAATAATTCAGACAGGTTTGACCCAAATGACTGTAAGGAATTGGGAATGTGAAACTGGTCAGGTGTGTTGTAATTGGATAGATACTTGAGCAAGTAGATATGGGGGGATAAAAAAGGGAATGGCAGTGGATTGTAGGGTATATTGTAGCTATGTTTAGAAAAAGTATATAAACTGAGATAGAAAGAAAAAAGGGGGTAAAGGGTAAGAAGGGACTAGGCTTAGTGAAAGCAGTTGCATATCTCAGAAGAGAGACTTATGAAGAGCTTTTTAAAGGATGCTATAGGGATGAAGGTGTTCAACTTTAGGGTCTTCTGCAGAGAATTCCAGGTAGATGCTAAGAAGTAGCTGATTGCAGATCTCCCATGCCGGGTACAGACTTTAGGTATCTTCAAGGTGATAAGGTTATTGCTTCTTAGGGCATATGATCTAGGTGTAGCCAGAGTAAAGCAATCAGAAATATAAGATGGAAGTTTGTTTGACAGAGCTTTGTAAATCCATAATGCAGCATTTTTATTCCTCCTAAGGTGTAAGGATGTCCAGCCAACAGCATTATAGAGAGAGCAGTGATGAGTGTTGAAAGGAAGATCTGTGATGAATCTTAGAGCTCTGTGGTACAAGGTATCCAATTTACTTAAATAGGACATAGTACAGTGGCCATATAGGAAATCTGCATAATCAATGAGAGATAGAAATGATGCCTGTATTAGTCTCTGTTTAGAATCTTTGGTTAGATAATGTTTGATTCTGAAGAATAGGCGAGCCTCTGTCTGAGTTTTTTAGGAGCTCCTCAACATGTTGAGTGTAATCAAGTCTGTTATCAATCCATACCCTAGATATTTGAATTTATCCACATAATCAAGATTTTCTCCAAGGATGGTGGATAGTTGGGAAGAATGTTTGATGAGAGAGTGGTAGAATATATATTGGTAGAAAAGAACATAGCCTTTGTCTTCTTGGCATTTAATAGTAGTTTCTTTTCAAGTAGTTGATGTTGCAGCAGGGAGAATTCTGATTGTAATAACTCACAGGCCTTTGATGGTGAGGGGTTACTGACATACAAGACAGTATCATAAGCAAAAAGATGAACATTGGCAACAGTGAGGTTGGAATCAATGTTATTGATATAGATAGCAAAAAGGATAGGGCCCAGGATGGATCCTTGCGGTACTCCCCTTAGAAGTGGTTTTGTAGAGGATAGGACACCTTCATTTTTCACCTGCTGTATTCTATCAGTGAGGTAACATCTGAACCACCCAAGAGAGGTTGAATCCAGGCCTAAGGAGTGCAGTGAGGAAATTAGCAGCTCATGATTCACTGTATCAAAGGCTTTACTTAGGTCTAGAAATACAGCACAGATGCTACTTTTTTTGTCTAACTCAGTTTGCCAATCATTTGTTACTTTTGCTAATGCAGAAATGGTACTGTGTCTGGTCCTAAACCCAGATTGAGCAGGGTTAAGGAGATTATTAGCATCGAGGTAGTCTCTTAGTTGGATACTCACTAGTTTTTCTAACATTTTAGACAGCACAGGTAGGATGGATATAGGTCTATAATTGTTGAGATCCATGGGGTCCCCTGATTTGAGGAGGGGAAACACATGTGCTGTTTTCCACAATGTAGGAACAGAACCAGTGGATAAGGACAGATTAAAAAGATGAGTTAGGGGAACTGCAATGGCATGTAGAGCAATTTTAAAAGTAGGGGTCCAGAGAGTCTGCACCTGCACTTTTCTTGGTGTCTAGATGTAGCAGTAGGTCTTCCACTTGTTTTAATAAAATGGGCTTGAAGGAGAATGAAGAGGGAGCCTTCTGGCCATCGATAGACTGGAATTTAAGTTGTGACCGTAATAGATTTGCTGGGGAGGAGTCAAAAGCTAGGCCAGCCGTAGTGAAATGATTATTGAATCAAAGTACTAGTTCAAAGTACTAGACTGACTGGAAGATTTCGGCCTCAAGCTGTCCATCGACAAGTGCCAGTTTTTCCAAACCTCTGTGAAGTATGTGGGGCACTTAGTGTCTACAGAGGGGATAGAGACTGATCCTAGTAAAGTTGAAGCCTTCACTACTTGGCCCCAGCCCCACAATTTGAAAGAACTACAGTGTTTCCTGGGATTCTGTGGCTACTACCACCAGTTCATAAAGGATTATTCCAAAGTGGTTCAGCCACTCATGAATCTTACCTAAGGTTACCCTCCTACCAATCGGAAATACAAAAAAGGGTCCATCAAAGAACCAGACAAAGCATATTTCTGCCCAGGTGAACTTTTTGGGTCCCATTGGATGCCTGAATGTGAAGTAGCTTTCCATGAAGTCATATACCAGCTCACCCACGCCCCCATTCTCGCTTATGCTGATCCCACCAAACCCTATGTGCTGCATACTGACGCCAGTCTGCAGGGTCTAGGAGCTGTACTGTATCAAGACCATGAGGATAGTTTGAGACCAGTGGTATTCACCAGTAGGAGCTTTACTCCGTCAAAACGAAACTACCCTGTGCACAAGTTGGAGTTCCTTGCGTTAAAATGGGCTATTATCGATCAGTTTCATGATTACCTTTATGGGGCAAAAATATTGGTGAGGACTGACAATAACCCATTGACCTATGTACAGACTTCAGCTAAGTTAGATGCCACAGGGCACTGGTGGCTTTCTGCATTGTCAACATATGATTATGCTGTCGAATACAGACCAGGTCTGAATCATATTGATGCTGATGCCCTATTTCGGAGGCCCATTTCCAAGAGCAACTGGGTCAGGCTGTCAGAACCTGACAACTGAGCATTGTGTCAAAAGTTTGATAGAAATCAGATGTCTACAGACACAGCGGACTGCTTAGTAGATTGCTTGGGCCCCTCTGACACCTGCATACCAGCTGTGAATTGCCACTTCTCTGCTCTAGATATTAGTGCACTACCTCAGTTTGACAATGACAGCATTCAATGGGCTCAATCCCAAGATCCTATGTTTCAGCCAGCACTTGATGCCCTTCGTGCAGAAAAAGATATGTCCAAGTTGAGTTCCTCTGATCTGAGAACCTCAGTCGCCCTGGGCTTCTGCCCACTGGAGCTGCTCCCAAGTCGTCCGCTGAAAACTACTAAGCACCAGCCACCCCAGTTGCCCTGGGCTTCTGTCCACTGGAGCTGCTCCCAAGTCGTCCGCTGAAAACTACTAAGCACCAGCCACCCCAGTCGCCCTGGGCTTCTGCCCACTGGAGCTGCTCCCAAGTCGTCTGCCGAAAACTACTAAGTACCAGCCACCCCAGTCATCCTGGGCTTCTGCCCACTGGAGATGCTCCCAAGTCGTCCTCCAAAAACTACTAAGTACCAGCCACCCCAGTCACCCTGGGCTTCTGCCCACTGGAGCTGCTCCCAAGTCGTCCGCGGAAAACTACTAAGGTATGATAAGGAGACGAGATGTTTGTAACCCGAGGCACCTCTGCCCTGTGAGTACTCTCTTACCTGCGATTTTTGAACTTGGCGCCATTTCTCGGAGCCCTAGCTTAATATTTCTGTCCGGTCTTCGGGCAGAGTGTGGCGCAGTACAGACACTGTGTGTAGTACAGCTCAGCTACTGGTTGAACCGCTAGCAAGTAAAAAAACAAGTAAAAGAATTAAATCAGGGCTCTCCCACCTCGGACTCACTGATTCACCGGTGTTTGCCACGGGGCTGAGCCCGCAGGTCCAGGTGCTCGCTCTCTCTGCTCGAGGAAGTGCCAGAGCGGTAGCCTGCATAGAATTTCAACGGCACTGTGCAGTGCATCTAAAAGGCCTAAGGCAGTACCTGTTGCATTGCTTGGTAGCCATAACCTTTTGCTTGAGCCGAATTGCTTAACATTAAGTCTCAGTGTTGTAATCCTCCTGTATTGTGATAAATTGCTTACATTTATTTTCATTAAGATAGACCTGTAACTGTAGTTGCCTAAGATTTTGTGCTGTGTACCTTCTGTTTCTCCTACCTGTGTCCTATACATTTCTCCATAAATTGATCTATCCCCCCTTTCTAAACTACTCTCTCTGATTCCTGCGCTTGTCTCTCCCTCCCTCTGCTGTATCCCCCTCCCCCTTCTCGGCAACCCACAGTAGCTTATGGCAACCTGAACTCTGCTCTGAATCCCTCTTTTGTTCCTCCACTGCAAATCAAAATTGTCATCAGGTTTTTTCTTTGTCCACTGTCCCCTCCCTCCTACTAATCATTTTACATCTTTATCTCTCCTAGCACCAGCCACCCCAGTTGCCCTGGGCTTCTACCCACTGGAGCTGCTCCCAAGTCATCTGCCGAAAACTACTAAGGTACGATAAGGAAAGGAGACGTTTGTAACCCAAGGCACCTCTGCCCTGCGAGTACTCTCTTACCTGCTATTTTTGAACTTGGCGCCATTTCTCTGAGCCCTAGCTTAATATCTCTGTGCGGTCTTCGGGCCAAGTGCGATGCAGTACACACACTGTGTGTAGTACAGCTCAGCTACTGGTTGAACCGCTAGCAAGTAAAAAAACAAGTAAAAGAATTAAATCAGGGCTCTCCCACCTCAGACTCACTGATTCACTGGTGTTTGCCACAGGGCTGAGCCCTCAGGTCCAGGCGCTCGCTCTCGCTGCTCGCGGAGGTGCTAGTGCCTATGCCTTCGGCGCCTCCCCACCCATCCCCACCCACCCGCCCTAGCTCGACATTTACTCTTATAGAGTACCTTGACCAATCAGGGAATTTATTCTATCTCTCCACTTTTCCATTGGCTCGTTATACAAATGAGCCACTAGCGGTGCTTCCATTAATTTTTCTCAAACTCTCCTCAATCCAAACGATATTGCCATTTCACTTGTGTTGTCATTTTTTTCCTTTTTCCTCTAAGCCTAATCTGCCCTTATTCTTCTACACCTATAATTCTTTAAGGTTGTAGCTATTTTTTTTTCTCTCCCCACAAAATCAAAACCGGCCTTTTAGTATTCCCAATCTTAGGTGCAGCCTTCTTCATATCTTGTTGTTTCCCTGACTGCAGTTCAAATCACTATCTCTGCAATTGCTTCCCTGACTGCAGTTCAAATCACTATCACGACAATTACTCTCTTATATATCCTGTTAATCTCAGGATGCTTAATCTAGGAGACAAGTTACTGTTCCTTACAGCTGTTCCTTTGGCCCCTTTCTGTCATCCCTCAATCCCTGCTATGAGCCTATCAAACATGCTTATTTCTAAGTCGTACAGAATGATCTGGTTACCCCTAATTGGGACCTCTCTCCTCCTGTCTCTGTGGCTATTAAGTATACCTAATGTGCACAATTGCAAGAATCTTATCCAGAACAGTGACATGAATCTTAATGATTTTAAATACTCTAACATGCTAATACTAACTGAATGTCGCATTTATATGACCCCTGTCCTCCTCCCTAAATTACTCATATACCATGCCACAGCATTCACTTCAAAACAATGGCGTACCTACTGTCGTACTAGCCACATATTTGTCCGGCATAAGCTAAAGTATTTCATACTGTTGGCTCTTATGCTGTCTGGGGATATTGAGCTGAAACCTGGTCCTACACCAGGTACATCCTCCTCTAACTGCTCTGTGTTTATGATATGAAAGGACTTCCCATAGTCCACCTAAATATCAGGAGTCTTCTCCGAAATTATGCAGACCTGGAAGCTTGGATGGCTAACCACCATCCTGATGTGCTCTGTCTATCTGAGACATGGCTAAAACCCTCTGTCCCAAATACATTTTGCCTGCTCCCAAACTACAACCTTCTCAGGTGTGACAGACCGCCTCCTAAACGAGGAGGGGGTGTCGCAATCTATTACAAAACCAATCTAAACATGACCTTATCAACGGACAAAAATCACTCCTTGTGTGAACACATCCATGCCATACTCAGGTTGGGAGACAAAAAACTCTATATTGTATGTTCCTACAATCCACCCAATAGTGGAATAAAAGGCCTAGCGGATTTGCTCAATCATATGGCTGCTTATGCTGGGAAGAATGAACTCATCATTCTTGGTGACATAAATTTAAACTGGACAGGAAAATCTCAGGATACCCTTCTATCCTTGGTTCAAAGCCACAACTGCACCAGATCATTACTGATTATACAGGAGTACCAGTCAACACTGACACCAGCACCATTATTGACTGGGTCCTAACAAATCACATGGACAGAATTATAAAAACATGTATGCTGCCAGACAATATTAGTGATCACTCCCCCATTTTCTGCATATGGAGGACATCCATTACCTCTACGTCATCCCATAACTATATATGCTTCAGAAATTATGCAAACTTAAATCAGGCTCATTTCCTATATGATGTGTCTCACATTGACTGGTCCCCTGTCTTCCAGTCTACAAGTACTGATGTTGCCCTTCATGCCTTCTTGAGCAGGTTTGTACCCTAGCAAGATAAACACATCCCAGTAGTCACTCGGTGTGTTCGTGGTAAACAAACCAGATGGCTGCACAAAGACCTCCTTACAGCCCTCAAAAACAGGGACAAAGGCTGGGAAAAGTTTAAAATATCCGGTCTCTCTGCGGATTTTAGTAACTATAAAGAACAGTGAACGAAATACAAAACACAAATAAGACTTGCCAAAATTTCTTTTATCCAAGAGACCCATCTCCTGCCGAACGAAGCTACTAGCTTGCGTAGAAAGGAAATTGGACAAGTTTTTGCTTCGGGTGTGTCATCTAATGCAGGGGGAACAGCTATTCTCATACACCGTTCAATAGCATTTCAAGCCAAAACAATTATTACAGATCCAGCAGGGAGATATACGATAGTATACGGTCTTCTGGACCACACTGAAATAGTACTAGGGAGTATATATGGTCCTATTGGGGGGAGCCCAGACTTCTTCATAACTCTACTAGATAAGCTACGGGTGTTCATGTCTACACCGATGATACTTGGCAGGGACTGGAACTTGCCCCCCACACAGGATTTGGATAGATCCAACCTCTCACTTAAACTCCTTTCTGCCGCTCAAAAGGCGCTTTCAGACTTTATGGATTCGCTCGGATTATGCGATCCGTGGAGACTGGAAAACCCAGCAGCCCGTAACTTCACTTTCCAATCTATGGTGCACTCCACGTGGTCCAGACTAGACTATATACTACTTAGCAACTCTCTTTTGCATGGCATGTGTAATTCCGGTATAGAACCTATAGTTATATCGGATCATGCAGTAGTTTGGGTGGCCATGGTATTAGACAATAATTTTTATAGAGACCTGGTTTGGCGGCTAAATAACCAACTCTTGAAGGATGACTATACGGTCACTAGAGTATCGGATCTGATTCAATCCTTTTTTATTCATAACCAAGGTTCAGTTGCACGGGTTGATTATGAATGGTGTGCGCTAAAGTGTTATTTGAGAGGAGAATTTATCCGATTGGCTTCTGCATGCAAAAGGAAGAATGAGGCTAGAGCTATCACACTCCTGGCCCAAATTAAACCACTTGAGCATTCCCTCTCCTCTTATTCCTCACTGGACACCCTGAAAACACTTCTGTGTCTAAGGAATCAATACTCTCTTTTACTCCAAGAAAAAGTCGAGTTTGCCATTTTGAGAACTTGTGCAAAATACATTGAACAGGGCGAAAGGGCAAGTCATCTTTTAGCCTTGAGGCTAAGAAAACTAGAGACTTCCAGACTAATAAACTCAATTGAAGACTCCACTGGGGAAATTAAAACCCACCCTAGAGATGTGGTATCGCACTTAGGCACTACTTTTCCTCACTATACAACAAAGCCACCCCCCCCTCTCTCCAAACAAGATGCTGAACTACTTAGCATCAATTCCCTGCCGTCTCTTTCTACCGGCAACAATTATTGTTAACTTCCCCTATCTCCACTCAGGAGATACTGGCAGCGATCAAAGACTTGGCGCCGGATAAAGCCCCTGGTCCCGACGGCCTATCCTCAAACTTTTATAAACGGTTCGCTAAAGACCTAGCACTGGGTTTGCTCCGTCTGTACCAATACCTGCTTTCAGGAGCATACAAGACCCAACGCTTTCAGAGGCCCTTATTGTCCTCCTCCTCAAACCAGGCAAACCAGCACATCTTCCAGCTAGTTACCGCCCCATTTCCTTATTAAACTGCGACATTAAAATTCTAGCCAAAATATTAGCTAAGAGGGTGGAACAGGTCTGGACCCCTCTACTTAGCCCTGAACAAATAGGCTTTGTTGCCAACAGAACCCCGGCAGACCACCATCGCAAACTTCAGTACATTATTAATACAGCAAAATCATCTCCCATCCCAATGACCCTAGTCTCCCTAGATGCAGAAAAGGCATTTGACAGGGTAGACTGGACTTTCCTCTGGACAACATTGCAAACCATGAGTTTCCCTACCTTATTTATAAAATGGATCCAAGCGCTGTATTCTTCCCCTAGAGCTAGATTATATTGCAACGGGATCCTATCTGACTTTTTCCCCCTCACTTCAGGCACACGACAGGGTTGTCCACTCTCCCCTTTTCTATTCAATTTGTATCTTGAGCCCCTTCTTAGGCGTCTAAACTTATCTCCATTAATTGTAGGCATTCCCGTAGTCAATAACACTGCCAAAATTTCAGTTTTCACTGACGACATACTCTTTCATCTTTCAAATCCAGTTTCCTCACTAGAAGAAGCCTTGACAATAATCGAAGACTTTAGTAAATACTCGAACTATAAACTCAACATTAACAAAACAGAAATTTTTCCTCTCAACCATTTTATGCATAGCTCAAACTTTACCCATTTTGGGATGAAATGGGCTTCACGCTCCATAAAATACTTAGGGATTCACATTACCCTATGCCCATCTTTATCGCGGAAGCTAAATCTGGAGGACTTATGGCATGATATCCAACAGGATTTAACAAGATGGAACAAACTCCCATTATCATTCTGGGGCAGAATTAACACTATCAAGATGAATGTGCTCCCCAGAATTTTCTATCCCCTGAACATGTTGGACATAATGGTTACCAATATCTTACTTTCAACGTATTCATTCAGGAATTAATCTATTTATCTGAATAACAAATCTACCAGAAAATCCTATCATAAGTTATCCCAACCTAAGGATTTTGGTGGGCTCCGTCTCCCTAATTTTCTATTATATTATTGGGCCTCGCACTTGTATAAATGTGGAAAATGGTTATCTCTATCTGACCCCCTCGCCCATCATGGATATAGTCCAGTATGGTTGCAGGCAGAGTTAGAGCTCTTGAAAACTCACAACATAGCTCCAGCGTCCCTCTTTTATATATCTAAAAAAAACACACCCAAAACGTTTCAGTCTCTGCCGCTGGGATCTCTCTCAGGGCTGTTTCCAGCTTTTTAGATATTTTAGGTCTCCCAACTTTAGATTTCTCTCAGCCCATTTGTGCAAACCCAAACCTGCAGATTGGTAACTCTATGATAGCCAGAGGATGGTTACCAGCTCTTTCTGAATGTAAGGTGGTGGATTTCTATTCACCTGACCGCATTTTAACCATAGAAGAAATCTTAACAAAATTCGGGTGGCCGGCAATGCCTGCTTTTAAAGTTACTCAACTGAAACACCTTTTAAGCAGAATGTTTGGGTGCAAAGCTAAAGCTCCTCAACTCGCTGATTTTCTCTACCAAATCTCCACAACAGCTAATAAACCACATGGCTTCTCTAAGCTATATAGTCTACTCCATACATTCCCAGAAATCCCATCAGCCGCTGGCTCCAAAATCTGGCAAAGTCTCTATCCGAATAGAGACATCAACTGGCAAAATATATGGAGAGACCTATACACTTATCACACCCAAGATAGGTACAGAATAACACAGTATTGTATCCTGAACAACCTTTATTATACCCCTGTTAAATTAGTACAAATGAAACGCATATCTTCAGCAATATGCTCCAGATGTAACAAGGAGGAGGGTACTTTGCTACACATTTTGTGGTCGTGTGATTTAGTATCCCCTCTATGGAAACAAATAGAATCAACCCTAGATCCATTGCTGGGGTTGCACGGATTATTTTCCCCCAAAACTTGTATTTTTGGCGACTACTCCGAAATTCAAGTAAAAGAAAAAAGATATCATCTGGCCTTAATATCAATGGCGGTAAAAAAACTGGTACTCAGACATTGGAAAGACCAAATTATGTTACCATATATGGAGTGGTTGCATGAACTGTCTTTGCGCTCGTGTTGAGAATCTGATAGCGCAAGTGAACATTGTCTACCCTTTTTATGAAAAATGGGAAAATTATATGCTCTCTATTTGAACTGATACTTAGATATGAAATGGGCTGCGGGTCCCTCTATGCCACCTATTTTTTTCTAATTTGTCTCTTCCTACACCACTTTAAGTAGGAAGAGAACCTCACTAAATTTGGGTCTTTCCCCTTTCTTTTCTTCTCTTATCCTTTGTACGGATGGCCCATTGTGTTTTCTTTACTTGAATAATAGCATAGCTACATGAATAGAAATCAGTATGCACCACAGCGTGGGAAGGGGGGAGGACAAGGGGAGATGGGTATAATTGTTAAATTCAATTTTAGAATTGTTTTAATTCGTCTAGTTTGTTGATTTTCTAGCTCTCTCTCCTTCTACTTTCTTGTACCTAAGATGCTTTTTAAAACTTTGTTACTTTACTGTTATGTCTCAATGATGTTATGATTTTATTAAGTAATAAAATATACTAAATAAAAAATACAAAAAAACAAATAAGACTTGCAAAAAGCCAGTACTGTAAAGGCCTTCTGCTGGATGCTGCCGGCAACCCAAAAAAGTTTTGGTCTCATGTCAAGACCTTCCTTGGCTCTAAGCAAACCCGGCTAAATAATGATATGATACTGAATGGTGTCCACTGTAATGACCCGGGCACAATTGCCAACGCTTTTAATTCTCACTTCTCCAACCTCTCGAGCTACACAAATGCCTTCTCTTCGAATAACTTATTACCTGGTTCCCCCAACCCAAATGACATCCCAATGATGCCTACCTTCTATTTTAAAGCTATATCTAAGAACGATGTCCTTAAACATTTAAACTCCATATCAGACAGTACTGCTGTTGGATCAGACTACCTCGAACCTAAGCTCTTAAAGCCTGCTGCTCCTTTCATGTAGGACCTCTGTCCAGTATACTAAATTTGTCACTAAGTGAAGGCATAGTACCTGAGGTATGGAAACTGCTAAAGTCACGCCAGTGTTCAAAAAGGTGACAAAAAAAAGATATAGCTAACCAATAGCTATACTGTCAATATTAAATGAAATTCTAGAAGCTCATCTCAGTACAGATCTCTGAACACCTTACTAAGTATAACCTTCTCCACTCAAATCAATACGGCTTTAGAAAAGGCCATAGTACTCAAACTGCTCTACTTCAGCTGACAAATGACACTATTCAGGCCATGGATCAGGGTCAACAAACTGGTGCAGTATTTATTGATCTGACGAAAGCTTTTGATCTTGTTGACCACCCTCTTCTGCTTACCAACCTCCACTCCGTAGGTTTCTCAACTGGAGTTGTGAACTGGTTCCATAGCTACCTCTCATGCAGATACCAAACTGTGAAATTCAACTTGGCCACCTGAGAAAAAGCAGCCATCAATGTTGGTGTTCCTCAAGGATCTATCCTCGGCCGCCTCCTCTTCTCGATTTTCATCAACAACATTCCTCATAGCATTTCCTCTTGTTCATCATTGCTATATGCTGATGATCTCATACTGTAAACTAGCTCAGACAATGTTCACTCTATTAATCATAAGCTCTCTATGGATCTTCAAAATATTCAATCCTGGATCACCAAAAATAAGCTCATTGTCAACACTGGACAGACCAAAGCCATGCTCTTTGGATCCCCTATATAACTAAAACTGTGCCGTAAAATTTTCCAGGTCACCTGGGCTGATGGTTCCCCATTGGAGATGGAAACCTCCTTTAAATATCTAGGTGTCTTACTTGATGAATCCCTCACCTTTGACGCTCACGTTACCTCCATTAGTAAGGCAGTAAACATAAAACTCGGCTTAGCCTAAAAACAAGCCATATTCTTACCCCCACCTCTAGAACAGCCATTGCTCAAGGAATCCTGTTTCCCTCACTTTCTTATGGTTCCACAATCTATACTAATGCTTCTAAGGCTACTCTTCAAAGATGGGACACAACCTATAACAACATATGCCGTTACGCCTCCGCATCCACTAGATTAAAGCATCACTGCCTGCTGTACTCTGACCTAAAATGGCCATCCCCCATGGCACACCATCTCCTATCCCTTGGGAACCTTTTGGATAGTGTATTGCGATCAAGTTTGCCCACCTATCTAGCCTCCCTGCTAACCCCTCAGAACGTATCCTACAGTCTCCGATCAACTGACTTTTCCTTGCTCTGCATCCCCAGATGTAGAACATCCAAAGAGAAATCTGCCTTCCCGCACATAGGCCTCTCCTACTGGAATTCGTTGCCCCTGGATGTACACCTTGCCCCTAATCATGCCACCTTTAAGAAGAAGCACCGCTCCCTCTTCACCGCTTGCTCAAACTGTACCTGCTTCAACCCTCCATAGATCCTGACTCCCCCGTCCTAACTGCCCTGTTATCTATGCCCCTTATTTTCAGCCTCCCTTACCTCTCCCCCCTGCATCCTAATATTAACATCCTTTTCAGTTCTTAGTTGAATGTAACTTTACCCTGTTGTTATATTTGCTTTCTTGCATGTATCAAACACTGTGATATTATTACGTTATTCTTCATATGAGCACTTATCTCTATTTGTATGATTTATACCTTATGTGCCATGTACCAGTACTTGTCAATATCTTGTCTCAATTTCTTAGTGTGATGTATTGTATATCTCCTGACACTGTATGCTTTGTGATTGTATCTCTCTGTGTTGTTAACTTCCCCGGGTCGTGCCTGAAAATAGTCACTTTTGTGTCTAGTGCACTTACCTGGTAAACAAAAAATAAATAAATAAATTGTTTAAAGAAGGCCTCAGTTTGAAGCTGATTAATCAGTTGTTGTATAGAGAGACTGTAGATTGGGGTGGCCAAATAGACAAGCAACAATTGGTCCTGCCCACAGCCTTTAAAGATTTGGTACTGAGGTCCCTCCACAATCACATGGGCCACCTTGATATTGACCGGACCCTTGACCTAGTATGATCTCGAATCTACTGGCCCAAGATGGGGGCCAATGTTGAGCACCATGTAAGGACTTGTAGTCACCGCCTGCAGAGAAAAGCCCTGCCTCAGAGGGCTGCCCCACTTGTCAACATTACTACCAGCACCCCAATGGAACTAGTCTGCATAGACTTCTTGAGTTTAGAGCCTGATCAGCGAAACATTGGCAATGTGTTAGTGGTTATGGACCATTTACACGATATGCACAAGCTTTTCCCACCAAAGATCAAAAAGCAGCTACCGTGGCCAAGGTGCTAGTGGAAAATTTCTTCGTCATCTATGCCCCCCCCCCAGTGAATTCACTCTGATCAGGGCCGGGACTTTGAGAGTTGGCTAATCAAAGAAATGCTCTCTCTATGGGAGGTGCGAAAGTCAAGAACAGCCCCTTATCACCCGCAGGGGGATCCTAAACCTGAATGCTTTAACTGCACCCTACTAGACATGCTAGGCACCCTCCACCCAAAAGATAAGCATAAATGGAGCCAGCAGATTAGCACCTTGGTACATGCATACAGTTGCACAAAGAATGATGCTACCGGGTTCTCTCCCTACCGCCTCTTGTTCGAAAGAGAGGCCCGGCTGCCTGTTGATGTCTGTTTTGGGGTTTCTCCTGATGGGGTCCGAGCTGAAGATTACCTGCAATATGCAAAAAAACTTAATGCTCAATTGAACCATGCCTATCAACTGGCCTAGAAAATGGGCACCAAAATAAATCTAGTCAACAAAGAGAGACATAATAGAAAAGTAAAGGCTCAAGAGCTTAGGTCTGGAGACCGTGTGTTGTTGCGAAATTTAGGATTGCATGGTAAACACAAAATTGCTGATCGATGCCACCATCTTCCCCATGTCATAGTTGGAAAGCTAGATGATTTGCCAGTGTACAAAGTGCTCCCAGAGAATAACTCCAAAACTGTCAAGACCATGCACCGTAACCACTTGCTACCTATTGGTCAAGTTATAATTGAGGCTGAACCCACAGAGATTGATTCCTCTGGACCAGTGACTCATGCTGCTGCAAGAAAGAAACAGAATCAGCCTGCCCCCGTGGTTGCCGATTTAAGACTTTCCCCACAGCAGGCCCAGAATGATAGTGACTGCCAGTCTAATTCGGATGACAGTGAGTGTGATAATGCCTATTTCCCCTCATATGAACTGAGTCAGTTGTTTCATGGAAATCCTATGTTGAATTATGGGGATGAAGCTGGGCCTTCTGGACTGCCTAATGCTCCAGTGTCATCCTTGGAGCCAATGCTCCCTGAAGGTGAAGTGCAAAGTATCACGTCTGAGGATGCTGAGTCTTTGTGTATCATGGAACTGTATGATTTGCCTGAAGGAGAGGCTGATGGTATGAGATTTTCTGGTGACATGCCAGAACTTGAGGAACACTATGAGAGTGCTGACAATCCCCCTTCAGTGCCAGAATGCCTTCAAAATGAGCCAAGTGTTGTAGAAACAGAGACTACAGAGCAAAGGGCTGACAGTGCTCCCAGCTTGGACATTCCCCTTCATGCAGGGGCACCCCTCACAAGTAATGAAAGCTCCAAGACTATTGCTGAAAGTACAGAGACTGTGGTTGTTCACCCCAGAAAGACTGGCCGAGCTGTCAAACCAGTGGTGCACTTCAGTTACGATTCCCCTGGGAGGCCAGTGGATTTGCCTCTCAATGTAGTCCACAAAGGTGTTTATGTCTTTCAGAGCTCACTGCCCAAATTGAGCTTGACGGCTCATTCACGGTTACTTGTCCTGCCCTCTCACCATGGTGCCCCTGCCCCGTCCAGCCCCAATTTAGCTGATAGGGAAGGGCCCCTCTTGCATTGTTTAGAGTACAAGAAGTTATTACATGATTCTGTATAGTAATGTTCAATTTACCTGTGTGAAATATGCATAATGTATTGTCAGAATGGAAATTATACAGTGGAGTACACTGAAATGTATAGTAAAGTGACAAGTTATGCCAGTTGATGACTCAGATAGTACTTATATAGCATGCTAATGGTATAAATATCTTGTATATGTTGCATTTTCAATGTTATGATGATACAGACTTGACGCGGATTCCAAGTTTTCCCAGGCAGGGAAAGGTGTAACCCCCCTACAAATGGGGGTTCCCAAAAAGTCTTCCTTGAGCTTGCCTAAATGCTGACTGCCAGGCTGGTGTCCTGCATTTAACAGTTTAAATGTGATTACCAGAGCTTGTATAGCCTCTGTGTACTGTCTCTTTAAGAGCTGCCTAATTGCAGTTTACGTAATCTGAGTGGGCGCTCTGTTGAAAGATTTAACTATTTACTGAAAATCATTTAGAGTGATGATGATATAGTTTGTCTAACCTGCTTTCTTTGTAGCGGGGACTGTTTTGTTTGCCTCCACTATCTTGGTCCTGGACTGCAAATTGGACCAAACCATACTGGTGGGAACTAAAATGTAGCTGGACTACAGGAGCTGTCTGAATTGAAAATCTGTAGGAACTTTAGTTTGGAGCTTTTTTGTGCCTTTTTTGCAACTGAAGGGGTAGCTCTTGCTTTGACTGACAGCCAAGCCAGCCAATCAAATCTTTTGGATCTTGGGGAAGTCCCAGGCTGCTTGCAGTTTTCAGTTAGAACTAAGCTTGAAGCTGAGCAAGAAGGAGCTGAAGTGTTTCTGAGCAGCAGTCCTGAGTAGATTCACATGGGAGAAGTCTGAAAAGGCTAAGTTTTTGGCCTGCATGCCAGTGTGCTGCTCCTGAGAGGAAGAGAAGATAATTATTTTGGACTAAATCCAAGTTTGTGTGACTAAAGTAAGCTACTGAAGTGGGCCAGGCTCAACTTGAAGAAGACCAAATATTTTTGCTGAAAGTGATCGGCCTGTCAGGAGTTCCAGCTACCCCTAAGCTCCCGGTGCGTGCAGAGACTTTGCGATTGTGCCCAAGGAGCGCTTTGTCTGGTACAGTAGAATTCCTGTACATGTAAATGTGCTATGAGCTACTAGTTTGTTTTGAGTTAGTTCTCCACTGTGTGAACTGTGTTCTGCTTGCTGGAAGCTGTATCCAGCCTAAAATGGACTGCTTCTGAACTTGTCTTCATGTGGTCTGGGCTTTGCCAGACTGGCCCAGACAGACTACCACTGCACAGAGAAGCCATCGACGAGAGACCTGCCTGGGGATCAGCCCCCTGTTCCACACTTGAACAGGAACGATGCCTCTGTGACTTGTGTGGGCCCTTCTTCTCCTGGCATTCCAGATCAACCACCTGCAGTCTCAATTTTCGTCCAGCCTGTGTCCAGTCTTGGGTATCGTGATTAAATACCAGGGTAGCTCCCTACAACAACAGCTTAATCTGAGTGTGTCATCTGATTGTCTTGTTGTTTCGTTTCCTTTACGAACTGAGCCCTCTGGCTCTGGATTACAAATATTGTGTACTGTGCATATTGTGTTTTCCATCACAGGACTCCAACCAGCTGCAACCCCGGGCAACTGTCCTGGCTAGCTCATCTCTTCTATACCTGGGTACCCAGAGGTGGACTGTGTGGGGGGACTCAAAGCGCATGCATAACTGCTTGATTGATAAAACCTTTAAGCTAATTAACCTGAATTTGCCCCTCCCTTGTTCAAGTCCCCTGAATAAATCAGATCTAACTTTTTCTGCATGTAATCTGACTTTGGTTCCAGTTTGTGCTCAAAGTACTGTACTGTTGCTATTTGCTGTGCTTAACCTTGTTTTACAGGGGGTCCCCAGGTCTGAGTCAGAGGAACCAGCCCTGGTGGTAAGTGCAAACAGTGTGTGTACTTGTGTGGTGTACCAGGGGTATTGTGAAGGTGATTATTGTACAGTGTTCAGGCCACTAAAGGGGAAAGAGGGGGGTTACAGTGTCCCAGAGGGCTGTGCCCAGGTTAGCTTGACCACTACCAACCCTGACCTCTGGGTGGAGGCACCCGTTTCATAACTCAGGCCCCTTATCCTGCTACTAGCCAAGCAGGCAGGGGTAGTAGCCCTTGGGATAGCACCACCTAGGGGTTACATTAGCAAAACTGGGCTCCCTGCACCATGCTTTCTTCCTACCTTGTCTATTCTAGATTGTGGGAGCACTCCCGACCAATCAGAGTGCTTCTTTCCTCTGTGTGTGAGACACTCTTATTCCATGAAGAGTGTCTCACACACAGATGCCCTGGAAATTGTTACATTCCTGGCCAGTTTTTAAAAAAAAATATTATTGATTGAGCTCAATCAATATTTGTCTAGTGCACTTACCCGGTCAACAAAAACAAAATAAATAAATAAAAAATAAAAATATCATGTTAATACTGCAGTGGAGACCAATCTTACACTTTTAAGAGTGGTCTCACTTACATTCTCAGGGTATCAGAACTGCTCACCTTTGGTTCACAGTTCTCATACCCTAGGAATGCATGTGAGACCACTCTTACAAGCATAAGACTGGTCTCCACGGTGGTATTAACATACAAACTACCCACTTTATACTCACTATTGTGACCTCTACTCTGCTGTCGGGTGGCCCTCTGTTGTGAGTCACTATCACTTGCACTCCACTCTTTTGATCTGTAAGTTCTGGTCTAACAGCCTCCTTGAATACTTTTCCTCTCTGCTTATGCCCACACCAGCTCAGACGATCTCCATAGGCACTCCAACCACAGCTTCTTCCTTACCATCAGGTGTCACAGGTCACCTGGGAAAGGAGCTGTCTCTTTGACACAGCCCTCCATATTGCTCTCCCTCCCTTCTCTCCTTCAAACCTTCACCTTTTATTGATCATTGAAGATGCATAGAAGGAAGCTTCTCCCCATTTCGTTGTGGTTGAGCACGGAGTAAAAAGTAAAGACAGACCATAGATAAAAGCACAAGGTGCAAATAACATTGTTTCATTCAAAACACACCAATAAAAAATATAATATTTTTGTGGGATGGCTTCAGAAAGGTAACCAGATTTGGAAAACTGAATAAGCAGCTGCTTTACATTATCTATAAACAGAAAGTTCAGCTAAGACTCTTCCACTCTATCTCTGCTCTAAATTTTTGTTTGTGTCTAAACTGTACGCTCCCTTTCTATGCACTATGAAGTAATATCTTGCATCTTAAGGGTAACCAGTTTGACTAGGTTTGGTCTTTCTTGTTCTCAGCATCTTAGACAGTTTTCACCTTCTTCTGAGAGAGAGACAAAGAGAGAGAGAGAGAGAGAGAGAGAGGGGGAGAGAGAGAGAGAGAGGAAGAAGAGAGATCAGAGAGTGTGTCAAGAACCCCCTTGCAGTCTTCTATGTGTAAGCCACCCCTCCCCACCGATGTCTAGGGGACTGATGGAAAAATATGGGGAGGGGCGCCCAGTGTAGCAGTGGTCCATTCATATATAAAGCAGATTAGATGCCACATGCTACATGCCTGTTTTCTGCAGCTCAAAAGGGTTTTCTTCATGGCTGCCCCAAGTAGCCAGGCAGGGGGAGAACTGCACTCTGACATCTCCTTTGAGGAGCAATGGATGTTAGCAGGCAGCAGTAAAATTCATAAATAACAGGAGGCCATACTCCATTAAAAGAATAAAACAAAATGAAGGCATGGCATGGAGACAGGCAGACTTTAACAGTGGCACAAGGCCATGACATATTACTTTAGGCCAAACAGGCCAAGGAGCTGGATTTCATAGAGCTGGGGGACTCTGGATCTTGGGCAGCAACATTTTAGGTCACACAAAACTTAAACACTGTGGCCTACCCAACAGCAGCTTGAGTCCTTACTCACCCCTCAGCACAGTACTCATAGCTCTATTTTTATGGTTCCTTTTCTTCCTGCAGCTAAGGGCAATGGAACCTGGGCCCCACAGCCCTGGACCTAGCACAAACTATGGGTGATCCGGGGGACTCACTGGGTCCTCTTCTCTCGCCCCCTGAAAGCTGTCTCACTAGAAAGGAGTGCCACACTGGGTAATGGGGTAAGAGGGCTGCTGCCAACTCCTAGCCCCATGCCATAGGCTGCCACCACTATGGTGCCCCTACTGCTCCTCCATTCCAAGCCTCCAATGTCAGAAACAAGATCCCATCCTTCCCCAGTACCATGGAGCACAAGGCAGGCTGCCAATTCCTCCCCGGGCCATGGCTCCCCCAAATGTGGACCCAGTCCCCATTATAGTCACAGTGCCCTACACTACCCTCCTGTTCCTGAGTGGAACTCTGTCACTGAATCACCAAGCCCCGAATACCGAGCCAGGGCCGGAGCCCTGACCCACTAGTGACACGTGTCTCTCTCTTCCGCCAGACTCTCCTAGAAGCCAAAACTGGCTCAATAAATACCTGAGGGGCCGGACTGTCTCCACCCAACCAGCAGGTGGCCAGCCCCCCAAGCCCATACATAGAAAAAGTGGGAGGAGAAGGCAACTTTAGTATGCAGTTCCCGAAGGAGGTGCTTACACTCTCCCCCCACCTTTAATCCATTAACCTCCTGGTGAATGGGGCACCTGGCCACCCCACCAGAGGAACAAATGCAGGATATGCACACTCTCCGGCCCCCCCCCCGGAAGAGCCACCAGAAAATCTTCAACCACAGGGACCCAGAATCCCCTATACCCCATAGCAATGCTGCTGCCTGAAAGTGAAACCCAGAATCCAACTATTGTACCCTCCAACCAGCACACATGCCCCCAAACAATTAATTAACAAAAACAACAAGAAAACAGTAAATAACATGCACAGGACACCAAATGGTTGAAAGCATTGACCAATCCTAGCACCAAACATACTATCTCTCACTGTCAGACACACATAGCACAGACACACACACACACACACACACACACACACACACACACACAAGACCCCTACAAAAGGATTCATTCCGGTCCCACCAGGCCAGCACCCATTCACACACACCACAGACCACTCACACACTGGAATTCCCCCCCAAATAACTTTATTAACAGGGCACTTCACTTTGCAGTCCGTAAACTTAGCAGAGTCCCAAATGCAAGTCCCCAAAAGTCCAGAGTGGAAATACTCTTCAGGGCACAAGCCACTGTTTTGGTGATTCATTTTCATTTATTTTCTTTTCTTTTTACATTTTCAAAACATAGCAAAACCAACACTGGAACAGTAACTTTAACTATATAACAATGCAATATTTATTTATTTAGTTTTTGTAGAAAAAAGTGCAAAGTTCTCATCCACCAGGAAGCAGTCCCAAACAGTTCAACAGGGGGAAAACAATAGTCCTGGCATTTTCAAAGCAAGTTCATACCAACCCTTTAGAGGATGGGTCCTCCGCCACGGGGGTAGTAGAACTGTGGATCTGGCTTTGTTGTTTCTTCTCCAAATGAATCCATTGCCACAACATGATATTTGGTGCATTTTCCTGTAACATCCTGGATGAGGGCAAATTGTTTAAACAAAGTCAGGCCCATCCAAAACGAGGAGTTACACAGGGATCTGGCTCTGGAGATGACAGCATCTGAAGGGGGTCCAGATTGGTTGTTCCTCAACTGGACTTTATGCACTGAACCACAGAAAACCTAGTTTGACCTCTTTTATTCAGTTATGTCCATGATCCTTTCAGAAACGTAGGGATAGTTTTCTCTGGGGTACTCAATAAGGTTCAACCGCCCAACACACCTTTCGGCCTGAGATTACTGTGGGATACTTCTCCTACTGTTCCACCAGACCATTCCATTCTCCAGCCACAACCTAGAGCAGTAACGGGCATTCAGAGGGTCATCAGGAAGCAGGCCATCCATTCTCCCCCGGAGGAGGAGAGACATTTGAGGCAGCCATGGGGTGTCATCTGGCAAAGTTAACTGCAGACATCTAAAGCTGAGGTATAGCTCTCTCCATTTCCTGGTCCTAGAAAACCAATGACTGGGATAACTGAACAGGGTACAACATGAGGGGTTCCACATATGACCCACACGGACTGGCTTTCCCTTCCTGGACTACAGGCAACTCTTTTCCTGAGGCATCACCCCCGCTTCCCAGTCAAACTAGAGGCCCTGGTGGGTGGAGAATTCAGTTCTGACTCCCTGGGTCCGGGGGGGGGGAATCATCTGATTTTACAGGCGTCCCATGCCCTCTCCCTTTACCATGGGGAACCTCAGATGCCTTAGGTAGAGAAGGGCTGGGCAGACGGTTGTGCCCTTCCTAACAGTACAGGTCCTCTTCCTTCTCTTCTGTAGGGGCTTTAGGAGTGGAGGGCTCCAAAGGGGTGGTGGCTGATCTTATTTTATCCCCATGTCCAGGCTACCACTTGATAGAACAATGGTCATCTCTGGTGAGACAGAAGATGGCAAGTCCATTCAGGCATGTAAGGTGGCAGCTCTACGATGCCAGTTTCGCAACTATGTTGTTGACTTGACATCACAGCAATGGAATTATGTCGATCGCAAGTTGCGGTCGACATAATTCCGGCAGGAGATCCCGGTCATTTTTCTATCAGGGGGCTTCACCCCACGAACACCTCATGCGGGGGGCTCTGCCCTCCACCCCCCCGATCTATAGGATACTAACTCCAAGTTAGAGTTGAATTGGGGAGGGGGTGCAGGACCGTGAGACTGAGTGCCGGGGTCTCGGGTGGATCATTACAGCGAACTGTCAATGTTGTCGGCATTGAACTGTCGATGTTGTCGGCATTGACATATTCACTGTAATGGTGTCATCGTATGATCGGCATACTTAAGGGGCCAAAGGATAGCAATTAGTCATAGGTGGTACTCCTTGGGTGCACGAGGAGCACTGAGGCAGGTGCACCACTCTGACTCCCTGATAGCTACACTACTCACAGCAGTCTGCAGGAGCTCCCCTCCCAGTGTTGCACCAGAGCCAAGATTACAAACATGCCAGTACCAGGGACGGGGGTTCATTTTCTGGTAGTTTTTCTGCCATGTTATAATCCACTGATCACTTGCTAATAGCTTCGCTCCCTCACAAAAAATGGTGCTCACTGCTACCAGCTCCCACAATCCTGCCTTCTCTCTCAGCCAATCAACAGCCACCCCATTACATTTGCATAGAATTGCCTATGCATTCACCATTCCCAAGATGGCGCTGGCCAGAAAATAATGCAAAGCTAAAGTACATGGCAGAACATAGTGATGGTTCAGTCCAAATACAGCCAGGATCCACAAAAGTGCTGCCAAAGCCCACTGGAGTCCAGGTACAGTTCCAACACCCCCAAAAGCAGGATCCTGGATGAGCCCCACATTTGTAAGCCATCCCTCCCCACCAATGTCTAGGACCCTGATGGAAAAATATGGGGAGGGGCACCCAGTATAGCAGTGGTCCATCCAAAGATAAAACAGATTAGATGCCACATACCTGTTTTCTGCAGCTCAAAAGGGTTTCCTTTGTGGCTGCCCCAAGCAACCAGGTAGGGGAGGACTGCACTCTGATGTCTCCTCTGAGGGGCAATAGATATTAGGCGGCATCATAAAAATTCACAAATAGCAGGAGGTCATACTCCGTTAAAAGAATAACACAAAATTAATCTATTAAAAGTAATAAACAGCAGCTCCCAGGATCTAGGGGCATGGCATAGAGACAGGCAGACTTAAACAGTGGCACAAGGCCATGGCACTTTACTTTAGGCCAAACAGCCCAAGGAGCTGGACGTCATGGAGCCAGGGGGTTCTGGGTCTCGGGCAGCAAAATTTTAGGCTGCACAAAAGTCAAACTCTGTGGCCTACCCAACAGGAGCTCGACTCCTAACTCACCGCTCAGCAGAGTACTCACATGCGGTGGCCCCAATACAGGCTGCAGCTTTATTTTCACAGATCCCTTTCTTCCTGCAACTAAGGGCAATGGAGCCCAGGCCAACAACATCCCTGGACCTAGCACAAACCATAGGTGATCAGAGGGACTTACCGGGCCCTCTTTTCTCTCTCCGCAGGCTGTCTCACTGGAATGGAGTGCCACAACGGGTAATGGGGCAGGAGGGCTGCCACCACTTCCTAGTCTCATGCCATATGCTGCCACCACTACAGCACTTGCAGCATTCCATCATTCCAGGCCTCCAATGTTGGGAGCCAGACCCCATCCTGCCCCGGAGCCGCGGAACTCGAGGCAGGCCACCAGTTCCTCCCCAGGCCGCTGTCCCTCCCCACATGGAGCCAGTCCCCATTACGGCTGCAGTACCCTTCACTACCCTCCTGTTCCAGGCGGAACTCTGTTGCCGAGTCACCAAGGCCTGAATGCTGGGTCAGAGCCAGAACTCTGACCCACTGGTGACACACGTGTCTCTCTCTCTCTCTCTCTGTCTCTCCCACCAGCCTCCCTTAGGTACCAGAACCATCCCAATAAATACCTGAGGGGCCAGACTGGTTCCACCCGAGCAACAGGTGGCCAGCACCCCCAGCCGATACATAGAAGAAGTGGGAGAAGAGGGCCACTTTAGTAAGCACTCCCTGAAGGGGGTGCTTACTCATGGCTTTTTATTGATTTTTGTAAATGACCTTCTTGACCTTTCATTCTGAGAACAACATCCTTAATTAGTTGTCCTTTGTGAATGTCCTGAGATAAACAAACAAGTAAGCAAAACAACTCTACCTAAGGCTGGGAAACAGTAATCTATTCCTGCCTTTAAAGTTATTTATTCATTTTACAGACTCCAAGTTTTCAGAAAATGTTTTTCCCTACAAAATGGGACAGAGTTCTAACCCTGTCACAGTCCTGTGTCTGGTTCTGTAACCGTGTAGGCTGGTGTCTACCAACTAGCAGCTATCTACTGGCTTGTTGTTTGCTTCCAATATTTGCTGTGATGGTCCCCAATAGGTGTTTCTTTGGCTGCAGTGGTCCTTTTTATGGGGTTTGTGTAGCCCATGGATGGTCTGTTCTTTTTATTTTGTAGCGCTTGATTGGCTTGCAATGGTTTCCATATCTTATAGTTTCACTGTTACTGTTATAGTTGCTGCATTATCTTGTGTATTTGTATTATTCTATCATCCTCTTCCCTAGGATGCACATGGAAACAAGCTATATGGCTCAGTGTGCCTTCCTAGACAACTCTTTTTAATAAATAAACTAATATAAATGTATATAGAGTACTACAGTACTTGTTACTATTACACTGTAGATGAAATATCCCTCATCCTACTCTTCTATGAATTTATTACATGAAATATCATAGAAACATAGAATTTGACAGCAGATAAGGACCACTTGGCCCACCTAGTCTGCCTATTTCACTACCTAATGGATAAGCTGCAGATCCTAGTTAACCAACAGCCTACTTCCTCCTACCCCCCCACTAGAATTGCCTTATGTCTGTCCCATGCATTCTTGAATTCCGCCACTGTTTTTGACTCTATGACCTCCTCAGGAAGGCTACTCCGTGCATCTACAAACCTCTCTGTGAAGAAATACTTCCTCACATTACCTCTGAGCCACCCCCCTCTATATTCAAATTGTGCCCCCTTGTTCTTGCACATCTCTTTTTTTGAAAGATGCTACCCTCTTGGACTTTGTTGATTCCCTTGAAGTATTTGAAAGTTTCTATCATGTCCCCCTTCTCCCTCCTTTCCTCGAGGCTATACATCTTAAGCTCCTTTAGTCTTTCTTTATATGTCTTCTGGTGCAGACCCTGCATAATTTTGGTTGCCCTCCTCTGTACAGCTTCCAACCTGTCTATGTCTTTGCGGAGATGAGGTCTCCAGAACTGTACACAGTACTCCCAGATGTGGTCTTACCAACTGTCTGTGTAGAGGACCAACAACTTTCTGTTTTCTACTGGTGATGCCTCTCCCTATGCATCCCAGTAACTCCCCAGCTCTCCTTACTGCCTTCTCACATTGCTGGCCCACCTTTTGGTCATCTGATATGACTACCCCCAGGTCTCTTTCCATCTTTGTTGTTGTCAGTATCTCACCCCCCTTTGTGTACTCTTGCCCTGGGTTTTTGTTTCCCAGGTGCATTACTTTGCACTTCTTTGCGTTGAATCTAAGCTGCCATACATTTGACCATTCCTCCAACGTTGCCAAGTCCCTTTTCATCCTTTCCACCCCACCTTGTGTATCAACCCTGTTGCAGATCTTTGTGTCATCTACAAAGAGATATACCTTCCTCTCTAGTCCCTCTGCAATATCATTTATAAAGACACTAAAAAGGACCGGCCCCAGTACTGAACCCTGTGGTAACCCACTAGTAACCCTCCTTTATTCACTGTGGACTCCATTTACTATTACCTGCTGTGTCCTGTTGTCCAGCCAGTGTTTTACCCAGGCTACCACCCTGGGACCCACTCCCAGGCTGGCTAGTTTGTTTATTAATCTTTTGTGCGCGGGACTGTGTCAAATGCCTTGCTAAAGTCTAGGTAGGCCATGTTCACAGCCCCTCCCTGGTCTACTACTTTGGTCACCCAGTCAAAGAAATCTATTAGATTTGTTTGACATGACCTTCCTGCTGTGAATCCATGCTGCCTTGGTTCCTGTGCCTCATTGGCCTCTAGGTACTCAACAATTCTTTCCTTCAGAAGTGATTCCATCATTTTCCCTACCACTGAGGTCAAACTGCCAGGTCTGTAGTATCCTGCCTCTGTCTTGCTCCCACTTTTGTGAAGGGGAATCACATCCACCCTTCTACAGTCCTCAGGTACCACACCATCCTCCCATGATTTATTAAAAAAGGGTAGTCAGTGGTGTTACTAGTTCTTCCCTTAGTTCTTTTAGAATTCTGGTGTGAATCCCATCAGGCCCCATTGCTTTATCCACCTTCAGTTTTAAGAGTTCTTTCAGAATCCTTTCTTCTGTGAAAGGACTAATATCAACCCCCCAGAGTGCTTCTATTGACTAGATGTAGTCATGTAGATAAAATATTAAATGAAAACTAATAAAAATGGTAATATTTCTATCTTATTGTAACAGATTACTGTATTATTATAGTATTGCTAATTATCCCTACCAGTCCTCATGATGTTATTATTACTGTGGTGTTGCCATCAGCAACTAGCTGATCATGATGTGTGTCAAACAATGTTATTATCGGTAAGCCCCCATTGTGAATGAATGTAATAAGTGATGGCACACTTCACAGCTCCTCCTTACTAGTCAGATTACTACTACTTTATCTCTCCATTTTCCTCCTCTTTGTTAACCTTCTCTACAACCATTAGTTGTACTCATTAACAAATAAAATATATAGAGATTATTATAGTTACTTAGATTTTATAATCAGATTTATTTTCATGAGTACCTACAAGCCTCTTTACTCACTAGTGGCATAATAAAAAGCTACTCTTGATTTACTAAATGGTTTATGGTATGAGGCTCAATCCTCACTCCCCTAATCACACCCTCCTGGACTTTGTTCTCTCCTCCCAGCCCACTGCATCATTGCAGCAGGTATTCTGCCGGATGCCTTCAGTGACCACTGCATGACTTTCTGTGTCAGGAAAGTCCAGTACCCTCCCTTCCCCCAATACATCTGGTCTGGGTCCCTACAGTTGCTTAACATCAATGCTCTCCTGAATGAGACTGCTGCCATTGTCTGGTCTCCCATCCTCTCTGCCCAAGACATTGACACGTGGCTGTCTCCCTGTTCCACATCACATTTTTTCAAATACTTTTGCTCCCGAACATACTAACATACTTAATTGCCAGCAGATTAGACCCAGTAGTCTATCAAGTCTGCTCAAGTAACAGCCTACAGTTCACTCACTGTGGTTGCCCCCCCCTTTGTGACCCCCTATGGACCCTTTACATACCCCACTCCCCCCCTTGGACTACACCCTTGTGTCTATCCCACCCTCTCTTGAAGCCTCCCACTGTCTCCAACCCCACCAACTCTGATAGCAACGAGTTCCAGAGTGCTATCGTCCTCTCAGTGAAGTAGTGACACCTCGTCTCCCCCTTAAACCCCCCCTCCCCACCAATCTCAGGCTATGCCTCCTCATGGCTCTGTTCTTTCTCAACTGGAGCAGTCCATCATAGCTGACCCAGTTAATCCCTTCAAATATTTAAAGACCTTTATCATATTCCCCCCTATTCCTCCTCTCCTCTATGGAGTACATGTTCAAATCCCATAGTCTCTCCTCATAGGACAGGTCCTTCAGGCCATGAATACTCCTTGATGCCCTCCTCTGGACCCTCTCAAGAAGGGCAACATCCCTCCTCATGTATGGGTGCCAAAACTGTACACAGTACCACAGGTGAAACCTAACTAGGCAGTTGTACAGGGGCAGTAGGACCTCTCTGCTCCTTGATGACCACTTTGGTTCTCAAAAACAGTAGCAGAAAAGGTCAGAGCCAAGAGGCTGGCCTTCCAGAAATATAAGGGAATGCAGCAGGATGAAGATAGGGAGGCATACCAAACTTCCCTAAGGGAAGCAGGGAAAGCAGTAAGGCAGGCAAAGGCCCAAACCGAGGAAACACTAGCACAAACAGTAAAAGAAGGTGACAAGACTTTCTATAGATACATAGTGAAAGAAGAAAGTCCAGAAGGGGTATTGCTAAGATAAAAGAGGATAAGGGAGCATGTGAGGAGGAGTACCATGTAAAAGCATCTATCCTAAATAGATACTTCTGCTCAGTATTTACTGAAGAGAAGGTAGGGCAGTGCCCACAGCTCAGCACCATGGACACAGGGGGGAGGGAGGTGTGCACTAATCCCTTCACAAAAGAAAGGGTCCTACAAGAGCTCGATAAGCTCAGGGTGGACAAGGCAATGGGACCTGATGGCATACATCCCAGGGTACTAAAGGAGCTAAGGGTGGAACTAGCAGAGCCATTATCAGAACTGTTTAGTGAGTCTTTGAGCACAGAAAAGGTCCCAGAAGACTGGAGAAGGGCTCATGTGATCCCACTACACAAGAGTGGTAGCAGGGAGGAGGTAGGGAACTACAGACCAGTCAGTCTTATCTCAGTAGTGGGCAAGATTATGGAGGCACTTTTTAAGGAAAGGATAGTGCAACACCTGGAATCCATTGGAGCACAGGATCCAAGACAGCATGGGTTTACAAAAGGAAGGTCCTGTCAAACTAATCTCATAGATTTCTTTGACTGGGTAACCAGAGTGATGGACCAAGGGGGAGCAGTTGATGTCTCCTACCTTGACTTCAGCAAAGTTTTCGATACTGTTTCACATAGAAGATTGATTAATAAGCTGGGTAGGCTTGGGGTGGGTCAGAAGTTGGTCAACAAGGGGACAAGCTGGTTGTCGGGCAGAAAACAGAGAGTAGTGATAAACGGTAAACAGTCAGAAGAGATACAAGTCACAAGTGGGGTACCTCAGTGATCAGTCCTGGGGCCAGTCCTCTTCAATATCTTCATCAGTGACATTGCAGGTGGACTGGAGGGTAAGGTTTGTCTGTTTACAGATGACACCAAGATCTGCAACAGAGCAGATGATCCAGATGGGGTGGTCAGAATGAGAAGAGACCTTGATAAACTACCAAAATGGTCGGAAGAGTGGCAACTGGAGTTTAACACAAAGAAGTGCAAGATCATGCACATAGGGAAGAGAAACCCTGAAGCTACTTATAGGCTGGGAGGGGGAGTTGCTGGCAGTCACAAGGGAAGAAAAAGACTTGGACATCATCATCACCGATGACCTGAAATCATCCAAGCAGACCACTAAAGCAGTAGGTAAGGCTAGAGGGATTTTGGGGTGTATTAGTAGGGGTATCACAAGTCATAAGAGGGAGGTAATAATCCCTCTTTACAAGACACTGGTTAGGCCCCATCTGGAGTACTGCGTGCAATACTGGAGGCCACACCTTCACAAGGACATTAATCAAATTGAGGCAGTCCAGAGAAGGGCAACCAAAATGGGGCAGGGACTGCATCAAAAAACATATGAGGACAGATTAACGGAGCTCAATATGTATACCCTAGAACAAAGGAGGGAGAGAGGTGATATGATCTAAACATTCAAACACCTTAAGGGCATTAACAAGGTGAAAGAGTCTAACATGTTTCAATATAAGAAAAATAACAGGACAAGAGAACACAGCATGAGATTAGAGGGAGGCCAATTAAGGGATAATGTGAGGAAATTCTTTTTTGCAGAAAGGGTGGTGGATGCATGGAATGGCCTACCTCAGGAACTGGTGGATATGAATACAGTACAGGGCTTCAAACAGGCATGGGATAGGCATAAGGGAGCAATACAGATGAGTATGAATAGATAGGCCATTGACAGAGCAAAGGCCGATGGCACATTCATAAGGTAGAAAAAGAAATGGATAGACTGGTGGGCCTTGCGGTCCTTATCTGCCATCAACTTCTATGTTTCTATGTTTCTGTGTTTCTATGCACCCCAGCATCCTATTCGCCTTTGTAGCTGCCCTCCTACATTGCTCAGAATTGTTCATTTTGGTGTCTATTGCCACCCCAAGATCCTTTTCTTCCCTCGAGACCACCAGTTTAACCCCTCCAAGACTGTAACCATGCCCGGGGTTCCTGGCCCCCAAGTGGAGTATCCTACACTTCTTGGCATTGAACCTCAGCTGCTAAGTGTGTGACCACCTTTCAAGTGTTTCCAAGCCATCTTGCAACATCCTTCTCCCCTCCTCTTTGTCTACTGCTACTCCCAGTTTGGAGTCATCCTCAAATAGACTCAGCCTGCTCCTAACTCCAACCCTGATGTCTGAGATGAATGTGTTAAATAGGACCAGCCCCAACACCGATCCCTGGGAGACCCCACTAATGACCCTTCTTGGAGAGGAGACCTCACCCTCGACCACCACCCTCTGATATATATCCGTTAACCAATTCCCAATCCACCCTAGTATCTTCTCCCCCTACCCCAAGCTCCTCAGCTTCTCCAACAGTCTATGGTGCGATATCGAGTCAAAAGCCTTAGTGAAGTCCAGGTACAGGACATCCACTGGCTTCCCCTGGTCCAGAGACCTTGTGACCCAGTCGCAGAGTTCAACTAGGTTCGTCTGACACGATCATCCCTGGAGGAACCCATGCTTTGTTCATCTTGGAGACTGTGGGCCTCTATGAACTCCACTATCCATTCCTTTATGATAATTTCCAGCAGCTTCCCCACCACGGACATCAGGCTAACCGGTCTGTAGTTTCCGGCTCCTCCCGGGGACCACTCTTATTGAGTGGCATGACATGTTCCTCCTTCCAGTCATGGGGGACCCATCCAGTTTGAAGGGAGGAGTTGAATAAGTCCATCAGTGGTGCAGCCAGGACATCTGACAGTTCCCTTAATACCCTGGGGGGAATGCCATCTGGACCCGGAGTCTTATGACACCTCAGGGACTTTAGATCCTCTCTCACCCTCCCCAGTGGTATCTTCCCATCCTTGAGTGCCTCCCCCACCCCCACCTGCATTTCACCTACCCCCTGTGGAGATGATTCCTTCTACTACTTCGTAAAGACTAAGCAAAAGTACTCACTGGGTACCTCCGCTTGCTCCACTGCTTCTTCAGCCCACCCCTTTTTAACTTATTAATCTGCCCCCATTGTTTCCTCTCCTCCCTGATATACCTGAAAAACTCTTCTCCCTGTTTAATTCCCTGTGCCAACCGCAGTTCCTTATCCGCCTTGGCTGCTCTCACCACCCTACCAGTCTGTCTGGAGAGCCTCTGGTACTCTTTTCTGTCCTCATCCCTTCCTAACTGCTTGAATCTTCAGAAGGCCAGCCTTTTTTGTCTCACCACCTCCCACACCTCCCTGGTCCACAGCTTGGTTTTCTAGCTCTGGCATTCTTATGGACGGCCCTAGTGCAGACTTACGTGGCCTCCAGAAGACCCCCCCCTTTATTATTTACCATTTGGTCTCTGTGTTCATGCTTGGATTAATCCCACTTAGGTGCCTCCCCAGGACTGCCGCCATGTCCACAAAGTCTGCCTCTCGGAAATCCACCACCATTGTTTTTGTACAAGTCCCAGTCCTTCCCGGATCTAGGAGAACCAAATTGTGGCACGATCACTTCCCACCAGAGGGTCCTCCACAATCAAATCCCTAACCATGTCCTCATCCGTCAGCACCAAGTCCAGAATACATCCCTCTCTGGTTGGTTCCCCCACCAGTTGGAATAGGAATACATCCCTGCCTGACCTTCTCTCCTACAGGGCACTTAGAAACTCATGCAGGAAAGCTGTCCATGCTTCTATGTCTCTCTGTTTTAAGTCCAACCTCCAGAATGGCCTTAACTCCCCAGGAAAATTCTAGAAGATAATTCCCATTTTGATCCCTCTGCCCAGTCTGCTCCCCCAGTTCTCATGGTTAATGGTTCAACTGTCTCAGAACCTCTCTGTTGCCACTCATTTCAATGACTTTTTTGCTACCTCTCCCTCCTCCTCCCTCTCCATCCTCATCTCTGCCCCACTCTTCTTCTGGGTTTCACTTCCCTCTGTTACTACTCGGGAAACCTTGCTTGCTCTTCCCTTGTTCAACCTGGCTAAATTCAGCCCCAGTGGTCTGGACTCTAAACTTCTCCATCTTTCTGTTCCTGCCATTGCCTTCCTCCAACTCACCTTCTCAACTGTTCCTTCTCCCTCGATGCTGTTTCCAGTTATGGAAGGCTGCCAAAGTTCCAACCTTCATAAATGGGGAGACCCCTCCTCCCTCCAGCAACTTTCATCTTATCTCCATCCTCCTTTCTCCTGCAAAGCTGCAAGAGGAGCTAGTCTACTCCAGGCTTGCTGACTTCCTGTACCCTTCCAACTTCATCTTCCTGTACCAGTCTGTTTTTTTGAAGAACCACTCCACCATCTCCTCCCTGCTGCTGGTCACTGACTCTGTCCTTACAGTACAGCAGCTATTTTCATCAATGTGCTCAAATCCTTTAATTCGGAGGTCAACCCTTTTCTCCTTGACAAGCTGAGATCTGACGGCCTCTCATCTCCCGCTGTTGACTGGCTCGGTTCCAACCTTATTGGCCATCAACAGTTGGTACAGGTAGGAGGCATCCTGTCACTTCCCCTTTCTATTCAGGCTGGGATCCCACAGGGCTCCATCCTGGGTCTCATCCACTTCTCCATCTTCCTGAAGGACCTCTCCTCTGTCTGTGCCAGTTCACATTCTGTAGGTATGCAGATGACAGTTATCTACACCTCTAGCCCCTAGACCATGGCTGTGAAAAACTTTCTCCTGCTTGACTTCCACAACGTACTGCACTGGTTCCACACTAACCAACTATGGGCCAACACTAAAAAGAAAAACTGTGCCCATGATCTTTGGCACCAGTCAGAAACTGCCCAGGATCTTCCCTTCCCCATCTTTACCACCTTGAAAGGTACCCCTCTTGAAGTGTTTTCTTCCTTCAAGTATCTTGGTGTGTGGCTAGAGAGTAGGCTTGACTTCTCTGCTCACATTGATGCCATCCACTCCAAGCTCCTCTCAAAACATGGTGCCTTGTACCATAACACAGACTGTCTGTCTCCCCATGTCTGCTGGGAGCTGGTCTCAGAAATGGTTCCCCCAGTTTCCGACAATTCAGATGTGATCAATAGCACTGTTCCCTCCTCTTCCTTCACCAGACTGGACACCCTCTGAAATGTATTTTGTCATTTTGCCACTGACTTCCCTCATGGGACTCATCACTGCTTCCTCTTCTTTTCCCTGTCCATTCCCTCTTGCCATCATGTTGCCAGTCTCACTGAATCTGCTTCAATTTCAAGTACTGGTTTGGGTCCCTATCTGCATACCTCTCCTCACTCCTCTCTCACATTCCCTCTGCCTCATCCTCCCTCTGCTCCATGAATCCTTGCACTTTCTCCCTTTCCCACCTGCACTCCTCTGCCAGGCAGTCTGCCTTCTCCTACTAATTTATTTATTTATTGATGTATTTGGTAATCAGGTAGGTACACTGGTCCCAGGGACCATTTTCAGGTATGACCCAGGCCATAAAGATGTCACACACAGTACAAAAATCGAGCAAAATCCTTGAGCGATACAAACATACAGTGCTTGAGAGTACAATGCACAAGGTTCAGCAATACAATACACAGGTGCTTTACAGTAGAATATACAAAGTTTGGCAATACAATACATAGGTTCGAAAATTTTAAATAGTGGACAGTGGCAGCAAAGGCAGGTAGTAACACATCTAAGTCAGTGAAACAACAGCATGTGAGCAAAATGGGGATGCAACACAGCCAACAGCTGAGGATTATAATCAGCGAGTGGCAGGAGGAAAGGCACTTGTCAGATTAGTAGGGTGAGAGGCCCACCAAAACATCCACCCAGGCAAAGATCAGAAAGTGCACTTGCAGGCCAAGGCAGTTAGAAGGACATTTAAAACATAATGGGTGCCTAATGAGTGAAATGAGGTTGGTAGGCTGGTCCAGAGCTTGGGGGAAGCTATGGAGATTGCTCTCTGTCCCATGGCAGTATAGCGCAGTGGGTTAAGGCTCTGAGCTGCAGATCTAGAGAACTGGATTTGAATCCCACAGCCACCTAAGTGCATACTCTGTGATCCTGAGCAAGTCACTTAACTCCCTTGTGCTCCCAGGTCACATCTGGAAACTAGCTTCGGCTTAGTGTGCTACTCCTGGTCAGGGACCCTGGTTTTCCATTTTACCAGTAACACGGTAACAATCACGAATCCTGCTTGGTTTATGGATTTTAATTCTTGTACCGTGCCTCACTGAAATTGCATGTCACTGCACAGAATCTCTAAGATTTCAGCATTTTTAATTTTTTTATTTCCTTTCTATGTCCCTTCTTACAGCATCAGTCTCCCACTTTCAGGCTGGGTGTCCTTAGCTTCACCCCCAGGTAATGCCCAGGTGCTCCTGTGGTCCTGCCCCTATCCTGCCTGGGTTGTACCCCCACCAGGTAGGAAGGGAGGGGACCCCAGGACATCCATACTCCCTTAGTGTGAGTCGGGAGCTCAGTGGGTCCCTCATGGAGCCTGGTTATGAAGTCTGGGGCACCTGGGTCTCTTCTGCTAGTGGCCAATGTGGGGTTATTGTTCCTGGTTTTCTGGTCTCTGTCCCTGAGGGCACTGGCACTAGAGGAGATCCAAGGAGGTAGGTCACATAGAGACATGCCACTGCTCCAGATTCTGGCTAGGGTCCTCTCCTCCTGATCACTCTGCAGCACCATTGCATCACCACCCGTGGTCACACAGGTGGTGGCAAAGCAGAAGGACCTGCAGCCCACCCTCCTGGAGGAGGAGAGCAGTCCCCCAGGTGCTCAATCCTACTCCCCTGGCCAGACCTCCAGCAACCCAAGTTCACTTCTGACCCTGAGTCGCTGGCATTGCAAGCAATAGTGCTACTGCAGCGCCAGCAGGCCGACCCCGATTTCCGCATCTTAAAATGAATGCTGCTGTGCTTTGCATTCTTTCTGCTTTGCTGCATATAGAGTCAGTAAGGAAATCACCCGCACTGCTTTGTTGTAATAACCATTCAGTTTAACCACCCATGCCTAGTGGTTAGAGTAAAAAGCAGTGAATGAACTGGGTACATCCAGCAGACTTGGGTTTGATTCCCACAACCTCCACTTGTGTACTGTGCGACTCCAAGCAAGTCACTTAACCTCCTCAGTTCTTCTAGGTCACTCCTGAAAACAGACAGTCCTGCCTAGTGTGCCTTACCTGCTTTACAAAGAACACAAAAAAAATACCAATATATGTTTACTACATCATTGAATAGTAGTCAGGGTACCATGTAATTTACCTGAGTTTTACTTGGGCTGAAATGATTTTGTATAGGTAAAGATAAATGTCCAGATACATTTTACGTGTTTTATAAGCTTGTTTTTAGATTTTAGTCAGGTGTTTATTGTATTCTTTGCATATAAGCATCTAGGTTGTAGATTGCTAAATGCAGGATCACTGTTACCAACTAGCTTATTCAAGTTTATAACCAGTAGGGCCATCCACAATCCTTAGTTGTTTGAATGAAAACTAGTCTGAATGAAAATATGTTCACAAAGAAGAAACTGCCTTACTACTTATGAAAATACTTCACAGTTAGCACCCCATTTAGGTGAATTGGATCATTTGCAGATTTTCTCCCACCTACTGTTTCAGTCTCTGTGACAACAAAAGGTTTTCTGATAGACTGCTTCAACAAAAAGCAAATGTTAAGTATTTAAGTGTACTTATGTTTGGCCAGTGGATTTTGAAAGCACAGTCAATGAGGTACAGAAGGTAAGACCCCAGGGGCTGTATGATGTTGGTGGGCAGCATAGTGCTCAATTCACATATGAACAAAGACATGAAAACTGGGAGACACCCTTTTCATGGACACCAAGGGAAAAAAAAGCATCCACATGTCTGGTAGATGCATAAATCCATTTGAACGTCCTCCACTAATCACTTGTGGATTTTTTAGGTGAAGACACTTTATTTCAAAGCAGCAGATTCAAGCAGTTTATTACCCCCTGGCCATTCACTCCTTCAGGCCTGCCAAGGCCCCCTACCATCACTGCTGAGTGCTGACCACCATCCACTGCCCCTTACTGCTGTGCTACCAGGTAACCCAAAGTAACCCTTCATTGAGTGGGCCTCTACCCCTGTGGGAGACTACTGGGGAGGAGAATTGCCCTAAAGAGCTTCCAGTGTATCCTGGGCATGGCAGAGGTCAGAACGGACACATGTCTGGGGATTCTTTCTTATGGAGGGACCAACAGCTGTCCTTCGGTTGGGTCAGTGGGTGCTCTCCCATTTTCTTGGGAGCGTGATAGGCCACATGATGTCAAGGCACAATCCAACGTCCATCACGCTCCCTCCTGCAGTGAGGGCTGACATGTTGTCATGCCTCTGGCCTCCACTAGGGGCCAGCAAATGCTGAGCCATGAACCCACTCTCCCTCCCAGAAGAAGGTGAGTGGTCATTGGATACTCAAGCCTTCACCCTCCAGCTGACTCTCCAACACCCAAGTCTGTTCCCTAACCCTGGTCAGCAGTGTCACAGGCAGAAATCCAATTCAGGCAGTTAAATTATAGATAGGAAAAAACAAAGGTAGTCCACCTTAGTGGTGATGGTTCAGATTAATTCACATCTGAGTTCTACAAGCAAAGAGACCAAGTCATTTGTAACTTGTGCATGTCGGGTGTGGATGCTGAAGAAAGGGGATCATAGTGCTGTCACTACTGCCATCACCCCAGAGGGATGTAGACTGCATTGTTGCTACTGCCATCACACTGAAAGGGTGGGGGCTGTAGTGCTTCTGCCATTACCACTGGTGGATGGGCAATGTAGTACTGCTGCTGTCCCACCTGAGGGATGGGGAGCATAGTGCTGATTCTGCCATCACACCTGAGGAATGGTGAACGTAGTACTGCTGCGATCACACCTAAGGGATGGGGGCCACAGTGCTGCTGCTTCTGTCACACCTGAGGGAGGGAGGTTGTAGTGCTTTTGCTGTTTCCATCCCACCAGTGGGATGGGGGTCGTAGTGCTGTTGGTGCTGCCATCGTACCTGAGGGATGGGGCCGTAGTGCTGCTTCCATTACACCTTAGGGATGGGGGCTGTAGTGTTGCTGCTGCCATCACATCTTGTACCTAAAATAACTTTAAATTGGTACTTGGATGGAAGGATGTGTAATAGTGGAAATCAAAATTGCTAAAATGCATATTAGCAGAGTTAAAAATTGTTAAATAAAGTACAGAAAACCAAACACCAGTAAAAGCGGATTTTGGCTTAGCAGACACTGGTGACAATACCGTTTTTTACAATGTGCAAAATGGAATATGGCCTTTCTCAATCCCGGTAAACCAGTGCCCCTGCTCCTGGTTAAATAATGTTCCCTTTCCCTTCCCTTTCCCATGTCAGTAGAAGTCTGGGGATAGTCAAGCAAACATTCAGAGGAGGACCTCAGTTCCTGTGTGCTGTGTTTGATGTTGAGAAATCTAGTTAACGGAGAATAGACACCATCATTGAAGGATTTGTAGATAAGAAACATAGAAACATAGACTTTGATGGAGATAAGGACTGCTTGGCCCACTCAGTCTGCCCATTTCCCTACCTACTGGATAAGCTGCAGATCTTAGTTAACCAACAGCCTACTGTACTTCCTCCTACCCCCCACTAGAATTGCCTTATGTCTGTCTCATGCATTCTTGAATTCCTCCACTGTTTTTGACCCCACAACCTTCCCAGGAAGGCCATTCCATGTGTTCACCACCCTCTCCGTGAAACAATACTTCCTCACGTTGCTCCTGAGCCGTCCCCTCTCTATCTTCAAATTGCGCTCCCTTGTTCTTGCACATCTCTTTTTCTGAAATAGGCTGCCCTCTTGGACTTTGTTGATTCCCCTGAGGTACTTGAAAGTTTCTATCATGTCGCCCCCTTTTCCTTGTGGGTATACATATTAAGCTCTTTTAGTCTCTCTTCATATGGCTTCTGGTGCAGACACTGCACCATTTTAGTTGCCCTTCTCTGGACTGCCTCCATCCTGTCTATGTCCTTGCGGAGATGGGGTTTCCAGAACTGCATGCAGTACTCAGATGGGGTCTCACCAACTGTCTGTACAGAGGGATAACAACTTCCATTTTCTACCGGAGATGCCTCTCCCTATGCATTCCAGTATCCCCCCAGCCCTCCTTACTGCCTTCTCACATTGCTTGCTTACCTTTAGGTCATCTGATATAACTACCCCCAGGTCACTTTCCATTTTTGTTGTTGTTAGTACTCTCCCCCCCCCACTGTGTATTCTTTCCCTGGTTTTTGTTTCCCAGGTGCATTCCTTTGCCTGGAATCTAAGCTGCCATATGTTTGACCATTCCTCCAACCTTGCCAAGTCCCTTCTCATCCTTTCCACCCCCCCTTGTGTATCAACCCTGTTGCAGATCTTTGTATTATCTGCAAAGAGGCATACTTTTCCTTCCAGTCCCTCTACAATGTCACTTATAAAGACATTAAAGAGTACCAGTCTCAGTACTGAACCCTGCGGTACCCCGCTAGTAACCCCCCCTTTCTTTTGAGTGGACTTTGTTTACTATTACCCTCTGTGTTCTGTTGTCCAGCCAATTTTTTTACCCAGGCTACCACCCTGGGACCCCTCCTAGGCTGATTAACTTGTTTATTAATCTTTTGTGTGGGACTGTGTCAAATGCATTGCTAAAATCTAAGTAGGCCATGTCCACAGCCCCTCGCTGGTTTACTACTTTGGTCACCCAGTCAAAGAAATCTATGAGATTCATCTGACATGATCTTCCCACTGTGAATCTAAGCTGCCTTGGGTCCTGTGCCCTGTTGGCCTCTAGGTACTCAACAATTCTTTCTTTCAGAAGAGAGTTCATCATTTTCCCTACCACTGAGGTCAAACTAACAGGTCTATAGTTTCCTGCCTCTGCGTTGCTCTCACTTTTGTGAAGGGAAATCACATCTGCCATTTTCCAGTCCTCAGGCACCACACCATCCTCCCATGATTTGTTAAAAAGGATAGTCAGTGGTGTCATTAGTTCTCCCCTTAGTTCTTTTAGAATTTTGTGGTGAATCCCGTCAGGCCCATTGCCTTGTCCACTTTCAGTTTTAGGAGTTCTTTCAGGACCCTTTCTTCTGCGAATGGGCTGTTATTGGCCCCCCTATCCAGAGTGCTTCTGTTGATTGGTTTAGGTACCTCCCCCTCCTCTTCATTTGTGAATACTGAGCAGAAGTATTTGTTCAGTATCCCTGCTTTTTCACCGTCACCCTCTGCCCACCCCCTCCCCTTTATTAAGCCTCACTATCCCGCCCTTTGTCTTTTTTCGCTTCCTAATGTACCTATAAAAGGTTTTATCTCTCTTCTTAACTGAGTTGGCTATCTTTTCCTTGGTTTGGGCCTTTGCTATTCTGACTACCTTCCCCGCTTCCTTCTGCTTTAACTGGTACAATTCTCTGTTCTGCTCCTTCTGTGTTTCCTTATACTTCCTGAATGCTATCTTTTTCTCCCTAACCTTCCCCACTACCTCTTTTGAGAACCATAGTGTTTTTTTTCCTTCATTTTGATTGGTTTATTTGCTTCATACAAAGGCTTGTTGCCTCTGTGATGGCAGTTTTGATTTTTCCTCATTGTTCCTCCACCCCGCCTTCTTGCCCATTTGCTAATGCTTTTCTGAGGCACTCTGCCATTTTGCCAAAGTCAGCCCTCCTAAAGTCCAGTACCCTTGCTTTTGTATGGCTTGACTCTATGGCTGTGTTTATTGTGAACCACACTGTTTGGAGGTCGCTTGTTCCCAGATGGCTACCCACTTCTAAATCTGAGATTCTCCCTCTGTCCCCATGTAAGAGTACCAGGTCTAAGATTGCTCCCTCCTGAGTGGGTTCCAACACTAGCTGTTTGAGGCATTCCCCCTGTAGGGCATTGAGAATGACCCTGCTCTTGGATGTGGCTGCAGCAAAGGTGCTTCAGTTTACATCTGGCATATTCAGCCCCCCCATCAACTATATCTCCCCTTTTTCTGCCATTCTAAGGATGTCTTCTATCATTTCCTTGTCCATTTCCTCCCCCTGAGAAGGGGTCTGTATACAACCCCTGTGTGAATTGTGGTGCCATTTCCTGTCTCCAGGGTGATCCACAGTGCCTCCTCTCCTCCCTGTTTACCCTTTAGTTCTGTTGCTTTGATCCCTTCCTTTATGTAGATAGCTACTCCTCCTCCTCCTTTACCCTCCCTGTCCCTCCTGTAGATTGTCTACCCTGGTATGTTGACATAACAATCATGAGAAGTCACAATAGTCATACAATTAAAGTACCAGGGCACCCCCCCCCATTTTGCTGCATTAAAGCCTGCAATTTTTTTAAATAATTCCAATATTCTTACTTTTCATACATTTTGGAGGGGCTCTCCATTCTCATTATCCAGCTGAACCATGATTAATGAGAACTAAGAGCCCTCTGAAATGTATGAAAAGAATATTGGAATTATTTAAAAAAATTGCAGGCTTTAATGCAGCAAAATGGAGGGGGGGGAGGAGGGAGTGCCCTGGTACTTTAATTGTATGCTTCTGTTCAGTCACACACCAGGAGCCACCCCACTAATTTCACTAAGTTGTATTGTAAATACAGGGGTTGAGCTTGCAAACCTTTTGTACTGAAGTCACAAGAGTCCCCATAAGGACGTCTCGATGTGTCTGTGGGTCGAGCCACCCGAATGTCACATACAGTGAGTAGTGATGGGTATTGTATGGGGCTAGCAAGACAAATCAGCAAATGTTATTGCAGGCAGTGTTTAGACATGAGAGTTGGTTAGACCTTCCTTTCCTCTGGAACCTGCTCCCCCCACTTTCTGTCTCTCCCCCTCTCCCATACCCCTCAGACATCAGCTAAAACAGCACCACCCTATTCCTGCCTGACACAACCTCCCTAGTGAGGACCGTACTTTCCAACTGGCAGGCTTCCACCTAGGGTCTACCCCTACCTGAATTTTGTCTCCTCCCAGCAGCTACCACACTGCTGTTTTGTTACATGCACTGTTCACTTCACTTTATTCTGCATATCACTGGTACCCAATAGAACGGAAAAATAGAAACAGTGTAACATTGTTTTTGCATTTTTGTTTGTTACTGCACTTTTACCATGTTAACCAGTGCATCTGCACCTTACTTTGTACCATGTGATTGTTGCTGCGTATGCTGCTTTATTAAACTCCCCTTCCTCTTCTCCTGGGTTGCACCTCAAAAGAGTCTTGACTCAGTGTGCTTTTCCCAGTTGCCAATTTTTAAATAAATAAAATAATTATAGTATATGCATAGCAATAACATTTATTTTTATTGAGGTAAATGAAAATATATATTTATTTACGTGGTCCTGCTGGTCTGGATAATAGGATTGTTCTTTTCATACTGACCCCAGTTATATATAGAGGATTGTGTATGATAAATCATACACAACAAGGCATTTTTTTAATTGAATGGTATCCATGGTAACTAGAGACCTCGAGAGCACAGCTCAAGAGGTCTCGTTACCACAGAAACCACAAGGTTAGAAAACTGCCTTGTTTGTGCATAGTTGCTCATAATTAATCTTTTATAGTGTATGGGCAACCATTGCTTGGCTCCTATGACTAAAAAAAAACCTGTAGTATTTAAAATGTGTTTATTCTGGCATGGTTCTCTCCAGCGATGTTCTCTTCCTGACCACCTCTCAGAGCTGTGGCCACTTCAGTGCGCATGTACGAAGACGTTCAATGTTGTGCTGCAGTAGTGACATATCTGGTGCAACACAAAAATAATTTGTCATCACTACTGCATCACAACAAGGCTGTTCTAGTGATGGAATTCCATCCAGAACAGTATTCCAACATACGCTATAAATACATAACTGCATAAATAAATAAAAAAAGCATACGTACGTACATCAATACATACATACATACATACATACAAAAATAACAAAGTAACTAACTAAAATATACTGTATGTAGCCCCCTTATAGGGTCTAACTTGTATACTGCCTAGATTTGGGATTCATGGACAGCAGTGGACTTGCTGTGCATTAGCCCTCAAGACTTGGAATTGGGACTGAGCTGTGTATACTGTTTGGGCACTGTGGGGCTGGCATCAGTAGTGTGACAGTCACTGAACTGCTTACATGTCAGTTTCAAGCAAGCAATCATTTCTGCATTTCACCCTGTGCAGTGATGTACCATTTTGACACCTGTGTCACATAACTGATTTTGCCCATTTCTGACTGCCATCATCATGTGTGTCAGATTGAGAAGTAACCAGTTAGGGAACTCAAGATTCAACCAGTCAGAGAGGGTTTTTGCCCAGCCAGTCAGAATATTTATTCAGCTGGCAATAGCCTGAACACAACTGACATGAACACGTGTGCCATCCTTTGCTTTGGGCACAAATATGCCAATCAGTTAGACATCAAATTCAGGTGCGCCAACTGGGCATAGTGTGAGGGACAGCTGTTGTCCATAAATTACAATATGAGGATAGAAACTGTATAAAAGAGAGTGACACACTGTGAATGGCAGGCTTTTGGGGGGGAATCTGTGTACTTGACAGTGATGTTGAAACCATTGAGACATGTGATCAGGTGCTCCCGGACCAGGACCCATGTACTGGCTGACTAGTTAACTGAGAGAAGAGATTGAGATGGTAAATAGTGTTGGTTCAAGTGCTGCAATTGGTACAGCCATAGTTGAGTGCCATGAGTTTGAGGAGAGTGAGACAGGCTAACGGTCTGAGTGAAAGCAACAAAAATGCAGGTATTTACTTTTTACAGTGCAAAGCAAGGTAGCATGAGCCCTGCATTAAGCATAAGACCAGTCATAACATTGTTCATGCAGGAGCTCATCATGACAGTCTTAACTTTCTTCGCCCAAGAACCTGCAGGCCCTTTGTGAAGCATAAGATCAGTCATAACTTTCTACATGCAAGGTCCTGCAGGCCCCGCATGAAGCAGGAGAACACTCACAGCTTTCTTGGCACAGGACCCCTGTCCTGTAGCTTGAAATAATAGACCCGTGGGCATGACCCTGGATCTATAGCTTGGCCTTGGTTCACCAGACTAGGGGCTGAGGAAGGATGATAGACTATATTAAAAGAAAGCCCTAATGCTATGTTTTCCTCCTTTTGTGGCTATTGAACATTAACAATGCATTTCCAAAGTTTTATGCAATGAATCTCCTTCTTTTATGAGAAAGCAGTGTCATAACTTGTTTCATGCAGGACCCTTCAGCCCGGCACAAAGCAAGACATGCAGGACCCTTTGGGCTCTGCACAAAAATGAGCTAAGTCATAACTTGCTTCACCCAGGGAACTTTAAGCCTTGCATGAAGAAGAATGCACAAGGCCCTTTGGGCTCTGTGTAAAACAGGACCTTAGTTCTAATTTGATTCATGCAGGGCAATTCATGCCCTGCAAGAACCAGGATGCACAGGGTCCTTTGGGCCCTGAATGAAACAGGAGCTGAGTCCTATCTTGCCCTGCACAAAGTAGGATGTAAAGGGCCCTTCAGACCCTGTGTGAAATGCATACATAACCTTCTTACTATTTTGGTTATGTATCCCCTTAATTGTAGTACAAAACATAATTTTTTTGGTCATGTTCACAACTGTTTTTTTGTGTTTTTGCTTTTAAGCATTTTGTTCCTGTAGGACTTAAAACATTTTTCATGGCCATTTTGCTGCTTTAAATACATGCACGTGGACTTAGCCATTTTGCTACAGCTTACAGCAAAATGGAGGTCACTCATAACTTTCTTTACCCAGCGCTCCAGATTTGTAGGATTAGACCAGGAGACCCATGGAGCATGGTCCTTGACCTATAGCTTGACTTCAGGTAATAAGACTTAGGGCTGGAGGTGAGGAGTGGACATTATGGTTGAAAAAACCCTAATGCCACATTTCCCTTCTTTTGTGGCATTGTAACCCTAATGTATGCATTAACTGTTTTTTATAAAGTAGAATCACAATTTACTTTGTGTAGGACCCTTTGGGATAATGAGACATAACGTTCTTACTATTTTGTTTGTATATGACTTTAATTGTAGTACAAAATGTACATAATTTTTTGGGGGGAGGATAATGTTTTTAACTGTTTTTTGTGTTTCACAGCTTTAAATATTTTGTCCATGTTGTACTGAGAACATTTCTCATGACAGTTCCACAAATAACTCACAAACTGAAAGAAATATATTGGGCAGAATTCTCAAAAGGGATACACCAAGTGCACCCAAGATGCATCGACACATCCCCAAGTTGCATACTGGCACGATTCTTTAAGGGGTCTGATGTGCAGGCACATCCCTGATGTGCCAACACATTGCAGATGTGCCACACACCGCACATAATGATAAGCGGTGCATCTGTACAGGGGCATGCCCATGCATATGGTGCACAGCCCCATTCACAACTCATCTTGGAGGTGCATCCCCAGAGCAAGTCCGGATATGCGCCTCCAAGAGATAAGTCTACTTCGAGTAGACTTAAGTGGGTGGCCACCCATAGGTAGGCTGCTGTACTGTACACAGCAGCATGGCAGCCTACCCACCCTGCTGGTCTAGAGTACCTCCCTTCCCTGCCCGAGTCCACGTTGCAATGTCACTCACTGTGGAGGTAGATATGGTGCACAGACTCCCTCCCTACCCATAGCCCCTGAGACAAGCAGCCACTGAGGCAGTACTGTGAAATGCACAGAACCCCCCACCCAGCCCATAGCCCCTTAGGAATGTTGCACAATGCAGTGGTAGAGGAGTTGTACCAGAATCCCCACCCTCTCTCCCAACCCCGACCCAATTAAAACATATCCAAGAGACGCTCCCTTCCCTGGTAGTCCAGTGGACCCCCTTCACCCCCACCGACTCAGGCACCCAACCCCCCATCCCAGCAGGTCCGGCTGATTGGTGGGTAGCATAACTCACCACATTCCACCATGGCTGCCCACCAACAGAGCTGTCTGTGAGTGACAGCTACTGTACTACTGAAAGCCCATTAGTGGACCCTGTTGACCAATGGGCTTGCAGTGAGTACTCTACAGTACTCTGTCATTCACAAATGAATGCCACCTGGGTTCACTAACAGGCTATAATTTTATCTTGTCACAGTGCCTCCTCTTCTAGAGGTGATGTCGATCAAGAAAATGTACTGGTAGATGTATGACATGTAACCTTACAGGAAAGAACACACCGACAAAAAAATTGGTGTTGCATTCCTAAATGAAGACAGCACAAAAAAACATGTAAGGGGGCTACTCACCAAAAATAAGACTGTAGGAAAAATGCTTTGTGAAGTGGAAGATGGTGGCTGTGTGCCAGCTATGTGTGCTGGCAGTATAGCCTAGAGGTTAGCATAACAAGCTGTGAATGAGCTTGGTACATCCAGCAGACCTGAGTTTGACTCCCACAACCTCCAGTTGCATACTGTGTGACTCTAAGAAAGTTACTTAACCACCCTAGTGCTCCCAGGTTGCCCCTGAAAACAGGCACTTGTGCCTAGTGAGCCTTATCTAGTTACCCAAAAAATCATACCAAAAATCTTGAGTTTTGCTGAGAGGAGAAGTATATACCTATATATGAGCCTGACTTCAGTTGTTGGTAAACTGATGGAGGCTGTGCTAAAGGAGAGACTAATAACTTTTCTAGAATTTAACAGAGTTCAGGACCCCAGGCAACATGGTTTCATGGCAGGCAGATCCTGCCAGACAAACTTGATTGCCTTCCTCGACTGGGTGACAAAGGTGCTGGATCAAGGAGGGGTGATGGACGTGGCCTACCTTGACTTCAGTAAAGCTTTTGACTCAGTACTTCATAGAAGACTCCTAAATAAGTTCAAAGGTGCAGGAGCGGGACAAAAAATGGTGGACTGGGTAAGAAAGTGGCTAACCGGGAGAACACAGAGTGTCATGGTCAATGGGAGTACATCTGGGATGAGAGAGGTTATCAGTGAGCTGCCTCAGGGGTCCATCCTGGGACCCGTCCTCTTCAACCTGTTCATTAGTAACATCTCAGAGGGTCTAGAGGGAAACGTGTGTCTGTTTGCAGATGATAAAAAGATCTGTAACAGGGTCGACACACCCGAAGGAATAAACAGGATGGCATCTGATCTACTGAAGTTTGAAGCCTGGTTCAGAACATGGCAATTGAAGTTCAACACAAAAAAGTGTAAGATCATGCACTTAGGGCATACTATCCCAAGAAACATGTACTTCATGGATGGGGTATAATGGGATGCTACACAGCAGGAAAGGGACCTAGGGGTTATAATATCAAGCAAATTAAAGGTGGCCAAACAGTGTGAGAAGGCAGTGTCAAGGGCTAGTGGCATGCTGGGACGCATTGGGATGGGTATCACCAGTAGAAAACGTGAGGTGATAATGTCCCTGTATTTTTCCCTGGTGCAGCCTCATCTGGAGTATTGTGTGCAGTTCTGGAGACCACCCCTGATCAAGGACATAAATAGAGTGGAGGCTGTTCAGAGGAAAGCCACCAAAATGGTGCATGGTCTACATCAGAAACCATATGAGGAAAGGCTAAGGGAATTTAATTTGCACTCTCTGGAGCAGCGAAGAGAAAGAGGAGATGTGATGGAGACTGAAGGGTGGTAAATTCTGGGGGAACAGTAGGACGTTCTGCTTCACTGAATGAGTGGTGGATGCATGGAACCAGCTGCCTCTGTCAGTAGTGGAAGTCAAGATAGTCAGCACCTTTGAATTGGCATTGGACAGATACAAGGAAATGGTGGCTACAGGGAAGAAATAAGAGACGGAGGGAGTAAAAGAAAAATGGGCAGACTAGATGGACCGTAAGGTCCCCTTCTGCTGACACTTTCTATGTTTCTATACTGTGTTGAAATTCAGATGGTATAAAGTGTCATTATTATTTAAAAAATGGTATGTCATAGCATTCTGGTTCAAATGAGCATATTGTCTAATATACATGGAATTTACTACCTTGAAAGAAGGGCAATGTTCTTGTTCTCCTCATCCTACAGAGGCCACTGCTCTGGTTGACTGATTGTCAACTCCATGGGACAAGGCCTTAGAGCAGACCTGGGTGCCCTGTGGGAGAAGTGATTCTTAGCAGGTACTCAGCTGACAGAGTTTGTTTGGTGGAGATGTGTGGCAGAAACATGTTTAGAGCCTGGAGCTGGAGGTTTGGAAAAGGACCAAGGATCAAGAGGCCAGACATCTGTGGAGCTGTGTTGGATGGAAAGAAATTAAGAGCTGTGACTTGGAACCATGGGATAACTTTATGCATAGCTTGTGGTTTCGAAGGAATCTTATCTAAGCTATTGCAGATATTGGACTCTTTGTTTGATTCCAGAGTGTATGTAAATGCAAAAGTTTTAGGAAATAAAATTTATTGCAAAAATTATAGGAAATAAAATTAATTTTACACCAGGAGGGTAGACATACTACAAATTTGACAAGCCTTTTAAAAAACTAAGAAACTGGACTTCAGAATCTTTGTGCTTCACATCAAGCCCTAACCAAAAGTGCCATACATTTTCGTTAAGATTAGGGAGAAAGCTTTAGTTCCTGTTTTTTTTTTTATTTGTTTATTCAGGTCATACATATTTAGATTCACAAAGCACAAGCATTTGCAACAGCTCCCCTGTCAACCTCTGGGAAATGCTGTCCACCACCACATACAGTATACCATTTTACTGCTAATACATTCAGAATGCCTAAATTTATGTTACAATAACCCTTTTTTTTATTTAAGCCCCCCCTTGCCTGCAATTCACACTCTCTTAGATGGCAAACACCATAGCCTTTTTAAGACTGCAACCACCTGAAGCAAACAGAAAAGAATAAAACAAACATAGTTAACTATTCTATTATATTACATGAAGAGGGTGATAGCTATCATTGGGTACTCCTCTGTCTCTAATCCTCTTTAGAGGGGGCTGTAACCGTCTAGGGATGTCCACATTCTAATGAGCACATGTGCTTCTGGGCTAAGCTTCTCCCTTCCCCCTCCTTCCCCAGCCACCTACCTGTTAAGTGGAGTCTCAGCACTTATACATACTTCTCCTGTACTTACTCTCTTTTTTTCTCACTTACAGGATTCTGGTTATTTCCCGGCCACATCTCCAGAGATCCCTCTTTCAGCTTGCCCCCTGGAATAGAGCATAACATTGGGGCACTCACATTATAATTTGTCTCAAAGCCCCCACCTCCCCAACAGTCAGTGAGTCTATATAGGTCTCCAATTTATTAATAAACAGTTCTTCCCTGCCACACCTTTGGTGTGTCAGGCATTCAAGAGCCAGATTATCTATCACCAAACTCTTCCATTGTCCCAGGGTAGGCCTTACATGAGAGACCCAGGTATTTTGTATACATTGCCTTGCCATTGTCAGCAAAACTTGAACCATTCAGATCACCATCCCTTCCAACCCTCACTCCCCAATCTTTGATTCGAAAATAGCAAAGAAACTGCCGTGTCCACCGCCTGAATAAGCTTAGCTCCTGTCACTTCATGCGCAATGGCCAACTAGAAAGGTAGTAGTGCCCCACACTCCCAGAAGTAATGTAAATAAGTCCCCCTGGCTCTATAGTTCTTGTTTTTTTAAAGAAAATCTAAAATACTAAATTTTATTTTTGTGCGTTTAGAATCCACGTGATTAGCCCTCTGATGATATTACAATGTCATGCTCTACCCACTGAAAAGCCATTATGTGGAAGCTGAAGTTAGTAACGGGCCAGTTTACGGGAAGAGTGCAAGATGGTGATCTGAAATATACTGTAGTCTTGCAAAGAAATTTTAAATCTAAAAAAATCCAAAGGAAATTATGTTCTTTCAAATATGGTTTACAGTATTTGTATTTTATCAGTAGAAAAGCTTTTACTGCAGATGGCAAAACGAGTCTTGCAAAGCCATTGTAAGATTTAGAAAACTATCTTGGTGTTTTTGTGTATGATGGAGCTGAAAGTATATGCGTTCATCTCAGTTTTTATTTGTCACAGAAAGAATAGCATAGATAACTGAAGTATCACAAATCTTATTGCTGCTAGACCTTTTTCTACCTTAATGGTTCTTGTACCATTTAATTGTCTTGGGATATTCACCTTACTGCTATTTGGAACCTAAAAGAGGTGTTAATATTGAGGACCACAGGACAGCAGGATGATCTTTTATTCAGTTCTCAAAGCAAATTCCTACTTTTGGAGACTGAACATTATCAGCAGGTCTAAACCTCACTCTCAGGTTTTTGGCAATAATGGGCATGCAAGGAATCACAGACCTGTTGCATAAGAGTAATAAAGCTTGTTTATTACTATCAAAAGGAAAATCACAGTTGCCCTAAGCAGTTATTACCAATAGGAACTGGGAGCCAATGCTAAGTGTTCCCTATACCTTGAGGAATCTCCGTGTCTCCTGGGGTCTCTGAGGTAGAAGACGTAATGTCTCACATTATATACCTAAGATAATTACCATGGTTACTGTAAGATAGAAACATTTCTAGTTACAGAGATGAGCCCTATTGGCTAAATTAGAGGTGGCTCCTCAGTCCAAGATAACATTATACAATTTTGTTATAGTTATAACTTTGTAGGAACAACGAGATGCAGTTTGTATATAGCTGTGTAGTAATACAAATCATCAGAAGATGGCAATGCCGACTCATATATCATAATCATTACAAGGACACAGATGTCCTAACATCTTGTAAGCAAGAAATACATGTGTATATTGAAAAGTAAAGTGTATAGCAACAATGTGCATACAAATCCTGACATCTACTCTTAGGCCCAGATATTCAAAAGGGTTGCGCCAGCGCAATAGGGTTGCGCCAGCGCAAGTCCAAAATTGCGCCATAGTGCGATATTCAGCAGGAGGCAGTTGCGCCACAGAAAACATGCTGAGCAACAGCGCAATGCAAATGAAGGTATGCGCAACCGAAGGGGGTGGAACCATGCATAAAAGTGCTCAATGCGATATTCAAAGGCTTGCGCAATGCACAACAGTGGATCAGGCGGAAGTTGCGCCACGGCGGAAATGAGCCAAAATAAAAAGGCTCAAGGAAGAGGAGCAAGAATGTGACAGGGAAGTCACATGAGGCAACGAGACAGAGCAGGCCAGAGCAGGAAACAGTGCAGGCCAGGGAGTGCACAGAACAGAAGAGGGGCAAGGGAAGGTGTGTGGGGCCACAGAGTGCAGAGGCCAGAGGTGTACCCGGTACAGTGGAGGTAGCAGTCAGGACAGCGGGGGTAACAGATCAATAACAGCCAGGGGGGGAACACAAGCCAGGGAGATGGACAGTGCCAGTTTCCACATGGAAGCTGTAATGAGGGGAGTGAGAAGGCATGCTGCAGGGGGATGTGGCAGTGGAAGGGCCCGTCGGCGGTATGCCCCAACAGGCAGTACCGTGCCCACATCAGCTTTGAGCTGTATTCAGATGTAGAGATTGTGGGCCGGTACCACCTGAACAGGGCAATACTGAGGCGGCTCTGTGAGCTGAGCAGTGATGTGATGCAGGTACCCTCACGACGGAGTCACGCTCTGTCAGTGGAGACAAAGGTAACAGCCTGCATGTGCTTGCTTGCCATGGGTACCTTCCAGAGACCAATAGGGGACACCACAGGCATTACACAGTCATCCACGTCATGCATCCTCACCCAGTTCCTCAGCGCACTGCTGCCACATGCTGTGGAGTACATCCTTTTCCCCAGCAGCGTGGCAGAGTGTACAGCAAACATACAGGAGTTCCACAGGGTAGCACGTATGCCTGGCATGCTAGGGGCGATAGACTGCACCCATGTGACCATTTTCATGCCACCTGGCCCCTATGGGGCTGCCTATCTTAATCAGAAGGGGTTTTCCAGTGTCAACTGCCAGGTGGTGTGTGATGCCAGTGGGCACACCATCAATGTCTGTGCCACGCACCCTGGTGGAGCACACGATTCATTCATATGGTACCAATCAGCACTGTGCTATCGATTCGAGAGTGGGGACATCCCCACAGGACATCTAGTGGGTGAGTATGCATGTAGGATTGGCAAAGTGGGAGCAAGGGTGGGTAAGCCACAGGTGCCATGGGAGTGGCACACAGGGTTAGGGGCAATATGAGCCTGAACATGACACTAACCTCCACTATCTCCACACAGGTAACAGTGGTTACCCACTCCGTCCCTGGCTGCTCACACCCTACCGTCGGCCCACGACCCCATCACAGCAATGCTTCAATGAGGCACACGCCGCTACTCGCAACATCATCGAGCGGGTGTTTGGGATGCTGAAGGCACGCTTCCAATGCCTAGACACCTCCGGCGGTGCCCTACAGTACAGCCCCTCAAAGGCCTGTGGGATACTCCTGGCCTGTTGTTTCCTGCACAACATGGCCAAAGACTGTGGGATAGCCATACAGGTCGAGGAGGGGGACAGCGATGGGGACGCTGGTGATGCCGGTGATGATGGGGATGAGCAGCCCCCTTGGACGACGTGACCCCCGACTGATCCGGCTGGCCCAGCTGCACCGGGACACCATCACAGAGGAGCACTTCACACAACACAGGTAAGTCATGGGACCATGTGCAACCAACAGTGGCTAGGGCACAACCCACATACACACAGGGAAACACACCAGGGGTGCATGACGGCGAGGGAAGTGGCAGGGTACAGAAGCACAAACACACAACCAGGGAGGGGTGAACAGTAACACGCCACATGGACAGACACACACGCACACACCAGGCAAAAAGTACACAGGGGTCAGGTGCACAGCAAAGCAGGAACAGACATGAGAAACACACATGTCCACAGGCCACCACCACCACCTGTACTGTCCCTGTACGTGTGTTAGATGCTGGGCACCCTTGCACTTTGGTGTACAGAGCAATGCAGGCATCATCATGCACACGCACCTGTGGACAGCAGTCGGGAGGGTGTGCAGGTGGTCCGTGTGTCGGCGTGTAGAGCAGGGCACCCCCTGGTGCACTGCCGACCAAAACACACATTGCACACAGGGCAGCATCAGACAGGGCCACACTGGGAGACAGCTCAGTCATGTGGCACCGTGCCATGGCCACCTCGGATGCATGGGTGGCCCCGCCGAGACCCAGCAGCACTGGCAGGCTGAGCATGGGCCACATGGGGTGGCACCGATGGACCACCAGGAGTCCCACTGCACGAACGCGACCTTGTCCGCACAGGGGTCTGCAGCATACTGAACATACCTGCACCAGGACCAGATATGGGCATGTCCACAGGTGGTGCACCTACATCACCGCTGAGCCCTGTACCCCCAGTCCCGGTGGGTGACTGCTGCTGCTGCCCCTCCACCTGCTGTGCCCATGCCAACTCCGGGTGGCTGTCCGCAGTGGACAGGCCCTCCACTGCTTACCCCTGCAGATGCATAGGATCTGTAACAGAAAGGAAGGACACGTTAGTGCATGTGAACTACCTTCCCCCCCACCATGACATACCATGCAGTGATGGGCTACCACATGTCTGGAAGCCACCTCCAGAAACACCCTCAATGGCACTGCGCTGCATGCTTGCAGTGAGCATGTCCTCCGCCGGGGTCAGCTGCACCACCTCCGGCTGTCCACCGCCTGTAGCAGCATGTGCCGCCCTGATGGCTGCAACCTTCTCCATCACCCTTCTCCTGTCGGTCCCCATCTTCTTTTTACACTCCTGCACAGAGTGCTGGTGGCTGCTGTGCAGGTTGACGGCACGTGCCACCCCCTCCCATGCAGCAGCATGGGCCTGAGGGGTGCCCCACCATCCACTGAGAAGTAGCTCCTCAGCCAGGTAGGCCTCAAACAGTGCCTCTGTCTCCACCTTCGTAAAGTTGGGCCTCCTCTTCCGCCCATCATCATCCTCCTCACCCAGTCCTCGCTCAGTCATTTCACAGCCTGTATGGGTGAGAGTGGTCACCTGTGACTGTGCAGTACACAGCAATTCTCTGGGGCCATGGTCCAGAACAGCACAATGCATGCAACTCACCTATCAACTGCAGTAACCGAATATGGCCACTGCAGATCAGTGTCGCACATTTATAGCGCAATGCATGCAAATTAGGACTGGAGCAACTTTAATGAGATGCAAATCACGCCGCTGCACCATTGAATGGCTGATTGGATGATTTGCATATGATGGCTGAATATTGCGCTGTTGCGCTTTGTGCAATACGGTTGAGCCGGCTGAACCAATGGCGCAGTTCTGTGACTGCGTAGCACACCGCACTGCACATGACCAGGTAGCTTACAGACGTCTGCTGCACTGATGACGTGCTGTGCGTGATCGGCAATTCAGGATACGGCCACCATTGTGCCAGTGGTGCTACAGCGACGGTCACCACATGGCGCTGTGGCACAACTGTGCAATAGTCCACTGTGGCAATGGCACACAGGTGACCAATCATGCTGGACATGTAGACTTCTGATGGCGCTGTGCGTGGCCTTGCGCCAGAGACCCATGACCCTGTGCCCGACCTTTGCCCCCTTGGTGCTGTAAGTATGGCATGTCTGCAGCTCTATCGCACTGTTCGGTAACAGCGTGATAAGGACTGGCGGCACTATACGAACAGCTCAATAGGGACTAACTGAGTTGAATTGCACAACATTTCCACGTGGGGTTGCCGTGCTGCAGAGCGCCATATTGCCTACTATATACATGCAGGGATGGCATGCAGAAGAGCACCACAGTGGAGTGCGTTGGAGCTTGCCAACCTGGTGGCCATAGTGGAGCCTCACCATGGCTCACTGTTTGGGGATGAACCCCTGAACATGGCATGCACACATGTGTGGCAGCAGGTGGCCACTGCACTGGAGGAGGCCACTGGCCGGCGGCGCTCAGCGGAGCAGTGCAGGCACTGGTATGGTGACCTGCGGAGGAGGGAGCAGGCACTACTGGCATGCCTACGTTCACATGCCATGAGGTGCATGGTGCCTAGAACAGGTGGGTGAGCCGTCTATGCACCTGTATTGTCTGCATGGGTAACACTGTGTATTGTGACCAGCACATGGGGGAAGGTTGGTCTATGGTTGGCTGTGGTGGTGTTTACAGGAGTGTGATGTATGGGTCTGGCTGGGTGGGCAGGCACACTCATTGGGGCAGGGGGCTGTCTGCTTTGGGATTTCACTGATGTGTTTCTCACCTTTTGTTTCCCACAGGCGTGGCGGAGTGGAGGCGGGCCCAGGCTGAAGTGCAGCGATGGCTGTATGTGGTGGTGATGGTGGTGGTGTCGAGACACGGCAGCAGCAGCAGCAGCTGCAGCAGCAGTATGATGAGGGTGAGTGTCATGACATCATGAATGCTATTGCATGCTGTGGGGGGCAGGGCATGGCCACCATCCATGGACAACACTGCCATTCCCGCGACATGTGACAGTCAGCACTGTCCAGTGGCACTGCATGTCTGGGAGTGCGTCACTGGTGGTCCATGCATGCACTGGGCACATGGCTGTGGCACTGACTTCCCACTGCATAGCCACGTCACTGTACAGCCTTGGTTGTGCTGTGCTGGACATGGGTGGTATGTGTGTGCAGTGGCACACATGGCTGTTGCTGCCTGGTTGGGCTTGTCTTGTGCACGGTCACTGTGGATGGGTGCACTCCATCACAGGAGCGGGGCACATGGCTGTATGTATGTGGGTTTCAGGGTTGTGGACAGTCACAGCCATTGATTCTGATCCCTTGTCCTAGGTGTCCAGATCCTGCGAAGAATAGATTGGGCAATCCACCAGCTCCTGGACGTCTCAATGGAGTCCCTTGAGATCCTGAGGGACATGCAGTGCAGTGGAATCAGGCACAGGAGGAGGCCCTGGGACCAGCAGCAGCCAGCTGATGAGCAGCCTGGCGGGCAGTAGCTGCCCCTCACCTCCCCCCTTTACCAATCCCTCACACCCTGCCTTCCCTCTCCCAGTTGTTCACCCCTGCTCCTTACCCAGCCCTACCTTGTACCCGTACCCCTACCCTTGTCTTGTATATAGTTGTACATAGTTCTGTCTGTTCCTGTTGTTCTTGTTGATATTTTCATTAGATAAATCTATTTTGTTATGAATACTGTGGTGGTCTCTGATTTGCAGCTGGCTATAGGTACTCAGTTGCAGTGGTGTGCATGGCATCTGGGGTGGTATTGTCCTGGGTATGTGTGTGTGTGCATGAGGCGGTGTCTCTGGTGTGGCAGTGGCTTTCAGTCAGTCTTGCCGTGTGCTGCCACCCACTGCTGGGTGCTGCTGGTGGGTCTGGCTTGTATGGTTCTGTGGTACACGAGGTTGCAGTGTGGTGGGGGGGATGCACGGGGATTCCTGCAGTGACAGTCACTGCTCATAGGTGGTTTCTTGGGGTACCAGTGCAGGGTGTGCTGTGCACAGGGGGGTGCCGATGTGCACTTGGGTTGTCAACCCCCTTTGTGTGGCAGTCTCAGCTTGCCAGTGGGTGTGCTGGGGTACCATGGCCCAGCTGTGCTTTGTTGGCTTGTCCCCATGGGCCAGTGGATATTCTGTCCCTCCCCCAGTGATGCTGTGCTTGGGGTGTGGGGGTGTATTGTTAGTTCTGCAGTGTGTTCCTGTGCCCATCTGTGGCATGGGTGGTGGGCCCCTGCCTACCTCCCTTGTTGTGCAGTTCCATTGCTCTGCTGCTGGGGGAGCTCTCTGCTTGAGCTATGGTGCCTCTGGACTGCTCGGCTGTGCTGGCCTTGTTGCACTATGGCGCATCATATCTGCTCAGCTTCCCCTTCCTGGTTGCGCTATGGCACAGGTTGTGCGATATTCAGACGTTGGCTAGTTGCGCAATTTGACTTGCTCCATGTTTGACTATCGCGTCTATTGCGCATGTGCGCAATGGACTTGTGTTTGCTCCTGCTATTGCACACATTTTGGGCGCAGTCTGAATATCCGGCCCTTATACTGTAGATGCCCTTAGCCCTATATGTCAGTATAAGATATACCTAAATGCTAGCTGTCTGCGGTGCACCTGTGGGGGTACCAATTAGGGTGCAGGGACCTCGTGTAACATTCCCCCCTTGTTGCCACAAAAGGGGCAACACAAGTAAGAGTAATGAAATGGATAGGGAGCAGGGATCATTTACAGACCCGATGCATGAGCCTTGTAAAGGAACTCCAGCTGCTCACGGTGTTGGCGTAATGTGTGCCATAGGCAGCAAAGCATAATAATAAGAACAAAATATTAAAAATGCTTGTATAATAACAAAACCTTTAAAGGTAATCTCTAACCAAGTGTTAGTAAGTGCACTATTCATATCACCATCATTAATAAGTGTAAGGACAGCTTCGTTAGCTTTGGAGATATTATTGCTGATCTGGATGAGATGGTGTCTTTTCTGTCTAAAAGCGATTTTAAGGTCAAAGTTAAAAGATCAATGTGTACATTAAAGTAAGGTAAATACTCTGAAAGAGTAAACAGATAATCATGGTTACCATCAATTATATCAGGATCTATAATGGGGATGGGGTAATAACTGTGTGCCCAATAACAGTTTTCTGATGAGGGATGAAACAAAAATTAGGAGAATCAATAGAACATGTTTGTATATCATATGTAAAACTTTTGTAATTAGTTACCACACAATATTCACCATCTGAATTATATTGCATTTTCACTGTAGGCAGTCTCCATTTATGCAACGGTACTGGGCAAGTATAAGTCTGTTTGGAAATCCTTGTTGAGAGGCAGTGAACCTCCTCCCGATAAGACTGGTACAACTTGGAATCATCTGGAGCAGATGTTGAGTCCTGGTACTCTGTGCCATTAATGGTGATGTCACTGTCCATGAAAAAGGACCAATTGATACTGTCTGGGGAATAGCCACATACAGGTTTAATAACATCAAATACGTCACATCGACACAAATACTTATACCCTTTCTTCACACAACAGTCAGTGTGCGGCAAGACCCAAGCATCCAGAAAAGGATGAAAAACCAATACAGGAGGCAAATCGAGGTGTTCTCTGTAGATGTCATCATCAAGGTGCCCACTTGTGTGTACAGATGCGAGTTTATCAAATATAGCTGTAGTAGGATCAAAACGTGGTAAAGAAACAGTGAAAGACACAAACATAGTATCCTTAATTGAACATCTCTTAGAAGTGAAACAAGGACTAATATTAGGATGCCTGGTCACAAAATCCAAATTCCTATCAGTAGAAATTGGAATAGTTAAAGACTGTAGCATACACATAACAACACAATTAGGGGATCTGCAATGAGGATAATACCATTTAGAGATACGTCTGTCATGTATGATATCAGGGATTCTGCCGGATTCTAGATCACGGAAGAAATTGTTGATGGTAATGATAATGTAACAGTCATAGGCTGAGCATAAGATTTCACAGGTATTGTATTGCTTATCTGCTTCTTTATTGTTTTGTGCAATTAGTGTGTTAATCTTATCTTTAGAATCTGAAAATGCCTTAGCAATGTCATGCATATTGTATACAGTGTATCTTTCTTTCTGACTAAGGCCATCCACATCATGCAATAATGGGGGTATAATATTATTCACCAGACCAGTTTGAAACTTCTGTGAATGTGATTTGATAGCAGCAATGTCAGCCTTATTCCAGATGGACATTGCTGTACCAAAAACACCAGTGATGGTGCATGTGGCACCAGTGACATCAGATGTGTCACGGGTATTACGTTTATGACTTAAACAATCATCTGTATTAGGTTTTCTCCTAAAATTGACTGTATGGTCTGTGGTGTGCACTCTGGCAATAGGGTCTCCATTATGAATCTGAAAAGCTGCTAAGCTATCAAGTAACAAAGTACTATAAAACAATGATGTATTGTAGTTTGACACATACCAAATTCTTTCATATTCCAGTAAGTCAAGTTAAACACAACAGGTATATGCATAAATTGTAAGTTGTTAAGAACTGATCCAGGTAAAGCAGTGGCTGTGAGACCACTACGAGGACCAGGGGTTTGTTTTGGACATTCCAAAAGCTGTTTCTCAGTTGGGGGTAACACAAATAAATACATGGCAGCTGATGCCATGTTGTATACAGCACAAAAGTTCCTGGCAGAGTGTTTAGACAATGAATCACAATATGAGGGGTCAATTAAGGCAGTGATATTGTATAAACCAGAATGTCTAAGAGATGTTTGGAGCAAGGACAAAGTTCCATTTGGGAATAATTTTGCATTGGGCCATCCATGGAAAGTTCCCTTGGAGAGCTTGGCCACGGGGAGTATTTATCCTTGAGATATAGTTTGCCACTCAATTTGTAGGGTAGATTTATCAGGAGCAACAACCGATGCAGTGAGGTATTCATCTGAACCTTCCTGGACAGTAATCAAATTGTCAGGAATATTGATGGAGACTCCCTCTGGGGTAGTTGCAGGTGGATCAAGGTGAGGAAGGAGGTGCTTTACTGTACCTTGGATGCAGGGGATAACTCCTGAGATGAGGAGAAAATGGAACAAGATAGCCATCTTGTCAGTGTATCTGAAAAAGAAGAGCAAACATTAGTAAATTAGTACTATTCCACCCAATGGGGTGAGGAAAATTAATTATATTCCTTTATACAGTTTCAACTGGTTTGCATGTAACCATTTGTCAGACAGTTTGTTGTTTTTCATGAATCTAACCTGCTAGACTGCTAGACTGAGCTTGTTAACAATGGGGTAGGGTACTTCCCACTTACTGGAGAAGGGATGTGTGGGATGTGCAAATCTGAGAATCATTACCTGATCCCCAACTTGCCAATCCACTTGTTGTGCGTGTTTGTCAAATTGAATTTTGGACTGCTGCTGGGCCTTGCCCATGCAGTTGGCAGCATACAAATGAATGTGTATGAGGTCTTGTCTGAGCTTTTCCACATATTGGTTCACTGAGACACGGTCTGCAGTGGGGGCGTGCAGGTCAAATAGCAGGTGTTCAGATAATCTCATTTGTCTACCGGTCATCACCTTAAAGGGTGTCAACTGGGTGGTGGCTGAGGGTGTACCCCTAATTGCCATAAGGAGTAATGGCAGTAGGGAATCCCAATCCTTGGGATTGTTCTCAATGAATTTGGAAAACATTTGTTTAATCCTTCTGTTGGCTGTCTCTACTTGACCTGAGGATTGTGGATGGTAAGGTATGTGGAACTTCTGATAAACTCCGAGGAGTTCAAGGGCTTCTTTCATCAACTCTACTGTAAAACTGGTTCCTTTATCAGAGTCTACCTTGAGAGGTAGGCCCCACCTGGAGAAAATCTGTTCCACCAGGATTTTGGCAGTAGTTTTAGCAGTGCATGTCTTAATGGGGAAAGCTTCAACCCACTTAGAAAAGAGATCAGTTACCAGCTAGTAGTGGAACCAGTGAACCAGAGGAGTGGCTATCTCTGCAAAGCAGTGTGCAAAAGATGGAGATTAGTGTCCAAAAGGTGGATAAGCAGAAAAGGGGCAAAATTCAGCAGAAGGGCAAACAGCAAGGAGAACCAGGGATAAATGACAACCAAGGAAGGGGCTGGAGTAGAACAGTGAAGCAGTCTAGGGAGGTCAAATCATGGAAAGCCATTTTGCAAATGCCAGGAGCCTTAGCAACAAGATGGAAGATCTGGAGGCTGTCATGGTACAGTCAGACCTGGACATTGTGGCCATCACTGAAACCTGGTGTAATGATAACCATGACTGGGAGATGGCCATACCTGGCTACAACACATTCAGAAGAGACAGAGCAGGCAGGAAGGGAGGAGGTGGCACTGTATGTGAAAATGACATAAGGGCCACACAGACCCAGGAGGAACAAAATGGGGAGAGATACTGTGGGGTTAAGCTGGAAAGGAAAATGGGTCGGCCATCCACTTTGGAGTGTGGTCTTAGACCACCAGCCCAGGAGGAAGAAACAGATAGGGAGTTGATGCTAGCCATCCAAAGGATGGCAGACAAGAGTGAGGTAGTACTGGTTGGAGACTTCAATATACAGACGTGGACTGGAGCATCCCAGCAGCAGCATCAACTAGGAGCAGATTTTTCCTGGACTCCTTCAGGTGCCTTCTCAAGCAACTGGTCATGGAACCAACTCGCAGAAGGCAATACTGGACCTTGTGCTCACAAACAGGGACAGTGTGATGGGGTAACAGTGGGGAGCACCTGGGTAACAGTGACCACCAGTCATTGTGGTTTGAAATCACAGAAAGAGCAGAACCAAACCACACAAAAACACGTATCCTGGATTTGAGGGGGGCAGACTTTGGGAAAATGGGGAGATACTTGAAAGAGGCATTAAGGGGAATGGGACAGGAATCAGGGGTTGAGGAACAGTGGGCAGTATTTAAAATGGGGATTATAAGAACAACAGAATTATGCATTAAGCAGGTTAGCAAGAGGAAAAGGAAGAGGAGACCATTATGGTTTTCCAAAGAGGTAGCAAAGAAAGTGAAAGCCAAAAAGATTGCATTCAGGCAATACAAAAAGACACAGGCAGAAGGGGATAGGGAGGTACCAGGAGAAACATAGGAGGCAGGGAGTCAGTAAGGGAAGCCAAAGCTCAGACAGAAGAACACATTGCAAAATCAGTGGGTAAGGGACAAACCTTTTACAGGTACATAAGTGAAAAAAGAAAGACAAAGGGAGGGATAGTGAGACTGAAGGGAGGATGGGAGCCGCGTGGAGGATGACAACAATAAAGCTGACATATTGAACAGGTATTTCTGCTCAGTCTTTACTAAGGAAGAGGGGGTAATGGGTCTGAAGGAGTACAAAGGGTGAGAATGGTGCAGAAATGGACACAAGTCCCTTTACTGAGAAAGGGTCCTGAAGGAACTGAAAGTAATAAGAGCTGATAAAGCAATGGGGCCAGATGGGGTCCCCAGGGTCCTTAAAGAACTAAGAGAGGTGGTGGCTGAACCTCTGGCTATCCTGTTCAGCCAATCACTGGAAACAGGGAGGTACCCAAAGACTGGAGGACAGCAGATGTAGTCCCCTTTATACAAAAGTGGGAACAAAGAGGAAGCAGGGAACTACAGACCAGTCAGCCTCACCTCGGAGTGGGAAAGATCATGGAAGCACCACTGAAGGAGAGATTGGTGGAACATCTGGTTGTCAATGGACTACAGGACCCAAGGCAGCATGGTTTCACCAGGGGAGGTCATGTCAGACCAACCTCATTGAATTTTTGACTCGGTGACTGGGAGGTGGATCAGGGAGGGCAGTGGACATGGCCTATCTGGACTTCAGCAAGGCCTTTGACACTGTGCCACATAGAAGACTATTACACAAACTGGGGAATATGGGTGTGGGCAGGACAGTAGTGTGGTGGGTAGGTAACTGGCTGGGTGGCAGGACACAGAGGGTGGTGGTAAATGGCTGTCACTCCACAGAGGGAAGAGTAACCAGTGGGTACCACAGGGATCAGTGCTGGGACCGGTCCTATTCAACATCTTCATCAGTGACATTGCACAGGATCTAGAAGGCAGAATTTCACTGTTCGCTGATGACACAAAGCTCTGTAACAGAGTAGACACACCAGAGGGTGTAGACAGAATGAGAAGGGACCTGCAGAAACTTGAAGAATGGTCAAGGGTTTGGCAGTTGAAATTCAATGCAAAGAAGTGCAAGATAATGCATATGGGGCACAAAAACCCTGGCACAATATATCAGTTGAGGGTGAGGATATAGCATGCACCAAGCAGGAAAGGGATCTTGGGGTTGTCATCTCGATGACCTCAAGGTAGGGAAACAGTGTGACAAGGCATCAGGTAAAGCAAATAGGATGCTGGGATGTATAGGCAGGGGCATCACCAGCAGGAAAAGGGAGGTCATAATTCGCTATACAAGACACTAGTGAGGCCCCACCTGGAGTACAGTGTACAGTTCTGGAGACCATACCTACGTAAGGACATAGACAGGGTAGAGAAGGTTCAGAGGAGGGCAACAAAGATGGTGCATGGGTTGCATCGCAAGTCCTATGAAGACAGGTTGAAGGAACTGAACATGTACTCCTGGAGGAGAGGAGGAGAGGGATATGATAGAGACATACAAGTATCTTACAGGGAGGAACAGGGTGCAGGAAAACACTATTTATAAGCGAAAAAGATGTTTCAGGACTAGAGGGCATGGGATGAAGTTGGAGAGGGACGATTCAGAGGAAACATGAGAAAGAATTTCTTCACAAGACGGGTGGTGGACAAGTGGAACACCCTGCCAGAGGAAGTGGTGGGGGCTGAAACAATCACGGGATTTAAAAATGCATGGGATAGACATAAAGGAATTCTAGAGGGCAGGGGTAAGGGGAAACAGACTTCTAGGAAAACAAACTGAACTTACAAGCTCAAATGGGCAGACTAGGTGGGCCATAGGCCCTTATCTGCCGACAACTGTCTATGTATCTATGTATCTATCTATGTATCTATGTACCACAAGGGCGTATTTGTTATTTCTGCTGGTATTGGTCAGGGGACCAATAAAATCGATCTGTATGGCATGCTAAGGGACAGAATGCCTTTGTGGTAGTAGCTTGGTGTTATGTTTAGTAGGGATGGGGTTGTTTTGCCCACAAACAAGGCAGTTGTCTATGTACTGTTTGACATCTTTGGCGACACCAGGCCACCAGGTGGTGGTCTTGAGTCTTTGGAGTGTGTTTTCTTCACTCCCTGGTGTCCACCAGTAGGGGTGTCATGCACATGGTGCAGAAATTCAGACCTAAGATGATGAGGGACCACCCACAGTTTGGTGGGGGTGTCATCTGGTTGATACCAGAGGAGCTTGTCATCACGGGACAGGTATAACTTACCTTCATGCCTTCGGTAGGAGTTGTGGGTAGGTAGATTCTTCTCAGTACCTTTGTCTAGGAATCTGAACACATCTTTGAGTTCAGAGTCAGCATGCTGGGCTTCTGACAAATCCAAGGTGGAGAAGGGTTTAGGTTTTTTCCTGACTGCTGCAATGTGTACGGCCGCTCTGGCCTCTGGATGGTCCATGATCCAGGTGCCCACCCCCGGGCCCCTTCCTTTGCAACGGTGTCAGTAGTGTCATTGAAGACATGATAGGAGTCATGTATGGAGTGGGCCTTAACTTTGTGTACATAGAGTTTGCGTGCAAACTTCTGTGCCAGTAAATGAATGTATATTACCAGTTCCTTGTGTTTCACTGGGATGCCATCAGAGCAGGTAAAGGAGTTCTTCTGTCAGAAAGGAAGAAATTCTGTAAGGGAACAACAAACCCAGTTAGAATCTGTAAAAATGATGGTATCCTTGGTTCCATGCTGGATGAACCTGAGGGCACAGGCCACCACTGCCATCTGTGCATACTGTGATGATGCCACACTGCAACGCTTAGAAATCTTAACAGTGTTACCAAAAGGGTAGATGACTAATATGCCCATTCCGGCTATCTGTCCTCCCTGGTAATAAGAAGCTGAGCCATCCATAAAGGCACAACACAGTGAGGTGTTCTCAAGTAGTTGTGGTGTAGCAGGAAGAAAAGGACCTGGATCTGGAAGATCAGGTGGCTGCAGAGTACAGCCATGGGGTTATCCTTGGAAGAGGAGACCATGCACCAGCATGGATGGCATTTTGGTTGGGTGGACCTTAATGTCTCTGTCTTGGAGAAGGAGGGACCAGTGTGTCAGCCTGGTATTGGAGACTGACCCATCCTTTACTCTGTCTGATAGCAAAAAGGTTGTTGGGGTGTGGTTTGTATTAATGATCAGGGGAGAGTACCCAATGATATACAGAAAGTGCTTGACAGCCCAGTAGGTGGCCAGAAGATTCCTTTCACAAAGGCTGTACTTCTATTCCACTGGGGTCAAGAGCTGTGATGCGTATGCAATGGGTCTCAAGGTGTCATGGACCTTCTGGGCCAACACTGCACGCATAGCAATGTCAGAGGTGACACATTCCAGATAGAATGGCAGGGCTGGATTGGGGGTTAACCAAAGCTGGAGCTGAGGCCAAAGCCTATTTTGGTGATGTCACAGCTTGGGTGTGAATGGGACCCCAATTCCAGGAGACATCCTTTTTCAGTAATTATACAGAGGAGCAGCCTTCTGAGCAAAATCACAAATAAAATCTCTAGAATAGTTTACCATACCTAGAAACCTTCTAAGGGTGGCCACTCTGGTAGGCAGTGGCAGACCTTGCAATCCTTGTATTTTCTTCCAGGTAGTGCTCCGGCCTTGATCTGTTATCCTCAGGCCCAGAAAGAGTACCTCTTTCTGACATAGTTGTGCTTTTGCTGGGTTACATTTGAGGTTGCCCTCTGGATGAGGGTCAGTGGTTGGTCTAAGAGATCCAGATGTTGTTCCTGTGTGTCTGTGGCCAACAACAGGTCATCCACATACTGCAAGAGACACTGGGTGTAGAGAAACCCTCAAGGGCATCCATCATGCCTAAATGGAACAAGGAGGCACTGTTGTGGAACCCCTGTGGTAAGCAGGTCCACGTGTACTGCCTGCCCTAAAAGGTGAAGACAAACTTATATTGACTCTTGGGGGCCAATGGCAATGATCAGAAACCATCAGAGATGTCCAGGGCACTAAACCATTGTTGATCAAGGGTCAATAGCCACAGCATGTCTGGTGCTGATGCCACAGTTGAGGCACAACTGGGGGTGACCTGGTTTAGTCTCCTATAGTCAATAGTAAGTCTCCAGGCACCTGTGGGTTTCTTCACAGGCCACAATAGGGAATTTGCAGTGGAAACACATGTCCTGATTACACCTTGCTTGAGGAGTGATTTAATTGTTTCCCTAAGAGAAGGCAAGGCCTCAGGTGGAAAGGGGTATTGCCGTTGCCTCTCATGTGCTGGGCCTGTCACTTCAATGACAGTGTGCATCCTACCACAATCATGCTTGTTGGTGGCAACTGCCTCCAGGTGCCTTTGTAGGATGGGGAGGAGCTTTGGGAAAAGCTCATGGTTCTTAAACAAATCTATGACATCATACTCTTTGTTATTCACAGAGATTGTTGCAACCACATGTGAATCAGGGATCATGATGGTGTGAAATTGTCCCTAAATTTGTAACAGTAACATGTTGACTAGGTCTACCACACAGCCGTGTGGTGCCAAAAAGTCAAATCTGATTATACTTGGATGATCATGCAGTAGCATCAGCTGAAAGGTAAGGTATGATATGCCTTCCGGTGTCCCAGTGTCACAGGTAGTGGCAGGGAGTGGTGACCTAGATCTGTCTACACCAGACATATTGGTCCTCCATCCGGTAGACCAAGGTGATGTGTCTGGGTGGTCATCCTGTAATACATACTCAGCTGCGCCTGTATCTAGTAGTACTGTCAGTAGGCGGCCCCCGACCTCGGCCTCAGTGCAGGGCCTTCCATTTGTATCAAAGACTAGCTTGTTTACAATCTGGACTGGGGCCTGTAATTGTCAATCTGTACCAGTGGAGGCATGGGGGAGCTCTTGAAAAAGAGTCTGGACCTGGTTCCTTTGAACCATCTCACCATGCTGCATTGATGCTATATAAGGAGCCGCTTCTGGGTTCAGGCCTGTGAGGGCCTGAGAGCCTGGACTTCTGGTATCTCTGCGGCCTGTTGAGGCCTGCTCTCCCAGTTGTATTGCTGAAAGGGCACGAACGGGGATGGCATCCGTTATGAAGTGTACTTGCCCGAGAAGATCTTGGAATTTCTGTTTTTTGTCAGCTATTTCCCTATCCGAGGGGCCTGATCTTTGTTATTTACCCTTGTTGTTCTTATGGTGTTTCTTGTTTTTCTGGTAGTTCCAGTTCCCACCCCAGGATTGTTGTTGTTGTTGTTGTTGGGCCTGCTAGGGGTGTTGGTTGTCTGTGGGGAGGGGCTGTTTTTCTTGGGTCTGCCTCTCCACCATGTAGTGTGTTGTGATCTCTAGAATGGCTTCCACAGTTTACCTATAGTGCTTCAATAGCACTTGCACCAACATCCCCTACAGCAACAGCTACAATGTTGACTGTCAGCATTGTAGCCACAGGGATGTCAGCACACACAATCAGGGTGCTCCGCCCCCCCACGGTCTCTGGGATTCTAACTCGTAGCTGGAGCTGGACCGGAAGGGGGAAAACACCCAGCGAGGCAGTCTCGATCGCCGCACAGACCATCACAGTAATGGGTGGGTTTTGCCCAATTCCTGTCGCAGTAATAGTTTTCGCGGTGCCAGAGTTGCAGCGGTGATGGCATACCCGCTTCCACAGCAGCTACTTTCTTGGAACTGGAGCCTGAATCACAGATGTAGAGTTGATAAACTCTCTCTATTTTCTGAAGAATATCAGCAAACCTCTCCGTGGTGGGATAGGTGGTTGACTCTACCTATTCTCTTACTGCAAGGATCATGTTCCTGAGGAACAGTGTCTTATATTCAATAAGGTCCACATCTACGGCTTTTCCTGCAAAATGCTTCCCTGCTTGGTAGGCCATCCAGAGCATCTGGTGGAAAGTCGCTGGACTTTCCTTCGCATTCTGTTTCACAGGGTATGCAAGCATCACTCCTACCACCCCTGGGTTGTGTGCAGAAATGAGCTCAGATGCTACTTTGTCAAAGGTAGCATGGCAGTCCTGACGAATGACATCGAGGAATTTCATCCACAGGCCAGGATCGATGGTCTGATGTAGGATGTGGACCTGGTAGTCTGCAGCGAGACTAAGCATTTCACATTTGGCACGTACCTTTTCCAAGAGGCAACTGAGGTTGTCGGACGGGCTCATCCGACCAATGCTGTCAGCTATTTGCTGCATAGAGTAGGCCATTTGTAAGGGATTATTGGGATGATCAAGCAGAGATAGATTACCTTGGGCACTCTCCAGGGCTGCCTGAGCTGCGGCTTCAGTCACAGAATGAACTATGCCCTCCTGAGTACCAGCCTCATGTAGAAGCTGCCTAATCTGGGTCTTAAGAACTCATTTGTTTTTCTCAGAGATGGCACGGTGCTTAAGGCACTCTCAATCATTTTCTCTGTCCCCTGCCTGTCTTCCACATTAATAACGGCTATTGGTGGTGTCATCAGGACTAGGTCTAGGCCTGCTCCCCACCCTATCATGGGGGTCACCATGTTGGCATCACCCATGGTGTGTGTCATGCAGTCAATGATGTAGGGACATGGTGTCATGTGACAGGGGTCTGTCATGTTGTGGATGTTGGGGAGGGGTGTCTGGACCATAGTAGGGATGTGACTGGACATTGTACTAAGAGATGTTGTCATCTGGCTCCTCCCCTTCAGATGAAGTTGAGAAGGCAGGGACTACACCTCCCATTGCCCTGACGTGACCAGCCAGCACCTCTAGCTGATGGTGCAGTTTTGCTATTTTAGATTCACATTCATCATGACTCACCCTTGCAACATTCGGATCCACTTCATCCTGCATCTGCTTCTGTAACACTCTATACGTGGTGCTCAATTCACGATTGTCCTTAGTAGCTAAACCTAAGTCATTATATACCTAGTTTATCTCATCCTGTAACTCTCTGAACTTCTCACACATTTGTTCATTTGTTCTACTTAACAAGTCATTGATTTGCAAAGCCTGCCCCTTATCCTGTCTCAAACTTTCACACTCCTGCTTCAACACACAAAGTTCCTGCTATTCTGCATGAGCAGAATTATGCAAAAGGGAATCCTTTTTATTTCACAGAGTTTGGAGCTCAGAGTCCAAATCCTGCTCACGTCTCACACGTTCAGTTTCCTGCAACCCTATCTCCTGCTTAAGAGATGAGATTTGCAGTTCAAGGAATCGAAACCTCACTTCAGAGGCTTCCAGAGCAGCATAAAGAGCCACGACCAACAGCCCTTTAGCATCTCACTTTCTGGCTGTTTGTCTCATCTCAGAGTACTGGGTTGAAATCCCCAGCACAGGGTTTTCGGATTGACTTGCATCCTGTGTGAAGTCAGCCCATCATCCATGGGAGGCAAGGAAGTTTGAGACATCGAGACTTATTTCTGCACAGATATTTGTTACGGTGGCCACTGTGTGGGAGGGAATGAAAAATCAAACTGTGAAAAGGTGCCGTGCTGTGTATCGATCCACAACAGGTGCACTGGTTCACAGTCAGGCTACTGTGCACTTGTAAGCTTGCACTTCAAAACTGCTGTGGGATGGGTTGAGTCAGCATTGACCACACCTTGTAAGCAGCCAGACTTTGCAAGTGATTACAAAGTGGTGGAAAAACAGGAGAGGTGGTGCGGGAATGCACACCTATAGTCCCCATAGCGAGGGGAAAACTTATAGCAATAAGTGAAACTTTGCAAACTCCAAATACTGCCTGCATGCAGTTACCAATTGTCAGGAGGTCTAAACCTCACTCTCAGGTTCTTGGCAATAATGGGCATGCAAGGAATCACAGACACGTTGCATAAGAGTAATAAAGCTTGTTTATTACTACCAAAAGGAAAATCACAGTTGCCCTAAGCAATTCTTACCAATAGGAACTGGGAGCCAATGCTAAGTGTTCCCTATACCTCGAGGAATCTCCGTGTCTCCTGGGGTCTCTGAGGTAGAAGACGTAATGTCTCACATTATATACCTAAGATAATTACCATGGTTACTGCAAGACTGAAACATTTCTAGTTACAGAGATTAGCCCTATTGGCTAAATTAGAGGTGGTTCCTCAGTCCAAGATAACATTATACAATTTTGTCATAGTCGTCACTTTGTAGAAGCAAAGAAGTACAGTTTGTACATAGCCGTGTAGTAATACAAATCATCAGAAGATGGCTATGCTGACTCAAATATCATAATCATTACAAGAACACGGATTTCCTCACATCTTGTAAGCAAGAAATACATGTGTATATTCGAAAGTAGAGTGTCTAGCAATAATGTGCATACATATCCTGACATTTACTCTCATACTGTAGATGACCTTAGCCCTTTATATTAGTATAAGATATACCTAAATGCTAGCTGTCTGCGGTGTACCTGTGGGGGTACCAATTAGGGTGCAGAGACCTTGTGTATCAACATTTTACCTGTTTAAACAGTTTAAAGAGAAATTTGGGACCTTAAAACTGAAATTTATCTCTGGGATTAATCCGTTAGCTCATAAGAAGCATAAATCAAGATAAAATAAATTATTTTTTAATTGACTTTTCTCCTTTTATATAAGAACTTTGCAAGCCGCTGAATATTAGTTCACACTTCTATCACCTGTTCCTTTTCACCAGACACTTTTTGTGCACTAGTCTAATTGCTGCCAAACTCAGTTTTCATAGCTAATTTGAGTTGTATTTGAACAGAACACAAGATGTATTTAAGAAGTATAAAACTTAGGAATGAAAAGGTTTTAAAAGGAATAAAGAAAAATGAAAGAACATAAGAACAAAAAGATCACGATGTTGACATGTAGAGGTTGGATAAATTGTATAATATACCAACAACAGTCTCAAATGACAAAAAGAGTAATATTAGATGCACCCTTTTATTGACATTTGTTTTAGAGAATAATCTGAGAATTGTAAATGGTAAGCACATAGTAATTAATGAAGGAGAGGTAACATCCCCTACAAGGTAGGGGTTATGATTGTTAGATCTTGCCATACTGGATTTATTTACTTTTTATAAAGTTTCTGGCTTTGAAATTCTCAATGAAGCCAGCAGTGATCATTTTCCACTTAAACTCTGTTTGTTACTGGAAAACTGTGGGCAATATAAAGTGGACAGAAATTCAAGTAAACAAAAAGGAGGCAGATAAACACCTAACTGTATTTACTAATTAAGAAAAAAAAAGGAGTGACTCAGTACTTCCACAACAATTGCTAGAACTTCAAAAGGACTCTGGGATTCAGAAAATGAGACTTGATTTAATGTATAATATTACACAAGGGTTACATCTAATTAAAGGTTTGAATATACTTATAGAGGTTGTTAAAAGCAGATTGAATACTGGTGCAAGAGAAAAGATAATGGACAAGCAACATCCATGGTATGAAAGGGCATGCAAGGGTATGAAATACAATTTAAATAAGCTTGCAAGGAAGTCAAGGGATCCCCAATTAGTACAATGTAAAATAGCTCTAGTGACAGAAAGAAATACAGGGAGCTACTGAAAATGAAGAAAAGGTTAAATGAAAAAATCAGTGGGCAGAACATCAAGAAGCAATTCACAAGAAGGATGTTAGATCCTTCTGGAATTTGACTGGAACAGGCCAGCATCAAAGCACCATGAATATTGATGCAGTACTTCCCTGTCCCACCTGGGAGAATTACTTTGAATCTTTTTTGGCATGAATATAACTGTGAATAATGTATCTAATGTTATTATTAATGATGCAATGTCTAATATGATGAACAAGCAGATTTATAAGCACTACAGGTGGATATTTCAAACTGGGCATTTGGGTAGAGGTTACTCCTAGGCAAGTGTAAAACCATATTCAATCAATCAAAATCTTTATTTATTCAGGTGAGCATCATTGAGCATAGCTCATTTACAAGATGGACCTGATTGGTCATAACAATATAAAGGTACAATTTTACACAAATACAAGATATAGATTGAGTACAAAAACAAGGACATTATAAATGAACAAAAAGCAAGAATATTTACATATATACAAGGCAATTAGCCAAAGAAACTGGGTTATAATAAAAGGAGTAAAATAAGACAGTAATAGAGAGATTAAAGCGAGGAGGGTGGGATTGTGGGAATAAGGTCAGGTATGAGTTGAGTGGGTGAAGGCTACAAAAAACAAATTAAGGGTGGAAATGTGAGGAAAAAAGGGGTGTGGGAGAAAAAAGTGGGTTGTGATAGGACTAGGCCTTGTGAAAACAGTTGCATGGCTCTGAAAAGAGACTAGTGTATAGCTTTTGAAGGATATTAATGGAATGAGGGTATTCAACTTCAGGATCTTTTGAAGAGAGTTCCAAATAAGTGCTAGAGAGTAGCTGATTGCAGCCCTCCCATGCTGGGTACAGGTAATAGGTATCTTCAGCATGATGAGTTTGTTGTTCCTTAGGTCATATGGTCTGGATATGACCTGGGTAAAAACAATCTGAAATGGTAGGATGGTAATTTGTTTGTTAGAGCTTTGTAGATCCATAGAGCAGCATTTTGTTTCTTCTATGATATAGGGATGTCCAGCCGACTGCAGTATAGAGAGCAATGGTGGGTGCTGAAAGGAAGGACTGTAATGAATCTAAGAGCTCTATGATACAAGGTATCTAGCTTGTTTAAGTGGGAAAGGGAGCAGTGACTATACAGGAAATCAGCATAATCAATGAGGGATAGGAATGATGCCAGGATTAATCTTTGTTTAGAGTCTTTGGTTAGGTAATGTTTTATTCTGTAGAATAGGCCAAGTCTCTGCCTGAGCTTCTTCAGGAGTTCTTCAATGTGGCTAGTGTAGTCAAGTCTATTGTCAATCCAAACCCCAAGATATTTAAATTTATCTACATAGTCCAGACTTTCACCAAGGATGGTAGATAGTTGGGGAAGGGTGTTTGGTGTGAGAGTGGAAGAAAAGCTCTTGGAGGAGAAGAACATGGCTTTCGTTTTCTTGGCATTCAGTAGGAGTTTCTTTTCTAGTAGTTTGTGCTGCAGCAGAGAGAACTCAGATTGTAAAAGTTCACAGGCTTTTGATGGTGTAGGACTACTGACATATAGGACAGTATCATCTGCAAAAAGGTGAATATTAGATGTGGTGAGGTTGGAATCAATATTATTGATATAAATGGCAAAGAGGATAGGGCCCAGGATGGAACCTTGTGGTACACCTCTTAGGAGTGGTTTTGAGGTAGATAGGTCACCTTCATTTTTACATGCTGTAATCTACCAGAGGTAGCATCTGAACCATTGAAGAGAGACTGAGTCGAGGCCTATGGAGTGTAGAGAGGAGATTAGTAGTTCATGGTCCACAGTATCAAAGGCTTTGCTTAAATCCAGAAATACAGCACAGATATTATTCTTTTTGTCTAATTCAGTCTGCCAATCATTAGTGACTTTTGCTAAGGCAGAGATGGTGCTGTGCATAGATCTAAAACCAGATTGAGCTGGATTAAGCAGATTATTGGTGTCTAGATAGGCACTTAATTGGCTGTTCACTAGTTTTTCAAGCATTTTGGACAATACTGGTAAGATGGATATGGACCTATAGTTATTGAGGTCCATGGAGTCCCCTACCTTGAGTAGAGGAAACACTTGAGCTGTTTTCAAGTTGCAGGAATAGATCCAGTGGCTAGTGACAAGTTGAAAAGGTGAGTTAGGGGCTGCTAAGGCGTGCAGAGCAATTTTAGAAAATAGGGGTCCAGAGAGTCTGCACCTGCGCTTTTAGTTGTATCAAATGGAGTAGTAGGTCTTCTACTTGTTTTGAAGTATAGGCTTAAAGGAAAATGTGGAAGTAGCCTTATATGCCTCAGTAGTCTGGAAGTTTAATTGTGACCGTAATAGATTTTCTGGAGAGGAGTCAATGCTAGGCCGGCTGTAATGAAATGGTTGTTGAAGGCATTCAAGATTTCTTGCTTGTTAGTGATATCCACATTGTTTAGGTGCACTTTGGGTGGTAAGACAGGGGTAGAATCTTGTCCTAAGATCCCCTTTATGGTCCCCCAGAATCTGGCAGGGTTATGGTAGGAGGCATCCAGTTCTGCTGTATAGAAGGCAGCCTTGGCATTTCTCACTTTATTTGTGCAGGAGTTTCTGGCTTTTCTGAATAGAAGCCAATCATTTGGGTCTTTGGTCTTTCTTGCCCTTTCCAGAGCTTGTCCCTAGCAAGCAATGCAGATTTAAGGTCAGCAGAGAACCATCGACAGGTTTGAGCTTGGTTCTGACACTGGAGAGAGTGCATGTATGTTGAGGGCACTAGTGATAATGTCATTTTAAGACTTGTAGAGCTATCTCTACTGAACCTGTGAGATAGAAATCTTGCCAGAGCTTGGTGTGACACAAATCATGGAGGTATCTTGTGATATTAGGTTCTTTTAGACCTTCTTGGGAGAAATTTTGCTGGGTTGGATGGCTTGAATGAAGATCTTATACCAGCTATGGGACAATGGTCGCTTATGTCACTAAATAGCACTCCAGCATGAGAATACAGGTGAGGCTTATTGACCAGCATAATGTCCAGAAGTGTGCTGTTATTTTTGTTTTTGGTTAATCCTTGTTGGTTCTTTAATTAATTGAATGAGGCCATGAGTGTCACAAAGGATACTAGTAGTGGGATGCATTAGCTAGCCAATTTAAATTCAGGTAGCCTAAAATGATAGTGTCTTCTAGGCCTAATTTAATTATAGTGTCCAAGGTAGGATAGGAGTTGGAGGCCTGCTGAGGGGCCTATAGCAACAATCAATTGAAAAAGCTGACATATTGGGAAGAGATATTTTAAGGGATAAGCATTCGAATTCCTTTGGCTGTGATGTAATATTGAGGCTGGATGCAGAGATATTTGCTTTAACATAAATGGCCACTCCACACCCCCTGGATGGGCGATCAGATCTGAAGAGCTGATAGTTGGAAGATTTATTTCTCTGTCATTTTGTTGCAGATTTGAGCCATGTTTGGAGATTACCAGAAAGTCCGGTAAAGTGTGTACAACCCAGGCCTGTATTAATGAAGAACTTTTTAAGGAGGCTGCAGGCGTTGATATGAAGAAAACTCAGGCCTTTTATGGAGGTCAAGTCGGCTGGGAGATAGAGCTTTCTGTGGGTCCAGGTTGGTTTCAACAGTGCCAGCACAGATCAGCAGGAAGAATTAATTTAATGAGGGCTTCAAGTGATAAAGGGAAGGAATAGCCAGAGGATTTGCTCTTCTTGCTTGGGGTCCAGTGTTTAGAGAGTCTTGAGCCTACTGTGTAGTTAGATAAATTGCCAAATAATACCAGCTTAATGGACAGGCATAGGGGGCTCTGTACTGCCAAGAGTGGAGTTGGGGGCTTATGAAATATGGAACTGGATATGAGCCTTTTGTGGGATACCCAAGGATTATTGTGTAGAAGCGGTAGTGTATACTTGAGAAATTGAAGACATCCACTTTGGAAAAAGAGGGGGCCAGCCTGAATAGCCGCTTTAGGCACTAGGGCATGGGCTGTTTGTCTCCTTCTCAGGAAATGAGGAAGGTGAGGGGCAGAGCAGCATTAGGAGTAACAACAGCATGGTGGAGGATAGATGAGGGTTAAAATACTAAAGGTGGTGTGAGTGGGCATGGTATTGGCTCGGAATTAGTTATGGGCGGAGATCGGAGTTTAGGCGGAAGAGTGTATAAAAACACCCAAGAGGGGAGGAGGGTGGGCAAAAATTTTGCGGCTTTCGTACCTTTCTGGCTGTCTCCCGGCCTCCTGGTTCCTTCGGCTTGGCGGCCGCCACCACCCGCCGGGCGGCTCGGAGCCCCTACGGTCACTGGGTGCTCGAGGGCAGGACCGCTGAAAAGGGAGGAGACAGAGGAGAGGGCAGTCAGAAAAGCACTTAGATTGCAGCAGTCAAAAGATTCTGCAACTGGTGCTAAAAAAGATTTGCACAACAAAGACTGGGGGGGGGGGTTCGGCACCTATGCGTCTAGCCCAGCACAAGTCCCACCAAAGGACTGTAATCACAGAAAAACAGTAAATCAGGCAAACATTTTACAATTATTACAAAGATAAAGGCAAAAACAGCTCTTTTTGGAGAAATTAGCTAAAAAAGGGCAGAAATCCCGGCCAGTTTTGGAGGTGCAAGCAAAGCAAAAGTCTATGGGGAAGGCGCAACAATCAGAGGCAAGGCTCAGCTGGCGGTCACCTTCCAATTGGCTGTGGCTGTCCCGTACCTTTCTGGCTGTCTCTCCTGGCCTCCTGGTTCCCTTCTCGGCTTGGCGGTCGCCACCCGCCCGCTGGCGGCTCGGAGCCCCTATGGTCACTGGGTGCTCGAGGGCAGGACCAGCTTTCTGGCTGTCTCTTCCGGCCTCCTGGTTCCCTTTTCGGCTTGGCGGTCGCCGCCCACCCGTTGGCGGCTCCGAGCCCCTATGGTCACTGGGTGCTCGAGGGCAGGACCGGCTTTCTGGCTGTCTCTCCCGGCCTCCTGGTTCCCTTTTCGGCTTGGCGGTCGCCGCCCGCCCGCTGGCAGCTCGGAGCCCCTATGGTCACTGGGTGCTCGAGGGCAGGACCGGCTTTCTGGCTGTCTCTCCCGGCCTTCTGGTTCCCTTTTTGGCTTGGCGGTCGCCGCCTGCCCGCTGGCGGCTCAGAGCCTCTATGGTCACTGGGTGCTCGAGGCAGGACCAGCTTTCTGGCTGTCTCTCCTGCCTGGTTCCTTTTGGCTTGGCGGTCGCCGCCATTGGCGTGCTCGAGCCCCACGGTCACTGGGTGCTCGAGGGCAGGACCGCTTTCTGCCTGTCTCTCCGGCCTCCTGGTTCCCTTTTTCGCTTGGCGGTCGCCGCCCGCCTGCTGGCGGCTTGGAGCCCCTACGGTCACTGGGTGCTCGAGGGCAGGACCGCCTTTCTTTTATTGAGCAGCATAGAAATAACACATTTCCCCATACTGATGGAATCCCTGAGAAATTCTTAAAACCTGCCCAGAATGGTGGCACAAAATCCTTGCATAATTATTTAACTATACCTACAGGTGTAATAACCTTCCAGATGTCTGGTGAACAGATGAAATAGTTCCCTTATTCAACATGATCTGGCCAGAGCCGATAGGGCTGTAGCTGAGGAACTTGGGGAAAAATATTACAGATTTGCTTTTTAATATTTGTACGCCAGATTTTCAACATAGCCTTGTTATGACCTTGCCTTATGAAGAAGGGTACGGAAAATGTGCAACCCCTGGGCTAAAGGTGATTTTGTACAGGTACTGTGAAATCAGCTTTCAGGATGCAGAAACACATTTTGGGCAGGAGTTGAAAAATGACAGCTGTCATGTTCATGAGGTGAAGTAAAGAAATGACTGTGTTGAAAAGTTGGGATAAAAATACTGAATATTACCAAAGTTATTAGCCAACATTTGCAAAATTCAGCATAGCCTCATAACTTTTTTTTAAAAATATTTTTATATCAAATTGAAAATGTAGCTTTCTTATGACCCCTCCTCATAAATAAAATCCGAGAAAATGTTTACCTCCTGCCCAAAAGGTGATTTTGTGCAGGGATCGCTAAATCACCTTTTGGGATATAAAAAAAAATGTGGGTAGGATTTGAAAAATGATGGCAGTCACATTCATGAGGTGCTGTAAAGATATGGCAATATTGTAAGTTTGGGTTACAAATATTGAAAATTACCAAAGTTACGAGCCTGCATTCGCAAAATTCTTTGTAGGCTCTCAACTGTATCGTTTTTAAATATTTTTAACTGAAATTTTCAACATAACCTTCTTATGGCTCCACCCCATGAACAAGGGCAGATACAATTTTCAACTCCTGCCAAAAAGGTGATTCCATGCAGGGACCATGAAAACACTCAACTCAAGTTCATTTATGAAAAGCGCAATTCACCAATGTAGCAAAGCACTTGTACAATTTAAAATTCTAAAATTAGATAGCAATAAATAATAAAATACATATCTACTTCATCAATTTATCCAAAGTCAGAAAAAACAAGATGGAAAAGATGTGTCTTTAATTCAGATTTAAAACTCCACAGTCAAGCACTCCCTTATCTGACGAGGTAGAGAGTTCCACAGGGCAGGTGCTACAAACGTAAATGCCCTGGCACCCGAGGTCTTTAAACAAACCCTGGGAACCTCTAGAAATCCCTCATCAGCACAGTGAAGTGGGCTGAGTGGGCAGTGAGGGCAGTAGGGGTGAAGAAGATCTTGCAGGTAGCATGGTCCCTGTCCGTGTAGGGCTTTGTAGGTCAATAAACTGACCTTGAAGGTGATCCACCACTGGATAGGCAGCCAGTGCAGGCCACAGAGCACAGGTGTGACAAGGCAAGATCCAGATAAACCATTCAACAACCTGGCAGTCGCATTCTGCGCCAGCTGCAAGTGGTGGATATCAACCCTCGGTAGCCCTAGGTAAAGGGAGTTACAATAGTCAAGGCCGGAGGTCATAAAGGTGTGGACCAATGTAGGAAGATCATCTGGTGGGACCAGGTGCTTAATCTGGGTGATATTCCTCAAATGGTAGAATGAGATCTCGACGATGGACGACACCTGAGATCTAAGTGTCAACCCCTTGTCCAAAATAACACCCAGATTTCGCACCTGATCAGAAGCTAACAGCTGGCTGCCACCAAGCTGAAGCCTGGAAAGCCATCCAGCCAAATGTTCATCTGTCTGATGACCAGGGTCCACAACCAACACCTTGGTCTTGTCAGGGTTCAACCTCAGCCATTTGGCACTCATCCAGTCTTGGATCTCAGCGAGGCAGTTGTTAAATGTTGAGATAGCTCCATCCTGTTTGGGCACAAAGGACATGTATTACTGAGTATCATCTGCATAGCATGAAAACTCAGCCCATACTGCCTTACAATGTCTCCCAATGGCAGCATATTCACCACAGACACATATTCTCCACGGACAGCACGGGTGATAAAATAGAGCCCTGCGGCACCCCACAAGACAGGGAGAATGGGTTGGAGGAATAAATCCCTGACACCACTTTCTGAGACCTTACAGTGAGGAAAGAATGGAACCACCTGAGGACTGAACCAGACAATCTGCAGATTAGCCACAGGTGCTCTAGTAACACACCATGGTCCACGGTGTCAAACGCTGCAGAGAGATCAAGAAGGACCAAGATGGAACTGCTCTTCCAATCTCTTGCTATCAGGAGACAATTGAGTACCCAAACTAGGGCTGTCTCAATACTGTGCCTCTTTTAAAATCCAGACTGGAGAGGATCACAGACATCATGGATTGTAAGGTGGTCCTCCAGTTGCAGCGTGACCACCTTCTCAATAACCTTACCCACAAAGGGAAGGTTAGAGACAGGTCTGTAGTTAGTTAGACAGTCTGGTGAGAGAGGATTTCTTTTTTTTTTTTTAACTTCTTTGCTGGAGTTTTATAATTTCAGCAGTAACACACATACATACATACATACATCCCAGGGTGGGAGCCTGGGCCCACATCCCTAAACTGGATGTGGAAACTATATACATCCCCAAACTTATTTACAGTCACAGTTATATGGAGTCACTAGAAAGAAGAAAATGAAAACTTGAGTCCCCTTAAATAAAAATAACAAACATTTCTATTTCTTCACAGCTGGCGATAGTCTAACCCAGTTCTTGTCCCTCAAGGAATTTATATCATTCCGTCACCTTTGTCATACTAGTGGCTGTACGGGGACAATCTTTGATAACTGTGTCCCTGAGAGAGAAAGAGGACCCTACTTGACCCTGAAGTATGTATAAAAAACTTCCGTCCCTATAAAACTTAATCCCATGAGAGTGTTATGCTCCATTCATTAAAGACATCCCCTCGAAGGGGTGATACATCTCCATACAATCCTAGCTACTTATCGCATTCTATTACATGAATATTGTAGGTTACCACCCTTCAGATAGACAGATCTGAATTTGGGGGCCTTTCTGCTGTACTGAGTAAACTGCCTCTAAGGCTCCCCACCTTCTGGCATATAGCTTCATTTTTTCCTCTACAGCCATCTGCCTTTTAAGTCTGCTCAGGACCTGCATCAAATCTCTGACCCATTGATCATAAGTGTATATATTACTATTCTTCCAATGTCTCAACACAAAAGCTTTAACCAAGGCAGACATCAGAGACACATGGTATTTGGCTGAATCCCTCATTATTGGTTTCATGTCCCCAAGGAGACAGATCTCCGGTTTGATATATTCAGTATAGTTTAGCAGCGGGTCCATTTCTTGGCCAATTTGGATCCATAACGAATGGATTTTAGGACAGTTCCACATTACATGAAATAGGTCCCCCGGTTTTGATTCACATCTAAAACACAGATCTGTCTGTCTGAGTTTTCTAGAACATAATTTAACAGAGGTATAATAAATATTCAAACAAATGAAGAATTGCATAGTCCTGTACTTCGGAATCAACAGGATTTTAACATTTTTCCAAATCTCCTTCCAGTCAGGCCTCAGGGGGGAGAGAATTTTATCCCAGTACACTGTCTGGGCCTCAGGGGGTGTTGTAGGAGATCTAGCTCCTTCAAATAATCCCAAGTAAATGGGGTCCGTCCTTCTACTTTATTGTCTCGTATGAACTTCTGTACCATATTTTTAATTTGGACCTTTTTAAAAAAGACCCACTCCCTAGTATGAGCTGGTAGGCTCACCTTATCATCAAGTATAAAATCTATCAGTTTTAGCTTAGCCAAATGTGGTGCCCATTGTGGGCTAATTACCAATCCCCCTAGATGGAAATTAGGATTACCCACCATGGGTTGATCTTTAGCTCCCCCTGTGCCTTCCTCTGAGCCGGGTTTAACAGTTCCCACCAAGTCTTCATCGACTTTTCAGTTAGTGTATGCACCCCCCTAATAAGCAAAGCCACCAGGTCTGTATACAGCAGTGCAGCTGGGGAAATTTTTAAATCCTTTAGAATGCTCTGCTCGATTCGCAGCCAAGTTGGTATATACCCTCCTACCTCTCCAGTTCTTGCCCATTGCTCCATTAACCCAAGCTGTCCTGCAACATAATATAGGAACAGATCAGGGAGTTTTATACCTCCTTTAGGGTAAGGAAGGTGCAAGATAGTGTGTTTCCTCCTTGGGGTTTAGAATCCCATAGGAAGCTCGAGATTATCCTTTGGATACTAATAAAGCGGCCCTTCAGGATATTGTATGGTAGAAGGTGTATGGGGTACAATAATCTGGGCAACAGATTCATTTTAATCATTCCTAATCTGGCAGTAAAGTTTAAAGGGAGTTTATTCCACCTTAAGACATCGTTTTTAATTATAGCCAATAAATTACCCAGATTGTCCTCCACACCATCTTCAGACCTGGCTCTAATCCAAATTCCCAAGTATTTAATCTTATCCGAGGCCCAATTGATCTGCAGGTGTTCAAAATCTGATCTAAGGGTGTGTACCGTAAGCGGGAGAACTTGGGTTTTGCTTAAGTTTAGTTTATAATTTGAAACCATCGAAATCCCCAATAATTTCCAGAAGTGTTGGAAGCTGACAGCTGGATTGTTCAAGTGCAACAAGATATAGTCAGCAAATACCGAAATTTGAGCTCCATCCTTGAACCTCGACCCTCGAACCCTGGGTTCCATAGAGAGTGCTCTTAGCAGGGGTTCCAGGTAAATATTAGATAGAATTGGTGACAGGGGACAACCTTGTCTAGTTCCATTACGGAGGGAAAACTCTTTAGAAAAATAGCCATTACATAAAACCCTGGCTGTGGGAGCTTTATACAGGTTTTTAATACCTTGAAGAAGTCCCTTTGGGAAACCCATTTTTTCCATTGTAACAAATAAAAAATATTGGGAAACCCGATCAAATGCCTTCGCGGCGTCAAGTGCTATCAGGGCCATAGCAGACTTCAAATTAGAGGCCTTATGTAGGATGTGGTGTAGTTTTCTTAACGCATCATGTGCCCCTCTACCTGGCATAAATCCAACTTGATCCTGGCTAATTAATAAAGGAGCAACCTTAAGAACCCTATTAGCCAAGATCTTAGTGAGTACTTTAATGTCCTGGTTTATTAAAGCAATGGGTCTATAATTACCCGGCAAATCTCTAGGTTTATCTGGCTTTGGTATCAAAGTAATATAAGCTTGATACAAGGGCGGATGGGGCACTCCCTCTTCCATAATATTCGAAAAGAATTCTTGTAGTAAAGGCATTATTGTCTCTAAATGTGTTTTGTAAAATTTGGCCGACAAGCCATCCGGCCCCGGTGCCTTACCAATAGGCAGGCTTTTAATTGTCTCCCTGATCTCCATTTTCGAGATTGGAGCAGACAGTGCTTGGGCCTGCTCCATGCTCAATCTGGGCAGTGGTATTCTATCAAGAAAGCTCTTAATTTCGTCCTCTGTGCTAGCGGCCCCCTCTTGGTATATACTAGCATAGTAGTCCGCGAAGGCATCAGCCAGTCTTTGAGGTTCCGTAATAATTCCCCCTCCAAAATTTACAGCCAGAATCACTCTTTCTGCCTCCTGCTCCCTAATTCTGTGCGCCAGTACACGGCCCGGCACATCCCCTTGTAGCAAATATTTAGCGCTTAGTCTCTCCCCCCCAACAGTCTACCATAAGATTCCATATCTCCCTATACTCTTCTCTTAATTCCTTTAGCTCCTTATCTACTTCTGGGGAGGATCCCTCCACCGGCGACAATGACCCTATGGCCCCCATTAAGAATTTCTCCCGGGCTCTATCTATTTTGTTTCTCCTAGCAGAGTATTCCTGCGCTATTCCCTCATATAGAACCTTACAGACCGGCCAGGCAAGCTTCTTATCTGTTAAAGTTGGAACTTGAGTTTGAATAATCTCCTTAAGGGAATCCTCTAGCCTATTTACCATATTATCTTCCACTAAGATCCCTTCGTCTAGCCTCCATCGATATGGTTTCAGAGGTATATGATCTAATTCCCATAGCATTTGGATTGGGGAGTGGTCCGATAGTACCCTGCTAAAGGTATTTAGACTTTTAATCCTACTAAGCACATCCCTATTGACCAGAAAAAAATCAATCCTTGAGTGCGACTTATGAACCCCAGAATAAAAAGTCATCTCTGTATCCCCTTTCTTATACACTTTATATGGATCTACTAAAGCTGTAATCCCCATAAATCTACTCAATGCAATCTGAGAGGCATTAGGAGGTCTATTACTTACAGGGCTTCTGTCCACCTTATTGTCCAGGCAGAGGTTCCAGTCGCCTGCTATGATCAAAGGGTTATGAGGAAGTGTAGCAATGTCCGCTTCCAAGGAAGCAAAGAATTCTGGCTTGGGGGGAGTAGGGCCATATATTGAAGCATAAGAAAATGAGTTTCCCAAGACTGAACCCGACACGTATATCCCCCTACCGTCCTCCCTTGGCAAGGTTCGCTCAACCACAAATGGGCATGATTTCTAATTGTATTACCACCCCAACGCTTTGGCTTTTCCATCTCCTATGACCTTGCCTACCCATCCTTTCTTGAGTAGGTGCAACTCCTCGCTCAGTAAATGTGTTTCTTGGAGTGCCGCAATATGTACTCCTAACTGGTTTATATACTGCAGTATAGCTATTCTCTTCTTCCTCCCCCTGAGGCCTTTCACATTCCATGACAGAAACTTAATTAAAACCATCTACTATATCAGTACCCCTATAGTCACTTTCATATGTCCTACTTTCTTTGTTTTATATATCTTGGATTCTCTCTCTCTCTTCCCCCATAATCCTCTAACCCCACCCCGATCCTCTGATCGTCCTCCTTAGTTCTCATGAGATGTGTATGAGTCATCCCCCGATAAGTCTCCGACCCTCCCCCACGCCTCAGCATGTAATCCACTAAGTAAACCCCAACCTAATCCCCACCTCGAGGATAGCTTTAAATCTGCCCCTCACCACCTGCAAGATTGGTGAAACAAACAAAAAAAAAAAAGGGGGGGGCTGCCATTTCCCATTACATAAGTGCCCCCATAGACAAGGGGTCATGGAAGCCAAATAGCGGTCTGCCTCAGCTTGCCAAATATAATCTGCTTCGGCTTGTCAATTTTCCCTTAGGGCTTAACATAAGGCAGGTAAACTCTGAACTTCTAGCGGAAAGAAAGGATCACCATCAGCAAGGTCCATACTTTCAAATCAGTTCTGCCCTGGACAAGTATAGCATTAAAATGAACAACAGAAACAAAAAACAGGGCATTCATTTTCACAGTCTTTCAGAACTTCATCTCTATCAAGAAACCAAAAAAAAAACTGAGCATCTGGTGGGTTTCTGCCATCCGTCTAGGCGCTTCCCTGATGTCATTCATCTCACTCAGCACAGTTCCATCTGCATCCATCGTAGGCCTTTTCACTCCTTCAGGTCACTGATTTGAACATGTCAGGTAGCTCCACCCTGAGGTCCTCCAGGGCATCACGAGCTGTGGGATACCTTTTGTCTCCTTTTGGCAATTTCACCATCAGTGTAGCTGGGCACTGCAATCTAAATTTCAGACCAGCTAGGTACAGCTTTTTCTTGATCTCTGCATACTCTTTTTGTTTCTCTCTCACAGAAGGTATTAAGTCCTGGAAGAGCCAAATGGAAGCCCCATTCCATTGTAGGTTTCTAATAGCCCTGGCTTTATTCAGAACATGGGTCTTCTCTTTGTAATTCAAAAATCTCATAATGAGAACCCTAGGGCGGGCACCAGGTGGGGGTTCTCTCAGTGATCGGTGAGCTCGCTCAATATTGTATGATTCCTCAAATGGGGTCGGACCAAATAGCTTCTGGAGAAAGTCCTGCATGAATGCTACACAGTCTAGGCCTTCAGACTTCTCAGGGAGACCTGCCATAATTAGGTTATTTCTCCTGCTGCATGATTCCTGATCCTCCAGGCGGTCTTCTAATTTTTTAACTTGTCTTTTAAGGCCAATTATCTCGTGATCCATGGTTTCCGTCTTCCTTTCCTGCGAGGCCATTCTCACCTCAACATACCCCACCCTTTGTGATAAAGCATTTAGGGCAGGCTTGAGTAGGGTAAAATCAGCAACCAGCCCCTGCAGAAGCTGTTTAATCTCGCTGATGTCCTCCGAGGTTGATTGTCCCCCTGGTACTTCTGCCCTGAGTTCAGCGGACTCCTCACGGGTAGGGGAATGCGGCTTAGAATGCTTCACCGCCGGCGTTCTTGCTGCCAAGGGCTCGGGGCTTCCGTTATCCATCTCGGCTATTCCCCAGGCAAGCCTCACTGTGGATGCTGCTGTTTATCTTTTTAATTTTTTTTTCTTTTTTTCCCCGATGTGGTTTCTTTCGCCTGCTACAAGGTAGTATGCCTCACCGACTCTAGGCACTTCACCGAATTAAACTGCGGGGTCTCAGAGTGCGTAAAAAATTATATTTAACTCGCCGAAGCGTGGGAGCGGTCTCGGAGACTTCTGCTCGCCGCTAGCTCATCACGTGATCTCCCCGAGAGAGGATTTCTTAAGAAGAGGTGTTACCACTGCCTCTTTTAGGGTGTCAGGGAGCACACCTGTCTCTAACAAACACCAGACTATCTCAGCTAGGGCTGGACCTATGATGTCAATGCATTCCTCTGGGAGGTATGTTGAGCCAGGGTCCAAACTACAGCAGGTTGGCCACATACTCTGGATCATCCTCACAATATCCATGATCACCACCCGGTCGAAGTCAGACCAGACAAACTGCGGGGCTGTAGCCTCCCACCGACCATCACCACACCCATTGGAACAAGCTGAACCGATCTCAGACCTGATGTCAGTAACCTTATCCACAAAGAATCAAGCAAGTGGATTTTCCAAAGTCTGCATTTATTCCTCTGTGCACTGCATCTCCTTAGCTAGTGAATTAGCAAGGTCTTACTGAACAAAATGTCCTCAACTTGTGAGTTAACCAAAGTCTGCATATATTGAAATGGAACATTAATGCTTACAATCTTCTGCCTGAGTCCCTGATTTCACCTTTCTTACTCTTGTTAACTCAAAAATCTGCATCTACCTTGCCTTGAACTTCAGCCTTTTCTGTTCTGCATGTTTAACTAACCTTCTCCTCTTCTCTTCACCCCATCCCCCCTTTGTCTCTCCCTTTTCTCAAGGAATACTACCTTAACCATCCTTTCCTTCCCCTCCCCCTCTGCCCTGCCTACTCAGACAGTCCTTCCCCTTCCTCCTGCTAATCTCTTCTCCCTTTATTTACAGACTGTGCCAAAGTCCCCTGGGCATTCCTCCACCCGTGGCCATAGCCACAGGAGCTGCTCCCTGCCCTCCCAAGGGCCGAAAACAGGTACGCCTGCTCAACTGATAGAGTGCCCCCCTCCAGCTGTAAATGTTAAATTTGGCACCATTTCTCGGATCTTTGTGTGAGCCTGAGCATTGACTCCATCCCTGAACCTAGGAGCTGTGAGGTCACCTGCAATCCCTAACTTAGCAACTCAATATTTAAGAATTTGTTTTTATTCCCCCTTCTTAAGCAGTTTTCTAAATCAAGTTAGTTGCTCATTGAGGGACCTTTGTGCCAGAGCCTACGCTCACTCGATTTTTCACCCCCCCTACTCTCCCTGTTCTGTGACAGTTTATTATATAGTCTCTGTCCAGGAACTTCTCCCACAGGAACTCCTTCCATTGGAATCCCAACCTTCCCCCTTCTCTGACAGTTTATTATATAGTCTCTGTCCAGGAACTCCGCCCACTGGACTCCCACAGTCAGCTGGTTTTCAATCCCCTGAAACCACACCCTCCCTCCCTAAGGAGATCAAACCTAAATTGCTATTTCTCCTCTCTTTTCCTCTCCAAACCCATCCCTATCCAGCCCCTGGGTAACCTCCGACATCTCCTCCACTGGGCTCTAAGACACCCTCTCCCTGGTGTACTCGAACCTGGGACTTCTTGCACCAAAGTCAGTAAGACTATCACTACTCTACAGTGGCAGTCACCCTCATTGAAGTTCAGCTATCGCCTTTATCTTTCACTATAAGCATAGAACTATGGGCACTCGCACTCCCTTGCTAGGTCTTTTCACCCTTACCCTCCTGGTTCAAACCTCCCCTCGACCTGAGCTCCTGCCCACTACATTAGGCACCTCACCCCGAAGTTACCCCAGTATGACCCAGCCCCGCCACCTTGAACGCACCCCTAACTCCCCAGCACCCACCCCCTTCCTACAGCCTCACTCCCCCTGCCCTCTCAGGCCAACCCTGGACCCATCTGTTCCCTGCCATACTCACCCTTCGTGCTTTACCTATCCCCTGCACCCTTATCACCAGGTCCTTGCCCGGGCGCCGAACCAAGGGTCCCTACTGCCACCGTCCTCTAATCAGAGTAATCACATTGCTACTCTTACTGTCTGGGAATGTACACCCCAATCCTGGACCTTTATCTGCCAGCCCGCCCAAATCCTGCACCACTACCAGTCTCCGCCTTGCATCCCTTAACATATGTAGCCTCCTAAAGAAAACTGCTGCTCTCCAGTGCTGGGTCACCCAGCATTAACCTGAAATTCTTGCTCTGGTAGAGACTTGGCTCTCTAAGTCCACCCCTGACTCTGCCATCTCCCTCCCTGGATACACCTTATTCAGGGAAGACCACATAGGCAAATGTGGTGGTGGGTGCACTATATTCATGCGGGACACCCTAATAGGTCATGCACTCCCTGCTCCCAAACTTGACTATGGTGCCCAAGCCCTCACACTAAAAGTTATCCCTGACCCTGCCAGAGACCCTCTTTTTCTCACTGTCTCCTATATACCCCCAAGGAACCAGAACTCAGCAGTCCAGTCCCTCATCTACTACCTCACATTCCTCCTGCACAAAGTTGAGCAAGTCACCCTTGGTCATCTTAATAGTAACTGGCTTGCTTCCGCCACCTCCCAAACCAGGGACTCCTTCACTGCCCTGGATATATCCCAACTAGTCTCACAACCCACCCAGTTCAACCGATCCAGTGGAACCAACACCCTCCTAGATGTTATCTTATCAAACCTCCCCTTTAAATTCCGGGACATCACTGCCCTTCCTGACTCACTTAATGATCACTCCCCAGTCATCTGTACCTGGTCATCCTTCTCTCCTAAACCAGTGTCCCAGGCTACACTGCGCCGGTGGCTATGCCCTGGTGGCCTAAAAAAGTTGAAACAGCACTTAGCCCAGCTAGACTGGTCCCCTATCCGACATGCCCCGGATATCAACTCAGCTTTTGACTTCTTCACAAGAGCCTTCCACAAGGCATGTGACCTCTTTGCATCCCCCAACAGGATCCATACAAAGAAATGCAACACCCCTTCCATCATCCAGAAACTTAAGAATAGGGATAATCTCTGGTGAATCGATGTAGATTCAGGCAATCAATCTGACAGACAAGTCTACAATGCAGAGCACAATAAGTGAACCTGGGCCATCAGACAGGCCAAGGCAGAGCACTACCAGGCCACCCTCACCTCCACCTGGGGCTTGGCCCAGACCTTCAGGGATAGCATGAAAGAACTAAATGGGAAGACCTGCTCCCCTCCACCATCTCAGCTTACCATCGATGGCGCTACCTCCTTTGATCCACTACCTATAGCTGACTGCCTCAACGCCACTTTCTCTGATCTAAGCTCTGTCCTCCCCAGCAGCTTTTTTAATCCAATCCTCTCCTCACTCCCCCCGCCCTGCATCACCCCCCTTTTTACCTGTGCATCCTATCCCCCCATGAAGCCAGGCCACACCTGCTAAAAGCCCTTGGTAGTAATAAGCCCAGCAGCGATCCCTCGACTCCAGGATCCTCCGCCTGGTCCTGAAAGTTATCCTATTCCCCCAATGGACCAACTCAACTGGTCCCTATGCCTTGGACAGTTTCTCAGTGTGTGGAAAACTGCTGAAATCACTCCAATACACAAGAGCATTGATCGATTCTCCCCCAGCAACTATAGGCCAATCTCCATCCTCCCCCCACTCTCCAAAGCCCTCAAAAAGTGGTGTCTATCCAACTATGTAAGTACTTGGCAAAGTATGACATTATGTGCCCAGAGCAGCACGGCTTTCACCCAGGACACAGTATAACCACTGCTCTCCTGGAGTTCTCCCAATATCTGCACTCTGCTCTTGACTCTGGCAACCTGGCCGGTGCAGTGTTCATTGACCTCTCCAAGGCCTTTGACACTGTCTGCCACCCCCTCCTACTTGACTGTCTCCACCAACTTGGTTTCTCTGCTGGTCCCCTTGCCTGGTTTTCCAACTACCTCTGCTAGATCCCAGTGTGTAAAAATCAATGGCACCCTCTCCAACATTCGACCCATTAGCTCCAGGGTCCCACAGGGCTCAGTCCTCAATCCCATTCTCTTCAGTCTCTACCTCAACACTCTCCCCAACTCCTGCAATAGCAAGATGCTCCTCTATGCAGACAATGCAGTTCTCCTTGCCTCACACCCAGATCCCTCCACTCTCCAACCATCCCTTCAACTCGCCTACAACCAAACAGAAAGGTGGTTTCTTGATTACAGACTAATCATAAACCTTAAGAAAACCAAATCAATGCTCTTCTCTCACCACCAAAATAAAGCTAGACGTGCACCCCTCCTGATTACCCCCAACTCTCATCTCCCATTATAGCAAGTGCCCACATACAAATACCTAGGCATCACTTTCAATACTGCCCTCACCTTCCACACCCACATCAATGCTCTTTCCTCAGCCATAAACTCTCAGATTGTCCTACTTTACCACCATACGGATTGCCTGTCCCTCGCTACCCTTCAGCTGGCCATCACCTCCTAGTGGACTATGGCTTGGCCATCTATGCTGCAGCTGATAACACCGCCCTCTCTAAAATCCAGCTCTCCATCAATAAGGCTCCTGACCAGAGCCTCCAGCCTCACCCACACCTGCCTGCTCTATTCCTCTGCCAACCTGCTCAACTTCAAGGAATGTCTGCAGTATCAGATCTGCCTTCTTGCTAAGAAATCCCTGCTCTGACTCTCCCCCCCCCGGAGTCTCTGCCTCCCTACCACAGTCATCCTCATCTGTTTCCACCACAGCTCTGTTAAAGCCACCTTCAAAGTGCCCAGAACCAAGACTTCCCTCGCCCAGAGGTCCTTCTTTTATCGAGCCCCCGCCTGGTTCAACTCCCTCCCTACCTGCATCACCAACACTGCCAAACTTGGTCCCTTCAAAACCACTATCTGGAACCATCTCTTTAATGTACGCTGCTGTAGGTGCAACTAACCCTACCCCCCCAATCCTACTGCAGGACCTTTCCCTGCCTGGCCCCCTAATCTCAACAAGGTCCTCTGGACTGCCCATCCATATTTCCTCCTACCCCTTTTTTTTCAATTTAAAGTTTATTGATACATTTTCCACAGTAAAAGGCAGTTTAAGTGACAGTGACATTGACATTACAATACAATCTAAAGGATAACTGCTTGACCCACCCTTCCTCCCCTTACTGCAGTAACCCAACCTAATGCCTCTCAAATGCCAAGCACTTTACTTAAGGTCTTACATGACAATGTAGTCTGAGATATACTTAGAACTGAGCCAGAGAAATTAGAAAGTGAAGGGGATCCCAGATTTTGGTATATACTGCCAGTCTATTGTGAAGACTGGCAATCGCTTTTTCTGTACGCAGATTGGACAAAATTTCTTTTACCCATTCCTGCACAGAAGAAGAGGACTTATCTTTCCAGTGGTGTAAAATGAGCTTCTTAGCTGATAAGGTAATCATGGAAATGTGAAACTTTCTTACTTTAACTCTAATAGATAATAAGTCCCCTAACAGACAAATCTCGGGAGTAAAGTACTCCTGAAGGGCCAGCAGAGGATCCAGGAAAGTCTTAATTGAATCCCATAAGGGGGGGATTTTAGAACAGGACCAAAACATGTGGAGAAGTGTTCCCTCTTCTTGCAAACATTTATTGCATATATTAGAATTCAGATAACCCCACTTCTGTAATTTAACCGAGATGTAGTACAAGTTATGTAAAATATGATATTGCACGAGACGCAGTCTGTCTTGAGAAATATGTTATGACATGATCTCCACAGAGAATGCCAATCCAAATGATGTTGAGGGAAACAATTATTCCAGAATCTTGTAGGTCCAAAGGGACCCCAGTATTTTTTGTGAAACAAAACCTGATATAGTTTAGAAATTACACCTGAAGATCCGGAAAGTGAGGAAACCTCAGGTATCAGAGAACTGATGGTCTGGGAGGGAGGAGTATTACCGAAATTAATTACAAGTAAATGCCTTAATTGTATAACTTTAAAATGAGAGGAAACCGGAATAAGAAATTTCGTAATAATATCTCCCACTGATAACCAATGCCCCTCTTCATCCGTAAGAGAGAGAAGTTTCCCATCTCCCAATTGGGACAACTATTGACAGGAAATCTGGTTCTTGTTAATAGTGAAAGAAGGGGAATTCCAGATAGACTGGGCCAGATCCTGGTGAGGGGAATATTGCAAAAATGAACACATTTGTGAGTAAATCTTTAAAGAAGTCAATATTGTGGGGCACTCCTCGGTCATACGTACCTGGGGGAATTTAAGGAAAAATAACGTAAGGGGGTCCAGATTCTTGGACTTGATTGCATCCAGTTCTATTCTAAGCCAAACCAGTTGCTCTTTTTCTGGGCCGAGGGATACCTATCTCAGACATTTTGCTAAGTGACTAGCCCAGTAATATATAGCCAAATGGGGAATTCGTAAACCCCCCCTCCAGTTTTGGGGCTGCCAGCTTATGATAAGCCAACCGAGGATATCTGTTGGCCCAGATAAACCTGGTGAATATGCCATGTGTCTTTTTAAACCAGAGTAAAGGAATAAAAGTGTTGAGAAGAGATAATGGATAGAAAATTCTAGGAAATATGTTCATCTTAATTATGTTGATCCGGCCCCATAATGAAATAGGAAGTTTGGACCACCTCTCGAGGTTGTGAGCTATCAACTGCGAGAGGGAATCCAGGTTTTCCTTAAACCATGTTAGAGGGTTACGAGAAAGCTTAATACCCAAATATTTAAATGACCTGGAAGTCCAGCATAAACCAAAAGGACTAATGTCATTTTTGAAAACTTTATGATTTAATGGGAAAAATAAGGATTTGCTAGTGTTCAGTTTGTAATTGGACAGGTCACTAAATCTTGCTATTTCCCTTAGCAAAGTCGGAACAGAGGATACAGGGTGAGATAAGTGTATCAGCAAGTCGCCTGCATATGCAGTGACTTTGATTTCATGCCGCCCAACTCTAACACCCTGTATAGAAACATTATTGAGAATATTTTGAATGAGAGGTTCCAAATATAAGTCAAATAACAAAGGAGATAAGGGACATCCTTGTCTAGTTCCTGAATGGAGCGAAAAGGGCTTAGAGAAGGCCCCATTCGCAGAGATTCTTGCGGTAGGGTTTTTATAAAGTGTGGCAATCCAAGAAATAAACAGATATGGAAATTGAAATGCTTCCAGAACTCAGAACAAGAAGTTCCAGTTCACTCGATCAAATCCCTTCTCGGCATCCAGGGAGACCAGTCCTGCAGGGAACTCGGCATTCCTGGTAGCCAAGAAGACATGTGATAAGGTACGCAAGTGATCAGAAGATGAACGCCCTTTCATAAATCCTACCTGGTTTATACCTATCAACTCAGGAAGAACTACTGTTAACCTATTAGCTAATATTTTGGAGAGAATTTTAATATCCTGATTTCAAAGTGAGATAGGTCTGTAACTCTGAGCAAGCTCAGGATCTTTATCTGGTTTGGGGAGAAGAACAATCAAGGCCTCAAAAAGGTGAGAATCAGCCTCTGCCCCAGCTAAAATATGTTGAAATAAACGGCAAAGTACTGGTAATAAAAGGTCCCGAAAAACTTTGTAAAATAAGGAGGAAAAACCATCGGGCCTGGGACCTTGTCTGCCGGCAATTCACTAATAACCTTGGCAATTTCTTCCTGAGAAATAGGAGTAACCAGAAAATCCTTGTGTCGGTCAGAGAGAGAGGGCAAGTAGGAATCCTTCAGATAACTCTCCGAACTCCCAGGGCAAGGGGGATGCTCCATGTCACTGTACAAATTTGTATAGTAACGGGTGAATTCTTGAACTATTTCGGTGGGAGATACTTTTAAGGATCCATCATCCATTGCCCTGATAGGAGGAATAAATCTCACTGATTCTTGTTGCTTAATACGTAGTGCCAATAGGCACCCCGCCTTTTCTCCCTGGTCAGTATAACTGGCTCATGTACGAATAATAGCTAATTCTGCTTTGTCTCTGAGTAACTCCAAATATCTATCTTTCAACACTAAGAGTTTCCTCCTATCCTCGTCAGGAGGATTAATTGAGAAATTATTTTCAAATGATCTAATTTGGGATAGTAAAAATATTAATTCCTTCTCCTGTGCCCTTTTCCTGCCTACCGCCATGCTGATAAGGATTCCTCTCATGAAGGCCTTAAAGGCTCCCCACAAAATATCCGGCTTTGCACTATCTAAAGGGTTAGATGAAAAAAAGGATTTAATTTACTCCCTTATAAGTTTGCAGTATTTAACATCTTTGAGAAGTTGTTCATTAAGTTTCCATCTGGTTTCCCTGTTAGGTAAATTAAGCAATACCAATTTACATAATACTAGTGAGTGGTCGGAGATTGGGCCAGGTTGAATCAAGGAAGTCTTAACCCCAGGTAATAGGAACTGAGAAAAAAGTATGTAATCAATACGGGACTGTGAGCCGTGCGCCATTGACCGGAAGGTAAACTCCCTAGAATCAGGATGTAAGATGCGCTAGACATCGCAGAGCCTGCATTGATCCAATAGATCTTTAAAAGCCTTCTGCCCCGGAGTAACCCCTCCCAGACCTCTACCAGACCTATCCAAATTAGACTCAAGTACTTGGTTAAAATCCCCCCCTAAAATAATCTTGATGGGAAACATTGGGAGAATAGCAGATATAAGTCTCATAAAAAATCCTGGGTCATCTATGTTAGGGCCATAGATACTGCCAAGTAATAATGGAACAGACCAGAGAGTACCTTTAACAAGGATAAACCTTCCCTCAGGGTCTTTAATAACCTGTGTAGAAATGAAGGGGATACCCCTATTAATCATGAGCATGACCCCACAGCTATTTGTAGATCCCTGGGCATTGTAAACCAGTCCCACCTGTTGTCTCCTTAACTGTGAAGCTTCTGCTTCTAATAAATGGGTTTCCTGTAAAAAAGTTATCTGAGAACTTAATAAGCTTAAATGTTTAAGAGCCTGTTATTGTTTGTGCTTTTTCCTGATCCCTTAACATTCCAAGTCGCAAAAGTTATTTCTTTAGCCATCCAGTAGTGGTAGTTAGACTTAGTGTATTCAGCTCAGCACACGGGATACATAATACCTGCAACCTTACACCCATGGTTACTGCAGTAACGCCCTCCCTCCTCCCTAACCCCCCCACATTTAAATCCATCCCATCCCCCCTACCCACTCCCCTACCCTCCAACAATACCCCAAAACCCACCCCCACCCCTAAGCTATCACAAGCAATGTTCAGCACAGTACTGGTGCTTTTCCTTCATCTCCTGCCTCCCAATGATGCACCTCTGCTAATGAAAATCTTACATTCCGCTATACTCATATAGAAAACAGAACAGTGCTGGTTACCCCCAGAAAATGAGAGAACAGTCTTGGGCTTTCAATACCACCACACCAAAGTGTTAATATGATGAGAACCTATTAGGAAAGGGTCACAGCGAAAGCCATGTATGACCCAGGTAGCCATGGAAACCCGAACGAAACTGAAAGAGAGAGAATTGAAATCATCCTTGCCTTGTGAGGCAGTTATGCAAGAACTAAGACCAGATCGGGAACCCAGTGAGGGGGAGTGACCTATGCCACAGACTGAGAGCAAGAATCGGGAAAGAGATAGTAACCACATCTCAGGAAGGGAAGACTGAAAAATTGCGTCTTCTCAGAGGTAACCAACCTCCAAATGCAATGGCTCTCCTTGCGAGAATTAGTTGTCCTGCGCTCGAGTCTAATGATAAGATTCAGAGATATCCCCCTCGAATTGAGGGCTGCACCCCCGTGAGTTACTAATGCCTGGTGCGCCCTCTAGTGGCCAGTTCCAGATCATGGTAGAATGAAAACGAACTGCAGAGAAAGCCCAAGACCGCTCTAATTCCCACTCCAGAAGAAATAAACATGAATCTAAATCTCAGCAAAACCAATTCCCCTTTCTATTGTGTTTACCATACAGAGAGTACTGAAACTTGAAACATTGTTCCCCACGTAAACAAACCCAGAGACCCTAAGTGTCTTTTGCCCTTAACTGGCGTAGGCCCTCTGCAATTGGGGCCAAGGAAACTAATAGCAAGCACGCCCTGCGCTGATTCCCCCCCAGTCCAAGCAAAACAGAAGTTTCCCATCCAACTCGCACTGAACGGTTCCTCAATGAGGGAAAAACCAAAAGTTCCAATTCTCAGCTCCACGCAGCTCTTCATCCTGCAAACACAGCATCTCAGGGTTCCCTAAATAGATCTAGTAGCGTAGATTTAAGGATCATCAGGGCAGCTGCAGGATCATCATAGTTGGACGAGGATCCATTTACTAGAACCTGTAACCTGGCCCGGGTATCTCATCCTGAATTTCAGGCCTGCCGCAATTATCTTAGAGACAATAGGATGGAACGCTTTCTGCTTCAGACGAACCGAGCCAGGCAAATCTTGTAAAATTCTCAGTTTCATGTTCTCCCAGTGAACCTCTTGTAAAGCTCTCACTTTCTGCAGAAAATGTTGCTTCTCCAGGTAGTACAAAAACCGACAGATGATGGGATGGGGGGATCCTCCGGAGAAAGCTTAGGCCGTAGGGACCTGTGAGCTCACTCTATAATATAGACAGGGCCAAAGGGAGAGGAGCCAGTGACCCATTCCACCAACTTCTGTACAAATGCCACAACATGTTGGCCTTCTTCTCTCTCTCCGGTAACCCAAGTATCACAACGTTGTTTCTGTGGCTACAGCCCTCTAGATCTTCCAGCTTGGCTTCGAGACGAGATAACCTCTGACGCATAGACACCAGATCGGGATCGAGATTTTCTAACTTTTTCTCCATTGAGACTATTCGAGCTGTGTTATCGGAGACAGTTAGCGAGACTTCATCCAATTTTCTGGAGAGAGACTTCAGATCCATCGCCATTTCTTTCATTTCCTCACGAAAGGGCTTAAACTCTTCAAGGAACCTAGTGAGCGTTAAAGGTTCCTGTTCTCCGAATTGACTCAGAGGATCAGGCCTCTCAGGCTCACCTGAGGCCCTGGATTTCTTGGAGGCCCTTTTGGGAGTAGCAGGGGGGTGTGCTTCTTCGGGGCTTTCTTAATGTAAGCCTCCATCCGCCAATCTAACACTCAAACCAGGTTTCCAAAGTGTTCAGACAGCACTGAATCTCAAAAGCAGAGGAAATGGGGAAATTCAGATGTCCAAAAAAGACGATTTAGTGATCGGGAGGAAGGAGCTTCTTGAAGGAGCTTCTACTCAGCACTTTGCATCACGTGATCTCCCCCCTACCCCATTTTACCTACCCCCTTAGGTTTATACAAGGATGTATTCCACTGTTACTCCAGAGAAATTGTACATCTTTAATTGTAAATCTATATTTTATACCAACATGTAACTAAGTGTATTCTGTGTTCAATGTCTGCACATGTAATGTTATCCAATGTTGTATCTGCACACTGTTCTATTGTCTTGCCCTCCCTGCGACGAGGTGCCTTTGTAAATGAGTTCCTGACTCAAAAGTTGTAAATCCGACTTGTTCAAATAAATAAATAAAAAATAAATAAACAAACTCGTCACACTCCTCCTGTGACAATGTTCTCCAAAACTGCAGACAGGCAGGATTGCACAGTCCGTTGACAGTTCAGAAGAGCTGAGCTGGTTGATTCCATGAGGCAGCGATCTCCCTGGACAGGAACTCTGCCTGCTTATGTGAGACAGACAATTGATAGTCTGTATAATGAGCCATCAATCTAAGTCTGTCAGCATCAAGGCCTGATTTCCGCCAGTGCCATTCCAGCCTTCGACCCACTCGCCTCAGCTCCCTCAAGGTCCCATCAAACCAAGGGGACTGAGGGTGGAGGGTGAGGGGACGAATGTGGACAGAAACTATGGAATTCAGAGCTTCAGTCACAACCTTATTATAGACCTGTATCAGATTATCTGGATCCATGCCGATAGATCCAGCACTGCTGCCAGGCCATCTGGGGTCAAACCCCTTAAAAGGCAATACTGGACCATCTCCTTAGAGGCAGATCTATAGGGTGAGCCTGGAAAATGAACCCTATGGTGTGATAGTCAGACCATCTGACTCGCTTCACCACCACATCAGAGATCTCCATATTCAGCAGGAAGACCAAGTCTAACGAGTGACCATGAGTATGGGTTGCAGAGGTAATAACCTATGTGAAGCCAAATGAATTCATAATTTGGAGGGAGTCATGGTCAAATTACAAGAGTTCATCATCGACCCAGGCACTGAGGTCCCCCAGAACCATCCATCTGGGTATCACCTTTCAGGATTAAAAAATAAACCATTTTGGCCAGGATTTGAAAAATGACAGCTGTTGCACTCATGAGATACTGTAAAGATATAACTATGTTGTGAATTTGGGGGAAAATATTGAAAATTACCAAAGTTACGAGCCTGCATTCACAAAATTCTATGTAGGATCATACCTTTGTTGTTTTTTAATATTTTTACTCCAGATTTTCAGCATTGCCTTCTAATGACCCCACCTCATAAACAGGGGCAGAGAAAATATTTAACTCTTGGCTGAAAGGCGATTTCATGCATGGACCACAAAATCACATTTCAGGACAGATCTGCCTAATGACAGTGTAATTGTTCATGAGGTAGGGTCCCAAAGAAGGCATGTTGAACGATTGGGCCAAAAATGTGTAAAAATGTCCAAGTTATACCACTAAGTTCAAAACCCCATTGGAATTCATTAAAGAGCATACCTGTTTCTTTAGTTTGTGGTCCAGCTTTGAAGAGTGAAAACATGTCTGCGGTCCAGAGAGGATTATGGTGTTGGACCCCCAAGGGGAAAGTAAGATCTTTGGGGGGTGCAGGGTGGTGGATGCTGAGTGGGAAGGTCAGGTTGGGGGAAATTACAACCGCAAAAGGCATCGATTGATGTTTTTCTTTTTACGGGGTTGTAAAAAAATAAAACAGCATGAAGGATTCATCATTGTGACACTGGGGGATTGGGCACCCCCAGTGTCACACTTGTGGTTCTGGGTGTGGTGTGGGGTGGTGGGTGCTGAGAGGGAGGGACAGGTGGGGGGATATCAACATATATGTATATATATATATATATATATATATAGAGAGAGAGAGAGATATTAAAAAACACAAAAAATAACTGCACATGCATGGTAGTAACCACAGCATGGAGGATTCATCATTGTAACACTGGGGATTGGACACCCCAGTGTCAAATCTATAGTTGGGTGGGGTGGTGGGTGCTGAGAGGGAGGGTTGGGTGGAGGGATATCAAGGTATATATATATATATATATATATATATATATATACACATACATACACAAGTGGGGAGAGAGTTTGCTAAAACATCAGAGGCATCCTGATCACGACACTGGAGGACTAGACACCCCCCAGTGTCAATCTTTTGTTTGTGGGGGGGGGGGCTGGTGGGTGCTGAGAGGGAGGGTCGGGTGTGCGGGGAATAATTCTAATTTTAAAGAAAAAAGAAATGGCAGTCATGGCACACTTTGTTGTGTGCAAGATGGCTGCTGAATTCTACTGCAGTCTGCACATACACAACTACTAGCGCATGAGCAGTAGTGCACTGCAGTTTCTTTTCTTTAAAATTAGAATTATCCCTGACCCTCCCTCTAAACACCCACCACCCCATATCCTCCCTACAACACAAAAGTGACACTGGGGTTCCTAACCCCAAGTGTCATGATTGTGACACTTCATATGTCTTGAGAAGTAAAAAAAAATTTGCAGTGTGAGCAGAGTGCACAGACGCAGAGATGACTATGGGGCAACTCCATCATGTTAGTTTGCAATGAATGCAAGGAATGCAGAGTCCTTTTCTCAAAGCAAGAGGTCTGCAGGGCTCTGCCCACTGCAGCCTTAAAAAGGGTGATCTGAATTACCCTGCTTCCCACTGACCCAACTTTCTGGACTCCTGTGTCTCTGAACAGAGTGTTGTAAGTCAAAAACAGTTTGGCTTTAAAACAAAAGTGTTCTACAGTGGATAACATCCTGATTTTTCAATATTTGAGGGTTAAATACATAGTTACTAAGAAAGGCTTATTATTTCTGGCTTTTCATAATATAACTTCAGTGTATCAATGCTGTGGAGAGACCTACAGGATGCTGGCATTCCAATTCATCTGTTAAATGTAGTTAGGATGATGTGCTCCAATACTAGTGTTAGGACTGGATAGCTAGTGGGTATGGGTGTGAAGCAGGGGTGCCTAGTGGCACCCACACTTTTTAACTTTTAAATAAATACAGCAATTAACAACATGGACACCATCAATACAGATGCTGCAAAGATGACTCATCATAAAATAAATATATTAGATGCAGATAATTCACTGTTTATTTCAAGATCAGCTTACGGTCTACAAAAGACACTAAACAATGTTGTTAATTGTTTAGAAAAATTACAGTTAAAACTTAGCATACAAAAATGTAAGGTGATGGTATTGGGGGAACCAAATAATTTGAATTTTAAGTTGAAAATGAGTCCTGGAACTGTAGAAGTCCAAAGTGTTGTGTACCTTGGTGTGAATATCTCCTTTACAGGGAATTGGAAAACACATGTTGATAAAATTGATAAGTCAGCTTGAGCATCTACCTTTTGGATGTATAGATTTTCAAAATGGTATGCAGGTGAATTTTTTAAAGCAGCGTTAAACATATAACAGGCCAAAGTTAATTATTTTCTTGTCTATGACTTTGGAAGTTTGGGGGAATGACAAAAGACAGTAGATGTAGAACATATTCAAAATCTTTATCTTAGACTGATGATGCATCCACCTGGATTTGTGCCAGGAGAGTCGCTGCCAGCTGAAGATAACGTAATGTCTGTTACAGACATTGGGGAAATTAGGATGTTCTCTTTCTGGCAGAGGACAGTTTCTATATCCAAAAATGAAATAACGCTATATGTATAGGACAAATAGATAACTACAATCAGCATGTATCATGGTCAAAATGGTCGACTCTCTTAGCCTGTAAAATGAGAAAATATGGATTACCCTCAGTTTTCTGGACTCTTATTCTGATTTGAAGAAGAATAACATCCAGGGGCCACAACATATTAAAGATACTGGTATACAGAGAGACATTGCAAGGATAAGCCAAACTAAAGCATGTCCTTTGTATAAATCCTTAAAAGCGTCACCTGAATGTTAATTTTATCTCCCAGGTTGTAATTGGGAGACCAAACTCTGTGTTAAAACCCTGGCTAGGCTGAGGTGGGATCTTAACTTTGGATGGTATGCATACTGTACACCTTGGTCAGTGTTTAAAGCTGGTCAGTTTTCTAAGTGTACTTATGGAAAAATGATTTATAATCCATATGTTGTTAGAATGTCCATCTTTGGAGCATCTAGCAAAGCAAGATTTTGGAACTTTTTTAAGTAATTATCCAACAGTATCAAATGAAATCCACCTAAAAATCCTTTTGAATGCATAAAAATTGTCAGCATTATATGCACTGGCAAACTTTGTGTTGTACACCGCTAATAGTGCAATAGAGAGACTTATTTCTCTGCCAATCTGATTTAGTAAAAGTGGTGAAAGCTGTTTAATAATGCATTTGCACATGTCTAAGTACAATGTAAAACTGACTTTTAAGTTGGGTTTATGTACCAGTGATATTCTCCACATTTGTTTGTGTGTTTTTCTTTTTTATATTTATTTGTTTATTGAATTTTGTTAACTGGGTTGGCTCACTGAGACAGACATCCCTTTTTCAGGAGTTACCTGGAGTTGGTTATATTCAGTTTGGAATACAGTTTACTTATACAGAGAATACATTTAAGCAATAAACCAGGACAGGGTGTGGGTTATGCTTCGATTTACCCACACCAGGCGTAGCTTGTCCATGCCAGGCGTGGGTAAATCCTGGCGTAACACACACTCTGGAGTGGTTTATTGTGATTATACAATGGCCCTCTTTATTTTTGTGAGGAAAAAAATTAATAAAAAAGATTTGTTTTATTTTTAATTATTTTGTTTAATTTATTGCTCCGCGAGGAAAAATAGTCCCAAGTTGTGCCCTGCTGCCCAGCTTCTAATGCAGCTATAGCACACACACACACACTGGGCAGGATTCACAAAAGAGATGCTTCTTGCGCAAGTGAGATATGCCAGCACAAATAGAAAATGTGCCAAGAAGTGATTCACACACAGGGCGGAAGAGCCGGCACATCCCAGATCCATGTCACTGGTGGGTGAAGGGTCATGGTGGCATCACCGAAGAGCTGGGAGTGAGACAGCCTGCCCTATGGCATTCATGGGCAGTGGTTGTGCCATGACAGGCTGTGGCAAGGGTGGGCCTTGGCCATGCTCAGCCACTGCACATCCATGGCCGGTGACATCACATTCCAATGGTGCATGCGTGTGCCCCACAGCACCCTGACTGGATGCCCCTGATGGCCTGGCCACTGCACCTGGTCCAGGTGAAGGGTGCACAGCACCCACTGATGCAGGCAGCTGTGCAGCCACTGCAGCTGCACCATGTACAGCTGGGCCATCAGTGGCATCCGGGGCCACCTGCGTTGGTACCTGTGTGCTGCGTGTCCCACTGTCAGCCATGTCCCCCTCAGTCTGTGTGGCATCATCGTCCACAGTGTCATCACTGTATGCCCCCTGAGTGCTGGTGGCAAGCATGAGGAGGGCATTGGTGATGTCCACCATGTCTGCATGGTCATCGTAAGATAACCCAATCAGACACCCCAGCCATGCAATGTCCTCACTGGCCACCATGCCATCAATGCCCGAGGGGTCTGATGGGCCCGCCACCACTGGGGCTGTGTCTGGAGGGTCAGGTGCAGTGGACAGTCCAGGGACAGCACCATCCACAGCGGTGACAATGGCCCGCTGCAACTGGCCTGCATCATTGTCCGCTAGGGCATCCCGTGCAGCCATGGCTACGGCTGCACTCGTGAGGCGTGATGGGACTGTGGAAAGAAGATGGGAAAACATGGTTAGTGCACTAGATGAATCAGTGGCAGACAGACATGCAGAAATGCAAACATGTACAGAGTGACGGGGTGTAGTGCCATGGGTGCACATGCCGGTCCACAGCATGGCTGTGCTGTGCTCACCACACCAGCCATGCACAGGCTGTGACTGGTACTGTGTGGTGACAGGCTACAGCCACATGGCACCATGCATGGCATTAGCAGCACAGGCACGCCCAACTGTGTGTGTCGCCCAGTGGCATTGCCGGCGGTGGCACCTCACATGTGCCACCACAGGCATGGGTGGTGTGGCCACGCATTGCACAGCATGGGACAGCCATGCACAGACAAGACACATGGTACAGCCCCTGGGTACACAGTTGCAATGCACGGCACACCGGGACAGGCATGGCAGCCAGGGCGCACATGGGGCCAGCCATGCCCTGGGTCCATGGCCACTTACAGTGCTGTGACGGGCTTCCACCGGTCTGGAACCCCCCACCTGGGACACCCTGCATGGTGGCCCTGGTGATGGTTGCCACAAGTAGCTCCTCATTGGGGCTTAGGTGGAAGTCCGATGGTGGGCCACCCCCTGTCTGTTGCAGGGAGGCCTCGATGTGGGCCACCTTCTCCTTTGCCCTCCATTGCCCATCATTCCAGTGCTTCTGGCACTCCAGGATGGTTTGGTTGTATGCCATCATGGCATTTACATGGCGGGCCACTGTCTTCCAGCCCTCTGACCATGCCGTACGGCTGCCACCCCTGCTGGTCAGGACGTCCAGCCATAGAAGGCATGCCTCGATGAGGGCCTGCTCCTCATCCTTAGTGAAGTTCAGCCACTGTCTGCTGGTGGCACTGCTGCCTTCCAACATCGTGGTTTCTGTGGGAGGAGTACAGACAGACATTAGCCATGCTCTGGTGAGGTCTCGTGTGGCCACTCCCGACAGGCAGTGGTTGCGGTCTGGCACACCAGCACCTGTCAGCCAGGGTCAGTAGGCTGTGCATGTGCATGGTCATGCACAGTGAGCTGTACTGGGTGTGAATGTGTCTGGCATGTACATTGCACATGCCATGGATGGCTGCAGGGCCATGGCCGTAACACTAGTACCGCATGCCCAGTGACACATACAGCTGTAAACCCTGCACATGCACTATGCACACCATGCTGTTGGTGCAGGCACATCAACCATCAGGCCCCCCCAATGGTGCTGCCTGTGGGGCAGTGCATGGGATGCCATGTCGCCTGCCAGGGGTCCCTGCATATGGCATGCTGGTGATGGGTTGTGCTCAGCCGGCCACAGCATGTGGCATTGCTACAGTGTAACTGTGCCTGTACACAAATGGATGTGTGCATCAGACATTCCTGTAGCAGTCTGCAGTTTCCCCCATCCCTGTGATGTGCTGTGGTGTAGGCAGAGGTCCCCCATCATCATAGAAACACTCCACAGTACCTGCAGTACTACATGTAGGAATAGCTGTGTACTCACCCTCAAGGCTGTGAATCCTCTCAGTCACCTAATCTCAGTGTGGAATGAGTTGAGAGCATTTATGGCTCAGGGCATGCAAATGAGGTCTGGGGCTGTGTTAATGAGATGCTCAACAGCTGAGATGCCCCTGCATGCGATATCAAGTTCAAGTTCAAGTTTATTGGCAGGAAAAAACTCAGTTGAGCAGGCTCATTTACAAGGAGGTCCTAATTAACAACAGGGACATTACACAAGCATATACAAAGTAATATGCATTAAACACATGAATAATCCATGAGAAGACAATAGGACAATAATATTTACATCATATATACATAGGTGCACTAAAGCTAGGAGTTAAATAAATGATTAGCTCTGGGTAACAAGATAGTACCTCATGAGGGAAGTAGAAACTACAAGGCCAGCAGGGAAAGTAAAGATAGTGGCACAGGCAGGGTAGAATAAGGTTAGAGGGAAGGGGGGACAGAGGATGGTAGGATGGAGGTAGGAGAGGCAGACAACAAGGTGGAGGGGTGGCAAAAATGAATATAACAGGGTGGCTATGTTGGCTGGGGCAAGGGCACTATGGAAGTGGCAGGGAGAGGTGGTAGAGATAGAAGGTAAAGGAAGGATAGCTGTAGATAAGGGCAGAGACTGTTGAGTGATGATTGTGTGGGATACAGGCTAGGGTTAGATTGTGTGGTGATGGTAGTGTAACATGGAGACAGGAAGAGGAGAGGAAGAAGGGGGAATGGGAGTATAATGGTTAAGTTACTTAGGGGTGAGGGAGGAGGGTGGACAAGATGATAGAGCAGTCACTGCAATAGACCAGGCAGGGAGAAGGCGCTTTATCAATCACAGTCACTGAAGTTTCATAGGTTGTCATAAACAAGTCTTTTGAAGCTATTCACGGGGATCAGGCTTTGCAGTTTGAGCCTGGATTGGGCTTTATTCCAGGCAGCCGGAAGGGCACAGCTTATAGTCATGTTTCCAAACCAGGAATGAGAGGTTGGAACGTCTAGCATAATGAAGGAGTTACTGCGTAGGGGGTAGGGGCAAGTAATTTGCTGAAAGGTTGGAAATATACGGGGGGCAGTTTTGCCAGCAGGGCTTTGTAGAGCCAGGTGACAGAGTGGAAGAGACGCCTGGTTGCTAAGGACGTCCACCCGAGGGAGGCATACAGGTCACAACAATGAGTCCGACGGTGAGCGTTGGAAATGAAGTGTATTGCTCTGTGATAGAGGGTGTCCAGTTGATGTAGCAGGGCATCAGAGCATCTGCCAGATAGAATATCGACATAGTCAATAAGTGGTATAAAGGTTGTTTGGACCAGGCACAGTCTGGAGTCAGAAACAAACAGAGATTTATTTTTATAAAAGAAGCCAATTCTTTGATGTAATTTATTTGCAAGGGAGTTGATGTGAGTTGAAAAAGTTGGGTGTCGATCTAGTTCACAGCCTAGGCATTTAAAATTGTGGACTAACTCGAGATCATCACCATGGAGAGTCTTGATGGGGGGCAGGGAAGCAAGCGAGATAGGGACAGAGGGCAAGTGGTTGGAATAGAAGAACATCACTTTTGTCTTTTAAGCATTTAACAGCAGCTTGGAACACACGAAATTGTGCTGGAGGAGATCGAATTCTGCCTGTAATTCTGCACAGGCTTCGTCTACCAAGGGACTGTATATGTATATCACTGTATCGTCCTCAAAAAGGTGTAGTTTTGCTTTGCTAATGCCATTTCTGATGAAGTTGATGTATATCATAAATAGAAGTGGTCCAAGGATCGAATCTTGGAGTATCCCTCTCCTGAGTGGAAGAAGTGGGGATAGGGAGCCATCAGCCTTCACCTGTTGAGATCTAGCTGACAAGTAACTGTCGAACCATGACAGTGCAGAGCCAGAGATTCCATGCCAGTTCAATTAATCGAGGAGCACAGCATGATTGACTGTGTCAAATACTTTGCTGAGGTCCAGGAAGACTGCCCCTGTGACTGGTTTCCTGTCCATTGCAAGAAGCCAGTCATTTGTAACTGAGGCTAGAGCTGAAGTGGTGCTATGGGAAGGACGAAATCCTGATTGGGCTGGGTCTATAAGGTTTGTTTTCTTGAGGTAGTTTCTAATTTGTGCATTTACCAACTTCTCAAGGAGCTTAGAGAGCAGAGACAGAATTTATTTATTTATTGAAGGTCTAGGAATTACAACCCATTGAGTCAGGGGCTCATTTACAAAGGCTCCACATCATACATAAATAAGGACAGGTACAGAGTATAACAGAATACAGTACTAAGTACAGAGACAAACATACATAATACATACATTAAGCAACACCAAAGGTGTGTATAGTTGAAGCATATATTGGAAACAGAATGCATAAACTGCAGGAAAACTTTTAGATTTCATCCAGAGTGGGGCCCTGTAGCGAAAAGAACTTTGGCCAGCAGTGGTCTTCACAAAAGGGAAGTGGTAGGCAGTAGTGTCAGAGTGTCTAGTGGCACGAGATGGCAAACTCTTTTGGAGGAGCGAGAGACAGCCGGGGGGGGGGCTAGCCCCAGCTGGATTTTTTGGGCCAGTAAGCAGGTCTGGTAGAATAGACACCACTGAAAGTTTAGCCATGCTGAACGTTGGTAGAGGTCACAGGTATGCGTGAGCCGATCACAGCCTGTGGCCAGCTGGCAGGCTTTGTTGAGGGTGTGTTTAATGCTGGTCAGGGCAGTGTCAGAGGTGGCGCCATAGATGAATATGTCATAGTCTACCAGGGAAAGGATGGAGTTAGAGATGGCTAACCATAGGGTGTCAGGAGGGAAACAGGTTCTATGTTTATATAGGAGACAATTCTGATGTTACTTGCAGAGCATGTCGACGCAACATGCTTGCGGAAGGTAAGGGCTGAGTCAAGGGTAATCCCAAGATATTTAAAATTGGTAACTGGTTCCAGCATGGTACCCTGTGAGTTTTGTATAGATATTTTGGCAGAGTTATGTTTATGTTGAGGGCAGGCAAATAGCATAACCTTCGTTTTTTTGTAGTTGAGTACAAGCTTGTGGGAGGCAAACCAAGATTCTATTTCTGTGAAGGATCCCTGCAAGGAGTTTTGGAGCTGGGTAGGGTTAGAGTGCTGACTAAAGATCATAGCATCATCTGCATAGAGGAGAAAGCTCCCAGTGGATGCCATAGGGAGGGAGTTCAAGTATAGTGAGAAATGGAGCGGACCAAGGATGGACCCTTGGGGGACACCTGACTGGACAGGATGGTTAGTTGAGAGGGTGTTATTTATCTTCACTTGCTGGGTGTGGCTGTGGAGGTAGTTGGAGAACCAGCCAGCGGTTTCTTGGGATACGCCAACAGAGAGGAGGGAGTTTATGAGCATATTGTGATTGACAGTATCAAAAGCCTTGGAGAGATCGATAAAGACAGATCCAGCCAAGGCCCCCTGGTCTAGGGCGTCATGGATAAAGGAGGTAAACTGGGCTGGGCTGGCAGTATAGCCTAGAGGTTAGAGGAACAAGGTGTGAACAAGCTTGATACATCCAGCAGACCAGACCTGAGTTTGATTCTCACAACCCCCATTTGCATACTGTGCAACTCTGAGCAAGTCACTTAACCTCCCAGTGCTCCCAGGTTACCCCTGAAAACAGGTACTCGTGCCTAGTGGTCCCTACCCAGTTACCAAAAAGACTAAAAAAAAATAAAACTCTAGCAGGGCAGTAGTTGTGCTGTGCCCTTTCCTGAAACCATGTTGTTGTTGGAGCAGTAGGTGGTACGAGTCTAAACAGTCAATAAGCTGATCTGCAGTTATTTTTTTCCAAAGCTTTTGAGAGGGGAGGGAGTATGGAAATAGGCCTATAGTTACTACTTGAGGTACGGTCACCATTTTTATGGACTGGCGTAATAACCGCCCTTTTCCACAGTGAAGGGAACCACCCTAAGCACAGGGATATATTGAGTATTTTTGTTAGGGGTGTTAGGACTGTGTCAAGGGTTAAGGAGAGCAGTTCTGCATCAAGATATTCACTGCTCTGCCTTGTCTTTCCCAGGAACATGGCAAGTTATGTGCGGGCAACACTAGGGGAGATCGTTCTGAAGTGAAAAGGTGGAGCGCAGAGGGGTGGCAGTAACTGTCCAGCAGATGCAATGAAGAAGTCAGGGGGAGGATAGTACTGAGGTCAGAGAATGATGTATGGAAGGCATTTGCTATTTTGTAGGGGTCTTGGGTGGAGACACCTTTGATAATAAGCATGGAAGGGGAAGGGGAGGCAGACTTGCCACTAAGTTCCTTTATGGAAATAGGTCGGTGGTTATTTGGGTCAGTTAAATAGCAGAAATACCTGAGCTGTTTTCCAAGCCCAAGGGACAGTGCTGGAAATAAAGGAGAGGTTAAATAACTGTAAGAAGTGGGGGCTGTGAGGTACTGGAAGCTGAGTTTGAGGAAGTATGGTTCTAAACCATCGGAACCAGCACCTTTGTTAATCTTTAGGTGGAGAAGAAGGCCTTCCACCTCTTTGTGCTGGAATGGGGGAGAAGGTGCAGACTGAGCTGGGAGGCATTGGGGAATGTGTGGGAGCACTGGGGACAAGGGAGGCAGTTTTAGAGGAGTCGAATGTGAGACCTGCATTAGAGAAGTGCTCATTAAAGCAGAGTACAATATCGGATTTATCATTATGATATGAAGCTGATTTGGGTGCATTGACTGTGAACTGTATAATTGCCCTCAGCTCATCTCAATCAGCACGGCGCATCTGCTGAGTTGGACTCATCCATACACGGCACATGTCCCGCACATTAGCATTGTGTTCGGTGCATGTACCTGAATTGGGCGCATCTGGCTTGGCTCAAGCACTCTCTGTTGTACACATAGTGCATCCCCGCATGTGTGCGTGGCTGTACTGTCATTTGAATCGCAGCCTTGTGGCTGGTGCCCATCGCGTGGTGCAGACTGTCCGCGCATTGCACGCCCACTTGCGCGGTGCCCAAAGTGCTTGTTGATGGTGTTGTTCATGGATCATGCATTACGGACCTGTGCGTGACGGTGTGCTAATGTGCATCACAGATGCTCTGTGTGATCGCACTTGCCACACGTAAGATGGCGACCGCGCGCGCATCACACATGCCCGACCTGGATGTGACCCCTGCCAAGCCTTGGTGGTGCACATTGCACATGCACCACTTGGTGCTTGATGGACCAGTTGCACTTCACGCTGCTGTGCCCAGTGCATTGCACGTGGCCTGCTGGTGCATGTGGTGCCATCTGTGTTTCACACACACAAACTGTTCTTGCACCACTGGCCAGTTTTGCATTGCAATGCCTAGGGCAGGGAGGATTGGGCCAAGGGCCATGAACTGGTCACACCTGGAGCTGCTTCACCTGGTGGCACTGGTGATGTCTGTGGAGGGGCAGCTGTTTGGCCGTGAGGACCTGTAGGTGCCCAGGTCACATGTGTGGGCCGCCATTGCCGAGAGGCTGGTGAGGCACATGGGGGTTCCCTGCACCAGGGAACAGTGCAGACACTGCTACAGTGACCTTGAATGGAGGGACAGGGACTGTCTTCTGCGGCTGCAATGACATGCATACAGGAGTGCACTGCCACAGCCAGGTAGGTGTTACACATTTGTGGGCATCGCTGGTGCATGCGGAGTGGGTTTGGCCCACATCACATGGACACAACCACATGGGTACACCACACCACACACACATGGCTGTGGCTGCACCCGCCCTGTGGTGCCCTGTCCTGCATGCCACATGGGGCGGACACTCCGCAGTGCTGTGTGTGGGTCCGGTTCACTGTGTCTCATATGGGGAGGGACCATCGTGTGTGGTGCATGCCCATGGGAGGGCACCCAAGGGGTTTGGGCACAGCAGCTGTGCACCGACTGTGGTCAGCATGTGTGGCCACTGGTGTTGCACTGGCTGGGTACCCCTACACTGCATGTTCACTCTGGTGTTGGGGCGGGGTCTGTGCAATGCTGTGTCTCCTCATGGTGGTTTCTGTCTGTTGTGTCTTACAGGGCTGGCGGCCAGGTGGCGGGCCACGGAGGCTGCTAAGGAGCGATGCCAGGGTGTGGCGGGGGCTCGAGGTTTTGTCTGTCTGGGAGCAGGTAGGTGCAACCTTTCTATGGGCTTTGCCTCTCTGGTGGGGTGGGCTGCTGCTTGGTAAGGGTGGTGTGTCCACCATGGTCCTTAGTCTGTGTTAGCTCTGTCCTTGCTGTAGGTCCCCGTGATCATCATGCTGCAGTTGGCAGTGCAGGAACCATGGACCGTTTGGGGGACTTGGACCAGTGGATTGCCGGGCCATCCAGGTGGCACTACGGCCCATTCAGCAGATTGTTGGGTAGCTCAGTGCGACCGTCAGGGGCCTCCACTGCCTCCTGCCTGCTTGTGGCCATATGGGGTTGGGGTGCAGAGGTGCGAAGCCATGCTTGTAGCCACCATCCATGTAGGGGCCTGTCCCTGTTATACATAGCCCAATGTTACCCACCACCTCCATTCCTCTGTTGTTGCTCCCGCACCCTCCCCCACTTCTGCACCCCTGTTCTGTCATTCATCCCTCACTTCCCTTCCCTTTTATATGACCCTTGTACATAGTTTCCCTGTTTGGGTTTGCTGCTATTGTTGTATGTTTTGTTTCTGGTTTCATTATAAATATTTCTACACTCTGCTTTGGTGTCTGTGGTCATTCACTGTTCCACCTTCCTGGGTGTTTGTACTGTCAGGGGAGTCTTCCCTGTCCCTTCCTGCCATGGCTGTGTATGCCCATGGCTTTGTAAGGTCTCCCTCTCTGGCAGGCCCCCCCTCCATGTGGTACTACCGTTGCCTGTGCCATGTGCGTGGCCCTCTGTCCCACTGCTCATGTCCCTGCTCCTGGTCTCTGTGTCCGAGCTGCATGTGGCCTGCTTACATTGCACTGCTGCATGGTTGCTTTGTACCTGTGTGTGGTATCCTGTGATTGGGATTGTGGCCTGGCTGTGTGGCACTGTAGTGCTAAGGTGTGCTGGCTACTGTTTGGCATGGTGTCACTCTGTGTCCCCCCCCACACCATGGCCATGGACACCTGTGTGGTTGGCCCTGTACAATGCCCTCCACCTTGCTATGTGCACCTGCACACTGTTGTGTGCAACCCTGTCCACTGCACTGTGCCTGTTCTGTGTGCCTGCCCTGGACCTGTGTGGGTTGTGGCCTTGGGCTCTGTGTGCCATTCTTGGGTCCCTGTCTTGGTTCTGTGCCTGTTGCAGGGGGTACTGACTCATTACCTACTGTTCAGTCTCTCTAAAAAATTGCCGTTTCCATTAGCATGACACTGTTGTTCCCAGTTGCAGCTCTAGAAGCTTTTTTTTTACAGAGGGACAGTTCCCTGGGAGACGGAGACTGAGAAGAGCACCATGAGAGACAGAGAGAGAGAGAGAGCGCAAAAACAGTGTTTTTTTTTCTTCCGGGAAAGCAGGCTGAGACCACGCTACTGGTTTACTTAGGAGAACAGTCTTTTGTTTATCTTGCTCTCTCTCTCTCTCTCTCTATCTCTATTCCTTGATTGTGTCATGGTGAATGGAAGGCAGCCTCCTGCAGAAAGCACATGAAAAATGAGCCAGCTGTACCTTTTGAGTTGCCACAAGGATAGATAAAAAAATGTAAAAAAATTGGTGGTTTGGGTCCGATCGGTCATGAGCTGTGAGCAACAGGTGCTTTCGGTTGCACTGACGGGCTACCTAGAAGTCACTGTTGCAGTAGTTCTTCAAGTGCAGTCTCTCATGCGGTCTGCTCAAACTACAATGAGCAACAGCAGCTGCTCATGCACATGTTCCTCCATCCCCGTTCAGTTTTACAAATATTTTAAGACTTTGACTAATGCTGAATGGGGGAAAGTGAGTCTTAATTAAAAATGAGGGGTAGAAGTTACAAAAATAATGTCTGAAAAGCCCAGCTGTGATACTGCATAGGCTGCCATTATTTCTGTAACAGTTCTTCTTGTTTTTTATTCAGACAAACGTTCCCCAGTTCAGCATCCCTGCAGGTCGTAAAACATGTGCTTTGCAGAAAGGATATGGTGAGAGGTGTGTTTGAGCCTCCTGGTGACTGAGCTGTGGGGGGAGGCTATAGCAGAGGGAAGTACAAGCAATAGAGGTGGTGGCGGTGCTTAGCGAGGAATTCAATATGGCACTTTTTTTTATTTTCAGGGGTTGGATTAATTGTTGGGCTGATCCGTCTGAGTGACACTTTTACCCATTGGTAATGCTAGGATTTACAATGGGTAAATTATGCTAGCCAGTCAGCCAACCATATTGGATAATTTTTAAAGCCATTATATAATATACAGTTAAGCAGAGGTAAACAGATGAGACAAGTGACACAACAATACTGTTGTGGACATGGAAATACATATAGAATAATGCATATGCAGGTGGTTGATATGGAGTTTTTTACACACCCAAGATATGTGATAATATAAAAACCTTGAGAGCGTAGCTTGAGAGGTTTATATATTATCACACATCGAGGGTGTGTAAAAAATTCCATGTCAACCACCTTTCATATGCTTTATTTTATATAATAACAGGCTATGGTCAATATCAGGTATGTTCAAATGACTGGCTAAAGAAAACAAAAACCTCTCGCATCACTCCATAAAACAAACAGCTCTCACATCACTCCATATGCAGCGTTTATTATTTCAGCACATATTTTACTAAGAGAGAAGTGAACAGAATGCAATTACATGTAAAAGGTACCTTTTTTAATCTTCATTTCGAGGTTGCATCATCTAGATGTCTCGGGATAGTTTCAATACAAGGGCAAAGGGCAAAGTTCATTAGACTGCAAAATATAAATCTATCCAATAAGATCAGCAGGAGACAACTTACTGTTTTTTACAAATTAGTATACTATTCTTTAGTGAATTACATTTTGTTTAACTAAAATAACTTGTGACTTGTAGAAATCCTAGAGTATTGCTTCTTCAGATCTGAGGTGAAAGGTCGTCCAACCTGGGAATAAAGAAAGGGATAGTGGTGAAAGTATGTGTTTCAGAGAAACATTTTCTTGGTTTGTGAATGCATTTTATGATGTTAGCTGGGGATTTTATGCTTTTATATAAGTTTTATTATGCATACCTGTTAGTTGGAATCTGAATTTACCAGCACACATGGACGTTTTCTTGGTGGCGCCATGGAGTTGTTGTAGATGTTTATAGATATTCCCTGGTGGAACACGCATTTTTTTCCAAATAAGGTCTGCAGGCTTCGTGTACGCTCGTTGACGGGGAGGCTGGAAGTTGAGGGGACTACTTGCTGGGCATTTCTCTTCGCAACAGGAGTTGATTCTTTATGATTTGCAACAACACATGAGGTACTTTCTTGGGCTTGGTTAAAAAGATTGGAGATGTGTCTCTGTTTCTTTTCACTTAACACAAAGTAATTATTTATACTCTGTATATTCTTATGCCCTGAAATCTGCTGGACTTCAGTGGGTGGAATGTCAGCATCAATGAGTAGCTGCATGCTGGTTTTATGTGTGCTGTGGTTGGTGATACGTTTTTCATCAGGGAGCCCAGCTGAAAGTTTCATTTTTTGCATCATTTGATGCAATTTATTCATCCCTATTCACATGCTTCTGTACCAAAGAGATACGTCTGGTTTCTGATTCACATTGGGAGCTAAGTAGAATGAGGCATCATTTGTTTGCTTTGTTACAGGTCTATTTGCCTTGTATTTACCATAAGCTAACAGTGGATCTTTTTCTGGGTTGCTGTAGTTTTCATACAAGCAGGGATTTACTGGCCTGACATCTCTGGGGTTTTCACCCATACGTATTTTGGTTTGACGTTCCCTGTACTCCAGGTATCTGTTGCCTTCAGTGTCTCTACTCTCTATGATGTCGCCCCATGCTAAATCATATTGCTCTTTGGTATGTAGAGCAAAATGCATGCCAATGTGAAAAAATAGGAAATTAAGTAATGAGACTGGGTTGCTTAATGAAATCGTACCTGTGGAATATAGTAGATTTATGTCCTCCTTGGACAGTGACTGGGCTTTTAGGGGTCTGTTTCCTTTTCCAAGTTTCTTTAGGAATTTTGATTTAGCTTTAAGTGTTTTTTTTGTTTCTGGAAAGTCAGTTTCTAGGCCCTGGAAAATTGAGGCACTGTATTTGTGACCCTGTAAATGGCGGTCAATGCTTGCTATTATTCCCCTTATGCTGCCAGGCTCATACTCCGATCTGTCTGATTTTTTTACACAGAATATAAAATCAGTGAGAATTACATCTAATTCTGCAGGTGGAATGATGTGGACATCTCGACAGTCATCTCTGTGAGCAAGGTAACTTTTAAATATTCTGAGGTTGCTAGCTGTCTTACGAATTGAATTGTTTTTGATTTCCTTGCTCATTTATAAATGTTTCTCTGTCACTAGAATATGCCGTAACTAAACGGTTCTCCATTGTGCTATCTCTTTAGATGGGGAGTCTCCCTGGTTTATCTGTGCTGTTTTTCGATGGACAAACTGCCTTTGTGTTTTTGCTGTTATAGAACTGTCTCGCATTGCCTGTGAGCTGATTTTTTTATGATTCTCAGTTCGAGGATGTAGAAGTCGTATCAACTCGCAGGTTGATACGAGTTTTTTTGTATTAACCTGCGAGTTGACACGACTTTTGAACAAGCCTGAAAACGGTTTGATATTGACCATAGCCAGTTATTATATTTAATTACACATCACACCAAGTAAAGCCCAATGTACCATGTTGTAACTGTACAATTCTTAAACATTAGACACAGTTGGACCATTGAATTTGAGGAGGAGGGAGACAAAGGTGCAGGCTGCCACCACACAGTTGCTCAGTAGTACAGGTACAGAGAGTTATGTGAGGGAACACACTTTAATCAGACCTTTGAAGGACATTAGCAAGGCACTTACCTGGATAGAGTAGGGGAGTTTGTTCCAGAGCTGGCAAGCTTAATGTAAGAAGGACTGGTGACTGGTTGATGTCTTGGCTCTGGGTCTGTGGGCCTTGTGTGATGAAAGGAAATCATGTGTGACATTGTTTGCTTACAGAATGGAGCGAGCATTAGGGTTGACAACCCCCAAGGAAGACCCCACCACTGATTTGCCATGACTCGAGATACCCAAAAGTTGAATGTTTTTTTCCTTTTACTGCGTGGGAGATGTGAGTGGGGCCTTAGGGTTGGAAACCCTAACACCACATTTCCCTACTTCTGTTGTATTGAGTTACCCTAACTGTAACCGGTGCATTAACTATGTTTTTTGCTTAGTTATTTCTCTCTATCTATCTATCTATCTATCTATCTATCTATCTATCTATCTATCTGTCTATCTATCTATGAAATATGACATGGCCTGATTGAAGATATCATATTTGTCTTCATGAGAGGCCATTGATACCATAATATTTCATTAGAGGAGAAGCCACTCGTGAGATACCTTGATATTATTGGTCTCTTGTGAAGATAAATATATCTTCAATCAGGCCATGTCATGTTCTGTTTATACAACACATGTTTTGGTGGTTTTGATGTAGAAATGGTAAAAATTAAAAAAGTAGAAAAGTACAAAATGTAAACTCTGCCACTCTGTTCAATGGTTCTGCATTAGAGGAAATAATGAATACAAAGCTTACAGTCAATGGCAATGGCAACCTAAAGATATCAGGGATCTCACATGCGAAGATATATTTCTGAGCATTCTCAGTGAGCAACTTCATATATCTTTGTATGGCGGGTCAAGATATCACTTTTTATCTTGCTAATTATTAGCACACATATGTTGTATAAATATGTATGCAGGTATATATATATATATATATATATATATATATATATATAGGATACATGATGTGCATGAGTGTGATATGGCAAATATTGTCATTCTTGCAGAATGAGCTCTTGATATTTCATGAGTGCCAAAGGCATGAGTGAGATATCCAGAGCTCACGATGCAGGAGTGACAATATTTGCTATAGTACACAATCTGCACATCATGTATTCAATTTATACAGTAGGGCTAGGCGTTTCAGAAGTACTGTTATGTTGTCTTGTGTTCTGTTCCTGTTTATGTGCTTGCTCATTCTGTGTATAAGTTTTTTCTGAATGGGCTGGCAGTGTTATAAACTCTGGGAAACAGATGAGTGTGGTTTGCAATGCTAAATGAGTTAGTTTTAGGTAGGACTGAGAAACAGATTAATTTGTGAAGCTGTATTGTTTAGAAGTCTGGCTGCAGTCAAGCTGAGAGTATCACAGTAATGATAATGGGCTGAGAGTTAGAGTGTCAGAACAGCTGAGGCTGTTTTTAGTGGTAATTGAGCTAACTGCAGGCAGTAGTGAGGAACAGAGTGTTCTGCAAACTGTGCCCTTTAGAATTATGACTGCAGCCAAGCTGAGTTTCACAGTAATGAGCTGGAAGTTAAAGTGGGGAACAGGTGTGTTTTGTAATGCTAGCTGAGTTAGCTACAGGCAGCAGTGAGACCTCTTATGTAGTTCTGCATTTGTGTCTATGGTAACAGCACAGGTGTTTCTTGCATGCAGAGGGGAAAGCTGCCTAGAGTGATGATATCAGTGACCTTTGTGTGACCTGTGTGTGTAAATGGCTGATATAATCACAGTAGAGCAGAGGGTAAAAATATCACACTGCAATGGATGATACACTGTTTTATCTCACTCATTTATCACTCACCCCTATTGTGTGTGTGTGTGTGTGTGTATGTGTGTGTGTGTGTATGTATATATATATATATATATATACATACACATATATATATTCTATGCAAAAACATCATTAATGCATCATTTAGGGTTAAAACACAAAAAGTAAGAAATGAGACCTTTGAGGTTGCCCCCTCCCCGCATACCCCCATCCTCCCGAGATTGACAGACAACAGGGTGTGTCATTGGGGTTGTGAGGCCTAAATGTCACCCCATTCTTCTTTACTGTGGCTTGTGAATTATAGGGGCACGGTCACGCCCCTATTTTTAGGGTTGAGTAGGTACTTTAATGTTAAACCTCATATTTTTCGCGTTAATAACTTTGCAACCGTTCAACGGATTTGCACGAAATTTGGAATGCACAGTTTGGTATGGTGGATCTCTTGATTTACTAAATTGTGTTTCAGTTGGACATACGTTTTTTATGCAGCAAGAGCCAAAAAGTGCACTTTTCACCACTTTTGTGCATTTTTTGTCGATGACACTATGTGGACACCGTGTGGGCTACTGGTCTGAAACTTAGCATGTAGAAAGAGCTTGGGTCAGGGAACATGCTGCTTTTTGTTTGGTGAAAAAAATATTAATCTGTTCAAAAGTTATTACAATTTGAAATTCTCATTATATCCTATGGAAAAATTTATATGTATTTTTTGAATGTTAATGAGAAAGACCAGATGGCCCTAGGAAAGACCAGATGGCCCAAATTGGGATGACCATATCTCAATCACAGTTTGGTCGTTGTACTTGAAATTTTCAGGATGTTGAGGGGATGTCATAGAGATGTGAACTATGCTGTTTAGATGTTGGGGAAATAATTTGTTGCAGAGATAGATATTCAATAATGTAATTGACATTTTTCCCATAGGATTACATTGCAATTTGTGTCATGACTTTCAGCACCATTATTTCGGAAACAAAACAAGGTACAGACTTTTTGCTACAGGTGATCTAGCCACTAGAAAAAGATTTGAAATCATAGAGTAAGCCTCCAGTGGAATTTTATTTGTACATTGCACGGTTCATGAGATATTGTGAAATTACTGTCACAAGGGTTGAAAGAGTGTCTGTCCAGTGGTTTTTGGTGCCCATAGCTTGGAAACAATGTGAGATGTGGGTTTGGTCAGTGATTGTGGTCTGATCTACTCACTATCATGGTTACAATGAAACTTGAATTGTTTTTCTAGCTGTTACGGTTCCCAAGATATGGACAAATTACTGTTACAAGCATTTGGTGGCCAATAGGAATGATGTATGGCTTTGTAGCTATGCGTAAGTGGCAGCGCAGGCCCAGAGGGCCCGTGCTCCCTCAGATGCATATTGTTATGCAGAAATGGGCAAGTTGGTGGGAGCACAGGGCCCTCTTCCCACCAGTACATGCTTTTTAGTGGCTAGTATTATAGGGGCACGGTCGCGCCCCTATATTTAGGGTTATGAAGCCACTTCTATGTTAAACTCAAAATGTTGTGTGTTAATAACTTTGGACCTGTTCAATGGATGTGCATGAAATTTGGTATGTGTGGTGGGGCATGGTAGATCTCTTGATTTGCCAGACTTCGTTTTGGTCAGACTTGTGGTTTTTGTGCACTAAAACGCAAAATGTAAAGTGCGTCACGCAATATCTCCACAGCAAATTAATTTTCCAACACCTAAATACCATAATTCTCATGTACAGGACATCCTCTCAACACCCTTCAAATTTCAATGTAAAATACCAAACCGTGTCCGAGATATAACATTTTAAAGTTTGAGATTTTCATTCATCGGAGTGGCAGAATTCCGGACGTTTACATTTTACACACCTAACAACTGAAAAGTACATCCATGGCAGTAAGGCTAGCTACCCTATAAATTTCAGCCACTACCACAATGCAAAATGCTGTCCACAAAATGTAAACTGCACCACACAATATTTCCGCAACAAATGTATTTTCTGACACCTAAACACCATAATTCACATCTACAGGACATCCCATCAACACCTTCCAAATCTCAAGTTAAAAGACCAAACCGTTTTCAAGATATTTAATTTTAAAAGTTGTTAAAATTGGGCTACCTGGTCCCTCCAGATCTGGCCATCTAGTCCCTCCCTCAAGATCAAAGAATCTTTGATTGTGAGCCTGCAAATTCTTTGATTGTGAGGAGGGACCAGATGGCCAAAACCCCATTCTTCGTTCTCAAAATAGCCATATAGATTTTCCCTTAGACTTATAATGGGAATTTTAAACTTTAATAACTTTTGAATGGATTAATAGTTTTTCACCAAACAAAAAGCAGCATGCTCCTTGACCCAAGCTCTTTCGATTTGCCAAGTGGCCGAGCAGCACACCACACAACGGCCGTGCAGTGCCACAGACAAAATCTGAAAAACTGCCCACATAACTGGTAAAAAGTGCATTTTTCAGTGTTTTTGTGTGCAAAAACTGTAAGTCCAGCTGAAACTAAATTTGGCAAATCAAGAGATCTACCATGCCCCACCCTGCATACCAAATTTCATGCACATCCATTGAACAGGTCCAAAGTTATTAACGCACAACATTTCAAGTTTAACATAGAAGTGGCTTCATAACCCTAAATATAGGGGCCGACTATGCCACTATAATATCTATCTATATATATATCTATATATATATATAGATATATATATATATATATTTATATAATAAAAAAAAAACACTGCATTAATGAACCAGTTAGGGTAAGTTAATGCCAGAAAAGTAGGGAAATTTGACATTAGGGTTTCTCACTCTAAGCCCCCCCAGCAGAAAAAGGAAACAAATTAGGGTTTTGGGTCTCGAGAGTCTTGGCAAATCAGTGGTTGGGTCTTCCTCGGGGGTTGTCAACCCTAATGCCCACCCCATTCAATGAGCACGCAACGTCACACATGATCTCCTTTCTTCATGCAGAGCCCACAGATGGCAGGGGGAGCATTAGGGTTGACAACCCCCAATGAAGGCCCATCAATGATTCGCCTAGACTCTAGCGACCCAAAATTCTAATGCTTTTTCCTTTTGCTGCTTGTGGGGGAGAGGGTGGAGGGGACATTAGGGTAAAAAATCCTAATGCCAAATTTCCCTACTTTTGTGGAATTAAGTTACCCTAACTGATGTATTAACGCAGTTTTTTTCAAATGATTTCCTTACTTTTTTAGGTAGTATAATTGCATTCTCATTTACCTGTGGAAGGTCATGGCCCTTCAGGCCTTGCACTGCCATTACCTCCATAGATGCATACACATGGGATTTAGGCACATTGGCCCAGATATTCAAAAGGGTTGCGCATGGCGCAACAGTGTTGCGCCATGCACAACCCACTGATGCGCCCGGTGCGATATTTAAAAGGGAAAAGTGCGCCTGCACAAATCCTGATTGCGCTGGGGTGCATCAGTAATGTATGCAGGCACAGGTGGGGGGGGCATGCCCATGCATAAACTGCACAGCCCGATATTCAGCCCGGGCCATGCAGAGTTATGCAAGCACAACCCCTACCTGCGCCTGCACAAAGTTACGCCGAAAAAAAAAGAACAAGTTGAGGGCCACCCACAGGTGAGCTGCCACATTGCAGGGCACAACACAGCAGCTGCCACCGGTGGGTAGCCCTCCACTTGTCCCCACTGCACCTGGCGGTGCCCCCCCATGCCCCAATTGTGGGCTGAAGTGACACCCCGCGAGTAGCCCGATCACGGGCAGAACAGTATTCTTCCCCCCAGCAGCCCGATCATGGGCATAAATATTCTACCCCCATTAGCCCGATCGGGCATAACTAAATGTTCCCCCCCTCAGCCCGATCGCTGGCATCTGTTCCCCCAAAGTGCAATATCCCTGGTGGTCCAGTGGACCGCGAGTAGCCCTGATCGCAGCGGCATCCTCACCCCAACGATCCAAAATCCCTGGTGATCTGGTGGCCCCCCCACCCACCACCCACGGGCCCCACCATCCCACTCCCCTCCCATCAACTGCGGTGAGCACCCACCCACCTGCCGCGCCTCACCAGATGACAGCTCAGTAGGGCTGCCGCCCATTGGTTCAAAGCATGAGCAATGGGCGTGCATGCTCCGAGTGAAGTCAGTCCAGATATGTGAATGAATTTATTCACATATCTGGACTGACTTGAACAGTATGGTTGCACGCCCATTGGCTCATGCTCTGAACCATGGTGTGCAGCCCACGAGCTGTCAGTCAGCGGGCAGCAGGTGGTGGTGCTGCCACCCGCTGGCTGACGGGGGTGGGCTGGTGGGCTTCATGGGCGGTGGGTGGGGGCCACTAGATCACCAGGGATTTGGACGTCGGGGTGAGGATGCCACCGCGATCGGGCTACTCATGGTCCACTGGACCACCAGGGATATTGGACTTTGGGGACAGATGCCTGCGATCGCTGAGGGGGAGGGGATGTTTCAGTTATGCCTGCGATTGGGCTAATGGGGGAAGCATACTATTAAGCCTGCGATCGGGCTAATGGGGGAAGAATACTATTATGCCCACGATTGGGCTAATGGGGGAAGCATACCTATTATGCCTGCGATCGGGCTACTGGGGGTATTTCAGTTATGCCCGCGATCGGGCTGCAGGGGGCATTGGTCCCCAACGGCTGCTGCCTGGCAGGGCGCCAGGCACAAGTCTTCAGGGATCGGCGCACCTGCATGCTAATGGCATGCAAATGGGGCCGTAATTAGATGCAAATGCCCCCCCGTGCCTTGCATAAATTATGGCCCCATTTGCATGTCACCCTTTGAATATCACAGGTGCTGTGCATGGCACAATGGAACTTGCGCCACTGCATCCCAATGCTCCACTCTGACCACTTGCGCTGGTGCAGTTCCACTGCACCATGCACAGTGGGTGTGGCCAGGGGGCGATATTCCAAGAAGTTGTGCCATAGCGCAACTCCGTTGAATATCGCCCTGGCCACACCCCAGCACAACTATTTTGAGCGGCGAAGGGGCTTGCGCCACAAAATGGAGCAGTTTGAATATCTGGGCCATTAAGTAAAAACGGAGCTTGGTATGGGACATATATACTTAGTTTTATCTCCGTACATAGGGACAGTGTTATGGCAAGGGTAATGCCATGTCATCATCTCGCAGTAATACCAGTGAGATCCCGGGGGGGGGGTTCCGAGTGCCATCTTTAAAATGCCAGGGCCATCGGTGCTGATTCAAAATTTTACAAGTGTTAGGGTACAAAATCTTCTTATTTGCAATGGTGCTTCAAGGTGGGATCAGAGAGGTGAAACCCTGATCTATGCAGCGGTTGGAGCTTCAACTCAACAGGTAGAACTCCCTTAACAAAGTCACGAGCAGTGTAGTTAAATTTCAACACAAGTGCACAACTTTGCCATTTTTACATATTTTGACCCCGAATTTTCATTACACCCTTCTTATGAGTTCACTTCATAAACAAGTGTGGTGACAATTTTCAAATCCCACTCAAAAGGTGATTTCGCCAAGTGACCATGAAATTGTCATTTAGGATGGATTCGTAGAATTCCACATATATTGTTCATGAGGTGGGGGTCCCCAAAAGGCCACGTTGAAAATTTGGTGTCAAAATATGCAAAAATGGTTGAGTTATGCATCAAAGCTGAAAACCCCATTGAAATACATTGAATCTCACTTACTTTAGTTTCTCATATTGCAGTCGGTGGTTCCAGCAGTAGGACATGTTTTTGATCAGAGAATGGGTCTTAAACCTGAGACCTGTTCAGGTGAGTAAGGGTGTGTACTGGAGGGGTGCTAAGCGGGAGGTGGGGGTGGGGATGGCTTATCAGTGAGGGACCATTTTCTTTTTTGCAGGTTTGAAAAAAAAAATCAAGGGACTGTTTTCTTTATTTCAGGCATAGGCAGCGATGGGGGGAAGGGATGCTGCTAGAAACTAGGGAAAGACCAAAAGGCAATGGGAACATCAATCAAAGGGTGGGGTTACACTAGACACCAGGGAAAGATTTATTTAGAAAAGGGATGCAATCAGAGGGTGGGGGCGGGTGCCACTAGATACCAGGGAAAAACAGATTTACAAAGGGAACAGCAATCAAATGATGTGGAGAGGGGGCAGTAGACATCAGGGAAAGATACATTTACCTGCCTCTATAAATGTTAATAAATAAATAAAAGCAAACTGACCAATTGCAGAGGCATCTAAAGGCCCCAGACCTTCATTGTTTAAGATATGCACCCTTACTAGGCAACTGCTCTTTAAAATCCTAGATGTTCTTTCTGAACACTGGAATTTCAGTACAGGGGTCCCCCAAGGCTCAATCATTGGCCCCCACCTTTTTAGTTTATTTCTAAACCACCTCCTGCTAGCATGTCAAGACAGAGTCCTATTGTACACAGAAGATGCGGTGCTATACTCTTGCCACACAGACCCCACAACACTGGAAAGCAAATTCAGGAAAACTTTTCAGAAATAGAGGCCTGGCTCCTTAACTCAAAGCTCTTGCTGAAGTACAAGAAGACCAAAACTATGTTATTCACCTCCTCCCGTAACAGGCACATATCTCACCAACTAAAAATCCTGAACAACCAAAATGTAAAGAGCTGTAGCTCAAAGGTATGAATCATAGCTTCAATAAATAAATAAATAAAATGTACTGTTCAAACAGTAAATCACAATGCTGTGTTTTACTTACTGTTTGAACAGTAAATCTCAACTTATCCATTACACTTTTTTTTACTGTTCGAACAGTAGATCACAATTATCGATGGCACTGTTTTTTATTTACTGTTCGAACAGTAAATCACAATTTATCGATCACACTTTTTTACTATTTGAACAGTAAATCAGTTATCAATCATGCCGTTTTTATTTACTGTTGGAACTGTAAATCACAATTTATTGATCACACTTTTTTTGTTGTTTGAACAGTATATCACAGTTATCAATCACGCTGTTTTTGTTTACTGTTTGAACAGTAAATTACAATCTATCGATAACACTGTTTTTTATTTACTGTTTGAACAGTAAATCACAATTATTGATCATACATTTTTTACTGTTCAAACAATATATCGCAATTATCAATCACACTGTTTATTTACTATTTGAACAATAAATCACAATTATTGATTGAACTGTTTTTATTTACTGTTTGAACAGTAAATCATAATTTATTGATCCCACTATTTTTTCTTTACTGTTCGAATCAAAATTTATTGTTCAAATAGTAAATCACAATCTACTGTTTAAACAGAAAATCTCAATTTATCGATCAGTTTTATTAACGAAGTTCAACATTATACCAAAAGTCATTACAATTCAAAAACTGTACAATATTTTTTCACCAACTCATCCAAAGGCACACCCCTGGCACAGGCCCCATCATCCCTGAAAATTTCATGAAGAAATGTCATACTTTCTAGGCTGTAGATGAAAACAAAAATCCCCAATGTTAAGTATAGGGGAAAAAGTGTTTTTTTCCTCACTTTTTCGAACTTCTGTATCTCAAAAACTGTACAAGATGCTATCACAAAACTTTCCATATCTTGAGACTGACAGTTTGACCATGCATGCCAAGTATTGTGCTAATTTGTTAAATGGCAGCAGAGTTATTAAGGTGCAAAAAATTGGTTTTAACATTGAACTATCAGCTCAGTCTTGACTATAGGGGTGCTACCACACCCCTAAAACAAAGATAGATAGATAGGATAGATAGATAGATAGATAGATAGATACACAGATATATAAAAATTGGAGTATAACATTGAGCACCGTACTCAGTCCTAACTATGGGGGTGCTACCATGCCCCTATTACTACAGGGGTGCAGTAGCACCCCTATAGTTAGGGTTGTGTAGGCTGTTTAATGTTAAACCCCAGTTCTTGGCACTGTTTGATAAAATAGTCCAACATTTGGCATTCACAGTCAGTCTGTCAGAGTCTCAAGATGTGAAAAATTTCATGACAGCACCTTGTTTGTTTTTTGAGATATGGAGTGCCACAAAATGAAATAAAAAAACATGTTTGGTTTCCCTATATTTCACATTGGGTATTTTGTGCTCTCACCTATAGTCTAGATGGTTCTGGATGGTCAGGGTGCTGACAGTGTGCCACTGTCAATCTGAGCTCCAGCAAAAGGGTGACAGCAAGCCGAGCACTGCAACAATGGCAAACAGAGGAGCAAGGGCTCCTGCCAGTGGCAGTGCTGGAGAGGAAAGCACATCACCAAACACTGCAGATCCCCCTGCTGAACAGCTGCAGGGCCACTGGAGGGGTGGCAACAATGGAAAGCACTGTGGGCAGGAGACCACCTGCCAATGCACCCCTGTAGACACAATGAGACTTGAAACAGGGTGCATAGGTCAGGCAGACCTGTACACCACCCCATGTAGGGGCTGCATGAGAGCCACTGGGTGGGTGGGAGGCAAGGTGCACCACAGACAGCTCCATAGCCAGCAGCAGTGGAGTGCAGCAACAAAGTGAGCAAAAGGGGCATGCCAGGGGCAGCATGGCAGGCAGCATAAGGAGGAACACCCTGGCAGACACAGTAGCAGTTGCACCCATGTGGCATGCACAGTGCACATAGCGGCACACACCCAGTGACACCATGGTAGCCTGCCATATGTGGAGGAGTTGTAGTGGGCTGCACAGTTGGCTGCACATGTGTGTGCCTGGGGGCTGGGGGGTGGCGGTGGATGCCACATGGGGTGTCACTGTTGACTGCAGGTTCACCCTCCCTCGGGTGTACATGCCTCAGGGCACACAGGGCTGGCACTCACATGGCATGCATTGACCTTGTCTGCATCCTGTGGGGCACCCTGTTTTCTTGGTGCCATAACTGTAGATTTGCCTTTTTGCCAGTACTGTTATGCTGGCGGCAAAATGATGGTGCCATAACCACTCAGAACCAGCCTAGATGGTGTGGAAGTTTTTCATAAAATTTTCAGGGATGAAGGGGCCCATGCCAAGGGTGTGCCTTCAGAAGGTTTAGTGAAAAAATATTATAGGGTTCCAGAGTTATAAAAATTTTAGAGTTAACATTCAGATGCAAATGGTAAAAAAACAAAATAGATAGCGATTGCTTATTTTCATGATTTATCTTGCAAACAGTAAGAAAAAAGACTGAAACTTCTTATTTTCATGATTTACCTCTCCAGCTGAAAAAATACCGATTGTGTCGGCTGCCATTTCTTCCTCATTTTAAACTCACAAACATTGTAAATGCATAAAAGCAGTCTCTTCTTAAAAAACAAACACCTGAACAGATTCTGCTGTTTGTTTTTCAACAAAAAAAGGTGCCAGAAACATCTTTTCTGGGCACCTCAAAATGCTGCATGCCCAGTTCACTGAGTAGAGTCATTTTTCATGTTGTGAGCCAAGAATTCACCTGTCTCACACAAAGTGGTGTGATAGGGGAATTCCTTTTTCTGTTTGCACCCAAAAAAATTAATTTCCATAATCCCTCCCTTCCCGGCTCAGCCAGTCCTCACTTGTTGTCCTGATTCTATAATTTTTATTATAGTCCCTCCCTCAGCTCAGCCAGACTTCCCTCGTCTTTCCCCAATTGAAATGTTATTCTATACAAAAGTGGACTGGAGTGTGCACCCTCGATACCACTTAATCACCTCTCTCCCTTCCAAATCACCAACCTCCCCAATACACTGCTGGTGACACTGGGCTTCCCACCTCCAGTGCTGCTGATCAATAATTACCAACACTGGAATGCCCAATCCCCAGTGTCCAGTCTGGTTCCCCCTTTTTTAAAAAAAAAATAAACATGTAAGTAGAAAACAGTCCCTCTTTGTTGGTTTTTTTTTTGTTTTATTAACCCAAGCCAGCCCTCCCTCTTCCTTCCCTGCTTGAAATATAATTTAATACAAAAGTGAACTGGGGTGCCTCCCCAGTACTGCTTAATCACCTCCTCCAGATCAACTGCTGCCCTAATACATTTCCGATGACACTACGGGGCCTACCCCTGGTGTGACTGATCAATAGCTGCTGACACTAGGGTACCCAATACTCAGTGTCAGGTCTGGTCCCTCCATGCTGTTATTTTTTTTTTATTTTTAACCTGTAAAGAAGAAAACAGTCCCTTGTTAATTTTTTTATTTACCTAAAAGAAGAAAATGGTCCTTCAGTGATCTAAGCCCTCCACTCCACCACCCACCCAATCCCCCATTCATCATCCCAACATACACCCTCACCAAAAATTGTCCCCCACCCAAACCCCCCTCATCACCCTCCACACCCCACACAAACTCTCACTCATCGAAAATTGACTCACGAGATAGACCCACTCTCAAATTGAAAATATATCCTCCTGCTGGAACCACAACTGTGATATTAGAAAATATGGTAAACCTGGTTAATGTATTTTAGTGCATTTTGAACTTTCACTCATAACTTTGTCTTTTTTTTGCAATATGTTTACACCAAATGTTAAACATGGCCTTTTTGGCACCCTACCTCACGAACAAGGTAAGTGAAATTTTTCAAATCCGTTCCACAAGGTGATTTTGCAGTTGCCCCATAAAATCACCTTTTTGAGCAGGATTTGAATATTTCCACCTACTGTGTCCACAAGGCAGGGTCATAAGAAGACTATGTTGAACATTTGATTGAAAAATATGGTAAAATGACCACGTTATATCTGAACATTTGAAATATTTCAACGTTCACTCATAACTTTGCTAGCTTTCAGTTTTTTCTTTGCTGCCAAACTTTCAACATGGCTATTCTGGGACCCATCTCATGAACAAAGCAGGTGGAGTTTTTCAAATCTGGACCAAAAGGAGATTTTGCAGTCACTCTGGAAAATCACATTTTGGGTGCAATTTGAGAACTTTCATCTACTGGGTTCATGACATGAGGTCATAAGAACAATTTCTTCAAAATGTGGTGTCACAATATTAAAAAAATAACAGAGTTATGGCATTTTCACAACACCTCAAACGTGACTGGTGTCATTTTCCAAATCCTAGACAAAACATGTTTTTGCATTTATTGCACAAACTTACATTTTGACTACTGTTCTATAAATGTCATATGTCACATTGATAAGGAGAGTCAGAAAATGAATATCTTGAAAATTTGTGGTCAACATTTAAAAAAAAATTATTATTAAGAAACACTGTGTGTACTGCCAGCCTTTACCCCAGCGGGTAGTGCTTTGTGATCCCATGGCAGTGACCTGAGTTCAGGGTTGAGCTTAGTGAGCCAGCTGGGAGGCCTGAGGTGGGGGGGATGGCACTGTCATGTGGTACCACCCCCCTAGCCTGGGAAAGGAAGGTGTGGGGTTACCCCTGTCACCAGGAACAATACTGAACCCAAAACTGGATCCAGTACTAGAACTGATGCCTATGCCGGTTCATATTACAAAGTCCAAATCTGATGCATTCTGCAGTGGATCTATCATCTTTATTAGGTTAGTCACTAATACAACAAAAACATATATAATATTCTATATTTTTCCCAGTAGGAATAATAAGCAAAAATGACTTTCTCATATTCCTAAAAGTAATAATAATAATAATAATAAATTATAATAATAATTTTTTATTTATATGGCGCTTTTCTATTTTTGAGGCGCCGTACATATAAAGCAGTTAAAACAATTAAAAAACACCATTAAAAATATTCAACAGCACCAAAGTCATAATCAACAAACAATTAAATTTTCCAAGTAGGCTTTTTTCCAAAGAAAAGTTTTGAAGCCATTCTTAAATTCCTCCACAGAAGTGCACTCCCGTAACCGATGGGGTAGAGAATTCCAAAGGGTGGGGGCAGCATAGGAAAAAGCTCTAGCACCAGATGATTTCAAATTCACCCTTGGAACCCCTAGCAACCCCTCATTGGCTGAGCAGAGTGATCGATCAGGGCAGTAGAGTATCAGAAGTTCTTTCAGATAGACCGGACCCAGACCATGTAGGGCTTTGAAAGACAGCAAACTGACTTTAAAGATGATCCACCACTGTATCGGTAGCCAGTGCAGTTCGTGCAGCACCACAGTAATATGACAGGATCTACTTGAGCCCATCAAAAGCCAGGCTGCAGTGTTCTGCGCTAGCTGCAGGTGACAGATTTCAACCCCTGAAAGCCCTAGATACAGGGAGTTGCAGTAGTCCAGGCACGAGGACACAAAAGCATGGACCAAAGTTGGAAGGTCGTCAGACGGAACCGGATGCCTAACCCTGGCGTTGTTCCTAAGATGATAAAGGGAAGTCTTGATGACAGCTGACACCTGCAACTGCAGTGTTAGTCTATCATCAAGAACCACCCCCAGGTTACGCACCCGTTCGGAGGTCGGGAGAGAGAGGCCACCAAGAAAAATCCTGGAAGGTGCACCAACTCCTGACCCCCCCTATTTGTCGACCCGGGTCCACAACCAGTACCTCTTTTTTTTCCTGAGTTCAACTTCAGCCAACTAGAATCCATCCACTCCTGGATTTCTTTTAGACAGCTGTTAAAGACTGAGAGAGCTCCATCCTAGTTAGAGGCAAAAGAAAGGTAAAGCTGGGTATCATCTGCATAACAGTGAAACCTCAGCCCATACCTCCTTACAATGTCTCAGATGGGTAGCATATACATCGCAAATAACATGGGTGACAATACTGAACCCTGAGGCACCCCACACAACAAAGCCATTGGGTCTGTGGAAAAACCCCCGGATACAACTCTTTATGATCTCCCAGTGAGAAATGAAGTGAACCATCTTAAGATGGTTCCCAATATTCCACATATAAGCCTCAGGGGTTCTATCAACATCATGTGATCCACAGTGTCAAAGGCTGAAGAAAGATCAAGGAGAACCAAGATGGAACAGCTCTTCCCATCTCTCGCCATCAGGAGATCATTGAGCATCTGAACCAGCGCTGTCTCGGTACTATGTCTTTTACGGAAACCGGACTGGAGGGGTTCATAGATGTCATGGATGGTCAAATGGTCCTCCAGTTGAGCTGCCACTACTTTCTCAATCACCTCCCCAACAAAGGGAAGGTTCGAGATAGGTTTGTAGTTTGCGAAACAGTCTGGGTCCAAGGTAGCTTTCTTCAAGAGTGGTGTCACCACCACCTCTTTCAGAGAGCTAGGAAACTCACCAGATTCCAAGTAGCACCAGACTATCCACACAAGGACCGGGCTGATGACATCACTTTAACCCAAAATTAGGGAAGTCGGTCCAGGATCCAGACTACAGCACGTAGGGCGCATACTCTGGACAATCCTCATGATATCCATGAATAAGTAAAAAATAATCGTCTCATGAGCACATTGTAATTTAGTATTTCCATCATAAAGCAGTTATCTTGGGCTGGCCCAGTGGCACTGAGGGTTGAGGTGGAGGACACTACACCTCGCGCCATGCCGGTGACCTGGGTTCGCGAACAGACTCGGGCCACCAGGGGCTGGCAGGGGAGAGGGAGGATCGAGCATCCAATGACTGCTTTCCTTCTGGGGTGGGTAGTGGGGCTTGTATTGCCTTGTAGCAGTGACTGGTGGAGGCCAGCTGTACTACAGTGGCATGCAAGAGAAGGGGGGAGAGCATGGCGGGCGTCAGCACTACGTGCTTGAATGCCATTGCACATCCGGCTCTTCGTAAGGGAGAAAATGTGGAAAAATGGCAGAGGGCAATCTCCATGGCTGATGGCCACACCTTGCACCCCCGGTAGAGGAACCCAAGAGAGACGCGTACCCAGGGGTGTGTGATTGATGAAAAGGCCGGCCCCTGGTGATACGGATTCATGTGGTCCACATGCATGACCGGGTCTGGGGGTGCAGGGCTGGCTGCCGGAGATCGTGGGGGTCGCTCTGTTGAGGTGGCATAAAGTATAAAAAAAAAGAAGCAGTTATCTTGGCTAAGTCTAAATAAAACAAATATTCTCCCAAAAAGCAGTCTTTCTGGGCCTGTAGCCTATGACCACTAGTCTTTTTTGCATGAGAGAACTGAAAAATACTAGAAACACAGAGCTATTCAGTTCCTCACCACATTGTCTTTGTCTGTCCGTCTCTGTCTGTCTTTGTCTATATCTCTTTGTAACCCATCAGCAATGTCAAGCCCAGATCTGCTGAGACTAACTCACACAGCAGCCATGTTTCTAGAGCTTGCCCCCGGAGTGTCCTTCATCTTGTAGGGAGACTATCATATTTATAGTGCTGTCTCAGGGTTTTTCCAGGCCAGAGTTGTTCAAAGGGTGAACATGGAATTTACATCTGGTGACTAAGCTGAGAAATGGTCTCATAAGTCCCAGTAAATGGTACCATAAAAACATGGTTATTTTCCAGATTTCTTCTAGCTGGTAATTTCCATTAGACTAAGGTGAAGAAATTATACAGTACATCAAGAAATAGTCTACTTTCTGGTAAACAAAGTACACAGTTATTCACACCTTGTAGTTAGAGAGGCATTTGCAGTCAGAGACTAAATGGCATTATTTGATTAGGGGATTTCTGCAGTCACTGTATAATTCCCCTAATGTGGTGACCTTTGTATAACAACCAAAGCAGAGTACAGGATGGGTGGTCAGATACTGGAAGTGATAGAGCAGGAGAGGGACCTTGGTATAATCATATAATGATCTCAAGGTGGCTTAGCAATGTGAGACGGCTGTAGTGAGGGCAAGTAGAATGCTGGGATGTATAGGCAGGGGTATTACAAGCAGAAGGAGAGAGGTGGTGATGCCCTTGTACAGACAGCTGATGAGGCCACACCTTGAATATGGTGTCCAGTTCTGGAGACAGTACCTCAGGAGGGACATGGATAGAGTGGAAAGGGTCCAGAGGAGGGCAACAAAAATGGTGTGAGGACTCAGCCATTTGACATACGAGGAGAGACTGAAAGAACTCAACATGTATACCCTGGAGCAAAAGAGAGAAAGCTGGGACATGATAGATACCTTTAAGTACCAAAAGGGTATAAACAAGGTCCTGGGTAGCACTATATTCCCAAATAAGAGGCTCTCAAGGATGAGGGATCATGACATGAAGCTAGAAGGGGAAGATTCAAGGGAAACATTAGGAAACACTACTTCACAGAAAGAGTAGTCTATGATTGGAATGCACTCCTTGAGGAAGTGGTGGGGACCAAAACAGTGGCAGAATTCAAGGTTGCTTGTGATGGGTACAATGAAATTCTGGAGAGGGGGCAGGGGGAAAATCACCCAGATCACCTAGGGTCCTTGGGTAACATGGAGATAGAGCTCTTGGGCAGACTCGGTGGGCCTGGAGGTCCTTATCTACTGACAATTTCTATGTTTCTATGTAAACTGGGCTATAAGCTGTCTGCTTTTTATGATAACTTGTATGTTGGGCCTTGTTTGCACTAAGGTACTCTTAGTTGGTTTTGGCTAGAATGCTTTGGCCTAGCTGAGATGTACCCAGACTTAGGTCCCTTCTGGCTTCTTGCCCTTGGTGTGCTTTGGTCTGGCCTACTTGTACTCAAGCACAGCTCCTAGGGAAAGGCTTCCCTGCTAACACCCCCATAGGCCCAAGTACCATATAGTGAACAGAATGCTTCTCTTAGTAAAGGACCCTGCACCTTTGTACCTATGGCTGCCAGAAGGCCCTGTACTTTGGCTGACAGATGGACTCTTTGCCTTGCACATCTGTATCTGTTGCCACATGGAGGGCCCTGTGCTTCTATAGCCCACCAGACAAACCCACAAATTCTTGACAACCATTGCTGCATGAAAGTGCAAGGCCAGCAGGGATGGACTCTTCCTTTATGAGAGACTTTTCTGCCTGGGCTTGGTGCATCTGTATCTGTTCATCTAGGTCCTGAATGGACCTGCATGAATGAGGATGCAATTTCACTATCTCAAAAAGAAAGGAATTTTTTTTTGCAAACCCTGCATTAATACACCAGTTAATGTTTAGTGTAATGCCACAAAAGTAGTGAAATGTGGTGTTAAGGTTTCCAATCCTAACTCCCCACCCCCCCAGCAGCAAAAGGACAAGTTCACACAAGCAACCACAGACAGCCATCATCAGGTAAGTAACACAAACAACATGCATCTGTTGCCACATGATACAAATGCAGTAACACTGAAGTGGCACAGATTTATATATGTGGTTGCAGAAGCAGTGTGTATGTCTGCAGCAACGCCTGTGTGTGTATGTCATACAGTGTGCATGAGTACATGTGGCTGCAGAAGGGCAGGCTTCATTGGGTCTATGCTTCTGCAGATAGACAGAAGTATTGTTGCAATGTAGGTATTATGGTTTCAGTGGCAGAACTAGAACATTTTCAATGGGGTAGCAGTTTTGTCTAGGGGGGTAGAACTTTCCCCGAAAAAGTAAAATGTTACCTTCTAAAGCTCAGATTAGATTGCAACAGCTATGGTTTGCTGACCTACAGGCATAGCAAGTGATACCTTGATCTACTAGTGCATGGTTTTCTATATGCAGCTGCATAAGTGCGGTCCTACAGGAGTACTGTTGCAATTTTGGTACCATGGATTTTGTGGCACATGTGCTTCTATAGCCAGAGGTTGGTATGTATATCTTTCCACAGTGGCTGCAGAAGTACAGACCCCTCAGAGAAAACTATGTATGTTTTGCAGTGTGGGATGAGTACCTGTGGCTACAGAAGTGCTGGCTGCATAGAAGCCCATACTTCTGCAGACAAAAGAACTCTTGTAATTTGGGTATTGTGAATTTGTATCTGTGACTGCAGAGGCATGTGCTTCTGCATACAGCAGTGTTGTGGTTTTAGTGTTGTGGATTTCTATCTGCAGCCAGAAGTTAGTGTAAATGCCTTGCAGTGTGTATACTACAGACAAGACACCACAAAGGTAGCACATTAGTGCATCTCATCAGGAAACAGTTGTATGCTGTTTGTGTTATTTGGTAATGATTGTTTGTAGTTTCTTGTGTGGTCTTGTCCTTTTGCTGCTTTGGGGCAGGGGTAGGGAGCTACAGTTGGAAACCCTAATGCTGCATTTCCCTACTTTTGTGGCATTAAGTTAAATCCTAACTGGTAATTAATAGTGTTACTATAGTTAGGGTTGAGCATGGTTTTCGACATTAAACTCCATATTTTGAACTTTAATATCTTTGCAACTGTTCAACAGATTTGCACAAACATTTGCATGTGCAGTCTTGTGGGGCAGGTCTCTTGATGTGCCAAGTTTCATTCTGGTCAGATGTGCATATTTCGAGATGTGCATAGTGAAAATACATAAATAAATTTGCTGCTTTTGCTGTATTTTATTTATTTATTTAAACAGCAGTTTGGAAAACCTTTGAGCCATAGGCTCATTTACAAAGGTACCTTGTCACAGTAAGACAAACAAAATATACAGTATAACAGTACAACACATAAGTATAACAGTAACTTAAGACATAGATACAAACAAGCTGGTACAGGTAGGATTGATGTAAACAATACCAGAGTTATGTTGTCCTTAGCAGCTTAGTAATAAGCTTTGTCATAAGTATTGAGTACGGCTTTGACTAGTGGCAATTACAGCATCGGGTGTTAATAAGGTGGTTACGTAATGAAGTTTTGAAGCACGATATAGTTGGAGCTTCGGAGATGGAGGGGGGCAGTGTGTTGAACCAGGTGGGGACCCTAAAGCTGAATCGCGCTGTGCACAGTATGGAATTTTGGTCTGAAATTTTCAAGTTAGAAAGGGCTTGGCCTACAGATGTGCCTGTTGCTTGTTTAGTGAGAAAATATTAATCCGTTCAAAAGTTGTTACATTTTAAAAGTTCAGTTTATGTCAATGGGCAGTACAGTCTTTTGAATAGATGCTTGGAATGAAAAAAGAATTTTGTCAAACAAAAAAAGATCCTATTTTTGTGTGGGGCCAATCCTTTTTCACGAGGGAAAATTCCTTATTAGTTTTACACCATCTTGTTTTCTTGTTTTGTTCAGAAAAAATTAAAAAACAACAAAAATTAGCTCCTCCACAGACACCAACACAAGTATCGTGCTCATTGGGACTCTGTTTGGTGGATTCTGCAGTTATCTGGTGAAAAAATGACACTGGATGTGTTCTTTTTAACATTTTAAATCCATTTTCATGACTCGCTAATGCTTCTTGAGTCCTTTTTCATTCAAACAAAAAAGGATCTTTTAATACAAAAAAAGATTTTGGACTTAGGTTTTTTTCTGTCTTTTTTGTTTGTCCTTTTTTGTTCAAATGAAAAAGGATCCCTTTTCACGAAAAAGGATTTCAAACTTAGTTTTTTATCTATTCTTTTTTGCTAAGGGATCCTTTTTCATTATATATATATATATATATATATATACTGATATATAGTTTATTCTTTTGGTAACTGGATAAGCCCCACTAGGCACAAGTGCCTATTTTCAGAGACAACCTGGGAGCAGTGGAGAGGTTAAGTGACTTGCTCAGAGTTACACAGTATGCAAGTGGAGGCTGTGGGAATTAAACCCAGGTCTGCTGGATGTACCAGCCTAATTCACAGCTTGTTTCTCTAATCTTTAGGGTATACTGCCAGCCCTTTATTATCATGGCGCAGTAGTGCCACTATATTTAGGGTTGAGCAGGGGTTTCTATGTTAAACCTCAGCCTTTGCACTTTAATAGCTTTGCAACTATTCAGCAGATTTGCACAAACATTTTCATGCACAGTCTCAGGGAGTAGATCTCTTGATGTGCCAAGTTTTGTTCTGGTCAGGTGTGTGGATTCCAAGATGCTGATAGCAAAAAAAGTGAAATATCTTTTTACTTTCTTGTTGTTTTTTGTCATCATCTAGTGCCCAGATGGTTTAGAATCTTGGTCTGAAATTTTCAGAGTTGAAAGGGCTTGGGCCACAGTGGTGCATCTCACTGGATTGGTGAAAAAATATTAATCTGTTCCAAAGTTATAAAATTTTTAAATTTTGTTTCTGCGCATGCTCAGGGCGGTCTTTTGGATAGCTGCTTGGAACAAAAAAAGAATTTGGTCTATACGAAAAGAATCCTTTTTTGTATGAGGGTAATCATTTTTCATCAGCAAACAATCCTTTTTCATATGGCCACCATCTTGTTTCCATTTTTCCAATTCAAATACTTAGGTTTCTGGCTAGGCTGCAAGCTCTCTTTCGTATTCCATTTAGAGAAACTTTCTAAGAAGCTAAAGCAAAGGTTGGGCATCTTCTATCATATCAAGCATCTTGTTACCTATGAGGCTATAATTAAGCTGGTACAGACCATGTTTCTCCCACTTGTGGACTACACAAATTTTCTATACAGTCATTACCCCATTGCAGCTCTAGCCAGATTATACACTTTGTACCACAGAGCACTCTGCTTCATCACCAGCACCCCATGCAATACTCATCATTGCTCCCTGTACACACAGCTGGGCTGCCAGTCACTCAGTGCTAGGAGATTAGAAATGCTGCCTCTGGGTCTATAGAGCATTCAATAACAAACTTCCCCAGTATACTTCTAATCTTTTCGTTCATTCCTCCAGAGTATATTCCCTTTGAAGATACTCTTACATCCTATTTGACATTCCTAAGCTCAGAACTCATTACAGTGCTCCTCCTCAAGTTATGCCCTACCTACTCTCTGTAACTCTGTACAAAAACTTTAAAACTTCCAAAACTTGCTGGGCTCTCTACCTTTAAAACATTGCTGAGTGACCATCTAAAGGAAACTAGTAATTGTTATTCATAATCTTCATTATAACTCCTAATCATCTTCCCTTTTGCACTATCTCCTCTAGTACTTGTCTGACACCTGCTTGTTACCAGACCTGCTACTCCCCCATCTTTTACATCACCCTCTAGACCACCTACCACTATTGTGCTGCTCTAGTATGGCTTCTACCCTTATTGCACCTCTCTAATATGGTTTCTCCTAAACCTTCTTCCTCTTTTTGATCCTCCTTCCCTCCCTTTCCACTCCTCATCTGATTCCTTTTTTCCTATATTTTAAATTTTTCTTTGCACGGTAACTGATCCTAATCTGTTTTTATTTTTGTGTTGTCTAACTTGAATTTTGTTTTGAATGTCAGCCAACTTCTAATTTTATGTACTGCCTGTCATATGTATGTAGCATTGCCTTGTATTACTTTGTGCTACTCCATTTATAGTACCTCCCAGGACCACTTTGTAAATGAGTCCTCTCAAGGGTGTTTATCCTGGTAAAATAAAAATTGATTGATTGATTTTTTCCAAAAAAGACATTTTCAAAACCCACATAAATGATATCCTGGCAACACACCACCATGTGTATCTTGCTCAATGGGACCCTGTTAGTTGGATTCTTCACTCAGTACTTTGAAAAATGACCCCAAATTCTTTTTTTTCCATTATAAAATCTTTTTTTGTGACTTGATTTTCTTTTTCATATGGCCATGCAAAATATGAATTTGGCCATATGAAAAGGATCCATTCATATGAAAAAGAATTTGGACTTTATTTTTTTCCAATTCTTTTTTCATATGAAGGCATACTTTTTCGTTTGAATGAAAAAAATTCAAAAAAGGATCCCTTTGTATGAAAAAAGAATAGAAAAAAAATAAGCTGAAGTTCTTTTTTCGTATGAAGGGATCCTTTTTCATGTTTTTTTTTGTTCATATGAAAAAGGATGCCCTCATATAAAAAAATTGGACTTAGTTTTTTTGTGATTCTTTTTTCGTGTGAAGGAATCCTTTTTCATTCAATTCTTTTTTCGTGTGAAGGAATCCTTTTTCATGTTATTTTTCATTCCTATGAAAAAGGATCCCTTCATACGAAAAGAGAATTTGGACTTTGTTATTTTCAATTCTTTTTTCAGATGAAGGAATCCTTTTCATATGTTCATATGAAAAAGGATGCCCTCATACCAAAAATGATTTTGGACTTTGTTTTTCCCCTATTATTTTTTCATTTGAAGGCATCCTTTTTAGTATGGGTATTTTGTTCATGTTTTCCTCATTCTTTTTTCATATGAAGGCATCCTTTTTAGTATTGGTATTTTGTTCATATGAAAAAGGATGCCTTCATACAAAAAAATATTTTGGACTTTAGCTTTTTAGACAATTTTTTTTTTGTATGGAGGAATCCTTTTTTTGCACTTCCCCAGACAAAGGTATGTGTGAATAAGGATACAGGTATACTATCTCAAAAAATAAGGAAATTCATTGCAAAAAAACAACCTTGTTAAAGCATTAGTTAGAGTTAAATTGACAAAATAGGAAATGTGGTGTTAGGTTCCTAACCTAACACCCTCTGCACTTCTGTAGGCAACAACAACAGGAGAAAACATGATGGTTTCACCTCTCTGGAGTCTTTGCAAATCTGGCATGGGGTGTACCTTGGGTTGTCAACCCTAACACTTACACCATTCTCATATACTCTACACATCTCAGCATATTTACTGATGGAATGGGTTAAGCGTTAGGGTTGACAACCCTAAGGTATAGACCATGCCTGATTTGTGAAGACTCAGGAGAGATGAAAATGTAATGTTTTTTCCTGTTGATGCCTGCAGGGTGGGGGTGTGGTGTTATTGTTGGGAACCCTAATACCACATTACCCTACTTTTGTTGCTTTAATCCTAACTGGTGCATTAATGATGTTTTTTTTTTTTGGCAATGAATATATATATATATATATATATATATATATATATATATATATATATATATACTAGATTATAGTGGTGCAGTAGCACCACTATAGTTAGGGCTGAGTAGACTGTTTAATGTTAAACCCCCAACTTTGCACTTTAAGAGCTTCACCACCATTCAACGAATTTCCAGAATTTTTTTTTTAATTTTTTGAAACAAATTTGTAACCGGAAAAGGCACACTGAGCCAAGGGCTCATTTCCAGATGGGACCCGGGGTGATGGGACAAATGTAGGGTACAAAATGCAAAGAGCAAATGAATACAATAAAATAAAACAAAATTATATTGAAACATAGGAGTGATGATCAGGAATACCAATACATGAGACAGAATACTATGAGGTATACTGTACATGCACAATTCACTCAAAATTGTCAAAATAAATAAGGCAAGGGTACAAGTTGACAGCAATGAAAATATATACAAGGTAGACAATGCAAATATAGCATGTAAGTTAGTTGATGTTATGGGTGCAGGAGGTGGTGGGCAGCTGGTGCAGTGATATTTGACAGCAGTGTGGGAAGGAGAGTTATGCAGGAGAGGAATTTGCATGCAATGTCTTGGGGACAAGGTCTCCTGACATGCCAAGCTTTGTTTAGGGTGGATGTGTGGATTCTGAGATCCAGATAGTGAAAAAAGTTGAACAAATCTGTTTTGTTTTTTTTGTCATCTCCTAGCACCCAGATGGTTTGGAAGTTTGGTCTGAAATTTTCAGGATAGAAAGCACTTGGGCCACAATGGTGTCTTTCATTGGTTTGTTGAAAAAAAAAACCTGTTCCAGAGTTTCAAGGAATTGAAATGTCTGTTCTGAGCATGATCAGTATGGTCTTTTGGATAGTTGTTTCATAAAAAAATATTTGCAGGCCATACGAAAAAGGATTCTGTTTCATATAGGGGGAGATAATCTTTTTTTCATGAGAAAAAATTATTTTGTCATATGGCTGTCATCTTGTTTGTTTTTTTACAAAAAAAAATGTCATAACCCATAACAATGGCATTATGGAAACACCAACACATGTATCTTGCTAATTGGGGCCTCAGTATGTGGATTATTACAGGTCGCATTTGAAATCGAGCATGTTTGCTCAGTATGCCTTCCTGGTAAATCTCGTAAATAAATTAATAAATAAATAAATTATTCAGTTACGTTTTGGAAAAATGACGAACAAATGTGTTTTTAACACATTTGAAAATATTTTTTCGTGGGATGATTTTCTTTTTTCATATGGCCATGTGAAAGAAGAATTGGGCATCAAAAAAAAATTGGACTTAGTTTTTTTTCACATTCTTTTTTCATATCAAGGAATCTTTTTTTTATAAGATTGTGTCATTCTCACAAAAATGATTCTTTCACAGGAAAAAATAATTTTAACTTCATTCTTTTTCCACATTTCAACTTTAACAAGCCATAACTCTATCAATGGGCCCTATGCACAAATGTATGGGGTGCCTACATGCCGCATATCTATGGTGCGTAGTCACCATGCACCCATTGCACTCCTCCCACATAGGATACATGAAAGGGGCATGCATCCTGTATGCATCCAATCCTTGGCCTCGTGGACAGCAATGCACCAGAGGTGGCTGAGGGAAGTGCCTGCACTACACGCCTTTTACAAAGGCATGTAGTGCAGTCCGCAGGTGGGGTGTAGTGGTGAACAGGTTATGGCAGCTGGGACCCTGCTGTGACCCACAGTGTGCCCCCATGGACTTCACCCAGCAGTCATGCTGGGACCATAAATCAATTTTCCATGCCACCACAGCCCACTAGGCTGAAGGGGTGGGCTGAGGCAGCTGAACAGGTGGGTGTCCATACAGGCTATCCATGGAGTCCCATTGGTGAAGATCCACACTTTAGCTGTGTGCCCATCCACCAGACCCTCTGTGCCAATCATGCCCCCCACCAGACATTGGCGCCCTGTAGACATGAATGCGAGCTCCCCACACCCAACACAAGACATATCACTCCAGCCCATGTATGCCCCATCCCATCATAGCAGAGGTATCCCCCGCCCCCAACAGAATTGTGCTCCATGCCCATAGGGGCAATACAACATCCCCCAATGCACAGCTACCCCATCCCCATAGGTTGATTGCATACCTTCCTCCTCACACATGACTGGCCATCCCCTAGTTGTACATACATCCCCCAAGCACTTGTAGTCCCTATCCCCAGTGTAATACAAGTAAGCCCCCTGCACACACAGAGGAGCAGTCTCCAGGATGCAGTTTGAATCAAGCTACTATAGCTCTGTATGCCTTTCCTGGTGACAGTTAGCAATTGCAATAAATAAATACATCACCTGCCCCGGTACACACACACACCCAAATGAGATTCAAGTGAAGCGAGTGTTGCTATAGCAACACTCTTTTATGCTTGAATCTCGTGTTCTGAAGTCACCAAATCACTCGCTTTCCTCAGTCTATACTCGGTGGCTTTCCTAACTCAAAAAATAAGAAAAATGAGGTTAACTGCTACAAGTGACAGGATTTTTCAACAAAGCACTGCAGTTTGTGTACATTTTGGCCAATATTATTTTCTGGAACAAACACCGCTCGGTCACGCTTTACTAAGGGACCCGAGCCACTTGCTAAGGGCTGCAGAAAGGAAACAGATTGTCTTGGGGAGTAAGTCTTTGCACCAGTAATTATAAAAAATAAAGTTTAGGTAGGTGCATGCTCATTATGTTTTTTTACACACCCTCGGTGAGTGATCAGCTCATAAAGCTTTCAAGCTTTGTTCTCAAGGTTTATGGCTCACTCACCTTGGATGTGTAAAAAAACATCATAACACACACCTACATTCTCTATTATACACACAGTTGGGATGTCATCAGCTGTTTATACACATACTTTAGTTGTGAAGTCATCAACCAATTTATCCACACTAACCATGTTCGAATGTGAATAACTTTAAAATGAATAATGATACCAAGATACTGTAAGAATGAAAGTTGTTTAGCACAACATAATCTACAAAATTAGTGGCATTCCATTTATAGATACCTTTTAGACGTTGTCACAATTAGCAAAAAACTGAAAATTCAATTTGTTTGCATTTTTTTGACAAACAAATGTGAATAACTTAAAACCAAAAAAATGATAGCATGGTACTTTGAGCTCAAAGTTTGTCCAGCACAAAATTATCTACAGAATAAGTGGTGTTTCATTTACAGATTCCTTTAAGTTTTTTTTTATAATCAACAAAAAACAGCAGAAAATTCAATTTATTTGCACTTTTTTAACAAACAAATGCAAATAACTTTAAAACGAAAAATGATAGCATAGTACTTTGACCTTTTTTGACGAACAAATATCCCCCCAAAAATAGCAAAAACAAAAGAATTATGAATCATACTTTTTCATTATGTACTATCCATAATGTAAAGTTAGGCCATCCATATCAACTGCTTAGGAACCAATATGCTAAGAGGGCTACCCTGGGAAAACCACATGAAGTCCATGTAAATTAACATTACAAATTAAATAAACAACTTAACGCAAAGCTCCCTGCACTAGAAACTAAACCTAGAAAGTGATGGCAGAAGGGGACCATATGTCCCACCTAGTCTGCCCTTGTTCCTACCCCTCTCCCTTAACTGCTGTTCAGTGTTATGGTGCCCTTGAACCTATCCCAAGCATTTTTGAAAGTTCCCACTGTTTTCACTTCCACCGCTCCCTGTGGAAGGCCATTCCATGCATCTACCACCTTCTCTGTAAAGATGAACTTGCATGTGTTGCCCCTGAATTTGCCCCCCTCCAGCCTCATTTTGTGCCCCCTGGTTCTAGTGCATTTCTTGATCTGAAACAGGTCCTGAACCTGTACCTTGTTTATTCAATTGAGAAACTTGAAGGTCTCTATCATTTCTCTCCTGTCCTTTGGCTGCACCAGAGAATGAATTTATTTATTTATTTAAGAGTTTAACCAGGCAGGCATGCTGAGTGGAGAACCACTCATTTTCAGATGCGACCTGGGGGAACAGGGAAGGGGACAAGGCGAAGATAGCAATACACATATGCTTTGTACAATTGAGGAGGCACAATATGAGAGACTATACAAGTAGGTAGCTAGGGCGGACATGCAACTTATAGAAAAACTAAAATAAGCACAGAGACAAAAACCATTACATAGTACAGAAAAAATTAACACAACTATTGGTTTGCAGACTTTATAGAGGGACAGAAGAAAGGAGTGAGCAGTGGTGCGTACCTTGCCAGCGCGTAAAGTTGATATGACATGGTATAGTAGCCCAGTAGGGCTTGGGGCCTACTAATGTGTAGGCCTGGTGCAGGAGCAGACCGTGAGGAAATGTTCATGGAAGCGGGTGTTGAGGTGTCTAAGATTAGAGGAGTGGCAGATATCTGTTGGGAGGTCATTCCAGAGTTTAGATAAATGGTATCTAAGCGTCGCCTGGCCCATAAAGGTATGCATAAGAGGGATATGGAAAAGCCTGGTATCCAAGTGCCGCAGCAAGTAAGCCGACGGGGGTTGAGAAGTTAAGGTAGAATTTAGGTAGGGAGGAAGGGTATGGGACCAGTATTTAGCAGCAACTCTAGAGCAGTGGATTAGTCTGTAGGCTGAGAGTGAGGGAAAGGCCGGGGAGCTGTATAGGTCACAGCGGTGCGTCAGTTTAGGACTTTCCAGTATGAAGCAGCAGAAGGAATGAAAGAGTGTGTCCAGGCTGGCCAGAGTGGATGGTGAGGCGGTGCCATAGACTACATCCCCGTAATCAAAAATCGGAAGTATCATTTTTTGCACAAGTTCACGGGTGGGTAAGCAGCCTTTGTTATGATAGAGGGCCCCTAGTTTAGGATGCAGTTTTTTGTGAAGGGAGTCAACATGGGTTGAGGAGTCTAGGTATTGGTCGAGCCAGATGCCTAGGTAGCGGAACGAGGTACAGGATTCTAAGGGAGAAAGGTCCAGGGTTAGGAAAGGGGGGCAAATGGTGAGCTGGGAGAGCCATGGTTGCAAGCCAAAAGTTAGTGAGATTGTCTTGTTTGTTTAGGTCCTGCAGCCAATCATTATATGTTTTGTTCTGCATTCACTGTATCAGTTGTGTTGCTCTCCTGGGCAAGCATTAAGGATGCAATACTTGAAGCAACATCCCGTTGTGTTAGACAGAAAGGAAGTGGAAAAGAAGAAGAAAACCACTTTGGTTCTCAAATACAGTAGCAGAAAAGGTCAGAGCCAAAAGGCTGGCCTTCAGGAAATATAAGGGAACACAGCGGGATGAAGATAGGGAGGCATACCAAACTGCCCTAAGGGAAGCAGGGAAGGCAGTAAGGCAGGCAAAGTCCCAAACTGAGGAAACACTAGCACGAACAGTAAAAGAAGGTGACAAGACTTTCTATAGATACATTAGTGAAAGGAGAAAGTCAAGAGGGGGTATTGCTAAGCTCAAAGGAGAAAAGGGGGCATGTGAAGAGGAAGACCCTGTAAAAGCATCTATCCTAAATAGATACTTTTGCTCAGTATTTACTGAAGAGAAGGTAGGGCAGGGCCCACAGTTCAGCACCATGGACACAGGGAGGAGGGAGGTGAGCACTACTCCCTTCACAAAAGAAAGGGTCCTACAAGAGCTCGCTAAGCTCAGGGTGGACAAGGCAATGGGACCTGATGGCATACATCCCAGGGTACTTACGGAGCTAAGGGTGGAACTAGCAGAGCCATTAGCAGAACTGTTTAGTGAGTCTATGAGCATAGGAGAGGTCCCAGAAGACTGGAGAAGGGCTCATGTGATCCCGCTCCACAACAGTGGTAGCAGGGAGAAGGCAGGGAACCACAGACCAGTCAGTCTTACCTTAGTAGTGGGCGAGATTATGGAGGCACTCCTTAAGGAAAGGATAGTGCAACACCTGGAATCCACAGGGGCACAGGATCCAAGACAGCATGGGTTTACATAAGGAAGGTCCTGTCAAACTAATCTCATAGATTTCTTTGACTGGGTAACAAGAGTGGTGGACCAAGGGGGAGCAGTTGTTGTTGCCTACCTTGACTTCAGCAAAGCTTTTGACACTGTTCCACATAGAAGATAGATAAATAAGCTGTGTAGGCTTGGGGTGGGTCAGAAGTTGGTCAACTGGGTGGTATACTGGTTGACGGGTAGAAAACAGAGAGTGGTGGTAAATGGTATACAGTCAGAAGAGATGCAGATCACAAGTGAAGAACCTCAGGGATCAGTCCTGGGGCCAGTCCTCTTCAATATCTTCATTAGTGACATTGCAGATGGACTAGAGCAATAGTCCTCAAACTTTGTCACAGTGAGCCTCCCCAAATCCATGGAAAAAATTTTGAGCCTCCCCCCAAAAAGTGAAATAATCTTGGGCCTCCCCAAAGAAGAAAAACATACTGTACTTTGCGCAGTACACCACGAATACATTGAAAGCCCTTTGACTACTTGGCTCACATTCAGTTCTTTGTCTTATACCGACATGGAACCTTTGAAAAAGAGCTCCTGTGCTCAAAGGTGTTATCTGAATAACAAAAAAAATAAATAAATAAACAAATATTATTCAGCTTATTGTAACAACCCCCCCCCAAATACACACACATACACACACACACACACACACACACAGGCCAGCCTACTTACTCTGCTATTTTCATTCTTGAACCATTGTTACCCCTTGTTGCAGTACCTTCATGGGTCAGACTACTTTCTCTGTTTCCTCTCTAGGCGAAATAACCTTCCTACACACTTTGCCTCTCCCCATCCTTCCCTGCTCCTAAGCAACTTCTCAGGGATTACTTTTGCTCCTTCCTGCTATTGCTCTTAGCACTTCTTTGCTCCAACCCTTGTATTTGGGCTGGTCTGCCATCAGGGTACAAATTGATCAATTACCACCACTCATTATTAGTTCGTTGTTCATATTTGCTTGCACTATTATTACTGTGTATTTCTTGATCTGTTTTACAGTTGCCTTTTGAAATGTATTCACTCCCTACCCTTTCCCAGGTACACCTGAAATTAGCCTTTCATTCACCTTCCCTTGTCACCTATTAGTAAATAAATACATTAAATTCACCTACTATTATCCTCTTTCAATTTGCATCATCACTTCACACAAAATATATAAAACTCTATTTAAATACAGTACTTTTTCAGACTTGCTTGAGCCTCCCCTGGAACAGGTTGGGGCCTCCCAGGAGAGCTGGCCTCTCATTGAGAACCCCTGGACTAGAGGGTAGGCTTGTCTGTTTGCAGATGACACCAAGATCTGCAACAGAATAGATGATCCAGATGGGGTGGGCAGATTGAGAAGAGATCTGGATAAACTAGCAAAATGGTCAGAAGAGTGGCAACACAGGTTTAATGCAAAGAAGTGCAAGATCATGCACATAGGGAAGAGAAACTCTAGAAGCCACCTATAGGCTGGGAGGGAGTTGCTGGCAGTCACAAAGGAAGAAAGAGACTTGGGCATCATCATCATCACGATGACCTGAAATCATCCAAGCAGACCTCTAAAGCAGTAGGTAAGGCTAGGGGAATGTTAGGAGGGTGTATTAGTAGGGGTATCACAAGTCGTAAGAGGGAGTAATAATCCCTCTTTACAAGACACTAGTTAGTCCCCATCTGGAGTACTGCTGCAGTACTGGAGCCACACCCTTCACAAGGACATTAACCAAACTGAGGCAGTCCAGAGAAGGGCAGCCAAAATGGTGCAGGGACTGCATCAGAAGACATATGAGGACAGATTAATGGATCTCAATATGTATACCCTTGAGCAAAGGAGGGAGAGAGGTGATATGATTGAAACATTCAAACACCTTAAGGGCATTAACAAGGTGAAAGAGTCTAACATGTTTAAATATAAGAAAAATAGCAGGACAAGAGGACACAGCATGAGATTAGAGGGAGGCCAATTAAGGGGGAATGTGAGGAGATTATTTTTCACAGAAAGAGTGGTGGATGCATGGAACGGCCTACCTTAGGAAGTGGTGGCTATGAATGCAGTGCAGGGCTTCAAACAGGCATGGGATAGGCATAAGGGAGCAATACAGATGAGTATGAATAGATAGGCCACTGACAGAGCAAAGGCCGATGGCACATTTATAAGGTAGAAAAAGAAATGGGCAGACTGGATGGGCCTTGTGGTCCTTATCTGCCATCAACCTCTATGTTTCTATGTTTCCTTTGCACTATTTCCAGTCTGTACATATCCTTTTTAATGTGCAGCCCCCAGAACTGGACACTGTACTCCAGCGGTGGCCTTACCAGTGATCTATAGAATGGCAGGATGACCTCTCTTTTTCTGCTGGTAATCCCCCTTCCTATGCAGCCCAGGATGCCATTTGCCCTTCGTGCTGCTTTTTCACATTGATTGGACATTTTTAGATCATCCGTTATAATTATTCCTAGATCTCTTTCCTGCTTAGTGGATTCCAGTTTTACTCCTCCTAGTTAGTATTCTTCTCCTGGGTTTCCTCTTCCAAAGTGCATGATCTTGCATTTTTTTGCATTGAAGTTTAGTTGCCATGTTTTTGACCATAGTTCCAGAGTCCTTAGGTCAGCCTTCATCTCTTCCACTCCTCCTGGAGTGTCTACCCTGTTGCCCATTTTTGTATCGTCTGCAAACAAACTCACCTTACCTTCCAGGCCTTCAAATATGTCACTAATAAAAATATTAAAGAGTATCAGACCTAGCACCAACCCCTGTGGCACTTAACTATCTGCCCCCCCTTTCTTCTGATAGGGAGCCATTTACTAGTACCCTCGGGGTCCTCCCGCTAAGCCAGCTCTGTATCCAGTTCACCACTTGTTACCCTACCCTCATGCTGTCTAACTTATTTAGTAGCCTTCTATGTGGGACCAAGTCTAAGGCTTTGCTGAAGTCCAGGTATACTACATCTACTGCACCGCCCTGATCCACTATTACCCAGTTGAAAAAGCCTATTAGATTAGTTTGGCATGATCTACCCACAGTAAAGATAACAGGATTCCTATTGAATAGGAATACATAACAGGGACCTTGTGGAATACATGATTTATTTTCACTCGAGCTGCTTGACCTTGGGCACATCACTCATGGTTTAAGCCACTTGTGAGGTTATCCAAGGTCAAACAGCTCTTGTGAAAATAAATCATGTATTCCACAGGTCCCTGTTACATATCTCTTATGTATTACATGAGATATCACATTTGTGGTTTATGTTTTATGGTACTCCTGTAAATTGGTTTATGTAGGGAGAATGGTCAGAGCCCTTTAACTTAGAATACAAGAACATGCAAGGGCCATTTTGAACAATAGGTGGGACACACCTGTGGGGTGTCATTTTGCAGAGATACACGCATCTAACCCTGAGGAATTGAACTTTATGAGTCTGGAGAGGGTACCACACTCTAAATATGGAGGAAAATGACAACATTTTCCCTTCAGAAAGGAAAGAAAATGGATTTTTCAGCTTCAAAGTATAAACCTCAGAGGACTGAATGATTACTGGGACTTCAAACCATACCATGTAGGGTATGAGTTTAGGAGATCCGGTCTAGTGAGCTATGAACTACTGCATTTGCAGGAATTTGTGAATAATTACAGTACTTTGCTGTATATACATTAGTAAAAATAATAAGTTACAGTTCTCTGTCTTATCCTCTTCCCTTACCCCCCACCCTTTCATCCCTTCACCCCTACCCACCCTGTTCCTGGTTTGTCCCCCATTTCTTACTCTTGTTTTTCTTGCAGAGCTAGTTGTACCTGATTTAATACATATAGCTACATGTATGTGACTTGATAACTAACTTTGGAAATAGATGTGTATTTCTTCACTTATCTCCTATTTTTTCTCTCTTCCTAACATTTCTCTGAGTCTGTGTCCAGACTAATCTCCAGAGAAATATGATGAGTGGCTAAGGCAAAGAGGTGATCACAGAATGTTACAAACTTTTTTTCTCTCGTTCCTGTCTTTTGCAAACTATTCTAAATACAGGGTTTTGTTAATTTATTTTTGTCGAAAAATACAGGCTGTCATGACTTCTACAATGTGACCTCTAATTTAAGTTTGCATATTAGTTTGTAAGTGTTTGACTTGGGCCAAACATATACTTACAAATATTAAACTTTACAGTCCTTTACCCTGTATGAATGTAACAGTGATTGAGCAACTACTTAACCTTAACTTCTTTGTATTGGAATTTATGAAATTGTATGAGGGTTTCTTCTTTTGTACTGTATCACTATATTGAAATTGAGTCAATGCTCATGAACATGTATGGCACTCTGTCATCTTGTAAACCACATCCCTGAGGATGACTCAGCATGAGTCGAAGGGCCAGGGTGGGTGGTCACAGCTCGTCATACCAATGTGAGCCTCAGCACAGTTTGTATTAATTTGTTTCATAAAATGTTTTCTAGCAACTCAGTGCATTGGATTTTATTCCTCATGAGTGCCAAAGTCCTGGGAAGAGGTACTGCTGTGTATGGGGTAGGTACCCCCTCTACGAGCACCAACCGAGTCACTTATTTTCAGCTCCAGCACCCATCTTGGCTCATGTGGGCAATCCTGCAGCTTCCCTTCACAGGCTGGGGGATGGTGTCACTTGACAGCACCCTCCCCCCAGCCTTGGCCAAGACAGCAGGGTCCCTGAGCTTGCCCCTGAACTTGGCTCATCAGCACGGGATCACAAAACACTAACCAGTGAGGTAAAGGCTAGTACTACACACATTTCTTAATAATTTATTTTTTCAAATTTTGACCCTAAGTTTTCAAGATAGCCATTTTATCACTCCCCCTTATAAACATAACATGTAGCTTTTAAAGAATACTGGCAGAAACATCATTTTGCACCACATGTGCAAAAACACGTCTCATCCAGGATTTGAAAAATGACATATATCACATTTTGAGGTGGTATAAAAAATGGCTATGTTGAAAGTTTGGAGTCAAAATATTGAAAATTAGCAAATTTATCAGTGACATGGAAATATTTCAATGTTCATTTGTAATTTGGTCATTTTACCGTATTTTTGTACCAGATTTTCAACAGGCTTCTTATGATCCAACCTCATGAACCTTGTAGGTCAAAATTTTCAAATCCTGCCTGAAATGTGATTTCACAGGTAGCTACTTGAAATCACCTTTGGGATGGATTTTGAAAATGTCTGCCTTCCTTGTTCATGAGGGTGAGTAATCTAAAGCCATGTTGAAGGTTACTGTGCCCCTGGTTCCCTTCCATTTTCCTTGCAGGTACTGCCTTCTTATTTTATATATTTATTTTTGTGTCCTTGTTACCCCACAGGCTCATTTGATGCCTGTATAGCATGAGGGGAGAGGGGTCTGCTGAATCATGCTCCTGCATGATCACAGGAGTGGCTGACAGCTTAGCAAGCATAGCGGCAGTCAGGCTGCAGGATAACTTTCACTTTTTTAAATTTAGCATGACCACATGATTGTGCTAGGAGCGTCTCTCTGAGCTGCAAGAGAGAACATTCCCTTTATTTCTGTTGATGACACCTGGTCTTGGCCTTCATACTGCAGCCATCAGGTGGGAGGGTTGCAGCAGCTGGGTGGGAATCAGCAGGAGGCCACATGGCAGCCTTAGCACAAGGCAAGGAGGGAGATTTACTGATGTCTTTACTGATGCTGCTCGAGACACAAAACTTGCTTTTTTTTCCATATGCTAGCTTATCTAACCATAACCTACTCACCGGCATCCGTGCATCTGCAATACCTTCATCTCCACGGTAATAATCGTGGTTGGGGTAACCTAATTCATGGAATTGGATGCAGGAGCTTCAAACAGTGGCAATCTTTATTCTCAGAGTTGAACAACTGACAATGATGTTCACTGAGCATGACAAGAACCACACAGGACAACAATTATGCAGGGATGGACTACAATCTTCATGGCTCCCTGAGTACTTTTTGGTGGGTAAGTACATATGTATATTACACTGCAGAAAAATCTCTATGAAGAATGGTTGCATGGCACTGTAAATTGATAACTGGAAGCATAATGCAAGTGGCATCATGCCCATAGGGCATGGGGGCATGTGCACCCTCAAATTTTCGCAGAAGGTAGCATTGTTTTTTCTGAGTTAAAAAAAAGTCATGGTACTGCAGTAGCTTAAAGAACTCTAAGCCATTTTTAATAATCATGCTGTGGGGGGCTGGATGCTGATGTACTCGACATAGGTCCTCTGCCAGCTTGCCCTGCCCCCTAACCAAACTAAACATTCCATACTGCACTTGTTTACCATGCTGCAGCTTGAGGAGACAAGATGGAGTGGAGGAGGAGCACAGCTGTTGAGACAGAGGAGAGCTAGTGGCTGTATTGTCCCTCTTTGGTCCTCATCATTGTGAGTTTCTCTCGTCATCTTACATGTACTTGTTTTACAACTGTGACTCCTGCTGTTCTGGTGTGCTGCCTGCTGCTGCTTCTTGGGAGTCAGCTCATGTGAGACAAAGCCAAAAGAATCTCCCTTTGGCCACCCACTGGGTGCTAATTATTGTGGCTTTGTGTGCAGCAGTGTATACTGATTAGACTAGGATAAGAAATACTCAAACAAGGCTTTACTTTATTTTGCCTATGGGGTTGCAAATCAAAGTCATGTTGCCTATGTTTTTTAAAGTGGCCTTTTGGGGACATGCGGCCCACATTGATCTACCATTGGTCTGGCCACCTATGGCTGGAGCACTAATACCTACTACTGATCAATTTTGCTAGTACTGTACATTTGTATTATTGTGTGAAGATTGATTAGCAAAGTTGGAACATAAACTAGAAATGTTTTGACTTTTATTTTTTTTTTTCATTTTTTTATACTTGTAAGCAGGATGAGCAAAACTGCCCATTTTCACTAGTGACAAGTTACAAAACATGTTTAAACATACGTAATATTACACATGAACAAAACATTTGCAAATAATACAAAAATACATAAAACAAACAAAAATTTAAAATCAGTTATTTAACATGAGCACGTGTGAATATCATTATCTATCATCCAATATTTTAGTCTAGTTTTAAAAGACTCCACTGTCATGCTTTCTGTAATATCAACAGGTAATGAATTAAAAAACAGCGGAGCCCTATTTAAAGTAGATCTCTGGCTTTAGGCAGTTCGAAACAATGGAATTTTATAAGTACATTTAGTCTGAGATCTAGAGTCACTAGAATTAAGAGACCTAGGGAACAATAAGGAAACTACGGGAGATGTGAGGCCATTCTTTACCTTAAACATCATGGTACCCATTTTATGTAAAATTCTATTTTTAAGGGATAGACTATGAGAACATTTAAGCAAAAGACAATAGTGTGTTCGAAAAGGAACATCAAGCATGAAACGTAAGATAGAGTTATAAAGTTACCTTAAGTTTATTAAATAAATAACCAGAGAAAGAAGAATAAATAATAATAATATCATAATCCAAGGCACTTATCAAAACACTGTGAGTGAGTAAAAACCTTGATTCTCTGGTCAAAAACTGCTTAACTGTACAAAGTGAACCTAATCTCCGATGAAGGGTTTTCCTTAGTTTGTTCAGATGGGGTTCAAAAGTTAGTTTTGAATCAAGAATTATCCCCAGGTATTTAAAACTATCTACTAATTCAATCACATTTCCATCCTGTGTAACAATTTGATGTAAACTATTGGGCTCAATGGCCTTGGTTGAAAACAGCATAACTTTAGTTTTGCTTGAAATGGGTACCATAAAATCTGAGAACAGCCATTTCTGAAAGGAATCAAAGTCGGATTGAACCTCAGCCAGAGCATCATTAGGAGTGGGACCAATACTATAAATTACTGCTTCATCAGCGTAAAGTATCATTGATGAATGAGAACACACCGAGGGACTTTTCTACTAGATCTTCACACAACAGTAGGGATGCACTATTAAAACTGATTAGCAGCAAGTACTAATGCTCCAGCTATTGGTGGACAAACCAAAGGCATTTACTTATCAGAGACCTAGTTCTGTGGAGGCTTGAGGACTTTGGATTATGTCTTGTGGTACAAGCAACTAAGGTGGAATTTTCCACTCTAACAAACAGGTAGGCGAAACTAGGAAGAAGCATGATAAGTCATGCATTTTAGTTAAAATATTGTTCGTTGAACCTAGGAAAAGGAATACTGGCTAACAGACCCACTTAATGGGCAACTGTTTTGTGACATTATATTCACTAATTGAAAGTCACAGGGGAATAATCATGCTTCACTGTATATTAATATCCCTATGCTATGATCAGCCTATGTCCATCACCACTTGTCCTTGTGTGAGGCAGCCAACCACTCACACGAAATTCATGTATTTATTTGCTCGTATGGACTGTGCTCATTCAGCACTTGCAGCTCTACAATGAAGAGGCTGGTCTGCCTCCAAGTGCTAGGCTGTTTGTTCCAGATTCAGTGCTGTGATTTTAAATGCTAAAAGTGCTGACTGAAAGTAGTCTGTATGGGCAGTGTTTGCTGTAAACACAAGGATTTACTTCTTAGGGTGTTCTGTCCTTTGTTTTTCATGTCCACAGCATTCTGTTACCTTTCTAGCAGTCTGTGATAGTGCTCAACTGCCTGCTGAAAGATTTAGAAGGCAACTGAGCTGCTTCTCAGCTTGCTGAAAGCCATCAGAGTGAATTATCAAAAGTTTCTTAGGGAGCCAAAGATGTGTGACACATTATTAGTATTTAGCTATACAATACAATCATTGCTTTATGTGTGCATCAGCATTCTGTTCCTTCTAACAGGGTGTTAGAGTTGCTTCACTATCTGTTAAAAGTCACCAGAATGCACCATTTGGCTTCAATTTTTCAAAATTTGAATGGGGTGGGGGAGCATGCCCTGGATCACCCTGGATAGGTTGGACTTTTTTGCCCATCTAAAAATTTATTTTGCATAACACCCCTTCACACTGCTATACCCAATATAGCCACATGATTCTCATCACAGTCTTGCAATACTGAGAATTAAACAACAGCCCCACTGCAGCAGGAAGCTCATCATTATATGTTAGTTGTCAGATACAGTGAGACACTGCAGCAGCCAAAAATGAACTCATGGGATCGATCCAAACAAATCACCTGGCAAACATACAGTCTAATCTTAGTCCAAGTTTGATATGTCTGCTTGATGAGTACTAAATGAGCAGTGATGGGCTTTGCAAGGCAAAGATCCAGATAAGACTGCTCCAGATCAGCAGTCTCGCAGAGGCAGTGACCTGTTTCAGTTTAGGAAGGAAGTGTAGTCTTTCTTCTTATCCTCCTGGCTGCCCAGCAATATTCTGTACATCATTCACTGAATTCTGTTTTTAATCCGATATCTTAATATAGAAGGTATTTGCAGATACAGATTAATTCTTAAAAAGCTGCAGGAAAGCAGAATGGTGGAGCAGCCCAGTGAAGCCATCTCAGTGTGGCAGGATTTTCCAGATCTAAGCAGTTTCATTGGAAATGACTTATTGAAAAGAAAAGCTTTGATAAGTTAACAGGAAGGTACCTGGGGAACATTTTGGCACAATTATACAAGAGGGTCTTCAGTAAACAGGGCCCTCATCTTTTAACCGGAGCTCTCATACAGATGTGATAAAGGAAGCAACTGTAGCAACTGTAGCAGAAAATGGTTTCTGTGAAAACACTTTGCCTTTCCTCTCACAGTGCTGAAGCAGTAATTGAAATTTTTATCTTCAGTTAGCAGAAAGTTCTCACAGGACCAGATTTACTGCAGCAGTTTACATCAAGGCAAACACGAATAATGACGCTATTAACATCCCTTTTCTGCTGTGCAGCAGCAAAAATGAAGCCAAACTTCCTAATAAGCCTCCCTCACTTATTTTTGAAGGACTAGAGGTTTTTCACTCTAACATGAGCTGTACTAGATTTATTACACAGGGGGAAGGGTGCCCACCAGTATAGTGAGGACGGCTGGGAATCCTATTGCTAAATAGAGTAACTGATGCCTCCAAGAAAGCTTAAAATCATAATTCTTGGACCCATCTTACAGTATATTTGATATATTTTCAGTATTTCCCTTATTCCTAATTCTTCATTAATAAGGACACTTACATGAAACAGGATCACTGTCTTTTAGATCTCCTGTCCATAATTCTTTATTTACCATACAGGCTTTCAGGGTTAAATGATTGGGAAATAATGTATCTGCATTCTTATGTACTGCCTGAATTTATTTGCTCTTGCCATTCTCTGTACGTAACAGACTGTAGTGCAAAATAGCCATTTTGCACATTTTGTGCACAAATGTACCTGTCATTTTGTCTTGTTTCTCTTGGCATTAATATACCATGTGACATATTTGTACTCGCTATATACCCCTTTTGTTCCCTTACCCCAGGTCATACCTGGTAATGAGCTCTGGCTCAGTGTGCCTTTCACAGTTACATTTCAAGTAATTAACTAACTAACTAAATAAAAAATTATTACATCTATTCCTTCTGATAATTTCCAGCCTAAAGCCATAGTCCTCTGCTTGTGACATCACAGTCATTTTCGTGATAGCATATGATAATGTCACAAGTATAGGATTATATCTTTGGAAAGAGAAAAGCAGCAGGAGCAGATGAATTCTAAACAGAATTTAGAAATGGCCTTATCATTTTCTGGTCTCTGTTTGGCTGACAGCCATGCCAAGGTCGTACATTAAGTACCAGTAGAGATCAGGAAATAATAAGTGTCACTCTAGCCTGCTTCGGTACCAAAATGGTATCACTGTACCAGTTTGAATTTCAAAACTTATCAGACGCAATGTTTTGTATTGCTTCCTAAGCGAGAAGAGCCTATAAGTGGCCCCCTTACACAACTCAACTACAATTGAAACAAACATCCATTCTGAATAGCAAAAACAATACCGTTTTTTTTTACTGTAAATCTTTTAGTGCTAGCAAAGTGCACTGTTTCCTTCTAACCACTACTCATGCCCTGTTCTCTGGCCAGGTTTACTGCGGCAAGCCAGCAGCACATCTCAATCTGCAGGAGACATAGGCGAGGCATAGGTCAGGAAGCATAGGAAAACTACGTTCAGTTATAAAATTTGCAAGTAGCATTTTATTATTATCAATAAACAATAGAATAACAAAATAATTGTTCAAGATAGCAAACTACAAAGACAGTACAGAGAAAACAAAAGTCCTTCATCTGAAGGTTTCTTTCCAGTTTCCAAGAAGTCTTTCTAGCAAAAATATTGTTTCGCTTTTTATAACAAGTATTTTTCCTGACAATTAACTTGTCTTTTCTGAGCTCATTAAGGAGACATCCTGTTTCTCACAAAATATATCAGAGTTCTTGTCAGTTTCTTTGCAGAGCAGGCTTGCAGACATAACAGTGTCCAAAGCTGGCCTCCTGCTGACAACTCTGCAAAAGAGTTTGCAGACAAGCCTGAGAGGAGCTCAAACTTTATCTCAGGCTAACTCCTAAATTCCAAATAGATTTTTGCAATCATTTCAACAGTATAACTATATACATTTCAAACCAAGGGATCCCAGTTTCACTTATAGTGTCACACAAAGATTCACATATATTTGTATAACCACTGACATGCAGGGGGAACAAAAGACAGAAACAGCAAGTGAAGGCAGAGACATAGTCAGAGGTGGAGACTCATGAGACCGTGAGAGTGATCAGTTCCTAGGTCTCATGAGAATATCTGGTTGTGCAACCTGACAGAAAACAGACAGAAAAGAAGAGGATAGAACAGATCCTTGTGTTTGACCCTTTTTTTATAACAAATGGGACAGGGTCTTATTCAACCCTGTCACAGAGATGAATTAAAAAAATACTGGTAGTCTCATAGAGCAGCCAGCACCACAGTATTGCATTCACTCTTCCACCCTCGATGAAGTCTATTAAAACAATTAAGCAGCGGGCCGGGCAAACTTAGTATGAAACAGGCAAATTATTTGCAGTCATTTTATTATTGAAAAAAAAACACAAGCTTGTGAACAGAGTGCAGAGTATAAAACATAGTTGCACAACACAAAATAAAACAGTGCAGTTTACTGCAATGCAGGCAGTGGATGGACTACTTTGCAGAGAATATTTTTATTATTTGAAATTAACTATTAAAATTTTTTTTTAAATGTAAACTTTTTTTCCTAAAATACAGTCCAAATCCAATTTTCTAAGCACAATAATACTCGCCAGGGTGGGCATTATGGGCTAAACCGGGACCTCCCATGGGCTATAAGGCCATCCGCCTGTGATGTAGGGCCTCATTACACCCCAGTTAGTCTGGTATAGCACAATACCACTCACCCTGTTAGGTAATATTACTTGTGTATCCTACAGTGTTTCAGAAGAATTTTCTTACAGGCTGGCCAATTGGTGCATCGGTGCAGCTACCACTTGTGACACCAGTGACCTGGGTTCCAGAACAAGTCTGGGATGAAAAGGCCATCAGGGGGGAGGATTGAGTGTCACACGGGATGCTGTCCTTCTGGGGGTGGGGTGGGACTGCAGGCTCTGCTGTAATAGTGCCACCTGGGCAACAGGTGGCAGTGCAACTGAAGCAAAAGAAGGGTGGGGGATTCCAGCTGTATCAGGGCATGGGCATGATTGGCTTGTGCACATGCTTACTGATGCTGTGCATGCTGACTTCATATAGAGGAAGCAACTTATCAGTGCAAATGCCCTGGTATGTATGCAAAATGAAACTGGTGCTCCTTGGGTCCCGACGATCTGACTGGCTTCTCGACTTCCACACACTAGATGGGCCTGATGTTGGGTAATCATGCCCTAGTTGCCCCCCCCAGACAGAATCCCCATGGGTGCAGAAGCTGCATCATGGAGCCCCTGGATTTGAGGTAAGTGCCAGATATGAGAACAACAGAGCTGGGGGGGGGGGACAGCAGGGCAGAGAAAGGACCATACCAGTGAGAAGGGGATAAAAAGTGTATATAAATAGAATGCCCTTACAGTTCTAGTGAAGAATGAGGGAAAAAAGTTTAACCTGCCATGAGGCTGTCAGTATTACACGGTCCCTGAGCTATGTGAGGGGGATGGCCATTGTTTACCCTGTTACTTTTGGGACTCTGGGCACACAGGAACAGTGAAGGCATTTCTCCAAATGGTTTCCTTTAAAAATAACATCTTATCTGCACATAGCACACGGGTCAAGCAGCTTTGTGTAGCGCCTGCCTAGGGCCCTTGGTGTAGTGCCTTCAGGCTCCCCAAGGTGGCTGGCTTTGGACTGTTTTTTAAGTTATCCGATAGAGAGATGAATATTTTTTGTAGTAATATCTTTATTAAAATAAAAAACAAGCAGTACAGTACAAACAGAAGAGCCGTACATGTGCACATCACTTGTGTCATCAGTAGATGGTACGTACATTACAGTCAGTTAATTGCAATGGCAGACACAGGGAAGGACAAACATATAAGAAACATCATAAAAATGTATACTTAACACTTCATCATCAGGAATAACATCTGAGTTAAACAGATAATATTAAGCCCAAAAGACAGCAGGAAATTTAGTGGTTCTATATAAAAGAAAGAACATTACAGTTGAACAACAGTCAAAGAAACAGACTGACTCAGACAATATACTAGTTCATACTAGGACACACAACCAGGAGCATATAACGCTATAATAAACAGGAGAAGGAGTGCAGTAAGGCTAACTAGGACCTTGTCACTGATGAAATGTAAGGGTAGTCAATAGGTGCCCCCCCTCAGATAGTCAGGGCACTAAATAATGGGTCGCACCTGGAAATGAGCCTCGGCTCAGTGTGCCTTTCTCAGTTACCACAATTTTAAATAAATAGATAAATAAATAATGGCTCCTGAAACATAGCTTAGAAAGGGCACCCAGATGCTGTCATATAGGTAGAGTTTGCCAGCAGCTAGGTGACTAAGCTCTTATTGTGAGCAAGGGTCCCCACTGCTTGCTTCCAGAGAAGTAGGGAGGGGATGTCTTGGGATCACCATTGTTGTAGTAGAAGGCACTTAGCCTCAATGGAGACTGCTATCACCCAATTGGTCTGCCACCTATTGAGGTTGGGAGCAGCAGTGGGGGAGCCTAACAGCAGGAGTCGGGGAGAGAATGAGATTGTGCAGCATAGAGCTGTCTGGCAGATGGCATGTACCCTTTCCAAAAGCCACTGATGGCTGGGCAAGACCACAGAATATGATAGAGGGAGGCCTCATGGTCCTGACACCTCCAGCAAACATCAGTGGGCAAAACCCTGAGTCTGGATAATACCTGAGGAGTCCAGTACCGGTGGTGTAATATTTTATTTTGTTTTAACTGGTTTCTGGTCTCACAAACTGCCATATGTGCCCAAAATCAACAGTTCCCCCATTCTTCCTGGGAGAGTGGTTAGCCCGGGTTGGTTTCCCAGTGGGCTTTGGTCACTAAGGTGGGATTAGCTTGGGCATGTCTAAGGGTTTTATAGATATGGCCAACTCTGCCTTTATTCTTCTAGAGTTAGAGAAGTGTAGGAGAGGTAGTGGCCAGCACAGACTCCCTAGAGTTAGATTTAAGAGGAAGTGGAAGGGAACTATAAATTTGTAGAAATCTCCAATGGTTCTGGTTGGGAAGGCCCTTAGATGTATGCAGATGTTCAAAAGACTGCAGTTGCCTGGAGCTGGGGAGTAGAAGTTCCTGTAGCGGTATGATCCCATGATCATACCAGGACTTCCAGAAAAGAGTTTTATTATCTACAACAATTGGGGGGTTCTTCCAAAGGAGCATGAATTTCAAGGGGCATAGACTGAAGTGTAACATCATGCTGAGGGTCTTCAACCAGTTATGGAGCTAGTTACAGTGGGGATCATGCAACAGTGTCTAGGAGTATGCCCATAAAAAGCCATGCTAGGGGAGGCACCTAACATAAAGAGGGTTTCCATCTCTACCTACAAAGAGAGGCACACTGCATCATCTTGAAACCACTGAAGGGTTTGGGCCCCCACAAAAGCTAAGTGGTAGCCCTGACAACATGGTAGGCCTCAGCCCACTAAAGACCAGTGGCCTCTGAGTTTAGCCCTACTGTAGCATGGAGTTCTACCTTGCCAAGGAAAAGAACCTATAAGTTTATCCAGCTTGGAGAACCAAGTGTTGGGAATAGGTAGGGGGAGGTTAGAAAGGATCACAGGTTAGAAAGGATCACAGATCTCCAGGTAGAAGGTCACCTGGGGGCCAGTGACCATCACATGGTATGGTTCAATATGGCCACTACAACTAAATCATCCCATTCCAAGGCAAAAATATGGGGCTTCAGAGGAGCTGACTTTGATAAGATGGCCAACAGAGTTAAGCTAGCCCTGGCAAAAAGAAATACAGGTGAGGGGGTACAGGCAAAGTGGGCAAGCATTAAGGATGCAATATTTGAAGCAACATCCCATTGTGTTAGAGAGAAAAGGAAGTGCAAAAGAGGAAGGAAACCACTGTGATTCTCAAAAACAATTGCAGAAAAGGTCAGATCCAAAAGGCTGGCCTTCAGGAAATATAAAGGAACACAGCAGAATCAAGATAGGAAGGCATACCAAACTTCCCTAAGGGAAGCAGGGAAGGCAGTAAGGCAGGCAAAGGCCCAAACCAAGGAAACACTAGCACAGACAGTAAAAGAAGGTGACAAGACTTTCTATAGATACATTAGTGAAGGGAGAAAGTCCAGAGGGGGTATTGTTATTATCAAAGGAGATAAGGGGGCTTGTGAGGAGGAGGACCATGTAAAAGCATCTATCCTAAATAGATACTTCCGCTCAGTATTTACTGAAGAGAAGGTAGGGCAGGGCCCACAGCTTAGCACCATGGATACAGGGGGAAGGAGGCGAGCACTACTCTCTTCACAAAGGAAAGGGTCCTACAAGAGCTCAATAAGCTCGGGGTGGACAAGGCAATGGGACCTGATGGCATACATCCCAGGGTACTAAAGCAGCTAAGGGTGGAACTAGCAGAGCCATTAGCAGAACTGTTTAGTGAGTCTCTGAGCACAGGAGAGGTCCCAGAAGACTGAAGAGGCTCATGTGATCCCGCTCCACAAAAGTGGTAGCAGGGAGGAGGCAGGGAACTACAGACCAGTCAGTCTTACCTCAGTAGTGGGCAAGATTAAGGAGGCACTCCTTAAGGAAAGGATAGTGCAACATGGAATCCATAGGAGCACAGGATCCAAGACAGCATGGGTTTACAAAAGAATGTCCTGTCAAACTAATCTCATAGATTTCTTTGACTGGATAACCAAAGTGGTGGACCATGGGAAGCAGTTGATGTCGCCTACCTTGACTTCAGCAAAGCTTTCGATACTGTTCCACATAGAAGATTGATTAATAAGCTGGCTAGGCTCGAGGTGGGTCAGAAGTTGGTCAACTGGGTGGCAAACTGGTTGAGTGGCAGAGAACAGAGAGTGGTGGTAAATGGTATGCAGTCAGAAGAGATGCAAGTCACAAGTAGGGTACCTCAGGGATCAGTCCTGGGGCCAATCCTCTTTAATATCTTCATCAGTGACCTTGCAGATGGACTGGAGATCTGCAACAGAGTAGATGATCCAGATATGGTGGGCAGAATGAGAAGGGATCTGAATAAACTAGCAAAATGGTCTTGAACAGTGGCAACTGGGGTTTAGTGCAAAGAAGTGCAAGATCATGCACATAGGGAAGAGAAACCCTGAAGCCACCTATAGACTGGGAGGGGAGTTGCTGGCAGTCACAAGGGAAGAAAGAGACTTGGGCATCATCATCACCGATGACTTGAAATCATCCAAGCAGACCACTAAAGCAGTAGGTAAGGCTAGGGGGATGTTAGGGTGTATTAGTAGGGGTATCACAAGCTGGAAGAGGGAGGTAATAATCTCTCTTTACAAGACACTGTTTAGGCCCTATCTGGAGTACTGAGTGCAGTACTGGAGGTCACACCTTCTCAAGGACATTAACCAAATTGAGGCAGTCCAGAGAATGGTAACCAAAATGGTGCAAGGACTGTATCAGAAAACATATGAGGACAGATTAACAGAGCTCAATATGTATACCCTAGAGCAAAGGAGGAAGAGAGGTGATATGATCGAAACATTCAAACACCTTAAGGGCATTAACAAGGTGAACGAGTCTAACATGTTTCAATATAAGAAAATAGCAGGACAAGAGGACACAGCATGAGATTAGTGGGAGGCCGATTAAGGGCAATGTGAGGAAGTTCTTTTTACAGAAAGGGTGGTGGATGCATGGAACAGCCTACCTCAGGAAATGGTGGATATGAATACAGTGCAGGGCTTCAAACAGGCATGGGATAGGCATAAGGGAGCAATACAGATGAGTATGGATAGATAGGCCATTGACAGAGCAAAGGCTGATGGCACATTTATAAGGTAGAAAAAGATATGGGCAGACTGGATGGGCCTTGCAGTCCTTATCTGCCATCAACTTCTATATTCCTATGTGAGGAGGGCTCTTGGTGGTGGCTATATACATTGACCTCAGCAAGGCCTTTGACACCATAAACCATAATCTGCTCCTGGGTCAACTCTCTCTTTCCGGCCTCTCCTCTGAATCTGTAGACTAGTTCAGGAGCTATCTCACCAGAAGGGTCCAAAAAGTAAAAACACAAGACATCTTTTCCAAAAACCATAGTGTCGCCACATGGGTTCCCCAATGCTCTATCCTTGGCCCCCTACTGTTCAGTTTATTTCTAAACAATGTCCCACAATCTGTAAACGACCACATTCTGCTTTACACAGATGACGGGGTCCTATATTCATGCAATGCCGATTCCACTATACTTGAAAAGCAAATGCAGGCTAATTTCTACTCTGTAGAGCATTGGTTCCTTCAGTCCAAATTACTCCTTAATTACAAAAAAACAAGACCATGTTATAAACATCGTCAAGTAAAAAAAGCAGCACTCATCAACTTCACATTCTTAACAGTCAGAACCCTAGCCTTCAAATGGTCCAAACGTTTAAATACCTGGGAGTGGCACAAGACAGCACCCTATCATTCAACCAACTGTAACCCCTAGGTGACGCTATCCAAGGGGCTACTACCCCTGCCTGATTTGCCACTAACAGGTTGAGAGGCCTGGATTCGATGGCGGGTGCCTCCACCCAGAGGTCAGGGTTTGCAAGAGTTAAACTAACTTGGTCACAGCCCTCTGGGACACTGCGACCCCCCTTTCTTCCCACTAGTGGCCCACACAATATATCAGAATTACCTTCACAGTATACACTTACCCCCAGGACTGGTTCGGTCAGCGTGACTCTGGGGACTCCCTGTAAAACAAGATGATACAGTGCAAAAATCACAGTACAATACTTTAACAGAGATGAATACCTCAGGCAGTGTAACTTTGCTGAAACAAACAGATCTGATTTATTTAGGGGGATATAACAAGGACAGGGGGAAATCAGGTAAATTAGTTTAAACGCATTAATAATCACAGTACTGTGCACATATTTCAGAATCCCAAATGTCCCTAATGTCACTCTCACTGGGTACCCAGGCAATAAGAGGCTAGCCTATTTCTTGCAGCTGGTTGGGGCCCTGAAGATGGAAAATGCATGCACAATACCCAAATTGTAATCCGGAGCTGGTAGGCACAGTTTGTGGAGAAAGAAAGGAAAAGTAATCAGATGGAACACTTGCAATTAGATGATGGTAGGGAGCTACCCTGATTTGTACTCACAAATTCAATGCTGAAACTGAATGAAAGGCAGATTGTCCTGGATTGCCAGGAGGAGCAGACCATGTGGACAAGGTCCTTGTGACTGGACCCCATGGCAGTTCAGAGCAAATGGATGTAGTCTGGATTAAGCTGGGGTTTACTTGCAGCTTCGTGCACTCAATTCACTGTACAGGGGATTTGAAACGCGAGTCCCCACAAGCACTACACACATTTATATGTAAAAAGAAAGTACTATACCAGGCAGGCTGCTTCTCTATCCTGATCACAATTACTGCACAATACCTGGGAGAACACACAGTAGATTCAGTTCCTGACAGACCGAGCGCGATTCATCAATTATTTCACCAGTCTTCTACAGGGTGAGCCTGGTTTCTACTCTTCAGATCTCCTTGATTCTCTACACAGGTCAGACTCAGTCTGAACAAGCACTTGCACATGCTACAGACTGAAACTTGGGGCCTTTCACGTGTTTCCCGACTAAAACTGCACACCGAAGGAGCACAGGGCTCCTTCCCTCTTCACTGCCAGAGCTAAACTGAAAACTTCAGTAGACAAAACCAGGCACTTCCTTTGAGTTCCTCCCAGTTCTTGGCTGGATTGGCTGTCACTCACAATAGACTCCCCCTGTTGGTGCAAAAAGGCGCCAAAGTCCAAACTTCATTTCCCAGAGTCACTGCCCATACAATCCTCTTGTGGCTGGCTCAGATTATGAGTCCAAGTTCTGATTCATCCACAGGCACCATTTTAGAGCTTCCTTAACCCACACTGATTGGTCCAGTTCAGCAGTTCAAAACTAGAATGGGGAACTAGGCAAACACAGTTCTGATTGCAAAGAAAAGCAGGTTAGACAAACTGTATTTTCATTATTACTCTAAATGATTTCTGGTAAACAGTTACATCTTTCAAATAGGTTCCCTTTGCACTCTTAGCGACTGCAAAAACGGAGTGAATTGGCAGCAGCTTCAGTGGGACTCAAGCAGAGAAACACACAGTCCCCCGCATACAAACTAATTATGTCTGCAAGCAGACAGCTCTTAAAGAGACAGTACCAGAGGCTCTAAAAACACTCACAGGTAAATGGCTTAAACGCCAAACACCATTCAGGCTCAGAGCATTCAAGCAAGCTCCTGGAAGTCTTTTGGGAACCCCCATTTGTAAGGGGAGTTACACCCTTCCTGGCCTGGGAAAGCTTGACGTCCACATCAAGCAAGTACCCCCATAAGTTTCAATTGCAACCATATACATTTGCATTAGGCTGTCACATGTAATCACCAGTCACTATATCACTTTACCAGGAACACATTTCTGGAACGTTGCAGTACGTCACTCTTTACACAGTATTACAGACACATGGTACCATAACTCAGGTTTTACCTCTTGTACATGAAACCTGAAGAGAGGGGGCCCTTCCCTATCAGTTACCTTGTGGCTGGATGGGGCAAGGGCACCATACCTAGAGGGCAACACTGGTAACTTGGAGTTAGCACTGACGCTCAGTTTGGGCAATGAGCTCGGGGACACATACACTCCTTTATAGACAACATTGAGAGGCAAGTCCACAGGCCTCCCAAGGGAATCATAACTGAGGTGCACCACAGGCTTTACAGCTCGACCAGTCTTTCTAGGGGGAACTGTTACAGTCTCTGCACTCTGAGTCTCGTTTTCAGCATTGTCCTCACTTGTCTGGGGAGTCTCAATGGGGTTAGAGAGGCTAGAACTTGGGGCACTTTCAGCTCCAGGAGTTACAGTCTCAGAGTCCACAACATTTGGCTCACATGGAGAGCTTTTGGACACTGGCAGTGGACCATCAGGGCACTCAAAATACTCTTCTTGTTCTGGTGTATCACCAGTCTGTCCCAGTCCATCATTTTCCTCCCCTGAAAGCTCAAACAGTTCAACCATACACAATGATTCAATTTCATCTGACTTGATGCTTTGCACTTCACTTTCTGGGAGCATTGGCTCCAGGGACGAAGCTGGGGGCTTAGACAGTCCAGAAGGCCCAGCATCGTCTCCAGTATTGACTAGGGGTTTGCCCTGAAACAACTGACTCAGTTCGTAAGAAGGGTAGTATTCAAAGTCACACTCACTTTCTTCTGATATGGACTGACAGTCATGCTCAACTGGGACTCGTGGAGGGGAACACTTTAACTCAGCTTCTGTAGGTACAGACTTTCTTGATCTTCTCTTAGCAGCAGCTCTAGTCAGTGGTCCAGAGAGGGCATCTTCTGAGGGCTCAGACTCAATCAAGATTTATCCAATGGGCAGTAAATGATTTCTATGCATTATTTTTACATCTTTGGAATTATTCTCAGGCCTTACTTTGTACACTGGCAGATCATCTAGTTTGCCCACTACAATGTGAGGGAGATGGTGCCATCTGTCAGCAATCTTGTGTTTGCCATGCAGTCCCAGATTTCTTAGCAATACCCGATCTCCTTCTGGAGTTCCTGTGCTTTCACCTTTTATCATACCTTTCTTTGTTATCAGATTTCTTTTGGCAGCCATGGTTTGAGCCAGTTGGTATGCATGAGTTAGCTGGGCCTTTAACTTACACATACTGTAAATAGTTGTCAGCTTGAACCCCATCAGGAGAGACCACAAAATACACATCTACCGGCAGTCGAGCTTCTCTTCAAACATCAAGCGGTGAGGGAGAACCCATAGCTTCACTTTTTGGTGCAGTTGTAGCACGTACCAGGGTGCTAATTTGTTAGCTCCATCTAGGCTTGTCCTTTGGGTGTAGGGTGCCTAGCATATCTAGCAAAGTGCAGTTGAAATGTTCAGGCTGTGGGTCCCCTTGGGGGTGGAAAGGAGTGGTTCTGGACTTTCGCACTCCCCACAGAGAAAGCATCTCTTTGATCAGACGACTCTCAAAGTCTCTTCCTTGATCAGAATGGATTATTTGTGGAGCCCCATAGTGAACAAAAAAGTTTTCTACAAGTACTTTGGCTACAGTGGATGCTTTATGATCTTTGGTGGGGAAAGCTTGGGCATATCTTGTAAAATGGTCAGTGACCACCAGCACATTACTGATATTTCTTTGATCTGACTCCAAACTCAGAAAATCAATACAGACCAGCTCCATGGGTGCACTGGCAGTGATGTTAACAGGGGCAGCCCTCTGGGGCAAAGCTTTCTCTGTAAGCAGTGACTACAAGTTCAGATGTGTTGCTCACATCAGCCCCATCTTAGGCCAATAGAATCTGGATCTCACCAAGTCAAGTGTTCTGTCTATACCAAAGGTGCCCCATGTGGTTGTGCAAGGACCTCAGTACTGAGTCTCGAAAGGCAGTGGGCAGCACTAGATGTTGTTTGTCTACTTGTCCTCCTCTGTCTACTGTTTCTCTGTATAACAGTTTATTGATCAGTTTCAACTTAGGACCTTCTTTGTATAACAGTGCAGTTCTCAAATAAGTGGAGCATAATTTGGACACATCTTTTCCTGCATAGAGGGCTTCTAAAGCTGATTTGATCAAGGAGTCACGGGACTGAGCCTGCCAAATACTGTCATTGTCCAGCTGAGGCAGTGCACCAATGTCTATTGCAGAAAAGTGACAATAAGCAGCAGGTATGCAATTCTCAGAGGGTCCCAAGCAATCTACCATGCAGTCCACTGCGTCCGTGGACATTTGCTCCTCCCTGTTAAACTTCTGGCAGAGTGCCCAAATATCAGGTTCTGACAATCTGACCCAATCATTCTGGGGAGCAGGCCTCCGGAGAGAGCATCAGCATCTATGTGGTTCAGGCCTGCTCGGTATTCAACAACATAGTCGTATGTAGATAATGCAGAAAGCCACCTCTCTGTAGTATCCAACAAGCTGAGGTCTGCACATGAGGTCAAAGGATTATTGTCAATTTTTACTAGTATTTTAGCCCCATGCAAGTACTCATGGAATTGGTCAACAATAGCCCACTTCAAAGCTAGGAACTCCTACTTATGTACAGGATAATTCTTTTCGGATGGGGTCAGGCTTCTACTGGCAAAGGCCACTGGTCTCAGGCCATTCTCGTGCTCTTGGTACAACACAGCCCCCAACCCTTGCAAGCTAGCATCAGTGTGCAGAACATAAGGTTTTCTTGGATCAGCATAGGCCAGCACTGGAGTGTGGGTAAGTTGATATATGATCTCATGAAAAGCAGTCTCACAATCAGGAGTCCAGCGGGCCCTAAATACTTCACTCATACAAAAATACACTCTTTCAGTCTTGAGGGACGCTGACTTTTTGTATTTTTTGTGGGTTGGGGGATACCCTTGAGTAAGGTTAAGTAAAGGGTGGATCACTCTTGAATAGTCCTTGATGAAATGCCAATAATAGCCACAGAATCCCAGGAATCTTTGCAGTTCTCTTAGATTTTTGGGCTGTGGCCAGGTGGTCAAGGCCTCAACTTTACTTGGGTCGGTCTCTATTCCCTCAGTGGATACTATGTGTCCCATATACTTTACTGATGTGTGAAAGAATTGACACTTATCAATGGATGGTTTAAGGCCAAAGTCTTCCAGTCTGTCCAATACCTTAAATAACCTGCTCTCGTGTTCCCCCAGTTAGCTGCCAAACACAATAACATCATCTAGGTATACCAGGCACTCTAGTAAGTTCATGTCCCCCACTGCACGCTCCATCAATCGTTGAAAAGTTGCTGGGGCACCTGAAATCCCTTGAGGCATCCTCATGAATTCATAGAAGCCAGCCGGACAGATAAAGGCTGTCTTCTCACAGTCCTCTGGGCGATCGGGCTCTAGTAGTACCCACTGCTGAGATCCAGCACAGAGAACCACTTGCTCCCGTTTAGGTAGTCCAAAGCATCCTGAATGTGGGGCATTGTGTACTGATCAGGGATAGTCCGCCGGTTTAAGGTGCGATAATCCATGCACATCCTTACTGTCCCATTCTTTTTCCTCACTACCACAATGGGGGAAGCATAGGGGCTTCTGGATTCTTGTATTACACCAGCAGCTAACATCTCTTGCAGATGCTGTCTCACACCATCTATGTCAGCAGGTGCCAGACGTCGAGACCTCTCATGAAATGGTCTTTCGTCATGCAGCTGGATATGGTGCTCAACTCCTTGAGTGCATCCTACATCCCATTCCTTTAAAGAAAACACCTGGTCTCTCTGGGCAAGCTTCTCACTGATCCTCACTTTCCATTCAGCTGGCAATGGGGAGTCACCGAAATTAAACAAGTCAGGCGTTACTCTGTCATTCTTCCCCGAACTCTTGCTGCTGGGTAGCACTGCAGTGTCTGCACAGTGCACACTAGCCAGGGTGCAACCTGTATTTACTTGAATCTCTCTGTCAGACACATTATGAACTTGAACCATTACCCTTCTGGCATAAGCATGGGCTCTAGCAGGCAAAATACTAGGCTTGACCAGTAGTCCCTCCACCAATTTTCCATCGCCTGGTGCATCCAACATTAATATTTTATTCTTGACATCCTTTCTGATATGGACCTCTCCCTGTAAGGTACACTGAGCATTTGGCACCAGGATCAGAGACTCAGGATCCTTCTTCCAGACAATTCCAACCGGTTCCTCTGGTTCTACTGTTTCAACATCTCTCTGTGCCTCATAGGCCTTGTTAATCAAGGCCGGAATTCTTAAAGCTCTACCAGCCCTCGACCCCTGTTTTTCATAACACAACTGTGCCAGCTGTCCAAACATATGTGCATTAGTCCCAATTAGTAGAGGAACCCCATCATACAGTCCGGTAGGGGGACACACTAAGGCCAGGATCTCTACTTGCTAGGCCACTCCAGCCACAGAGGTGGGAAAAGACAGCCAAATTCGGATATATCCAGAGTAGGGGTAGGCCTTCTCACTTAACCACCAGACATGCAGCCCCTCCAACGGTTGTAAGGGTATGTCAGACAAATGCTTCTGATACCAGTCTTGGAACATAATTGTCACTTGGGGGCCACTGTCTAATACAGCTCTTGTATACACTCCATTCACCTTTACAGTGGTCTCCATGGAGGGACCCACTATTCTGGACCATTCTGGAGAGGCGGTAGCAGGGTTCTGGGCAACTGACCTTGCCACAAAGGGACGTGAGTTAGCATTTTTGGGGCCCTCACTGGGATCATTGCGTGCACCCTTTAACCTCTGATTTGTTCTCCGAAGCTCTCCTTGTAGCCTATATGCAACTTTGTCTGTGTCTTTTGGGGACAGGAATTCTCTCTTCATGTGCCCATCCTTCCCACAATTATAACAAAACATACTTTGTGGAGTTTGAGCTGGCCGAGGCATCACACTGGGAGCCAGGGTGGGGGTACTACTAACTGAAAACCTTGGTGCCATCTCTGTCTGCAGGGTGATAAGCATTTTGAGACATCTCATCAATTTCCCCACTTCCATGGTCAAGACATCGAGTTTTGAGCTGTTGTCAGCAGGAGATGCATGGGTGGGTACCCCAACCCCCATAGCAGATGCAGTCAGATGAGGGTCGGGACCTGTACTTGGAGGAGCGGCCTTCATAAAGGGACTGTTTTTTACTTCCCCGAACTATCTCAACAGTTCGCCCCATTGTGGCATATCTTTTTCCTTCTCAGAGCACTCACTAACTGCCAACCTCTGCTCCTGAACTTTACTTGATGGGTCACCCTCAGTCACTCAGAACATAGCCACAGCTATTGGTGCAAGTCCCTCCTGAGGTCACCTTTTCTCAACTCCTTGAATTTCTCTCATTAGCTTGTCATAGGAGGGTGGGGATTCCAGTCGATTTGCCAGGCGTAACTGAAGCAACAGCAGTTCTGAGAAGGGGGCAGACTTAAGGATCCTGTCCAGCCTGGTTCGGTCCAGTTCAATTGCTGGCAAACTACACTTTCTGAGGCATTCTTGCAACAATTTTTCCATCCGAGATACATACACAGACAACAACTCCCCTTGGTACTGTTGTGCATTTATTACTCACCACCACAGGTACTCATCAGAATCTGGGCTCCCATACACATTCTGCAAGGTCTCAAGATAGTCCTGTGCAGTCGCTTCAGGGTTACTGGTCCGTTTAGCATGGATGGTAGCCAGGGCAGGACCTCGGAGGCTCTCACTAACCCTCTTTCGCTTTTCGGCTTCCGAGCATTGCCATTCTAGCACTTGGGGGGGCAACATAGTCTATCCAGGTCTCCCAGTCATCCTCCCTTGGGGAGTGGGGAGGAGTGCCAGAAAAGATCCTCAACCTTGGTAAGAGTCGTGACTAATGGTAGGTGCAGAAATAGAGCCTGCATTGGTTCAGCCACTATTACGGGTACTGGAGGCGGGAGAGGGTGTTGGGGCAGGAACACCCCCAGGTGGCAAGACTAGTTTCTTCAAGTCCTCCAGTTTTCCCTTCCCCCAGCAACCATTTAGCAAATTTCTCCTCAAAAGTTTCAGATAATGGTGGGGGCTCATTCCCCCCCAGGTCTTTACTGTCCTTAGTTATCACTCTCCAGGCAGTGAGGGCTGCCTCTGGGGTAATAGTCTGTGGCACTTTGGAGCTATCTATGGGATCCTTAAACTCTACTAGGGCCAGGAAAGTGTGGGTGAGCAGATCAGCATGCCGACGAACCACCACAGGGTTTTGTAAACCTTCCACCTTGGAAAGTACTACCTGTACAGTGTCCATATTGATACCCAGGGGGATGTCCAGGATAAGCATAGCATTTTGGGGATCGATCTCTTCCCCAGTACACCACTCCACCAGCCGGTGCATAGCCACTTCTGTCAGGGTACCCATTTATTTATTTATTTATTTATTTATTTATTTATTTCTTAACAGTGGTTCGTAAATATGGCCACTAGAGGACACACAATCCCAGCGGTGAGCCTCCAAGATGTAACCCCTAGGTGGTGCTATCCCAAGGGCTACTATCCCTGCCTGATTTGCCACTAACAGGCTGATGGGCCTGGATTCGATGGCGGGTGCCTCCACCCAGAGGTCAGGGTTTGCAATAGTTAAACTAACTTGGTCAAAGCCCTCTGGGACACTGCGACCCCCCCTTTCTTCCCACTAGTGGCCCACACAATATATCAGAATTACCTTCACAGTATACACTTACCCCCAGGACTGGTTCAGTCAGCGTGACTCCGGGGACTCCCTGTAAAACAAGATGATACAGTACAAAAACCACAGTACAATACTTTAACAGAGATGAATACCTCAGGCAGTGTAACTCTGCTGAAACAAACAGATCTGATTTATTTAGGGGGATATAACAAGGACAGGGGGAAATCAGGTAAATTAGTTTAAATGCATTAATAATCACAGTACTGTGCACATATTTCAGAATCCCAAATGTCCCTAATGTCACTCTCACTGGGTACCCAGGCAATAAGAGGCTAGCCTATTTCTTGCAGCTGGTTGGGGCCCTGAAGATGGAAAATGCATGCACAATACCCAAATTGTATTCCGGAGCTGGTAGACTCAGTTCGTGGAGAAAGAAAGGAAAAGTAATCAGATGGAACACTTGCAATTAGATGATGGCGGGGAGCTACCCTGATTTGTACTCACAAATTCAATGCTGAAACTGAATGGAAGGCAGATTGTCCTGGATTGCCAGGAGGAGCAGACCATGTGGACAAAGGTCCTTGTGACTGGACCCACGGCAGTTCAGAGCAAATGGATGTAGTCTGGATTAAGCTGGGGTTTACTTGCAGCTTCATGCACTCAATTCACTGTACAGGGGATTTGAAACGCGAGTCCCCACAAGCACTACACACATTTATATGGAAAAAAAGTACTATACCAGGCAGGCTGCTTCTCTATCCCAATCGCAATGACTGCACAATACCCGGGAGAACACACAGCAGATTCAGTTCCTGACAGACCGAGCGCGATTCATCAATTATTTCACCAGTCTTCTACAGGGTGAGCCTGGTTTCTACTCTTCAGATCTCCTTGATTCTCTACACAGGTCGGATTCAGTCTGAACAAGCACTTGCACACGCTGCAGACCAAAACTTGGGGCCTTTCACGCGTTTCCCGACTAAAACTGCGCACCGAAGGAGCACAGGGCTCCTTCCCTCTTCACTGCCAGAGCTAAACTGAAAACTCCAGTAGACAAAACCGGGCACTTCCTTTGAGTTCCTCCCAGTTCTTGGCTGGATTGGCTGTCACTCACAATAGACTCCCCCTGTTGGTGCAAAAAGGCGCCAAAGTCCAAACTACATTTCCCAGAGTCACTGCCATACAATCCTCTTGTGACTGGCTCAGATTATGAGTCAAAGTTCTGATTCGTCCACAGGCACCATTTTAGAGCTCCCTTAACCCACACTGATTGGTCCAGTTCAGCAGTTCAAAACTAGAATGAGAACTAGGCAAACACAGTTCTATTTGCAAAAGCAGGTTAGACAAACTGTATTTTCATTATTATTCTAAATGATTTCTGGTAAACAGTTACATCTTTCAGATAGGTTCCCTTTGCACTCCTAACGACTGCAAAAACGGGATGAATTGGCAGCAGCTCGAGTGGGACTCAAGCAGAGAAACACACAGTCCCCCCCATACATACTAATTATGTCTGCAAGCAGACAGCTCTTAAAGAGACAGTACCAGAGGCTCGAAAAACACTCCCAGATAAATGGCTTAAATGCCAAACACCATTCAGGCTCAGAGCATTCAAGCAAGCTCCTGGAAGTCTTTTGGGAACCCCCATTTGCAGGGGCATTACACAACTTATTGACTCAGTTGCAAAGTCATGCAATCCAAAACTGGACTACTGTATGGACATCATCAATGTCTTACTGCTGAAGCACTAAAAATGACAGTAAACAGCTCAGTGCTTTCAGTGATCTACTATGGTCTAGCAGTCTATGGGGCTGCCTCCCAGTCCTCACTAAAATGTATCAGAATAGCACTTAACAAAGCATGTCGTCTAGTCCTAGGTGTACCCCGCCTCACCCACACCTGTGAGCTATACTCTCAGACAGGGTGGCTCAATCTTGATTGCCACATTCAGTATCAAGTTTGCCTTCTTGCCAAGAAATCTACTCTTGGACTTACCACTCCAGGACTGCAAAGACTCCTTAATTGGCCTAACACCACAATCTGCATCAGGGGATAAAAAATTCTACCCTAAGCATCCCCTTCCACTGAACCATGCAAGGTTAATGGTCCTATGAGTACTGTGCGCCGCTATGGCTCAATGCACTTGACATAGGCTTTACAAAAGCAGTAAAGCTAGGACCTTTTAAATCTAAACTCCATACGGCCCTAGCCTCTAACAGCAACTGCGATTGTGGGACCTGATCCCCTTCCCATCTCCTCTCCTCTCGTCAGGCTTTCACCTTCCTACTTGCCCTCTAATCTTGCTCTTCTCCTTTCCCTCTCATTTTCCCCCTTTCTCCCCTCCACCTTCACTGTCCTGTGTCCCAGTGACACTCCTATTTCCCTCATCCCCTCTCCTCTCCCTCCCCTGTGTACCTCCTCCATGTTTCCTTCCCTTTGTTCCCCCCCTCCCATCCTCACCCCTCTCTGCCCCTGGATTTCCCATGTTCTCACCCTCCCACCCCTCTCTGCCCATAATTATTCCATTGCCCCTCCCTCCACCCGTCTCGCTCCCATTTTCTCATTTCCCTGACTCCTCCCCATCTCCCTCAACTTTCTCTTGTTATCCTTCTCTCTCATTTTTACTTTTGTTCACCTTCCCCTTCCACCCTGGTAAGTCACTCCCCCCCTATAGGCTTCAGGGTCTTTGCCTTGTCACTTCTTACCCTGGAAACATGGGCCTCTCTGCTGTTTATTCTTATTAGCACTTCAGACAATAGAACTGATGCTTTAACATGTTCTGGCAACCTAGATAAGTGTTTTCATAGCTTACCTAATTTTAGTTCTGACGCTCACTGTGTTTCCTGAAACATCCTATATTGCTAACTGCCTTATTTTCTTAACTGGGCCAAGTGAAGTTGTCCTGGTTATACTACTGTGTGATACTCTGACCACAAAGAAACTGTTTATAGCTGCAAAAGTGCATAACTTTACCAACTGAACCTGTTCTAGCATTTTCTGCTCAGTATTTTGCACTCCTCATTTGATACTTTTACTGGTTGTAACGTTGCTTTACTGTAAACTGAACATTTGATGATTGTGTACATGTAACCTCTGCATTTTGAATTTGTACATATGTGATTGCTATGACATGGAACCTTTCTAAAAGAGCCATTGGCTCAAAGGTACTTTCCTAGGTAATAAATAAATTAAATAAAGAAATTAAAAGTTAAATAAAAAGTAATAGGTGGAGAATTTTTGAAATTGATACCATCCGCACTAATTCAATTTTGCCAACCACGGACAAGTTAAGCATCCACCATTGATCACATTCATTATGTAGGGACTGGAGAAGGGGTTCCAGATTGGTGCTCAGCATTGATTGGAGGTCCTCCTTGCAGTGATCATTTGAGGCCCACTGCTGTGAAGGGGAAGACAAGACAGTTAGGTGTAATGGGGAGGACTTGTGCCTTCCCTCTATTCAGCAGATGTCCTGACAGGGTCAAGAAGTTCTGCAGGACTTATATCAAAGGTGGGAGTGAGGTATCTGCAGATGAGATAAGAACCAGGAGGTCATCTGCATAAAGTAAAGTAGAGTAGGACCATGGGCCTATCGAAATACCCTGAATGGCCGGGTGAGATCAGGTAGCAACTGCCAGTGGCTTAATAGCTAATAGAAAGAGAAAGAGCGAGAAGGGTCACCACTGTCTAGTACCCTTCTGTGGTGGAAGAGGCTCAAACAGCAATCCATTGGTGGAGACCCTGGCCATTGTAGAGCTATACAATACTTTGATCCACTTCAGAAATCAGGGACCACAGCCAAAGCAGAACAGCGCTGCACAAAGGTAGGACCAGTTTACTGAATCGAAAGCCTTCTCAAAGTGAATCAAGATGGCCGCCGTAGGAGATTCTGTGGATTGTACTGCTGTGATCAGGTTAAGAAGTGAGCGTACATGGTCCGAATCCATTCTGCCTTTGAGAAAATCAGCTTGGGAGAGATGTAATAACTGCGGGAGGAGTGGCACCAGGCAAAATGTAGGAATCTTCCCTAGCACTTTGCAGTCAGCATTTATAAGGGAGAAAGGTCTAAATTAGTGCAGAGAGAGGGGTCTTTGTCTTTCTTAGGGATGACTGTGATAACAGCACCCCGAAGGGTAGGGGGGAGCACAGCACTATAGTAGACCTGGTCACACATTGCTTTTAGGTGCAGGGCTACCAGGTCAAGAATTAATTTATAGAGGTTATGTGGGATTCCATCATCTCCAGGCTCCTTAGATGAGGAAAGAGCTTTTATAGTTTGTGCTACTTCTGCAATCAAAGGAGATGTGCCTAGGAACAGTTGGGCTTCATCTGCAAGACAGAGAAGATGTAGGTGGTCAGAGAATTGTTGAATGGATTCATCAGTGGGGGAGTATTAATATTCTAAAGGGCCTCATAGAATTTTTGCAAAATACCATTGATTTCATCTGGGGTGTGCCAGAGTTGACCATCGGAGTCCTGCAGAGAGTCAGTGTGCCTAGTTGCTTGCTGTGCCTGCAGACAGCATGCGAGTAACTTTCTGGTATGCTCCCCACCCTCCCAGTAACTGGGTCTGGTTCAAACCAGGGCTAACATGGCCTTTGAAGAAAGGAGAGTATTAAGGTGATACTTTAAAGCCTGCCTGGTGGTGCTGAGGGTTGAGGTGCTGGACGCCACACCTCGCGCCACACTGGCGACCCAGGTTTGGGAATGAGCCCGGGGCATCAGGGGTTGGTAGGGAGGGTAGGGATTGAGCATCTGGAGGACAGCTGTCCCTCCCTGGGGGGGTCTATGCTTGTGCAGTCTAGTGGCCTCTGGTGGCTCTGGTGGCTCACAGCAGTTGGGAAGCCAGAAGACTGGGGATTGGCTCAGAGGCACTCCTGTGGGCGTGCTTGGGAGTGAGCACACAGTGTGCTGGAGTGCATTGCACTTCCCTGCCATTGGGGCAAAAAAATACCACGAAAAATCTCCTACCGCTGAGTGAGGTGATGGCGATCATCAGGTGCCCCGGCCACATGCCCAATGCGAGCTGCAACTCCCAACTCTCCCCCTAGGGAGTCATGGGCCTCTCCTTAGGATTTTAGGAGCCCGGAGTCTTGATCCCAATGTAGCGATGGGAGAAGCAGTTCAGGCGGATGGTGGAGCTGAGGAGCAGAGTATGAGACATCTGAGAGATGCCCCAGTCAGGTAGGAGCGTAAATAGAGTTAAAAAAAAAAAGGTGATACTTTCAGAATGTGATTGCTGACAAGTTTTGTTCTGAAATATCTCTGCCCTTTTTAAGTGCCTCCTCTTTGAGATGCAACTTCTGTCAACTTCCTTTCCTCCTTTTCTTGGTCCCGCCTCCTGTGGGCTGCAAAACAATTTATGAACTCCCCGAGATAAGCCTTTTAGGTCTCCCATAGCATGGCTGGGTTAATTTCTGAGTTATGGCTATGATGAAAGTATGATTAAGTCTCTTCTTGGATGAATTCATGGAACTTGAGGTTGTGCAGAAGGAGTGGGTTGAGATGCCATTGGTTAGGCCTTCTTTGAGGTAGAGTGATTTGAAAAGAGATGGATACTGGTGTGTGGTCAGAAAGGACCATATAATTCCTACTATAATTGGAGATTATGTGGAAGAGGGAGAATGGAGTCAGTAATCAATTTGGCTTCATATTTTATGAACTGGTGAGAAGAAAGTAGTCCTGAGCTGTGGGGTGGAGCAGTTTTCAGCCATCAGTAAAGGCATGCTCACTTATCAAAGCGTGAAGGGTGGCAGAAGCTGGGTTGGGTTGCAAGACGAAGGATTCACTTCTGTCAAGGACCCCATCCAAGGATAGATTATAATTGCCTCCCAGCAGTAAAGGATGGTTATTGGGGTTAAATCCCTCAATGGTATGCACCAGGTTAGTGAAAAAATAGAGCCATTATTGTTAGATCCATAAAGACCTCCTAGTATAAATTATAGCTCTGGGGTTTTATCTTCAGCTAACACCTATTGACCCTCGGGGATGGACTTGTGCTTCAATTTGCTCTAGGGTAGGCATTTGTGGAATAAGAGGGAGACCCCTCATTTGTGGCTATGGAAAGTGGCATGAGGTTCTGTGCCCACCCAGTTCCACTGTAGCTTCAGGGTTTCTTCTTGCGTAAGGTGGGTTTTCTGCAACATGGCCACGGCTGGGTTAATTTGTTTAATATGAGTAAGGATCACCTAATGCTCTATGGGATGGTTTAAGCTCTTAACATTCCATGTGACAAACTTATGTGCTAGTTGAGCCGTAGTGAGTTCAGAGGAGAGCAGAGGGAAGCAGTGAGTAACCTTTTATTAGAGTGTTGAATGCAGAGTGCATCCCTTAAATAGGTAGTGCAGCCCCCAAACTCTGGAACACATGATGTTTTACTCTGGTTAACATAGGTCAATCTAAAGCAGCTGTAATACCAAAATGTACACTTAATAACAACAATAAGGACATCAATCAAACCATATGCAAGCAGAAGTGGAATCTCTGCCATGAACCATATGCATAAAGAGTTAAAGTACATGTACTGTAACAAAACCAGTACACCCCCAAGACCCATTGGCATTCATTTCCAAACCGGTGGAAGACACAAAGGTTCCACAAATAGAGAAAGAAGACAGCCTGAGGCTAGGTGGACCACACCAGTGGTCTCTGCATACCTCCAAAATGGGGTGGCACCTACTACAGCCACCCAGAGGGTAAGTTAAAAGCATGTAAGATCAGGTAGGACCCATAGGATAAGGGTCCACGTTTCTCCACTAGGGGCAAGTACAAATGTGAATGCTTGCATGCTCAGGCCAGGTACGTATGTATTGAAGAGGATACCCTGAGGAAGGGAGGCATGGGCACCAGAGGAAAAATAGTCAGGGATAAACATGAGAAGGATCTTACTAATTTGCAGGCTGCAGGAGAGAATGGACCATCAGTAGAATGGGAGATTGTTGAAGAGAGGTGTAAATGTAGTGAGAAGGGGACTGTGGCCTAGTCCCTGGTTGAGGCTGCTCATCATTGACAAGTGGTCACATAGTAGAGAGTGATGCAGTGAAAAGAGAAAAGGAAAAGTTAAACATTTCAGAAATCTGCACATTGATTAGTTGGAAGGAAGAAAGATATATTAGAAAGAAATGAGACACAGACAAGAGCATAAACTCCACTGCTGCCTTACCAATGGGGGGTAGTACCTCATCCTGATTAAGTCCAGTTCAGTCTGGAAAGGGGGTATTGGGCCCCAGTGAGTGTATCATATCAGCATTCCTGGAAAGGGAGGGCTGTAGTCCCGTAGCAAGTGAAAGGGTGGGGGACATAGCCAGGAGGAAACCAGCCATGAGACAGCATAGCCCTCTCCCTCTGGAGAGGCAAAGAGCATACTCTTGGTCCCCTGGACAGTCAGTCACAGCATTAATAGAGTGGGAGTTAGTAGCCATGGAATAGCACCCTGTGTTGCAAAAAAGGAGATTTTCTGTTAGATTGTATGCCATTTTGGCAATTCCGGTTAACAGCATCTTGGGGACAGTAATAGCAAACCCTGTTTGTCCCATGCAGAGGATGCCCCAGTTGCCCCTGGACTACAAAAAAACTATTAGGGAAGGGGAAGACCTGAAGAATGAGGAGGGGTAGCACTGCAGGCAATTATTTCTCTGGGTAGTGCCCTTCCCTTTCATCATGTGAGACGTGGATTGCTATGGTAACACCAGGCTGCAAGAAGCTGAGAGCAGGGGCTAGCTCACTGACTGCTAAGATCATGTTACACTTGAGCAGTGTCCAGACATGAATGGCCTAAAAGAGGCCCTGGAAAAGGAGACTGGATCAGGTCAGTCTACACAGCAGGAAGGGGGGGCAACAAAAGAGATAACCTACAAGGAAGCCCCTAAGTTAAGGAAGCAAGGGTGAAGAAAAGCATAATGGGGGAAGATTACTGGGCAAAACATCTGATCATGTAATTCTGTGGCTCAGGTCTATGCAGCAGTTGGAGGCCAGCATAATATGCCATGCGGGGGCCATCAGGTCACTTGTTTTTTCGAAGAAAACATTCATGATTGTGTGAGCAGTATTTGTCACTGTCACACCTTAGAGTGTGTTGCATGAGGTTACTATGGTAGCAGCAGTTGGTGAAGATACAGGCACCCATAGCAAGTTAGTTCTCCACCACGTGGCACGGGGAGAGGAGATCTGTAATTGCTGGCCCTCTTCCACCCCCATCCTCATATTCCTGCCCCATGCACAAGGGAAATAAAAAACTTTACAACAGTGAAACCATAATGGGGCATGATGCTATGACTCCAGGGATGGACCTGGTGCAACATTGTCACTCTCACACTCCGCCATATGGGGGAAGGGGGACGAGTCGACCATGGATGTCTTTGGTCATTGTGTCTCTCTGAGCAGGACATATTTATTAATTATTGTTTTGGAATTACAACCTTTGGGCTACAAGCTAATTTACAAAGGCTCCACATCAATGATAGAGCAAAGAAGGAAGGTACAAGAATACAGAGCATAGAACAGAAACATGTGGGACATATACAGTACAAGATGAAAATAACAGAACATATACAGTTGGCATATCCCTCATTATCCTGCCTCTCTAGCTATCTGACCAGAACCCTTGCCTGTCGGGCTCCCCCCACCCTAGAGGCAGTATTACCCTCCGCTTTTCTATACAGACCCTCTGACTACTTCAGCTCTCAATTAAGACTAAATCTCTGTTGACCCCTTTGAGCCATTCAAAATCAACCTGGAACTTCTTCCTGCTTAAATAGTTTAACTCTGCTTCTACTCCTCTGTCCCTCTCTGGAACCCCTATACCTCTTACACTATTTTTTCACCTTATTCTACCTCTCCTGAACCCTTGCCTGTGGAGCATCTCTCTCTTTAGAGGAGGTGACTCCCTCCACTACGCCAGACAGACCTTCAGATTTATTTTACTCACTTAAAAACCCTATCTCTTTTGATCACCCTGAACCCATCAAAATTAACCTGGAACTTTTCCCTGCTTAAATAGTTTAGATCTGCTACTATCCCTCTGTCCCTCCCTGCAGCCTTTAAGGTTTACCTCTTATCCTTTCCCTCCTCCTCTCTCACTGCATCTCCCGCAGTGAGTGTTGAACTCTTGTTATGGAGAACTTTTCTCTCCGGAGTCTGCAACACCCTCCTCCAAGTCAAGCAGTCCTACTGATTTCTCTCTCTCTAAGGATGTCTTTTTCCTCACCCACTGGGATGGTGCCTAAGATGACTCCCCTGCCTTCCCCAGCTTGGGGCACTACAAAAGGCCTATGTATTGCCCACATGAACATCCAGAGTCTTAGACCCAAGCACCCTGAGCTTGAAGCCAGGATCTGCCATTATAATCCCAATGTGCTTGCTATTTTCAAGACCTGGCTAAAACCAGGCATCCTACCCAATCAGGACTCTCTGTTCCTGGCTATCCACCTTTTGGAAAGATCGGCCCTCTAAGCTTGGAGGTGGCATACTCATTTACACACGATCCACCCTGTCTGTTTCTGAGCTTTTGCCCATCTCCCCCTGTGATACCTATTCAGCTGAATCCATCTTCAATACCATAGTATTTGGGTAAGTGAAGAAATTGCTTGTTGGCTGTATCTACCTCCCTACACCTCTCTGTGCTGGTTCAGGTTGCCCTAAACAAGCTAAAGGTTAACTAATTTGGATCATCCTATGGGGGCAGTCAAGTCAAACAACACAATAATGTAGGATGAACTCCACTACGTACAAGTTATATTAGTCAAGCACACAAACACTTTTATTTGACAGTAAGTCCACACTAAAGCCTCGGGCAACAGTTTTGTAGCTGAGGCTACTTCATCAGGCCCCATAAAGCATTTTGTTCAACAATGTTCACTGTCTCTTTAAATCACAGGGTTTTGTTCTTTGTTTTTAACAAAAGAGTGTTATGACCCTCTGTTTTATACTTATATAACAAGGCCACACATTCATGACTCCATGCTGTTCTCCTGCTGTCTTGAAAGCCCTTATTACTCCATAATTCCACACTCTGCTCTTTCCATGCTGTTGCACTGATTGCAGAGTTGTTACTCCAGCGCTTGCAGTGGAATAGCCATCTCCTCAGACATTCAGGAGCCTCTGTACCAGCATCTGTTGTTTTATCTGTAAAACCAACTGCATGAACTATAAAAATCTCTGTCCTTGCACTTGATTATTTATTGTAAATCACTACCTCTGTACTTGCTTATTCTGTATAATTTTGTAAATATTGTACATGCATCTTGTACTTTGTATATTTATTGTGTTCTACAGACTATTGTAAAAGTGCTGCAGTGCACTTACCTGTAGCTGTTATGTATTGTTTCTTTGTACTTCTCCTTTTTTTCTATTTCTATTTATCTCTCCTTCATCCCTACTGGCTCCGCATCATCTGGAGGTGCCTATTAAGTCTACCTCTGCCACTCGCCTTACCTGAGCTGTTCAAGTCCCCCATCCTACTGCAGTTTACTGCCTGGGTGGGGACGGGGTGGGACAACAACACTCGAACCATTCCATGTCTCGTCCGGCCCCGAGACCGCTAGGCAGGTGGAGGCACATTGGGGTCAGGCTTGGAGCTCCAGCTCCCCCTGGAGCCAGATGGTGTTTTCTCACTTTCCTTGGCTGTCACTGCACCCTTGATGCCAAGGCGTCTAGCACCGATGTCATAATGTCCACTCCCTTGTTGTGAGCTTGGACTTGCTGTGCCTCAGACTTCTGCCTGGGCCAGTCAAGCACCGAGTCGCTACACCCCCTCCTTCCCTGGAGAAAGCGAGCTGTCCATGGGATGCTCCAGCCTTCTTCCCTTAGCTGGCCCTCCAGCTCTTGGGCTTGCTCCTGAACATGGGTCGCTGGCGTAGAGAGCGGAAATCCAACCGCTGCACCAATCGGCCGGCGTATCTCCCCTTTTACCTTCCCCCAGGTCATCCCTGAAAAAGGGACATTCTGTCTCAGTGGGCCTACCCGGTTATGAAAATTCAACTAAATAAATAAGTATACAAACATAACACAGTCAAGGCAATATGGCAAGAAATATATTATAAATTAAAATGTAAGCGGGAAGGGAGAGGGCAGCAGGAAGGGAGTGGTCAAGGGGGGTAACTAACCTGCCAGAAAGTGGCTTTGTTAAAATAGAGTAGTTTAGGGAGTGGAGCTAAAACTAGGGGGTGAAAGGATAGTGGTGGGGGTTTGAGTGTCACAGGGAGATATACTTTGTAGAAAGGAATTAACGGTGGATGGGGAAAAAGTAAGAGGGAGAGAACATCAAAGAGGAAAAAGGAGTGGAGACATAGGAGATGGAGGAAAGGAGGGGGCAAGGAAAACATAGAAGGTGCCTGAGTTGACCGGCGTGATGGTAGGGTGTGGGGAGAGGTTACGTAGAGGGAGGTAGGTGGGGGGGGGGGTAGAATGTAAATTAGTTGTGGTGACAGGGAATAAGGAAGTGAGAGTGTGAGGAGCAGAGGAGGAAAAAAAAGATGCAGGAGGGGGTAATCTGAGCAGTCACATTTCTCTCAGACATAAAGGCGCCATTTGAGATCTCTTTTGAATGGCCCAAGTTTGGGGTAATTTATGATGCTATCTGGGAGCTCATTGAGCCATAGTGGGGCCTTATAGGAGAAAATTATTTGTTGAAGTGTCATGCGATGAAATGGGACATACAAGTGATTCAATGCAAGTGATATCAAAACATCAAGAGGGAAGGAAAGGGCTTTGGCAAAGAGAGTCAGTTGCACCATTAAGAGGGAAGCCTCTTGAATGTGTGAGCAGTGGTAACCCTTCAAGTGCCTAAGGCAGTGCTGCATAGCTCTTGTAACTGACATGGTATTACACTGGAGTTTTGGGAGTCAGATTGACCAGAAATAATCACACTCAGTAAACATGTGCATAATTATTTAGCTGTACCTAAAGGGGAATAACAATATACTCAACAGGAACTTAATTGGTACACAACATTTCCTTACGGCTGTTGCTATTTAGTTCTGAGCAGGAAAGGGGTGTGTGTAAAGCAGCACAGGAAAAGAAAGCTGACAATGTAAAAATTAAACAACAATTACCCCAGTTAACACTGTATTCACATACTGCTTAGAAAATTAATGTCCTAGTAAGGGAGGGGGGATTAAGAGTAAATGGCCCAGCTGGGTGCATTTCAGTGGTGGGAAGGAGTGTTCAATCCCACCTTGGGGAAGGCGTAGAAAGACAGTCTCACCTCCTGAAGAGAAAGTTCATCTGGTGGTGCTGGTGGCAGTTGCCTCTGCAGTTGAATGACTGTCAGCTTGAAACAGCCCCTTGGAACCTAAAGACCTGCTTGCTGGTAGAGAAGTGGATGCCGCAGTTTCAGCCCAGGAAACTGCTGGAAGGTCAGGCAGTGGCAAGGAGGCTATCACTGGTGAGAGCAGGGGAAAGTTGGCAAGCTGTGCGGGGGGAAGTCAACCAGCTGAGAGGGAGACTGGGACCAGAACACAGAAAACTTGGCTTCAGAGATACAAGTTGAATCCTCAGAGGAGAGTTGGAAGTCTTTACTGTGGCTGTGGCTACGAACTTGGGTAACCCTGGATGCCTGGTCATCCATTCTGTTATTCCTGCCTTTGTACTGATCCTTAGGCCATGATTTATGGTCTTGGCCACAATGCACCACTCCCCATTCATTTTTGGTGGTAGCCTGTGGGTGTACTGAGTCCTCTGACTCCTGAGGAGGCTTCAAGGTATCCAGCGAGGCTGGTGGAGGTTGACGCTGCATCGGAAGGCAAGGCATATCAGCGGGCCAGTGAGTGTCCACTCCTAGTCTGTAGAGCCACTTTTTAAAGGTTACCTAAACACTATTTTACTGTGCGCACTATCCTGAAACCCTCCCGTGGAAGTATAGCACAAAGGGAGGCGTGCTGAATAATATAAAAAAATACCTTAAAATCTGGACTTTAATACATTTTTGGTGAATTTTGTCACTTCGCCATAACAAGGAAGCAATGATGCTGATCAAAACCCAAGGTGGCCAGGAACGTGCAGCATGATAATATAATCTTAGTGAGGCATCTCATTCCAAGTACTCAATACCAATGGAGCCTTAAATATTGTCTGTAACATTAGCGCTATATGTGTACCTTGTCATCTATATCGTTATTTAAGTTGTATGTTACACTCTAACATACCAGTTAAATAACGATAAACATTACATGGTACACACATAACGCTAATGTTACCAGGGCCCTTGAGAGGGTGGGGGAGCCGGGGATAATTCCCAGGGCCTGGCACCAAAGAGGGTTCCCGGGCCACCCAGCATGCATCTGTTTACAACTGCATAGGGGCCCCAGAATCTGAACTTTTCCCGGGGCCCAGGATTCCTCTTACAGGGTCTGAATGTTACACACAATATCGGTGTCAAAGGGGGATAAAATGTTTATTAGCTACATAAGTGAAAAGAGAAAGACAAAGGGAGACATAGTAAGTCTGAAAGTGGAAGAAGGAAGTTGTGTTGAGGAAGACCACCAAAAAACAGATATATTGAACAAATACTTCTGCTCAGTATTTAGGGGGGAGGAGGAGGATGGTAAAGGGCCAAAGACTGAAGACAAGGGTATGATGGGGTGGGAGGTGGACACAACTCCTTTCATAGAAGAAAGATTGCTTAAGGAACTAGCAACATTAAAGCTAAGCAAGTCAATGTGGCCGGACAGAGTGCACCCGAAGATACTGAGGGAACTGAAAGAGGTTCTGGCTGCGCTACTGGTGACCCTTTACAACCTGTCACTGGAAACAGTGGAAGTACTGAGGGATTAGAGGAGGGTGGACGTTGTCCCACTACACAAAAGTGAGAATAGGGAGGAGGCAGGGAATTGCAGGCCTGTCAGCCTGATATCTGTAGTGAGCAAGGTAATGGAATCACTACTGAAAGAAAGGATAAGGAATACCTTGTTACCAGTAGTCTACAGGATCTGAGGTAATGTGGTTTTACAGGGGGAACATCATGCCAGACAAACCTGATCAAGTTTTTTGATTGGGTGATCAAGGATGCGGATCAAGGAGGAGTGGTGGACGTGGCCTACCTGGATTTCAGCAAGGCCTTTGACACCATTCCGCACAGGAGGCTGATGAGCAAGCCGGCGAGCCTAGGAGTAGGACCTAATGTAGTAAAATGGGTCAAAAGTTGGCTGAGCAATAGGAGTCAGAGGGTGGTGGTAAACGGTACCCACTCTGGAGTAGGCAAAGTGACTAGTGGGGTGTCACAAGGATCAGTACTAGGGCTGGTCCTCTTCAATGTCTTTATTAGTGACATTACAGTGGAACCGGAAGAGAAAGTATGCCTGTTCACAGATAACATGAAACTCTGCAAAAGAGTAGACAAACCAGGGGGAATAAACAAAATGAGGGATGATTTAAAAAAAAAAATGGAAGAACAGTCTCAGGTTTGGCAGCTGGGTTTTAATGCAAAAAAGTGCAAAATCATGCACATGGGGCACAGAAACTCGGGGGCAACATACCATCTGGGAGCGGAGGCATTAACAGTCACAAAGCAAGAAAGGGATCTAGGAGTGATCACTTTGGATGACCTAATGGTAGCTAAACAGTGTGATAAAGCAATGGGAAAAGCTAGCGGGATGCTCTGATGCATAGGGAGAGGTATTACCAGCATAAGGAGGGAGACAATAATGCCCAGTATAGATCACTGGTGAGACCCCACCTTGAGTACTGTGCACAGTTCTGGAGGCCGCACCTCTGAAAGGACATAGGGTGGATGTGGTACAAAGGAGGGCAAACAAAATGGTGCAGTGCCCACATCAGAAGCCCTATGTACTCCTTGGGAAGACGGAAGGGGATGGGGAGATATGATAGAGACATTCAAGTACCTCACCGGGATAAACAAGGTATAGGAGGGGAGTATTTTCCAAAGGAAAAGATGCTCAAGGACAAGGGGATACGATATGAAACTGGAGGGGGGGGCTCAGTGGAAATGTGAGGAAGTGGCCATGGAGGCAGATTTTGACAGATTTAGCATGAGGTAGCTGAGAGCTGAGAGATGAGGCAGCCATCCTCTTCAGCATCCAAGCCACATCCTCAGATGTGTGAATAATAACAATATGACATGGTGCCTTCACCTGAGGTGACTCCTCGTGTGCTGGGAAGCTTTGTATTTGTATTTGATAAGAATCAAAGACCCTACAGAAATTAAGTCCAGTACTCAATAAATAGTTCAAATGATATAAAAAATACTGTAATGGGGGAATGTTTTACCGCTGCTTATGGTGTATTGGGATAGGTTTTTTTTGGGGGGGGGCATCAAAATGATGTCACCTGTGACACACTATTTTAGTGTGTTTAACTGTTTAGTATTAGCTCTAGGAGACGGGAGTGAAACGCCATCAGGTTTTTAGTGATGGACTGCAGGGGTGGGACCTTGAACTGCCTTTATTTATGTGGTGTGTGAGTATAATATAATATAATATAAAATAAATAAATAGTCTTTTCCACATACTTTTTGTTCCTTTGTCTTTTATGACCGGTGGGGGGTGAGTTGCAAGGCTTCTTTGTTATTGTGGTTGTTGTGGTTGGATTTTAGCCCTACACAACTGGAGCCAGTGGGCAGTCTCTTCGTTGGTGTGTATTGCACCTGACTTTCCCCCTAAAGGTATTTTAGTGCTCTTTATAGTTGCGTTGAGCACCTCAGAGAGCTAAAGTTATAGGTGACAGGTTTCTGTACATGTTGTGTACATGTTGGCATGCTTGTTGACTTTAAATGTAGTAGTAAACTTTACATAGCACCCAATCCATGAGCTCTGAGCACTTAAAGAATAAAGAAAATATTTAGCATAATAAAACAATCATTATAAACAACCACAATTAAAATATCAAATAAATAATTATAAATCGTCAGGTACAGTATATAAAATACAAGTAATATCTATACAAGTTCATCTTTGTTAAGATTTGAGATGTGATACATCAGTACGTACTATATTGTGTGAACAGGATGGCCCTGAAAATAGACTTTTGCCTAGTGATTTATCCTGGTAAAATATAAAATAAACTTGAAAACAAAAAGTTAAAACAAGTAAAAACTAGTCAGTAGGTGAAATTCTGGCAGGACCAATAAAGTTCAGAAATTATAAAGTGCCATATGATTCTCCAGAAAGGATTCCAGGCCTCTCTGAAGAGCATCCAATAAGGGGGTCTCTCTCAGTACCCTGGAAAGTCTGTTCCAGTGGACTGCACTAGCAGAGGAAAAGGCCTGAGGACAAAAAGATTTCGGCCTTACCTTTGGAATGGCTCAGAGGCAAATCTCAGAGGAGTGGAGGGGGTGAGAGATAGGGTAAGGGGCCAACATGTCACACAGGTAGCCAGGTCTCAGACTGTACAGAGCTTTGTAGGTCAGTAAACAGACCTTGAAGGTGAAATGCCACTGCAACGTAACCAGTGCAATTCCTATAGGACTGAGGTTGTTTAACATGACCTCGGAAGGTCTGTCGACAGCTGGTCCACTGCATCCTGCACTAGCTGCAGATGCTGAAGGACAGCTCCACTCACCATAAGGTACAGATCATTGCAGTAATCAAGTCTGGAGGTAACAAAAGCATGTACCAGTGAGGGCAACGTTTCTAGAGGAATCAAGGTTCTAATCTAGTGGTGCTCCTCCGATAATAAAAGCCATTCTGGACCACAGCCAAGACTCAAGAGTCAGCCTTTAGTCCAGAATGACTCCAGATTCTTAACCTTAGCAGAGGCCACCAACTCGGAGGAATGAAACCATAGGCCTTTCCCCCTATTGGTGGTCCCCACACCCCCTTACTGACCAGGATCATTCTCTAGTACCTCCATCTTGTCTGGACTGAGTCACAACCAGCTTGATGACATCTAGTCCTGGATCTTAGACAGGCATGAATTTATTACCTCAACCTCGCTGTTATCACATGTAACCTAAAAAGCTGATCGTAGATCAAGGAGAATGAGAACTGACTGTTCCCCTGTATCCCTAGCCCTGAGTAGATCATTCTGCACCCTGACCAATGCCATCTTGGTACTATGCCTAGACCTAAACCCAGACTGGAGAGTTTCATAGATGTCAAAGGCTGTAATGTGCTTCTCAAGCTGCAGAGCCACCACCTTCTCTGTAACATTGCCTAAGAAGAGGAGATTATAGACGGGTCTATAATCGTATGCTGATACCGCAGCGACATTTCAAAAGCAAAGTACATTACAGCGGCAAGTCGCTGTTGCCGCTGTAATTTACCTGCAGGACCCCCCCCCCCACACTGCTTTCTCTGGGTTATGACTCCTTCCCTGATCAACTCAGACTCTGGGTTAATAAGCCTAATTTACGGGGGGAGGGGGTGCAGGGGGCTAAGCCCCCCCCCCAGAAAACAAACACTTTCCCAATGGATTTATGCTGACTGCAACTTGCAGTCAACATAAATCCATCTCTGTACTATCGGGTCGAAAAAAAGTTGTCACTGCAGTGTCATGGATCCATCTATAATTTGCCAAACATTCTGGGTCCTAAAGATATTTTTGCAGAAGAGGTCTCACCAGAGCAACTTTTAACAACCCAGGAAAGACCCCTTCTGAAGGGGAGCATTGGATCAGTTCAGTGAACACAGGATCCATAAACCCCTCACACCCAATAATGAGGTGAATCAGGCCTGGATTCAGTTCACAATAGGTGGGCAGCAGCTCTGAAATCACAATGCAAACCTTTTCCATTGAAATTGGTTTAAACTCTCTGCAGATTGGTGGATGGCATCCTTCCCTAACCCACCTGATACTGCTGAATCATGATGATCTGGCTGCAGAGATCCCTGACTGAATCGAGGACACCCTACCAGAGAATAACTGAGCAAACTCTTAGCAGCAAGAGGATAAATTAGCTCTTACCAGTTGCAGACAGACTTGATTGAAAAGTCTGTTGTCAACCGCCCAGAAAAGCTGCACTGATTAGTTCCTCCCTGCAGTGATCTCCCTTGCAAGAATACTGCCTTTTTATGGGAAATCATCATTTGATACCCAGGAGTGAGCCCTCAAAGCCAGCTTGTCCTCTTTAGACCTGGATCTTCTCCAGCAATACTCCAACCTCTGACCCATTAACTTAAGCTCCCTCAGCTCCCCATCAAACCATAGGGATCTCAGGTAGCCAGTCAAGGGTTGTGTATGGACCAATGCAACTGCAGCAAAGGTCAAGGTAATTGCCTGATTATAGGTCACCACTGCTTACCTTAATCCAATCACACAAGCAGCCCACATGCTCAGGAGATCCACCACCACCACCCGAAGTCCTTTTGGGGACAAACCCCTTAAAGAGTGGTAGTGAACCAACTCCATAAGGGATGGACATGGGGGGGCCAAAAGAGAAGCTCACTGTACAATGATCCCGCCAGCTAATCGGATCAATCTTGAGGTTACTAACTTCAAGCCCCAGTGAGCACACTAGGTCCAAGGCATGACTGTGCTGGTGAGTTGCAGAGGTATTCAGAACTCATGGGAAACTGTCCTTCCAGCCTGGTGTGCTATTGAAAACAGCATAAGCCAAAGCACAAAATTCCAGCACAACCACCACAAAACTGATCAGAAGGCAGAAAGTGCACAAATACGCAGCAATTTATTGAGGCAGATAGCAAAGTGCAAACCTCCAAAGTGCAAATCACAGACCAAGGAACAGACAGGCAGGAATCGGCCCCACTGAACATCAATTGGTTTAGCTGAAGCTTCTTCAGAAAGTGTCCCACAGGCATATCCACCCTCATTTTAAACCCAACTCTTAAAGTGACAGTGCTTTATAGTGATAAGACATTAACCACTCATTTGTACAGATGCATATGAAATAAATAAATACATAATACTGTATACATGTGTAAATATGTTTCTGTACAAAAAATAAATAAATAAATCAAGAGTGATGAAGAAGGTGTTATATACTCACACTTAAAACCTTGTGTAAGGAGACTGGGACATTGTCCCCATTTCCTCAAATGACACTAGGGACTTTACATTTTTTTTTATTATAATTTGATAAATAAACTTACTTATCTAATAGCTATACCCATAAAGGAGATGTAAAAAACATTTAATATACTATTTATTTTTATCCGTCTGTTTTGTTCTATTTTTCTTTTTGAAACCACACTATTGGTCATGCATTCTAGGTATAAGCACCCTGGGGGATAATATACTATAATGTATGAAAAATTCATATCAGGCATAACAAGAATGCAAACATATTCGAGTAATAAACAGAAACAACCTGGCAATACATCTACTTTAAAGTCTATCCTTAAGAACCCCAACCACAACCAAACATTCAATCATTTTACCTTTGCTTCTGAAACAGAATCTTTGGATGATTTTTCAGAAGAGAAGGAGTCGGGGGGGGGGGAGGAGGAAGAGGAGGAACAGCAAAGTCATCCCATTACATCAACACCATGATGCAGTCGATGGTCTGTACACTTCAGACTAGCAACAGGGGAACAAAAAAAAAAACAAGATGTGGAGGACACAAACAGTGGGAATGTCAGAATCAGAAATCAGGGCCAGACTCCAGGGAAGAACATAGGCTATGGCAAGACCAGCAATCGAATGGCAGCACCTAAGAAAACTTACCACAGGAAGAAGTAAATGTGACAAATCTATCTTCATTGTGTCTTAACAATAGACACCTTAAAGTACTGTCAAAAGATTAAAGTTTCATACCTACATATACCAATCATCCGCTTGAACTGTATATAGATATAAAAACGTTTTCACACAAACTTACTTTAAAAGTTTTTTTCTCCAAACAGGCTGAGGATTATGGCACAATCACTGATAACAACATGAGCGTCTCCACTGATGAAACTGTTTAGGATAGTAGTAATTCATCTCCTTTTATCAGTGAAACTGTTTACAAGAGACTGTAAAAATTTATTCCTGCATATTCTCCCTAATAAATTGCAGTGTATTTGCACACTTTCTGCCTTCTGGTCTGTTTTGTGGTGGTTGTGCTGGAGTTTTGTGCTTCGAGTTGCAGAGGTAACCACCTGTGCAAGGCCCAGAGAATCATTAACTGGAGGAAATCCTTACCAAACTGTGAACCCTTGTCTTCGATCCAGGCATTAAAGTCACCCAGAATTAATCATCTGGGCAACTACAACATGGACCCAGTGATGAGGTCCACAATTTCCTGCAGAAAAGCCCTCCAACCTGCTGGAGGCCAGTAAATGCAAAGGATCCTGCCCCCTGCACCTGGATCCCCACGCACAGCCACACATTCAAATGACAATGTTTTTCTCACAGGGTGTATGGAGAAACTCAAACCTGGCCAGGACAGCCACCTCCAAAAGCGGGCTGGCATCTTTCCCCATCCAGGTCTCTGCCATACAAGCTGGTTCAACTGAAGAACCAGACATTAAATCAGTCATAACGGCTGTCTTGTTCCTCATCGATCTGCCATTGCATAGCACCCACAGGGAATGAATGGCAGCTGCTGGCCTATTGGCTACCAGTTCACTCAGTTCAGTGGAAACCCTAGGTATGGGCACCAAAAATGTTAGGCCTCTCTCTGTGCCCATGTCTCCCAGGGCACCACCTGTTCCTCACTAGACCAATTTTGCCTTCGCCGCTTAGCTCACCCTGAACCCCACCACCTACCATCCTACTTTCTAGTAATAACCACCTGCTACAGTGCCTTTATACTAACAGTGAAAGGGGGGGGCATCAAAGGGGTAGAAGTCCAGCAGATGGGATGGGGTGTATCTAAGCCAAGAGTCCCAATGTCCATGGCACATGGTGTCTCACACAAACCTGTTCACACTACCAGTCAGTCACACCCCATTCTCAGTATATCTACCAAAACCCTCCCAGAACACACTCACACCTGCTACACATACACAGTTTAAAAAATAACTTTACAATCACACTCAGAAACACTCACCCCAGTATACTGCCCCAACTACTACCCAACCCCAACTTATTAAAATATTAAAAATTAGCCCTTTACAGGAGAATTCACATTACCCTGTAATGCTAGCAGTGTCCCGAATTCTTGTCCAATAGAGCATGAGCATTTTAATGTCTAATAAAACAACAGCAAAAGCTTTGACTTAACAATCTCTGTTCTCACCAGAGAGATACCGATAACCACGTCCAAGTGTTCAGGCAGTTCTCTCACAAATGCACATTATACAGTACAGCCCAGGACAGCACATAATAGATAAAATAAAAGATTTGGAACCTCAAGGGTTATCTCATCACTCCTGAGGTTCAGTTCATCAGCCAAGGCCCAGGGAGAATTTTATCTGAGACTTTATCTGTAATGACTCCCCGGGGAGAGGGCCAGGAGCTCCTTTTGCAACTCACAATCCAGCCACATGAATGGAAAAGATGGTCACAGCACAATTAGTCAATATATCTGCCAACTGGCTGTCCTGAACTGGTTTGGCAGTTAGAAACAGCGGTGACCACAAATTTCCACTCAGACTGGACCCTTTACAGTGTCTCCATTCAGCTCCCTCCTGTTTTGACTCTCTTCTCATCCTCAGTTCCACCACGCTATCCAACACCACAGGGAACCTGCAGAAATGTTTGGTTAACCTTTAAACTCTGACCATGGCTTTGCCTCCTCCAGAATGCTGATCTTCCTAGCCGACAAACAAACAGGCAAATGGCACCTGAATGATGGCACCTGATGGGCTGCAAATTATGAAAATGTAAATGACACTACAGACTACAATTTAAAACTAACTAAAAAAATAAATAAATAACTAGCTGCTACACTACATCACTTAGCACCCCTGGCTCATGCTATCACCCTACTATTGTAACTACCTATAATGAAAATAACACACAGTTAAAATATAAAAATACAAACAACAAAACATGACTTGGACCTTAGTCCTCAGTCACACCAGATTCTCCCAAAACTATCTGAGCAAAAATATTCAAACAAATAAGTTAGAGTTGTCTCACAGGAGCTCTAACGACAGCATGCACAGCCTGGCATCCATCTTGTTTCTCCCTAATAGGTAGAAGAAAAAAATGCAAAAAAGTAGCCAATTACTCAACAAGAAAATTTAAATACAACAGGGCCTCTATTTGTATTCAGATGGGATACTGCACCCAATAGCCACTCAAGTATTTTGCTCTGGCATTTCAAAAGTCAAGTGCAGTCCAACCCAGGACTTTATCTTACCTAGCCTATTTGTCTATTTTTTGTTTAGTTTATTGAGATTTTTGAGAAGTACAATTAGGTATGTGGTACATTACTACATTACAGTAACTACAGTATCTAAATAATACGGGACCCGGTCAGTCACACTTCAGTTGCTGCCTCTGTCTCTGGTGCTCTCTTCAGGGTAGGCTTCTGGAGGCTTCCTGTAGACTGACCTTCCTCCACCTTGTTCCTGCATGGTTCAGCTTTGCAGTTCTGGAAGTACCGAGTTCTGGATGCTTTCACCCTGAAAGAGCTTCCATCTGGGACACTGCTTTAATGAAAGTCTTCCCCCTCTTCCAACAATTGTCTCTGTCTGTGCTTCAGTAGAAGCTTCACCTTTTCTTCTGTCGAATACTCAAGCTGATGATGTATTTTTCAGGACAACCAGTCTCCATATGAGCCCTGACACGAGGGAAGGGAGGGCTATGCCGGAGATCAACTATCAAGATCAAGATTGGAGGACATTTACCGGCCCGGTGGCGCTGAGGGTTGAGGCGCTGGATGCCACACCTCGAGCTATGCCAGCGACCCGGGTTCAGGAACGGACTCAGGTGGCCGGGGGTCGGTAGGGGAGAAGGAGGATCGAGTGTCCCAATGGATGCTCTCCTCCCTCAGGGGTGGGAGACCAAGAATGCACCTGCATTCTGCATCCCTTCCACAGCCAGTGGAAGTACCGGCAACAGGAAGGGATGGAGGCGGCTCCGCTCACCAGAGCCGGGAGGGGGGATGTCGCAGTGCATGAGAGGCTCAGCGTGCATCAGCACACCACCACTCGGGATGTACGTCCCAAGCGCCGACGTCTCAGAGGGTAGGGGATCTAGGGGAGAAAATGGAAAAACACCTCTCGGCAGCCCTGGATGAAAGCTGCTCGTGTTCCATCGAGACCACCAAGAAGGGACAGACACCACTGTGCAAGGAGAGGGGGAAGAGGCACTCTAGGGGCAGATCCCATGGAAGGTGGATTGGAGGACATGAGTGGACGGAAGGAGTGGGCACCGGGAGTAGATAGGAGGGATAAAGAGATCAAGTAAAAAAAAAAAAAAATTGGAGGACATTTGAGGAATGCTGCCCCATAGCAGAGAGCTTATTATTATGGGACATATGAATATTAACTGGTTGGGAAAGGATGAAATAAAGTTTAGGAAGATGGTTGCTAATCAAAGATTAACACAAATATCTGATGTCCCTACACGAATAAATTACAAGACCAGATATTCATCACCAATTGACTGGGTTATGGTCTCTGATACCAATACAACAGGGGGTGCTCCCAGATGATATCCGTGACCATAGCCTCGTCTATTGCTGTTGGTCAGCAAAGAAAAAATCTGTTCCCCTTGTTTTTGTCCTTTCTCGCAATTAAAAAAAATTGGATATAGATGGTTTTAGGCAGGTGGTAACTAATATAGATTGGACTAGAGTAGTGCAGTATCAGGAAGTGGATAATGCCCTAAATATTTCTATTAACCTGTTCAGTTCTGTATGTGATAAATTTGCTCCTTTGAAGAAGCTTAGGATCAGAGGTAATAAACAAGAATGGGTTACATCAGAACTCTTGGACTAAATGAGAGCTCATGATAGACTCTGGAAAGTCTACAGGAAGACCCCTAGTCAAACTCCATTAATTTCATACAAACAAGCTAGAAATAGGTGCAAAGCTTTGATTAGGTGTTTAAAAAGGAATTATTTCCTCAAGAGATAGAAAGACTTCCAGGGGAAAAAATGTCTCAGAGACTTGGAAGTTAATCAATGAACTTACCAGCAAAAACACATACTTCATCTATACAATGCATGAGAACTAAGGACAGCATTGCAACTGATCCATCTGTAATAGCCCAGGAGCTTAATGCTCATTTCACAGATTTTTCTATGTACTTCCTTGGGGATCTGCCAGAGCAATCCAGAATTCCTCAACAGGAACTGGATTTGGACTTACCAAAGTTTTACTTTTGAATCTTAACTCCAGATGATGTGCTAAAATATCTCTTGACTATGAACCCTCATCCATCTGTAGGTAAGGATGGAATAGACTATTGACTCGTGAGGACCACTGCTGATCTTCTTTGTTTTCCTCTTTTTGCTATCTTTAATTTATCCCTTTGTCTAGTTTTCCTAAGATTTGGAAAAACTGTACTGTTGTCCTTGTTCCTAAAGCTGGAGACATTAGAGACAAAACCAACTATCACCCCATTTCTTTATTGGCTCCACTTTCAGAGGTTTTGGAGAGAGTTATTTTTGACCAGATCATGGAGTACATGTCCAAAATAACATACTTACATCAGCACAGCATGGCTTCAGGTCAGGACACAGTACTATGAGTGCCTTGGTGAGGTTCACGAGCACGGTTCATGTGACACTTGATAGAGGACTTTATTCTGGGGCCATGTTCATGGACCTCACCAAGGTTTTTGATTTGGTCAACCATGGTCTTTTACTTTCTGCATTTACAAATTTAGGAATGTCCATGGAGGTTAAGGATTGGTTTAGGAGTTACTTAAGTAACCGTACACAGGAAACAAGGGTCAATGGACAACTCTCTTCTCCTACTGTTGTTGCACTGGGTGTTCCAAAAGGTTCTATTTTGGGTCACCTTTTGTTTAGCCTTTTTCTTAGCACTCTTTCTCTTGTGTGCACAAAATCACAAATCTGTTTATATACCAATGATGCAGTGGTCCTCATGAGTGGGTCCCATTTTGAAGAGATTCAGAATAATTTGGCTGATGACTTTTTAGAGGACAAGAATTGATTTAAAAGACACGGGTTGGTTCTTATTAAAAAAAAAAAAAAACAAGTTAGCCAGCCCAGTGGTGCTGAGGGTTGAGGTGCTGGATGCCTTACCTCGCGCCACGCCAGCGACCCAGGTTCGGGAGTGAGCTCGGGCTGCTGGGGGTCGGCAGGGGAGGGAGTAGATTGAGCGTCCTATGGACTCTCTCCTCTCCCAGGATGGGTCTGGGTACAGTGTCTGGCATAAGTCTGACACCTAGTGGAGGCTGGGTGTCAGCATGTCTGGCCTGGTAGAAAGGGGTGGTAGGCAGGGCAGCCGGCGGGCGCACTGTGTGCGGACACGTGTGCAGGGAGCCCTTGTCAGCATTGCATGCCCTGCCTCCAACAGAACATGGAAAAAGGGGGAGTGCCCAGCTGTTGAGGCTTGATGGCCATCTGCGATGTCCTGTGCGACTCTGAGGGACCACTGTGAGTGGATCCATTGTGTGGTGGGGGAGTTGATCAACCCCTGCCGCCCCCGCCATGGGGGGTAAGCCATGGGATAATCGGTGGTTGCCCTCAGTAGGAGACGGTGCAGGTCAGATGGTGGCTGGATCACAGGGGATGCAAGGACGATGAGGCCAGCTGGTACCCCCATGGGACAAAAAAGTAATACAAAAAAAACAAACAAAAAAAAAGTCAATGGTGTTTGCAAATTCAAGAAAAAGATTGAATTTGGGTCTTGCATTATCTATTCGTACCATTACAGGAACAAACATTGAACAAGTTAAACAATTTAAATATTTAGGCCTATTAATTAATGAGGGTTTAACCTATGAGCTACGGATTCTCAATATAACAAAGGTAATACATCAGAGACTTCGGGTCATTATATAGATTATCACCTTTTTTGACTATCTCTACTCTGCATTTATTGTCTCAATGTTTTCTATTACCTTTAATTGATTATGGATTGTTGTTTTACTTTTCTGCAAGGGAGGGTATGCTATCTAAGGTTAAAGTACTCCTTAATTCAGTTGCTAGATTTGCTACTCAGTCGTCTCGTAGGACACATCACTGTAACCTACTTGAAGCAGGTTGGCTTCCTTTGGAAGGAAGATATACATTTCAGTTAGATTTACTAGCTAAAAAGGTGACACTTAATAAGGTGCCCGACTCTCTATTATCAATATTTAAGAAGCAGAATATATCTGCTATGACTCGATCATCAGTTATGTACTCTTTTTACATTCCAAGAATGCATACTTCAGTGGGTCAGAAGACAATATTTTATTCTCTTCCATTATTTTTTAATACACTGCAACTAGCCTTTGACTGTATTAATGTTTCCCTTTCCTCCTTTAGACACAAGTTGAAAGAGTATCTTTTTGCCAAATGTAAATGTAACTGTTTTGTATAATTGGCTTGTGATGGATTGCATATGTTTATAATGTACTTTTATATTTTTGTATTTTGTCTAAATGTTATATTGTACTGTTGTTATTTATGCACTGATCGCCCATGAAAATGGGTCATTTGACCCATGGTCTCATCAGTATAAATAAATAAAACAAACAAGTAGGGTCTGCGGTATTATAGTAAGTAAGGAAAATGGGCAGACTAGGTGGGCCAAGTAGTCTTTATCTGTGATCAATTTCTATGTTTCTGTGACATTACAGTCTCTCCTGTGGCTGCCAGTCACAGACTGCTGACTCCATGGCACATGCTGGCTGAACGAGTCTGAGACCAGATTCTTGGCTCTAAGGTCTTCTTAGAGTTTGTCAGGGCTGGGCTCTGACTGGTGGGCAGTTTCCAGGCAGATCATGCATCTGGTGCCTGAGCCAGGCTTGCATACATGCTACTGTGTAAGATTGAGGTCAGGATTAGTCCATGTCATCACATGGACAAAGACTGCTGTCCCCTAGCTTTGCCTCAGCAGTTGTATGGGGCACAATAGAGGGCTTGATGTAACATGGTTGTGGTCATATCTGTTTACATTCAATCTCCAACCTGGGTGGAGCTCTGGATGCTTTGTAAATGCATTTTGGGGACTGTATTTTCAAAGAGCCCTAAGATCTCTGCACGTTGTAGCAATCTAGGACTGTGGCACACTCCAGGTGGGGCGGACAATGTGCCTGATTCTGTAAAATCATGGGTCCGTGCCCAAAGACCTGGTGCTGCCACAACCACAGGGCTGCACCAGATATTGGGTGCATCTGGGGAGTTTGAAGGAGGGATCCATCATCCCCCCCACCCACACAGGCATATTGGACCCCTAGAGATGAGGAGGGGGAGAACCCCTGGCTGGAAGGTGGGGAATGGGATCCACTGGGGCACCAAGGATGCCATAGGTCACAAGGGGGGCACAGCAGCAGGTATATGGAGCAGAGGAGGCACCTGGCAGGGCTGCAATAGGGCATATCCATATGCCCTTATGGGACCTCTGCTGAGTACTCCTTCCACTCCCTTAACCTGCTGCCATATCCCCCTCATACTCTATGGTACCCTTGGTGCCCCAAGCAGTCCCCATTTCCCACCTTCCTGATCCCGTAGTTCACTCCCCACCTTGCCAATCAGTGGTGCAGGGCTGTTAGACCGCCTCCTGACTGGTCTAACTTGAGCCCCCTGTTACAGCCATGGTGGGGCTTATGGAATCCCAAATGAGGGGATAGTGCAGCCCTGCTGTGGCGCAAACCCCCTTGTGACCAGGAGCAGTGGTGCATTTGCCACAAGGGTGGGGCAGGGAGGCTTTGTCTTAGGCATCCCAATTTCACCATGGCAAGCATTTGATAACTGGAATCGCTGCAAACTATGATGTAAGGTACAACTTGCATAATGCACCTTTGGCCAGGCACCTTGGTCATAGATTTTCTTTTGATAATCGAGCCCCCTGGGTCTCCACTTTCTTTGTACTGACTCTGCTTCTAGTCCTGAGTCTGGGACTGACATTCATGTTGAAGGAATACTACCTGGTCTCCAGTTGGAGGACCAAACAGAGTCAGCAGAGGAGCAACTTTTGCTCAGTTTCACTTTAATGCTACGCAAGTACATGCTCTCTCTTATGCTCTGGTACTAAACTGCTTGCTTTCTGCCACATTCCCAGTCTCCTTGGAACAGAGAGCTGCTGGACCATGACCAACGGTGCTCTCACTCTAAGTACATGGCCATGATCATGGGGTGCTGCTGTGCTGCACTGGCTGTGAAGATCAAAGTTTTTACAGGCGTGACTCCCACCATGGACTCCTGTCCATTGGCTGCAGGTGCCCTGCCATTCCCCCCTCCTGCAGTTCTAGGGATCCCAGGAGACTGGGTGTGAAGAGGATCATCTTGCCTGAACAGGGGGTAGTTGCTGAGGGCTCACAAGCTGAAAAGGTATGCTCCTGTTTGGGGTGCTATTACTGGTTTATTCTGGCAGATGGTACAGTATTACTGCTCCCTCCTGTGAGCAGAATAGACACACCATACAATACATTCTCTTATACTGGGCCTGGGAGGAGTTTAGAACACTGGTTCAAATTACTGTATAAAAGGTTATTTTCACTATCCATTTATTTTTGCTATACTCGCTATTGCTGACAATCAGCGAAAATAAACAGATAGTGAAAAATAATGGAGATCTGATTGTCAGTAGTACTGCGTTGAAGAGCAAGCCATCCACGCTAATTCTATTGGATGTGAATATGTATAGAAAGTTGACTCACGCTAAATATAATACACTCTATTTCAAACTGCTATACAGTAATTCATCTGCAAGACACATGGCACCTTCTGGGGTGGGGGGGGCTCAAAGGATTCAGCATCCCTGGCTGTTGGTATAGGATTTAACAGGCAGTACCACAGTAGGGAGCATATGGCCTGGAACAGGGGAGATGTACTTAGGAAAACCCCCAAAAGTGTCTAACCCTCAATCAAGAAGCACTTCAGTGGCACATCAAAATTCACCCTACTTACTGTCAGCTTCTTCCTTTTACCCCGGGACCTGCAGGGCACTTACAACCTAAATCAGTAACTTATTTTCTCTGGTGTCTCACATACCAATGCCAGCAATAACCAGAATATCTAGTTCACCATCACTTCTCATGTGGTTATACTGGAATGCTTGGTTGGGCAATCCTGACCTGCAGAGAGTACCTTTTTCAGGTTGTGAACTCCACTTCAGCTCGATGCTATTTGGAGCATAGCTTAAAGGAAATGGTGCAGTCTCTGAGGCTTCCAAGCACCCTCAGTAGCACTGGCACACAGTCAGTTCTCTTTATCAGACTCCTATCACTTCCTTTCTTGTTCTTAAGGGCCTTCGGGGGGGGAGGGGGCAGGCCATATCAAGTGACACACTTGTTAGCCAAGGATTACACAAAAATAGCTACTTTAAATCATGATTTTCATGTAGCACTTCCCCACATGTGGGGGTTACCTCTTTGGGGCTCTTCAGGGCCCCCAAATACCAGTTTCTTGGTAGTTGTCACCACCAACCACTCAACCCCTGATACTAGAAATCAGCAGGAGGACTGGAGACCAGAGCAGAAGCTGTGTCCTTCACACCGGTTGGGTGCCCCTTGATTGTAACCTCCCCCAAAAAATGTGACGTAAATCTGTTTGACTGTACTTTGGAGTCTTGGGACTAGACTTGATGCAGATGTTAAGTATTTAGATGAGGAGAGTATAACCCATTGATGGAAACAGTATAACCCCTCACAGTGTGGGGCTTATCTTTGGCTCTGTGGAGTCCAGCCGCCACCCACAATGCCAGTATTTTGCTCCCATCAGACCCCAGGACTTGGATTCTATGGCAGGGAGTTAGAGTGAGAGCAGGATAAAATCTTTGGTGTTCATGCACCACAATGAGAGTGCTCTGTAGCCACACTTCCTCTGCCAGTGATGAAAAGCACACTGGTGCCCACGATGATCTGGAATTTTCCTGTTAGCTGTCCTGACCCAAATGGACACAAATGCGAACCCAAAATAACACCGTCTGGTGGCACAATAAATGTTAATCAGGGCAAGAACCCTAACTAAGGAATATTTGGCCAGAGCTCCTAAGGACTACTGGTAATCACTAATTTCTTCTCCTCTCATCCCAAGGGACATAGAAACAGCGTCAGAGGAAAGGGCATCAGCAGATCAGGCCACAAAAGCCTGTAACTGAGCCACAGAAAATACAGGAACACTGGAAGACCTCATTAATTTGAGGAGGAGGCAGACAGCCAGCAAGCCGTCAAGAGACAGCTAGGCAGACCCTCCCCAGTGGCTGACAGAGGGAATAGTCAAGAGGCTGTCTGCTCTGGTGATTGTGGGGAACCTTCCAGCACATCATAATTCTGCAAAAGATAGGGAAGGAGAGCAGCAGACCCACCATCTGCAAGGGTGGGCAATATCTCTGCAGGGATATGGAGAGGGAGATGTGTGCTTTTACAGCCACTGCAGAAGAGGCTGGTACACGTGGCATCTGCACCCACACTGCCAAATCTGCAGCTACACGTCTGTGAAGGAGTCACATTATAGCTGAGTCTATTAGCCAGAGAGAATGAACGAGAGAAAGAGAAGACAGACTTTATGCCATTCAGGCCGGAGGGGGTCTAAATAATAATTGTTAGCTGAAAGGGCCTAAATGTCACTATGCTAGCCGCCACAGTCAGGTGAGAAGACCTGCAAAGGGAACTGCCTTGGCACTATTCAGAAGTGAGTTCACAGAGGCCTGGGATCCATTCAAAAACCTCAAAAGCCTGACAGAGCAACAGCCCAGCTGATCTGTGAGAAGTACCTGATCCAGCATAACCAGCTGAGGAAGGAACTGAAGGATGGTATGACTGAGGACTGCAGGACAGAGCAGGTATATCTAGCCAGGATTTTAGGCAGAGACTCTATGAATGCTTCACATCCTCAGAAAATCTTGAGTACTTTTTTAGTACTTTTTGTAGGGCCTAAGGGTCTTGCAACATAGATTGGGATTACTATTAAAAGGGTTAAGCCATGTGACCAGGATTACAAATATTGTTTGGCCATTTGCTGTTTAGTATGCCAGTGCCAGCCAACCACATGCAATGTCATTGGGCCTGCCATCTTTCCACACCTGGGAACTATGGTTGGAGGTTGCAGAGGGCTGAGGAGTTAGCTGTGTCATCATTCTATCAAGGAGCACCATAGAATGTTGGGTTCCTCACAAAGGTCTGTGGTTATGGCATTTTTAATCAGATAGAGGGTTGGTGGAGGGGAACCATGCTGAGCTGGGTCAGAGGAAAGGAAGAGGGTCTTTCTCTGAAGGATTGAAGGATCCTAAGGGGTAATGACAGAATTAATGGATTATATAACCTTCCTTTTTTGTTTAATAATAATAACTTTATTTATTTAGCGCCTTTCAAATACCAAGGCGCTTTACATATAAATCGTAAAATTAAGTATACATATAAAATCAACAATTCAAAACAGCATCAATCCATAAAAGCCTTATTCCATAAAAAAGTCTTGAAATCACGCTTAAATATTTCCATGGTCGCGCATTCTCTGAGCAGGCGAGGCAGAGAGTTCCAGAGGGTAGGGGCCTGAGCCCAAAACCCTAGCCCCAGAGGACTTTAATATAACCCTCGGGAACCTCAAGCAACCCTCGTCGGCTGAACGGAGCTGTCGCATGGGGCGGTAAGGGACGAGAAGCTCTTTCGTCAGGGCCGAGTCCGTGCAGGGCTTTGAAGGTCAAAAGACCTACTTTAAAGGTGATCCGCCACTGTATAGGCAGCCAGTGCAGATCGCGCAGCACAGGGGTGATACGTGTCCTTCTAGTCACCCTCGTCATTAACCTTGTAGCAGCATTCTGCACTAGCTGCAAGTGGCGGATATCAACCCCAGCAAGCCCCAAGTAAAGGGAGTTGCAATAGTCAAGGCAAGATGTCACGAAAGCATGGACCAATACGGGTAAGTCGCTGGACGGAACAAGGTGTTTCACCCTGGCGATGTTCCTAAGATGGTAAAATGCGGACTTAACGACTGATGACACCTGATGACGAAGAGTCAGCCTGTCGTCAAGTACCACTCCCAGGTTTAGACTAGGTTCTTACAAGACCAGGTGCAGTCTGTAAGATTGGCATAGCCTACAGGTGTTCAGTAGTGGGGAATAAAGAAAAGGAATAGCCTCTTGTCCATTCTCTCTCTCTCTCTCTCTCTCTCTCTCATGATGTTAAATGGGAGAGAGAGAGAGAGAGACTGAGAGAGACTGAGAGACTGCCTTGATGTTGGTGGACATTTCAGTACAATTAATTCCACTCTTGGCAGCGTCAGGTGAACGTTTAAAAAGATTGATGGGTTTTGGGCATAGGAATGAGTAACCATGCAGTGTATAGGGATTAGGCCAGGCACTAAAGAAAAATGGAATCTTGACTAAAACAGGTGTAAATACAAAATGGTTATTTCCCCCCCTAATTAAAAGTGTAGGACTGGGGAAAGTTCTCTGCCTGGTTGTATAGTGGTCCCCCACCCCCTGACCATTCACCAAACTCCCACCAGCTGAGAACCCCTGCCCCAACCCCCCTCATCCCAATCACCATGCTCCATGAAACTAGCTTCCAGTACAGACCTCCTCGCACCTCCTAGACTGGTCACCATCTGACAGTCATGGAGCATGATCATGTGAACAATCAGAGGTGGGGGACCATTATACCACAGAGGAATCCTGATATATTGAAGAATGGGTGACTGGGGGGTGGGGTGGGTGGACAACTATACCAGCAGGGAATCCTGATTTAATGTAAAATATGCAATAGGGGGCAGGGGGGCACTATACCACCAGAGAATCCTGATTTATTGTGGAATAAGTGATCACTGGTTGGGGGGACCACTATACCACAAAGGAATCCTGATATAATGAAGAATGGGTGATCAGAGGAGTGGGGAATCACTATACCATGAGGGAATCCTGATTTAGTGTAGAATGGGTGATCTGGGATGGGGGCACTATACCACCAGGGAATCCTGATATAATGTAGAATGGGTGATGTATTTCTGCAGGATGGGTGCTAAGGGGATGCTGCACTGCATGCATATGAGCCCATAATGAGCATGCAGCTGGCCCCTTAGTGCCTTGCATGCCCAGTGAGCTAATTTGCATGCTTAGGCAGAATATGACCCACAGGAAACTGGATGATATCCTGTTTCAGGCAGCCCTATCTCCTGTGGGCCATATGCAGCCCTGGCTTGTGTCGGCGCAGCATATCTCCATTAGTGCTGCACAGAGATGGCCCAATATTCAGTCAGTTAGTGCCACTCTGTTGGCAAGTGCTAACCACCTGAATATCACTCAGAGCTAGTTATCTGCTATCGCAGGCGCAGTGCAAATGGCTGCACTGGAAATGTGCCCAGCTCTAAATATGGGACCCTGTATGTCTGCCTTTCCTATTTAACCCCCTCCATAACTGGTTAAACACTATGTAAATACACAGTTTAAACAACTAGGTCATAAAGATAGTTTGAGCAACTAAGCCCTGTGGGGTAATAAACAGAAAACACTACTATTCAGTACGAGCCACTTAATTGGAACACGGTTAATAGGGATGTCCACTTAATGGGAGCATCCCATCAGGAACTGATTAACTGGCTATGTATGTCTAAGTAGGCAGCATCTGGTTAAATGGGATAGGTCTACCGGCTTATCGGGGTGATATGTCCCATCTTTTCTCACTTTCTCATCATGGCATCCTGATAGGACTGTCCTGTGGCCCCATCTCCATTGCAGAACTTTTTTCCACTCAGCGATATGAACAATCTCAATGGTCAGTGCTTAGGAGTAAAGAAAGGTACATGTACAAAACATTATTTTAAAATTTTTAATTTGTTTTCACTTGCCCCTACCTAAATTTAAACTACACACATCTCCTTAGTGACTCCACATTTACAACTGGCTTCCTGATTCCTCATGTCACATCACTGATGATGCAAGCAGAGTGAGCATAAGCGTGTGTGTGTGCTGACTCAGGAAATAATGATGGGAATAATAATAAACGGGCAAACATACATAAAAAAACTAACTTTTTTTCTGATTATTTAACCTACTTACCTCTACCCTGCATAAAACTGCCCTATTGGAGCCCTATCGGATCTGTGCAGTGGCACCATGTTTTCTCCATGTGGGTGTGCGGCATCTGAGTGGAGAAAATATTAGCGGGCACAAGCAAATAAAGTAGATTAAACAAGAATAAATAAGGTTAATCATCACCTGCTGATAAAGACCTATGCTCTGAGATGACAGGATATAAAAGGATTCTGTTTCAGTCATTAGGCTCACTTGGGTGTGTGCATTTACCGAAGGTCAGAATAATATATAAAAAAATAACACACTTCTGTTAATTGGGGTGGCAGCTTAATTGAGACAAAAAGGCATTCACTGAGGTATCTCGATTAAGTGGCTTCATCTGTACTAGCTACCAATAGTGATGCATGATGAGTGGACAAGCCCTGAGGCATGTACTATACATAGAAAAGACAAGATATGGAAACATTCTGATTATTTCAGGGTTTTTCTCCTGTTTACAGGAAGGAGTCTTTCTCTAGTTTGTCTTACTTGGACACTTGCTCATGAGTGCTTGGGCCTTGCAACCATGTTTTTTCCTTGAATTTCATAGGAGGGTCCAGGCCTCAATGCTTCTGCTTTTACGGGAAGATCTGGTGAGATCATCAGGAGTGGCTGGCCTAACTCAGGAGGTTGGACTTCTATTAATGGTTTTCTCAAAAAAAAAAGGTTGTGAATTAGACTGCTAAAAATCACACTCCTTCTAGCATTATAGCATGTCTGTGAGAAAACTGAAAGTGTTAGTCCAGTTTCTCACAAACGCACTGTAGCATTAACCTTAGCAATTGCCTAGGAACACTGGGATTAACTTATAGTCCCATTACTGAACCTGCTGTCTGGTTATCACAGAATAATGGGGCAGTATAGCTCTGTGCTCTGATTGGCTGAGAGGGATCTTTTTCAGTATAATAAATAGATATTCAATGGCAGGCAAGATAGGCTGCAAGTACATATGGCACTTGGCACAGGGCACAAGGAAGACTGGTAGTTATCTAAGGGAATGGATGCATTTTGCATAAAAACTGTTAGTTTCCAGGTTACTTTGCATACTAAAGTACTACAGTAACATAGCATAACCTAACATCATTGCTCTTCTATTGCTGATTTGTATAACATATATGGTACTAGTAGCAGAAGTGTTCACCACTGTGACCCAGAACCCTAAATATCAATATATTACACTGCAGCTTAAACACTTTTTACCCTACTTGTGACAAGGGCTATCATGAAAATGAGACACTGCATCACATTGGGCCTTTCTGTATGATGCGGATTTCAAATAAATAAAAAAAAATAAATTATTTATTTAGTAATGGGTTGCCCAAGATAATCCTATGTCTCCTGCAGATGGTGAAAAAATACTGCATATGAAAAGAATCGACTTGGTGCAATCCAGCTCAAAACAAACTATTTCAAAGTAGACTATGACAAAATGAGAGCTAAACTTTACTGAACTACAGCCGAAGGACCAGCACAGAGTGAATGGAGACAGAAACAAATGGGCTACAATAAAAAAGTGATATCAGAGGTCAATCAATTTTGTGTGAGAAAGGACAAAAAACATAAGAAGCCATTAGGGGTCAACAATCAGGTAAAAGTGCCAGTACAGAAAATGACAAGCAAAAAAAATATATGGATCATTCAGGAAGACTAAAAAGGACGAACCTGAGATTAATAGGCTACATACAAGGAGAAACTAGCCATTACTAAGGGCACCATCAAGAGCGCTAAAGCAGCACAGAAGTGAAGATAGCAGCTGGAGTAAAATAAAATGACTAGACTTCCTTCAGGTACATACAAGAGATAAATAATATGAAATTGAGCATTCAGAATTAAAAAGAGATGAGTTTTGTTTAGAGGAGGATGTAAATAAAGCCGACATACTAAATAAGTACAGTATTTTGTCTCAGTTTACATAGTTGAAAGAGACGGACCAGAACCTGAATACAAAACTACGTACTGTAATAAAGAGGATAGCAAATTAGTCAGCAAAAATATTTCAGAAGAAAGGGTTCTAAAAGAAGTTTGGGAATTAAATGTAATCAAATTCCCAGGGCCAGATGAAGTGCATCAGAGACTGCTAAAGAGATGAGTATGTCACTGGCAGCCCCTTAGGCAGATGGGAGGGCTGTGAATGTGGCCCCACTGCACAAGAGTGGGGATAAGGACAACTCTGGCAACTATCAGTCAGTAAGTTTGACAACAATGGTAGAGAAAATAAGAGGATAGTGGACTTCATGGATGATAATGGATTTAAGGAGAAGAACCAGCATGGGTTCATAAGAGGAATATTATGTCACACTAACCTGATAGGCTTTTTCAAAATAGTGACAAATAATAAACAAAAAACAGGCAGCTTACATCCTTTACCTTGACTTTAGGAAAGCATCCCCCCCAATGGTGGCCCCTTCAGCCTTTATGGCTCCAACAGCCTCATTTCCCACCATGCCTGGGACTTACCTTAGGGCCACTGAGTGCCCCACTGATTGCCTCCTGTGGAGGGGCAGTCGGGGTTCCCCCAATCCGCCTTTCAGTGCTGCATTCAAATCTGTGGTCCCTGTGCCCAGTAGGTGGTGTGAGGTCTGCAGGACTCAAGGGGGCAGTATCCTGCAGCCAGTGGTGATTTTACATAGAAACATCAAAACATAGAAACATAGAAGCTGACAGCAGATAAGGACCGCAAGGCCCATCCAGTCTGCTCATTTCTTTTTCTCCCTTATGAATGTGCTGTAGTCCTTTGCTCTGTCAATCATATATCTATTCATACTCATCTGTATTGCTCCCTTATGCCTATCCCATGCCTGTTTGAAGCCCTGCACTGTATTCATACCCACCACTTCCTGAGGTAGGCCGTTCCATGCATCCACCACCCTTTCTGTGAAAAAGAACTTCCTTACATTACCCCTTAATCAGTCTCCCTTTAATCTCATGCTGTGTCCTCTTGTCCTGATATTTTTCTTATATTGAAACATGTTAGACTCTTTCACCTTGTTAATGCCCTTAAGGTGTTTGAATATTTCAATCATATCACCTCTCTCCCTCCCTCCTTTGCTCTAGGGTATACATATTGAGTTCAGTTAATCTGACCTCATATGTTGTCTGATGCAGTCCCTGCACCATTTTGGTTGCCCTTCTCTGGACTGCCTCAATTTGGTTAATGTCCTTGTGAAGGTGTGGCCTCCAGTACTGCATGCAGTACTCCAGATGGGGCCTAACCAATGTCTTGTAAAGAGGGATTATTACCTCCCTCTTCCGACTTGTGATACCCCTACTAATACACCCCAACATCCCTCTAGCCTTACCTACTGCTTTAGAGGTCTGCTTGGATGATTTCAGGTAATCGGTGATGATGACACCCAAGTCTCTTTCTTTCTTTGTGACTGCCAGCAACTCCCCTCCCAGCGTATAGGTGGCTTCAGGGTTTCTCGTCCCTATGTGCAGGATCTTGCACTTCTTTGAGATAAACCCCAGCTGCCACTCTTCTGACCATTGTGCTAGTTTATCCAGATCTCTTCTCATTCTGCTCACACCATCTGGATCATCTACTCTGTTGCAGATCTTGGTGTCATCGACAAACAGACAAACCTTACCCTCCAGTCCATCTGCAATGTCACTGATGAAGATATTGAAGAGGACTGGCCCCAGAACTGATCCCTGAGGTACCCCACTTGTGACTTGCATCTCTTCTGACTGTATACCATTTACCACCACTCTCTGATTTCTGCCCGTCAACCAGTTTGCCACCCAGTTGACCAACTTCTGACCCACCCTGAGCCTACCCAGCTTATTAATCAATCTTCTATGCAGAACAGTATCGAAAGCTTTGCTGAAGTCATGGCAGGCAACATTAACTGCTCCCCCTTGGTCCACCGCTCTGGTTATCCAGTCAAAGAAATCTATGAGATTAGTTTGACAGGACCTTTCTTTTGTAAACCCATGCTGTCTTGGATCTTGTACTCCTATGGATTCCAGGTGTTGCACTATCCTTTCCTTAAGGAGTGCCTCCTTAATCTTGCCCACTACTGAGGTAAGACTGACTGATCTGTAGTTCTCTGCCTCCTCCCTGCTACCACTCTTGTGGAGCGGGATCACATGAACCCTTCTCCAGTCTTCTGGAACCTCTCTTGTGCTCAGAGACTCACTAAACAGTTCTGATAATGGCTCTGCTCTTTCCACCCTTAACTCCTTTAGTACCCTGGGATGTATGCCATCAGGTCCCATTGCCTTGTCCACCCTGAGCTTATCGAGCTCTTGTAGGACCCTTTCTTTTGTGAAGGGACTAGTGCACACCTCCCTCCCCCCTGTGTCTATGGTGCAGAGCTGTGTGCCCTGCCCTATCTTCTCTTCAGTAAATACTGAACAGAAGTATCTATTTAGGATAGGTGCTTTTACATGGTCCTCCTCCTCCTCACAAGCCCCCTTATCCCCTTTGATCTTAGCAATACCCCCTCTGGACTTTTTCCTTTCACTAATGAATCTATAGAAAGTCTTGTCACCTTCTTTTACTGTTTATGCTAGTGTTTCCTCGGTTTGGGCCTTTGCCTGCCTTACTGCCTTCCCTGCTTTCCTTAGGGAAGTTTTGTATACCTCCCTATCTTCATCCTGCTGCATTCCCCATATATTTCCTGAAGGCCAGCCTTTTGGCTCTGACCTTTTCTGCTACTGTGTTTGAGAACCAAAGTGGTTTCCTTCTTCTTTTGCACATCCTTTTCTCACTAACACAATGGGATGTTGCTTCAAGTATTGCATCTTTAATGCTTGCCCACTTTGCCTGTACCCCCCTTACCTGTATTTCTTTTTGCCAAGGCTAGCTTTACTCTGTTGGTCATCTTATCAAAGTCAGGTCCTCTGAAGTCCCATATGTTTTCCTTGGAATGGGATGATTTTGTTCTAGTGGCCAAATTGAACCATACCATGTGATGGTCACTGGCCCCCAGGTGACCTTCTACCTGGAAGAATGCTCCATGGAGGCAGTGTAGTTTGACATATACAAGTCGAAGGATGTTCTTACATCTCCCACCAGGGAGCATCCCCTACCCAGAATTGCTGACCAGTGATACTGCCTCCCATGGTCACTTAGGAGGCAGTATTACGGCAGCACAGTCTGCCATCCCTCCCCAGAGAAGATCATCTGCTGGGATGCTCAATCCTCCACCCACTGGCCAACCTCTAAGTAGCCCAGGGTCATTCCCAACCCAAGGTCACTCGCATGATGGCTGGTGAGGCAAAAGTGCCTCTGTCCTCCATGCCACCTAGACAACTCGGATTTTAGCAACATTTTTGACTTGGTGCTACACAGGAGAGAGCTAGAAAATAGGACAAATAGGTGAGGAGAGAAACTTTCAAGATGGACAGGCAAATGACTGCCTGACAGGACCAGAAATGGAGTACTGAATGATAAACTTCCATATATCAGGAAAGTTACAAGTGGGGTTCAGCAAGGGCTGATGCCTTGGTAACAATCCTGTTCCATATGTTCATCTGTGACACAAGGCAGTGACTGAACAGCAAAGTGAGTTTATCTGCAGATGACACAAAGCTGTGTGGTATGTTGGACTCAGAAGAAGGAATTAGAAACATGGAGGAAGATTTGGATAGATCCAAGCAGCTGCTGGGAGCCTGAGCAGCTTACAGTAAATTCAATGTAAAGAAAGTATGGTTATGCACATAAGAAAGAAGAACCCATAGGTAAAAATATAACACTGGGGATGTGTTAGAATGTATAATTCTGCTGGTGAAATTCAGGCAGAATGACAGTTCCACTGGCTGAATTTTTTTTTTATTGTTTCATTTTTTGGTTCATTCAACTGAATTCCATCTGTCTGCAGTGGCAAAATCATATTCTGTGAATCTGCATTATTCCTTGGATAATCATTCCATAAGCATTGCATACCATTTCTGTGAAATTAAGTGAGTGAATTTAACTAAGAATGCACCCACTTGCATCCTAATGGCCATGACCACCTACCTGAGGGCCCATAAACCTGTCTAGAATGCCAGTAGTGTCATTTAAAACCATACCCAATTTCCCAATGATTTCCACAGAATCCTGTTCAGTGGTTTACTAGAACTACAGATTAGGACTATGTGTACATGTTTAATGGTGCAATGTGAAAAGTGCTATTGTGTGGATATTCAATAGAGTTCAATGGCAACTGCAAATTTAATAAGTACTGTAGATTGGGATCCCAAGGTTCTGGCATGTTGTGAGAGTGTGAAAGTTAGTGAGAGTGAGGGTGAGAAAGAGCTACTTTAAGCATTTTTTCCAGTGATAAAATTAACCATCTTATTTTCTCAGATGGCTGCTGTAGAGGGAAGAAGCAAGAATGGTCCATCTGCACTCTTTTCTACTGAGGAGACCAGCATTCTGGTCCAGTAGGTCAGCCAAAAAGTGGCTGATAATTTTTTTTGGGTGGAGAATGTCTGGACCACCCTGCAAGAGAATAGATTTGGGATGGGATAGCCACCTTGGTAAGCGGTGGTGGAAAGAGACCAGAAAGGACCATCAAACAACTGAAGCATAGATGGGATGATCTGCAAAGGAGAAATGATCAAATACTGGACAGCATGGGGGCATGGTGGCTATATCTGGAGGATGGGGGTAGTATACATGGGCAGACTAGATGATCCACATGGACCCCATCTGCCTACACATTCTATGTTTCTATAGAAACATCATTGCTTGACTGTTGGTGACTGTTACTGTACTCCTTACTGTTACTCATGTTAAACATGAAACACAGTAACATTATACGAAAATTACTTTATTGTATGTCACTGCAGTGCACTGAGGAACCATCAGCTGAGAGGTGGTGGGGTGGCACTGGGGTGAGTGGTGATGTCATTGTAGTGGCAGCTAGTTGTGGTGTGGCTGCTGGCATCTTGCTGGCAATGTCCTCAATGTGCCTTTATGCAGTTTCTTGTTTGCCTCCAATAATTTTAATTTTGTTAAGGGGTGTGGCCTGGCACCTAAGATGGCACTGGTCTCTCCCTTGTGCACTCGTGAAGCAGCTCCTTATGTAGTTAAATGGCAGAGAAAAGTGTAACCAGTGGCATCTGCCTCTCACAGTCGCTGAAGACATCCCCCAAAGTGCAGACAAATCAAACAAAACTCACTTTTGAAATGACAGCAGCGGTAAGCTTTGTGTCGACTCTGCTTGAAGGCCATACTCAATCACAAAGTGCCACTGTAGGGCATGATAGAACTCCCAGTGCCATGGACATGCCTACAGCAATGATTGCCACAATTATTGTTAACCTGCAAAAAGAATTGAAGGCAGCATTTGACAACATTGCAGCGCAATTTGTTCAACTGCAAAATGTTTTTGAGGGACTGATGGAAACAGTCACCTCACACTCATCAAGACTGGACAATATAGAACCATGCATGGGGGAGCTGGAGGACATGTTGACTGACCTGACAAGGGAAAGGAACAGTCTGAAGAACACTGTTGTAGAAATGACTGAACAAATGGATGTCCAAGAAAATAAGGTCAGAAGATCCAACTTACATATTAGGGGTCTCCCAGAGAGAGTGGAGGGAAGGGGAAGAACTCAGCTGATGGAGTACAAAAATGGCTCACTGAACATCTTGGCCTAGGATGAAAGGGTCTTGTAATGGTGCTAGGATGTGCACACAGAACTGGTCTCAGACCAAGGAACAGTGAGAGGCCATGGCACTTGTTAATGAAATACATTAGGTATCTGTGTAAAAATTGGGTACAAGTGGCAGAAACAAAGGAGCTAATTCAACTGGGCACTAGCAAAGTGTTCATCTTTCAAGATTACAGCCACCAACTTCAACAACAATAGAAGAAGTTTGCAGATGTTAAGGCTAAACTACATAGAAGAGGGGGGAAATTCGTACATCTCTACCCCTCACAGCTGCATATTACAGCCCCAGCAAGGCCACCTCGTATGTGTAACACAGTGCTGGAGGCTAAAGAGCTAGTCAATACTAATGATGTTGTGAGTTGAGGTCAGAGCCCTACCAGAGAAACTGTACCTTCCATCTGAACATGGGTATGTTTTATTTACCTTGAGATGCTTAGGGTGGGGGATCCTTGGGGCTCCGGCCTTTGCAATTTACTGCAATGTTTTTGTTTTTTTTAATAGAAGACAGTTGTATAATATTCATTTTGCAGAGGTATTGAGAGGGGAGTAGAATGAGCTGCACCAACCTGAACTGGAAGTATCTTTTCACACAGAGGGTTGTGGATACATGGAACAGCCTTCCAGAGGAGGTTGTGGAGTCAAAAACAGTGGTGGAATTCAAGCATGCATGGGACAGTCATAAGGCAATTCTAGGGGTTGGGGGTAGGAAGAAGTAGGCTGCTGGTTAACTAGGATCTGCAGCTTATCCATTAGGTAGGGAAATGGGCAGACTGAGTGGGCCAAGCGGTCTTTATCTGCCATCAGATTCTATGCTTCTATGTTGAACTGCTGTTGATTGTCACAAAAGCTCCATTAAGCAGGGTGTACCAGGCTTGCTGTTACCTCATATGATGATAACCACGACTTACCAACACACAAAGCCTCTACCAATGCCCAAAGATAAGAAGGTAACATGCCTGAGTATTAATTAAATTGTTAGCCTCATTTAGCAGACATTTCTTGACAGTAAAACAGTAAAAATGGAAGAAAAAAAAAAAAGAAGGGAACTTTGGTGGCATAGTACTGTGGGACCTGATCTGTTTGCATGTATTAGCAGGACTAAGACCACACGCTACACACTATATCAATCAAAGTAAGAAGAGGTTTTGAAGAAAGTTTTATTGCACCTGTTGGTACCAGCGCCCTCCAACCACACTGGTAACCAGGGCTGTTTAAGGCCTGAACTGAGCTGTGCAATGCATCACGTGGCCTTACAAGAATATTTTAACGTGTTCCAAAAGAAGTGTGGATATCAGCAGAGTGGCGCAGTGACAGCACAACAAATCTAACTGTAATCCTCTCAGCATATGGATTAACTGGGCTTGCTCTCCTTGGTAAACTATCATATATGATGTAGTAAAATGGGATCTTCCCTATGCGGCGCTCAGACATTATGTGTGCTGGTGAAATAGTGCAAATCCCTTAAATAAAATTTAATAATTTTGCTAAATGAGACTGAGGCACCCTGGAAATGGCAGAAACCTATTCATAACAAAGGACAAGTTTGCTATATACAGTATAATTTTATAGATGAATTAAAAATGCACTAGTTGTTTGAAAGTTGCTGTTGCTTTGAGTGTTAATTTTTTTTAACAGCGCACTTGATACTGCAAGTCATTGTACTTTTGTACGAGAAGATGCACTGAGCATTTTTATGCTTGAGCAGGGAGAGGTAGGGATCATTTGATTTTGTTAGAGTAGCAGGTTAAAGTTGGAGGGACAGCAACACAGTCATTGTGCAAGGTTTGAGGATTGGTTTGTTCATTATGGATGGGGTAATGGGAGAAAACAGTTGGGGAAAATGGTTGGTGAATTTACACACACACTGAAGTTCATGTATGCTACATTACAAGTGGAAAAGTTAATGGCATAATTAATGATGGGGATGATTTATATGCTATTACTTGGAATATAAATGGAATGAAAATAGTATTAAAAATAAAAGGGTGTTGAACTGGCTCAAAAAAACAGAATTCCAATTTATTATTTAAGCATGAGACACATATGACTGAGACTGGATTTAACCATTTATAGGAAAAGGGGGGGCATGGGCAGGAGCATGTTTCAATTCTAAATCCAGGGGAGTGACAATCTGACTGAGGCCACAGGTTCCAGGTCAGACAGAAAAAACAACTGCTAACAAGTGTGGGTACTACGTGCTGTGCCAAATTCAGAGAGCACAAGTGGAACTTATTCGGTAAGCTCTGTATATGGTCCAAACCAAGATAGTTTGGTGTTCTGTCATAAGATTTCATTAGATATTGCTGCCTTCTCTGGGCCATGGCTACTGGGTGATGACTATGACTGTGTACAAGACACAGTCATGAATGTATCATCCTGTACAGAGGTGCCTATCTCTAGGAGCACTAGGGCCCTGAAGTCCCTTATATCTGAACACTCACCGATCGAGTCAAGGAGGCACACCCACCTTACCTGGCAGGAGTATACTTTTTATTCCCATGCCAATGCATTGTATATTAAACTTGTTGCTGTGCTACTCAAGTCTGACCCAATCTATAGTAGGGGTGGACCATGGAGTCATGACTATCTCTGACCATGCAGCTGTGATTGCCAAAATTAAAGAAGGTGGGGTGGCGGCCCCTAGTAAAGGGTGTAGGCTGGATCCTGTACTTTTAGTCACCAGATTTTAAGGGCACAATGACCAAGGGCATAATAATATATTTGGAGGATAATAAACAAGGTGACACATTCACAACAACAAGGTGGGAGGCCATGAAGGCAGTCCTGTGTGAGTTGTTAATATCATTTGCCAGTCATATTAAAAAACAAAACTGGGAAAAACTTCAGGTACTATAACAGAGTGTAATGGAGTGCGAAAAACAGCACACACATCTTCCCTCTCTGCAAACATATAATAAATTGCAGAAACTAAAATGTGAATTAAATAACTTGAGAAGTCAACAAATAGAGCTGTCTTCCTTACTACAGCTGGTCAATACTTTGATGGTGACAAAGAGGGCTAACTATTGCAACTCAGAAAGAGAGAGAAAACTAGAAATGTGCATAGGTTTGGGTTGGGCACTAGTATAACCAGATGGATACAAACACTATAACATGGGCCTAAGGCACAGATTCTAGATAATGGAGCCCTTATGAATACATTTCCTCTGACAAGAGGCACACGTCAGGGCTGCCCCGTGTCGCCAATGCTGTATGTGATATCACTAGAGCCTTTTGACAGCTGTACTCGGGGTGCATGCAAATATACAAGGTCTCATGGTGGGAGGCACCCATCATACAATATTGTTCTTTGCTGATGACCTAATCCTTTACGTCAGGGACCCCAGAACGAGTATCCCAGAGGTGCATGGCCTTTTAGTGAATATGGCAGCCTGGCTGGGGATAAGATAAAGTGGATGAAAAGCACAGTTCTCATTCTGGGAAACAAATCTATTTCATTCTTTGAAAACAGCCCACTGAAGTTAAAAATAGTTCAGTCACTAAAATATCTTGGTATTCATGTCACTAGCCATATTTCTAAGTTATACAAAGCAAATTATCTTTTATTATTGACAGCTATTAAAAGAATTTTGATAGATGGAATACACTGCCCCTTAGTCCTATAGATGATGTGAATACTATAAAAAAGTGTCTGTTTCTAAAATGTTTATACCTGTTCTAGACACTACCTATTAAGATGCCAGAGAGATTCTTTAATGAACTTATCAGCATCCTGCACTACTTTGTTTGGAGTGGGAAACACACCAGAATAAAAGAACCACTCTGCAATTACCAATAAATGGGAAGGGGGGAAGGTATCTCTACTTCATAATAAATATTACTATTGGAAGGCCAAATCAACCCCGCCTGATGGTCTTGGAGGCAGGGATGGACAGGAACCCAGATGGCTTGGGCTGGGGATGAAAGCTGACACAGGTAGATTACTGGAGAATGTACTTTCCACCTCTCTGCTAGGGAAAACTGCTAATGTTGGAACAAACCCCTTCCTCATAAATACTCTGCAAATCTGGAACAAGGTACATACGGTAATTAACCACAGGATTATCCTATCTCCATATGCAGAGCTAGCAGGGTTAGTAAAAAATCAGCAAGGATATAAAGATTTTTCTTCATCAAGGGCTGTTAAGATGGAAAAGCAGTGGAAAAGGGAAATTGTTTAACCGGGAGAGGCACACTAAGCTGAAGCTTGATTTCAGGTGCGACCTAGGAGCACAAGAAAGTTAAGTGATTTGCTCCGGGTCACACAGTATGCAAGTAGGGGCTATGGGATTCAAATCCAGGTCTCTAGGTTTGCAGCTCAGAGCCTTAAACCACTGCACTATACTGTCGAGGGCCTGTATGGAGAAGGGCTGTTAAAATCATTTCAGGCTCTGTCAGTGGAAAACAGAATAGAACCTAGCGATTTTTTGCCTCCCTTAGAATTCACTCTTATATTGAAAAGTTGATGACCAGTTCCACTGTAGAGCTCAGGACTTCACCTGTAGAGAAGGTGTTGTATAGAGCATATCCAACTACTAAACTTCTGGTAGCATTTTATCACCTAGTATTGGGCACAATACCAACATTGGTAGGTGGAGCTAGAGCTGCATGGGGTAAGGATCTTGATATGTACATGACTGACGAAATCTGGGCTAAAGCTATCAGGCATGTCCCACTCGTGTTCTAAATCAAATAGACTTTGGTGACTGTAGCTAAAATTCCTGTAAAGAGCTTATTACACACCAGAGATATTCAGTAAATTTAATCCAGAAAAGAATAACACCTGCCCTCAGTGCAAGACAGATGAAGGGAACTTCCTGCATATGACCTTATTGTGTGCTAAGATAGCACACTTTTGGCATGAAATCCATGAAATCATGGAAAGAGTCCTGCAATGGTAGTTTACTCACCTGGTAAAGGTGATTGCACGAGAATCACCTTATAGCATCCCTGACCAATATCAACTGGGTTATGTCCACCTGATAGGATAATAATGCACATGTGACCAGATGTCAAGCTACAAGGTAAGGGCGCTAGCTGCACATTCGAGCAGACTTGATAGACCGTGTGGCTTGTTTCTGCTGGCAGATTCATATGTTTGTATATCTTGAAACCTGATCCACATAGTCTTACCTCTTGGCTGGTGGAGTCCAGTTTAAATTTTCCCAAGCTGTATAGGATCTATGAAAAAACTGTGGTAGAAGTTATGGCATTGAACATATTCAAAACTCTGTACAACAACATAATATAGGTACTTTTATGGCTTTAAAAACTGCAGTCTACGGTATAAACAGCCCATGTGGCATGTTGATAGCAGAAGATCATTACTATAGTTCACCAATACAGGGCCGCAGACCCTCCATTACCCAAACTGTAGAATGCATAAGGCTGGCCTGGGGCTGCTCTAAGGTGATGCTCATGCAATCACCTTTACCAATTGAGTAAACTACCATTGCATATTGCATCACCTTGCAGCATCCTTGAACATTACCAATGGGGTTCTGAGAAGCAGTACAGGATGACCCAGGGAGGGAGCATTGGATAAAGGTCAATCTACCATGTTATGGCTGTTTTCAAAACTTTCCTGGCAAAGGCTGCTTTGTTGGCATTGTCAATGTCTAGTTTACAGTGTCTTGTAAATGTATGATTGTCAACTAAGTGGCCGCAACACATGTATCTATACTGTGGCATTACTGCACTCTGCCCATGAGGTAAGGACAGCCCTTGTGGAGTAGGCTTTGACTTTGGTTGGTGGCACAAAATGATTTTATAGGCCTCCATAGTGATCTTTTTATTCCAGGTAGCCAGTGAGGACCTTGCTGCCGTGTGTTCTTTCTTTGAACCACTAGGTACAACGATCTCTCTGATAGTCTAAAGTCTTTGGTGGAGTCCAGGTAAATTGTGACCACTCACTTTAGATCTGGTGGTTCAGTGTGGTCCTCTTGGTTGTGGTTTGAACTGTGAAAGGCTGGAAGCTCTAACATTTGAGCTGTGCAGAACGGGCTTAGCGCATTTGGTGTAAAAGATGAAACCATCTGTAGTGACACCCCATTGTTATGTATAATGAGGAACAGTTCTTTGTAGGACAGAGGACTCAGTTCACTAATGCACTGTGTGAAGCATATGTCGATCAGAAAAGCAGCTATGATAATGGCCCACTACATGTCAACTTGAACCCAGTTGCTCAAATGAGTGCACAGTGAGTGCATCTAGGACAGTGCTGAGCATGGAGCAGCAGCTTGCTTGGTCTTCAGGTTGATGTGATTAGCTACCTTTATAGGCATGTGGAATTTCTCCAAAAAGGGCCATATTTTTGGAGTTTAATGTACCCACCCTACACACACCTACATCATTTGAAAGCTTATTTTATGTATGTTTAGATGATGTATGATGTGGAGCTGTCAAGTGGAGTTGTAAGCCTGTAGACGAGGTTAAAAAATGGTACCCAAAATAAGAAAGTGTCATTTTTAGCACAGTTCCAGAAACACTGCAACATGACTATGACTCCAGTTTTTACTGTTAAAGTTAATTTCAATGCCTTAATATGTGTTTATTGATCAAAGCTATCAAATGACAATGTATTCTCTGGCAGCTCATTCCTTGCTGACACCACCCTTTCTGTGAAGAAGTGTTTCCTCACATCCCTCCTATATCTTCTCCCAACCAGCTTCAGGCTATGTCTCCTGGTGGTGGTGTTTTCTCTCTTGGTGAAGAGATCATCACACTCTACTTTGTTTACTCATTTCAGGTACCTGACGGTCTCTATCATATCCCCCCCACTGCCTCCTCTCCTCCAATGAGTATGTCCTCAGGGCTCACAACCTCTCCTTGTATGACTTGTCCTGTTGTCCTCTGATCATTTTAGTCACCCTCCTCTGCACCCCTTCCAGCAATTTAATGTCTTTCTTTAAGTATGGGTGCCCATACCTCACTCCATATTCCAAGTGAGGCCTTAGCAGTAATGCAGGCAAAGGCTCAAACCGAGGAAACACTAGCACAAACAGTAAAAGAAGGTGACAAGACTTTCTATGGATACATTAGTGAAAGGAGAAAGTCCAGAGTGGGTATTTTTAAGATCAAAGGGGATAAGGGGGTATGTGAGGAGGAGGACTATGTAAAAGCATCTCTCCTAAATAGATACTTCTGCTCAGTATTTACTGAGGAGAAGGTAGAGCAGGGCCCGCAGCTCAGCAGCATGGACACAGGGGGAAGGGAGGTGTGCACTAGTCCTTCACAAAAGAAAGGGTCCTACAAGAGCTCAATAAGCTGGACAAGGCAATGGGACCTGATGGCATACATCCCAGGGTACTAAAGGAGCTAAGGGTGGAACTAACAGAGCCATTATCAGAACTATTTAGTGAGTCTCTGAGCAAAGGAGAGGTCCCAGAAGACTGGAGAAGGGCTCATGTGATCCCACTCCACAAGAGGGGTAGCAGTGAGGAGGCAGGGAACTACAGACCGTCAGTCTTACCTCAGTAGTGGGCAAGATTATGGAGGCACTCCTTAAGGAAAGGATAGTGCAGCACTTGAATCCATAGGAACACATGATCCAAGACAGCATGGGTTTACAAAAGGAAGGTCCTGTCAAACTAATCTCATAGATTTCTTTGACTGGGTAACCAGAGTGGTGGACCAAGGGGGAGCAATTGATGTCACCTACCTTGACTTCAGCAAAGCTTTCGATACTGTTCCACATAGAAGATTGATTAGTAAGTTGGGTAGGCTCAAGGTGAGTCAGAAGTTGGTCAACTGGGTGGCAAACTGGTTGACAGGCAGAAAATAGAGAGTGGTGGTAAATGGTATACAGTCAGAAGAGATGCAAGTCACAAGTGGGGTACCTCAGGGATCAGTCCTGGGGCCAGCCCTCTTCAATATCTTCATCAGTGACATTGCAGATGGACTGGAGAGTAAGGGTTGTCTGTTTGCAGATAGCACCAAGATCTGCAACAGAGTAGATGATCCAGATGGTCTGGGCAGAATGAGAAGAGATCTGGATAAACTTGCAAAATGGTCAGAAGAATGGCAACTGGATTTTAATGCAAAGAAGTGCAAGATCATGCACATAGGGAAGAGAAACCGTGAAGCCACCTATAGGTTGGGAGGGGAGTTGCTGGCAGTCACAAGGGAAGAAAGAGACTTAGGCATCATCATCACTGATGACCTGAAATAATTTAAGCAGACCAATAAAGCAGTAGGTAAGGCTAGGGGGATGTTGGGGTGTATTAGTAGGGGTATCGCAAGTCAGAATAGGGAGGTAATAATCCCTCTTTACAAGACACTGGTTAGGCCTCATCTGGAGTACTGAGTGCAGTACTGGAGACCACACCTTCACAAGGACATTAACCAAATTGAGGCAGTCCGGAGAAGGGCAGCCAAAATGGTGCAGGGACTGCATCAGAAAACATATGAGGACAGATTAATGGAGCTCAATATGTATACCCTAGAGCAAAGGAGGGAGAGAGGTGATATGATTGAAACATTGAAACACCTTAAGGGCATTAACAAGGTGAAAGAGTCTAACATGTTTCAATATAAGAAAAATAGCAGGACACGAGGACACATCATGAGATTAGAGGGAGGCCGATTAAGGGGTAACGTGAGGAAGTTCTTTCTCACAGAAAGGGTGGTGGATGCATGGAATGGCCTACCTCAGGAAGTGGTTGATATGAATACAGTGCAGGGCTTCAAACAGGCATGGGATAGGCATAAGGGAGCAATACAGATGAGTATGAATAGATAGGCCATTGACAGAGCAAAGTCCGATGGCACATTCATAAGGTAGAAAAAGAAATGGGCAGACTGGATGGGCCTTGCAGTCCTTATTTGCCATCAGCTTCTATGTTTCTATGTTTCTATCTGTATAATGGAAGGATAACCTCGCTGTGTCTGCTACTGATTCCCCTTGCGATGCATCACAGCATCCTATTCGCCTTTGCCACCGCCTTTCTGCATTGTGCGGACTGCTTCAGATCATTATTAATTACTAACCCCAGGTCTTTTTCTTCTTCTTCTGACTCCGCTACCTGTACTTTCCCTATGTAGTACTCTGTTCTTGGGTTTCTTGCCCCAGTGTACATCACCTTGCACTTTTTGGCATTGAATCTCAACTGCCACATCCCTGACCATTTCTCCAGTTTGGCTAGATCCTCCCTTAACTCTTTTATCCTCTCCTGGGTGTCCACCCTCTCACAGAGCTTGGTATCATCAGCAAATAGACACATTTTGCCCTGAATGCCCTCCCCAATGTCGCTTATAAATATATTAAACAATACTGGGCTCAAAACTGACCCCATGGGACCCCGCTGGTGACCCCTTTTGTAATGTCCCGATTCAGTCCATAAAAATTTTATTTAAATTGTTTAATATATTTAAGTTCCCATGTCCTTCTGTCATGGGAACTTAAATATATTAAACAATTTAAATCAAATTTTAAGTGGACTGAATAGAGATTGGATTTATGACACACTGTGGTAAATTGTAATTCTTTTGCTACTTGTTATCTTGTTATCCATAGTTTTTTCTCTCTTCATTTGTGTTCCTGCCTATTTTCCTGCCTCTCTTACATTTTCCTTTTAGCCTAGTCCTACCCAGCCCCTCCCCATCTCACACTTCACTGTGTATACTTACCTACCACTTTGTTTATCCAGGCCTTTCATGTTTCGTGTAATTTCATTTCTTCTAGGCTTCCTTTTATTTCTTAACATTTCCTACCTCCTACCCTTCCTGCTAACATCTTGCATCTTTCTTGTCTGTATTCCTGTCTTGTCACCTTTTTAGCATCCTTTTATTTTCAGATGCCCTGTTCCTTTTTAGCTCCCCTTTCAGTTCTTCTCATACATCCTTTGTTTTTCACTTTGTAACTTTTATAGACTCTTACCTCAGGGCTTAATTAATTTGTGTTCCTTTTCTTCTCTTCTGAGCTTCACCTTAACTACCATTCTACCCTTCCTGTAATTCTCTTCTACTGTTTTCATACAGTGCTCCATAGTTTATATAAATACTGCTTATGTTGTTTAGTTTGTCATTCATCTGAAGAATGGACCCGTGAGGCCTCTGAAGCTTGTGTAGAATTCCATCTTTGTACAAGACTCTTGCTGGTCCAATAAACGGTATCAAACCTTCCAGGGTATTGGATTAAAAGACTCTCCACAAACTTTGAAAAATGTGTTATTTGTCAAGAAAATCAACAGAATGCAAACCTGTCAAAAGTCACCAGTGCTGGACCGAGTTCTGTGATGCTAGCAGCAGAAGCCATGAGAGATTAATTGTACTGGTGGCCACTGGATGAGTTTTCTAGTTTACATGATATGCCACCAATACTCTATCACAGGGGTTGCTTTCAGAAATACACAAGCAAGTCAAATTTGGCACATATCAGAGTTGTGTTCAACCCAGGAAAGAAAACAGACTCTCAATTTGATCAGACAGCATCATGTTCACCTGCTTCTATAGCCACCAGAGCAAGCACGTCCTCTAGCGATTGGTCCTTTGCATTGTTTACTTGAGAAAAACAAACAAGGAAGACACGAATCTTCATAAAATTGACAAATTTGAGAAAGCAACCAATCTAAGGGAGGCAGCACTTCAAAGAGGAGATGATGACGTGTAGAATATCTGAGGAAGACTTGATTGCTAAGGATGCAGTTTATTACTCAACATGCCTTTCTTCCAACTTGTTTAAAACAAATCTGAAAGCAATACCATCTAGTTTCACTGCAATAATACAGTCACCTTATGATATTGCATTTCAGCAGTTGATTGAAGAGATAGAGAATGATCTTATGTAAAAGAAGGCTCTTCTCCTGTCCAAGCTGCTACAAAGATACACAGCCCTACTTCCCTCAGATGTAGTAACTGAAAGCTATTCCAGCAGCAAATTACAGGCAAGATTAGAAAAACACTGTGGTTCTGTAATTTCATTCCATGCACAGCATGGACAAGGCAAGTCTACCATTGTTCTATGCAGCGCAATAACATTAGCTGCTGCTATCCAAGCTGTTAGTAATCTGAAGCAGGAACTTAAGTCATCCAAATGTTTTATGGATTGTCTTCTGGCAAGTGAGCCTGATGAACAGCTTTCAAATGAACAAGTGGTTTTGTATAACGCCTCTTCAATCCTCTGGTCTGAAATAGCAAAATTGAAACCCTCAGAATATTATCCAAAGCCAGGGGATTGTAGTTTATAGAGATCAGCTACTTTTGTGCCCCAATTGGTGCAGGAGTTTGTCCTTTGGTTGATAGATAAAGAGGCATATAATTCAGCCAGCAATGAATATCATCCTTTAGAAGACATTCAAAGAAGGTGCACTCTCAGTTGCGGAGTGTATAATATTTAACAGTTCCAAAATGATCATACCAATGCACATAAGCCTTGCTGCACAGCTACACCATGAGTTTGGGTCTCACAATTTAATTGACATACTACACCTTCATGGATTCTGCATCAGTTATGAGCTGAGTCAGTTCATGACTAGTGCTGCAAAAACTCAAGTAGAAGGTCTCCAAGGAGGTGTGTTAATTCCAAAATGAATTGTACCACTTCATGCTGGTGGAAATCTCATCCATGAAGGAGGTGATAATATAGACATCAACATAGAGACCATTGATGGAAAGAATACTTTCCATTCAATGGCTAGAGTTGCATGTCAAGAACAGTCTGCAGAAAGTCCATCATCACAAGAAATATCACTGAAGCGTGGGAAAGAAAAGTCACTTACTCTCCTCGGGTAATCAGAGTCTCTTATGCAGTGTGCAGCATTTGAAAAACCTAAAACATGACCACAACTGACTCACCATGAAAAGGTACTTGAGAAAATAAACTCCTGTCACCTACAAGTAAAAGCTGTCTGAGATCTCTCCTGGTGTCTTTTTAAGACTACTACCTCATGAAGTCCTACCAATACCACATGACATTGATATTGTTCACTCTGATGATTCCATTTTGGACTGGTTTCAACCACAAGCTTGTCACAAAGAAGAGCACCTATACAGCAGTTGCATATGCACATATTGTGGATGCCAAACCGGCTGACATGGCCACAGTCTATTTTACAATGCTGAAATGTAAGGAAATGTCAGCAGCTCTAGGCCAGTGGCATACTTTCAGACCATGGATCAGCAGCTGTAAGCTGTTGCTCAGCAAGCAAAATGGACTCTTCCAAATGAACTTGATACCAATGTGATTCACCTGGATGTTTTTCACACCCTGTGTTGTTTAATTGCATGTATTGGGAAATTTTGGGGAGACGCAGGATTGCTAGACCATCTTGCTACTTCTGATGTGTATGCAGCTTGTATTGCAGATCAAATGCTTGCTGTAAGCAATTCAACCATTCTCTACATGGCTTGACTCTAGAATTTGAGGCACTGAGTGCTCTGAAACTTTCTTTATTTGTTAAATGGTATGAATAGGGAGGAGGTACTCCTGGACTTCCAGTATTTGTCTGGCAAATGTTGGCTGACACTGAAAAGGTGTTTGAGTCTGAAGACATTGAGTCCTTACAACATGTCATTAAAGAGCTTGATGATGCTCTAACATAGCATATGCTACCACTACTGGAGGAATTTCAGACATGGGGGTATGCCCAGTCTCCTATATTCAAGTTCTGGGATCATTTTCTCCAGGTTATGCAGATACTACTTCTAAATGGCCATGCAGAGTGAGAGGGTGATTGGAAACTTCACCTATACTCACAGTTGTGCCCTGCTTCCATACTTCTTTGCTGCAGACAGGCCCAACTATGCCAGGTGGATTCCAATCTATATTCTTGATATGCTAAATCTCCCTGAAGATGTACACAGTGCCTTTGAATCTGGGGAATTTATTGTGCGTCAGACTCCTGGTTCTTTCAGTGGAATTTGGAGCGACATGGAAATAGAGAAAACTGTCATCAAAGACTCAAAGGGCAGCAGTGGGATTGTAGGACTGACAAGAAAGAAGCCAGCCCTTGTCAGATGGACTCTCAAAGGATGTGTCCTGAGTGAATTTGCAAACGTTGTGAGAGAAAGAAGTGGCCTATCAACAAGTAGTGAAGACAAAGTCCACAAACTAGTCCTTACCTCTGCACTGAAAAGGGATGAAGAGCATGTTACATCCCTTACCAACCATGTCATCAACAATATGACAAACCCATTTAATCCTAAATCACATCCAGAGGTGCTTATCAACATATCTACTGGACTGCATGTAACATCTGATGTACAAGAGTCTCTACTGAAAATAGCAGATATTGGTGAAGAACAGATGGAGAGCACTTGATTCAGATGGGAAATGTAGCTTCTTCAGCCCCGTCAAGAAATCTGGCATCAAAACATTTGCTGACATGGCCAAGATGACCAAATTTAAGCCTGGCAAAGGAGGGACAATCACAGCAGCTATCAGTCCAGAAATTTTCAGCAGAACCTTTTCCTTAGCAAGATGCAGAGATGATGTTTCAATGGCAACTGTTCTTAGTGACCCAATAGGACCTGTGCCTATGCCCCACTTCCATGCTGATGGAACAATGAGAAAAACAGACAAAGCTGAATTAGGGCATCAGCTGGAAGCTCAAGCTGAAAGCATCCATGAGCTATGAGGATGAAACAATGAAACCACAGTGTACATCAGAGATGCCATGGCTGTCATTCAAATGATGACTGGAGACAAATTCCACACATTCGATGAATTGGCTGCTGAGTACTTGAGGCAGGTCCTAAAAGGATTTGACAAAGTTAATTCTGTTATCAAAGTCTTTGACAGATATGACAACAGTAACTCTGTAAAAAATGCAGAAAGACAGCGCCAGACAAGATCTAAGGTTGGAGGCAAGCGATATCAGGTGATTGGTAGATGCCCTGTGCCTCCATGGAAAAAGTTTCTAAACGTAATATCCAACAAGCAGTCACTTGCAAAATTCCTCTGTAAATACATGGTTCAAAATGCACCTTTAAGTGCAGGAGCACACCCAACACAAACACTTATTCTTGCTGGAGGCTTTTCCAATGATGGAGAATTAACAAAGTCCATCACAAGTAGAGGTGTTGAAGAAGCCCATGACTTATATAGTACTCAAGAGGAAGCGGACACAAGGATGCTTCTGCATGCTGTATGTGCCAATATGACTTTTGGGTCTCTTAGTGTCAAAGGAACCATAGCAATTAGGTCACCTGATAAAGATGTTTTGATCCTTGCTGTTCACTACTTTCCAAACATGGAACACATAGATAACCCATGGATAGAAACAGGCACCATTACCAGCACAACTGACCAACTTCACTTCATACCTGTGCATGCAATTTGTGATGTACTTACTCCTGACTTCTGCAACATACTTCCTGCTGTACACGCATTAACAGGATGTGACTCTATGTCACCCTTATTTGGTATTGGGTAAAAAAAAAATCTGTGTTTAATGTTGTCAAAACAAAAGGAGCTTAGCGCTTCACAGATCTTGCCAAATTGGAAGAGAGTGATGAACAAGCCACAATTTCTGCAGCAAGAAAGTTAGTAGCAGTGCTGTATGACCAGAGCAAGAAAGAAAAGGAGACCCACAGAGACCGGAATTGCTTGTTCCTCAATCTAGTCATCAAAAAGGACAAGTCACTGGCCAAATTCCCACCATGTGAAGACAGTTTTGAAGAGCATGTCAAAAGATCATCTTGGCAAACAAAGATTTGGGTTTCTTTGCACATAGGTAAATCAGATATTGGATCACCATTGCAACATGGATGGAAACATGTGGCTGATGAACTACTTCCTGTATTCTTCAAGGGCCCAATGGCATCCGAGCATCTACAAGACCCTATTCATGCCTGTACCAGTACAGGTCACTGCACAATCAACTGTGTCTGTAGTCAGAACAATCTTGCCTGCACAGAACTGTGTACATGTCAAGGCAATAAAGACTGTGGTAACCCACACATTCTCGATAGAGATCATGATGATGAACAAGATGATGATAATGTTATTGACTAGAAATGTCACCAGCACTATTACATTTCAATGATACCTGTACAAATGTATTATTAGACTTTGACTTTCCCTTTAGATTGCTGTTGTGATGCTTTTTGTCACAAATAAATTCTATTTTATGTCTTGAAATAATACATAGCATCATTAAACTAACAGAAATGAATGCAAATATTTCAAACTGGTCATTCTAACTTGTTGAGGGTGTCATTGTTTAGCCCCATTTCTATGGTAACAGCACCACTTGACAGCTCCAGATCATACCTCATCTTAAAATAGACATAATAAGCTTCCAAATGATATATGATGTGCATGTGTGCAGAGAGGGTACATTAAGTCGACCAAATCAGTGGTGTCTGCCACTTGCCTATTAATGGAAAGGAAGGGGGAGGGAGAAAGAACTGTAGACCGGCACGGTCTACGATAATAGTGTAGGTAAAGAGAAATGAGTAGACTGGATGGGCCAAGTGGATCTTATCTGCCATCAAATTCTATGTTTCTATGTTTTTGGTGGTATTGGGGCTATTGTTTTTTTGCGTATCAGTTTGTCAATTGTAGCTTTGAGAGCTTATATTTTTTCTGGTTGCTGTGACACTGGGTAGACCACTAGCCTGTTTGAGATGGGGTTTTCTTTGAATTCTGTGGTGTATCCTAGTTATACAACTTCTTTTATCCATTTGTACATTGTTGTCTTTCTTCACTGGTATGGTGGATCGTCTACAAGTTTTCCTGATAGTGGATATTATAGTGATAGCTTAGGGTAGTTATACGTAACTTGATTTCCCTTGCAATGAGAAGCTGGTGAAGTGGCCTCTCTGTCCCCTTCCCCTGGCTGTGCCTCGGCCACTGTTTGAAAAGTAGACCAGCTTGAAATTGTGGGATCTGCCCTGGAAAAAGGAATAGTTGTGCCTTCTACAAACATATGAACATACGAAATTTGCCAGCAGATAAAGGCCTAGAGGTCTATCAAGTCTACTCAAATGTGCAGCTAGCACCCCTTATTCTGCAGCTGCCCTTCCCTTCCACCCTTCCCCTTCATTAACCCTCCCCTTTGTCCTGTCCCATCCCCTTTTGAAGCAGTCCACTGTTCTACTGCATACCACTTCTGCAGGTAATGCATTCCACCCAGCCACCACCCTCTCTGTAAAAAAGTGTCTCCTCATCTCCCTCCTGAACCTTCCTCCCTCCAGTTTCATATCATGGCCCCTGGTGGCCCTCCCTTCCCTTACTTTGAACAGTCACTCTGTACCCGTCTTGTTTATTCCTTTCATGTATTTAAAGGTTTCAATCATGTCACCCCTGTCCCTCCTCTCCTCCAGTGAGTACATGTTCAACTCCTTCAACCTCCTCTCATATGATAAGTCCCCCAGCCCCTTGATCATCTTTGTCACCCTGCGCTACACCCCCTCCAGTAACTTAATGTCCCTCTTCAGATATGGCGCCAGTACTGCATGCAGTACTCCAGGTGTGGTCTAACTAATGACCTATACAGTGGCAGAATCACCTCCTCCCTCCTCGAGGATATACCCCTTGCAATACAACCCAGCATTTTGTTGGCCTTTGCAGCTGCCTTCCTACATTGTGCTGAGTTGTTCATTGACCCTGTAATGAGCACACCCAGGTCCTCCTCCTCCTCTGTCTGGGCTAGCTGCCCCCATTCTGTCTTGTCTGCACCTGTTGAGACAAAATCTACCATGAAAGGAGGGGAGGTATGAGTTGTGTGCTGACTTGTCCTGATCCAGACTCTTTCTGTCCTCTTTATGTTTGATGAATATCTCTAACCCCTCTCTGAAAATCAAATTCCCTTTGAATGGAGCATGCTGAGCATGGCCTTTGAGCCTATGACAGCATTTCATAGCTTCAACCACAGAAGTCTTTTTGTTCAATTGGAGATGGCTGCCAACCTCGTTGGCATTCTTAGGGTGTCCATGGACACATCTGCTATGTATTTAGTCATCTGGATAGCATACTCAGTGAGGTCCACTTGTTTGGATTCCAGGTCTAGGGAAGTGACTAGCTCCTCTAGCCATGTAAGTAATGCCATGGAAGTATAAATTGTGGCAGTCGTTGCCCTGCAGACCAGACCAGCCATCTCAAAGTTTTTCTTCATGAGTTCTTCTGTCTTGTCAGTAGGCTCCTTCAATAGGGCTGTACTGTCTGTTGTAAGTACTATCTCTTGACTTAATGCAGCCACCTGGGAGTCCACCACTAGCAGGTACATTATGTTTTTTTGACATTCTCTTGAGTAGGGTAAAATCTGTTGAACGTCTTTCTCTCAGGGTCTGATGAGTCCTATTCTTTTGCCTTGACCTCTGAGACGGAATTGCATATGGGAAAGAACGTGTCCTTCATTTATTTTGCAGGGATAAGGGGATTTAGTTTAGACTGTTGTGGTGGTTGCAGGGATTCAAATCCCATGGACTCTTCAGCTGATCTCAGCAGTCCTGGTAGTGTGTTGACTGTTGTGAGCTTCTTTGTAAGCACTAGCTTGCCTTTCTTGACACTCTGTTCTTCTTCTTCTCCAGACTCATTGTCTTTTTGATTGTTCTCTGTGGTTGTGCCAGATATGTTGTTCTCCACGTTACAATCTTTTGGGGGATCTGGGCATTCTTTTGGAGTTGTTTTTGTCTGTTGATCCGTGGTTTTGTCCAATGTTGTGGATGTTCTCGGAGTCACCCCAGCACCTTCTGTTGCAGATTTTGGAGCTGATTTGGACATCTCTTCCATTCATTCGAGCATGTGGAGCATTATGGCCTGCTGCAATCTTGATGAAACTGGCTATGCTTGAATTGAGCTCTTCCAGGGAGAAATGCTGGGAATCTGTTTTGTTCTATTTCTATTTCCCATTTGCTGGTAATGTCCATATTTTCTTGTTGCTTGGAACATGTCAGACACAACTGCCCTGTCTAAGAGTTCAGCAGGGTAATGTTTCATAATTTGCATTTTCTCATCTTCACCATTGTTGTAGACCTACAGGTCACAAGAAGAGAAAGGATGCTACTTAAAGTAGGATCTTTCCCTGTCACATTCAGCTTGGTACATTTCTTTCTTTCCTTCTGATACGCCTATAACACACTACATGTGGAGTGGAGTGCGAAATGCTGTGCAGCTTCTCACGATTGATTCTCTGTGAAAGTGAGTTAACTGGCCAAGGAAACACTTTATAGTTTGAGTGGGACAGAGGTGAGTAACAGAGATCAGGGGCATGACATACTGCATCATGATAGAGCACTGGCTGGAAAAGGGAACCATATTTTTTAACACTATTCCTCCAAAAACATGTACAGTGAAGCTTGTCAGGATGAAACCTAATTCTGCAGCATTTGCAGCTCTCTGCAGCATGTTGCAGCATAGTTACTGTGACAAACAACGTAATTTAAATGGCAAATAGCCCCTTTTGTCATGAAGAAAACTGTGACATTCACTTCATCCTGGCAGTGTCACAGTTTCCTGCTTGACAAAACAGATTAATTTCCATTGAAATTACAATGTTTACTGTAGTAACTCTGCTGCAGCATACTGCAGAATGCTGTACAAGTGGGTTTCATCCTGGTGAGCTTCACTGTATCTGTATGATCATCATGTTGTCAGTTGCTACTAGTGGAGAGTTATCTGAATGGCCATCTACTAGTTGATGTACCAGATAAAAGAATCAGAGAATTAAAGGAAATGGTTACTAACAAATTTTAAAGGGCAGACTGGGCAGGCCAAGCGGTCCTTATCGGCCATCAAATTTTATGTTTCTATGAATTGCAAGAAAACCCACTGATTTCCTAATAATGCCTAAAGCCTTGAGTAATCGGAGCAGCCACTGGTGCTTAAAATGGCCACTGCTGTGAGCATATTTGCACCCATGATGTCAGAGCTCTCATGTACATGCATCTGCTCTTCTGCCCTTCACTAAGATGGCAGATTCAGAATGAAGTAGTGTGCATGCATGGACAGGTTTGTGTCACTCATGCATGTGTGGATTGCCTCTGATCTCTGGCTGGAGAAGAAGGAGGAGGAGGAAGCAGATGTGCTAAACATGGGGGGCAGGATTTTCAAAGGCTTAAACAGACATAAGCCCTGGGTGCACTGATGATATTGCGCATGTGGCTTGTGGCAATCTAATGGGAGTTTCTATCCTGTGCGGCAATTGCCACAAGTCAGACCAACTTTTTCAGGTCTAACTTGTGGCTGTCTGGGGGCCTTTTTTATGGAGCTTGTGCCAGATATTTGGTGCCTGTTGCCATAAATCTCGAAAACTGTTGCAACTGCACCCAAGATTGCAAACTCAGGCACAGTTGTGGCAAAGGGGTTGGTGCACTGCCAGAACCAAGTGTTGTAGCACAGTTTTGAAAATCCTGCTCAGGCTCTTTAGTCCTCAGAATTTTTGTGGTACAGTAGAGGGGTGAGTATTCGGGAGAATGAGGAGACTCGGTTCCCCTCAAGTTTCAGTGGATTGAGTGCAGAGGCAGTGGCAGGGACATCATTGCAGAGAAACATTAATGGCAGTGCTCCATGACACAAAAAACAAACAATATAGCTAGCTGCAATGACAGAAAACACATTCATGGGGACTTAGTGAGCAGTGCTGGTGTAGGGGTCAGACCCACTTGCAAGGGAGTCCGTTGTGTGCTGCTGTCATCAAGGGATTGCTTGCATGGGGTCCCAAGATATGCAAATAATATTTATATTAACTCATTACCTCCAATAGCTCCATATGAAGTCCGAACTATCCATTGTTTACCTGACACAAAATGGCTACCCAGGAGGTAATGAGTTAAACGTTTGTCTCACTGTTTGTGTAAGCTGAAGCCACTTGGAAGGGGCTTCAGTACATAAGAAGATCTCGCAGCCTCGGTGGTTGCAAGGGCCATTGTGCATCCTGCCCTCCCCCCAAGATGAACCCCCGCTGCGCTTCCCTGGTGATACAATTCAGCCTCGGTGGTCGCGAGGGCCATCATGCATCCTGCCTTCCCCAAAGATGGACCCCCACTGCGCTTCCTCGGTGATACAGTTCAGCCTCAGTAGTCACGAGGGTCATCATGCATCCTGTCCTCCCCCAAGATGGACCCCTGCTGCGCTTCCCCGGTGATACAATTCAACCTCGGTGGTCACGAGGGCCATCGTACATCCTGCCTTCCCCCAAGATGGACCCTCTGCACTTCCCCAGTGATGCAATTCAACCTCGGTGGTCACGAGGGCCATCGTGCATCCTGCCCTCCTCCAAGATGGACCCCCGCTGCACTTCCCCGGTGATGCAATTCAGCCTCAGTGGTTGCGAGGGCCATTGTGCTTCCTACCCTCCCCCAAGACGGACCCCAGCTATGCTTCCCTGGTGATACAATTCAGGTATGATGCAGTGTCACACAGTGAGCCAGCTATTTCAACTGTGTGTGTGTGAGGACAGTGGACTGAGTTCTTGGTGCAATTTTTAAAAGTGTCCTTTAAGACCAGTCGGCAGAGTAATGCAGATAGTTTATTTGCTCAAGCCTTTTTCTACTATCTGCAGTGTTTTAAACACCTTTTACTGGAAGTTTTAATTCATATTAATTTTGTCTGCCCTGTGATCCTAAGGGTTAACTAGTCTTATTTCAGGGAGCCTAATGTGCCCTCACAGTGCTCGACATGTAATTACTTTAAATCTTGTAACTGTGGGCTATCAAATGCTAGGGAGCTCTGTAGCCAAATGCTAGAAATGAAATATTTACCTTTGTACTGTTTAGTTGCACTAGAGCTCTGTTATGACTAATGTAGAAACAAATGTTTTAAACTCTGTAAGTGTTGGGCTAGCCTGATTCCCCTTTACCATGGGCGTTTTAAAAAAATTAAGCTTGTGCACCAATACCCTGCAGAAACTGATACAAGGACAGATGCTAGCAAATTCAAATTAACTCCTTTGCTCCTCCTCCTCCTCCTGCCTACCTGATATTTAACTCAGCTCTGTTTTTCTTTTCTTTGCAGCCTTGGTGGTTGTGAGGGCCATCATGCATCTTGCGCTCCTCCAAGATGGACCCCCGCTGTGCTTTCCCAGTGATACAATTCAGGTACACTGCAGTGCTGCACAGTGAGTCAGCTATTTCAACTGCATGTGTGAGGACTTCGCCGGTGCTATGTGTCGGCTGCCCCATCATCTCCACCACCACCCTAGGTGAGCTGAGTGTTATATAGGCTGTGTCACATGCAAAAAATGACCTCTCAGCCCACTTTCCTATCAGCGGATTATTTGCTCTCACCACTAGTGGCCACCCTAACTCATTCTCAACTACCTTACCCAGCAAACAATATGTTGCCTCGGTATCTTTCAATAATATGCCTGCTAACATCCCTAGCCTTCCTTCCACCTTCCACCCACCCTCTACCACAGCCTAACCCCCTTACAATATACTCCGGAAAAGATCCTCCTCCCCATCACACCACCACCTCCCTAGGGCAGCCACATCAATGTCCTCTGAACAACTAGGATTTCAGAGCTTCCATCCTGCTGCCCTCCTTTCACACTGGACTGACAGTAATAAATATCACCACAATAAGCAGATTTCGGCTAACCTCCCAGCAACCTCCTGCCCTCCATAAGCCCCAATGGGCCTTGCTGAAAACTAAACAGCTGCTAATGCTACTGCTTCTCCTGGTCAGGGATGTAGAGCTAAACCCAGGTCCAACCCACCCCATTCCCTCCCATTCTCTCAAACTACCACAGAGTCTCAGAATAATGCAACTAAACATCTGCAGCATTCTGAACAAACTTACAGCATTGCAACCAAGTGTCCTATTGCTGCGTCCTGACATTCTGATTATCTCTGAGACTTGGCTGAAGCCCCACAACCTGGACTCAGAAGTATCTATCCCAGGCTACTCCCATTCTCTCAAACTACCAAAGAGTCTCAGAATAATGCAACTAAACATCTGCAGCATCCTGAACAAACTTACAGCATTACAACCAAGTGTCCTATTGCTGCGTCCTGACATTCTGATTATCTCTGAGACTTGGCTGAAGTCCCACAACCTGGACTCAGAAGTATCTATCCCAGGCTACTCCCCAATTCGGCAAGACCATCTGGGCAGAAAAAGGAGTGGAGGCATTGCCATGTTCATCTCCTCTAAGCTCCAGTTCACCCCTGTCCTACTCTCCATGCACATGCTATCCATAGACTCCCTGCTAATCAAACTCTCACTCCCATGCTCAATCTCACTATATGCAGCAGGGTTCTACTATGCCCTGACACCCCTCTGCCTGTTGTGCTGGACCACCTGGGCACCCTAAAGGTGATCACAGAGGGGGGGTGAGCTACATATCCTTGGGGATTTCAATTTTAATTGGCTCTGCATTGCAAGCTCTAAGCTGCATAGCCTAGTAAACACAATAAACATGGCCCAACAAGTATCTGAACCAACATGCCTAAACCACAAATCTCAGAATCACTCCCTATTGGACTGGGCTCTTACTTCACATCTCCATCGGATACTAGAGGCCAGACATCTTCTGGACTGTCTAAGTAATCACCACATGATCTATGTGGTAAGAAAAATCTTCAGGCTCAAAGCACCCCCCCCACGCACGCTGCTTACTAGGTCATATAAATCCCTCAACCTTGCTGCACTCTTAATGGACCTGTCTAATGTTGACTGGTCCTTCATCCCATGAGCATCCTCCACCAACTCAGCCCTAGAATTTTTCAAGTCCAGATTCCTCGCCATCTGGGACTACTATGCACCTCTCCAAAGGACTAGAGTAAGGGGTGCCCACCTGCCCTGGGTCACCACCAAAATCATAGATCAACTCTTCACCAGGGACCAGGCATGGAAAACTTACAAGGCAACTGGCATCCTAGCGGCACTTCAGATCTACCACACCCTTCAAAATTCCTGCACGAGGCTTGTCCAACAGGCCAAAGCTAACTACTTCAAAGTCTCCTTCCACTCAAATCTAAATCATGCAGCGAAGTTCTGGAAAACAATCAAATCACTCTGTTCCCCCCCTCGCCCAGCCACTCAACCTGGCCCTAAATGTAGCAGGCTCCATCGTCACTGAACCTGGTAAGTGGCCTCAGTTTTTAACACTTTTTTTACTAGCTGTGTTTCCTCAAGTATGTCCTCTCTACCTCACCACCCCGCGAGTCCACCCCCTCCCATCTATCCCACCTCCCCATCCTCCTGCTTCTCCTTTCACATAGTTACCCCATCCAAAGTGCTAAAAGCCCTGTGAGCACTCAATCCCTCTAAAGGTAAATGCCCCTCAGAACTGGACTCCAAAATGCTTCACCTGTCTGCCCGGGCCATCGCCACGCCTCTGGCTGTTCTCTTTAATTTCTCTTTCTCACTTGCTGAAATCCCATCTGACTGGAAACGTGCCACGGTCATCCCCCTCCATAAAGGAGGTGACCCCTTCTCCCCGGGCAACTATTGTCCTATCTCCCTTCTCCCCTTTCTGGACAAATTACAGGAGCATCTTGTTCTCTCCCAACTCTCCTCCTGGCTCGACTCCACCTCCTTCTTCACACCCTACCAGTCTGGATTTAGAAAGTCACACTCCACCATCACCTCACTTCTAAGGCTCACTGACACCATCCTCACTGGCATGGATAATGGGCACACTACCTCAGCTATTTTTGTCGACCGAGCAAAGGCCTTCAACACTGTCTCCCACACCCTTCTATTATCCAAACTCTCCCATCCCTCTCTCTTTGTAACTGCCACCAGCTGGTTCTACTCCTACCTGGTAGGTAGGTCACAGTCAGTAAGAATTGGCCCTGACACTTGTGCCCCCCTCCCTGTCACTACAGGGGTCCCACAAGGCTCGGTCCTTGGCCCAGTACTGTTCTCCATTTTTCTGAATGACCTGCCATCAGTCTGCCCACTTACATTCATTCACATGTGCACTGATGACACTGTACTGTATGCATCAGGTCCCTCCCCAGCTGAAGCGGCCTCCAGGCCCCAGCAGGATTTCAATGCTATGCAGCTGTGGTTTCGTTCAAACCAACATTTTATAAATCCCAAGATAATGGTCTCCCTAACCTTCAGCACGAGGCAGAGACTCTCCCAACTCCACCACCCCCACTTTCCACACCATCGATTGGACTCTCTTGGAGGCTTGCACCTCCTTCAGATACCTCAGAGTCTGGCTTGATCAGCACCTTGACTTTTCTACGTATAGTGACGTGATCCATAAGAAACTGCATTCCAAACTGGGTGCCTTATATCAAAACAGGGGCTACATCCCTCTGTCAACCCGCAAGGCAATTGTACAGAAAATGATCCTCCCCATGTTTGACTATGGGGATGTAGTCTACAGTGTCGCTCCTAAGTTCTCCCTAGCTAGACTAGACCCACTTTTCCATTCTTTCTGTTGTTTTGCTATGGACTTCCCTTCCACGACCCACCACTGTGCCATCTACAGGTCCCTAGACCTTCCTTCGCTCCAGGATCATAGACAGGCCCACTGCACCAGGACCACAGTGAAATTCTGAACTCAGTCCCTTCCCCACTACCTCGAGTTCGCCCTTTCAGTTCAACTCCAACCTGCGTACTCACTCAGGAATACAGATGTCCAGCTTCTCCATGTCCCACATATGACCACATCCAAAGGCCAAGCTGCCTTCACTTACCGCATGCCTAAAATATGGAATGCCTTGCCAGCAGCCATTTGGCACACTGACACCACTCTACAACTCAACTACCTCCTCAAGACTCATTTCTCCACCACCTGCACCTGCTTCTAGTACCTTGGAGGGGGCAGTATCTCCCACTCTCCAAATATTATTTTACCTGCGCTGCACAGTTACTCCGTCCTCTTGCTAGGTGCTCGCAGACCACTGTCAAGTTAGTATTGTAATTGTGATTGCCCTCTGTGCTACCATTAACTATTTGTACTAGTTTGGGCCTCTGGCTATTGTATTCTATGTTTTACTATGTAAATATCCTATGTAGAGCAAAATGTATAATCTGCCGCTCATGGTTTATGCTGATTTCCCATGCTTGTTGATCATAGTTACTGTAACCACTACAGTTATTGTATTATATTTCCATGTTATTATATTGTCTATTCTCCACTCCCCCACCCCCAGGACGCATCTGGAATCGAGCGGTACTCCGCTTAGTATGTCTTCCTGGTAAAACTTTTAAATAAATAAATAAATAATAGTAGAGGAGAGCTGGGGGGAGGGCTTGGCATCCTAGCTATTAAACAACCCACAACACTATGGAAGGTATTTCTCTGAGAAGTATTTCACCAGAAGGCATAAATAAGGCACAAATATACCCCTCTTTCTTGAGTGTCCCAAAGGACACTGTCATCCTCCAGGGAGGGAGGACTCTGTCCTCCACTGTGAGACTGTCACCTGAGCATCCACAGGTGGCCATGGAGCTGGAGATGGTCTTGGGAGGGGAGACATCATTGACGTTGGTGTGGGGACACACACGCAACTCAAATTTTATATACACCTTTGGTGTGGGATGCTTTTATAAACAACACAGTAATGTAGGATGAACTCCACTACACACAAGTTGTATTAGTCAAGCACACTAACACTTTTATTTGTCAGTAATTCCACACTAAAGCCTTGGGTGATAGTTTTGTAGCTGATGCCACTTCATCAGGCTCCATAAAGCAGTGTTGTATTCTAAATTAAAACATATAAAAGTTATATTAAGTACTACTCTTAGTTATAAATGTTCTATACATTTCTCGTGACTTTTCCTCCCCCACAACTCTGTTAGAATAAATATTCACCTTATACCTCCAGATACAGTAAATCTTCATAATACAACATTATTCGTGGTCCTAATAATTGTTTTTTTTATTTTGTGACTCTACATGCAAGCTATGGTATGGCATATATATTCAATTAGCATTTTTGTTGCTTTAAAAACATTTTTGATGATGTGAGTTGCTTCCTTGTGTTCATAGCAATTTGCAATTCACCTTTATACTGTGTGTACTTAAATAATAAGGCCACACATTCGTGACTCCATGTTGTTTTCCTGTTGTCTCTAAAGTCCTTATTACTCCATAATTCCACACTAAAGTAAAGATAGAGTAAGAAAAGTCATGTCAGCTTTACTTTACGCAAGGAAACAACTGACATTCTAAAAATATTTCTTACTCTGTCTTTACTTTAGTGTGGAATCATGGACTTCAGATAAAGTCTCTAAAGTCCTTAACATAAGGACTTTAGAGACAGCAGGAGAACAACATGGAGTCACAAATGTGTGGCCTTGTTATTTACGTAAAATACAGTAAGGAAACTCAGTAACATTACATATTTAGTAGTATTTAAGACCAAGAATATTATATAAAATGTAAACACAAAGGTTTGTAATGTCCCTTACTTGCAGGAGGATCATAGCACTCTTTTATTAGAAACAAAGAACAAAACTCTGTGATTTAAAGAAACAGTGAACATTGTTGAACAAGATGAAGGTATGCAATTAAAACAGTGGTTTTAAAAGGAATCTCAGACATAGGTGATATTGGGAAATAGGAAAGAATGGACTCAAAGCTATCTCGGTACATACAGTATAAAGGTGAATTGTAAATTGCTATGAACGCAAGGAAACAACTGACATTCTAAAAATATTTAAAGCAACAAAAAAGCTAATTGAATATATATGCCGTACCATAGCTTGCATATAGAGTCACAAAATACAAAACCCAATGTTTAGGACCATGGACAACGTTGTATTATAAAGATTTACTGTATTTGGAGGTATAAGGTGAATATTTATTCTAACAGAGTTGTGGTGAAGGAAAAGTCAAGAGAAATGTATATAACATTTATAAATAAGAGTGGTACTTAATATGTCTTTTATATGTTTTAATTTAGAATACAACACTGCTTTATGGGGCCTGATGAAGTGGCGTCAGCTACAAAGCTGTCGCCCAAGGCTTTAGTGTGGACTTACTGACAAAAAAAAAGTGTTTGTGTTTGTGTGTAGTGGAGTTCATCCTACATTATTGTGTTGTTTGACTTGACTGCCCCCATAGGATGACCCAAATTAGTTAACCTTTAGCATGTTTAGGGCAAGCTGAACCAGCACAGACAGTTATATGCTTTTATAAACCCTTCGAGCTTCGCTCTTAGGGTTTATGCAGCATCCCACACCTTGGGTGTGTATAAAATCCTCATTATACACATCACTCCATATATTAGTCTATATTTTATTTTATGTTTTTATTTGAATCTAGGATTACAAGTGCCTTTGAGCCAAGGCTCTTTTGCAAAGGTTCCATGTCAGTTGAGGTACAATTTAAACAAGACATTGAATAACAGTATAACAGTGGGTTACAGGCAGTTACATACAGTTTTATACATTCAATACAGTGGCCAAAATGCCAGAAGAAGGTCTGGTAACATGGCTGACACAGAATGGAAGACAGGCACACTAGTGGGGTATGGCCATAGGCACTTGTCAAATATGAATTAAAGTGCTACAGGGGGGTCGGGAAGGAGGGTGGGAGGAAGGGAGCCTGAATGGGTGTATGGGAGAGGGAGTTGAAGGGGAGAGGGTTAAGTGCTAGGTGGAAAGAGCAAAGAGGGGAGAACAATTAGGGAAGACAGTCACAGGCGCTAGATGCAGACAGGATGTGATGGAGACTGGATTTGAATGGACCAAGTTTTGGCATTGAGGCAATGTCAATGTTGAGACCATTGAACCAGCTGGGAGCTCTGTGCGCAAATGATCTTTGCCCTTGTGTGGTGCGGAAATGCGGGATATGCAGAAGCTAGGATTCAGAGCCCCTGGTGATGCGAGTAGTCTGCGCTGGGCAAAGGAGAGCTTGGACACCTAGGGGAGCAAGGCCTAATGTTAATTTCTTTGTCATAAGGCAGGTTTGGTACTTGATCCGGTTTGAAAGTTAAAGCCACCCAGTCTGTGTGTAGAGATCACACATGTGGGTGAGGCAATGGGTGCCAGTTATGAGATGGCAAGCTTTGTTTAGTGCAATGGATATGCACCTGAGGTTAGTGGCAGAGGCAGAGCCATAGATGATCAGGCCATAGTCGATTATTGAGATTACTGAACTCTATACTGCAATCCTTAAGGCATCTGAGGTAAGCCATTGCCTGTGCCTGAAGAGTAGGCCAGTGCAAGTGTTGGCAGCCTTGGCAATGTTGTCAATGTGCATAGCATATGATAGGTTACAATCAATGGTAATACCTAGATATTTAAAGGATTGAACCTGTTCGAGGGTTGCACCAAGGCAGTTTTTGATCGTGATGGGATTGAGTCTGTGTTTGCTGGGCGGACTGCAGAAGAGCATGGACTTGGTTTTTTGTAGTTGAGAACCAATTTATGTGTATTAAACCAAGTTTCAATCGAGGTGAAGGCAAGCTGTAGTTTCTTTTGAAGGTGGCCCAGATGCCTGTGAGTGGAGAGGATGATGGCACTGTCAGCATAGAGGAGGATTTGTGCTGGACACAATTGTGGAAGACCATTCAGAAAGAGGCTAAAAAGAAGTGGCCCAAGAATGGAGCCTTGAGGAACTCCTGAGAGAACAGGATGTGCATCTGAGAGAACATCAGCTATTTTCACTCTTTGGGAGCAGTTCTCTAAGTAGCTCTTGAACCAGGTAGTGGACTCAGATGAGAGCCCAGGAGAATGTAGCTGTGAGATTAATAGATTATGATGCACGGTGTCAAAGGCTTTGGTCAGGTCAATGAAGACCGACCCGGTTAGGAGGCTGTTGTCCAATGAGCTGTGGATAGCACCGGTGAATTCAAGGAGGGCCGATGTAGTACTGTGATCTGTACAGAAACCATGTTGTTGGGGGCAGAGGATGTTGTGTTTGTCCAGATATTCCATTAGCTGGTCAGATACCACACGTTCAATGGTCTTAGAGAGGGGGGGAAGCATGGCGACAGGCCGGTAGTTCACATGCAGATCCTTGTCCCCAGTTTTGTGGACCAGGGTTACTGTGACTGATTTCCATCTGTTGGGGAACTGGCTGAGGGCGAGGGAGAGGCTGAAAATTTTTGTTAGTGGAAGTAGCACTTCATCAAGGGTGAGGGACACCAGCTTGAGGTCGAGTAAGTCCCCACTAGTTCTGGATTTGGCGATTGCATTAGAGATGTATTTATGGACCTCATGCACCCTGACTTCCTTAAAGTAGAATGGTGGGTGGTTGGAGGGAGAAGGTTGTGGGATGGGGGTAGAAGAAGGATGGTGGTCATCATTAAAGAAGTCCGAAGGGAGAACACTACTGAGGTCAGAGAATGCAGTATTGAAAGTATTTGCAACTGTGGTAGGGTCAAGAGTTATGCCACCATCAATGACCAACATAATAGGTGAGGTTTTTGGCTGCTTCCCAGTTACTTCTTTAAGATTGTCCCAGAAGGATTTTATCTTACCCCAGGTGTTCGTGAGGGTATCTCTGTAGTACGCATTTTTCTTCTGGCGGATTGATTTAGTGCAGTTGTTTCATGCTTGTTTGTAGTTCTGAATATCGGCTTGATTGCCAGTGTCCCATGCCCGAAGCCAGAGGACGTCCCTTGCTTTCAGATCCTTGAGTAGTTCAGCGGAGAGCCAAGGATTGCAAAGGCCTTTGATTTTAGTCATTTTGAAAGTAGCATAAGTGTCACAGGCAGCATTAAAGGAGTTGATGAAAAAATCCAAGGCTGAATTTGACATCAGAAGTGTTGAATATAGGAGACCAGTCGAGCTGTCGGAGGTGGGATTTGAGGTGTTTCAACTGACCACGTGGGAGGACTCTACCATTGATTAATTTACTGAATTACTATTGATTTAACTTAATCATGTTTCTTTCTTGCATTACATCTGTCTGTATGACAGGTTATGTGTTCTATCATATACACTACTGTTTTCAGCATTATCTGACCAATGGTAATATGTTATGTTGCATTCCAAGGTTAGGTAAGGGGGTATCACATGCAGAGACACCTACATGTAGAGACACCTGAGAGAAGCCAAACAGACCAATGCTTACATTTCACAGCATATAATATACTTTCTTCCTTTGTTTACAGTGGCAGAAGTCACACCCAAAAATCCTGACCTCAGCATGTGAGCTGCAAGTTTAATTTTCATTTCATTTCATTTGTTAATTGTGTAAGTACACTGGAATACAATTCCTTTTACAGGTATGACCCGAGGTCATAATACATAAATTCAGCACAGAACAATGACGATGCAGTAATAGAAACTATAAAGTTCCACATCAATAAAACTCAGTTCAGATATTAATACAAAGTATTAAAACCATTAACATTTAAACAATCCTGTAAAATAGGATGATAGTGCAGTTGAAAAGGCACTGCAAGTTGATAAACACCTAATATGAAAAGGTATTTCATTCCAAGTGGATGCTGCACAGAAAGCAAAAGTACATTGTCCGCTTGATGTATGAGCTAAAGGAACACTTAAAAGAAATTGATTCTGTGAGGAAGCGAGACAAAATTTGGCTTGTATTCCTTCAGACACTTACAGTATATAAAGTAGGTGGGGTACCTGCCTGCTTGATCGTGCAGACAAATCGAGACATAACTAACTTAAAGTTCAGAGAGGCAGGAAGCTAGGGCCACAGCCAAGAATTTTGGGGCCCAGGACATGTCCTTCAAGAAGGGCTCCCTTTCCAATCTGGATAAGGCCGGGGGTCTGGGGACCTAGTTGCACCCAGAACTCTGGAGGTTTAGATGCTCTATTGTGAGTTTTGGGGCTTTTATTAAAGATAAAACACACTTTTATTACATCTTCTCTACACCTGACTCCAGGAAAAAAAATAATTTGTTCCCCTGGAGTAAGGGATTTTGGAGACTCTAGAGTAGCCTTAGAGTCTGCAGCCGCAACTGGGGGTGGGAGCCAACTGGCACTGGGAACTGGAGCTGCAATAAGCCACTGATCACGAGCAGAGGTAGCAAAAAGATCTCCTACAGTGGCTGCTGAATATGTCAGCTGAATATACCGAATGCAACAGTACTGTAAGTAAAAAACAGGCTGGCTGGTTCCAGCACAGCACTTAAGTTACTAAGCACCACTCTGACTCTGCTGCACGCCTGCACTTCTCCCAAAATAGAAAACAAAAAACTTTAAACTTACTGCTACTTTACCTACTCTTTTTCTATTGATAAATTACAGCATTTAAACAAAATTTGATGACAGAGATACAGTTCAATAATTTTTGGGTCGTAATATTTTTTACATTCTATCCCAGACTAGTTGCAAAACTAAATTTTAACCAACTATATAATCAAGATGAATAACATCCAGTTGCTTTTGCCTCCTACCCCAATTTGTCTTACATGTCATAATTTCATTTATATCCAAAACTCAAAAATCACATTTTTTTTCTGTAGGCAGTGGGCATGGAGAATTGTCAAAAAGTATGCATACTGCAGAGCAATTTAATATTGCATTATAACACTGCATTCCTTCCATGGCAACGATTTTCCTGGTAAGGCTTTGAGTTTGTACCCTCATTTTGATGACAGATGATGATACAGATAGTGAACACCAGCAATCACTTAAAGTGGCAGAAAAAAAATCTCGCAAATGATCTGAACAGAATTTACGTTACTTCATAGGCGAGAGGGGTCGTATTGTTTGACTTCAAATGTATATGCTGCCATGCTATGCTAAATATTCATGTTGAGATAGGCAGTCAAAAGGCAAATACATGCACTTCAGGAAGAGCAGAATAAACCAAAGTATAATGCCCACCTCTGTTCAAAAAAAAGTATCAAATGAAAGGCAGTGCAAAACAAAAACAAAAACGCAGCAAAGAACAGAGATGGGGCAAACCCAGAAACAAATCAATCACTAATCAATGACAGACCAGACAGTATGCACCTCCACTCTCTGACTCCCAACTCCCATCCAGTTCCACTCCACTCTTGGGCCTGGGGCATGCGGCAGACTCAGTAATGGTAGGCCTGGCCAGGAAAGAATGCAATACTGTTTAAGCGAACTTCACTTCAGCAGGGCTCAGGCTGTCAAAGCACAGCTTCTGTTCCATCGCATATATTAGCTCTGCTGTTGCACAGTGCACAAACACAATGCAAAACTACAAGGGTAAAGTAAAATTGAATAAACAAGGCCACTGACACTGTTGTCTCAAAGTCAAGAAAACACACATGCTCACTGCGCTCAGTGAATCATAATTTTGCAACGGTGCAGAAGCAAGTTAGAATTGTGCACACTGGCAGAGCAGCTCAGCAACTAATTGGCTGTTATGGTGTTGCCAGGTAACTAATTTAGTCAATGGGTAGTGCTAGACAACAGCCTCTGGCGTCAGCTGCACACAGAACTAATGCTGCTTTTGGGCAGCGACTGAGACCTTAGATGGCTACTATTTCTGTACCTGAACTTTCAGAGTAGTGATGGACCAGGCCTCCCCCCCCAAGAGCTTGGGCCTGGGACAATAATCCTGGTTGTCCCCCTCTCTCTGACAGCGTGCCTGTAGGAAGCCATCCCAACTTCCTAAGTGTCTCACAATGATGTGTCTTATTAGAAGCCATTAATGCAAACCTTCCTATTGTATGAATCAAAACTGACTTCTTAGACAAGGTACTTAATGGGGCAATATCAGTCACAACTAATGCATAATTTACTATCGGCAATACATTTTGGTTAACAATAATCATTCTGGTTTCTGTTGTTAAAAAGTTTAGAATCCAATATAATGTAACGATTCTTACATGGACATTTGATGTAACTACTTCCATATGGAGACCAAAACTTAAAGTAGGATCCAAAGTGACCCCAAGATATTTAAAAGAAGAAGAAACATTTTCATATATTGTCCCATCTAGTGCCACTCACCCTTAAGCTATTACCATAGTCTCAACCTGGAATGAGTCCCAAAAACCATTGTCTTTGTTTTTGATAAACTGAGTGCCATATTATTTGTACACAACCAGTTCTGTATAGAACCCGATTCTCTTGTCAAGACCAATTCTAGATCAGTAGAAGATGACTTATAATAGTATATGACTGCAACGTCAGCATAAAGTATTAGTTTCTCTTTGCTAACAACAGTCCGTTGCCTGGAGGAAATTGAAAAGATCTTCTGGGCCCACGTAGAGGTGGTGGGCAGGTGGCAGACAGCAACTGGAGGCAAAGGAGTGGCAGCTTAAGTGCAGAGCCAGGAAAAAGTTGCTTCACTTGGTCTTGATATTATCATCCTGTCTGAAATGTGGTTAATAATAAGATAGGTGACCCTTCTCTCTCCGTCCCGGGCTATACTATATCTCAACAAGACCAGTCAGGGAGGGATGGAGTGGCTATCTATGTCTTCTCATCTATTCAATTCACCACCATTCTTTCCACCTCTGTCCCGAAAGCATATCAGGTGCTTATCTTACAGCTATCCCTCCCATTCTTCATCCCTTTATTTGTGACAGGTGCCTATTGTCGCCCAGGCCTCCACTCCTCTATTGTTACAGACTTCATCAGTTCCATAGTATCACACACCTCCTCGGGTGAAGTTTATATTTTGGGTAACTCCTTGCGGAGAGAGCAGAACTTGCCTTAATGCATACCAAGATTCGCTACTTGGAGTTTGAAAAAAAAAATTAGCCCTGTGACTTCACCAGCTTGAGTCATTGAAAGCCATTCCCTGTCTCCTGCCCAGCCCAGATGATGCTCTACTTACTCACCCTTGTGCCATCGTGCTTTAACTGATACAGTTCTCTGTCCTGCTCCTTCTGTGATTCCTTGTACTTCCTGAAAGCTTTCTTTTTCTCTTGAACCTTCGCTGCCACTTCCTTTGAGAAACATAGTGGTTTCTTACATCGTTTAGTTTTGTTTATTTGCTTCACACAAAGGCTTGATACCTCTGTGATGGCAGTTTTTATTATTCCCCATTGTTCTTCCACCTCCTTCCTGCCCATTTCCTAGTGCATTCCTTAGGCACTCACCCATTTTGGCAAAGTCAGCCCTCTTAAAGTCCAGTACCTTTGCCTTTGTATGGCTTGACTCTATTGCTGTGTTTATTGTGAACCATACTGTTCGATGGTCGCTAGTTCCCAGATGGCTACCCACTTCTACATCTGTGATCCTCTCTTCATCTCCATTTGAGAGAACCAGGTCTAAGATTGCTCCCTCTCGAGTGGGCTCCAATACTAGTTGTCTAAGGCATGCCCCCTGTAGGGCATCTAGAATAACCCCACTCTTCGAAGTGGCTGCTGCAACTGCACTCCAGCTAACATCTGGCATATTCAGATCACCCATCAGCAATATCTCCCCTTTTTCTGCCATACTAAGTATACTTTCTATCATTTCCTTGTCCATTTCCTCCCCTGAGAAGGAGGTCTGTATCTAACCTCTGTGCGGATTGTGGTGCCATTGCGGTCTCCAAATTTACCCACAGTGCTTCTTCTCCTCCCTGTTTTCCTTTTGTTCTGTTGCTTTGATTCCTTCCCTTATGTAAAGGCTACTCCTCCTTCTCTTTTACCCTCTCTGTCCCTCCTGTAGATAGTGTATCCTGGTATGTTTACGTCCCAGTCGTGGTTTTGTCGAACCATGTTTCTGTGACTGCCACGATATCCAGATGTTCCTCCTCCATCAAGGCCACTAATTCAGGAAGCTTGTTACTCAGACTATGGGCATTGGTACTCATTGCTTTCCATTTTTTGATGGCTTTACCTTCTGTTGCAGCATGCCCCACTGACCTTTCTACCTCGGTCTTTTTCTCATTTAGTACCCTGTTTTGTAGGGAAAGGCTGGGATTTTCCTGCTGCATATCAGTGCCTCCCCCCTTGACTAGTTTAAAAGCTTGCCAATAAAGCATTTAAACTGATTGCTCAAAAGACTTGTTCCCTTCCTGGACAGATGCAGACCATCCTGCCAGTATAGGCTGGTGTCCCTCCAGGTGGAACCCCAGTCCCCAATGAAGCCAAACCCCTGTGCTCCAAACCATTTTTTCAACCATTCATTAAACTGCATGGTGCAAAGTACCCTTGCCTCACTCATGCCATTGACAGGCAGCACCTCTGAGAAGGATACTGTGTGTGCTACTCGTCTTAGGCCCCTCCCCAGTTCTACAAAGTCCTTCTGCACTGCTCTAATCTCATGTTGAGCCAAGTCATTTGTCCCTAGGTGGACAATGACGTCCAGCTCAGACTCCCGTACAGCTGTTCTCATGATCCTGAGGATGCGCTTCCTGTCCCTCCAAGCCATGGCATAGCAATAGTAATCACCCTTAAGTGACTACTAAGGGTATTCTGTTGGTAGTGGTCCTTTCCTTATGCTGAAATAGTTGTTTCCTTGGTACCTGTGTTGCACATTCTACTACTCTGTCAAATTCTCTGGAAGAGTGTCCCTGCTAAATAAAGGTTTCTATTTTCAATATAGCCAAATGTGTATCTCTGTCTTCCTCACTTGAACAGATATTGTGATATCGAAGCGCTTGACTGTACATTACAGATTTTTTTGTGTGGCTTGGGTGATTACTATTTCTATGCAAGTATCTCTGTCTGTTGGTTTCCTGTAAATACATATATGTAAAGTTCCATCCTTGATGGTGACTGTGGTGTCCAGAAAATTAACACTAGTGGCAGAATATTCTAGGGAAAGCTTTATGAATGGGTGGAGGTTATTAAGTTACATAGAAACATAGAATGTGATGGCAGATAAGGACTGCTTGGCCCACCTAGTCTGCCCATTTTCCTACCTAACAGACAAGCTGCAGATCCTAGTTAACCAACAGCTTACTTCCTCCTACCCCCCGCTAGGACTGCCTTATGTCTGTCCCATGCATTCTTGAATTCCCCCACTGTTCTTGACTCCACAACCTCCTCAGGGAGGCTGTTCCATGCATCCACAACCCTGTCTGTGAAAAAATACTTCCTCACATTACCTCTGAGCCGTCCCCCCTCTATCTTCAAATTGTCCCCTTGTTCTTGCACATCTCTTTTTCTGAAAGATGCTACCCTCTTGGACTTTGTTGATTCCCTTGAGGTACTTGAAAGTTTGTATCATGTCCCCTCTCTCCCTTCTTTCCTCAAGGGTATACATTATAAGCTCCTTTAGTCTTTCTTCATATGTCTTCTGGTACAGACCCTGCACCATTTTGGTTGCCCTTCTCTGGACAGCCTCCACTCTGTCTATGTCTTTTCGGAGATGGGGTCTCCAGAACTGCACACAATACTCCAGATGGGGTCTCACCAACTGTCTATACAGAGGCATAACAACTTCCTGTTTTCTACTATTGATGCCTCTCCCTATGCATCCCAGTATCCCCCCAGCTCCTGATGAAACTCCTTAAAGAAGGCTTTAAATAAACTAAAGGTGGACAAGGCCACAGGACTGGATGGGATTCATCCTAGAGTTCTCAGAGAGCTGGGGAGTGTACTAGCAGCACCTCTAGCAGAACTGTTCACCAAATCACTAGAGATTGGGACCATGCTGGAGGACTGGAAAAGGACACCAGTGGTCCAGCTCCACAAAGCAGGGAGCAGGGAGAAGGCTGGCAATTACTGTCCAGTAAGCCTCACATGGGTGGTAAGGATATTGATGGAGACACTACTCAAACAGAGAATCATAACGTAACTGGAATCCAGTGGGCAGCAAGACCCAAAAGAGCATGGGTTAATGGCAGGTAGGTCTTGCCAAACTAACCTGGTCGACTTCTTCGACTGGATTACAAGGAGAGTAGATCAGGGAGCATTGGTAGATGTCATCTGTTTGAACTTTAGCAAAGCCTTCAACTCTAGTCCACACAGAAGGCTGATAAGGAAGCTGGACCACATGAGATCCATGACAGGAGTCTGACAGAAATTCTGTCGAACATCCTGTCAGTAACACCGACAGATCGACTGCATTCTGCAGTCAGCTGCCAGTTTGCTACTGCATTTTTTGTTTTCTTGGGGGGTCTTCACCCCACGAACCCCCCACTGAAGGATTCTCAACTCCAGTTGGAGCTGATTGGGGAGGTGCAGGACCCCAGAAAGACAGTGCCAGGTTCCAGCGGGTCTCCCACCGTGGCTAGGCACTGTAGTCGCTGTAGGGGACCTTGCTGTCAAAATGTCACTGCAAGGGGGGTAAACAGACCACATGGGCTGGGCAGGGAGGTGGTTAAGTGGGTGAGTAGCTGGCTGAGATAAAGAACACAGAGGGTTCAGGTAAACAGGGCATTTTCAGCTGAGAGGGAGGTGACCAGTGGGGAACCACAGGGTTTGGTACTGGGTCCCCTACTCTTCAATGTGTTCATGACAGACATTGAAAATGGGCTGGAAGGTAAAATGCGTCTATTTGCTGATGACACCAAGATTTGCAACAGAGTGGACTCCCCTAATGGTGTGAGGAGTATAACTTCAGACTTGAAGAAGCTGGAGAAGTGGTCGGATACATGGCAGCTGAAAATCAATGAGAAAAAGGGCAAAGTCATGCACTTAGGCAGAAATAATTCCAAAGAGGATTACTACCTGGGAGGAAAGAAGGTTGCCTTCGCCAGCCAGGAAAGAGACCTGGGGGTCATTATATCAGAAGACTTGAAAGTGGGTAAATAGTGCGAAAAGGTGGCACTAAAGGCAAGTGGCATGCTGGGCTGCATTGGAAGGGGAATCACGAGTCACAGGAGGGAGGTGGTGTTACCACTCTACAGGGCGCTGGTGTGCTGCCACTTGGAACACTGTGTACAGTACTGGAGACCACACCTCAAAATGGACATAGAATCAAGATGGTGCAGAGGAGGGCCATGAAAATTATTCAGCGACTGCACCATATGGCATACCAGGACAGACTGAGGGAACTCAACATGTACTCTCTGAAACAGAGGAGGGAGAAGGGCGACATGATTGAGACTTTTAAATATATGAGTGGTACAAATAAGGTTAATGTTCAGGAGCTTTTCCAATTGAAAGAGAGTGGGAGAATGGAAGGCATGACAGGCTGTAGGGAAGGAGGTTCAGGAGTAATACAAGGAAGTTCTTCTTTACAGAGAGGCTACTGGACCAATGGAATAGCCTACCCAAGGAGGCAGTGGGGGCCAACATGGTGAGTGAGTTCAAGAATACATGGGATAGACATAAAGGTAGCATCTGGAAAGGCAAGGGAGGGAAGGGGGAATTGCACCAGGTAGGTTCTTGGGCAGACTAGATGGACCTTGCTATTCCCTTCTGCCATCACTTTCTATGTTTCTATTTTTCTGTTTTGAGGTCAGGCTTATTTTACTTCTCGATATGGTAGAAGATGGCATGAACATTGATTTAGGTTTTATAACACATTACCCTACTTGAACTTATGCAGTCCTTAAGTACAAAGGATGGACATATAATGAGACTTCAGTGGGTGTTTGTTTTAATATAGTATGGTCATTGGGTCCCTTTTAACTGGTTATCAATATGTTGATTTCTCTCTATTAGCTTTTCGTGGTGGTAGGGTGATAATGTTTTAATTTGGGGGGGTGTTTTGTGTGTGTGGGTGGGGTGGGGTTGTGGTTTTATGAGGTAAGGCTTATATTCAGGTACATGGCAGTATGATGTTACAGTGTGTTGGGACTCAGTGAATTTATACTTCCTTCCTACTAGTTATCTATATTATGATGTTACCGGGGGTTAATTCCTTTAGGTTTTGATTCAGATTCCTAAGACTTTTACTATACATATAGTAGATTGATTATTTACTGACACATTATTAAACATTAAACATATTAGGATGCATGGTCTCATTTTCTAGGGGGTCCTTGGTATGCTTTGTGACAACCCACCTCTCTCTTTGGGATGTAACAGCTTTCAGAGAAGTGCCTGTCTTTGGGTATCCGCTACCACCAGCTGGGGTTCACTAGAAACCTATCTTCCAAGTTGCACAGAACTGGGAGGTCACCATACAATTGCACAGATCAAAGCCTGGTACTGTGTCTCCCAGGTGGCGGATGCTAAACAGAGTTTGCTTCAGCCAGTGGAAACCATAAAATACCTTAGAAATAATTTAAATCACAGCCACAACTGTAGAGTAAATAAATAGCTCTTTATTTAACAGAAGGTGAAAAGTTGCATTACAGGATATATATGTCTAATACAAGAGAATAACACTGTTGCAAGAAAAGTAAACAAATGTCTTTAAATAACAGATGACAAAAAAGGCTATTATTGAGATATGCTATTCTTCTTACCCTCCACTATCCATAAAGAGAAACTGAATCCTATGTCATCTGTCGGCTCCCCCGAACGTAGTCTATAGATATCCAATTAAATTAATTTAATATCCAGTTTATATTTGAGAGAGAGCAGCAGTGAGTCGATGTGGTGGCTGCCGTGGATAATTTTGACCAGCTCCATGCCTGCAGTCCCCATGTAAGGAGTGGCTGGAGGGGGAAATGAGAGCAGTTATGGCAGCCTGTGAGTGTAGGTGGATACTGGTCTGGGATTGAAGACACCGATTCAGAATGCATAGCAGCGAAGTGGTAGTGAAGACAGATGATGCCAGGCCCAGTCATGCTGCTAGTTCAGAGATGTTTATTGATGGGGACATCTGCCTCAATGTTTTAAGGGGGAGAGTCAGCCACCAGTGGCAGAAAGAGAGATGATGAATCGAGGAGGAGGGATGGAACCCAATGTGCCAGCGTTTATCCGGCCTGCCACCTTGCACATTTGTGAGAGAAAGGAGCCTGCTTTCAAAAGTGGGATGAGAAATGATTTGAAACAGTAAAGATAGAAATGCTGCTGCCTAGGATTTAGGGGTCACCTGGCCCCTTGGAAACTGTGCTGCTGCCCAGTTGTGGCCACCCGGCCCAGGGAAAAGTAAAAAAATAGTCGAGGGTCAGCTCAACCATGAAGAACCACCGCAAGTAACTCAGTTGTGGACTCCCTGATCTGGAGGATCAAATTCTGTACATAGTCATAAAATGGCCTGTGTTTATCAATTAAAGAGGTGATCCCCCATTCCAGCCCTATATCTGTGTGGACCTTCAGTTATTTGAATGCTTGACTGTTCTAATGTGCTAACCTGTAAGTTCCCCTGCAGCCCAGTTCCCAGAATGACACCCCGCTGGTGGCATTAGAAGGACCCAGTTAATGCAGTCAGCTCATGGTAAGAACTGTTTAAATGACCTGAATGTGTTTCTGCTGTTGTGGGCCCCCTTCCCGATATTACAACCTGGCACACCCCTAGACATGGGGATGGGGAGTTCACAAACAAAAGTGCCTTGGACTGACATCGCTGTTGAGGGTGCTGGGCATGGAGATGGGAGTTTTGGCAGTCCCACCGTGGTCTGAGGAAAGAAGGAACATTATGGCAGAGTGTGAAAAAAATGTTGCACCTTTTGGGACATTGTGATGCCGAGAGTTTGCAGAACTGAGCTAGCTGCGGGGCAGTACATGTGATAAATATGCTAAATTGTCCTGGGGGTGTGAGCTTATTGGTCAGTGGTTGGCTGACTGGCACACTGGGGTCTGGTTGAGCTGGTGTGATAGCAGATTTTGCAGGAGAAGTCATTTGGAGCTGTTTGTGCTGAGCAGTCTATCTTCATATAGAACTCAAGTTTTTCCATGTTTTAGTAGAAAGATGGCAATGGTGACTGCTCCTGATGTCCCCGATGTGACTGTGCCATTGGCAATGCTCAAATGGCTTTGGGGCATTGTGGAGAGATCGACAGGGTCCAAATGTGTGATCTGCCAATTCAAAGGTCCGGGGGTAACCCTTCTACTGATCTGCACTGCTTGCCAAAGGAGAATCCCCGGTGCTGCTGCTGACCCAAAGTATTCCCCCTGGCTGAGTGGGCTAGAGGGATCTATGACATTGAAGAGCTGGGATGAGCTGGGAACTGTGACTGCTATTGTAACCAGCTTGGAAACCTGCCCTTTGTTGAGTGCCAAGCAAGAAGCTGAGAAGCCTGGTGGGGTGGCTCCAGAGAAAGCCGAAGCTCCAGTCTTGAACTTCCCCTCACTGGCTGTGGACATGGTCGTGGGCATGGTGCCACCATGAGGTTGCTAATCTCCAAGGACTTTTCTGAACCAGTGCAGTGCTCGCCCTCTGTGCCCCCAGAACCTCTGGGTGCAGCTGTTTCAGCCCCAGGTCAGCTAGTCAAAGAGCCAGAGGAACCAACTTCTCCCAAATCTACACTGGAGAAACCTGGTGTAACATCCTCTGGATTAGTGCTGCTAGAAGAAGCCAGTCAAGTTAGTGATGGAGACTTGAGCAGGGATATTCCAACTCAGCATGAGTCACTATACCTCACCCCATGGAAGGATCATCCTAGTCTTGCAGATAAGTATCATCAGTGGAGAGAGCTGTGAGAGGACATAATGAATGAAGACCCTATTGTAAGGAGGTACAGGGAGGGTGTATAGTTGCCAGATGGGCAGACCCTTCGTTCCAGTGTTAAGACAACTGCCAGAATGGAGCCAAGCAGAATATATTATCCAAAAAAAGATCTGCTGAGATTATCCACGATATGTTTACACCTACCTCTATCCACAATTTGCTTACATCTACCTCTATCCACAATTCATTTACACCTTCCTCTATCCACAATTTGTTTACACCTTCCTCCCTGACAGACTGTGGGATACCATAGAAGAAAATCATCAAGACTGAGTATATTGGGGTACCCTGGACAAGCTATATAGGAAACACCATCTAGGCCCTGACAGCATAATTGATGTCCTCCAGAGGATTCCAAACATCACCAAATCTAAGTGTGCCAACTACGCACAGGAAAGCCTCACTTTATTCAAGACGTATGCCTTGGCCCAGGATTTGCTAGGCAAGAGGATAATGGTCTTTGTGGACAGAGTGGACTCCTTTGGCCAGGCTATTGCCAAACCCCTGCCTAGTTACTGCTTTTCCAGGATGTGAGGACTTTTGGTCTACTGTGTTCCAGTCTTTCCCCTGAAGATGCACTTTAAAGATGGACCTTGAACTGACACTGACTTAAAAGGGTGTGATTAACCCTTTTTCCTAGCTAACTCATTTATATGTAAAAGTGGTTGCAGAGGCTATGCTATAATTAACAAACAGCCTGTGCCTGTCATGTGAGCATTTAGACTTTCATTTTAAAGTACTGCTTCTAGTACAAGCAATAGACTGGGACTCTGCACCATGGTGCTGCTGATGTCGGCAGATGTGAAGTGATTAGTGTTCTGTGTTTGATTTTTGCAGCTACTGTTAGAATTGTTTTGAATTGTTGCATCTAGTTTAAGAAACAGTTTGGGACTCTGCACTTCAGTGCTGTTAAATTGGGGGAAATCGTGCTGATTATTATTTTGCAGCTAATGTTTAAAATGTTTAATGTTGTATTGCATGCTGCTTTTTAAAGGGTAGTTAATGGGGGCAGCAAGTTTTAGGCAGCAGCTGGTGTACTTGAAACATAGAGATTAGAGAAGAGGTTTGGAATACAGCCTCTGTGGTGCCAGGCAAGATGTCCTGTGCATTGCAGCTGGCAAGTTGCCATCAAATAGGGGTTAGAATGCCCAGTAATTGGTCCAGTAGTTTTAGGGTTTGGGGATGCCCTGTTTAGTCCCTAAAGGATGTAGTGCGTAGGTGAGGATGCCCAGTTTTAGGTCCCATAAAGTTTGATAAGTTTGGAACCCACCATTTCGGTGGTGTGACAGTGTGCCATGTGCAGTTGTACTCTATGGGGGAGTGCACATACCCCACTGCAGTGCAGTTGCTATGGTGGCTGGGTAAGGGGGTGCTCACCAGAATGGTGAGCATTTGAGGCAGGGGAAGATGTAACCCACCCCTGCAGGTTGGGTGTACTAATTTCTCCCCTGTTCAGGTTTGGCCTAATTAATTAATTAATATTTATGGATTCCACTCACTGGTGGGGTGTCCTCAGGTTCGAAGGGCCGCCCTGGTACTGTGACCACAAATAATGAGTTTTGGTTTGTCTTGGGGATTGTCGGTTCTCATGCCATGGACATGTGCAGCTGTGGGGTTGTGGGAGCAGTGGTAATTGCCTCCTCCTGCATCTTCTTTCGTGGCTAGTTGGGTGGTCTAAGAGGTAGCAGCAGTGAGTTGACGTGGTGGCATACATGTATAAGTTCGACCGGCTCCAGGGGGTAGGGGGATTCAAACCTGCTGCCCCCGTGTAAAGAGTAGCTAGATGGGGAGCGAGAGCAGTTATGGTGGACAGTGGGAGTAAGTGGGTACTGATCTGGGATCGAAGCCACTGATCTGGAAGGCATAGCAGCAAAGTGGTAGTGAAGATATATGCCACTAGGCCCAGTCATGATGCTAGCTCAGAGGTGTCTATTGGTGGGGACATCTGCCATGGTGTTTTAGGGGGAGAGTTGGCTGCCAGTGTCAGAAGAGAGATGGACAACCAAGGAGGAGGGAGAGTGAGGGATGGAATCTGATGTGCAAGGGTTTCTCCTGCCTGCCACTTCGCACATTCATGAGGGAAAGGAGCCTGCTTTCAAAAGTGGTATGAGAGCCAGTTTGCGACAGTAAAGGGAGAGATGCTGCTGCCTAGGATTTAGGGGTCATCCAGCCCCTCGGTAACTGTGCTGCTGCCCAAAACCCCAGATATGGCCCTTTGGCCCAGAGGAAAGTAAAAAATGGTGGAGGGTTAGCTCAACCACAATAAACCACCACAAGTAACTCCATTTTGAACTCCCAGGTCCAGAGGATCAAATTCTGTACAAAGTTATAAAATGGCCAGTGTTTATCAATTAAAGATGGGATCACCCATTCCACCCCTACACCTGTGTGGACCTTCAGTTATTTGAATGTTTGACTGTTCTAGTGCTAAGCTGGAAGTTTCCTTGCAGCCCAGACCCCCATATGGTACCCCACTGGCATTGGAAGGACCCAGTCAACAGCCAGCTCATGATAAGAACTGTTTAAATGGCCTGAGTGTGTTTCTACTGTTGTGGGCCCCTCCCCGATATTACCACCTGGCATACCCCTAGACATGGGGATGGGGGGTTCACACTAGCATCCTGTATCTGCACCATATGGGCTTAACTGTGAGGATGAGGGGTTTGTTTTTCTTGCTTTAAAAAGCAGCCTCATGATGCCTGTTTTGGAAAGTGCTCAACTTAAGGTTTGAAAGAGGTTAACAACCTGGGAGTAATCCTTAAGGATAGGATGACCATGGAGTACCAGGTGTCATCTGTAGTCAAAGGCTGCTTTTACCAGCTTAAGAATATTGCTTTTTCCATGATCCTGTTTATCTAAGACACTGGTACTGAGGTCCATTTTCTCGAGCCTTGACTACAGTGTGATTTGTAAGGACCCTCCTTGTGGTCCAGTGTGATGTTCGCAGCTAGTGCAGAATGCACAAGTGCATTTTTTGAGCTGCATTAGGAGGCCAGAACATATTACATCAGTGCCACATGAGCAGTACTGGCTGTCAGTAAGGCAGAGGATTGACTACAAGGTTCTTTTGTTGGCAATTAAGGCCCAAGTGGTCAGGGTCCTGTCCACCTAGAAATGTAGAAAAAGGTTCAACGGACAGACAGGAAAAGTCCTGAACAGTCCATCTAGTCTGTCCCAAGATTCCTTAAATGGAGATGATCTAGTCTCTGTCCTGCCTCCCAGTCACTCCACCTCCTCCACATCCCATCTGATTACTTTTTTATACGGGTCCATCTTCCTTTAAATATCACTACTTTCTTTGCCTTCTCAACCTTGTCAGGAAGTTGTCCCACCCATCCAGTTCCCTTTCCATAAAGTAATACTTCATAATGTCCCTTCAGAACCTTCCCCCCTCCAGCTTGAGCACTTACCCCCTGGTGGACGCACTATTGCTTAATTTGAATAAATTTACCGTGTCCACTCTGTTGAACCCTTACATAATTTGAAAGTCTCTATCATGTCCCTCCTCTCCCTTCTGTCCTCCAGTGAATACATGTTGAGACTGTTCAGTCTCTCCTTGTATGCCTTGCCCTGCTGTTTATGGATCATCTTCACAGCTGTTCGCTGCACTGTCTCAAATCTACCCGTCTTGTATATTCAGTACTGTATAGTTTGTATGACAATTTATTATATAATGCCAATTTTCATTCTGTAACCGGGTTCTATTTGGGAAACCATTGTAAATGAGCTTTAGCTCAACTGGATGTATCATACAATAAAAATATTTTACAAGGACTACTACTAGTACTCTACTGCATGCATGCATCACTTTTCACTTTTTTATAGTTCAGCTGCCAAATACTGGACTAGTTCTCCAGTCTCCTCACATCCTGTCTCATAATGTTAATCCATTTCCATCACTGACTCTTCAGCAGAGTTTGGTACTGTATCATCAAGCTCTGTGAATTTCTGATTTCCCTCCACCACTCTAGTAGAGCCCTTTGTTCCTGGGATCTGGGGCTGCTAAATGTCCCAAACTCAGATATGTATTCTGTGGGGGCAGAGGGCATTTTCTGTTTCGGTCTTGATGCTCTGGAGCGCCTTCCCGCCACATGTCTGGGTGATATGAACTGTGGTACCTGCTCCATGGTAGAGGTCAAGAAGTGACCTTTCAATCTGACCTTCCCTTGCTCTACAACAGAATTAGTAGTTTCTGTAGTCTTTTTTTGTGCTTCAGTGTTTCTTTTAGGTTTTGTTATGCCAGTTCTTCTGTTCTTATTTGTTGCTATACAGTACTGAGCTTTAAGATAGTGAAAAGCAGTTTATAAATAAAATTCCAATCCCATTCCAATTGTTTTTGGTTTCTGTGTGCAAACCTCCTCTTGGGGATGTCCTGTGTTCTTGGGACACTCCCTGATTAAAATGCCACTGGGTTGCCATAGTGTTATGGTGGCTACCATGGCTACCTTAACTTTATTGGCTCAAAAAGATTGAAAGGACTGGGTCCTTTAATCTACTGGTTGGGGGTTCATATCTAAGATTCATGATAGTAAATAGTGTGTTGCCTCCATCCAGAGAAAAGTTAAACTATTCTTGGTTTAAGTATGGCACAGCTCACTGCATTGCAGTACCTATCCCACTCCCCAGAGTCATGCCACCTGTGAACCAGATCAATGCAGTGACAGTCACCATAAAGCATGCACTTATCACTTTAAAACAAATAGCACTTAGGCAAGAAATTACACAAAAGGACAGGATCTAAACTGAGGACAGACCAGGGCAATAAATGGGAAAAAGTGATGGTTAGCAATGAAGTAGTGTTGTACATCCCAGTTGATTCTTCACTGCTCTTCTAGGCCCAGTGTACTATGACACTGGCTGCACTTTTGTGTCCTCCCATGTGCAGCCAAATAAAAGTAATCATGTGGGCTATATCTTAACATGCTCATCTCACTAGCAGTAGCCCACTCCCTAAACTAAACGCTCACAGTACAGCAGTTTAGTCAACCCATCTGGACTGGCACACTACCCTCTCCCCACTGGTTCCAGTGCAATACCTTAGTTCTACACAGGGAGTTCCCTGTGCTCTACTGTGTACCCAGCCTAAGAAATGGTGTAGGCCCAATAATGTTGCATGTGGTTTGTCAGTGGGGGTGCTCCAAAACAAAAAGTTGACAGGGCTTTGTAGAAACAAATCTGTAAAGCCAAATGCACAATAAACTGCACTGAGGGATCTGTAAATCTTGGCTGGATGATCTAGTCCATTGAATGCTTTGTTTCTATGACACAGATTGCTGCTGCTGCAGGGCAAACCCTGAGTTTACTCATAGTTTCCCAGACAGGGGGATTTCCCTCACAGTGCAGGGGTGAGACACAGTCCTCAGTGAATCCCTCTCTGGCTGGTTTCACTCTCTCTGTCTTTCTCACTTGTCTGTGATGGCATTTGGTGTCAATGTGTACTGGCAGCCCCTCTGATGCAATTTAGGTTTCTCCTGACTTCAGAAGTCAGTAACCAAATCTCCGCTTCACTGGGCAGCTCCTGCTGTGGATCTCTGGGTCAATTGGCCTCACCCAGTGCATCCTGGCATCCACTCCCAAGTAATGGCAATATCCAGTACCAGCAAGGCAGTTTCAATCATGGTCTGTGGCTGCACAGCAAAAGTCTCTCCTCATTGCTGCAACCTTCAGCTTTGTGTTTGTGTGGCCTGCAGCACACAATTACCCCCTTTTCTCAACAGAGCAGGGGTGCTGCTTTTACACTTTCATTTGGACTCTTGCCAGATTTGCAGTCTGTCTGCAATACAACACCAGCTGTCTCTCTCACTAGCACACAGGCACCTGTCTGCTTCAGGATCTCACACAGACTAAGTTGGCTCTGGGACAGTCCCTACTGTTCATTGTGGAATAGCAGCTCTTTAAGGGCTGTCAGTCAACATAGGAAGTTTTGGGTGGTCTGTCACTTAACAGGTGATAGGTCATTGCCAAGGTGCCTACATTAAGTCCTCCAGTGGTATAGGAGCCCTTGTGCTCTCTCCACAAGCAATCTGACTAAGACTGGTCACCCAGTCACCCTCTGACTCTGTCACCATTCCAGCTCAGGTCAGAGATGATGGAATTGGCCAAAGATTTGTAGTCCAAAGTGATGTTCCACAAATGTCCTTATTTACATGAAACTCTGTGGTTGTCTAGCAGTTTGAGCCCCAAACCAGTCCCGTGTGGGTGCACCTTCCTGTCTAGTTTAGTCTGGGCCACAATCAGGAAAACCCTGGCACAGTCAGGAATGCTGATGAATTAGCTTGGTCTGTGTTGGCTAGTGTCTTTGATGTGCAAGTGCAAGGGAGCCTTAAAGGTATATTGTATAGTCCCCATGGGGGGTGCTACATGTGTGTCTCTCTAAACCACATGCATGCACTCTAAAGCCTCAGACCCAGTGCTAGACATCACTGGCATTCAAATCCTTTACAGATCAGGCTGACACAGTTTCAGAAGAACATAAATCCCCTTCCAGCTTTTGCATCTGATTCAGTATTGGCTAAAAGCAAAAAACTACAGACATGTGGTTCATCCTGTTGGGACTCCTTTGTGCCATGCAGCAAGTGAGAGAGCCACATAAACCAAACAAAGTGAGGCAGTATAGCCTATAAACTAAATAATTAAAGCACCAAGCTGTGAGATACAGCAGACCTGGGTTTGTAGCCAACAACCGCCACTTGCATACTGTGGCCCTGAGCAAGTCACTTAAGTAGAAGTAGTAAGTTTATTAAATAGGGCGTCCTTCCCCGGAGGTACAGGGTACTGTACAGCACAATCTCCAATACATAAAAGCTTAGCAGGATGCTTAAACATGCAGAAATAAATATCGGTCATATAAAAAACAGGGTGACAGGATATAATGCAGATCATCCGGGGACTAGTTGACTCATGTCCCAAATGCTTACATAAACAGATGGTGCTTTAGTCCCCTTTTAAAGGTCTCAACTGAGGAGGCCTCACACAGGGCCCTTAGGAGTGAGTTCCACAGAATCAGTGCCACAACCCTGAAAGCCTGATCTCCCAAGGACTTTAATCTTACACTGGACACAGAGAGAAGGCCCTCCTCAGAAGAGTGGAGGGTGTGGGCTGATGCAAGAGGCATCAGGAGTTCAGTTCAGTTCAGTTCAGCGTTCGACACTGTTCCACATAGAAGATTGATAAATAAGCTGGGTAGGCTTGGGGTGGGTCAGAAGTTGGTCAACTGGGTGGCAAACTGGTTAACGGGCAGAAAACAGAGAGTGGTGGTAAATGGTATACAGTCAGAAGAGATGCAAGTCACAAGTGGGGTACCTCAGGGATCAGTCCTGGGGCCAGTCCTCTTCAATATCTTCATTAGTGACATTGCAGATGGACTAGAGGGTAAGGCTTGTCTGTTTGCAGATGACACCAAGATCTGCAACAGAGTAGATGATCTAGATGAGGAAGATAGAATGAGAAGAGATCTGGATAAACTAGCAAAATGGTCAGAAGAGTGGCAACTGGGATTTAATGCAAAGAAGTGCAAGATCATGCACATAGGGAAGAGAAACCCTGAAACCACCTATAGGCTGGGAGGGGGGTTGCTGGCAGTCACAAAGGAAGAAAGAGACTTGGGCATCATCAACACCGATGACCTGAAATCATCAAGCAGACCTCTAAAGCAGTAGGTAAGGCTAGGGGGATGTTAGGGTGTATTAGTAGGGGTATCACAAGCTCAAGAGGTGAGGTAATAATCCCTCTTTACAAGACATTGGTTAGGCCCCATCTGGAGTACTGCATGCAGCACTGGAGACCACATCTTCACAAAGACATTAACCAAATTGAGGCAGTCCAGAGAAGGGCAACCAAAATGGTGCAGGGACTGCATCAGAAGACATTTGAGGACAGATTAATGGAGCTCAATATGTATACTCTTGAGCAAAGGAGGGAGAGAGGTGATATGATGAACACCTTAAGAGCATTAACAAGGTGAAAGAGTCTAACATGTTTAAATATGAGAAAAATAGCAGGACAAGAGGACACAG